>JARQOC010000004.1:185955133-187200719 GCA_033576535.1 Allobates femoralis | reverse complement strand
ATTTGTAAGTAAGCCCTCTGGTCTTTGGGGCAGCAGAGGGACTGAGGCCCGCACTCGGAGAGTTCTTCCGAAATGGTGACTGCCTTTTCCAGTTTAGTTTTTTGGCTTGTCCTACTGCTTTTTTATGAAACTGAGGAAGTCTGTTCCGGTAGGTGAGGCATGGCCTTTTGGGGACGGACTGGTAGTTGTATGTAATATCTGTGTCGGCCTCCAGGTGGCAGCAGACTATACCGGGTTTTGTGTCCTCCAATGAAGACTAACTAGATACAGATTTTATGGTAAGTACCAAAAATTAATTTTTATAGGTATTTTGCCCATTGTACTGTCTTCATTCTGCATGGTGTAAATGTGCTACACTAGCTTGTAGCATCTCTTGACTTATCTACCATAAGTGTGCAGTTTGTAAATTTACACAATGTGCCTCTTATACTGAACTTCTATGTGCCTCCTATATCCTCCTTCTACTCTCGCTTCCTAAAACTAAACATAGACAAAACCGAATTCATCATCTTTCCCCATCTCGCGTATCTTCCTTACCTAATCTATCACAATAAAGCGGCCGTCCACACACACAGATATCGCTAGCAATATTGTAAGCGATCACGTGCACGCGCAATCGCTTACAATATCGCTCACATCGCTGGTGAGATGTCACACAGACAGACTCACCAGCGATGTGGAGCCGCGATCTCGCTGGTAACTATGGTACACATCGGGTTACTAGGCGCCGCGCGTCGCTTAGTAACCCAACGTGTACCATAGTTACCATCTCCCAGCATAGGCTCTGCCGCTGGGAGATCGTTCATCGTGGTGTCATACACCACGATGAAGCAGATCGTGACATCGTTCATCGCAAGATCTGAGCTCCGGAGCTCAGATCTGCGATGTCACGATCAAGCGATTTCACATCGTAAATCGCTTGATTACATGCAACGATTTTAAGCCCGATATCGCTTAAGCGATCAGAAAGGAGATCGCTTAAATGATATCGGCCAAGAAATCGTTGCGTGTGACGGCCGCTTAAATGACATCACACTTTTGCCCTGTACCTGAAGTCTGCTGCCTCAGAGTAACCCTTGACTCTGCCTTGTCCTTCACACCCAAGCCTTCGCTACCTCCTGCTGCCTCACACTCAAAAATATTTCCAGAATCCTCTCCTCAACCCTCAATCTACTAAACTACTAGTGCATGCCCTCATCATCTCCCGCCTCGACTACTGCAACATCCTCCTCTGTGGCCTCCCTGCAAACAGTCTAGCACCTCTCCAGTCTGTCCTCAACTCTGCTGCCTGACTAATTTACCTCTCTCCTTGTTATTCCTCCACTTCTCCCCTCTGCAAATCCCATCACTGACTCCCAATTCCCCACCCATCCAATTCAAACTACTAACATTGACTTACAAAGACATCTACAATCTGCCTCACCCATATATCTCTGAACTAATCTTACGATATCATCCAACTCGTAATCTTTGATCCTCCCAAGACCACCTTTAAATTCCTTCTGCAAGACTTCGCCCGAGCATCCCCCATCCTCTGGAATTCTGCACCCCAACACGTTTGATTATCTCCAACACTTGGGTTTTCAGGTTGCGCTTGAAAGTTCCATCTCTTCAGAACAGTCTAAAGCCTGCAATAAACCCTACCACCTCCATAGCTGGTGCTCCCCCACCATCGGAGCTGATCCAACTAAAGGCCCCATTACACGCTATGATGTCCCAGCAATCCGACCAACGATCGGGTCACTGGGACATTGCTAGCTGATCGGTATCTGATCGCTGGTTAGCTGTCACACAAGCAGACTCACCAGCAACCAGTGGACCTGCGACATCGTGGAAAAGAAAAAAATATTCTTTCCACGATGTCTAGCTCCCGCTGCCAGGCTGCGATAAGTGGGAGCAGGCTGATAACCATGGTAAACAGCAGGTATCTAGGCAGCGCGCAGCGCCTAGTTACCCAATGTATACCCTGGATACCAGCCTTCTTTGCTTACAGGCTGGTATCCAAGGTACGCAGTGGGTAACTAAGGACAGCGCTGTCCCTAGTTACCAGCTGTGTACCTTGGATACCAGCGAGCTGATTATTGGTACCTGTTACACACAGCGACATCGCTACAAGGTCGCTGCAACGTCACAAAAACAGTGATGTTGCAACTATATCATTAGCGATATCGTTGTATGTAACAGACCCTTTGCTGTCTCCCTCCCCACTGCCCTGTAGAATGTAAGCCCACAAGGGCAAGGTCCTCTCCCCTCTGTACCAGTCTGTTACTGTTAGTTTGGCAGACCTCAGAGCGCCTGTAATGCTCCCAAGATGGCGGATCCCGCTGAGCCCAGCCTGCACCACGAGAAGAAGTCTGATACTGCACCGCTTGACACCACGTACAGCGAAACCATTCACAGGCACTTTTCCACACGAGATGCGGCACGTCCCCAGGGACCGCCGACTCCCTCCTCCAGTTCCCAAGCGGCTAACCGGGAGCCCTCTCAGGCAGACCCACATTCCTCCCATGCTAGAGAGAAATACCCGATCTGACATGGAGTATACAAGGGAGACACTTTAGGCTGCGTTCACACATTGCGTATTTTGCCGCGCTTTTTTACGTGCGCTTTTCAAAATACGCAATGTGTTTTGTGTCTGCCAGCAAAGTGAATGGGAAATTCACTTTGCCGTGCAGACACTGCGTAAATATACGCAGTGCTTTTTTGGGAGAAAGCGCAGCTGTGTAAAGAATTGAGATGTCAATTCTTTACGCAGCTACTCCTGCGTTCTCTCCCTGTGATGCCACGGAGGAGAGGCAGAATCCTGCTTCCTCCTCCCCTCTGTGATACATATCACATGACCGCGAGCAGTCAATCAGCGCCGGGAACGCCCCTCTGACGTCACCACAGGTCCTGGCAGAAGACACCTCGCTTGGCACCGGACACCGGGAAAAGGCGTCGGACAGGTAAAGTATTCATTCTTTTTATTTTTCATACACTTGACTTTGTTTAATTTAGATTTCGCAGTGTTTATTAATACACTGCGAAATCTAATGGGCTGTCACAGAGGGGAGGAGGTAGCAGGATTCTTCCTCCCCTCTGTGACATCACTGCGCTTTCTGGGGTAAAAAAAGCGCAGTGTGTGAAAGCACCTGCGTATTTTGTTGCGCTTTTTTGCGCGGTTGAAAAACGCAGCAAAAAAGCGCAACAAAATACGCTATGTGTGAACGCAGCCTTAGGGTGCCTTCTTAGCTGAGCCCGACTCAATGGTGGACCCTCTGGGGCTAAATTGGTCACCATACCAACCGGGGATGCAGAACATATTGGACTTACAGCCCCTTATGTTCAGTGGGAATCTGCAATTACAAAATATGACTGGCTCCCCACTTGCAGAACTCCCAGGATGGGGACTCGCAGATTACAGTGCTCAGGAGTCTGGGGAGCTTTCTACAACTTGCAGGTACCCCCATTATACAGTTGGGACCCCAAACACCCTAGACCACCAGGCGGTAGCTGGCTATGGGGCAAAGGGAGAGAGCCCTGGGACATTGATGCCATCAATCATATCTGGAGGTGCCCAGTTATCCCATACACCAGACAAAGACATCTTGGAAGATAGGAGGGCACGTATTTTTACCATCCCTACTAGGGAAGAGATGGAGGGATTTATCAAGAGAATGGAGGCCTCATATAGAGCTGATGAGGTTGCTCTGAGAGGGGAAGTTAAAAACTTTCTGTACGGGTTGATTCATCTGATGTCTATATGGAAGGTATCTCCGGGCGTCTCCGTGCTTTTGAACACCAAGTCTCCAATCAAGCTGCTAATCTTGAATATGTCTTAGACCTGATGGAGGATTTGAAAAATATAGAGAGAAGCAATAACGTCAGAATTTGAGGTCTTCCAGAATCCATCTCCCCAAGAGAATTAGATGAAGCCCTTCAAAGCTTCTTCAATTCGATCCGCAATGACCCGGTAGATACCTCCATTGAGTTTGATAGAGCTCACAGATCCTTTGACCCTTTCCCCAACTGACAGCGCTAGACCCAGAGATGTGATCTGCCGGGCCCACAGGTTTAGGGTGAAGGAGGAGATCCTTACCAGGGCTAGAAATCATGATTCATTGACTTTCTGTGGGAACCGATACAACTTATGGCAGATGTCACTGCTGGGGGCTGCTGCCTGTATATACCACACTGCTGGGGGCTGCTGCCTGTATATACCTCACTGCTGGGGGCTGCTGCCTGTATATACCACACTGCTGGGGGCTGCTGCCTGTATATACCACACTGCTGGGGGCTGCTGCCTGTATATACCACACTGCTGGGGGCTGCTGCCTGTATATACCTCACTGCTGGGGGCTGCTGCCTGTATATACCACACTGCTGGGGGCTGCTGCCTGTATATACCACACTGCTGGGGGCTGCTGCCTGTATATACCACACTGCTGGGGGCTGCTGCCTGTATATACCACACTGCTGGGGGCTGTATACCTGTGCTGGAGTCCACCCTCGGCTTATACACGAGTCAATAGGTTTTCCCAGGTTTTGGGGGCAAAAGTAGGGGGGTCGGCTTATACACGGGTCGGCTTATACACGAGTATATACGGTAACCGACGAGAAATATTCAGGCCCTTTCCTTCCCACCTCTTCCAACCCCCCCACCAATTTTCTCTGTTTCCTTCTGTTCCCCCCTTCATTTCTTTGCTCGCTATTTCCATTCTTACTCTATTTCAATACTTTTCTCTATACCCGTGTAACACTCTTACATTTTTGTATTGAGATTCTGCCTTAAGTAGCCATAATGCTACTTTATTGACTAACTTAATTGTTCTACTGATAACTAACTTTTGGAGACTAGGTCTCTTCACAATAGAATGTTTAGTATCACAACTTGAAGATGCTTCTTCGTGACGAGATTATTCATGTTGTTAATGTAATATTATATCCTGTATTATTATTTTTTACAAAACTTTAATAAAAAACAGATTGACCACAAATGTACATTTTTTAGGGCTGTACTTTCACTTTCATAGTGTATCTACATACATTGCGAAAGTGAAATAAAAGTTAATAAAAGGTGTTCTGGCATCGAGGCTCTCCCCCTTACTCTCTGACATTGTACACCCGGATCAAGCGGGCTTTATGGCGGGGAGGGAGGCTCGTGATAACACTACTAAAGCCATAAACCTCATCCACCGTGCAATTTCGGGCTCAGTCTCCTCTATGCTGTTATCCACTGATGCCGAGAAGGCGTTTGACCGGGTCAACTGGGTCTTCATGGGGGAGACTCTTCGCTCTTTAGGCCTGGGGGAGAACATGATGCGTTGGGTTCTAGCCCTTTATTCTGGTCCCACTGCCAGAGTTCGGGCGAATGGTGTGCTCTCAGATTCCTTTACTATTCACAACGGCACGCGCCAGGGTTGCCCACTTTCACCACTAATTTTTATTCTCACCTTAGAACCCTTCCTGAGGCATATAAGAGCAAATTCTGATATTACCGGCATTGTGGTTGGACATAAGTCTCATAAGGTTGCCGCTTATGCTGACGATCTATTGTTTTTCATTTCGAATCCAATGATCTCCTTGCCGAACTTGATGAGGGAATTCCAAACCTTTGCTACCCTGTCTAATTTTAAAATTAATTTCAGCAAATCTGAAGCGCTAAATATCAATTTGCCGCCCCGCTCCCTCAATTCACTCCGTTCCTCTTTTAATTTTAAATGGGCACATCATTTTATTTCCTACTTGGGAATCAAGCTGTCCAAGAACCTGAAAGACTTATATCGGATTAATTTCCCCCCGCTCTTACAAAAGGTGGAAGCTGACTGTGTGGGGTGGGCCAGGTCCTCCTTTTCCTGGTTTGGCAGGTGCCAGATTCTGAAGATGAACATTCTCCCTAGAATCCTATATCTGCTGCAAACCCTCCCGATTAAAATTCCCCAAGAATTCTTCCGCCAGATTTCCTCTATTCAGCGTAGGTTCATCTGGGATGGCAGATCCGCCAGGGTGGGTAAAGCTATTCTCACCAGACCAAAGGTGAAGGGTGGAGTGGGCCTCCCAGACATTAAACGTTACCATACAGCGGCACATCTGTCCAGAATTCTTGATTGGTGCAGGAACGGCAGGCATAAAACCTGGGTGCAAATAGAACAAAGCTTCAGCCCGATTCCACTGGACAGATTGCCCTGGGTGATGGCGTCGGCCCCTTCCATTCTTCGGAATCATCCTACCATTGGGTCAACAATCCGGGTCTGTAACTCTCTACCTTTGAGGTCGTTCATTCTCCCTCCCTGCTCACCGCTCACGCCCATTATAAGCCATCCCGATTTCTCAGCAGCAAGCTCTGATAAAACCTTTGCTCTATGGATAGAGGCCGGGAGGGACAGGGCGGGGGCGATGGGTGGTGGCGAGGAGTGGCCGTCTCTGAGCGAGCTGTCGTCCTGGGAGGAACCAGCTGCGTTAGGGTGGTGGAGATGTTTCCAGCTACGACATTACCTGCAATCATTGCCTCCTCGGTCTTGTTACAAACGTCCTAGGACGCAATTTGAAGCATTGTGTCTGAGCCAAGGCCCACTCAGACATGCACTGTCTCTCCTATATGCCCTGTTGGGCTCTCTGCACGACCTGGGATCGCCAAGCTTCATGTCGCATTGGGAACGGGAGCTAAATATCACTTTTTCAGAGGATCAAATCACGAGGATGTTTCGCCTCGCTCATAGCACCTCTATCAGTTCTAAATATCAGGAGGCCAATTATAAGCTATTGTCACGATGGTACAGAACACCGGTCAAACTCAATACAATGTACCCAGCACACAGCACGGATTGTTGGAGGTGTGGGAGGGTAGGGTACCCTTTCGCATATCTTCTGGGACTGTGAGGCTATTCGACCCTTCTGGCTAGAGGTGGAGAACATCATTCGGCGGGTTTCTTCTATCCAAATACCTCTCACACCGGCTTTGATTCTCCTACACCACTGTGAGGTCCCCACCATCACGTATAAAAATTCCCTTCTTAAATTCCTCATTATGGCAGCCAGAGCCTGCATACCAGCGCTGTGGGGAAGGGTCACGACACCTTCTATTCCACAATTTCTCAGAGGGGTCAACGAATTGATGTATATGGAGGAGTTGACATCTTCCATACGGGAATCTCAAAATGATTTCGGATCCATATGGATGGCTTGGATGGATTTCCAACAATCTGAGCTTTACAGTACACTGTTGGGCAGAGATCCACTACCGGAATATGTTTAACGGAATACTGGAGGTGGACGCTGGCTGGCCTGGGGGGGGGCTCCCCACATCCCCTCCTTGACTTTCCACCCCTTTTCTCCCTAGTCCCCGTCATCTTCTTTATTTCTCCTCTTTCTGTTCGCAGTGAGCATGTGATCACTGTGATTCTTCTACTACTACTCCCTATCTATCTAACTTCTATATAGGTCTTCTTATTAGCTGATTCTCTTTCCTTTTCTCTATATGAGTTAATTTTAATTATTTTCGATGGTTTGATTGCATACCATCGCTGTTCATTTTCCTTATGATTTATATTTTTTCCTTTCTGGTGTTAAAGGGAAAAAAAAAAAAAAATATATAATAATTTCGGCTTGCCAGGATTCACTGGCTCGCCACTGCTATAAGTAGGATCATAGGTTGTTTCAGTATATGGTTTCAAATGTACATTTCCTTGAACGAATCTCCATTGGATGTCCATGTGGAATATGTAATCAATATACGATTCTACAGTTGTTTATATTTTGTTGGAGATAAATTTGTAATATTCTAAATAAAGAATTATAAAAAAAAAAAAAAAAAAAAAAAATAAAAGGTGTTAAAAATAAAAAAATAAAATGCTCACCTATCCGCCGGCTGTCCGCGACCAGAGGAGAAGACATCCGATCAGCTGCACGGACCTTAATGATGTGATTGGCGGGCAGCGATCAGCTGATGTGTCATGTGACAGCATCAGCTGATTGCCCGCCCAAACCCATCGTCTGAGGTGTTGGCGGCGGGTGGTTTAAACTAACAGCTGACCTGACAGCTGTTTAATCACCTGCCAACACCGCTCAGCTGATGTCGGTGGCGGGCGATTTAAACAGCTGTCAGTTTAAAGAGGACCTTTCACCCCCCTGGTGCTTTCAAAAGTGACAGCACCACTGAATGCTGCGTGTCTGCTGCATTCAGGTAACCTGTGTACTAAGGCTCTAGCCCCCCTGTATCCCAAAAAAAACACTTTGTAAACTTTACAGTTAATCAGATCCGACCCAGGGGACCTCTTAAGAGGTCCTCGGCGCTGGCACATTCCTCTCTGCCTCCTCCTTGTGTGTTCCACCCCCTCTATGTGTCTGCAGCTGCCTCCTCTTGTTCTCAGTCTGCCCTTATCTTCTGCTCCTTATGACGTCAGGAGCAGAAGTGGAGGGCAGACCCAGAAGAAGAGGAGGTGGCAAGTGAAACATAGAGGGGGCGGACTAAACAAGGAGGAGGCAGGGAGGATTGTGCCAGCAGTGAGGACTTATTAATCAGACCCAACCCACTGGAACTCTTAACTGTAAAGTTTGCAAAGTGTTTTTTTTTGGGGTACAGGGGAGCTAGAGCCTTAGCACCACTGAATGCAGTGTATATACTGCATTCAGAGATGCTGTGTACTGTCACTTTTGAAAGCACCAGGGGGTTTCAGGTTCTCTTTAAATCGCTCACCAAAACCGAATAGCTGAGGTGTCGGTGGCAGGCGATTTACACTAACAGCTGATCTGACAGCTGTTTATATCGCCCACCAAAATCGCCCACCACCAACATCAGCTGAATGGTGTTGGCGGGCGATTTAAACAGCTGTCAGACCAGCTGTTAGTTTAAACCACCCGCTGCCGACACCTCAGCCGATGGGTTTGGATGGGCAATCAGCTGATGTTGTCACGTTCAGTACCTTTTTCTGCTAGATCCTGTTGTAAATGACACGCCTCCAGTCATTTATAACTGCGATCTGGGCATGCACACTTGGACGTGACACATCAGCTGATCGCTACCGGTCAATCACATCTTTAACGTTCTAGCAGCCGATCTGATGTCTTCTCCTCGGCTCCCAGAGAGCCGGCGGATAGGTGGGCATTTTATTTCTAACACCTTTTGTTAACTTTTATTTCACTTTCACAGTGTATGTAGATAAAAAACGAAAGTGAAACTACGTCACACATTGCACACGTGGGGAAGGGGGGGGACACACAGGATTCTTACTTCTCCTGTGTGACATGTTGGCTCACGCAGAGACCACAGACCACCCGACAAGGTGGAGCAGAGTCTCCATCGATCAGCATCAGCTAAGTGATTGTTTAAAAGACGGCGGCTTTTTACCGCTGGCTTTAAAACAATCATGCACCCTTTTCAGCCTTTACATCAGCCACCAGACCTCTGTGTAGTTTCCAGCAGACAATTACTCGCATTTCCCATTGACGTACATTGGACTCGCTACTGATAACGAATACCCGAGTATTAAGACCTACTCTTTATGAGTATAGCAAGTCAGAATATTTCACTATTCACTCATCCCTAGATGCGACCGCAAGTGCCAAACACGTATTAACCTCTATGTGCTACAACAATCGCTTTGAATTAGATTTGGCAGAAGTGTGGCTTTGATACCATTTTTCCTGATATCCTGCATAATCGACTTGCCTCGGTGCTTGCGGTTTCTGCGGCAACTTCCTCCAAAGCTTTCATTTGCTTGTGGGTTACAACCATACAAGGTGAGCACTATATTGCTTCCCTGCTAATCCTTCCTCTCCCTGGGTAAGACCCTATAGTGCTTTTCTTTTCCACAGTTTATTGCTGGATAACCTTTTTGCTCAGGCCGATAACAACAAACAAAAGTTTAGCTTTGTTTCCAATAAACTCAGTTGCTATTTTCATAGGGGAAGAATATTTAGAAGGTACAGAAGCCCCAGGGAGTTTCTGCTTGGAAACTCTCCCTCACAATCAACTAAGAAACAACATGATGCCAGGTAGCAAGGAGAGAAAAACACTTTAATGAAATCCCTGCTTCCAAGACATACATACTAGGATACAGCAGCACTGTGGTGGATCTGCACTACTCAGTCACAGCCACTATAACAATACATGGAGCTGTGGGGGGAGGGTTTATTTTTAAAGTATTCACCTTGCAGTACAAAAACAATATGTAAGGCTGCCTTCACACTTGCAGATGCATCTGCAGCGTTTTGCAGATGCATCTTCAAGTATCAGCATGCAGACTGTGGCCCCTATGGTTATAATGGGGCGCACCGCGGTCTGAAAGCACTCATTCATTCCTATATGTGAACCGTCCGCAGGCGGATGCCTGCTTACAGATCACACACTCCCGCCCGCACCATGGACGCGACATCTCGCGTCCATGGTGCGGGCGGGAGTGTGTGATCTGTAAGCAGGCATCCGCCTGCGGACGGTTCACATATAGGAATGAATGAGTGCTTTCAGACCGCGGTGCGCCCCATTATAACCATAGGGGCCGCGGTCTGCATGCTGATACTTGCAGATGCATCTGCAAAACGCTGCAGATGCATCTGCAAGTGTGAAGCCAGCCTTAAAGGCGAAATCAAATGTACCTCCTATAACTGTAACACCAATTTTTCACTTTGGCTCTCTGGTTCATCATCTGCCTTGACCCCATGAATTTTCCTCTGGTTTGGGCTAAGTTCTCTGATTTTGGAACTCATATGCTACAACATTTATTTGTGCATGAACATATTTTGACGTTTTGCGACCATTTATCTTCAACGCTTGTTGTTCCTCTTTTCTCTCTCCCAGCTGCCTAGTTGTACCTGGCTGGCGATCAAAAATATGGCAAAGTTCCATGTCGTCTTTTTGTAATTATTTCTTGAAATAATTACAAAAAAATATGATGTGGGGCTTCACGGTATTTTTGGTTGGTGGTGACAGCTGGAGGTGGTTGGCGGCCCGCAGCTGCCTAGTTATACCTGGCTGGCAACAACAAATACAGCGACCCCCACGTAGTTTTGTTTTAAATTATATTAAAAAATAACATGGGGCTTCATCGAATTTTTGGTTGCCAGCCAGGTATAACAAGGCAGTTGGGGGCTGGAATCTTCAGCATGGGGAACCCAAGCATTCTCCCCCCATTCCCCCCCCCACTGCTAGTTGCAGCCCGCAGCCGCCCCAGATGGTGCATTTCTTAGCAGCACCATTTTCTGGTGGTGTACCCGACTCTTCCAGTTGCCCTGCTGCTGCCAGCAAACTGGGTAATAGAGGGGTTAATGTCAGCTTTGTATTGGGAGCTACTTCTAAGCCCGAGATTCAAAATGTCGGGCCAACGTTAAACCCGGCCATTATGAATCTCTAGTAAATAGAATATAATACACAACACACAGAGAAAAATGATTTTATTATAACAAAAAACACATATACATATCTCAATTCCATTTTTATTACTCACCTCCATGATCCTTCATCCAGAGTCTGCAGTCACACTGACCACAGGGTCTCATTGACTCTGTGAATGATGTTACCCATGGCAGTGAACTCAGATGACCCACTGGCAGCGGGGGTCACGCGAGTTCACTGTCGCAGGGAGCCCGGTTGAGTCAGGTTCACCTGAGGTCAACGCCAGCAAAGCGGCTGAGCTCTGACCTCAGGTGAACTTTCCTGCGTCATCCCGATTGGTAGATGATAAAATGTATGGGCTGTTTCCAGGTTATGCGAACAGCCAATCACAGATGCTCACTCACTGCGACGGTGTCTGTGATTGGCTGTTCTGCCCTTCAGCAGTGAATACCCAGAAAGTACAAGCAGTCCCAGAAGTACAAGCGTGCACATACCGATAGGTTTGATGATTAGGATTAATCAGTATTTTCTTTACTTTTTACAGCCCACAGCCAAACGCGAATTCGAACTCTAACATGGACTTCTCTGTGACGTCTGTGTTTGGGGTCTGTGCCCGGACACTAGGTGATCGGTACAGACCCCAAGCTTTACCGTTCGGGCTCACCAATTCCTAGATCCTATGCTTATGTCGATACAAAATGATAGCTTTTTAGGCGTGAAGACAAGAACAACAGAATATAGTAAAATATATTTAATAAAAAATATTGCTGCAATTACAGGTATTACAGGTTGATCATGCTGCCTGTGAAATCACCACAATGACATCTCTTGTGTCTGCCCTATTTTCTCATAGTTTGTAAGCTTGCAAGCAGGGTCCTTACTACTATTAGTATCTGTTGAGTTATGTGTAATTACTCCACAATTTCTTTATTGGCTATAAAACTACCATCTGAATTGTAAAGTGCTGTGAAAAATGTTGGTACTATAGAAATAAAAATTTAATCATAAATGTATATCATGGAGCAGGGGTAAACCACAAATTTTCCCAAGGGGCCATATGAAAGACCGTGACTGTTGTGGAGGGCCAAATCAATAGGCTGAAATTAATTCTGCTCAATAGAAATGTTAACATATTAATTATATTTTACTTTAATATTGAGAAGAATTAGGTATGCTCACATCCCCCAGTATACTGTACGAGCCCCCACACATTATGAGCCAACACAGCCACCCTATATACAGTATGAACCTTCATATAGCCTCTTTATACATAGTATGAGCCCCCACACAGTACCGCTATATAGAGCATGACCCCAAAATAGCCCCCTAAATTTAGTATGAGCCCCCAGATATCCTCCAACAGAAAGTTTGACCACTCAAATAACCCCTATAAACAATGAGCCCCCACATCATCTGCTATATTCAGTGTGTGCCCCCACACAGTCCCCCTACATTCAGTAAGAACCCTTTTATAGGTTCTTTATACACAGTATGGGGCCCCACAAAGCCCCTGTAAATATGCAGTATGAGGTCCCACATGCTTCCTTAGACAGAGTATGAGCCCCTATAAACAGTATAACGCCCCCAAATAGTCTTCATAATTCAATTAGTTTTTGTTGAATAAGAAAATAAAAACCAGAAGATAGTACAAAATGAAATAAAATACAACTTGCGCAATGAGCGCGGCAATGGTCAAAGCAACCAGGTACAGGGTATGGTATAGACAAACAGAAAGGTTGATTTGTCCATTCACATTCCAAAGCCCCTTTTTTGGGACAAATAGTCTTCTTATTCACTGTATAAGCCTTCTTATAAACAGTGTAGGCCCTCACATAACCTCCAATATACATTATGAGCCTCCACATAGCCTCTCTATGGACAGCCACACATCTCACAAAAGAAAAAAAATAATAAAGCACCACATACTCACCTCCTCCTGTTTCCTTCACAGGGATGTGCTCTCTTCCGCTGCACTCACAGACAGCAGAAGGATTAACATCATGTTATCGCATCTGCTCTAAGTAGCACATGTTGATTGGTGAGAGATTGAGATATTGGCTCCATCCTCCACCATTGTACTTGCCGCCATCTTCATCCTCAGGATGCAGATAGCAGCGATAGAGAGACATGTGTGGCAGATGTCAGATGGAACAATGCGGGCCATTGTTTTCAGCCTTTTGACAGTCTCAGTCTGTGGGTCATCACTGGAGCCTAATGGGGTGTGTGGGCTGCACTATGCTCACCCTTATCATGGCGCATTAACAGACAGCTGCCCATGATGTATTTTTCTGTCTTGGGTGGTTTCCTGGTTAAAATCACCAAAACAAGCATTTTTTTGTTTTATTAGATTATTCATATTTTAATTGTGAAAACAACAACTCTGGAAAAGACTTGACATAAATGACCATATAAAAACACCAGTGTTAGAGATGGAAATTTTGTAGGCATAACAGCCAACCAACTCCTCAACATGTAGAAAATGGGAAAGTGAGCTATGTACAGTTCACCCATTGCTGGATGCGTTCACGCTTTAGGAGACACCCCACTCCAATGCCTTCATGAACTCTTCTTCTGTAAACGACAGCATCTTGGCTGATTCAATGTGCATCTGTAAGAGGTAAATGAGGAAAATAAATACCCTCCATAATATTATAAAATACAAGGCATACACTCTTCATTTTATTTTTAATAGGCCATCATTAATTAATCCTCAATTCAGCCCTTGTTCATATGAAACAAACATTTAGTTAAGTAGCAAAGCTGTTAAATGGTCAGAGCGTAAAATGTAGTTTACAACTCAATTATTCGCGACCATAGAGCAGCGTAAAGCTAAAGTTATTTTAGGTTTCAGAGACCTCTGGGAATTCGTTAGCGGAGCAAAACACCTCTTGGACCAACTTGTTTGTCAAAGATATTTTTAATGGACGTTAGCAGTAAATGCAGAAAGCACCTGAAATGTAACAGGACTCTCCACTTTCTCAAACCCATTTGTAGCAGGTGTTACTTAACTTAGAGGGTCTCAGGGGGGATATCAACCACCAACCGTATCAAATTAAACTCTACATATAAGAAATCTAGGCAGCTTCTAACTGGACTGTGACAAATAGGCCATTGATAAGTGTTTCAGAAGCCAGGTGAATTTTACTAAAATCTTTAAATAAAATATGTTAATTTATAATAGGATGAGATTTGCATAATATTTAAAATATATGGAGCTGAATATGCCATGCTAAATAATAAATCATGTTGATATCTAAGTTATTACAGCACTAGTAAAAGTGTGCCATGCCCTATGTTTGGGCAAATTATATTGACCACCAGCGGCGTAACTTGAAGCTCATGGGCCCTGATGCGAAAGCTCTAATGGGGCCCCTAATTCTTGCAAATCTTTAATAGCAGTTTCTATACGGCAAAGGGACTTTTGGGGCCCCCTAGTCTAAAGGGCCCAGGTGCAATTGCAACCCCTACACCCATTGTAGTTACACCCCTGTTGATAACCATGTGGATCTAGCCAGAAAAAACAGCAACAAAGATTACACACACTGGAGGGTTTCAGACCAACCATGGATTTATGTGGCGACCCAATATTGGTACTGTGGACTGATGAGAACCTCATTATAGGCAAAGAAAACCATTTCTCTTCACATACCTTTTGTCTTTTTAAAATATCAATAAGCTTGAGTTGTTTTTTAAATCCAGTCATCAACTCTGCTTTCTGCTTCTCCAGCTTCTTATTCTCAAGTTTCAGTTCTTCAATCTTTTTCCTCTCTTGGTTGGCGGTATCCTAGTACAGAATTGGATAATGTACTTAGACAATAGGAATGTTACCGATACCTACCACAATGTTGTACGGGAAAAAGAAAGTATTAAATATTTATAGTATTTGAAAGAGAACCTGTCTGCAGGTCAAAAGTTATCATTTTATTTGCTCCCATTTTATTCTTGCTGTTCATATTTATTTATTACTAGCTGTACTACCCGGCTACGCCCGGGTTAATAAATAACTGATGTTAGCTATAACAAAATAGCATTTGAATATGGGTGTGTATGTGTGTGTCCCTGTGGGGGGGTCTGTATGGTGTGTGTGTGTCTCTGTGTTGTGTGTGTCTCTTTGTGGTATGTGTGTGTCCCTGTGGGGTGAGTGCATGTGTGGTGTGTGTCTCTGTGTTGCGTGTGTCTCTTTGTGGTGTGTGTGTGTTCGGGTGCGTGGTGAGTATCCAATGTTGGGGCTGCACCTTAGCTGTTACTCTTTGTGTGCATGTGGTGTGTATACATGCCCCTGTGCATGGTGAATATCCCATGTTGGGGCCCCACCTTAGTGACTATATGCTGGTATATGCTGTTAGTCTTTGGTGCTATCAGGGCCAGCCTTTGGCATGTGCGAGTCGTGCGGCCGCACAGGGCGCCACGCTCCAGGGGGCGCCGCAGGCAGACAGCTGTCATTGTTATTTGCTGCCCTGCTCCGCTCCCAGGGGCTTTGCTAGATCTGTGCGGCTGCTAGTAGACAGAGGACGGCATCCGCAGGGGCGCCTGGTGGTAGCGCGGGCTCCCTGCTGATGCCACTCTCTACTATAGTCCTGGCAGCTGCCGCCGCGTTATCCCCCCCCCACCCTGCAGTGTGAGCCCACCTGTGGAGCTGCACAGGCCTGTGCTTACAGGACCTGTGATGATGTCAATGGAGGGGAGGAGTCAGGGATCACATGATCAGCATCTCCGAGTATGCAGGGCAGCTTCCACCAAGCAGGAAGTGAAGAAATGGATGAGGTGAGTTTGTGTGGGATCAAGAGGGATGTATAGTGTGAATGTAGCAGAGCTGCGTGTGTATGAGGTGTAAGGAGTGGAGCCAAGTGTGTACAAGGTGTATGGAGCTGAGTGTGTACGAGGTGTACGGAGCAGAGCCGTGTGTGTACGAGGTGTACGGAGCAGAGCTGAGTGTGTATGAGGTGTATGAAGCGGAGTCGCGTGTGCACGAGCTGTACGGAGCGGAGCCGAGTGTGTATGAGGTGTACGGAGCAGAGCCGAGTGTGTATGAGGTGTACGGAGCGGAGCCGAGTGTGTACGAGGTGTACGGAGCAGAGCCGTGTGCGTATGAGGTGTACGGAGCTGAGCCGAGTGTGTATGAGGTGTACGGAGCGGAGCCGAGTGTGTACAAGGTGTACGGAGCGGAGTGGAGACGTGTGTGTACGTGGTGTACGGAGCGGAGCCGCGTGTGTACGGAGCAGAGCCGCGTGCGTACGTGGTGTACGGAGCAGAGCCGTGTGCGTATGAGGTGTACGGAGCTGAGCCCAGTGTGTACTAGGTGTACGGAGCTGAGCCCAGTGTGTACGAGGTGTACGGAGCTGAGCCGAGTGTGTACGAGGTGTACGGAGCAGAGCCGAGTGTGTACGAGGTGTACGGAGCAGAGCCGAGTGTGTATGAGGTGTACGGAGCGGAGACGTGTGTACGAGGTGTATGGAGCAGAGCCGAGTGTGTACAGAGTGGAGCTGAGTGTGTATGAGCAGAGTAACGTGTGTACGGAGCTGAGCCACGTGTATGTTATGTGCGGAGCCGTGTGTTTCCAGAGCGGAGCCGAGTGTGTACGAGGTGTACGGAGCGGAGCCGAGTGTGTACGAGGTGTATGGAGCAGAGCCGAGTGTGTACGAGGTGTACGGAGCAGAGCCGAGTGTGTACGAGGTGTACGGAGCAGAGCCGAGTGTGTACGAGGTGTACGGAGCAGAGCCGAGTGTGTACGAGGTGTACGGAGCAGAGCCGAGTGTGTACGAGGTGTACGGAGCAGAGCCGAGTGTGTACGAGGTGTACGGAGCAGAGCCGAGTGTGTACGAGGTGTACGGAGCGGAGCCAAGTGTGCACGAGGTGTACAGAGCGGAGCCGCGTGTGTACGGAGCGGAGCTGAGTGTGTATAAGATGTACTGAGCAGAGTAACATGTGTACGGAGCTGAGCCACGTGTACGAGGTGTGCGGAGCCGTGTGTTTCCAGCGTGGAGCCGAGTTTGTACGAGGTGTACCAAGCAGAGCCGTGTGTGTACGAGGTGTATGGAGCGGAGCCACGTGTGTACGAGGTGTACGGAGCGGAGCCGTGTGTGTACGAGGTGTATGGAGCGGAGCCGAATGTGTACGAGGTGTATGGAGCGGAGCCGAATGTGTACGAGGTGTATGGAGTGGAGCCGAGTGTGTACGACGTGTATGGAGTGGAGCCGAGTGTGTACGACGTGTATGGAGTGGAGCAGAGTGTGTACGAGGTGTATGGAGTGGAGCAGAGTGTGTACGAGGTATACGGAGCAGAGCCGCGTGTGTACGAAGTGTACGGAGCGGAGCCGAATGTGTACGAGGTGTATGGAGTGGAGCCAAGTGTGTACGAGGTGTACCAAGCAGAGCCGTGTGTGTACGAGGTGTACGGAGCAGAGCATTATACTATATGGAGGAATGTGGGGGTGTATTGTACTATATGTCATGCTTTAAGTGTGCAATATACTATACGGAGGACTGTGGCGTGCATTATACTAAATGGAGGACTTTGGGTGTGCATTCTAGATAGAGAACTGTGTGGGTGCATTATTCTATATGGAGAAATGTGGGGGTGCATTATTCTATATGGAGGTCTGTGGGTGTGCAATCTTGTATATAAAAGCCGGAAGGATTTGTGACCTCACATCCGTCACTTTGTCCCAACGTCCGGCAGAGCTACACCCGCTCAGGGTGAGCCAAGATGGTGGCCGTAAGCGGGAGCCGGGACTCATAGAGCCCGCTACGCTTATGGCAGCCCCTAACACATACACACACCACACACACACACCACACACACACAACACACACGCACACACAGTCGCCTATACTTACCACCTCTCCTCCGTCTTCTCCACCGCCATGTCGCCGCCCCTGGAGAACTGGATCCAATACGGCGTCCGGGAAGTCTCGCGAGACTTCCCGGACGCCATATTGGATCCATGGCTCCAGGGTGGCGACATACTTTCTCCAAGATGGCGTCCGGGAAGTCTCGCGAGAGTTCCCGGACGCCATATTGGATCCAGTCTGGGTGCAGCGACATGTCGGGACTCAGGAAGACGCAGGCGCCAGGGAGAAGCAGGAGGTGGTAAGTATATCGGAGTGTGTGTCCGTCCGCGTGCACCACGCTGACCACACTGCCACGCGCGACCACTCGGAGCCGTGCGCTGACCACATTGCCCCACACCGCGCCACTGCGCTGACCACTCTGCCCACACAGCCCGCTGCCCCCTGTACCACCCTGCCCACACAGCGCCGCTGCGCTACCACCCTGCCCACACAGCCCGCTGCGCTGACCACCCTGCCCACCGGCCGCTGCGCTGACCACCCTGCCCACCGCGCTGCTGCGCTACCACCCTGCCCACCGCGCTGCTGTGCTGACCACCCTGCCCACCGCGCTGCTGTGCTGACCACCCTGCCCACCGCGCTCTGTGCTGACCACCCTGCCCACCGCGCTGCTGTGCTGACCACCCTGCCCACCGCGCTGCTGTGCTGACCACCCTGCCCACCGCTGCTCGCTGACCACCCTGCCCACACAGCGCCGCTGCGCTGACCACCCTGCCCACGCACCGCTGCGCTGACCACCCTGCCCAAACAGCACCGCTGCGCTGACCACCCTGCCCAACAGCGCCGCTGCGCTGACCACCTCCCACCGCGCTCGCTGCTAACCACTGAGCCACCGCGCAGTGCTAACCACTGAGCCACCCGCTGCTAACCACTGAGCCACCGCGCAGTGCTAACCACTGAGCCACCGCGCAGTGCTAACCATGAGCCACCGCGCAGTGCTAACCATGTGTTCCGTCCTCCCCCTGCCTGTGCCGTCTCTCCATCCTCCCCCTCCGCTTCCTCCTCCTTCCTTTGTCCTCTTCACCTCCGCCACTCCATCCCCCGTCCTCCCCCTGCCCGTGCTGCTTCGTCCTCCCCCACCTCGCTGCTTCATCCTACACCCTCCTCCCTCCCGCCACTCTGTGCTTCGTCCTCCCCATGCCGCTTCGTCCTCCCCCTGCCTGTGCCACTCCATCCTCCCCCACCCCACCGCTTCCTCCTCCTTCCTTTGCCTTCCTCACCTCCGCCACTCTATCCTCCGTCCTCCCCCTGCCTATGCTGCTCCGTTCTCTCCCACCCCGCCGCTTCATCCTGTCCTCCACCTCCCCCGCCGCTCTGTGCTTCATCCTCCCCCTGCCGCTCCATCCTCCCCCTGCCTGTGCCGCTCCATCCTCCCCCACCGCAACGCTTCCTCCTCCTTCCTTTGTCCTCCTCCCCTCTGCCACTCCATCCTCTGTCCTCCCCCTGCCTGTGCTGCTCCATCCTCCCCCACCCCGCCGCTTCATCCTCCGTCCTCCTCCCCCTGCCGCTCTGTGCTCCATCCTCCCCCTGCCGTTCCTTCCTCCCCCTGCCTGTGCTGCTACATCCTCCCACACCCCGCCGCTACCTCCTCTGTCCTCCATCCTCCTCCCCCCTGCTGTTCTGTCCTCCCTCCTCCCCCCTGCCACGCCGTTCTTCACCGGCCGCTCCTTCTTCAAAGTTCCTCCCAATTCAGCCCTCACCGCCTTCCCCATGCAATCTCTATTTCTATATTCTAAAATACCCGATGCGTTAGAATCGGGCCACCGAGAGTTCCCGGACGCCATATTGGATCCAGTCCTGGGTGCGGCGACATGTCGGCAGAACAGAGGACTCAGGAAGACGCAGGTGGCAGGGAAGAAGCAGGGACGGTGGTAAATATATCGGAGTGTGTGTCAGTGTGTGTGTGTGTCCGTCCCCCCCACCGCTGACCACCCTGCCCACGGCGCTGCGCTGACCACCCTGCCCACGGCACTGCGCTGCCCACTCTGCCCACGGCGCTGTGCTGACCACTCTGCCCACGGCGCTGTGCTGACCACTCTGCCCACGGCGCTGCTCTGACTACTCTGCCCACGCACTCACTGCTAACCACTCAGCCACCGCGCAGTGCTAACCACTGAGCCACCACCCAGTGCTAACCACTGAGCCACCGCGCAGTGCTAACCACTGAGCCACCTGTATACACACAATTCATTTCACCGCACTCCCCTAACTATTAGTAAATAAACTATATATGGATTCTAGACTACCCGATTCTTTAGAATCGGGCCGCCATCTAGTATACTATATGTAGGACTGTGGTGGTGCATTATTCTATATTGAGGACTATGGGGGTGCATTATATTATATGGAGGTCTATTGGGGTGCATAATATATGGAGGAATTTGGGGGTGCAATATACTATGTGGAATACTATGGGGGGGGGGTTCTGTCAGGGATCAAATCTTGCTGGAGACTAGTCAGAAAGTCTGTTCCCTGAAGGCTTCTCCCTGCTGACTGCCTTGAGTGACCGGTCTCTCCGTATACACGCAAATGGGGTGAATTCACCAGGGACTAGCCTTTCTTGCTACTCTCCTATCTGTCTCGGTCCCCAGAAGCTTTTGGAGTATGTTCTTATTTGAAATGCTGCATTATTTAAGAGTCAACACCTCTATATACAGCAGATAAAACAGGATCCACCATTCACAATAGATGATGTCACAGCTCACCTCCTCCTCCTGTACAATGACTGATAACACCTCTATATACAGTAGATAACACAGGATCCACCATTCGCAATAGATGATATCACAGCTCATCTCCTCCTCCTGTACAATGACTGATAACACCTCTATATACAGTAGATAACACAGGATCCACCATTCACAATAGGTGATATCACAGCTCTCCTCCTCCTGTACAATGACTGATAACACCTCTATATACAGTATATAACACAGGATCCACCATTCACAATAGGTGATATCACAGCTCACCTCCTCCTCCTGTACAATGACTGATAACACCTCTATATACAGTAAATAACACAGGGTCCCCCATTCACAATAGGTGATATCACAGCTCTCCTCCTCCTGTACAATGACTGATAACACCTCTATATACAGTAGATAACACAGGATCCACCATTCACAATAGATGATATCACAGCTCACCTCCTCCTGTACAATGACTGATAACACCTCTATATACAGTAGATAACACAGGATCCACCATTCACAATAGGTGATACCACTGCTGACCTCCTCCTGTACAATGACTGATAACACCTCTGTATACAGTAGATAACACAGGATCCACCATTCACAATAGGTGATATCACAGCTCACTTCCTCCTGTACAATGACTGATAACACCTCTATATACAGTAGATAACACAGGATCCACCATTCACAATAGGTGATATCACAGCTCACCTCCTCCTGTACAATGACTGATAACTCCTCTATATACTGTAGATAACACAGGATCCACCATTCACAATAGGTGATATCACAGCTCACCTCCTCCTGCACAATAACTGATAACACCTCTATATAAGTAGATAACACAGGATCCACCATTCACAATAGGTGATGTCACAGCTCACCTCCTCCTCCTGTACAATGACTGATAACACTTCTATATACAGTAAATAACACAGGATCCACCATTCACAATAGGTGATATCACAGCTCTCCTCCTCCTGTACAATGACTGATAACACCTCTATATACAGTAGATAACACAGGATCCACCATTCACAATAGATGATATCACAGCTCACCTCCTCCTGTACAATGACTGATAACACCTCTATATACAGTAGATAACACAGGATCCACCATTCACAATAGGTGATATCACAGCTCACCTCCTCCTCCTGTACAATGACTGATAACACCTCTATGTACAGTAGATAACACAGGATCCACCATTCACAATAGGTGATATCACAGCTCACCTCCTCCTGTACAATGACTGATAACACCTCTATATAAGTAGATAACACAGGATCCACCATTCACAATAGGTGATGTCACAGCTCACCTCCTCCTCCTGTACAATGACTGATAACACCTCTATATTCAGTAGATAACACAGGATCCACCATTCACAATAGGTGATATCACAGCTCACCTCCTCCTCCTGTAAGATGACAGGTAACACCTCTATATATGGGAGGGTTGGTAATGACAGGTGGGACAGGATATAGGTCTTGGGTCCCTGATTTTTTCTGACCCTAGCATAGCAACGCCCCTCCCTGCTCTCCTTGAAGACCATGAATAGATCATGTACAAACATGTATGCTCATGTGTTCTGAGTAAGTAATGGCATGGGGGCGCCATAAGGCAAATTCGCACAGGGCACCATTCAACATAAGGCCGGCCCTGGGTGCTATCATTAAGCCCCTCTCATTCACAACTGTCAACTGTCACTTTTTCCCCATTATGTAGATAGGGGCAAAATTGTTTGGTGAATTGGAACGTGCAGGGTTAAAATTTCGCCTCACAACATAGCCTATGATGCTGTCGGGGTCCAAACGTGTGACTGTACATTTGTTTCTCTTGTTGTTTTGCTGCTTATTAATCAAATTATATTGTGGAAGGATAATACCAGACTTGTGTGTGTTTTAGGGTGATTATGTGGCGACGTTAGTGTATGTGTGGTGAAATGTGTGCTGAGGGTGGTATATGTGTTCAAGCACGTGGTAGTGTGTGGCGCATTTTGTGTGTGTGTTCATATCCCCGTGTGTGGTGAGTATTACCGGCGTTTTTTTCGCGGCCGCACCTGCCGCAAGTGCCAAAACTGCACGTGCCGCACCTGCCGCAAGCCCGCATATACATTGTATGGGGCTTGCCGCAAGTGTGCCGCAAGTGCAGCGGTTATGCGGTAATCACGGCAGTTGCGTTTTTTTCACCGCAACTGCCGCGATTTAAAAAAAAACGTTGATGTGAAAGTACTCTTATAGGAACAGGATCTCTTAAAACAATATTTCTGCTAAATAAAAAAAAATTGAAGATATTTCAAAGTATAGATATAAATAAAAGTGTACTAAATTAAAGGGAATCTGCCAGCAGATTTTTCCTACCCCATTTCAGAGCAGCATGATATAGGGGCAAATACCCCGATTTCAGAAATTAATCATTTACTGAGATCCTTGATGTCTTTTTGATAAAATTACTGTTTTCTCTGTGGCATATCTAGCAGTTTTCTGAATGTTGAGCTCGGTATAACGCTGCCCACAACTCTGATTGGCAACTTTTTGCCCATGTACAATTAACACCTGCTAATCAATGGTGGGGCGGGCTTACACAGAGCTAATGAATATAGAGGACTACCAGGCAGCAGATTTACTAGTCCTCTCGTGATAATCTCATGCTGATGAAACAGAAATGTTATCAAAACTACAATAAGCAGCCCAATAAGTGATACATTACTGGAATCAGTTGGAAAAAACATTGCGACAGATTCCCTTTAAGCAGGGATTTTTCACAATGAAATCTCATGGTCTCCCGGTACCTACCTACACGCAACCTGCGATCCTCCCAAGATCTCCTTCTCTACTCCCCTATTATCTCTTCTTCCCACAACCACATACAAGACTATTCCCGTGCATCCCCAATACTCTGGAACTCTGTCACAACACATCAGACTCGTGACTACTGTGGAAAGGATCTTGGAGACCCACCTCTTCCAACAAGCCTACAACCTAAAGTGATCCTAAGTCCACTAAGCAGCTGCACGATCAGCTCTACCCTCTCTTAGTGTATCCTAAGCCATCCCTTGTAGACTGTGAGCCCTCATGGGCAGGGTCATCTCTCCACAGCTACTGTATCCTCACCCATCCCCTGTAGACTGTGAGCCCTCACGGGCAGGGTCCTCTCTCCTCACCTACTGTATTCTCACCCATCCCTGTAGACTGTGAGCCCTCACAGGCAGAGTCCTCTCTCCTCCTGTACTTGTGTGCGCCTTGTATTGTTCATACAGTGGGTATGGAAAGTGTTACAGACCCTTTAAATTTTTCCCTCTTTGTTTCAGTGCAGCCATTTGGTAAATAAAAAAAAAATTTCTTATCAACGTACACTCTGCACCCCATCTTGACTGAAAAAAATAGAAATGTAGACATTTTTGCTAATTTATTAAAAAAGAAAAACTGAAATATCACATGGTCATGAGTATTCAGACCTTTGCTCAGACACTCATATTTAAGTCACATGCTGTCCATTTCCTTGTGATCTTCCTTTAGATGGTTCTACTCTTTCAGTGAAGTCCAGCTGTGTTTATTTAAACTGATAGGACTTGATTTGGAAAAGCACACACCTGTCTATATAAGACCTCACAGCTCACAGTGCATGTCAGACCAAATGAGAATCATTCAAAAGAACTGCCCAAGGAGCTCAGAGAAAATTGTGGCAAAGCTTAGATCTGGCCAAAGTTACAATAGAATTTCTGTAGTACTCAAGGTTCCTAAGAGCACAATGACCTCCATATCCTTAAAGCGAACTGTCACCCCTCCAGGCATCTAAAGATAACATAGCCACTTCTGCAGCACTAAGGCTGCAGTTGACAGTGTCTATAGCATTTATGCTCCCTTGATTCACTGAATAAAGACATATAAAATCTGTTTCAACCTGACCCAGACGGGAGGCGGGTTTTCAAGTGTCTTCCCCTTCTGTGGTGTCAGTCATCCTCCTGCTCTCTGTGCACCGCCTCCAGGCCATCTCCCTGCATTACAGAGCTTTGTCAGCTCTGCTACAACATAGAGCTGCTGTTATAAGAGACCCCACAGTAGTAAATCTAGCAGGAGGACGAGCAGACAAAGCACTGCTGCTACGTAGCAGCCTTGAGCTGAGCTGTCAGCAGTGCAGCAGAGTTGGTTTGTGCTTTAGATCAGGGGCTGAGGAGCAATGCTGCTGGGTACAAGAAACTGAAAGTGAAACTGCTCAGTTAAGGCTGCTACGTAGCAGGCACTGCTTTGTCTGCTAAGGATCCTCTGCTAGATTTACTACTGTGGGTCTCCTATAACAGCAGCTCTATGTTGTAGCAGAGCTGACAAGCTCTGTAATGCGGGAGATGGCCTGGAGGCGGTGCACAGAGAGCAGAGAGGGATGACTGACACCACAGAGGAAGGAGTAGACACTTGAAACCGCCTCCGGTCTTGGATCAGGTTTGAAAAGATTTTATATAAGTCTTTATTTCAGTGAATAAGGGAGCAAAATGCTATAGACACTTGTCAGAATGCAGCTTAGTGCTGCAAAGGTGGCTATGTTATCTTTAGATGCCTGGAGGGGGTGACAGGTTCGCTTAAATGGAAGAAGTTTGGAACCACCAGAAGTCTTCCTAGACCTGGCCATCCAGCCAAACTGAGCAATCGTGGGAGAAAAGCCTTGGTGAGAGAGATAAAGAGGAACCTCAAGATCACTGTGGCTGAGCGCAAAAGATGAAGTAGGGAAATGGGAGAAAGTTCCACAAAGTCAACTATCACTGCAGCATAGAGCCCCATGTTATGTGTGTGGAGATAAGCACACACAGTCCAGCTTAACCTCTTCCATGACATTCCAGAGACTCAACCAGGGCTCCAGAAATCACCCAGCAGATTAGGAGGAAGTCGGTGATAACATGTACCTGGGAGCAGCCGACGACCCTCTGTGCTGCTCCCTCAGACCGCAGCTGCTGTAAAAGGGGGGGAGGAATGGTATACTCGGCCACACCACAGCAGTGTCCGGTGGGTCCTGCAGGGATCATAAGCATAGCAGGACTGGAGGGGTGGTAGGAGAGCCCTTTCTGACTTTGCTTCATGTGGAGTTATAATGACACCTGTTGGGGACAACAGCAGGCCCTTCCTGAGCTCCAGTCTGCTTTCAATGCCCATTTATAACCCTCTTTGGCAGCCTGCAGCCCTCAGGGTCATCCCAGCAGGGAAAAGGAGTTTTAGCTGAACTTGCAGACCTGCGGGCACGCATAGCCTCTTTTCCCACAAGGAAGATATGGAGTCTTATATTAAAAGACTGAGCTTGCCTACCACTGTGAACTATCAGCCTAAGAGGTGAAGTACAGAGAGTAGATACTCGGGTCAGATCACTCCAGCAGAATCCTAGCCCTGGAGGCAGCATGCAGGTTTAAAAAACAATAATGCAGACAATCATGTAAAATCCCAAAATCTCGTAGATGCCATGGATGATGGCGAAAATAGAGGCACAGGAACATCATCAGGGTGAAAGGCCTGCCAGAATCGTTGAATCGAAGGACCTCCCTGGTGTTGCAGACATTATTCAATTAGATCCAGATTACCCCCTACTAACACAATCGAGCTGGACAGGGCACATAGGGCTTTGGGCCCTAAACTCAGAGACCCCGAGTGGCTGAGGGATGTCATTTGCAGAGTCCCACCGTTATGTCATGAAAGAAGCCATTATGAACAGGATCTGTAATGGGGTGACCAGTAAATTTCAAGATAAGAACCTCCAAATATTTCTGGACCTGTCAAGACTGACTCTGCAAAGAAGAAGAGTCCTGCGCCCATTGCTGGATATGCTACGTGTCCATGACATGCCTTATAGTTAAGGCTTCCCGTTTAGGCTCCAGGTGTGTGCAGGTGGTCACACTCATGTCCTCCAGAACCCAAAGGATATTCCTGCATTGACAGCTGCCTTGGATCTTCCCCCAATACTTATTGAACAATGGCCAGATTTCCCCTTGGAATCCATGTAGGGTCTATCCCAGAGGCCCCAGGGTTGCCTCCGTCATAGAGATGGGAAGAATAGGGGAAGAACCCCCCTGAAGCCATTTGGCTATTGCTATTGTAGATGGTTAAGGTCATTGCTTCTTGCTCACTGTTAAATGGGACATCCTAGTGTAGAGTTTCAACTGAGACTCCCAAAAAGAGAGGATGATGATCTCCCTAGGTTTCGTCTGATGACCCGTATGGTCCAGCAGTCTTTTTTACCTGCTATGTTGTGAGAAGTTATATTTTTCTATAAAAATAGTCTCTTGCTCCCCCCTTCTTTCCCTCCCTCCTTCTCCCATCCCCCTTTCCTTTTTCCTCTTCCCTCCCTCCCCTCTGATTATGCTGCATACTATGACTTATTACATATATCTGCTTTCTGTTCTAGTTGTCTTTCATGTGGTTTGGGGTGGGAGGCTTCTTGGCAGAAAGCCCTTCCATTACTTGGGACTTCCGTCCACACTAGCGGTCGTTTTTTTCTTTTCCCACTGAGTTTAGATACTCACCAACACTACAATCAATCAAGTTTCATTTGTAATCCTTAGGATCCTTAGGACACAGTATACCAGACAACCTCTCCTCTTTTCTTATTCCTTTTGCTTTATTCTTTTTTTTCTTTTGTTTTTGTCTTCCTCTACATACCATATCCTCCTGAGTCACCTTATTCCTTCCCTTTCCCTTGTTTCTACCTACAGGTCGCAACTACAGTTTGCGGGGGATGCAATTGCACTAATATCTCCCACTAGAAAAGGTTTCTTCAGGTCCAAATCACACTATCAGTTTTTGCACTCCAAATAGACTAGACCCTTACTTAAGCTGGTTAAGTGGGGTTCCCTAAATGTAAGGGGGTTTAACACCCCCCAAAAAAGAAAACATATACTCTTCGATATGCACAAGCATGGGGTGCATATTCTACTTTTGCAAGAGACCCACTTCAAGCTGGGACACATCCCTGGCATCAATGAAAGCCACTACACTACATGGATCTATAGTCCTAATCCAGAGACTAGATCGGGGGGAGTGTCAATAGCATTGCATAGATCCCTGACACATTCAGTCATAGACACATTTATAGACTTAGAGGGCAGATACATCTTCCTAAAGAGAAAAGTAAACTCTGGTCTTTACGATAGCTAATTGGTAACTGCCCAATAGAGACCCGATATCTGTATGTATCTCTTACCTCTCCTCCCTTGCAGACTTTGCTGAGAGGATCCCAGTGGCAAGCGTGGACTTTAATTTTACTCTGGACCCAAGGTTAGACAACACCTCCAGGAGACATCCCTTTTCAGTTAGGAAAATTAAGGCGTTCAAAAGGGTAGTCCAGAGTCTTCCCATGGGCGACTTATGGTGGGTCTTGCACCCTACTGAGTTTTCTGAGTCTTGGACACCATTAAGGGTTCTCCGGGTGGGAAATGCCCAGGACCAGACAGCTTTACCTCTAAATTCTTTAAGCAATTTGGCTCCCAGATTGCGCCTTCTCTGATGAGGGTGTCAATGTGATTTCGCTTGAATCCTTATGGACTCCCCTATCATGAGAGGCTCATATTAGTGTTGTCCCTAAGCCAGGAAAAGATCACACAGAGGCTGCTAACTATAGACCTATATCTATAATTAATATCGATATCAAATTATTTTCTAAAATCCTAGCAAATAGGTTGGCAGTCCTCCTTCCTGGAATTATCCATAATGACCAGGTGGGATTTGTTAAAGGAAGAGAGGCTAGGGACAACACTAATAAAATACTACTACTCATGGCTCGGTCGAGGGCCCAATCCACTCCCATGTGCTTACTTCCAGTGGACGTGGAGAAGGCCTTTGACAAGGTCAGCTGGAAATTTATGAAGGCCTCATTGGAGCAGATTGGTCTGGGGACTAGATTCCTAAATTGGATAGCCTCCCTATACACCTACCCCTTGGCAAGGGTGAGAGCAAATGGCTCTCTTTCTCCTTCGTTTTCCATACATAATGGCACATGCCAGGGGTGTCCTCTGTCCCCTTTGCTATAAGTTATCATAATGGAACACCTTGCAGTTGCCATAAGGCGAAATACCAATATTAGGGGGGTGGTGGTGGGTTGGACACATTACAAAACTGCCTTATTTGCTGATGATTTACTTTTGCTTGTGTCTCAGGCCCGTACTACCTTCCCCTCTTTGATTAAAGAATTTGAAAGTCTTAGTAACTAACAGCTCCGCCTCCACCCCAGCTCCGCCTCCATCCCTCAAACCCTTCACAGTTCCACTGCCCACTATTGGAAAAACTCTACTTCTGCACCACGTCCTCACTAATCAGGGCCGGCGTCAGCACCCGGCGCACCCGGGCAAATTCCGGGGCCCCCAGCTGTCTGGGGGGCCCGGAGGTGCCTGGGGGTCCCCAAGCCATCTGCTGCAGGACAGCGTCTCCTGCCCTGCACCCTCCGATGGCTGTGGGACAGTGGGCGCTGTTAATGTGCCCCTGATAGTCAGCCCCCGGGAGCCCCCCTGTGTGCTGCTGCAGCCCCCTCTCCTCTCACTCCTAACCTGTCACTGTGTGCAGCTATGTGGCAGATGCAATCATGATCTCTAATGTGCTGGAGGACTACAGATCATAGACGTCAGCTCCAGGCTCAGTGCAGATGGGCATGTGAAACACATGCCCATCTGCACGGAGCCTGGAGCTGACGTCTATGATCTCTAGTCTTCAAGCACCTCAGAGATGATCGCGTCTGCCACATGCTAGCTGCATGCAGGTTAGGAGTGAGAGGAGAGGGGGTCCCCCAGCACACAGGGAGCCTGGCCCCCCAGAACACAGGGAGCCTGGCCCCCTCCAGCACACAGGGAGCCTGACCCCCAGCACATAGGGAGCCTGGCGCCCCCAGCACACAGGGAGCCTGACCCCCCAGTACACAGGGAGCCTGGCCCCTATGTCAGGAACAAATCTGTTAGAATCACTGCACACACACACTTCTAGTCTTTTTGCTTATTGGTGAATGTTTATTCGGAAGGTGCTCTTGTTAGAACTGCAACAGTATGACGTTTCGGACGATTAGGTCCTTGATCACAAATATCGCCTTAGAATAGTTTGAGTTTCAATAGCACGATGTATCCCTTATGGTCCAGTACAGGGTACAGAGTATGCCCTGAGAGATACTGTACTTCAATGTAGCCTCTTTTGGCTGAGTATTGGTCACAGTGCCTATGGCAGTCAGGAGCGGTCGCTCTGTGGACGGTGGTGGCACAGCAGTGGGCTGTGGACACACCCAGGGAGATGCAGGAGGAGGTCACTAACTATTCTAAGGCGATATTTGTGATCAAGGACCTGATCGTCCGAAACGTCATACTGTCGCAGTTCTAACAAGAGCACCTTCCGAATAAACATTCACCAATAAGCAAAAAGACTAGAAGTGTGTGTGTGCAGTGATTCTAACAGACTTGAATACGGGACTCAAGAGGCCCCTTCACTGGCACTACACCCCCACGTATGCCGTGTGCTAACCATTGAACCAGATATATGTCAGGAACAAAAACACAGTGCTCAGGGGCCCACAGCAGAGGGGAACCCGGGGCTGCTCTGTGTACCCGGGGCTGCTCTGTGTTCCTGGAGCTGCGCTGTGTGCCCATGGCTCAGCTGTGTGCCCTGTGTGCCCAGGGCTGCGCTGTGTGCCCGAGGCTGCTCTGTGTGCCCGGGGCTGCTCTGTGTACCCAGGGCTGCACTGTTTGTCTAGTGCCCACTGCTCTGCAGATCATGTATTGTGTCCAGTGCTCAGCTATTCTGCTACAGTTGTGTGCATGTGATGGGCAGGGGCTGCAGAGCATTGCATCCCACACCACCAGCGCTGCTCTGTGCACTGGTTGCTGCATTGCACTGAGCACAGGTGTAGACTGGAGGACTCTGCTGCCGCCGGTGGGCTCTGCTGTCTGTGCTCTGCTGTCCGGTGTTCTTTGCTGTCACTGTGTTCTGCTGTCAGTGGGCTCTGCTGTCCCTGTGTTCTGCTGTTAGTGGGCTCTGCTGTCTGTGGTCTGCCGTCCGGTGTGCTTTGCTGTCACTGCAAGAGAAAAATTGTTGTGCCAACTATGCGGTTTCTTTTTTTGCTGCGGATAATGTGTGTTTTTGTTTTCATTTTGGTTCCAGACTCTACCAAATTAATGTTTCTGGGAGAGAGGGCGATAGAGAGAGAAAAAAGAGAGCAAGTGAGTGCACAGAAAGGAAGGAGATAAGGGAGAGAGACAGTGTACAAGGGGGAGACAGGCACAGAGATGGAAAACAGCGCACATGGGGGAGAGACATCATACAGGGAAGAGACAGACACAGGGGAGAGGCACAGCGCACAGAGAGGGGGAGACACAGAGCACAGGAGGAAACAGGCACAGAGAGGTGAGACAGCACACACGGGGGAGAGACATCATACAGGGAAGAGACACAGCACGCAGGGGGGAGACAGGCACAGGGCGGAGAGACACAGCGCACAGTGGAAGACAGGCTCAGAGAGGGATTATATTTGTGCGGAATATATAATATATATATATGTATATAATATATAAATAAAATATATGCAACCAGTATGTGTTAAAGGGGTCCACTGAGACTCTTTCGCCTGGGGCCCGCAAAAACCTGGAGCCGGCCCTGTCACTAATCACACATTAACATTACCGGACGGACCGTCGCCACACAGATATGATAAAGATGCGATCACGAGACCTCAATGTGTTTCCATGACAACCTGAAGTGTAAAGTGCTGAGGCCCCATACAGGGCACTGTAAAATAAAGAAAAAAAGTTTAAAAAAATATGACAAAAAACTAAAAGTTCAATTCGCCTCCGTTTTGCCTCATTGAAAATAGAACTATTTAAAAAAAATTATACACATATTAGTTATCGCAGCATTAAGAATTGCCCGATCTATCAAAATACAAAATCAATTAATCAGATCTGTAAACTGTGTAATAACAGAAAAAAAGTCCAAATGACAAAATTACATTTTTTTGGTCGCTGCAATATTGCAATAAAATGCAATAATGGGAGATTAAAACATCACATTTACGCAAAAATAATGTCATTAGAAACATCAGCTCAAGATGCAAAAATTAAGTCATCACACAGCCCCAGATCCCAAAAAATAAGAACGCTACGGGTCATGGAAAATGGCGCCAAAAGTGCAATTAGTTTTTTCTACAAACTTTTGAATTTTTTCACCACTTAGATAACAGCAAAAGTAGCATATTTGGTATCTATGAACTCGTACCGACCCGAAACATCATACTGACACGTTAGTGGTACCATATAGTACTGACCAGAGGCATCATTACGACACATTCATTCAAATGGAAAGGGGGAAGGGGAAGGCCGCTCCACCGCCCATTAACCTCCTGGATTCCCGCACCTGGTGTGGCAGCTTTGGCAACTGCCCAGGAAGCAATGTGAAGTAGAAAACACCGGTTCTTGTCTTCTTAAAATTCTCTTTATTATTTGAAAATTATAATAAAATCATTCAGCGTGCTAGCTGGGCGCGTTTCGGAAGAACAATTTCCTTAATCATTAGCAAATACAAAATACAAAAGCTTATGCATATATAAAAAAAGAAACCTCCACCCACAGCTGAAAATAATTTACGATAATAATAAAGAAATTAAAAGTTTAACCCTTTCACATGTTCTAAATAGTCACAGGTCTAAATAGTCAGCTGGGGGTTGGGGGCAGTCCGTTGCCGCCTGCTGCATCCGGCTGGCATACAAAAAGACGGCGAAGCCCACGTCAAAATTTTACTGAAAAATCCATTAAACAATCCTATAAAAAGGGACTGCATCTTTATTAACCCCTCGACCATAGTCGAGGGGTTAATAAAGATGCAATCCCTTTCATTCATATTGCTTTTTGGATTTTTCAGAAAAAAACTGACGTGGGCTTTACCGTATTTTTATATCCAGCCGGATACAGCAGGTAGCGACGGGCTGCCAACAACCCCTAGGTGCCTATTTGGACCTGGCCGGACACAACAATATAGGGGAGCCCCCTTTTATTATTTCATGAATTTCATGAAATAATAAAAAAAAAAATGCGTGGGGCTCCGTGCTATTTCTATGTCCAGCTAGGTACAGCTAGGCAGCTGGGGGCTGGAATCCGCAGCGCAGGGAGGCCCAAGCTTTCTGGGCACCCCCCTCTGCGAATAGCAGCCCGCAGCGACCCCAGAAAATGGCACGTTCATTGAAGTGCCATGTTCTGGTGCTGCATCCAACTCTTCCAGGGCCCTGGTGCGGTGGCTCACTAGGTAATAAAGGGGTTAGGGCCAGCTTTGTATTATCAGCTGGCCCTAAACCCGAAATTCATGGCGGTCACGCCAATAGTAGACATTACCGCCATGAATTTCTAGTGAATTTTTAAAAAAAACACAACACAGAGAAAAAATATTTTATTAGAAATAAAACAAAAAAGACACTTAGACTCCATCTTTAATTATTAAAAAATCCTCTTCCGTCCGCCGTAGTCCCAAAACGCAATTTCAGCACTGCTACATCGCTCTGCATAGGCACACGTCTATGCAGAGTGATTGCAGGCTGAGACATGTCAACAGTCAGGGTTCACCTCAGTTCGGCTTTGACAGCAGGGTTCACCTCAGGTCATAGCCTCACATGAACCCTGCCAGCACTGCTACTTCAAATGAACAGCTGACCTGAGTCAGCTGTTCATTTGAAAATCCAGGCGGGAAAAAAAAGAGAAAACCAGTTTGAAAACCGGATTGCCCCGGTCCGGTGCAGGCCAGGAACATAGAGCCCCAATTCTCCCGGATTGTACCCGTCAGGTGCAATCCGGCTCCCCATAACATGGGGCTCTATGGTCCCGGATTGCATCGGACTGGGGCAATCAGGGAGAATTCAGTTTTTCACTTAATGGAGTTCTGCGCTCCCCGCTTACAGTAGTGATAGTGGCCGTGCTTTGCGGCCTCCGCCGTTCTATGCGGCCGCTGCTGTCGCAACGACAGAAAGAAGAAGTTGGCAGACCGCGGAGGACGGTGAGTGAAGCAGCCCCTCCCACCCCGCTCCTCAGTTCGGGGCTGCAATACCAATAGTACCACCCAGGGTATCATCCACCAGCCAGCCCCTGCTGACAGCAGGATCCTCCGCTCCCCTCGCAGCCTCCTCACCTGATCCTAAGTTAGGGTAGGGTGGGGAGGCGGCGGGTGGAGCGGAGGACCCTGCTGTCAGGCAGCAGGGAAGCTGTCAGCAGCTGTCAACATTGTTTAAAAGCCGGCGGCTTTTTACCGCTGGCTTTTAAACAATGAAATGGGGAATTGCAGGTTTCTCCTCTGCTGCAAGACCTCTTTATAGGGTCCAGCAGCAGAGGAATTACTCGTAATACTCGCTTCCCCATTGACTTACATTGGACTCGCTAGACTCGCAACGAGTACCCGAGTATCGGGACCTACTCGTTACGAGTCTAGAGAGTCCGAGTATTTTAGTACTCGCTCATCCCTAGTAGGTAGGATATTTAAATGGTATCCACCTGTCAGATGCGAACATGGCATTTGCTATGTAATGACAACGTATTGGGCTGTCATAGGTCTGTACTGTTTTTTTCAGTTTCTGGATGGAAATGGTACATTAGTTGTGTGTTTGAAAGTTGCAAACATTTTCATTATACTTTGTACATAAAGATCAAAACTAATAGTTTTTCAGCTTCGTACATTTAGTCTATAAAAGCTTGGTCTGTTGGTCAAGATATTCTACTAATGTATCTACCTAAATAAACAATATTCATTATGTGTGGAAACAAAAAGCCTAAATCCAATTAAAATACCTTGTTACTTTGCTTAAGTTTATTGAGTTCCATTTTGTATCTGTCTGCTTCCTCCACAGCTCTATTCAGACGAACCTCAGTAGCACTTTGATTGCTTGCAGACTGTTTCTGTATTCTTTTAATGTTTTCCAGTTCCTAAATCAGATAGAAAAACATAGTTCCATATTAGTCTGTAATTGGCTTTGAAAACTGAAAAACCCACGTACATGCTCAACATGTGGTCAGGAGCTTATAATATATATAATATATAGGACAATTATTAAAAAATCTGAAGCTGCTTACCAGAAGACTTTTCGATAGTTCAAATAAACTAAAAATATGAGGACGTTGAAAAAATAAATAAGAAAAGTAATGAAAGATAAATAACAAGATACTAAATTTTACACTGGTTGACTAGGTAAGTAATATTAAACCAAAATGGATGAATTGACTCCTTAAAGGCCCTCATATCAGACTAACGTCAGAATCGCCAAACTCGCTAGTATCGGTGGGATTGCCCGACAGTCTAAAGTGTATGGGGGCCTCATGACATTTCCATGACAAACTACAATGGTGATGAAAAAGATCCAACAAGTCCAATTTCACAGGGGCGATCCTTTTATTTTTGTTGAGATGAGCCATCAACTGAGGAGTCTGGTAGTAGTGCTTGGCAGAATGAGCGCTCCTGTGTCTGAAGAAATCAGGAGAGATGGCTGCCTGTCCAGTCTCTATTCGGTACGTTATGCCAGGCATAAGCTTTTATACCAAAAGTACTTGCGTATTTAGTGGAAGTGTTAGAACAGTAATTTATCTTCTACTGCATGAAATCAGCATGTGTTTTGCTGTAGATTGTTATTGTCTTTGCCATAAATGACTTTATTCAAGGCAACAGTGATCATCAATCAATGTTTCCCCCAGCTAACTGATTAACGCAAGGGACTTCAGTCATTGATCTGCTTGACTCATGAGCAGCTTTTCTAACTTGCAGAATTATTGAGAAATTGTCAAAGCTGTTATATGCTGACCTTGAAGTGCACATAAGGTTTGGCCATGATGGTTCTTTTCATAGAGGAGGGGAGAACTTTACAATACACGTCGGGCTCCAAACAGACCTGATATACTTGGTTACTAGATGCAACATGATTTGACTCCTAGTATGTCACGTGAGGCACTCACCCATATTAACAATACTGTAACGCATAGAACCTTCACATGGAAAATGTGGGGGGCAATGAAGTGAATGTAATCACTATGGGATGCAGCTATCTGATAGGCCACCAGCTTTCCCGTACATGTACAGTAGGTGAGAAAACTCAGTGCGGCGCCCTGGAATAGAGCAGCGGATTGGTGAGAGTATGAGTGTGCGAGTGTGTGTCTGTGTGTATTGGGGGATGATGGGGGCTGCAAGGGGGTGATGAAGACATTGGGGGTGAAGGAGATGATGGGGGATATAAGGGGCTGCATGGGGATGATGGGAGCTGCAAGGGGATAATGGGAGCTGCAAGGGATAATGGGAGCTGCAAGGGGATAATGGGAGCTGCAAGGGGATGATGGGAGCTGCAAGGGGATGATGGGGATATTGCAGGCTGCAAGGGGATAATGGGGGCTACATGGGGATGATGTGGGCTACATGGGGATGATGGGGATATTGGATGCTGCTTGGAGACATTGGGGCCTACATGGGCATGATTATGTTTTTATGTTTTACTGTCCTGTATTTTGCATTACTGTAATAATTTTACAGTTGTGTATGTGCATGTACATGAATACAGTAAATATTTTTAGTTTGTGGAACGAATCATCTGTGTTTCAATTATTTCTTATTGGAAAATTTGCTTTGATATACAAGCGATATGATGAACAAGCACACTCCTTGAATGGATTATGCTCATAAGTCTATGTTCCACTGTACATATATTTTTAAATGTATCAAAAAAAAGTTTTAAAAATTTTTTCTCACATTTTTTTTCTTATTTGGCAATATGTGTGTTTTCATTTTTGCTCTACATTCTTGTTGGTTTCTATCCTGTAGTAGTATTTCTAAATCCTGGTCCTGATTTAATTGACTGATTTCTTGCCTCCGCCTTTTTTTGTCCATTTTGGGTTTTTTTTCATCTTAGTGTATAAATGGCTGTTCATGTGTCTATATCATTTGTCATGAATAAGAGCAGAATATGCTAGAAATGTGTAGACTAGACCATGTCTACCCCCGCTGATGTTTTTAATCTCCACGTTTTCTGTTTTTAATGTGATAACAATAAATATTACGTTTTAAATCACCCCTTGGAGCCGATGCTAGCTTTTCGGCACATTCATCTTTGCCATGGAATAAAGGGTGCTTTAATAATAATAAAAAAAATGATAATAATGTGTAAATTGATTTATACAGCTTTGGGCAGTTTTTATTATTTTTCTATTGTTGTTTATTTAATTGCTTAAAGAATCAGGTTAGTGTTTCCATTCTTTAGGCACCAATTCTCTGGAATGCTCTACCCCAAGAAATCAGGACCATCCACAGCTTGCATAGCTTCAGATGCTCCCTAAAAACACATCTTTTTAAGGCGGCCTATCATGCTCCCTAACAGAAGCCCTTTGTACTGCATATAACCATTCATTATCTCTCTGGACATAACTCTCCCTCAAACTCCACCAAACCCAAAAGCTCTACACAGATTGGCTTGTGACCATTCATGTAATTTTATTTCTATCCCCCACTTCCTCAAGATGCCTGGACCATCACTGTAATAAACCCCTGTACTGTGTAAAACCCCCATCTCGTGGTAAGCTCTTTTGAGCAGGGTCACATTTATTTTTGCTTTATTTATTGTATTGTACTTTTTACATTGATTCTATGCTTATTGTATTGTATCTAATTACTGTACAGTATTTTTTACATTGTTTCTCTGCTTTAATTATTGTACTTTTTACATTGATTCTCTGCTTAGTGTATTGGATTTTTTACATTAATTCTGTACTCTAAATACTTACTGTATTGTATAGTTTTTATTGTTTCCTGTGACCATTTTTACACAAACCACTGTATTGTAAAACGCTGCAGAATATGTTGGCACTATATAAATAAAGATGTATTATTATTAGGTATTATTATGTAGGCACGCTACCTCATACAACCTGTTATATGCTATGCCTATATTTATATTTGCCCTCTTAAAAATGATGAACCACCCCCACCGAGCTGTGGATATCCCAATTTATCCAAACATTAAGTCTCCAAACCTACCCAATCATATATATATATATATATATATTAGGGCTGGGCGATTAATCGAATTAATTCGATTAATTCGCCCCCCTGCTGTGGCCACGATTTGGTTTTAGTCCAAATCGTTAAATTCGATTAAAAATGGCGGCCGGACCGCTGTTTAGAAGATCCGGGCGGCTTAATGCGAGCGCGTTCGCGGCAGTGCGCAGGGCTGACACAGAATCTGATTTGCTCTCTCAATTTCGTCTCTGATTGGTCAGAATTACAATTATGGGCGGGACTGAATCGTGGCTGAGTCATGTTGCATGTCAGGGCTCTGTTTGTGGACTCCCGTTACCGGCCATGAACGGGGACAGCTTCAGCGCGGGAGTGCAGCTCGTGTCTCCGGCTTATGTCCGGCAGGGCAGAGAGGCTCGGCGCAGTCATGAGCAGCTCATAAGAGTGCTGCTGGAGAAGGTAAGCACTGCGGGCCTGGACCAGTCATGTGACTGCCGACCGCAAGGCATCCTGGGATTCGTAGTTCTGATAGCAAAAAAAACATTGTTGTGCTGCAAGATACAGAAAGGTGTAAAGTCTGCAGTAGACACAAAAACGGCACCACTGACCAATAAACAGAGCCTGAGGCCACAAGAGAATGAATGAGTTTCTTGTAGTTTAGAAATGGTAGAGCCTGGTAATATAGTTTTCTATTACATTGTCATGGTTACAGTGTGCTGCTGTGTACACAGTGCTGAGTATCCTCTGTGCTGCTGTGTGCACAGTGCTGCGTATCCGCTGTGCTGCTGTGTGCACAGTGCTGCGTATCCGCTGTGCTGCTGTGTGCACAGTGCTGCGTATCCGCTGTGCTGCTGTGTGCACAGTGCTGCGTATCCGCTGTGCTGCTGTGTGCACAGTGCTGCGTATCCGCTGTGCTGCTGTGTGCACAGTGCTGCGTATCCGCTGTGCTGCTGTGTGCACAGTGCTGCGTATCCGCTGTGCTGCTGTGTGCACAGTGCTGCGTATCCGCTGTGCTGCTGTGTACGCACAGTGCTGTGTAGCCCCTGTGCTGCTGTGTACGCACAGTGCTGCGTAGCCCCTGTGCTGCTGTGTACGCACAGTGCTGCGTAGCCCCTGTGCTGCTGTGTACGCACAGTGCTGCGTAGCCCCTGTGCTGCTGTGTACGCACAGTGCTGCGTAGCCCCTGTGCTGCTGTGTACGCACAGTGCTGCGTAGCCCCTGTGCTGCTGTGTACGCACAGTGCTGCGTAGCCCCTGTGCTGCTGTGTACGCACAGTGCTGCGTAGCCCCTGTGCTGCTGTGTACGCACAGTGCTGCGTAGCCCCTGTGCTGCTGTGTACGCACAGTGCTGCGTAGCCCCTGTGCTGCTGTGATTATATACCTGGGTCCTGTATCCCCCCCCCCCCTCCTTATATATTCTATACCTGCTGGGTCCTATATACCATCGCCCTCCTTACAGATTATATACCTGTGTCCTATATCACCTCATATATTCTATACCTGGGTCCTATATCCCCTCCCCCTCATAGATTATATACCTGGGGAACCTGCTCCGTTCAGTTTTTTTCTCTTTATTCATCAAAGAAAAGCAAAAAAAAAAAAAAAAAAAAAAAAAAGAAAAAAAATCGAGATTTAAATCGAAAATCGTCCATAGGTTTAAATAAAATCGAGATTTAGATTTTTCCCAAAATCGCCCAGCCCTAATATATATATATATATATATATATATATATATGTAGAAAATGTAGAACGTTCTGCAGAGGTCTCTTAATTATTGCCAGAGCTGTATATATATATATATATTGTTCTGGCACCCTCGCTCTGTACTCTTGAAGAACGAGTTGACAGACAGGTAAACTCTTTCCCATCAATGCATTGACATGGACGCTGGGGGTCCTTTTCAACTTTTATTAATGGGTTAAGTGTAAAACTAGAAAAAACAAATAGAAATTCTCAGTACAACATAAGCATATATGAAGTGCAAAACATTACATTGTTACAGGTCACACAATGTGATTGCATGATACGGCGAATACGCAATATGTAAATCGCAGAAGAATGATAAGATGATAATCAGCAGTGTAGCTACATTGTACATATAGGTGGGCAGCAGCATATTAAACTCACCGACTGTGCTATGTTGAGGGAAACATGCAGATAAGCTGAAATCTAGGGAGAGAAGGGTCAGCACACCAGGATGTCAGCTTGTATGAAGCTGTAATGGCTTCTGGAGGAGAAGGAGCAGAGTCTAGAGCACGGCCTCATGGGATTACATAGGCATGGAGGGACCAAAATTAGACTATGCAGTAAACATAATGTAATGTGGGAACATTGTCAACAGATGGCGCTATGGGATAAGTCATCGCTGAACAAGCAAACAATATATTGTCTCAAGCAAACTAAATGCACATATTTCTAAGAAAGGCATGACATATATATATATATATATATATATATATATATATACAGCTCTGGAAATAATTAAGAGACCACTGCAGAATGTTCTACATTTTCTACATACATACATATATATATGTAGAGGCGAACCACAAAGAAAAAGATTTGTAGTTCAGGTTAATTGACACCGTGCCAATGCCCAGAAGGGGTGGAGACAAAGTTGGGTTATTGAAAACCAAAGAATTAGAATGGATCCATAGGTTGCAAACTCTAAAACCAGAGGGACTCAATGTAGATTTTAAATTACATACAGCACTTTAATGAATGAATCTCATTCGGAAATTTGTGTATCTTAGTCACTTTAATGCACTGTCACTAATGTAATATAACTGTGCTTTCAACACATCTTGTAACAGTATGATTCATATTAATAATTTTTCTTTTTTCTTTATTTTCTTTATTTTTTCTAACTTTGTATAGGAAGAAAATATGAAAAATGGGACACTTGCACATCGGGTGCCTGCAATTTAAGCTACACTAAAGCCGAATCATATGAATTATTCACAATGTAATTTAAATATACACATTCCTTTTTTTCTTAAAAATTTTTTTTTAGTTTTCTTAAAAAATTTCTATAGAAAAAATTCGCACTCCCAATGCACTTTATTGGTTGAATCATTAATAATGCACTTTATATATTGAAAAATAATAAATATATTATTAAATAATTTTTTTCTTTTGCCTTATTGATAACTTAATGGATTGCACAACACTCATGAGCACCAACAAATGACTAATAGAGTAAATGATACATAGGGAGTCCTTGCTTGTCCTTGAGCAGGTGGTGTGAAGGGAGAGAATATCCCCCTGGACACCGTACTGACAGGGGAGTGTCACAACCCAGGAATGGGACGCACTCTAAACTGAGAACCCAACATATTGAATAAAAAGTCATGGTGTGTGTATATATATATATGTAGCAAACCATATTTGGAAAAATGTGAGCATAGATACATATTTTTCCACATCTTTTTTGTATAGAAGATCAAGAGGCAAGAGATCATAGATGGTAAAACGGCACTGTCACTTTGAAAAGTTTTTATATAAAATTACTAATATCACTTTAAAATATCACCTATAAGCAATATCTCAAAGGTTGAACATATATAAAGAAGATTCGCCACCTTTTCAATGGGTTTTTAATAGTTTTTAACAAGTATATATGCAGAGGAAGGGAAGTATTATAAGAGCGCGCAGCCAGACGCTGAGTTAGTACAGCGCATGCGCAGGATTTCCAATATGGCGCCGAGAGCGCTTCCTGTAACACCGGGTAACTAGGGACGCATACCTTACAAGCGCATGCGCAGTAACAGATAAACAACGCCGTCATGGCGGTGCGCTGCTAGGGAGAGGCCGCATATGTCAGATAACGTGCAGTAATGTAATATGATAATCAAACCTAATTAGGCGGGCACCTGAGCTGCAATTGACCTATTCAATGAATCTAACTGTAATTAAAGTGATTTATACTGTTATAAAGTAATTATCAAAGATGTATATGTGTATGAGAACCACTATGTAATATATGGCACAAATGTAAGTTGTTTATGCATTAGAAAATGTTTGTAAAAGGATAATTAGATAATAAGGTCTGATATTGTCGATGTATAAAATCCCCAGCATTTGCCAAGAGTGACTGCTGGAAGAAGGTCAATAACTGACTGAAACGTCGCTACCTTTTGCCTGAAGGCCATTAACCTTCCTGGCGGTATTCCCGAGCCTGACTCGGGGTTAACATTCACTGGCAGAAGCGGTAACCCCGAGTCAAGCTCGGGCTTACCCGCGGTCGCGGCAGATGCGGTGAAAAAACCGCATCTGCCGCACTTGCCGCCGCACTTGCGGCGCGGTTGCGGTAATCGCCATAGTAAGTATAGGGGGACTTGCGGCAGATGCGGCAAGTGCGGTTTTGCACTTGCGGCAGGTGCGGCCGCGAAAAAAACGCACTTGCCGCACCTGCCGCATCTGCCGCAAGTGCAAAACCGCACTTGCCGCAAGTCCCCCTATACATACTATGGCGATTACCGCAACCGCGCCGCAAGTGCGGCGGCTATGCGGCAAGTGCGGCAGATGCGGTTTTTTCACCGCATCTGCCGCGACCGCGGGTAAGCCCGAGCTTGATTCGGGGTTACCGCTTCTGGCAGTGAATGTTAACCCCTAGTCAGGCTCGGGAATACCGCTAGGAAGGCTAGAGTCTTCTTTGATCAGGTAATTACTAAGAATTGCAGGCCTACTGTACATAACACCAAATTTCCATGCCAAAAAATGGTACCGCTTTTAGCACAAAATTCCTGACAGAATCATACCGCCAGGGAGGTTAAAGGCGAGATAACATCTTTAATTCTGGAGTGCTGCAGCCCTTATTTTGCAACTATATGTCTAGAACAGGTGGTTGATTCCCACCTCAAGGACTGATGAGCACCTAGCATCCTGCTAAAATAGAACCGCTGCTCAATAACCCCTTTTTTCATTATATATACATATATATATATATATATATATATATATACACACATACATACATACATACAAATGTCGCAGCACTCCCTTGGAGGTGTTCAAAGGTGTTTATTCCAGCTTGCAAAGGTACAAATGGCAACGTTTCAGGCACCCACGCCCTTAGACCTGCCTGCGATCCGATCAGCACTGTTAACCCTTTAGATCGCGCTGTCAGTGTGTTGTAAAGCACCGCGATGGAGATCACGCTGTTCCCCGCCAGCAAAGTGGCTCAGGGTTGTGATCACTGAAGCGTTGCCATGATGAGAAGTCAGCTGATGACCCCGAATTTTGTCATGACTCACTTCCTGCCAGAGATGCCTGAGTGATGTTGCCGGCATAAAGTGATCATTTGTACTGTGCAGAGGGATGCTGAAGCGGCTCTCTGCATAGCACAAGCGATTGCATTGTGCAGTGCTGAGGTGCCCTAAGGGGCCATGTAAAATAGACAATAAAAAAAGTTTTAAAAATATGAAAAAAAATTAAAAAAACAGAAAAGTTCAAATTACCCCACTTTTGGCCCCATTGAAAATAAACGTTTTAATAAAAAATACACATATTTAGTTTTGCCGTGTTCAGAAAAGCCCGATCTATCAAAAAGAAAATCAATCAGATCTGTAAACTGCTTAATGGAACAAAAATCCAAAGCGCCCGAAAGACGTTTTTTGGTTGCCGCAACATTGCAATAAAATGCAATAACAGATGATCAAAACATGACATCTACTTAAAAATGGTATCATTAGAATTGGGAGCTCAAGCCACAAAAATAAGTCATGACGCAGCCCCAGATCCTGAAAAATGAGAATGCTACGGCATGCTGAAAAATGGCGACATAGGCACAATTCTTTCCTTTGAAAACTTCTGAATTTGTTTTCACCACTTCATAAAAGTAAAAGTTTCGTGTCTGGTATCTACAAACTCATACTGGCCAAAGGCATCATATTGACACATCAGTTTTATATTATAGTGAACATGATGAATATAAAACCCCAAAAAAAATAATGCAATTGCACTTTTTTTTTGCAATTTCACCACACCGGTTTCCAGTACACGATATGGGAAAATAATTGATGTCATTCAAAAGTACAACCCGTGTCGCAAAAAACAAGGCCTGATATGTCTATACTGACGGAAAAATAAAAAAGTTATGGCTCTTGGAAGAAGGGGAGGGAAAGATGAAAAATTTCCCTGGAGGTGAAAGGGTTAGTAGCATCTACTACCTATTGAATAATTAAAGAGGACCTGTCACCAAACCAGGCATGGTGATCTAATTACAGCACTGGATGCAGCATGTCTGCTGCATCCAGGCAAGGGGTCCCCCAGCCCTTGAGCCCCCCTGTACCCCGAGTAAATACACTTAGAAAACTTACATCCTGCAGCCAGAAAGGAGGTGGCTAGAGGCTGGAGCTGAAGGGCAGATTCACACCCCCTGCATGTTTAATCTGCCCACCGCTGCCAATCATTGTCTCCCTCGTCTGCAGTATAACACAGAGTTTATTTTAGTAACGGCTGCTTTGCCCCGCCCCCTGTGGTGACGTCACTGCCATTCCCCGCCCTGCTCCATGGTTAACATAGAGCAGGGCGGGTATAAGCGGTGACGTCACTGCAGGGGGCGGGGCTAAGCGGCCATTTCTAAAATAAACTCTGTATTATACTGCAGACGAGGGAGACAATGATTGGCAGCGGTGGGCAGATTAAACATGCAGGGGGTGTGAATCTGCCCTTCGGCTCCAGCCTATAGCCACCTCCTTTCTGGCTGCAGGATGTAAGTTTTCTAAGTGTATTTACTCGGGGTTCGGGGTACAGGGGGGCTCAAGTGCTGGGGGACCCCTTGCCTGGATGCAGCAGACATGCTGCATCCAGTGCTGTAATTAGATCACCATGTGTGGTTGGTGACAGGTCCTCTTTAAAATCAAAGTTTCTTATTGTACTGTTACCAGAGTTATAGTGTCCATGTTCTCCACGTGTGCTTCCTCTTGGTAACTCAGCTTCCTCATACTCCCCTTCAAAAAGTACAGTAAATTAGTCTCCTATGAAGATGGCTTATCAGGTTAGTGCTTGATTTTAAACCCCATTAAGACTGTTTTGTTTCTATGGCATGTCAATAATCACCAGTGCTATATAAATAATGGGTAATAAAACTGTCAAGGTAAAAGCTGAAAAAAAAAATCAAGAAAAAGGGGCAGATAACAATTCTCACCTCTGTGACCAATTTACTTACGCCAATTTGTATTCTATGCATGTTGCTCAGCCACGGCAAGAAAATCATGGGCATTATTACATCATCCCTTATTAGCAAGTCCTACAGTCTCTCCCAAGGTCCTACCTCGGCTAATATTTCAAAAGCAAGAAAATAGAAGATGACCTCATATCCCTCCTCACCCCCATCCCTAAGGGAATGCTTTGCTTTTAACCTTCATGTGTATTGTGATATTTAACTTCTTCAACAGGATAAGATGCTATCAGTTCTGGAAATGAAATATGGAGGTTAACCCTTTGTATCAAGAAGCTGGCATGAAAAGGAAAACAAATTATAAATGGGGGATAACAAATATTCCCAGCAAACACAAGATAATGAAAAGTATACGACTCCAGTCTGTTCTACAAAAAGAGATCATTGTTACCATTGGCACCTATCTATCATCTGGCCTGAGCTTCATCCTGAATAAAGCTTTAGGGGTTCTGTACAACCTATGAATTAGGCTGCTTTCACATCAGCGTTTTTTGCCGATCGCGGCAGATGCGTTTTTTTCACCGCATAACCGCTGCACTTGCGGCAAGCCCCATAGAATGTCTATGCGGGCTTGCGGCAGGTGCGGCAAGTGCGGTATCGGCACTTGCGGCAGGTGCGGCCGCAAAAAAAACGCAGCTGACCGCGTTTTTTTCACGGCCGCACCTGCCGCAAATGCCGAAACCGCACTTGCCGCACCTGCCACACACTTATCGCAAGCCCCATAGACATTGCATGGGGCTTGTCGCAACTGTGCCGCAAGTGCAGCGGTTATGCGTTAATCGCGGCAGATGCGTTTTTTTCACCGCATCTGCCGCGAACGGCAAAAACCGCTGATGTGAAAGTACCCTAAGGAATAACTGAGATTTTCTCTGTGTAGTGTTGACTGACTCAATATAATCTGGAATAGTTTCCCACTATTTACTTGTAGTGGGGCTGACATCTATTTCCCAGCCTACTTTAACACTCTCCATAGAGTCCCCCACAACGCTCAATTAAATGGAATTATACATTAAGGGAATAATGCCTTTAGACGCTTTTGTTTGCCGCATATGATCTAGTGTTCCACTATATAAGATTGTAAGATCAGATATTGTCTCTTGTGCTCTCACTGCGTGTCTTAATTGAAGATATCTGAAAAATGAGGAATTTGGCAATTTAAAATGTCCTCCTACCTATCCTCCCGCACCCTCTTCGACCGCCTGCAATCCGGTTTCCGACCCCACCACTCCACCGAAACAGCCCTCACTAAAGTCACCAATGACCTCCTGACCGCGAAGCGGCAAAAACACTACTCCGTCCTCCTCCTCCTCGACCTATCCGCCGCCTTCGACACAGTCGACCACTCTCTCCTACTCCAAATCCTAGCATCCCTTGGTATCACTGACCTCGCCCTCTCCTGGATCTCCTCATATCTTACGGACCGCACTTTCAGTGTAACCCACTCCCACACCTCTTCCTTGTCCTACCCCCTTACTGTCGGCGTCCCCCAGGGATCGGTACTGGGACCGCTACTTTTTTCCATCTACACCCTCGGCCTAGGTCAACTCATCGAGTCCCACGGCCTCCAGTACCATCTCTACGCCGACGACACCCAGATCTACTTCTCCGGGCCCGACATCACCTCCCTTCTGTCCAAAATCCCCCAATGCCTGTCTGCCATCTCATCTTTCTTCTCTGCTCGCTTCCTCAAGTTGAACATGGACAAAACAGAGTTCATTGTCTTCCCCCCCAGCCGTCCTCCCCCTCTGCCAGACCTGTCAATCCGAGTCAACGACTGCTCCCTCTCCCCAGTCCCCCACGCAAAGTGCCTCGGGGTCACCCTCGATTCCTCCCTCTCCTTCAAGCCCCACATCCAAGCCCTCGCCACCTCCTGCCGACTCCAACTCAAGAACATCTCACGCATCCACCCGTTTCTTAATCATGACACCGCCAAAACTCTCGTCCACGCCCTCATCATCTCCCGCCTCGACTACTGCAACCTACTGCTCACCGGTCTCCCCGCCTCCTCCCTTGCACCTCTCCGCTCTATCCTAAATTCAGCTGCCTGTCTAATCCACCTGCCTCCTCGCTACTCCCCTATCTCCCCTCTCCGCATGGCACTCCACTGGCTCCCCACCTCCCTAAGACCTCGCTTTAAAATCCTAACCCTGACCTACAAAGCCATCCACAACCTGTCTCCCCCCTACATCTCCGACATGGTCTCCCGATACCAACCCGCACGCAACCTACGCTCCTCACAAGAACTCCTCCTCTCCTTCCCCCTCATCTCATCCTCCCACAACCGCATACAAGACTTCTCCCGCGCCTCCCCTAGACTCTGGAACTCTCTCCCCCAGCACGTCAGACACTCGCCTACCGTCAAGAGCTTCAAAAAGAACCTGAAAACTCATCTATTTCAACAAGCCTACAACCTATGATGAGACCCAGCGCCACTCCACCAAACGCTTGGCGCTTCCCCCCCCCCTATCGTGTTCCCCCTACCCCTGTAGACTGTGAGCCCTCGTGGACAGAATCCTCTCCCGTCGTGTATCAGCAAGCATTGACTGCTCATATGTACTGTACCTGTCGTTGTTACCCCCACTTCTTATGTAAAGCGCCATGGAACCAATGGCGCTATATAAATAAATAATAATAATAATAAAATCCTGCTTCAATTGATGAAATGAACAAAATAGACCATTGTGATATAGTTGATTAGACATATTTCAGGCCTAGTTTCCTCCACACCCCGAACCCCTCCAGTCGATGGAATTCACTTAGACAGTGTTTGTTCCATCGAGGGGTATATTTAGAACACTCCTTCACACCCAAAAACTCTTTGCTGCTCACCCATATCTTATGTATTAGTAGCAGTGTGGGATACTTAGTGGAATGGGCCTTGAATTGAAGTGATTCGAGGTCTAACAGGTATCCCTTCCCCAGGAGATGTTTTGGATGTTTTAGGACTGGCTCCCCTATGTCCGGCGTTTTCTCCAGAGCCCAACATCCAAGGTGCTGTAGTTAGGAGGTCAGGAAATAACAAGGTATTAGGTAGTGCCAGCCAACCTTGATGTTTCAGTAGTTACAATTTTTTGAGTTTTATTCTTGAGATAACGTTTCTGCGACGAGGTCTAAAAAAAGGTATGCATCTTTCGGAACCGGTATTTGGGGATCTATATGGGGGAGTTATAGAGTACATATAAAATACAGGACATAAGACATATTTTAATGAGACTGGTTCTTCCCAGAGGCTTAAAAGGAAGTTTCCCCAGGTCTCAATTTTATGTTTGCTTTTGCCTACCAGGGGAATTAGATTTAGAGATATGTAATTCTTTGGGTCAGCAGAGAAATGAATGCCAAGATATTTAAATTTCTTAACTATCAGTATGTTGTAGAGAGCAGTGGGGGCCACTTTCATCTCATTATGTAAAGGAAGCAATGCCAATTTTAACCAATTAATCCTTAGGCCAGAGAAATCTCCAAACTCCTCAATTTTATTTTTTTTTTATATAGGGTAGCAATCTGTCAACTCCATTTAAACAACAAGAGGTCATCCGCATACAGTGCTATTTTATCTTCATTGTTATCATACTTAAAACCCTCTATGTCGCGGGGCCTCTTATCAGACATGCTAATGGCTCTACGCCATGTTCCAAATTATTATGTGAATTGGTTTTAAGTGTCATAGGGTGGTTTTTTTTTTTCCAATGAAATCCATTTATGGTATTGTGTCTCAGGGTTCTTTGGATCACTGAAATCAATCTCAGATACCTGTGATAAATAGTTTGGCAGGTGATCCCAATAAAAGTAAAACTGGATGTTCCACAATATTAAGCAGGCCACAGTTTTCAAGTAACATGGGAAAGAAAAAGGATCTCTCTGCTGCCAAAAGCAACAAATAGTGCAATGCCTTGGACAAGGGATGAAAACATTAGATACTGCACGAAAACTTAAGCATAATCATCGTACTGTGAAAACATTTGTAGCTGATTCGGAGCACAGACATGTTCGTGCAGATAAAGGCAGAATGAGGAAGGTTTCTGCCAAGCAAGTTTATCGGATTAAGAGAGCAGCTGCTAAAAAGGCCTTACAAACGAGCAAAGAGATATTTGAAGCTGTTGGTGGAGTCCCTTGAATCTCAAGGTGTAGGATCCTTCAAAGGCTTACTCTGGTGCATAAACCTACTATTCGGCCACCCCTAAACAGAGCTCACAAGCAGAAATGGTTGCAGTGGGCCCAGACATACATGAAAACTAATTTTGAAACAGTCTTGATTACTGATCAGTAGCAAGCAACCCTGGATGGTCCAGATGGACGGAGTAGTGGATGTTTGATTGATGGCCACCAAGTCCCAACAAGGCTGCAACATCATCAAGAAGGTGGAGGAGTCATGTTTTGGGCTGGAATCATTGGGAAACAGCTGGTGGGCCCCTTTAAGATTCCTGAAGGTGTGAAAATGACCACTGCAAAGTATATAGAGTTTCTGACTGAGAACTTTCTTCCATGGTACAAAAAGTAAAAACGTGCCTTCAGGAGAAAAATCATCTTCATGCATGACAATGTACCATCTCATGCTGCAAAGAATACCTCCGTTATTGGCTGCTATGAACATAAAAGGACATAAACTCATGGTGTGGCCACCATTTCCCCTGACCTCAACCCTATAGAGAACCTTTGGAGTGTAATCAAGCGAAAGATCTATGAGGGTGGGAGGCAGTACACATCAAAACAGCAGCTCTGGGCGGCTATTCTGACATCATGCAATGAAATACAAGCAGAAACTCTCCAGAAACTCACAAGTTCAATGGATGCAAGAAATGTGAGGGTGATATCAAAGAAGGGTTCCTATGTTAACTTGTAACTTGGCCTGTTAGGATGTTTTGGAGTTAAATAGCTTTTTATTTTAGTGAATGTGACCTCCTAATGCTGTAAATTCAACAAATTAGCATTTTCAGTTCTTTCATACATATCAAATGTTTAGAAACTCTACTGTGCCTAATAATTTGGAACAGTGCATTTAGAGTTTTTTTTAATTTTGAAGATTATACTGTTATCATTGGGAGTTTCGTCAATAAAATTCGATGTACACTCCAACGGGTGATGACTTTTATTACACTGACTGTCATTTGCACCGACCATTTAGGAAAATCAGAGAAAAAGAACATTTGCATTTAATTTGGAACATGGTGTATGGCAAGTGTAAATATCAGGGGGGACAGTGGACAGCCTTGCCGTGTGCCCTTGAATAACTTCAAAATGTCAGATTTGTCTTACCCTTGCCATGGGGGCCTTGTATAGCAGTTGGACACATGTGATGAACTGCATTTTTTGCAGCACTGCCTAGAGGTATCCCCACTCTACACAGTGTGTAGTGGTGTCAAGTGTCGTCAAGAGAGAGTATGATCTTACCCCTCGGGTCAGTTTGAGCGGCCTGTAAGTTTAGGAAAAGCCTCCTTATATTATTGGCCGTGGATTTCAAGGGCATGAATCCTGAATGGTCAGAGTGGACAAGTGAAATGATAACAGTGCACAGCCGGTTTGCCAGAATTTTAGCTAATATTTTGATGTCTGTTGTCAACAAAGATATGGGCCTGTAGGAGTCTGGTTGTTACCTATCCTTTTACTCCTTTGGTATTTCTTCTATGGTCACCTCATATTGAGATGAATTATTAACCATATCCAAGTAGTGCTCCAATACTTCTTCCCCAAAGATTTTATCTATCGGTAGGCCATCCGCCCCAGGAGCTTTGTCATTTGCATTTGGCTTATGGCCTGCTGGATTTCTGCCATAGTAAAAGTTCTATCTAAAAATTCATCATCAATTATCCCCAAGGAAGGAAACCCTTGAAAGATACTCCAGAAGGTCCATCCGGTCATACTGCACTGTAAAAGAATAAAGATTTTTATAGCAATTGCGCAATATCCGCAGAATCTCCAGCAATCCGCAGAATCTTTAGCTAAGTGTCTTTTGTTTTCAGTATTCCTAAGCAGTTTTTTTAACCAATAAGATTTTTATTAGTTTAAATGAATAACAAGGTACAAAAACAATAACCTCTATTGAGGCCAAATCAGAACAAAAGCACAGACAGCCAAGTATTAACTGGGTGTAGGAAACAAAGGGGAGGGGGGATAAGGGAAGGAGCTACAGACTATGACCGTAATATAAACCAATGTCTGACATTATGTTACCATCATAATTGGCTTGAGGCGTAAGGGCCATGGAAACACAAACCAGAGTAACATTCCCCAGTAGACAATCAGAAGTTGGTAGGGATCGTATTAAATTGCGAACCAGTCCATGGATCCCACCATTTGAGAATTTTAGTTTTCCGAGGAAGAGAATGAGAGAGGATAAGTTCATATTGAAAATGCAGGTTGACACGTGCTAGAAGTTCCTCTCTAAACGGGATGGAGGAAGACTTCCAATGCTTTCCGACAGATTGGCGGGCTGCTATTATATTAGTGCAAATTGGTCGCAGGGGTGTAGGAAGGTCCTCCAATCCTATTCCAAGAAGGGCCATCGGGCCCTCCAAGGAGAAGGGGACACCTATCACCCTCCTGATCAAAGCCTCAACCTCCCTCCAGAAATCACGCATTTTGAGGCAATCCCACCAAAGGTGCTGGGTAGAACCCAGTAGGGAACAGTTTTTCCAATACAAAGGTGAGGTGGCTGGTCTCTCCTCCCAAATTTTGCCATTTGCTTTGGCATAAGGTACCAGTCCAATTTAAGCTTTTTTGCCTGTTCCAAGTTGTTAATGCAGGAGGAGTAGATGGAAGCATGCCTAGATGCCATCTGCCACTTTTCTAGGTGAGCAGAAAATGAAAGATACGTCTCCCATTTTTTAATGTAAGGTGGTTTAGAATTCCCTTTTAAATAAAAAAATGCTTTATATATAGTAGGTACGCCATGGCAATTGGAACTCACCGATTTAAAGAATCTTTGCAGGGAGAGATCAAAGGCCATAGCATCAATTTTGGGGAAGGAGACAGAGTTCAAGAAGTGACGCAACTGGAGGAAAGTGTAAAATAGGGTATTGGGCAGAGTATATTTCTGTGCTATACTAGAGGAAGGGAGAAGGCCCGACTGGTCCATCACATACTCCAGGAGTGAAACCTCCCGAGCCCTCCAAAGAGATAGTGACAAGGATTCCACCAGGTGCTCCACCGCTGAGATAGAGATATACCGGAATAGGAACGGGACAAACTCCCTGCCCATTTGGGACCACAACACGAGCAAGGCCCTCATTGTGCTTAGGTACATGGGAGAGGGGTTGTGTTTCAGTAAGTTCATCTCCAACAACAATTTGGTGGAATTTTGAGGGGCAAAGAAAGTTTCCATCTGCATCCACAAAGGGGCAACAGCATCTGCCCACCAAGTTTGTGCTGTGCTGAGGAACGCGGCTTTATAGTATGAGCGGATATCTGGGACTCCCAAGCCCCCAGCTGAGTAGGGAAGTGTTAGGACACTGGTAGCTATATGGTGGGGCTTATTACTCCAGATAAAACAGCCTACGATTGACTTGAAGTAAGTTTAGATATTTGACCAGGAACTGGAGGGGGAGACATCTTAACAGGTATAGAATTTTAGGAAGGAAAGCCATCTTTAGTACTTGAATTCTAGCTATCCATGAAAGTTGGAGGGAAGAGTGTTTATTTAGGTCTGCCCTAATTCCTTTAATTAAAATGTCACAGTTATGTTGAACAATTTTGGCAGTGTTAGTAATCTGAATGCTTAAATAATAGAAGCCTTCTGCGGACCATACGAAAGGGAATTGAGTGTAAAGGCTCACCTGGTCTGCAGAAGAGATATGTATGGGGAAGAGGGAGGATTTTGACAAATTCAATTTGTAAAATGATACCAGAGAAAACTCCCTTAATGTAGACATAATTTGGGAGATAGTGGAAGCTGGGTCCGTGCAGGAAAATATGACGTCTTCTGCATATAAATCTATTTTATGTTATATTGGGCCTACTTTAATCCCCAAAGATGAGAGGGGGCAGCCCTGTCATGTGCTATTTGTAATGTAGAAACTAGAAGAAAGAAAGCCCAAGGCCCGAACCGAGCCACAAGGAGAGGAATACAGGGCCATGATGGAGCTTTTGATATTACCCATCAGACCAAATCTTTGAAGGACCTTATCCAGGAACCCCCAATGCACCCTATCAAAAGCTTTCCCAGCATCCAAGGACAGGAGTGCACCGTCCAATCCCCCTCTCCCCATCACCTCCAGCAGATTTATGATCTGTCTAGTGCCGTCACTAGCCTGTCTCTCCGGGACAAACCCGACCTAGTCTAAACCGACCAGAGATGGCAAACCTTGCATTAAGCGATTGGCTAGGAGTTTTGCAAAGATTTTTACGTCGCAATTTAGGAGAGCAATTGGACGCAAATTGCTGGGAGAGTTGGGGGGTTTACCTGGTTTTGGGAGAGTTGTAATTACTGCTGCTAATCCTTCTCATGTAATTTCTCCTTTAAGTTGACAAAAATTGAAAACTTAACAAATGTGGGGCTAAAGGAAAAGCGAAATTAATATAGCATTGGTAGGAAAAGCCATCCGGGCCAGGTGTGGAACGCTTTTTCGTAGTGCGGATAACGTTAAGAATTTCCCGGCTCTGTGAATGGGGCATTCAAGGATTGCAATTGTCCCCCAGAAAGCGTTGGGAGTTTGACTTTATCTAAGAAGGCTTTAATTGACTCAGCTGAGGGTTGGGGCGTATCGACCGAGTCCTCAATGTTGTACAGAGATTCATAGAAGGTTATAAACTCTTCCGCAATTTGGATAGGGTTACGAGTCTGAGTACCATCATGTCTGATAAGGTGGAAGATATTTGCCTGAGCCTCCCTTTTCTTAATCCTTCTGGCCAGGAGGGCTCTGGCTCTATCCCCCATCCCATAACACCTGGCCCTGGCTTTGGTCATATTATGTTCTACTTTTGTGAGAAGCAGGGAACGTAATTCCTGCCAGACGGAAAACAACTCAGTGACAACCTTGCTATAACATGCGGCCTTATGTTGGGCTTCCAACATCTTGATCCTGGAGAGAAGCAATTGCGTAGTGGCATTATGTTTTCTTTTAGCCTTAGCAGATATTTTGATAAAGATGCCCCGGGTCACTGCTTTGTGGGCAAACCACAGAGTGTCTGGCGTGACATCACCCGTATCATTGTTATGGAAAAATTTCTCCAGTTGGTCGGAAATAATCTCAACATTTACAGCAGAATTTAATAGGAACTCATTCAGTCTCCATTGGGACAAGGGGTGGATTGCAGCAGGATCGGCTATCCTGAGTGTGATTTGAGAGTGATCAGACCATGTGATGGATCCAATTTTAGCCTTAAGACAGAGGCTCAGCAAAGAATCATCAACCAGGAAATAGTCGAGCCTACTGTATGACCGATATCTGGGGGATAAGTATGTGTAATCCCTTTCTTCACAATGGTGGTAGCGCCATATGTCATGTAAATGGAGTGAGGCTACCAATGGACCTAATTCTACTCTAGGTTGCACCAGGTTGGAACAGTCTAGACGCTTATTTACAGGAATATTAAAATCTCTAACTACCAGTTTGCAACCGCGAGCAAGGGAAGCCAATTTGTCAAAAAAATTCCCTTAAGTACTTAATTTGTCCTGTATTAGGCGCATACACTGATGCTAAAGTGAACGGGGTATTGTTAATGAGGCAAAGAACAATGACAAACTGGCCCATAGGGTCTGGGATAGCCACTATGAGATTAAAGGACACCGCCCTATGTATAAAAATGGCTACATTTCTAAGTAGTTTTAGCTATGTCTTTTTTCCTCATACATATTTGAATTTGCTTTACGTATTTGCTTTGCCATTCATTTCTATAGCAATTACACTAGATCATGTTTTTTCTTAGTGTTCAGTGTGCAGCAGTATTCCATATTTGTTATGTTGATGAAGCACAAGAGAAAAGCCTCGCATCCGGATACCGTTTCCTCCACAGATCCACCAAGTCCAACTCATTTATTAAACAACCAAAGAGAGACTGCAAGTCACTTCCAGCCAGGTATTTGTCTTTAAACGGGTTACATATTGCATTGAAGTTCCCTATGATTAATATCTGGCCAACCAGAGTCTCTGCAAAACATTTCTAATTGGGACGTTGGAGTACTGCGGTGGCACGTATATCAATACAATGATGTATACTATATGGGATAAAGTATATCGAAATTGTATAAATCTGCTATCATCGATCCTAAAGGAGTGTGTCTCACCCCAGGGCCGTGGGGTACTCGGAACCGGGCTTCGGAGCGCGTCTGGGGGAGTCACAGGGGTCAAGACCCGGCTTCCGTGACCCTGGGGATCAGCTTTCAAAAAGGAGAGCTCTGGAGAATAGGATTTAGGGGATAGGTGTCGTGACGCCACCTGTGGTATCCAGCTATGGGGCTGGCGCTGCAGTGTGGGACCTCTGGGGATGAGGGACGGGCAGCTGAGGCATTATCGCTCCCTACAGGTGGAGCAGTTCCCCGGGGCAACCGTAACAGTTACCAGTCTATGGTGGTAGTAGGCCGTTGGGGTGCAGGATTCAGAACGCTGAATTACTGACATACACACAGGGCTTGTTTCCTTTACCTTTACTGTAGTAGCAAACATCAGGGTACAGTCCATAGTCAATATTAGCAATTCTGGCAGCCTGTAATCAAGTTAGGATTCCCCTCACCCGGCTGGTTCTGACGCCTCCTTGCTGCGCCTCTGCCTGCTTGTCCTAGCTGCCTGTAGCTAAGCTGTGACGCTCTGTTCCTGCTAGTCAGTCCTTCACTCGTATGGCAGGCAGCTCGAACCCTTCCCGGGTGCCTCTCCTCTGATCACTGTCCCTGGGCTTTTCTACTGCTGTGCCCCAAGTGCTGTGTTGGCTGGAAGACTTGGAATCTCCCGGTCTCTGGTTTTGACTTCTGAGCCTAGAGCACTCTTGCAACCTGGGACCCTGGTGTCTGGTTATTGCGCTCTGCTCTGGGGTGAACCGGTGACAGGCTCCTCTCCCCAGGCCTACTCCTCTCCTCAGACCCTTGCTCATGGGTCCCTCATGCTGGCTGTTCCTTCTTCAGCTCAACCTGGGACGAGCATGGCACTGCTCAAGTCCACAAGTCCTCTTCACAGTCCTCCCAGGAACTGCACTGACTAACTCTGCCACCAGCCAGAATTTATAGGAGAGACTCCCCTAAACCGGGGTTAGAGCTCCCTTTCTGTTTTGGAGTCAGAAAGGTGTATGCTGTGGGTTACTTGGTGTGGATACCCTCCTACTTTGCTTCCAAGCATGACCTTACCCCCTGAGGGAGGCAAGGCCATCGTGGCAATCGGGCTCTGGGGTGCCACATCTATACACTTAAAGGGTATGCTCCTGTGTACCAGCAAGCTCACCCACCTGGAGTAATTAGAGTAGATTGAATGCAGGTTGTACTCCACTCAGGACCTGTGTGGCGTAGAAAGTCTCGAGATTTCCCAAAATAAATTATAGATGGCTTTCCACTAGCGCAATTGTTTGTTACCTGCACTTGTCTATAATGGTTGGGGCCAAACCAGCCAATTAGCCAGGCAACTTGCTCATTGACTAAAGAAGGAACCTGAAACAAAACCGTTAGGTACAAAAGCAGAACAAAGCAGTACATCACCCTCTGTGACTGAGCTCAAGACAAATCGTAAGGTCCCGACACACTTCACCTCTACACAGGATCATAGTAGGGAGTGTTAATCAAATAGAAGAAAAAGGAGAAAGGGATGTAGAAAATTTCCCTTTGAGAAGAATGAATTAGTCTCTTGAAGCAATGGCAAGGCATGTAGGAGTCATACTTTACAGCAATAGGTCTCTTCTAGGGTCCAGGAGAGTCATGCCTCTGAGTTTCTCATCTTCTGCTGGATGTGTCACTACTTGTCATGCAGAAATCTCAGGGCATCCTTAGGTCTTTCAAAGAACATTGTAGATCCTAGGGCCACCATCCTCAGTCTGGCTGGAAAGATCATTGCATGTTGTAATCCCAATGCCCTCATTTGCTTTATACTGTAATATCCAAAAAAGTAGCTCAATTTCATTGGACTTCAGCCGAGAAAAAACAATGCCCTCTGTCCTCATAGACTTACCGTATGTCCTGTCTTTCTGTATGATGTAGTCATGATCTTTGTAGTATAGAATTTTTAACAACAATGGGCGAGGAAGTCTACCCACAAGGCCAGGTCTTGATGGCACTCTGTGCGTTCTCTCAACTGCAAATAGTGGGGATAGGGAATGTTTGACAAAGGTGTCCAACAACCATTTTTCAAAAAAGGTGTCTTCTGTTTTCTATGGGACCCCCATAAGTCTGGTATTAATGCGCCTTTGGTAGTTTTCCATATTGTCAGCCTTGGCAAAGAAGAGGGTCTTGTGCGGTTTCAATCCTGTTTTATAGTTTAATCTGATTATATCTCTGATGCTTGTCTCTGCTGCCACCTGCTGGCCAGACCTTTCAATTCCTTCTGCCTTTCCTTGTCCAGCCTATGGGGGTGTGGCTCCTGCACGTGCTGTTTGTCTCTTCCTGTTTTGCCCAGTCATTAGGAGACATTTTCTACTGAGAGAGTTCCATCCTCATAGAGCTGGAGAAGCAAGGTTTTTGACCCACAAGTAGTGACTGCAGAGACAAGCTTCATACAAGATTTCAATGCCATGTTTTGGATCATTCATCTATGGAATAAACCAGCATTGTTTTCACCCTAACGTGTGTACGCTTATCTGAGACGCTGCTCCGGGTCCTGTCTGCCCCTCTTATTGGAAGTACAAAGGTAAGAAGGAACTCTCACCCCATTATACAACCAGCATGCCTTTATCGCCTTTAAGTGGGAACAGAACAGTCAAAAACCTTGGTTGAAAGCTCCTAGCAGCTAGAAAACTGCCTTACAGCCCAACATCCAGCTATAGATCCCCATGTGCCCTGTCCCTCTGTGCATTAATCTGCCCAGCAACAAGCCTTGTGTATCTGTCTGCCTGCAGCAGTGCACGTCTGGACAAGCCTGGAGGAAGCTCTCCACCTGCCACATCTATCAGCTCTGCCTGTACTGTTATAAAGAACTGTTTTTATCCACCTGCGGTTTCCTTCTGGCCACATCGCTTCCATAAGCCTGCAGTACACTATACCTCATTACTGCACATTGGCGAGCTGCGAACCCCAAGTTTCGTCAAAGCCACCTTGGGGATCCCATCCGGGAGTTCCTGCAGAGCCGCACAGCGATTTTCGGACCCCTATTCAAAAGTTGAGTTTTTTAAAGAGACAGTACACCTTTATTCAAAATGGCCGAAAAGGACCTCGGACAGGCTCCCACCGCTGAAACAGAGCAAATACAACCTGATACCGTCCACAATGAAGCCCAGGAGGCAGACCCCACGTCTCAAGCAGACCAAGTTACCCGACCAAAACGTTCTTACAAACCAACGGTAAAGGCAATTGAAAACTATCACGTTATGAAAGATGAGCTAAGTGAACGCCTGGAAGAACAGTGGGAACGCGTCGCCTCTTACATGTCGAGACTTGAACCCTCGTCAGGCGACGCCGCAAGCTTACAGTCTGTTATGGAACGGCTGAACGCCGCCCATGAAGGATACAAGAGACTGTCAACAAGGTACATTGCCCTTCTAAAAGACTTTAATTCTGATGAATCCCTTTCAGACCTCAGTAAGGCGCTAGAGACGGACAAAGGGAGAGATGCCAAGGTCCGACACGCCATAAACAAGGCCGAACACCGTATCTCTCACCTGCAAGAAACCAGATCACACCGATCGACCTCATCTAAACGTTCCTCTCGGGCATCCAGGTCATCATCCTCAAGAAGTTCAACCATGAGCGACAGGATACTAGAGGCCCGCATAATAGCAGAGGAATCCAGGGTGAGACGTTCTTTCACTGAGAGAGAAGCAGAAGAAAAAAGGACAGAAGCAAGGGCAGAGGCAAAAAGGGCAGAAGCAGAGGTGGAAGCAAAAAGGGCAGAAGCAAGGGCAGAGGCAAAAAGGGCAGAAGCAGAGGCTAAAAGGGCGGAAGCGGAGATGGAAGCAAAAAGGGCAGAAGCAGAGGCTAAAAGGGCGGAAGCGGAGATGGAAGCAAAAAGGGCAGAAGCAGAGGCTAAAAGGGCGGAAGCGGAGATGGAAGCAAAAAGGACCGAAGCAGAAGCGGAGGCTCGAATACAGATCCTTCGGTCACAGATGGAAGAGGAGGTTGCGCTAGCTAAAGTAAGACTACTCGAGCAGGCATTGATCCAAGGTCTTGATCCAGCTAACTCGCCACCACTGGAAACGGATGATCCAGTCGATCGCACCAGAGACTATGTGCTAAACCGGGTACCTGTAGCGACCCCGGTTTACAGTACCGTCCAAGTCAACGACACCAAAACCCCCAACATACTTCTAAAGGTGCCAGTACCCTCGAAGGCGCCCGAGCTAATTAACGACAGTTGCCGAGAGATACCCTCTCAAACACAGTCACCACCACAAGATGGCAACCCAGCGTTTCCTGGCCCACCTTCACAGCTCAAGCGGTATTCGTCAGATTCTTCAAGGGCTAAACCACAGCTCAACCCTGCAGCAGCATCATTCTACCCGGAAACAGCTCATCCATTCACGCCAGGCGGCCCATACGCCCCAGGGGCATCACGAGTCGTCGTGGCAACAAGTGGTGAGAAGTCGGACATGTCCGAGTTTGCCAGGTTCATGGTGAGCAGAGAGCTAATCAGTACTAGTCTTGTGAATTTTGATGATCGTGCAGAGAACTACAGGGCCTGGAAAGGAACCTTCAAGGCAGCCATCGCCAATCTCAACCTAACCGAAGAACAGGAACTCGACCTCCTGATCAAGTGGTTGGGCCCAAGCTCTTCAAGCCGTATCAAGAGCCTCAGAACCGTCTATGTAGGACAAGCAGAAGCAGGTCTCGCCGCCGCATGGCAAAGGCTGGAACGCACCTTTGGCAGCGCGGAAGCAATAGAGAAAGCCCTATTCAAGAGACTGCAGGATTTCCCAAAGATCAACCTTAAAGAAGTCCACAAGCTCCAAGACCTAAGTGATCTGCTCATGGAGCTGGAGCTCGCCAAAAGAGACCCTCGTCTGTCCGGGCTGTGCTATCTGGATTCAGCCCATGGAGTAAACCCAATCGTGGTGAAGCTGCCATACAGTCTGCAGGAGAAATGGGCAACGTCAGTCTCAAGGTACAAAAGAGTGAACGACGTCACCTTTCCCCCATTTTTTCACTTCTGCAGATTCATTGACGAGCAGGCCCAGATGAGGAATGACCCCAGCCTCGACTTCCTAGAATCCAACACTTCGGCAGCTGCAGCAACTCCAGCATCGAGGTATGAAAGTGCTATACAAAAACCCAGAGACACTATGAGAGCTGTGAGTGTTAGAAAGACCGAACTACCATCACCCACAATGCCCACAGACGAACAGAACACTGTCTCCCCACGAGATAAGTCTTTCAATCGTGAATGTCCCATCCACAAAAAACCACACTCACTGACCAAGTGCAAGGGGTTTAGATCCAAAACCTTACAGGAGCGCAAGAAGATCCTCACTGAGCTTGGGATTTGCTTCAAATGCTGCGCATCACTTGAGCACATGGCCAAGGACTGTAAATCCACAGTCAAGTGTGGGGAGTGCCACAGCGAAAAGCACATTTCAGCCATGCATCCTACTCGGCTAGCTAGAGACACACCGGCTACAGTCACCACCGCTCCCGCTCCAAGTCATGGCGGGGAGCCACAGAATCAGACTGACACCGCCACAACTGTTTCCTGCTCATGCTCAGAGGTATGTGGAGAGGGCCGAATGGAGAAATGTTGTGCCCGAATATGCCTCATCAAGGTTTATCCGGAGGGACGCCCAGAAAAGGCAATGAAGGTGTATGCCATCATAGACGACCAAAGCAACCGGTCCCTGGCAGGAACCAAATTCTTTGAAGCCTTCGGAATTAGTGGACCATCAGAACCCTACACCTTGAACACCTGCTCAGGCCGCATAGAGACTAGCGGCAGAAGAGCCCGGGGATTCATTGCTTCTCCTATCAACGGGAAGACTGAAATACCTCTACCAACGCTTGTTGAATGTGACCAAATACCCAGCCACAGGAGTGAAATTCCTACCCCAGAAGCTGCACTTCATCAACCACACCTGAAACACCTCGCGAGCGTTATCCCACCTATAGACAACAACGCGGAGATTCTACTTCTGCTCGGCAGAGACAACCTGAGGGTACACAAGGTGCGACAACAGTGCAACGGACCTGACTATGCACCATACGCCCAGAGACTGGACTTGGGATGGGTAGTCATAGGAAATGTGTGTGTTGATCGATCAGAAATCGACTCCTTCAGGACCTACATGCACGGAGATGGGTGCACAACCTGCCTAAGACCATGTCTTCATCACCATGAAGTGAAGAAGCCCCCAGACTCAATACAGCTACCCGACGTCGCTTCTTCCCTGCGTACCGACAACTTAGGAAGATCAGTCTTTCACGCAACCTATGGTCTCCGAAGAACCGCGTCAGAGGGAGAGTCCGAGTATGGCACAGACGCGAGAGACTTTGTTGAAAAAGACTTTTACGTAGATGACGGGCTCAAATCACTACCCACCGAGGAAGCAGCCATTGATTTGCTCAAAAGGACCCAATTTCCAGAGTTCCTGCTGACACAGTCGGAGGAAGCTGTCCAGGAAAACTTCAGCATCCTAGATCCAGATAACGATCCAGATGTCCGAACCGAAGTCAACACCCTGGCCACCAGTGCAGAGGAAGCTTCCAACCTCGGCTGCCAACGTTTTGAACGTTTCTCCAGCTGGACAAGACTCGTCCGGACTGTCGCCAGGTTAGTGCACATCGCCAGATGCTATCGTACAGACCTAAAAAACAGAGACTGTCATCGCTGGCATGTGTGCCACAAACCCCTTTCTGCTGAGGACATCTCCCATGGTGAGTCCCTCATAATACGCCACCTCCAACAGAGCGAATTCGCCACCGAATGGAACTGTTTACACAACAAACAGCAGATTCCACTAAGAAGCCCTCTCGCCAATCTAAACCCGATTATGGACAGTTTTGGCTTACTTAGAGTCGGCGGTCATTTAAATCAGGCTCGTTTCGGAGTCGCAGAACAAAATCCTCTCATCATTCCCAACAAACACCACGTTACAGTCTTGCTGATCCGACATCACCATGAAAGGACTGAACACCAAGGCAGGCAGATCACAGAGGGCGCCGTACGGTCGGCAGGCCTTTGGATCATTGGAATGAAGAGACGTGTAGCACAAATACTCCATGATTGTGTGCATTGTCGCAAAACGAGAGGAAGGCAACTGTGCCAACAAATGGCTGATCTGCCTGCAGACAGACTTTCTACGGAACCACCTTTCACCTACGTGGGCCTAGACATGTTCGGACCATGGATGGTATCCTCACGCAGAACGCGTAGCAGCCGAGCAGACAATAAGCGGTGGGCTGTGCTATTCACCTGCATGAGTGTTCGAGCCGTTCACATTGAGGTGTTAGAATCCATGGATACTTCCTGCCTGATCAATGCCTTAAGGAGGTTCTTTGCCATTAGAGGACCAGTAAAGCAGCTGAGGTCCGACCGTGGCAGCAACTTCGTCGGTGCATGTAGAGAGCTGAACATCGACACCAAGCCAATCCAAGACCAGCTAGCAGACAAGGGTTGCACCTGGATCTTCAATTCTCCTCACAGTTCTCACATGGGAGGCTCCTGGGAGAGGATGATCGGGATCTCACGCAACATCCTGAACTCCATGCTAAAGGACGTTAACTCCTCAAGACTCACGCACGAGACTCTAGTCACTCTTTTAGCCGAAGTCTCAGCCATCATCAATTCGAGACCCCTCGTGCCGGTGACAATGGATCCAGAGGTACCAACCATGCTGACTCCCACTATCCTTCTTACTCAAAAAATTGACAACGCGGTAATTCCCAGCGGAGACTTCACTCACGCCAACACCTACCAAAGACACTGGAAACGAGTCCAATATTTGGCCGACTACTTCTGGAATCGATGGAGAAAGGAATACCTCACCGTTCTTCAAGGAAGAAGGAAGTGGCGACATCCCAAGCCAAATATCAAGGAAGGAGACCTGGTCCTTATGAAAGATCAGACCACTCAAAGAACTGACTGGCCTCTGGGACTTGTTACTAAGACACTACCTAGCCAGGACGGCAATGTGCGGAAGGTGGAGCTAAGGGTCTTCAGGAAAGGTGAGACGAAGACCTTTGCAAGGCCGATCCACGAACTCATTCTGCTGTTGCCCGCAGAGAGCGCCACTACGGGATGAACGCTTCCGGACCTGAACTTTAGCCGTTTTTCTTCTCATTTTTGGTTTTTTGAATTTGAATTGTTGTATTTAACATGCCCTTCGTTTTAGGTATTGTTATGGACTAATAGTGGAATCCCCAAAGTGAATTCCAGACGGGGAGTGTGCTGTTTCAATCCTGTTTTATAGTTTAATCTGATTATATCTCTGATGCTTGTCTCTGCTGCCACCTGCTGGCCAGACCTTTCAATTCCTTCTGCCTTTTCTTGTCCAGCCTATGGGGGTGTGGCTCCTGCACGTGCTGTTTGTCTCTTCCTGTTTTGCCCAGTCATTAGGAGACATTTTCTACTGAGAGAGTTCCATCCTCATAGAGCTGGAGAAGCAAGGTTTTTGACCCACAAGTAGTGACTGCAGAGACAAGCTTCATACAAGATTTCAATGCCATGTTTTGGATCATTCATCTATGGAATAAACCAGCATTGTTTTCACCCTAACGTGTGTACGCTTATCTGAGACGCTGCTCCGGGTCCTGTCTGCCCCTCTTATTGGAAGTACAAAGGTAAGAAGGAACTCTCACCCCATTATACAACCAGCATGCCTTTATCGCCTTTAAGTGGGAACAGAACAGGTCTCCATTGCTTAAGTATGTCACTGGAGTATTTTGTTAATCTGTGGTATAGTATCCTCCAATTCACTCATCCTCCCCTGTACAGCCGTGGTTCTTTCTGCCACATTCTGGACACCATGATGCATGATGGACATTGTTTCCTGAATGTGTCCAACTTGGGTAGTTAGGGTGTTGAGGGTGGCGTTACAGGTGTTAGTGGCATTCAGGCTATCTATTAGGGAGGGAGAGTTCCCCTGGGGTACGCCATTAGTGGAGCCCTCAGGAATTGCACCCGAGTTGTTATCTTCATGATGGTCCTGCATATCACTATTTGTATCTCTCAATACAGTGTCCTCATTATTCTCAGCAAGAAGTGAGTAGTGGGACCCCAATATATGCATCTGAGACTGTCCCAAGATGTTCCCCCAATTCTTGGCCTCTAGAGGAATACAGTTGCAGGTTATGCGCGTATTGCTCAAGTGTGGCAGCTATATCCTCAGGTAGCGTTTTATGATTCTTACCCACAGGTGTGTCATCTCCATCTTGGGTATATTAGCTGCCCTCCCTTCTCTTTCCATAGCCTCTTGCTGTGGGTCATAGTTGCCTCCACCACCCAAAGCACCAGATCTTGTGTCCCCAGGGCAATAGGATACCTCTGAATCAATTGCCACAGCAAAGGTTACTTTTTACAACAGGAGAAGTCATTCGGTGCCGGGCCATCAGCGGTGGCGCCAGGACCCTGTGGCAGCTATTCACACAGTCTCTGCACCAATGGTATCAGCAGGGAACACAGAGCCAGACACCGCTCCAAACATATCAAATGTTTAGAATCTCTACTGTGCCTAATAATTTGGAACAGTGCATTTAGAGTTTTTTTTAATTTTGAAGATCATACTATTATCATTGGGAGGTTTCTTCAATAAAATTTGATGTATACTCCTAACGGGTGATGACTTATTACACTGACTGTCATTTGAACTGACCATTTAGGAAAATCAGAGAAAAAGAACATTTGCATAATAATTTGGAACATGGTGTATATCAAATGGTATGAGCAACTGTAGATTCTCAAAATTATGTATTTTATTTCCAAAGTTTCTATTCTCCACATCTCTGAGATTCCCTTCCTTACATGTAAACTCTGAGTCATTTAAGATATTATGTATTCTGCCTTATCTTCCCTTCTTGATCAGCTGTCACCCATCACCTTGACAAAGGCTGCAACACTTACCGGTAAATTCTTTATAGCTTGTATCTCATATTGACCCGGATCTTTGTCCTCGTCTGTCTATACATTTGTAATAAATGTACACCCCGGTTCTTTATGTTACTATGCCTTAAATATATTTTTAACTTCTCATTTAGAAACGAATGCCTCTTAAAAAATACAATAAAGTTTACGGACAAAGAGAAGCTACATTGTCCCCTTCTGCAAATTTAGCAGAATGTTCACAATTATACATATATTTGAAGCTCACAACAAACATAATCGATGCCTAACAGTTTTTGCAGTGGTGGTGCACAAAACGTGCAAAGGGAACAAATTATTTGAGTCACTGACTTCTATACTGTAGAGCTCTTAGGCAGGAGGCATTTCAGCACTGCAGCTCGCTCACGGATAAAGACGCCAAACCCTCGCTCCTCTGTATGGCAACTGCTCACAGCCATTATATAAATGAGTAAATCATCTAACATAATACCCTGCATCTCACAGGGCTAATGTCATAGCTTGTGACACAAGGTAAAGCTCTAATGTCGGCTAAAGAGGATTTACTTTCTAGGGAAAAAAATGGTTCTAGAATGAGCTGAGAGGGCAGATATCATTGTTGGCGTGCAAGGGCAGATTATGCTGAACTGCTCATATGCCATATAAGTTAATCAGTTGCACTGGCTGATACAATCATGACCAACTGATATGTTAAGCAAAAAATAAATTACTAACTATTATGGGGTCTTTACTCAAGATGAAGGTAACATAGTAACAGTTTGGAAGGAAGTCTTTAAATCCATCTAGTTCAACCCACAACCTAACATGTTGATCCAGAGGAAGGCAAAAAAAAACATGTGGCAATAATAATATACTAATATTTATTCATTTATATAGCACTATTAATTCCATAGCACTTTACATATATCAGTAATGCTGTCTCCATTGAGACACAATGTAAACATCCTATCAGAATGTCTTTACCATGTGGGAGGAAACTGGAGAACCTGGAGGAAACCCACGCAAACATGAGGAGAACATACAAACTCCTTGCAGATGTTGTCCTTGACGGGATTTGAACCCAGGACCTCAGTGCTGCAAGACCACAGTGCTAACCACTGAGCCACCGTGCCACCCACTAAGCTCCACATTGGGAAAAATAAAATTCCTTCCTGACTCCACATACCGCAATCAGACTAGTTCCCTGGATCAACGCCCTATCAAAGATTCTAGTATATATAACCGGTAATATTATACTTTTCAAGAAAGGCATCCAGGCCCTTCTTAAATTTTAGTTGTGACTCACTAATTACAACATCATATGGCACATGTCCCCCGAAACAGTCACACGCGAAACACGTGTCGGGGCTGTGACATGTGTTCGGCGAGGAGGAACATTTTATTCATGGGTAGGTGATTGACTGCGGTTAATTTTGCACTTTAGAATAAGGGAAGTATGGCCACAGGGATTTACCTAGCTCTACATTAGATATACCTCTCTTCTATTTACTTATGCACTTTAACCGACAGCATCACTAAAAATCCCCTTTTGTTACTACGGTATCCTCCTTGTCCAGCACCTGTCTCTCCCTTTCTCTTTAACCCTTCCTTGTCCCACAATACTTTTGTACGATCTGATCCTCTGTAAATAAAAGACCCCTTTTTTTTGCATAAATACTGTGTGGATCTCTGTGGTTAACTTATCTTATGGGCATACTATATATATATATATATATATATATATATATATATATATATATATAAAAGCCGAAGCCACTTCCGTCTTCAAGGGACAAAAATGACGTCACCCGACGGAAGTGGCTTGGGCACTACACCCGCTCAGGGTGATCCAAGATGGCGGCGAGCGGTGGCGCTTTAGCGCCCACTTCGAGCCGCCACACACACACGCCGCCACACACCCACAATAACCCACATCCACACACCGCACTATCCGCTATACTTACCACCTTCGTCTTCCCTGCCGCCTGCTTGGATCCTCTTGCCTCCGCCGCCAACATATCGCCGCCCCGACTGGATCCAATATGGCGTCTGGGAAGTCTCGCGAGACTTCCAGGACGCCATTTTGGAAAAAGTATGTCGCCGTTCCCCAGAGGACTGGATCCAATATGGCGTCCGGGAACTCTCGCGAGAGTTTCCGGACGCCATATTGGATCCAGTCCTGGGTGCGGCAACATGTCGGCAGAACGGAGGACTCAGGAAGACGCAGGCGGCAGGGAAGAAGCAGGGACGGTGGTGAGTATATCCGAGTGTGTGTGTGTATCCGTCCGCCCCACCGCTGACCACTCTGCCCACCACTGACCACTCTGCCCACCGCTGACCACTCTGTCCTGGGCTGACCACTCTGCCCACACAGCATCGCTGCGCTGACCACCCTGCCCACACAGCGCCGCTGCGCTGACCACCCTGCCCACACAGCGCCGCTGCGCTGACCACCCTGCCCACACAGCGCCGCTGCGCCGACCACCCTGCCCACACAGCGCCGCTGCGCCGACCACCCTGCCCACACAGCGCCTCTGCGCCGACCACCCTGCCCACACAGCGCCGCTGCGCTGACCACCCTGCCCACACAGCGCCTCTGCGCCGACCACCCTGCCCACACAGCGCCGCTGCGCTGACCACCCTGCCCACACAGCGCCGCTGCGCTGACCACCCTGCCCACACATCGCCGCTGCGCTGACCACCCTGCCCACACAGCGCCGCTGCGCTGACCACCCTGCCCACACTGCACCGCTGCGCTGACCACCCTGCCCACACAGCTCCGTTGCGCTGACCACCCTGCCCACACAGCGCCGCTGCGCTGACCACCCTGCCCACACAGCGAAGCTGTGCTGACCATCCTGCCCACCGCGCTACTGCGCTGACGACTCTGCCCACCGCACTCGCTGCTAACCACTGAGCCACCGCGCAGTGCGAAGCACTGAGCCACAGCGCAGTGCTAACCACTGAGCCACTGCGCAGTGCTAACCACTGAGCCACCGCGCAGTGCTAACCACTGAGCCACCGTATACTCTGCTAACCCCTGAGCCACCGTATACTCTGCTAACCACTGAGCCCATGTATACTCTGCTAACCACTAAGCTGCTCCATCCTCCCTCACCCTTCCGCTTTGTCCTCCATCCTCCTCCTCCTACTGCTCTGTGCTCCGTCCTCCCCCTGCCTGTACCGTTCCATCCTCCACCGCTTCCTCCTCCTTCCTTTGTCCGCCTCCTCTCCGCCACTCCATCCTCCCCCTGCCTGTGCTGCTCCATCCTCCCCCACCCCACCGCTTCGTCCTCTGTCCTCCTCCCCCCGCTGCTCTGTGCTCCGTCCTCCCCCTGCTGCTCTGTCCTCCCCCTTCCTGTGCCGCTCCATCCTCCCCTACCCCACTGCTTCCTCCTCCTTCCTTTATCCTCCTCCCTCCGTCACTCCATCCTCCGTCCTCCCCCTGCCTGTGCTGCTCTAGCCTCCCCCACCCCTGCCGCTCTGTCCTCCCCCTGCCGCTCTGTCCTCCCCCTGCCTGTGCCACTCCATCCTCCCCCACCGCTTCCTCCTCCTTCCTTTGTCCTCTTTACCTCCGCCACTCCTTCCTCCGTCCTCCCCCTGCCCGTGCTGCTCCATCCTCCCCCACCTCGCCGCTTCAACCTACATCCTCCTCCCTCCCGCCGCTCTGTGCTTCGTCCTCCCCCTGCCGCTCCGTCCTCCCCCTGCCTGTGCCGCTCCATCCTCCCCCACCGCTTCCTTCTCCTTCCTTTGTCCTCTTCACCTCCGCCACTCCTTCCTCCGTCCTCCCCCTGCCCGTGCTGCTCCATCCTCCCCCATCCCGCCGCTTCATCCTGTCCTCCACCCCTCCGCCGCTCTGTGCTTCATCCTCCCCCTGGCGCTCCATCCTCCCCCTGCCTGTGCCGCTCCATCCTCCCCCACCCCACCGCTTCCTCCTCCTTCCTTTGTCCTCCTCCCCTCTGTCACTCCATCCTCTGTCCTCCCCCTGCCTGTGCTGCTCCATCCTTCCCCACCCTGCCGCTTCGTCCTCCGTCCGCCTCCCCCCTTCCGCTCTGTGCTTCATCCTCCCCCTGCCGCTCCTTCATCCCCCTACCTGTGCTGCTACATCCTCCCACACTCCGCTGCTACCTCCTCTGTCCTCCATCCTCCTCCCCCCTGCTGTTCTGTCCTCCCTCCTCCCCCCTGCCACGCCGTTCTTCCCCCGCCGCTCCTTCTTCAAAGTTCCTCCCAATTCAGCCCTCACCGCCTTCCCCATGCAATCTCTATTTCTATATTCTAGAATGCCCGATGCGTTAGAATCGGGCCACCGAGAGTTCCCGGATGCCATATTGGATCCAGTCCTGGGTGCGGCGACATGTCGGCAGAACGGAGGACTCAGGAAGACGCAGGCGTCAGGGAAGAAGCAGGGACGGTGGTAAGTATATCGGAGTGTGTGTGTGTGTCCGTCCACCCCACCGCTGACCACCCTGCCCACAGCGCTGCGCTGACCACCCTGCCCACAGCGCTGCGCTGACCACTCTGCCCACGGCGCTGCACTGACCACTCTGCCCACGGCGCTGCGCTGACCACTCTGCCCACGGTGCTGCGCTGACCAATCTCACCGCACTCACTGCTAACCACTGAGCCACCGCACTCACTGCTAACCAGGGCTGTGGAGTCGGAGTCGTGGAGTCGGAGTCGCTGCCCATTTTGGTGGAGTCGGAGTTGGAGTCGGTAGAAAATGTTCCAACTCCGACTCCTAAAATATATAATGAATTGGGTCTAGTAGTTCAATGCAGAATGTGCTGAATATTATTATTATGAATAATTATTATGTTCTATCTAAATATCTTTATTATTATGTCATTATAATGATTAAAGCCTAATGTTACCATTGACCTACAATAATTTTATCACTTAAAAACGAGCCATGAATGAAGGAGTCGGAGTCAAAGGAGTCGGAGTTGGAGTCGGAGCCAGAGAAATTCAGGAGTCGGAGTCGGAGTTGGAGTCGGTGGTTTGATTTACCGACTCCACAGCCCTGCTGCTAACCACTGAGCCACCGCACTCACTGCTAACCACTGAGCCACCGCACTCACTGCTAACCACTGAGCCACGGCGCAGTGCTAACCACTGAGCCACCGCGCAGTGCTAATCACTAAGCCACCGCCCAGTGCTAACCACTGAGCCACCGCACAGTGCTAACCGCTGAGCCACCGTGCAGTGCTAACCACTGAGCCACCGCCCAGTGCTAACCACTGAGCCACCCCGCAGTGCTAACCACTGAGCCACCGCGCAGTGCTAACCACTGAGCCACCACGCAGTGCTAACCACTAAGCCACCGTATACTCTGCTACCCACTGAGCCACCTGTATACACACAATTCATTTCACCGCACTCCCCTAGCAATTAGTAAATAAACTATATATGGATTCTAGACTACCCGATTCTTTAGAATCGGGCCGCCATCTAGTATATATATATATATATATATATATATACATACAGTGTTGGCCAAAAGTATTGACATCCCTGCAATTCTGTCAGATAATACTCAGTTTCTTCCTGAAAATAATTGCAATCACAAATTCTTTGGTATTATTATCTTCAGTTAATTTGTCTTAAATGAAAAAACACAAAAGAGAATGAAGCAAAAGCAAAACATTGGTCATTTCACACAAAACTCCAAAAATGGGCCATACAAAAGTATTGGCACCCTCAGCCTAATACTTGGTTGCACAGCCTTTAGCCAAAATAACTGCGATCAACCGCTTCCGGTAATCAACAATGAGTTTCTTACAATGCTCTGGTGGAATTTTAGACCATTCTTCTTTGGCAAACTGCTCCAGGTCCCTGATATTTGAAGGGTGCCTTCTCCAAACTGCCATTTTTAGATCTCTCCACAGGTGTTCTATGGGATTCAAGTCTGGACTCATTGCTGGCCACCTTTAGAAGTCTCCAGTGCTTTCTCTCAAACCATTTTCTAGTGCTGTTTGAAGTGTGTTTTGGGTCATTGTCCTGCTGGAAGACCCATGACCTCTGAGGGAGACCCAGCTTTCTCACACTGGGCCCTACATTATGCTGCAAAATTTGTTGGTAGTCTTCAGACTTCATAATGCCATGCACACGGTCAAGTAGTCCAGTGCTAGAGGCAGCAAAGCAACCCCAAAACATCAGGGAACCTCCGCCATGTTTGACTGTTGGGGCCGTGTTCTTTTCTTTGAATGTCTCTTTTTTTCTCCTGTAAACTGTATGTTGATGCCTTTGCCCAAAAAGAGAGAACATTCTTCCAAAACGTTTTAGGCTTTCTCAGGTAAGTTTTGGCAAACTCCAGCCTGGCTTTTTTATGTCTCGGGGTAAGAAGTGGGGTCTTCCTGGGTCTCCTACCATACAGTCCCTTTCATTTAGACGCCGACGGATAGTATGGGTTGACACTGTTGTACCCTCGGACTGCAGGGCAGCTTGAACTTGTTTGGATGTTAGTCAAGGTTCTTTATCCACCATCTGCACAATCTTCCGTTGAAATCTCTTGTCAATTTTTGTTTTCCGTCCACATATAGGGAGATTAGCCATAGTACCATGGGCTTTAAACTTCTTGCTGACACTGCGCACGGTAGACACAGGAACATTCAGGTCTTTGGAGATGGACTTGTAACCTTGAGATTGCTCATGCTTCCTCACAATTTGGTTTCTCAAGTCATCAGACAGTTCTTTGGTCTTCTTTCTTTTCTCCATGCTCAATGTGGTACACACAAGGACACAGGACAGAGGTTGAGTCTACTTTAATCCATGTCAACTGGCTGCAAGTGTGATTTAGTTATTGCCAACACCTGTTAGGTGCCACAGGTAAGTTACAGGTGCTGTTAATTACACAAATTAGAGAAGCATCACATGATTTTTCTAACAGTGTCAATACTTTTGTCCACCCCCTTTTTTATGTTTGGTGTGGAACTATATCCAATTTGGCTTTAGGACAATTCTTTTTGTGTTTTTATCATTGAAGACAAATTAAATGAAGATAATAATACCAAAGAATTTGTGATTGAAATCATTTTCAGGAAGAAACTGAGTATTATCTGACAGAATTGCAGGGGTGTCAATACTTTTGGCCAACACTGCATATATGTATATATATACTCTTTTAAATTGGTTTAAATGTTGTTTCTGAGTAGTTGCCCCTTGTAAAGATGTCCAAAACTAGTCCTTTTTCTTTTTTCATCATATGGCACAGAGTTCTATAGTCTCGTTGCTCTTACAAATCTTACAATAAAGAATCAACATCTGTGATTAAGATTAACCTTCTTTCCTCCAGACGTAGAGGATGCCCCCTTGTCCCTGTCTAAGGCCTAAGAGTAAAAAGATAATTAAAAAGGTCTCTGTACTGTCCCCTCATATATTTATGCATTATTATAAGATCACCCCTAAGCCTTCTTTTTCCAAACTAAATAACCCCAAGTTTAATAACCTGTCTTGGTATTGTAGACCACTCAGTCCTCTTATAACCTTGGTCGCTCTTCTCTGCACCTGCTCTAGTCCAGCTATGTCTTTCTTATACACTAGAGACCAGAATTGTACACAGTATTCTAAGTGTGGTCGCACTAGTGACTTGTATAGAGGTAAAATTATGTTTTCTTTATGAGCATTTATTTTAATGCATCCCATTATTTTATTTGCCTTTGCAGTAGCTGCCTGACACTGGCCACTAAATGTGAGTTTGTTGTCTACCCACACACCGAGGTCTTTTTCAGTGATAGTTTTGCCCAGTGTTTTACAATTAAGCACATAATTATACATTTTATTTCCTCTGCCCAAGTGCATGACCATACATTTATCCCTATTAAAGCACATTTGCCATTTATCAGTCCAAGCTTCCAGCTTACATAAATCCTGCTGTAATATAAAATTGTCCTCCTCTGTATTGATTACCCTGAAGAGTTTAGTGTCATCTTCAAATATTGAGACTCTACTCTGTATGTCCCTACAAGGTCATTATTAAATACCGTATATACTCGTGTATAAGCCGACCCGTGTATAAGCCGACCCCCCTACTTTTGCCCCAAAAATCTGGAAAAACCTATTGACTCGTGTATAAGCCGAGGGTGGACCCCAGCACAGTTATACAGCCCCCAGCAGTGTGGTATACAGGCCCCCCAGTGGTAGTATACAGCAGCCCCAGTGGTAGTATACAGATTCCCCAGCAGCCCCAGTGGTAGTATACAGATTCCCCAGCAGCCCCAGTGGTAGTATACAGGAGCCCCAGCAGCCCCAGTGGTAGTATACAGATTCCCCAGCAGCCCCAGTGGTAGTATACAGGAGCCCCAGCAGCCCCAGTGGTAGTATACAGCAGCCCCAGTGGTAGTATACAGGAGCCCCAGCAGCCCCAGTGGTAGTATACAGGAGCCCCAGCAGCCCCAGTGGTAGTATACAGGAGCCCCAGCAGCCCCAGTGGTAGTATACAGGAGCCCCAGCAGCCCCAGCGGTAGTATACAGGAGCCCCAGCAGCCCCAGTGGTAGTATACAGCAGCCCCAGTGGTAGTATACAGGAGCCCCAGCAGCCCCAGTGGTAGTATACAGCAGCCCCAGTGGTATACAGCAGGCCCCCAGGGGTACATATAGCAGCCCCCAGGGGGTACCCAGCAGCCCCCTGGGGGTACCAGCAGCCCCCAGGGGGTACCAACAGCCCCCAGGGGGTACCCAGCAGCCCCCTGGGGGTACCAACAGCCCCCTGGGGGTACCATCAGCCCCCTGGGGGTACCAACAGCCCCCAGGGGGGACCAACAGCCCCCAGGGGGTACCAACAACCCCCAGGGGGTACCCAGCAGCCCCCTGGGGTACCAACAGCCCCCAGGGGGACCAACAGCCCCCAGGGGGTACCCAGCAGCCCCCTGGGGGTACCAACAGCCCCCAGGGGGTACCAACAGCCCCCTGGGGGTACCAACAGCCCCCAGGGGGTACCCAGCAGCCCCCTGGGGGTACCAACAGCCCCCAAAAGCTGGCACTGTCCCCCCTTGTAAGGCCTCCCCCCCCCCGCTGCTTATACATTACCATCCCGGTGTTCTGATCGGCGCCGCTCCTCGGTGCTTCTTCTTCATCCTCCCGTCCTCGCTCGCTGCATCCAGGATCTCCGGCGGTCGCGCGATGACGTCATATCGCTGCGACCGCCGGAGAACCCGGATGGATGCAGCGAGCACGGACGGGAGATGAAGACGGCGACGCAGCACCGAGGAGCGGCGCCGATCAGAACACCGGGATGGTAATGTATAAGCACCGGGGGGGGCCCTTACAAGGGGGGACAGTGCCAGCTTTTGGGGGGGCCATATGCACTGCTTCCCCCTGCGCTGATTGACAGGGGAAGCAGTGCATATATAATGAGCGGCCCCACGTGACGGGGCCGCTCATACAGCAGCCCCCCCCCCGCCTCCTCCAGCCTCCACAGCCCCCGGGACACAGCCCCCCCGTATATGACTCGTGTATAAGCCGAGGGGGGGACTTTTCAGCCCAAATTTTGGGCTGAAAAACTCGGCTTATACACGAGTATATACGGTATGTTAAAAAGAAAAGGGCCCAATACTGACCCCTGTGGTACCCCACTGTTAACTGTGACCCATTCTGAGTGTGTTCCATTAATAACCACCCTTTGTTTCCAATCACTAAGCCAGTTCTTAACCCACCTACACATATTTTCCCCTATCCCCATTGCTCTCATTTTATGTACCATGTCCTTTATTTCAATGTCTATCTTCCTATGTGCCTTTGCCATTGACCTTTACCGTCCCATCCCCCCTCCATTACCCCTCATCCACATAAGCCCCTCTCTCCTTACCTCTACTTTATTGAGCTCCCATACTCTCTATAACGTACTGATATATCTCAGACCACCATATTCCAGGGTATTGCATCTTAAACAATGACACAATTACCAAAACTACTTGCTTTTTCTCTTTTTACTGCTGTTCCTGTCAGGTGATATCTCTACAAATTTTGGTCCATCCAGTGCCAACTTCAACCCCTCTCCTACCACACATAGAAACCATGCTAACCTTATCAACATTACCTGCACACCTTCATCTCCCTCTTCTAATTGTGCCCTCTGGAATCCACGGTCTGTATGCAACAAGCTTCCCTTCATCCACAACTACTTTCTCAAAAACTCTCTTAACCTGCTGGCCCTCACTGAAACCTGGATCCAGGACTCAGACACGGTTTCACTTGCTGCTATTTCTCACGACGGCCTACATTTCTCCCATTTCCTGAGACCTAGGAACAGACATGGTGGTAGAGTTGGCTTACTCCTGTCCCCACAATGTACTTCGCAGGTCATCCCTCCAGCTCCATCACTCTCATTCCCTTCTTTTGAGGTCCACACCATTAGGATCTTCCACCCCTTCCCCTCAGAGTAGCAGTGGTATACCGCTTCCCCCCCAGGATCACCCACCCAGTTCCTCAACCAATTTCTCTGCATGGATGCCGCACTTCAAGTCCTCAGAATTACCAACCCTTATTCTGGGAGACTTTAACATCCCCATAAACCACCCCATCTCCCCATCTGCATCCCAGCTCCTATCTCAAACCACTTCTCTTGGCCTCTCAGAGCTCTCAACCTCTGAGACACACAAGGATGGTAACACCCTTGAACTGATCTTTGCCCGGCTCTGTTCAACCTCCTCCTTAGACAACTCGCCTCTTCCTCTCTCTGATCATAACATTCTCTCATTCACGCTCACAAATCGATGCCCACCCTAGCACACAGTGACCTATCACACATTCAGAAATCTACAGGCCATTAACCCTCATACACTCACAGACTCTCTCATCTCATCACTGTCCCAAATCTCCTCCTTCTCCTGTCCGGATTTGGCAGTGCATCACTACAATGAGACTCTCAGAAGCACCCTGGAACAAGTAGCGCCCCTCACCCTCAAAACCTCCAAACACATAGGTAAACAGCCCTGGCTCACATCACAAACTCGAGTCCTCCAGCGATGCTCTAGGAGTGCTGAACATCTATGGAGGAAAACACATACATCAGAAAACTTCATTCACTATAAATTTATGCAGAGAACTTACAATTCTGCACTCCACCTCACCAAACAGACCTACTTCACCACCCTGGTCTCTTCACTATCCAACAACCGAAAGAAAATCTTTTACACCTTTCACTCTCTCCTCAGTCCTAAAGTGCTGGCCAGTATCATTGACCTCTGTGCTGATGATCTACCTTCTTACATCACAGAGAAAATAGAAAACATCCATCAGGAAATCAACTCCCAACCACAAATCGCTGTTACTCCTACCTCTCCCCACATTTCCTCCGGCTCACTCTCCACATTCGACCCCAGTCACAGAAGAAGAAGTCTCCATGCTCCTCTCTTCCTCTTGTCCCACCACATGCACCGCTGACCCCATCCACTCACACATATTCTAGTCTCTCTCTCCGGTGGTCACCACTCACCTAACCAATATGTTCAATCTCTGCCTTTCTTCTGGCATCTTCCCCTCCTCCTTCAAACACTCTATCATTACTCCATTATTAAAGAAAACTTCTCTCGACCCATCCTGCACAAATAACTGCAGACCACTCTCCAATCTCCCTTTCATCTCTAAACTCCTGGAGCGCCTGGTCTACTCCCACCTCACCTGTTACCTGTCCATTCACTCTCTTCTAGACCCATTACAGTCTGGTTTCTGCCCCCTACATTCTACAGAAACTTCCCTCACCAAAGTGGCCAATAACCTTCTGACAGCAAAACGTAATGGTGACTACTTTCTGCTTATTCATCTTGATCTCTCTGCAGCCTTTGACACTGTTGACCACCATCTCCTAATCTCCATGCTGCACTCCATCGGCATCAAGGACACGGCTCTCCTGGTTCTCTTCCTATCTTTCTGACAGCTCTTTCAGTGTATCATTTGCTGGCTCCACTTCCTTCCCTCTTCTTCTCACTATTGGGGTCCCTCAGGGTTCAGTCCTTGGACCTCTTCTCCTCTTTCTAACGGCACCGATTGGACAGACCATCAGCAGATTTGGCTTTCAGTACCATCTTTATGCTGATGACACACTTCTTTCCCTGACGTTACTCCCGCTCTAATAAAGAACACCAATGACTGTCTAACCCCAGTTTCCAATATCATGTCCGCTCTCTATCTGAAACGTAACCTTTACAAAACTGAACTTCTTCTACTCCTGCCCTCAACTAACCTCCCTAAATCTGACATCTCTCTCTCTCAGTGTGCGGCACAACAATAATGTCTAAGCAGCAGGCTCACTGTCTGGGTGTTATGTTTGACTCTGATCTTTCCTTCATCCCATATATACAATCTCTTGCCCGCTCTTGCCGCTTGCACCTGAAGAACATCTCTAGAATTCGCCCCTTTCTCACTTTGTAAACCACAACAACCTTCACTGTGGCCCTGATTCACTCCTGCCTTGACTATTGTAATTCTCTTTTAATTGGCCCCCCCGCACTAGACTCTCCCCTCTCCAGTCCATCCTTAATGCAGCAGCCAGGATCACCTGTCTAGCTAACCATTACTCAGACGATTCTGCTCTGTGCCAGTCATTGCACTGGCTGCCTATACACTATAGGATCCAATTCAAACTGTTTGTTCTCACCCACAAAGCTCTTCACAGTGCAGCCCCTTCCTACCTCTCTACCCCCATCTCTGTTTCTATCACCCCACACATTCTCTTCGCTCTGGAAGTGACTTTAGACTCACTCCTGCATTAATCCGAACCTCCCACTCCCGGCTCCAAGTCTTCTACCGAGCCGTACCAATTCTCTGGAATGCTCTACCCCAAGAAATTAGGTCTATCCACAACTTACATAGTTTCAGGCGATCCCTAAAAACACATCTTTTTAGGGCGGCCTATCATGATCCCTAGTCAAAGTCATTTAGACATAGCCTATCCGCTCCACCAGTCTCACATGCATCACAAATAATGGTTGGTGGCCACTTATGCTGCTCATATCTGTTCTTCATCTCCTCAAGTTGACTATACCATCATTGTAAATAAGCCCCTGTACTTTGTGTCATCCCCACTTCATTGTTAGATTGTAAGCTCTTATGAGCAGGGCTGTCATTATTTTGCTTGAATTATTGTATTATGCTTTGTATTGTGCATTGTATTTTCTGATAACTGTTTCTTATGATTTTTTAACATGAACCTCTGAATTGTGAAAAACTGTGGAATATGTTGGCGCTATATAAATAAAGATTATTATTATTATTATGTATCAACCTTTTGTGTGGCACCATATCAAAAGCTTTTGAAATGTCCATAAACACCACGTCCACTGCATTTCTTTGGTCCAGTCTACAACTTACCTCTTCATAGAAGATTATCAGATTAGTTTGACAGGAACGGTCCCTCATAAACCCATGTTGATATTGGGTCATGCGGTTATTTTTCTTCAGATACTCTAGCATAGAATCTCTTAGAAAATCCTCTAGCTTACTGGCCTATAATTTCCAAGTTCAGTTTTTGTCCCCTTTTTGAATATTGGCACCACATTTGCTATACGCCAGTCCCAGGGATTTGTCAACTTTAGTGATTTTTAGACAGTGCCGTACTTCCTGCTAGGTTAAGCAGGTGACATTTAATGGAGAATTTTTGTTATCACTGATCATGCTGTCTGTCATGGGATTTTCTTGTATACTGTTGAAAAAAATTATTTTAGCATATTGGCTTTTTCCTCATCCTCATCCACCATTTTACCCAGACTATTTTTAAGGGGGCCAACACAATCATTTTTAAATTTCTTACTATTTACGTAGTTAAAGAATATTTTGGGATTTTTTTTTTTCACTTTCTCTGGCAATTAATCTCTCTGTCTCAATATTTGCTGCATTGATTTGCTTTTTATAGATGTTATTTAATTTTCTGTATTTATTTAATGCCTCATCACTACCTACTTGCCTAAATGCTTTCTTTTTGTCACTTATTGCGCTCCTTACAGCTCTATTTAACCATAGTGGTTTCCGCCTATTTCTAGCATGTTTATTCCCATAGGGTGTATATTGTGCACAGGTCCTATGCAGGATGCTAATAAACGTCTCCCATTTGCTTTGTGTACCTTTATGTCTCAGGACATTGTCCCAGTTTATTGCACTACTAGATGTGAGCCCGATGCTATCACATCGAGAGAGTGGTGTCTGTGCGCTGTGTCTCTCATCTCTGTGCCGTCTCTCCTCCTGCGCGCTGTTTCTCCCTTGCGTCTTTTTCTCCCCTGTGTGCACTGTCACTGTCTCTCTTGTGTGCGCTGTCTCCCCCGTATGCGCTGTCTCCATCTCTCCTACAGTTAGGGCCAGAAATATTTGGACAGTGACAATTTTTGCGAGTTGGGCTCTGCATGCCACCACATTGGATTTGAAATGAAACCTCTACAACAGAATTCAAGTGCAGATTGTAACGTTTAATTTGAAGGGTTGAACAAAAATATCTGATAGAAAATGTAGGAATTGTACACATTTCTTTACAAACACTCCACATTTTAGGAGGTCAAAAGTAATTGGACAAATAAACATAACCCAAACAAAATATTTTTATTTTCAATATTTTGTTGCGAATCCTTTGGAGGCAATCACTGCCTTAAGTCTGGAACCCATGGACATCACCAAACGCTGGGTTTCCCCCTTCTTAATGCTTTGCCAGGCCTTTACAGCAGCAACCTTCAGGTCTTGCTTGTTTGTGGGTCTTTCCGTCTTAAGTCTGGATTTGAGCAAGTGAAATGCATGCTCAATTGGGTTAAGATCTGGTGATTGACTTGGCCATTGCAGAATGTTCCACTTTTTTGCACTCATGAACTCCTGGGTAGCTTTGGCTGTATGCTTGGGGTCATTGTCCATCTGTACTATGAAGCGCCGTCCAATCAACTTTGCAGCATTTGGCTGAATCTGGGCTGAAAGTATATCCCGGTACACTTCAGAATTCATCCGGCTACTCTTGTCTGCTGTTATGTCATCAATAAACACAAGTGACCCAGTGCCATTGAAAGCCATGCATGCCCATGCCATCACGTTGCCTCCACCATGTTTTACAGAGGATGTGGTGTGCCTTGGATCATGTGCCGTTCCCTTTCTTCTCCAAACTTTTTTCTTCCCATCATTCTGGTACAGGTTGATCTTTGTCTCATCTGTCCATAGAATACTTTTCCAGAACTGAGCTGGCTTCTTGAGGTGTTTTTCAGCAAATTTAACTCTGGCCTGTCTATTTTTGGAATTGATGAATGGTTTGCATCTAGATGTGAACCCTTTGTATTTACTGTCATGGAGTCTTCTCTTTACTGTTGACTTAGAGACAGATACACCTACTTCACTGAGAGTGTTCTGGACTTCAGTTGATGTTGTGAACGGGTTCTTCTTCACCAAATAAAGTATGCGGCGATCATCCACCACTGTTGTCATCCGTGGACGCCCAGGCCTTTTAGAGTTCCCAAGCTCACCAGTCAATTCCTTTTTTCTCAGAATGTACCCAACTGTTGATTTTGCTACTCCAAGCATGTCTGCTATCTCTCTGATGGATTTTTTCTTTTTTTTCAGCCTCAGGATGTTCTGCTTCACCTCAATTGAGAGTTCCTTTGACCGCATGTTGTCTGGTCACAGCAACAGCTTCCAAATGCAAAACCACACACCTGGAATCCACTCCTGACCTTTTAACTACTTCACTGATTACAGGTTAACGAGGGAGACGCCTTCAGAGTTAATTGCAGCCCTTAGAGTCCATTGTCCAATTACTTTTGGTCCCTTGAAAAAGAGGAGGCTATGCATTACAGAGCTATGATTCCTAAACCCTTTCTCCGATTTGGATGTGGAAACTCTCATATTGCAGCTGGGAGTGTGCACTTTCAGCCCATATTATATATATAATTGTATTTCTGAACATGTTTTTGTAAACAGCTAAAATAACAAAACTTGTGTCACTGTCCAAATATTTCTGGCCCTAACTGTATGTGTGCTGTCTCCCGTATCTATGCAGTCTCCCGTATCTGTGCCATCTCCACTGTGTGCGCTGTCTCTGTCTCTCCCGTGTGCACGGTCTCTGTATCCCCCGTGTGCACGGTCTCTGTCTCCCCCGTGTGCACTGTCTCTGTCTCCCCCGTGTGCGCTGTCTCTGTCTCCCCCGTGTGCGCTGTCTCTGTCTCCCCCGTGTGCGCTGTCTCTGTCTCCCCCGTGTGCGCTGTCTCTGTCTCCCCCGTGTGCGTCGTTTCTTTCTTCCACTGTGTGCGCTATCTCTGTCTCTCTCGTGTGTGCTGTCTCTGTCTCTCCTGTGTGCGCTGTCTCTGTCTCCCCCATGTGCGCTCTGTCTCCCCCATATGCGCTCTGTCTCCCCCATATGCGCTCTGTCTCCCCCATATGCGCCCTGTCTCCCCCATATGCGCCCCTGTCTCCCCCATATGCGCTCTGTCTCCCCCATGTGCGCTCTCTCTGTCTCTCCCGTGTGTGCTGTCTCCCCTGTATGCGTTGTCCCCCCCGTGTGCGCTGTCTCTGTCTCCTCCGTGTGCACTGTCTCTGCCTCTCCCCCTGTGTCTCTGCCTCTCCCCATGCACCCCTGTGTCTCTGCCTCTCCCCCTGTGTCCCCCTATCTCACTGCCTCTCCCCCTGTGTCTCTGCCTCTCCCCGTGTCCCCCTGTGCCTCTGCCTTTCCCCCTGTGTCCCTGCCCATGTCCCTCTGTGTCACTGCCTCTCCCCCGGTGTCCCAGTGTCTCTGCCTCTCGTCCTGTGTCTCCCTGCCTCTCCCCATGTTCCCCTGTGTCTCTGCATCTCCGCATGTCCCCCTATATCTCTGCCTCTCATTCTGTGTCCCCCTGTGTCTCTGCCTCTCCCTCTGTTTCCCCCTGTGTCTCTGTCTCTCCCTCTGTGTCTCTGCCTCTCCCCGTGTCACCCAATGTCACTGCCTCTTCCCCTGTGTCTCTGCCTCTCCCCTTGTGTCTCTGCCTCTTTCCATGTCCCCCTGTGTCTCTACCTCTACCCCTATGTCCCCCTGTGTCTGTACCTTTCCACCTGTGTCCCTGCCCATGTCCCCCCAAGACACTGCCTCTCCCCATGTCCCTCTGTGTCTCTGCCTCTCCCACTGTTTCTCTCTGCCTCTCCCCAAGTTCCCCTGTGTCACTGCCTCTCCCCGTGTCCCCCCTGTGTCTCTGCCTCACCCCCTGTGTCTCTCTGCCTCTCCCCATGTCCCCCTGTATCTCTGCCTCTCCTACAGTGTCTCTCTGCCTCTCGCTATGTTCCCGTGTCACTGCCTCTCCCCCTATGTCCCCCTCTGTCTCTGCCTCTCCCCGTGTCCCCCTGTGTTTCTGCATCTCCACCTGTGTCTATGCCTCTCCCCCTGTGTCCTCCTGTGTCTATGCCTCTCCCCCTGTGTCCCCCTGCGTCTATGCCTCTCCTCCTGTGTCTCCCTGCGTTTATGCCTCTCCTCCTGTGTCTCCCTGCGTCTATGCCTCTCTTCCTGTGTCCCCCTGCGTCTATGCCTCTCCCCCTGTGTCTCTCTGCATCTATGACTCTCCCCGTGTGTCCCCATGCGTCTATGCCTCTCCCTCTGTGCTCCGTCCTCCCCCCTCCGTTCTCACCCCTGCCTGGTGTTAGCGATGCTGGCTGAAGGCTCCAGGAAGAGACTCTGTGTGGAGCGGGTCATGTGACATGGCCTGTGTAACGTCACATCAGCCCACCCTGTCACATGACCCGCTCCACACAGTCTTTTTCTGGAGCCTTCAGCTGGTATAGGTAATCACAGGCAGGGTGAGAACGGAGGGGGGCGAGGGGGGAGGATGTCATTGGTTGGAGGTGCCGGTGGCGGGGTTCCGCTGGCGGTAGTGTGTGCCAGGCAGCACTACCACCAGAAGACACCTGTCACAGTGTAGTGAGAATGCTGATGAGGGAATGGCAGTTATGGGCAGGCTGACCAGGGAAGACTAGTCTGACCCTAGTCTTGGAACCCTGAATGGCCCTGATCCCAAAGGTATTTCTAAAGGTGAGAAGGTTCGGGCCTCCAGCCTCTCCCTAAAACTCCTCCACCAGCCCTGCGCTATTCCCCCCTCACCTCCCTGGGATACAGCAACTCCAACAGAAAGAACATCAGCCACACAAACACACATGTCACCACAGCACGGCTTCCAGGCATAGAGTAAAACTCTATCAGCAACACCACCTGGTGGAAGGAGATGCTACTGAAAGACGAGGGGGAGGGGAGTTCAGGTGAGTCACACATTAACCCCTCAACCAGCAGATGAACCTAATAGTGAATGCAGTTCTGGAGCACAACACAGGAGGCCAGGATCTTCACAACTATCAACCACACCGTTCTTAAAAACAAACATACACAGCAGCATCCAGCAATGTCAGCGCCAACCAAGCGCGTGACAACACCATATTGTTACACCCAATACTTGGGTGTATAATTGCCTTGTGGCTTCCGGCGGAAGTGACAGTGTTACAACCGGACGGAAGCGGAAGCCACAAGGCAATCATGTAAGAAGATCACCTCTCAACAGTTGGAAACTTGCCTTCCTGAAGTTTAGTATCCTTGTAGCCCCTCTACTACACACCTTGTTAAAGGATACATGAAAACATTATTTTGTGATCACTATTACCTAAGTGACCTCCAACCCGTATATTTGATATGTGGTCTGGCCTGTTGGTTAATATTAGGTCTAACAGTGCCCCCTTCTTGTTAGGTCCTGAACCAGATGTGAAAGGTAATTGTCTCTCCGTGTTGTCAAAAACGTTTTACCTTTGCTGGAACTGCAGGTTTCTGTTCCCCAATGTATTTCAGGGTAGTTTCATTAATTGTGGTTACTATTTACACTATCTTCCCCTCCTGTACAATGAATACCCTCCCTCCAACCCCTAGTTTAAACACTCCTCCAACCTTCCAGCCATTTTCTCCCCCAGCACAGCTGCACCCTCCCCATTGAGGTGCAGCTGTCCCTAGCACAGAACCTGTAGCCAAAAGAGAAGTCAGCCCAGTTCTCCAGGAACCCAAACCCCTCCTTCCTACACCAACTCCTGAGCCACGTATTTATCTCCCTAATCTCCCGTTGCCTCTCTAGTGTGGCTCGTGGTACAGGCAGTATTTAAGAGAATACTACCTTGGAGGTCCTTGCCTTAAGCTTGCAGCCTAATTCCCTGAAATCATCTTTAAGGACCTTCCACCTACCTCTAACTTTGTCATTTCTGCCAATGTGCACCATGACTGCTGGGTCCTCACCAGCCCCTCCCAGTAATCTGTCAACTCGATCAGCGATGTGCCGGACTCAAGTGCCAGGTAGGCAGCACACTGTTCGACGATCCCTGTCTTTGTGACAGATTGTCCTACCTGCTCCCCTAATAATTGAGTCCCCATTACCAGCACCTGGCTGGTCTGCCCTGCTCTCCTGTTTTCCCCTTACTGGAGATGACACTCCTCCGGTTTTTAGAGGACATTCGTTGCTGCAGCAGTGCTGTACTGACACACCCCTCATCTGCCAATTTAGCAAATTTATTGGGGTGTGCCAGCACTAACTTCCCTGGCACTCTTCCCCCTACCCCGCCTTCTAACTGTCATGCAGCTAGCTGCCTCACTGTCCTGCAGCTGAAACCCAAATTTTGTTTTTACTTGCATATACAGCTCCATTAATTCCACAGCACTTAATGAACATCACTGTCCTCATTGGGGTTCAAAATATGAATTCCCTATCAGTATGTTTTTGGACTATGGAAGGAAAGAAGAGAACTCAGAAGAAGCCCACGCACAGGCTCGGACTGCTCTGCCGAGTAACCGGGCAAAAGTGATGGGAGGCCCTCAGGTGTAGAGGCCCCGCCCACCTAGCCCCGCCTCTCACTACCCCCTGACTGGGCTGCTGTGCAGGGATCTCCTCTGGGTAGAGCCGGCATTGTGATCTCCTCCCCCCTCCTATGTGACGTCTTTTTCCTCCAGTTCCTGCTCCTCTTGGAGGGAGCAGAGAGGGAAGCCTTCAGTGACACTGAGAAGAAGGATCACAGCCATGGCCCATGGCTGCACATTGCCAGCCCAGCAAGAGCACAGGCTGAGACACTGCAGCTTGAAAGAGAGGGCAGACAGGTCTTTCTGCAGAGGACACAGACTCCACAGCCCCCACACTCCTGTGAGTAAACTATCATTGTGCACCTGTCCTGTTAAACAATCATCTGGGGCCTGAACTGTGCTGAGGAGCTGCTCTGACTCACTCCTTAGCTTTATATATATATAGCTGTATCTCTGCACACAGGAAATAGAGCAGCTGCAGGCAGCTCACACTGAAAGGAGAGGTCTGAGAAATCACTGGCTGCAGCCTTCAGGTTAGAAGGGAGACAGCTCTTAGTGGACCCTGAGGGTCCCCCTGGTGTGGGTGCAGTGCTTAGGGCCCCCCCAGTGTAAGTGCAGCGCTCAGGGGCCCCCCTGGTGTGGGTGCAGCGCTCAGGGCCCCCCCCCAGTTTAAGTGCAGTGCTCATGGGCCCCCCAGTGTGGGAGCAGCGCTCAGGGGCCCCCCTAGTGTGGGTGCAGCGCTCAGGGGCCCCCCAGTGTGGGAGCAGCACTCAGGGGCCCCCCTGGTGTGGGTGCAGCACTCAGAGACCCCCCTGGTGTGGGTGCAGCGCTCAGGGCCCCCCCCAGTGTAAGTGCAGCGCTCAGGGGCCCCCTAGTGTGGGAGCAGCATTCAGGGGCCCCCCTGGTGTGTGTGCATCGCTCCGGGGGCCCCCTGGTGTGGTGGATGCGCTCAGGGGCCCCCTGGTGTGGTGGATGCGCTCAGGGGCCCCCTGGTGTGGGGGATTTGCTCCGGGGGCCCCCTGGTGTGGGGATTCGCTCCGGGGGCCCCCTGGTGTGGGGGATGCGCTCCGGGGGCCCCCTGGTGTGGAGGATGCGCTCCGGGGGGCCCCTGGTGTGGAGGATGCGCTCCGGGGGCCCCCTGGTGTGGGGGATGCGCTCCGGGGGCCCCCTGGTGTGGGGGATGCGCTCCGGGGGCCTCCTGGTGTGGGGGCAGTGCTCAGGGGCCCCCCCAGTGTTGGGGGGGAAGCGCTCAGGGGCCCCCTGGTGTAGTGGATGCACTCAGAGGCCTCCTGGTGTGGGGGCAGTGCTCAGGGGCCCCCCGGTGTAGTGGATGCACTCAGGGCCCCCCCCGGTGTGGGGGCAGCACTCAGGGGCCCCCGAGGGTGAGGTGTGGGGCAAATTACACCAGCGGGGAAGACAGGCACAGGGAGGAGACAGGCAAAGGGGGAGACAAGTGTAGGGGAGAGACACTGCACAGGGAGGTGAACAAGCACAGGTAAGAGACAGGCTCAAGGGAGAGACAGCGCACAGGGGAGAGAGACTGCACATAGAGAGGAGAGACCGCTCAAGGGGAGAGATATGCACAGGATCGGAGAGACAGCATGGTAGGGAATACATTTGCGTGGGATATATTTTTATATATATATATATATATATATATATATATATATATATATATATATATATACACATACATGATGCGGCAGTATGTACTAAAGGGGTCCACTGAGACTCTTTCGCCCGGGGCCCGCAGAAACCTGGAGCCGGCCCTGCCCCCAGCAGCAATATGTCTCCACCAGCAACAGCATAAAGTGTGCCCCCCCCCTAGCAGCAGCAATATGTGTGCTTCCCCAACAGCAGCAGCAAAATGTGTGCCCCCCCAACAACATAAGCAATATGTGTGACCCCCAGCAGCATCAGCAATGTGTGCCCCCCCAGCAGCAATATGTGTGTGCCCCACAACAGTAACAGTGTGTCTGTGCTCCCCCACCCCCAGCAGTAGCAGTATGTCTGTGACCCCCCCATAGCAGCAGTGTGTTTTTGCCCCCCATAGTCTGGTGCCAGAGACCAGGAGCTGCAGAGGAAGAGGCTGCTGGGTGCCTGGTGCCGGGTTCCTGGTGCCAGCGAGTGGGAGACTGGGAGCCGCAGAGGAAGAAGCTGCCTGGTGCCGGTGAGCGGGAGACCGAGAGTCACAGAGGAAGAAGCTGCCTGGTGCCAGAGATCGGGAGCTGCAGAGGAAGAAGCTGCCTGGTGCTGGGTTCCTGGTGCCGGTGACCGAGAGACTGAGCGCTGCAGATGAAGAAGCTGCCGGGATCAGAAACGTGGAGTCAGGTAAGGCGCTGTTAAAGCCGAAGATAGTAGCCTGGGGGGAACAGAGTGGGATAGATGGATGGTGTGGCCTGGAAGAGGGGGCAGAATGGGATGGATGTGTGGGGGGCATTATGGAAAAGGGGAGAGAACGTGATGGATGGATAGGGGGGCGGCATAGAAAAGGGGGGAGAACGGGATGGATGAATGGATAGGGGCGGCATAGAAAGGGGGGAGTAGCTGGATGGATGGATGGGGGCCGGCATGGAAGATGGGGGAGAAGTTACATGGATGGAGGGGGATGGGGAGAAGGTACATGGATGGAGGGGGGATGGGGAGAAGGTACATGGATGGAGGGGGGATGGGGGAGAAGCTACATGTAACATCGGGGGGAGAAGCTACATGGAATGTGGGGGAGAAGCTACATGGAACATGGGAGAGGGGAGAAGCTACATGGATGAGGGATGGTGGAGAGGCCGCGAGGAACAAGGGAGGAGAGAGGCTGCGTGGTGCATAGGAGGGGAGAGGCTGCGTGGAACATGGGAGGTGAGAGGCTGCGTGTAACCTGGAAGGGGGATGGTGGAGAAGGATGAGCTGCATGAGACATATTGGGGGAGGATAAGCAACATGGGATTCAGGGGAATGGGGGTGAGGATGAGCTGTATGCAACATATGGATGTAAGATGAACTGCATGGGACACATCAGGGTTGAACAGTATGGGACATGTGGGAGGAGTATGAATAGTATGGGACATTTACTCTACATACACATTTATATAGGGAACGTACTGTTCTGGTGATGTAGTGACGGTGGTTCTGATTATGTATTATTGTATTGCTGATGGTTCTGGTTATGTACTGACAGGTGTTATAGTAATGTATTGTATTGATGGGGTTTCTGGTGATGTATTTACTGTTTTTGGTGATGTATTACTGTATTGACAATGGTTCTGGTGATATACTGACAGTGGTTCTGGTGAGGTATTATTGTATTGACGGTGGTTCTGGTGATGTAGTCATGTGGATGCTGTAATCTTTAAAGGGAACCTGACCCCTAAAAATCACCCCCCATCCTATTAATACCTGTCCCTGCACCATCATTATGCTATTCTACCTATCCCTTTGTGTAAAAATTGTGTAGTTTGAAACTTTCAAAAAGTGATTTTGATACTTCTACAACTACGGCTTCTTGTCTCCTGAGAAGTCGCACAGGGCGTTCCCTGTGACTTCTTATCGCCGCCTTTAGTGCTTGTATTCACGCCCAGATGGGCGTGATAAACTATTTGAATCCTCCTCGCCCTCCTCCATGGGTGGATCAGCCGATATGACGCTAATCGCGTAATTTCAGGCGCTGCTGACATCGATACACCCTTTCGGTGTATCGACAGACCTCAAGCTGCGCATTGCGCATGCGTGAGGTATACTTTACGGCAGCTCATGTGATGAGCTGCGGTAAAGTACACCTCATGCATGCGCAATACTTACATCATTACCAGCCGCTGCATTTTAAAGGCCTTTCCCATGAACAAGGTTAATTTAAAGTTCATCTTAATAATAAGTAGACCCTGTAATGATAATAATTTCCACAATTGGATGTGTTTAAAAGAAAATGTTCCTGGGCTGAGATAAACTTATATATGTGTCCCTGCTGTGTACTGTGTAATGGATGTGTCTGACCGTACAGGGATTCTCTTGACACAGGAACATTATTTTTAAACACCTCAAATTATGCAAATTATTATTCCAAAATCTGTTGATTAAAATGAACTTTAAAATTAATTTTGTTCATGGGAAAACCCCTTTAATAATTGGGATATACCGTATATACTCGTGTATAAGCCGAGTTTTTCAGCCCAAAAATTGGGCTGAAAAGTCACCCCCTCGGCTTATACATGGGTCAATACGGTAACTTCTCCATGGAGGAGGCGGGGGGAGGCTGCTGAATGAGCGGCCCATCACGTGGGGCCGCTCATTAGATATGCACGGCTCCCCCCGCCCATCACAGCGGCAGGGGGAGCCGTGCATAAAGCCCCCCAGTGTATACAGACAGCCCCCCCAGTGGCACTTGCCCCCCCATCATGAGAAGAGCCCCCCACAGTTTGCAGAGCCCCCCTGCTGCATTATCTTACCATCCAGGGTCTTCTTCACCGCTGTCCTGCAGTCATCATCGCGCGCTGTGTCCCGGTCTCACGTGACCCGGCGCGATGACGTCATTCCACTGCGACCGCCAGGTCACAAGAGACCGGGAACACAGCGTGCGAGGATGGACTGCAGGACCCGCGGTGAAGAAGACCCTGGATGGTAAGATAATGCAGCGGGGGGGGGGCTCTGCAAAGTGTGGGGGGCTCTTCTCATGATGGGGGGGCGAGTGCCACTGGGGCCTGCTGTATATACCCCTGGGGGCCTGCTGTATATACCCCTGGGGGCCTGGTGTATATACCCCTGGGGGCCTGCTGTATATACCCCTGGGGGCCTGCTGTATATACCCCTGGGGGCCTGCTGTATACCATGCTGCTGGGGCCTGTATACCACTGGGGGGGCCTGTATACCTCACTGCTGGGGGCTGTATACCTGTCCTGGTGGCTGTATACCATACTACTGGGGCCTGTATACCACTGGGGAGGCCTGTATACCTCACTGCTGGGGGTTGTATACCTGTGCTGGAGTCCACCCTCGGCTTATACGTGAGTCAATAAGTTTTTCCAGTTTTTGGGGGCAAAAGTAGGGGGGTCGGCTTATACACGAGTATATACGGTAAGTCCCACATTCTTCTGATGATACGGTTTCCACAGGTCGGATTCCACCAATAAATAAGTGATCACCTATTGAACCTGTGGATCACTGATAACTTGTTTTCACCAAAGAATCTCTTTAATATAAAGTACAATAATTGTACATCGCAGTTCTGCTGAGTGCAGAGTGATGTGCAGGAGCTGCCAATATAATGGGTATAACAGCTACCAGGTATTTACATATAGCTGAAGGGTGGGTGGGCCCCTGAAATCAATTTCCCTGGTGGGCCCCAGACACCCCAGTCCGACCCTGCCCACGCAAACAAAGGGAGAACTTACAAACTCCTCATAGATGTTGTCCTTGGTTAAATCTGAACCCAGTGCTCTAAAGATACAGTGCTAACCACTAAAAACTAGTACCCATAATAACAACAGCAAATTATATGCAGTGTTAGCATTTAAAAGATCACCTCTTACATATTCTCTTTGGACTTTACAGGCTATGAGAAGCTACTATGTGAAAAGAAGCAAAACCACATAACACACCTTCTCTAATGAAGACAGCTGGTGCTGTAAGCCATCATTCTTCTTATTAGATTCTTCCATTAGAGCCTTATATTTGTCCGCCTGGGTCTGCTGTATGTTGGCGGTTCTCTGTAATCTCGAACGTTCCTCTTCAAGGTCCTTTACACGAGATGTAAGGTTGTGGTTTTCATCGTCCTGGAAGTTACACAATAGGTTAAAACTCACCCATCATTTCATTAAATGAGCTGTATGGGGTCAAAGTGATGGAATTATTTGGAGTTGCCCTTTGTGAAAGTTTGAAGAGCAGCTTTTACCTTCTTATTACATTCATGAGTTATATTGTCCAGCTCTTCCTGCATTACTCGGAGCTTTGCTTTTAAGAATCTGATCTGAGCCTCTACAAAATATAAAGAAAGTGTGTAATACAGAAGGTAGTCATTGTAAAGTAGACAGCATACACCATGTCCTACTAAAGGGTAGGGAAGAAGCTCCTAGCACTGTGATAATTCAGTGCAGACAAAAGTAGAAATAGTAGAAATGAAAGCCAAATTCACAACAGAAATGTCACTCACTACAATATATAATTAGAATGGAATTAGGCCCCTTTCACATCAGCATTATCGCTGATTCGTGGCAGATACAACAGATTTACCACATCTGCCGCGTAATCCCCTGATATGATTTGCGGCAAGCCCCCATTCATTCTCTATGGGACTTGCATCAGGTGCGGCAAGTGCAGTTTTTGCTGCGATCTGGCAAATCCGGCAGCTGCGGTAGGTTAAAAAACCGTGGTTAGCTGCAGTTTTTTGACTTGCCACAACTGCCAGGTTTGCCAGATCGCGGCAAAAGACGCACTTGCTGCAAGTCCCATAGAGAATGAATGGGGGCTTGCCGCAAGTTAGTCATTACGCAGCAGATGCAGTAAATCTGACGGATCTGCCGCGAATCAGTAAAAACGCTGATGAGAAAGCCTTACACAAACTCCAACAAGACAAGTTCACAACAGTATTTGTATTTTGGCAAAGAAAACAGGATCACGATGATTAAATGTGGTCACCTTGAATATGTTATATTTTGTCAATTTATGGAGTGTGGCAGAGGACATAGTAGAAATAGTCCATAAAAGGGGCAATCCACTACAGGACAATCCCACATTTGCTGCACTGGCTATGTGAAGCTCTGGACAGATGTTGATGCCAGGAGACCATCAAGGGAAGTAGTGCTGCATATGGAGGAGCAAATACAGTATGGGAGGAGAGTGTCAATTTTTTCACTTCCAAGGGCCTTTTAATCAGCAGTTTCCCAGTAGATGACAACCTAAGATGACTCATTCTACCTTTGTATTAACTTATATCTTTACCTTGTACTATTGATTTTTGATTTTTCAACCCCACGGGGCATTTCTGAACATACTGATACCAAACATGTGTATGGGGTATTTTTCTAAAAGTTTTATTTCCAATAAGGCAAAAGGGGGTTGGTTTGAACTTTATTTTTTTTTATATATGTTTAAAAAACTTTTTATTTACACTTTTCTTTAAATTATGCTTGACCTTAGGGTGCCTCAGCACTGCAGTCTGATTGGTTCTCCCGTCCTGTTCACAGCCATGATGATCCACAGATCTGAACAACAGAAATCATCACTTTCTGTAAGCATCGCCGCTGCAACATCGGTTATAGGAAGTGAGTCATGACAGCATCCAGGGTAATCAGCTGACCCCGCCTTGTCAAGACAACACACATAGGAACGGAGTAACTCCCGCTATGGCTCGTTAGACCACGCTGTCAGTGACAGGGCGATTTGAGGGGTTAACCTACGCGAGCAGAACGCTGATTTGCTTGCATCTGTTACCTGCACATGTCAGCTGATATGTGCAGGGGGGATGCGAGCTCAGTGTGTGAGCTCGCATCAAAGCTAGGGAGCTAGCCCATGACATACCCGGTATGTCATGTGTCGGAAAGGGTTTAAAGGGGTTTTCCACAAACAAAGTTCATTTTAAATGAACAGATTTTGGAATGATAAGTTCTACAATTGCATGTATTTAACAAAACCATTCCTGCGCTGAGATAATCTTATATATGTGTACCTGCTATGTACTATGTAATAGCCGTGTCTGACAGTAGAGGGACATGGTCTGGTCATGCCACATCTAATGCGCAGGAGAAGATGCAAAAGAGTATACAGCATAAGATCACAGATGATTCTTTTTGTGATGTAAAACTTTTCCCTTTCTGTTTTTTAAAACATTTTTGTGATCCCATGTTGTAATGTCTTTATACTTTTTTTTTATTTCCTCCCCTGCCCAGGAGAACAGACCATGTCCTTGTACAGACACATCCATTACACAGTACATAGCAGGGATATACTGTATATAATATGATCTCAGCACTGGAACATTTTTTTAAACATCCAATTGTGGAAGTTATTATTATTATTATTATTATTATTTATTTATATAGCGCCATTAGGTTCCATGGCGCTTTACATGAGGTTGAGGGAGACAAGAACAAGTACACTAAATCTAGGCGATCAGGACGTACAGGTACAGGAGGGGCAGGGATTATTCCAAGTTTATTGGTTAGAAATAACCTTAAAATTTACTTTGTGAGAGAACCCCTTAAAGTCCCAAATTTATAATTTTCATAAGAGTAGCAGGGTAAAACAGGCCATACAATTTGTTGTAAATTTGATCTTGAGTACACAGATACCCTATGGCTGCGTTCACACATAGCATATTTCCCTTCGCTTTTTTGCGGGCGCATTTTTTGCCGCATTTTGTGGCCGCACTAATTAGCACCGGGAAAAAAACGCAATGCATTCACACACCGCGTTTTTTCACAGCCACATTTTTCCCCGAAAAGCGCAGGAGGAAGTGATGTCACATGGGGGCAGGAATAATCCTGTTTCCGTGTGACATGTATGTGTACTTTTGGTTTAGCATACACTGCTAAAGCAAAATAAAAGAAAGCAATGGTAATACAAATAATAAAATAAAAATATTAACCTCTCCGCTGACTGTCCCGGGATGCGAGACATCCACGTCCGATCGCTGAAGAACCTGATCAGCTGATGTGTCACGTGACATCATCAGCTGATCGTGACGTGATAGCATCAGCTGAGCGGTTTAAGCTGCCCGCCAAAACTGATCGGTTTTGGCGGGCAGTTTAAACTCTCAACTGATGTTACGATTAGCTGATGATGCCACATGACATTAGTTGATTGCTACCGGCCAATCAGATCATTCAGGTCCTTGCAGTGAGCGGATGTCTTCCCCTCAGAACCCAAGACAGCTGGCAGTGAGGTCAATATTTTTTTTTTCTACTTTTAATACATTTCGTTCACTTTTATTTCACTTTCGCAGTGTATGTAGATACACTGCAAAAGCGAAACTACAGCCCCGACATGTCACACAGATTATAGGCGCTGGAATAGGCATTGTATGAAAAACAACGCGTATTCCTGCTCCTATAATGGTGCCTATGGAAGAAAGCATGCGCTATTAAGCGCAATGAATTGACATGGCCATTCTTCTCACACACGTGCTTTCTCCTATAAAAGTGCGGCGGAAAAGAGCTTCTGAACGGCAAAAGTGAAAGTCCATTCACATTGCCTGGAAACGCAGATGCGCTTTTAGGGAAGGGTGCGGCGTAAAAAAGCAGGAAATACACTACGTGTGAACGTAGTCTCTATGTGATTGCAAACTACCGGGCACATATCAGGGCTGTGAAGGGAAGGAGTGATGTTAGAATTTTGGTGTGCCATTTTAGCTGGAAAACATGGCGTATATCATATCACATTAGGAGCAAGATAAGAAAGAGAGAGGGGCGCAATGTGTAGGATTATAATGAACATAAACAGTGGCAAGGAACAGGTGCTTGTTCACCTTCCAGGGTTGTGCAAGCCCTGCACAACCCGGTTATCAGCTATGTGATGGCCCTGCTGTGCTAATCCTCCTGATATCACCGCTGCAGCTTCAGGTATAACGGCTGTCTGGTCACGTGGTGCGGCAGCCAGAATTGCGTCACCGTAGGCCCTCCAGTGCTTGTCTCCTGTTGCCAGGCAACGCCAGGTCCTTACGATGATATGGTGGTAGCTTGTCCAGCTGCTCCTGCCGCTTGTCCCTCAGAGAGGAAAAGGGTATATTGTATATGGATATAAGCAGTCTATTAGAAGCCGCTTCGGATACAGACTTCAGGAGGCTCAGATGATATTGAACAGACCTTTGTTTCCTACTCTCCACAGCTCCACAGGAGGAAATAAAGATCCGTTCAATATCATCTGAGCCCCCTGAAGTTTGTGTCCAAAGTGCTTCTAATAGACCGCTTATATTCATATACAATATCACATTAGGAGAGCCCAGATATACCAAAACTGCAGAAACCCTCCAAAAGTGAACCTGTGAAAACTACACCTCTCAAGGAATTCTTCTGGGGGTTTAGCAAGCATTTGTAACTTTCAGGTGATTCATGGAATTGTATAACGTTGGACTGTATTGTAGAGGGTATTTGAAGAGGAATATATGACCACAGCAGTAAATTAACATTTGTTCACAGACTGCATCCTTACACAAAAGGTGAATACGCCGCCCAGCACTGCCTCCATCTCATAAGTAAGGGTATGGAGGCAGTGCAGCTACGGCCAGGCAGCGCGAGCTGAAGCAGAGCTGAATACAGTACAGGGTCTGGGACGGGTGCCGGTGGGTAATAATAAGATTCATGATTAAACAGATACTCCCACCCTGCCCTGAGCCTGTCATTCACCCGAGTATTATGCTTGTTTTGCTGCTGCTGTGCAGGCAGCAACTGTACTGTGAGAGTGCAGTACTGTGCTGCAGCCCCACCCAGCCCCACCCCCGCCCGTTGCCTTCCTAGTACTTAGGCAAAAGAAGTCAAAGTGCACTCACAGCAGTAAGTCACTGTTTCCTATTCACACACAGTGTTTTTGCTGCGTTTTATGATGATCAGTTTTTGGTGCAGAAACTGCAGGATCCTCACTCATAAAGCGCAGCGTTCTGTATGTGAATGCTGCTGCATTATTTAGGCTCCATTCATATGTAGTGTATTTGGGCATTTACGCAGCGCTATTTAGTTCTGTGAAAATGCAGTGAAACGCAGCGCCACAACGCTTTTGCTGAAATTCGTTCACATGGTCCATAATTTTGCGGATGTGCTTTGCACTGGTCTGTAAAAGTGTCTGGCTGTACAGATGGGTTGATTAAGAGGATTTCTGGCAAAACTATCCAGCTTTGTCACTGCATTGATGGTAGTGGTCCTTTCCACCCTGGTTCTTTCCGGCAGTGCATCAGTGCCATCTTGGATTTCCCCTACACAAAATCCCACTTCCTCCCACTCACACCTCTAACCATAACATCACCTTCAATGTGTGCAGGGGACCCTCTCATTCCTGCTGAGCTATAACGTGCTGGTATGTGGAGCCAGTGAAGCTACAGACAATTACTCCAGGAGCTCTCCTGCCATGCAATTGCTCACATGCCTGGCCAAGCCCTGATATCTGCTATCAGTGTGTTTTCCCAATCTTGGGATTCTCCCTACACAGCCCCCTGCTTCATCCTGGTCGCACCTCCAATGTATGCAGGGGACCTTCCCATTCCTGCTGAGCTATAAAGAGCTGGTATGTGGATCCAGTGGAGCTACAGGCAATCAACTACCCCTGAGAGCTCTCCTGTCATGCGACGACTCACATGCCTGACCAAGCCCTGATAACAAACTTTGATATGTTCACCAAACTAATAAATTATCCACAGGCATTAAGGAAAAAATGGAAGCTTGCTCATTACGTTCCCTTCACAATTCTCACAGTCTGTACAACATGTCAAATACATGACTCTAGAACAAATGTGACAAGCATGCCGAGCCGCTGTAGAAAAATGGATGAGTGTCAGCAATAGGACGATCACACCAATGCCAGAATTAGATATGACAGAATCTCATGACCTGATAGTACATTCTGGCATAAAACAGACTTTAACAAACCTTGAGTTATCACGGACTAGCGCGTTTAATAAAATATTTCCTTGACCACTCTTCCAACACAAGAGCAGAGCATTATATGCATCATTTGCCAGCATTGTCAGCTTCAGGTCTGAGGTTCATAGTCTCATCTAGTTGGCTCATACCCAATGCTGACACTGCAACTGAATAACAAGAAAGCAAAGATGTAGTGGAAGTGACAAGACATCCTTTGGATGAAGCAAATACATTATTCGCACTCTGACAACTTACAGCCGTGTGGGCCATGCTTCACAGTTGTCAGAACCCTTCATGCTAATTCTGCTATCGCTGTCTTTCATCTTTTTACATTTTATCTAACTAATCAAAGCAAAATTAAAAAGTTTCAATATGAAATCTTTACAAGAATAAATGTTGGAAAAAAGTGATATCTGGTCATTGAGAAAAATACAGTTAGGTTTAGAAATATTTGGTCAGTGACAAATTCTGGAATTTTAGCTGTTTAATAAAACATATTAAAATGATACAGTCTAAGTCACCAAGAGAGGTGCTACTGAATTATGAATGTTTTTTCTACTGATGATAGCTCCACTATGTTTTATCTTCTTACCAAGCTGTTAACTGAATATATGTATATCCTTGCTATGCCATTCAAAACTTAATAAAATAAGATTAACCAAAAAATGATACAGTCATATAATCAATATGGGCTTAAAGTGCAGACTCTTAGATTTTAATTGAGGGTGCACACATCCATGTTAGAGTAAGCGTTTAGGAATTACAGCTCTTTATTATGCAGCTGCCTCTTTTTTGAGGAACCAAAAGTAGCTTGACAATTATCTCCAAAGATCTTTAATGGGCTACATGGACTATTCCCTCATTAATCCATCATCAGTTAAAAAAGTAAACGTTCTGGAGCTGATTCCAGGTGTGGCATTTGCATTATGAAAGCTGTTGCTGTGAACCCACAACATGTGATCAAAGAACTCTCAGTGGAAGGAAAACAGACCATTATTAGGCTGAAAAAAAAAATCAATAAGAAAAAAAACAAAAATGTTAGGCGTGGCCAAAACATCAGTTTGGTGCATTTGACGCGCCCCAGGGTTATGTGGCCCTCAGCTGCGGATGGGATGTCACTGGTGGCCTGCCCAGAAATGTGGCTTGGTGGTCTGCTTTAAAAAAGGGGAAAATGAAATGGGATTTGTTTGTCGTGACGCCACCTGCAGATTCTGGTGATGGGACACCAGCGCCGCGTCAGACCTCCGGAGGGTGATGGTACTACAGCTTTGATGGAACAGCTCCCTGCAGGTGGAGCTGGGCCTCCGAGGCAGGAGTGCACCGATGATGTAGATGCCGTCTGCAAAGGAGAATTATCAGCAATGCAGTGATGGAGCAAACACACGGAGACTCTGTTACTCTACCTGGGTACTTTACTGGAACAGTTCTGATGACAATGCAGTTCACAGTGGAAAACAGTCTTTTGCATGAGGTAGCTGGCTGGGTAGTCACAGCAGGCTGCAAGGTCTCTCAGAGTCTCCCATGGTAAGCTTCTCTTGACTATCCCAGGTCCTTCTGCTGATTCCTGTCCTAGCACTCCCCCCTTATTACCAGGCCCCGTTGGGGTGCTGATGAGTTCCCGTACTTCCCAGCTCTTAAGAAAGAGGGCCTCGACCTTTAGGTGGCCAATCCTGGCGGGGTGACGCCGTATGGACAGGGTGTTGGGGCCGGTAGACTGACCCGCAACGGCCGGTATTGGCGGCTCAGGGGCTAGACTCCCTGCACTGTGTCCTCGGAGCCGGCTCCCCGTGGTGGACCAGGGTTCCTCCCGGAGTATGGGCGCTCTGACATGGGGGGTTCCCTCTCTTTTCCTGGGCTGCCTTTTTCTCTCTCAGGCCCCCTCTCTCAAAGACCCCTTTCCTCTCTCATGGCTCCCTTTTCTTCTTCTCCCCAGGGCAAACTACAACTAACTGTTTTTCTACCTCCCTCCTCCCTAACTCTCCTCCCAGGGACTGGGCTCCAACCATTTTCCGAGGTTCGAGTGTGGGAGTGCAGGGGTGGGATCCTCCTATAAACCTTGCATTCCCACGGTGACATGGATAACTGCACACTCTTTTATGGGTACAGTACCCCAATTGTGACGCCTGACCAGTGGGGTGCCAGACATTCTGCAAGAAAATGAGCACACTGATGAGTATAGGAATACAAAAAGGAATGGAAGTTCACGGAAGTGATGGATGATTGCAGAATCTTTTCCATGATGAAGAAAAAATCCTTCACAACATCCACCCAAGTGAAGAACACTATCCAGGAAGTAGGTGTTTCAGTATCCAAGTCTACAATAAAGAGAAGACTTCATGACAGCAAATATTGAGGGTTCACCACAAGGTAAAAACCATTAATCAGCCTTAAAAATAGAAAAGCCTGATTAGGCTTTGCCAAAAAACATCTAAAGAAGCCACCCTATGGACAAGCATTGTTTGGACAGATGAAATGAAGATCAACCTGTACCAAAATGATGGGAAGAAAGTATAGAGAAGTCTTGGACCGGTTCATGATCCAAAGCACATGACATCCTGGGTAAGGCTGGCTTCACATTTGCGTATGGGAAGGCAGCGTATTGCTGCGTTCCCATACGCAGTCAAGCGCATGCGCACTGCGTTCCTATGTTTAACATAGGAACGCGTAGTGCTTGCGTTTGCTGCGTTCGGGTGTGGATGTGGATGATATCTGCTCCTTCCGGTGTCCAGCGTCCGCACCCGGGACGCAGCCAGTTGCATTTTTTGTGCGCTCGGGGAGCTTGGAAATCGGCAAGCGTCCCCAAGCGCACAAAACCTGCATTGTCTTCAATGGGTCCGCAGTATTCAGCGCTTGACAGCGCAGGAGAACGCTGCGGACCCATGAAAAATCTCCCGGTGGCCGCCGGTGATGTCACAGGAGCTCACCGACGGCCACCGGGAGATCAGCTCAGCCTCTGCTGTCCTCTTCCTCCCCGCCGCTGGTAATCTGCTAGCGATGTCGGCGGGAGAAACAGCTGATCTGACAGCTGTTTGAATCTTCCCGCGCCGACATCTCCTCTCGGTGTCGGCGCGGGAGATTCAAACAGCTGTCAGGTCAGCTGTTTCTCCCCGCCGACATGTCCCGAAGCTTACCGGCGGCCGGGAAGAGGAGATCTCAGCCGCTGATCCCGCCCCCGGACACGCTGATTGGCTGCTGGGCTCCACAGTAATGTGTCCGCAGGCGGACATTCTCCGCTGCGGACACATCTTTAGGCCCTGCTTTGCACTGCGTTTGTGTCTGCATGCCATCAGCATGCAGACACAAACGCTAATGTGAAGCCAGCCTAACACATGGCGGAGAAAGTGTAATTTCAATAGAATACTTGGCTTTCAATTGCACTGGGTCACTATTGTTTATTGATGATATGACTGAAAACAGAAGCAGCCAGAATAATTCTGAAGTGTACAGGGCTATACTTTCTGCTCAATTTCAACCACATGCAGCAAGCTCGAAAGGATGGCATTTTACAGTATAGATGAACAGTGTCCCAAAACACATTGTGAAAGCAACCCAGGAGTTTTTAAGGCAAAAAAGTGGCTATTTGGCAATGGCCGAGTCACTCACCAGATTTCAACCCCATCAAGCATGTATCTTACATGCTTAAAGAGAACCAACCATAAAGATTTTGTGATATGAACTGAAGCCAGTGCCATACAGGCACTGGAATGCTGAATGCAAATATACCTTTACTTTGAAGATTGCAGACTTGATTGTTTTTAAAAGTATCCTCAAACTTTTTTAATTCAGTGAAGCAGGGATTGTCATGGGCAGCAAAGCGGGATTATTTAGGTCAGGTTTAGCACTATTATTCCTCCCCTGGGGGCTTGTCCATGCTACATGCAACAACACCCCCTCAATCTCATTCATGCTGTGATTTACCGGTACTTGCATAAATGTTCAGTATAAGTCCTTCACATTCTCTGCACTAAAATGGCATTGGACATCACAGTATGCCAGGTGCAATATTAGTAAAGGAGCTTCCTTGTAACTTGCACCCTCCCTCGCCTGCTTTTCTCGTTGCTGGTTAGCGCGGGAGCGCGCGGCCAGAGAACTAGAGCAGGAGACCCCAACCCTGTCCCCACCAGCAGCTGTGAGCACTGATCGCACCTCACATAGACGGCAGGACAGGAGAGAGACACAAGAAAGGAACGCTTTTCTAAAGGGATTTCTTCCATGTAAACTATGGGGTTAAATTTTAACTTCATTAAGAAAAACACAATCACATGATTCAGCGGGATTTCTTCTGTGATTTTAAGGGGTGTGTATTTTCTATGTGCTTGTGATCAAGGAAACTATTTTCCATAACGTGTGAGGATGTATGGTTTCATGGATACCTACATTGAAATAAAGAAAAGTTTTATATGGAAGAATTTAGCACCAGTTTTCCTTACTTTGTCTATACATGAAGTGGATGCCAGCCACAATGATGAGTGCTGTGGAATCCTGGTGATAATATTGGTGAGCCAAACAATTACTTATTCTCTTTCCTTTGAACATTATATTATAAAAAATATGTATTGGCTATCTAACATACAAGCAAGGATTTTCTGAAGAAAAATAATCACTGACAATATCAGGGAAATTCTCACAATATATCCTGGCAAATATAGAGAACTAAAATACCTGCTCCAATATCATTATTTATTCCTGGGATTACATCTTCAGTGTTTTCAGGCATTTCCCCAGCTTCCAGTTTGCTTTCAATTTTACTAATGGCTTTCGTAAGAGAGAAGTCCAAAATATCTGTTGGCATTGCAACGTCACTGGCAATATGCATGTCGGCTGTTTTTGGCCTAGGTCTTAAAATAAAAATACGGTAATATATATAAATATTTACAGATATATAATATGGCCTTAAAAAAAACTATACATATGCATGATAGAAGAGTAAATGCAAGGTTAATTAAAAGGTTATGACTAGGGATGAGCGAGTCTACTCGCTAGGACTCGTTATCTCGGCGATTCTTAAGGGACTCGCTGGACTCGGGAATCGGCGAGTCTTTTAGCGAATACTCGCTCAGTAACGAGTCCAAATCGGGCGTCGCTTTGCGGCCGTCGAGTCGGTTTGCGGCAGGCGGGCTGCTTCGCGGCTGGAGGAGGTAAGGTCAGCTTCGATAGCCCCCCCCGCTTTGCAAGGCCGCCGGCCCGACAGCACCCCCCCCCCGGTTCTCAAGGCTGCCTGGACCCGACAGCACCCCCCCCCCCCCCCCCCGGTTCTCAACCTGAGTCCAATGCTCCGAATCCTAGCGAGTCTGCGATTCCGAGTCCTGTATTATCTATTCGGGACTCGCGAATCCATATTCCCTATTCTTTAACATTGGACTCGCTAGACTCGCCACGAGTACCGAGTCCTGGGCTCGGACTCGTGCGGGTCTAGCGATTCCGAGTAATTTAGGACTCGCTCATCCCTAGTTATGACATGAACAAGTAATATACATTTTAACCAATAGATCTTGGAATAATAATAAAATATCCAATTAGAGGTGTTACAAAATGAGATAATCTTATAAGTGTGCCCCTGCTGCAATATCTCACAATACGAATACACCCCTCACATTTTTGTAAATATTTGATTATATATTTTCATTTGACAATAATAAAGATATGACACTTTCTGTCATGTCCCATGAATGGGAATTATTCATTGTTCGTGCTGTGTATTGCATTTTGTCTGTTGCTAGGCAGAAGTACTGCCTTTGGTTTTTGTCCCTTTCCTCTCCCTGTAGCTCTGTGATGTCAATTTACTCCTTCTTCCCCATGTAGTTGTTTTTCACCCATCTTAGCATTGACACATGTCTATTGCTCTGATGAAGAATCACTCTTTTTACCTGCTGCATTGTACATTAATAGAAGGTTATTCTTCTGGATCCTTACTTCAATGTCTGTGTTGCCAAGTTGAACTGTCTGGGGACGCTTGCATGTGAGTGCAACGGTCAATATGAATATTAGAAGGAATAATAGTTCAGGCACCTACTACTCCACTGCATTGAAGAGCCAAAATACTTTCATACAATGTAAAGTAGTCAGTGTACAGCTTGTATAACTGTGTTGAGTTAGAGAGCATACCAAATTTACAGCCAATTATTAATGTATAAATCACTGCCAAAAAAAACGAGTACACCCCTAAGTGAACATGGCCAAATTGTGCCTAAAGTTTCAATATTTTGTGTTTCCACCATTCATTTTCAAGCACTACAGTAACAATCTTGGGCATGGAGTTCACTAAAGCGTCACAGGAGCCACTGGAATCCTTTTCCACTCTTCCGTCATGATGACAACCCAGAGCTGGTGGATGTTAGAGACCTTGTGGTCCCCCACCTACCTTCGGTTTGAGGATGCCCCACAGAGCCTCAATAGGGTTTAGGTCTGGAGACATGCTTGGCCAGTTCAGTACTTTAACCTTCAGTTTCTTTAGAAAGGCAGTGGTCGTCTTGGAGGTATGTTTGGGGTCATTATGTTGGAATACTGACCTATTTCTGAAGGGAGGGGATCATGCTCTGCTTAATATGTCACAGTACATGTTGGAATTTATGCTTCCCTTCATGAACTGTAGCTCCCCACAGTCAGTATCACTCATGCAGCCCCAAACCATGAAACCTCCACCACCGTGCTTGACTATAGGCAGGACACACTTGTCTTTATACTCCTTACCTGGTTGCCGCCACACATGCTTGAAACAATCTGACCCAAATATGTTTATCTTGGACCCCCCACCCCTTTAACCTTTGCAGCAAATGCTGGCAGCACACATATGTCTATGTTGAAAAGACATCCTCTGCATATGATTCTGAGCATGTGCAATCAACTTTGGTCAACCATGTATTGTCTTGGCCACCATGCTGCAGCTCAGTTTCAGGGTGTTGGCAATCTTCCTATAGCCTGTACCATCTTTATGTAGGGAAACAATTCTTTTTTTTACATTCTCAAAGAATTGTTTGCCATGGGGTGCCATGTTGATCTTCAAGTGACCAGTATGAAAGTGTATGACTGATAACACCAAATTTAACACATCTGCTCCTCATTCACACCTGAGGCCTTATAACACTAATTAGTCACATGGCACCAGGGAGGGAAAAGGCTTACTGGGCACAATTTGGCCATTTTCCCTTACGTTGGCTTCACACTACGTTTTTTCTCATCCTGTTCTGTTCGTTTTTGAAACAGAACAGGATCGTTTTTGCCTCCCATGTATCCCTATGGTGCCGAATTGGCCATATTTGGCCATCCGGTTTTGTGTATTCAGTCCTGGATTCGTTTCTGTCCTGTCTTTCACCGGTCCCAAAAATGAAGCCTGCACCGTTTTTGTGCTCCGGTCACAAAACCGGACAGAAACGAATTCGGAACACTTAACATGGTGGCCTATGGAGGCGGATTCGGGAAAAAACAGAATCGCTTCCCGGATCCAGTTCTAGGGTGCAGAGCCTGCTCAGAACAAGAGCACTGCTCTGTACTCATGGTGTATGTGTGTAATTTCACTTTAGCATTGTATCTAGATACACTGATAAAGTGATATTAAATAAAGGAATGGTTAAAAAAATTTTATAAATTCTCACCTTTCCGCCGTGTGTCCCGCGATGCATTCACGTCTGATGCACCTCCGATGGCTAAAGGACCTGTGCATCAGCTGACTGGGAAGGGGTGGGGCAACCTGATCAGCTGATTGCAACAGCGCGTTTAAAGATATAAACCACGCTGACCCATCAGCTGATTGGGTTGCCCCACCCCTTCCTGGTCAGCTGATGCACAGGTCCTTTAGCCATTGGAGGTGCATTGGAGGTAAATGCATCGCAGGACACTCGGCAAACAGGTGGGAAATAATTTTTTTTCATTTTTAAACATTCCTTTATTTCATTTCACTTTAGCAGTGTATGTAGATACATTGCTATAGTGAAAGTGAACAGCACTTGTCTGGCTCGGCTCCCCCCTGCGCTTTCTGTAACAAAATCCCGGACCCGGACACAGAAATGGCATCTGGAGTTTACAATCCGGACCTGTCCTTTCCTGTTTGTGGGTCCTGCAAAAAAAGGATCCCCATGGACAAGAACAAAATGTAGTGTGAAGCCAGCCTTAGGAGGTTTATCCACTTTTCTTGCCCGCAATTTAGACATTAAAGTCTCTGTGTTATTTAGAAGGTGCACTAAATTTACACTGTTATACAAGCTGGACACTGGCTAATTTATATTGTTTCAAAGTGTCACATCTTCTGTGTTATCCCAAGGAAATATATATTAAAATATTTATAAAAAATAGGAGGTGTACTTATTTTGTGAGATATTGTATGTACTGTGTAATGGCTGTGTCTGATAGTACAGCAACATGGTCAAATCATACCACCCCTTCTGGCTAGGAGGGGTCATTCCATGTCAAGTGATCCAAATCTAATTTTTTCATTTTTTACCTAACATTTTTGGATTGTTTTTGCTTTTTTTTTTTTAGAAGTGCTATTTTAGTGAATTAAAAATGATAAGTTTTGTATTTTTAGCTCCATTAGTTAATTTTTCTATAGAATTCTAAAATTTTTAAAAAGTCTGAAATTTGGGCTTCTAAGATGTTAGGCTTTAATTTGGTATGTCACAAGATTATGTTTGTAGATATTTTGTTTTTGAGTCAAATTCAAAATGTTGATGCGCAATTTAGCATAAACAGCATAAAATTTCAAAAATACATATGTGTTACTTGTTTTCTAAGTTATATTTACACAGAGATTTAAGTAGAGAACTACTTAGGATATTTTTTGAAGTGTGATTTTCTAAATAGAGTCTCATTCTAATCATATGTTTAATACTAAATTAAAAGAAGCAATATTTTAACACCTATTCAAATGTATCAATTTTTTTTAATATTATGACACTAGACAAGTCCGTTTTAAACAGAGTACAGTAGTTAAATCTTCAGCTATACAATAAAACTATTATGAACTAGTCTACACAATAATAATAAGTCTTTAAACCCTTCACCACCCGGGAATTTTTCATTTTTTGCTCCCCTGCTTCCAAGAGCCATAACTTTTTTATTTTTCCATCAATATAGACATATGACAGCTTTTTTTTTGTGAGACAAGTTGTACTTTCAGTTGCAATCATTTATTTTACCATATAGTGTAAAGAAAAATGGGAAAAAAAATCCAAATGCGGTGAAATTGCAAAAAAACTGCAATTACAATTTCTTTTTTGGGTTTTTTATTTGCCATGATCAATATATGGTAAAATTGACAAGACAGTGTGATGCCTCGGATCAGTACGAGTGCGTAGACACCAACAAGTATACTTTTACTAATATCTAAGTAGTGAGATAAAATTCAGAAGTTTTAAGAAAAAAAAAGAATTGCACTTTTTGAGCCATGTTCTGCGACCCTTAGCATTCTCGTTTTTTGAGATCTGGGGCTGTGTGATGGCTTATTTTATTGCGGCTTGAGCTGACGTTTATAAATACTATTTTTGGGTGGATACGCTGTTTTGATCGCTCGTTATTGCATTTTATAGCAATGTTGCGGCAACTAAAAAAACGTAATTTTGGTGTTTGGGCCTTTTTTTCTGTAACGCAGTTTACGGCTCTCATTAATTAATTTTATATATTGATAGATTGGGCGATTCTGAACGCAGTGATATCAAATATGTGCATTTTATTTCTTAATACTTGTATTTTGAATGGGGGTAAAGGGGGCTGATTTGAACTTTTAGGGGTTTTTCTCATATTTTTAAAAACTTTATTTTACAATTAATTCTTTGTTTTACACAGCCCCATAGGGTGCCACAGTACTGCAGTGGCTGATCGCTTGTGACAGGTCCCGATGAGTTGCAGCACATCAGGACCTGTCACAATTGCATACTGTGAGTGGTTGGAAGCGCTATGTCATGGGTCAGGAAGGGGTTAAACTAACTTTTATCATCAATTTGTCCCTACTGAGTGGAATGAAATCTTGTTCACAATCTCTTACTAACATTGGCCATATCATTTTGTGTCAGTATATAAGGCCTGTTATGGTGATTCGGTCACCTGAGTTAATATATGATTTTTGTTTACTTTTCCGATGTCTGGTTTTCTTGGATACCCAAAGAATGGTGAAGGACCAGAAGGAGGGGAGAAAGTCACTTCTACTCCTTCATTATCTTAATCTTAATAGGTTCTGATTCCATTAACTGTTTTAAAAAACTCTCCTCTTCTTCATAGTCCTAGTTTGTACAATACCGAAAACAGATATTATGAATACTTTACTCACTTCAGTTGACAAATTGAATGAGTGTCAAGATTTGGTATAAATGTGGCCTCTGAAGGCTCAAGATGCAAGACGTTTCACGGTGCCTCCTAAATCATCACATACACCTTTGCCATGAGCAGTGGCATAAAAGTTCAATTTAGCATCCACTCCAAAATCTTTCTTGTGATGACATAAACTTTGTCCTATTTTTATACTGTGCAGAAGAGCCATCCGAGAACTGTTAAAACTTTGATCAAACTTGGTAGGATGTCAGTTTTTGTCACTGAAATGAATTTTTTGGGGAACAAATGAACAACTACTGAATCATGAAGAAAGCGAACAGATCATAACCACACTTTTGTATTTTATGTATCCATTAATAGACCACAAAAGTGTGTACAGTTGCTTGTTCATTGTTCTCAGAACTCAGCCAATCAGAGAGCTTCAAGCAAGCTATAGTTACTGAAAGACAAGGCATCCAAAGCCTTCTATGCCATCAGAAGACATCTGTATCATCTCAAGGCACCAGTAATCATCTGGCTTAAAATCTTTGACACCATCATTGCCCCAATTCTTCTGTACGGCAGTGAGGTCTGGGGCCCAGTCTCATACTCAAACTGATCAAAGTGGGATGCTGGGCCAACTGAAATATTCCACCTAGAGTTCTGCAAGCATCTCCTCCAAGTCCATCGGAGCACATCAAACATTGGTTGCCGAGCAAAGCTGGGCAGACTCCCCCTACATCTCTAGATCCAGAAGAAGGTGCTCTCATTCAAGGCTCATCTACAAAGCAGTTGTCCCAGCTCCTACCATTACAAAGCCTGCCTACACCAGGAAGCCCCAGGAAGCCTCCCAACACAAAGTACCCAAAGACAGCCTGACCAAGCTACCAACATACATGGCCTGACAAAAGGTGAAATCCAGAAGATGGTGCACAAAGGCAAATAGGAATATCTCAGCATCTGAAGGAATTACATAAACAAATCACATAAACTGACAATATACCAGAACCTACAGAGGGTGTACAAACTGGCCCCATATCTAGAGAAGCTGGAAAACCCCAAAGAGCGACATATCCTGAGCCCGTACAGTCTGAGTGCCCACAGCCTACCCATCGAATCCGACCAGCACTGACAGAACTACAAGCCCCGAGAGCAGACTGTGCCAGCAGTGCCCCCAGGAGGCCGTGGAGGACGAGGTCCACTTCTTGCTGAGGTGTCCAAAATACTCCGCAGTGAGGGACACTCACTTCAACAGACTGTCTGATCTCCTCCCAGATTTCACCTCAATGGAGGAGGAAGAGAAACTGAAAATACTACGGGGGAAAAAAAGTGCAGTGGCCATAGCAGCACAATATGTCAGTGCCTGCCACAAACTAAGAGGAGACTGATATACCATGAACTTCTGTACCCCACCCTGGACACGTCCCTATCCCCCAACCAGGAGCCTGATATGCCATGGACTTCTATACCCCACCCTGGATATGTCCATATACCCCAACTAAGAGCCTGATATGCCATGGGCTTCTATACCCCCCAAAATGATCCCGATATATCCTGGACCTCTATATGGCTCCCTACTACCCACTCACTACCCCCATCCCCCTATTTTTACCATTTGCTTTGGCAATGCTAATATGTACTTATTCCTGCCAATAAAGCTAATTTGAATTTGAATTTTGAACTTGTTCCAGTGAAAAGACTAAACATCATGAACAACAAAGAAATAGTTCTCTGAAAAGTCACAGCCTATTACTACCTACTTTTGGTTTGAAGTTTTCTCTGAAGTGATTATAGTAGTCCGACTGTTAACAAGTTTTAAATAAGGGTTTCTAAATTTACAGAGGACTTGGTTGAACATTTTCTGAGCAGCTGATAGTCCTTAGGAAACAGTGTCAAAAGTACATCAGTCAACAAATATCCACTGTTGTAAGTTATATTATCTACCATAGCCTCTTAAACATGATTTAATATTTTTTCTTGGAGAGCCATTACTGGAGGATATTTTTTGCAGATATTTAGATAACAGTTTGAATTCTTTTCTGGACAGTAGGAGACATGCATAGTTTGTAGTAGAGGATAGACTCACCAAATTGAATATCTTTCAGTTTACCTTCAATCATAAGATTAGTGTGCTGTAAATATGCATACTGAGTGTGTCCCACTATCACACGCCAGAACACAATTCTTAGTTCACAGGTAAGGAAATTTTGAAAATCCTATTTTCGCAGGAGTTGAATTTTACTTTTAAAAAATGTTTAGGTCTTTCAAAATTGGCAAGCACCAGTCTCTTTTGAACATGAGGTTTCTTACCGATCACTTACATGGGGACACAATCTTTTCTGCCAGGCAGAATTCGGCTCACTTCATCATTATTGTAAAAAATGTTCCCTTCATTCACTATAGATTTATCCAATGCAGATCGGAATTCACGATTTTCAAATTGGAACTGTTCGTATAGGTTTGTTTTTATTAAAGTATGATACCATTGAGATCCCAATTAGAATTTTGGAACAGGAGCTAAAAGCATCAGAGGCACATGTGGAATTTTTGCAAATTTAATATATTGATTTTTCAGACATGCGCTTCGAAATTTTGCATTTGATTCCGTATGGGTAAAATAATAAAGATACTCTTGTAAAATATCTTTTGGAAACCTGTACTGTTCCGAGTTGAATGGTGTTTTTACTATTTTTTTATCTTGTTTCTTGCCTGAGTTATATGGAGAAACGTAAAGGAATGCAACACAGAAATTCACAATTTTTTCTTTCAAAACATTGAAAATTAATTAAAAATAAATTAAAAGTATATAGAATTATTTTTCTTCACATTGTGCATTCTCTAACAGTGTTACTAAAAGAACAAAATCTCAAAATAATTAAAAATATAGTGGTAATATTCATGGTTTACTTGACATGGAATGACTCAGAGAGGAAGCAAAAGAGAATATAGAAATGACAGGACGGGATGGCAGGTGTTGCTTTCTGTGAGGTAAAACATTTCTTCACCTGTTTTTAAACAATGTTTTACCTCATGGTAAGAAGGGTCTGTGATCCCGTGCTGTCCTTTCTATAGTCTCTATTTCACAATACATTTCATTACACTTATTATTTTTCCATGTTCCACTGATTAAAATGTTTTTTGCTTGTAGGACAACCAGTTAGTGTACAAATATTTTAGATCTCACAGTATAAAACCATATTAATAGATTGCTCAATGTGACAATATGTCAGCAGTTACCTTGGTATTTGTTTTTTTGCATTCATTGCAGTGTGTGGTCTGTTCCGTGCGGACGGTCTTGTGCTAGTTTTGCCATCAGTCTGTAAAAAGAAAGCCTCTATTTTAGGTATAAATCTAAATTTAATGATTATATGTTAAATGTCTAATGTTTTATCCTAAATAATGATGCATTAATTAAAGTGTAATTGTTCTTTAACCATTCAAAGGGAATCTGTCAGCAGGTTTTTGCTATATAATCTTAGAGAACCATGATGGAGGGGCTGCTTGGTGCAGTTTTTCTAGGATCTCTGTATTCTCTGCTGTAGATTTATCAGTGGTCAGATTGCTGATCTGTGTATAACCCGGCCGACATCACTGACGGTCAGCTTGCTGTGTACACTGTATACATTTCTAAGCAAAAAACCCTTAACAACTAGATATTAATGAGCAGTCAATCTTTTTTCACATTTCCTTTATTTAACGGCCATTCTTCTTTGGTTCTTTAAAGAGAACTTGTCATCCCCCTGGTGCTTTCCAAACTGAAAGCACCACTGAATGCAGTGTGCCTGCTGCATTCAGGGAAAGGGTCCCCCATGTTTCTACTCGCCCTGTAACCTGTAAAAAACACTTGATAAAGTTTAGAGATAACGAGTCCAGAGAGACCTACTAATTATGGAGTCCTCGCTGTTCCCGGGGGTCCTCCCTCCTCCTACCTCACTGTGTCACCTTCTCCTGCCTCTCTGTGCCGCCTTCTTCATGTGAAGTCAGCTCTGGCACTGACGTCACATGCAGGGGGCGGGCATTGGATAAGGCAGTGTTCAGATAGAGGGGCAATGCCAAGTACTCGCTGCATAAGAAGGAGGTTTTCTGGATCCTTAAATTGGGATCCAGAGCTCCTTCTGGTTTAAATCAGACAAATGATGTGGCGCTGTTTTATTGATTATACTGCATTTTTGTATCATTGGAGATATATTCTTTTCCCACTATATATTTTGGCTCTGATTTTTTGTCCACTGATTTTTCTATGTTTGGGCAAAATAATTTATGTCTAACATGTATTTTTTGCCTTTTTGTATGATAATGGGGTTATTATATATGTGCTCTATTTCTCTTTCAGCATCTGCCATATTATTCCATCAAACAGTTTAGTTTAGTCTATGTGTTGTTTCAACATGCTTTTCATTTCTGCTATTAACGTGTGTGAGCAGCTGAAACTAATCTATCATTATGTGTGGTACCGCTCAGAGGGGAATGTGGTTATATGGAGGTTTGGGATCTGTTCTCATTTGTATTATGACTAAGACCCAAGGAAGGGTTGAAACGCGTGAATGCCATGTATTTTAACTTCTGAAAAATAAAGTTTGAAGATTTTATTATGACGCGAGTTGGACATTTTCCCTTGGAATCCTGAGTAAACCTGCAATACCTGCAGGAAGTCACCTGCTCCGTCTGAATGAAGTGTGGCACTCAGGGAATTACTGCCGGTGAGCTCATCATTCTATCTGGACGCTACATGAAAATTATACCCAGTATACAGGAGAAAAGTGGTACTGTGCAGTGTATATATACAGAATATTACACCAGTATATAGGACAGGAGAAGTGGTACTGTGCAGTGTATATATACAAAATAATACAGCAGTATACAGGACAGAAGAAGCGGTATTGTGCAGTGTATATCCACAGGATAATACAGATACTGAGAATGACACCCAGTATACAGGAGAGAAGTGGTACTGTGCAGTGTATATATACAGAATATTACACCAGTATATAGGACAGGAGAAGTGGTACTGTGCAGTGTATATATACAGAATATTACACCAGTAAATAGGACAGAAGAAGTTATATTTTACAGTGTATATACAGAATAATACAGTATATACAGTATATACAGAATAATACAGACACTGAGAATTACACCCAGTATACAGGACAGGAGAAGTGGTACTGTGCAGTGTACATATACAGAATAATACAGATCATGTGACTGCTGTATATATACAATAACATGCAAACGTTTGGGCACGCCTAGTCAAACTTACAATTTATATGATAAATACAGATAAGCAAGTTGAAGATGATGTGATTTCTAAAAGGCATAACGTTAATCACAGATATCCTTTACATTTTAGGTGAAAAAAATATATTATTTCAACGAAGTAGAACAAAAGCCAGTGTCACTCACCAAATTGTGATCTTCAGGTTTAATTCAAATTCCAAGTATACATTTTCGGAATCCAAATGGTGGGGGAGGGAGGTGCGGGAACGAGGACGACGGCAACCGTTTTGCGGCTTAGTTGTCGCTTCTGTCAGGACCCGTAGAAGCGGCAACTAAGCCGCGAAGCGGTTGCTGTCGTCCTCGTTCCCGCACCTCCCTCCCCCACCATTTGGATTCTGAAAATGTATACTTGGAATTTGAATTAAACCTGAAGATCACAATTTGGTGAGTGCCACTGGCTTTTGCTCTGCTTCGTTGAAATTTTATACTTACCGTATATACTCGTGTACAAGCCGAGTTTTTCAGCCCAAAATTTGGGCTGAAAAGTCCCCCCCTCGGCTTATACACGGGTCATATACGGTACATGGAGTGGGGGGGCTGTGTCCCGGCGCTGTGGAGGCTGGAGGAGGCTGCTGTATGAGCTGCCCCGTCACGTGGGGCCGCTCATTATATATGCACTGCTTCCCCCTGTCAATCAGCGGCAGGGGGAAGCAGTTCATATAAGCCCCCCAAAAGCTGGCACTGTCCCCCCTTGTAAGGGCTCCCCCCCCCCCACTGCTTATACATTACCATCCCGGTGTTCTGATCGGCGCCGCTCCTCGGTGCGTCTTCATCCTCCCGTCCGCGCTGGCTGCAACCGGGATCTCCGGCTGTCGCAGCGATATGACGTCATCGCGCGACGGCCGAAGAACCCGGATGCAGCCAGCGCGGACGGGAGGATGAAGACGCAGCACCGAGGAGCGGCGCCGATCAGAACACCGGGATGGTAATGTATAAGCAGCGGGGGGGGCCCTTACAAGGGGGGACAGTGCCAGCTTTTGGGGGCTGTTGGTACCCCCAGGGGGCTGCTGGGTACCCTCTGGGGGCTGCTGGGTACCCCCAGGGGGCTGTTGGTACCCCCAGGGGGCTGCTGGGTACCCCCTGGGGGCTGCTATATGTACCCCTGGGGGCCTGCTGTATACCACTGGGGCTGCTGTATACTACCACTGGGGCTGCTGGGGCTCCTGTATACTACCACTGGGGCTGCTGGGGCTCCTGTATACTACCACTGGGGTTGCTGGGGCTCCTGTATACTACCACTGGGGCTGCTGGGGCTCCTGTATACTACCACTGGGGCTGCTGGGGCTCCTGTATACTACCACTGGGGCTGCTGGGGAATCTGTATACTACCACTGGGGCTGCTGGGGCTCCTGTATACTACCACTGGGGCTGCTGGGGCTCCTGTATACTACCACTGGGGCTGCTGGGGCTCCTGTATACTACCACTGGGGCTGCTGTATACTACCACTGGGGCTGCTGGGGAATCTGTATACTACCACTGGGGCTGCTGGGGCTCCTGTATACTACCACTGGGGCTGCTGGGGCTCCTGTATACTACCACTGGGGCTGCTGGGGAATCTGTATACTACCACTGGGGCTGCTGGGGAATCTGTATACTACCACTGGGGCTGCTGGGGCTCCTGTATACTACCACTGGGGCTGCTGGGGAATCTGTATACTACCACTGGGGCTGCTGGGGAATCTGAATACTACCACTGGGGCTGCTGGGGAATCTGTATACTACCACTGGGGCTGCTGGGGCTCCTGTATACTACCACTGGGGCTGCTGGGGAATCTGTATACTACCACTGGGGCTGCTGGGGAATCTGTATACTACCACTGGGGCTGCTGGGGCTCCTGTATACTACCACTGGGGCTGCTGGGGAATCTGTATACTACCACTGGGGCTGCTGGGAATCTGTATACTACCACTGGGGCTGCTGGGGAATCTGTATACTACCACTGGGGCTGCTGGGGAATCTGTATACTACCACTGTGGCTGCTGGGGAATCTGTATACTACCACTGTGGCTGCTGGGGCTCCTGTATACTACCACTGGGGCTGCTGGGCTCCTGTATACTACCACTGGGGCTGCTGGGGCTCCTGTATACTACCACTGGGGCTGCTGGGGCTCCTGTATACTACCACTGGGGCTGCTGGGGCTCCTGTATACTACCACTGGGGCTGCTGGGGAATCCGTATACTACCACTGGGGCTGCTGGGGAATCTGTATACTACCACTGGGGCTGCTGGGGCTCCTGTATACTACCACTGGGGCTGCTGGGGAATCTGTATACTACCACTGGGGCTGCTGGGGAATCTGTATACTACCACTGGGGCTGATGGGGAATCTGTATACTACCACTGGGGCTGCTGGGGCTCCTGTATACTACCACTGGGGCTGCTGGGGAATCTGTATACTACCACTGGGGCTGCTGGGGAATCTGTATACTACCACTGGGGCTGCTGGGGCTCCTGTATACTACCACTGGGGCTGCTGGGGAATCTGTATACTACCACTGGGGCTGCTGGGGAATCTGTATACTACCACTGGGGCTGCTGGGGCTCCTGTATACTACCACTGGGGCTGCTGGGAATCTGTATACTACCACTGGGGCTGCTGGGGAATCTGTATACTACCACTGGGGCTGATGGGGAATCTGTATACTACCACTGGGGCTGCTGGGGCTCCTGTATACTACCACTGGGGCTGCTGGGGAATCTGTATACTACCACTGGGGCTGCTGGGGAATCTGTATACTACCACTGGGGCTGCTGGGGCTCCTGTATACTACCACTGGGGCTGCTGGGGAATCTGTATACTACCACTGGGGCTGCTGGGGAATCTGTATACTACCACTGGGGCTGCTGGGGAATCTGTATACTACCACTGGGGCTGCTGTATACTACCACTGGGGAGGCCTGTATACCACACTGCTGGGGGCTGTATACCTGTGCTGGGGTCCACCCTCGGCTTATACACGAGTCAATAGGTTTTTCCAGATTTTTGGGGCAAAAGTAGGGGGGTCGGCTTATACACGAGTATATACGGTACATTAAGTGAGCACCTCCATTATGCTGGATACCTACAGTCAGGAGTAATTAATGGAATTTCACCGGTTGTAATACATGAATAGTGCCCAGTTTTCTCTCTCTGGATTAAAAATATATTATTCTTTAACATTTTAAAAATTAAAAAAAGAAAATGGGCCAGTGCCAATGTTTGGGCACCTGGCATGGTTAGTACCTAGTAGCACTCCCTTTGGCAAATATTACAGCTTGTAAATGTTTTTGTAGCAGCCAAGAGATTTTCAATTCTTATTTAAGGGATTTTCATCTATTCTCCCTTGGAAAAGTCTTCAGTTCTGCGAGATTCCTAGATCGTCTTGCATGCACTGCTCTTTTGAGGTCTAGACACAGATTTTCAACAATGTTTAGTTCTGGAGTATGTGAGGGCCATTGTAAAACCTTCAGTTTGTGCCTTGTGAGGTAGTCTATTGAGATTTTTGACGTGTGTTTAGGATTATAATCCATTTGTAGAAGCCATCCTCTTTTCAACTTTAGTTTGTTTTTTTAAAGATAGTGTTTTGTGTGCATCAAGAATTTGTAAAAATTTAATTGAATCCATTTTTTCCTTTAACCATGAAATGTTCCCTGTGTCATTAGCTGCAACACAACAACCCAAAGCATGATTGATCCACCCCATGCTTATTGGATGCGAGATGTCACTTTTCCTTAAATACATTTCCTTACATAATAAGCACCAATAAATAGAAAATGCAAGCCTGATATTCATAAATATTTTACTAATTAAATAAAAACACAAAATACCATATTTTTCGGATATAAGTAGCACTAAAATTTTGGGGGAAAGTGGGGGTGATCTTATATTCCGAATCTACACTTTTCTGTACTGTAGAGGGGGGAATGGCTCTGGGGCGGTGTCCGGGGGCTGAAGCGGGCTGCAGGAGGCAGCGGGAGGTCAAAGGACCCTGCTCATTATACCCATGTAATATTCAGTGCACTGACCACTGTCCTACCTCTCAGTGCGGAAGCCGTGCTGAGAGATGGGCAGTGGGAGCGGTGCATATGACATGAGCCTGCTCTCACCCCCTTCCTCCACTAACCCTCCTCCATTCTGGATATGCCTCCCCACCATCACTCAACATTGCCTCCCTGCTGGCGCACATAGTAAAATGATAAATGCTGGTAAACTTACCCTCCGCCGCTCCATGCTCTCAGTGTCACCGCCGCCTTCCTGTGTCAGTGCTCGGCATCAGATAATGTGATCAGGGCGCACAGTGATGATACTTAAGAGTTTTTGCAGAGTCAACAGTAAGAAATGGGCGAATCTCTAGAGATATTTTTAAGGTGTAGGTGACACAAGCGAGCGATCAGATGTGGGGAGTGAAGGAGAGATCTGAATCAAATATACAGTAGCTTGTGAAAGTATTCGGCCTCCTTTAACTTTTCAACCTTTTGACCAGCATTTTAGGCTTCAAACATAAAGATATAAATTTTAATTTTTTTGTGAAGAATCAACAAGTGGGACACATTTGTGAAGTGGAACGAAATTTATTGCATATTTTAAACTTTTTTAACAAATAAAAACTGAAAAGTGGGGCGTGCAAAATTATTTGACCCCTTTACTGGATCTCTGAATGATCCTATATTGTCCTAAATCACTGGTAATGATAAATAGAATCCACCTGTGTGTAATCACGTCTCCATATAAATGCACCTGCTCTGTGATAGTCTCAGGGTTCTGTTTCAAGTGCAGAGAGCATCATGAAGACCAAAGGAACACACCAGGCAGGTCCGAGATACTGTTGTGGCGAAGTTTAAAGCCGGATTTGGATACAAAAAGATTTCCCAAGTTTTAAACATCTCAAGGAGCACTGTGTAAGCGATCATATTGAAATGGAAGGTGTATCAGACCACTGCAAATCTACCAAGACCCAGCCGTCCCTCTAAACTTTCATCTCGACAAGGAGAAGACTGATCAGAGATGCAGCCAAAAGGCCCATGATCACTCTGGATGAACTGCAGAGATCTACAGCTGAGGTGGGAGAGTCTGTCCATAGGACAACAATCAGTCGTACACTGCACAAATCTGGCCTTTATGGCAGAGTGGCAAGAAGAAAGCCATTTCTCAAAGATATCCATAAAAAGTCTTGTTTGAAGTTAGCCACAAGCCACCTGGGAGATAACCAAACATGTGGAATAAGGTGCTCTGGTCAGATGAAACCAAAATTGAACTTTTTGGCCACAATGCAAAACAATATGTTTGGCATAAAAGCAACACAGCTCATCACCCTCAAAACACCATCCCCACTGTCAAACATGGTGGTGGAAACATCATGGTTTGGAGCTGCTTTTCTTCAACAGGGACAGGGAAGATGGTTAAAATTGATGGGAAGATGGACGTAGCCAAATACGGACCATTCTGGAAGAAAACCTGTTGGAGTCTGCAAAAGACCTGAGACTAGAATAGAGATTTATCTTCCAACAACACAGTGATCCCAAACATAAAGCAAAATCTACAATGGAATGGTTCAAAAATAAACGTATCCAGGTGTTAGAATGGCCAAGTCAAAGTCCAGACCTGAATCCAATCGAGAATCTGGGGAAAGAGCTGAAAATGCTGTTCACAAACGTTCTCCATCCAACCTCACTGAGCTCCAGCTGTTTTGCAAGGAAGAATGGGCAAGAATTTCAGTCTCTCATGTGCAACTGATACTACCCCAAGCGACTTGCATCTGTAATCGCAGCAAAAGGTGGCGCTACAAAGTATTAACTCAAGGGGGCGCCGAATAATATTGCACTATTATCCAATAAATTTCGTTGCACTTCACGATTGTGTCCCACTTGTCGATTCTTCACAAAAAATTTGAATTTATATCTTTATGTTTGAAGCCAGAAATGTGGCAAAAGGTTGAAAAGTTCAAGTGGGCCAAATACTTTCACAAGGCACTGTAACCCCAAGACAGCGGGCATGCTGCTGGAGAATAATGATAGAATCACATACAGAAATGGCAATGTTAGGTTTCGGAAGATCAGTAGAGGGAGGAAACATGAGGTCAGATTTTTACAAATTCAGTTTAAGGAAAAGAGAAGACATGTTAGAGACCGCCGACAGCAAATCACTGGTATTTTGTAGTAATGTGGGGGTCGATGTCAGGAGAAGAGGTGTATAACTGGGTTTGTTCAGCATAGAGATGGTACTGAAAACCAAATCTACTGATGGTTTGTCCAATGGGGGCATTGTATAAATAGAAGGGGACCTGGGACTGAACCCTGAGAAACCCCACACCGAGAGGGGAAGAGGAGTCGGCGAAAGATACAGTGAAGGAGCGGTCAGAGAGGTAGGGCGAGAACCAGGTGAGCCGTGTCTTTGAGCCAACAGAGCAGAGCATAGAGAGGAGGAGCTGGTGATCCACAGTATCGAGAGAGATCCAGGAGGAGAGATCCAGGAGGATCAGTAGGGAGTAGTGACCATAAGATGTAGCTGTTAGTAGATCAGGGAAAGACTACGAAGTAACCCTAGGAAGGACTCGCGGCCACCAGCTCGGGGCTGTGTGAGCGAGGCGCAAGGCAGGAGGGCGAAGCAAACGCAGAGTGAGGCAACTGAGAAAGGACAGAGAGAGAAGGGCTACCGGTTGAGTGCCATCCCACTACCCGGGAGTAGCTAGATCCCTTCCTCCGAGAACTCAGCGCTCAGTGGGCTGTTACACAGTCACTGTAAGTAAATAATAATAATAATAATAAAGCCTTATTTATATAGCGCCAACATACTCCGCAGCGCTTTACAATGTAGGGTTAGAGTACAGAAAATATAATACAGTAAGTAATTACAGTAGAGAACAAATACAGTACAATAATTGATAATTGGATACAAAACAATAGGCATAAAATCAAAGTAAAAAAGAAAATGCAATAAATAAAGCAAGAAATGAAGGTGACCCTGCTCAAAAGAGCTTACAATCTACAACGGGATAGGGGTTGCACAAGGTACAGGGGCTTATTACACTAATGGTCCAGGCATCTTGAGGAAATGGGGCATAGAAATAAGCTTACATGGATGGTCATCAGATAGTCTGTGTAGACCTTTTTGGTTTGGTGGAGTTTGTAGGAGAGTAATGTCAAGAGAGATAGCCCGTTCACTATCTACAGTACAAAGGACTTCTATTAGGGAGTAAGATAGGCCGCCTTAAAAAGATGTGTTTTTAGGGATCGTCTGAAGCCATGCAAGTTGTGGATAGTCCTGATTTTTTGGAGTAAAGCATTCCAGAGGATTGGTGCAGCTCTGGAGAAGTCTTGGAGCCGGGAGTGGGAGGATTAGCCATCTAAATATGGCAGTTTGGAGAAGGCACCTTTCAAATATCAGGGACCTGGAGCAGTTTGTCAAAGAATGGTCTAAAATTCCAGCAGAGCATTGTAAGAAACTCATTGATGTTTACCGGAAGGGTTGATTGCAGTTATTTTGGCTAAAGGTTGTGCAACTAAGTATTAGGCTGAGGGTGCCAATACTTTTGTCTGGCCCATTTTTGGAATTTTGTGTGAAATGATCAATGTTTTACTTTTTGCTTCATTCTCTTTTGTGTTTTTTCATTGAAGACAAATTAAATGAAGATAATCCCAAAGAATTTGTGATTGAAAACATTTTCAGGAAGAAACTGAGTATTATCAGACAGAATTGCAGGGGTGTCAATATTTTTGGCCACAACTGTAAATTTTTCTTCTGTATGCACTTTACTTTCTTTTGAAAAATAGAAAAGAAAAATCTAGTCCTGTTGAGCTGGGCTCCAATTTTTCTATTGTTCTTGATGTGAGGCCAGGGCAAGGACAGTGTCTGAGCTCCAGGTGGATGAGCACAGAGCAACTGGGTGAGCTGGAATCAAGTTTCTGCTATGGGAGTCTTATAACCCGAGACGGTACCACCAGATGCAGTCTCGGATACTGAGAGGCAACAATACCGCAAAGTCCAACAGTGCATGGAGGAGAGTCTGTCCAAGGCAAGACAGAAGCAAGAGAGAAGCAAGAGAGAGGTTACAACCAAGCACGCCCCAGCTACTCCCTTAGCACCAGGAGAACAGGTGTTAAAGCGAAAAAGGAGAATGCACAAGCTGGATGACCAGTGGGAAGCTGAACCGTATTCCATCTTGCCATCCCACTTTAATAATAGCAAAGTCTGCCTCATTAGCAAAGATAGAGGGAGAACTTCAGCAGCAGTATCAAGAGACCACCTAAAGGTATGCCCTGATCAACTGCGAGAAAAGAGTGAAGATCAAGACACTCCTCAACAAGCAGAAGAGGTTGAAGAGAAGATCCATACCTTACTAGTAGAGTTTCCTCAGTCTTGGACGTGAGTGAACCAAGCGATAGTAGTACCCGTCTTGACATTTTCCCAGCTGACCGTGCAAGGAGCAGCAGACACCTTAGACCAGGGGTCTCAAACTCGCGGTCCGCCAGGCTAATTGATGCGGCCCGGGGACACACTGGGCAGAACATGCTTGCCCTCTATTAGCAGCCGCTGGCGCACTTTTACTGTGCTCCCGCCGGCGGCCGCTCTTATACACTGCCCCCCGCCTGCGGCCGCACTTTTGCCCTGCCCCCTGCCTGCGGCCGCACTGTTGCACTGCTCCCCGCTTGCGGCCGCACTTGTACACTGTCCCCCGCCTGCGGCCGCACTTGTACACTGTCCCCCGGCTGCGGCCGCACTTGTACACTCCCCCCGGCTGCGGCCGCACTTGTACACTGCCCCCCGCCTGCGGCCGCACTTGTACACTGTACCCCGGCTGCGGCCGCACTTGTACACTGTCCCCCGGCTGCGGCCGCACTTGTACACTCCCCCCCGGCTGCGGCCGCACTTGTACACTGCCCCCCGCCGCCTCCAGTAACACTTCTTCTGCCGCCGGCCGCACTTCCGCCTTGAAGACGCCGCCAGGGAGAAGCAATCAAAGGCGGCGTCCAATCAGCGGTCAGGGTGAAGTAATCGACGGCTGCGTTCAACCCAGCAGCAGTGACTTCAGCTCTTTTGCCGGCGGGTGCAGCCGAGGGCACAAGAAAGGGCATAGGCCAGGTCAGAACGTGTGTGTGTGTGTGTGTGTGTGTATGTCTGATGATGATCATGGCTGTGTATGTGTGTGTGACTGATGATGATGCCTGTGTGTGTGTGACATTATCATGGCTGTGTATGTGACTGATGATGATCATGGCTGTGTATGTGTGTGTGTGACAGATTATCATGGCTGTGTATGTGTGTGTGACTGATGATGATCATGGCTGTGTATGTGTGTGTGTGACTGATGATGATCATGGCTGTGTATGCGTGTGTGTGACTGATGATGATCATGGCTGTGTATGCGTGTGTGTGACTGATGACGATCATGGCTGTGTATGTGTGTGTGTGACTGATGATGATCATGGCTGTGTATGTGTGTGTGTGACAGATTATCATGGCTGTGTATGTGTGCGTGTGACTGATGATGATCATGGCTGTGTATGTGCGTGTGTGACTGATGATGATCATGGCTGTGTATGTGTGTGTGTGTGACTGATGATGATCATGGCTGTGTATGTGTGTGTGTGACTGATGATGATCATGGCTGTGTATGTGTGACTGATGATGATCATGGCTGTGTATGTGCGTGTGTGACTGATGATGATCATGGCTGTGTATGTGCGTGTGTGACTGATGATGATCATGGCTGTGCGTGTGTGCCTGATGATGATCATGGCTGTGTATGTGCGTGTGTGACTGATGATCATGGCTGTGTATGTGCGTGTGTGACTGATGATGATCATGGCTGTGTGTGTTTCTGTGTGTGTTTGTGTGAATGATGATGATGGCTGTGTGTGACTGATGATGATTGTGTGTGTGACTGATGATGATGGTGGTGGTGGCTGTGTGTTAATGATGATGATCGTGGTGGTGGCTGAGTGTGATTGATGATAACGGCGGTGGTGACTGTGTGTGACTGATGATGACGGCGGTGGTGACTGTGTGTGACTGATGATGACGGCGGTGGTGACTGTGTGTGACTGATGACGGCGGTGGTGGCTGTGTGTGTATGATGATGATGGCGGTGGTGACTGTGTTCGACTGATGATGACGGCAGTGGTGGCTGTGTGTGTGTATGATGATGGTGGTGGCTGTGTGTGTGTATGATGATGGTGGCTGTGTGTATGATGATGGTGGTGGCTATGTGTGTGTGTGTATGATGATGGTGGCTGTGTGTGTGTGTGTGTGTGTGTATGATGATGGTGGCTGTGTGTGTTTGTATGATGATGATGATGGTGGCTGTGTGTGTATGATGATGATGATGGTGGCTGTGTGTGTATGATGATGATGAAAATGATTTTGATGATGGTGGTGACTGAAAGACAGACTCTTCCGCCCACCCACCTCAGCATCTTCCTCCCACCCACCTCAGTCTTCCGGCTCCTCCAGGTGGCCTGAGGGGGTCTCAGAATCCCGCCCTGTCACTGCTGTGGAGGGCGAGCGAGGCCCTGAGAGCAGTGAGGAGGAGTTGCTTTCGGATGTCATCAGGGGACGATCCCGCGGTGGAGGACCAGACAGCTCATCGCTGGCGCCGGTATGGTACTGTAACTTAAGCGGTGGTTACCGGGTCCGGCGGGGGCACAGCAGCACAGACAGTGAGGCAGGGTCCAGGCACTGAGGGTTTGCACTGGGCTCTGCGTGCGCTGTGGGCTCTGCGTGCACTGTGGGCTCTGCGTGCACAGTCCCTTGGGCTCTGTGACCAGGATGGGGACATTACTACAAGATGAGGTCCAGGATGGGGACATTAGTACAAGATGAGGGTCAGAATGGTTGACATTAACATACGATGGGGACCAGTATGGGGACATTCCTACAAGAAGAGGACCAGGATGGATGACATTAATATACGATAAGGACATTCCTACAAGAAGGGGACCAGGATGGGGACATTCCTACATAAAGGAGATTAGGGTGGGGACATTCCTACATGAAAGGGATCAGGATTTGGGCATTACTACATTGAGCCAAAAATTCTGGTATTGCTAAAATGTCACTTAGTCCTACAATGAATGCGGCCCCCGATATAATTTTTTTTCTATGTGCGGCCCACCAACCCAGCTGAGTTTGAGACCCCTGCCTTAGACCAACCTGAAGACCAGTCAGCTCCAGAAACAGATGCCACACCCACAGAGGAACAGGATAATCTATCCCCTGCAAGCGGCAAATCTGTCATGCCCATGGTGAATCTACGAGGTCGTAGAAAGCTGCCCAGCATATCAGTACTACGTAGAAATACCTGCAGTGTAGCCTATAGTGAGTCCGCCACACCTACAGTAGACACACTGGACCAGGCCAGGTTATCAAAAACACCAGAATTACGCAGGTCAACCCATAGTACACAAAATCAGACCCCTCCCCGTTATAAAGTGTAATTGTAAATATTCTATATATGGAACCGTTACAAGGTACCTATAGAGACTACTGTAAGAAATCTTAAGTATACGTAATTAACATGTTCAAGGACAATTGGTTCACAGGACTAGGTGTGATCAGGAAAATGATTGTAAATAGTTCACAACCCAACATGGCCTAAAAATAAACCATTGGAGTCACCGAAGAGCCAAGTAAGTCAATGCTCTAGAGCCCTGTAGCCACGCCCAGGGACAAAGTAAAGGTGACAAAAACTAATTAGTTTTTGTCTAAATTATTTCTTGTTTCTGCAAGATTGGGGAGACTCCCACCTCTCCCCTTTGAGCCCTTAAGCTGTATTCTGCAGTCAGTCCAAGTCAGAGATTGGACCTGTCTGGATCCTGCTCATTTTAGGTACCAATACACATGGTCAGGTTTTAAATACATCAGATAGGGACTGCTCTGATATGGGTTACCTTGAAGTGGTAGAGCAGCTTAGTATACATTTTTTGCAAAAAACGTATCAACTAAATACCCTGTATTTTACTTTTTCAGCAGCGCTTGCTTTTTACTGTGTTTTTTTACAACAGAGTATTTTTACACATTTGTTTGACTGTTTTTTGTGATTCACAAAGTAAAAGTGGGTTGGGGCATTTCCCACCAGGTGTACTTGGAGCTCGTGGGGGTGACACATTTGGACCCAAGTTACCCCAGGAACTTCACTGACAATTTTCAGCATTTTTGAGATTTTTGTATATTTACTTTTTTCTGTTATTAATGTACAGTGTTTGTTATTGTTAAGAACCTGTTTGTTATGTTTCCACAGTCCGGCATGTACTGAGTTTAACTAGGGGAAATGTGGCACCTCAGTGGTCCGGTTGCCACAGTGACATTGCCTCTTTCACAGGTGGTGATGTCATGCCTGGAAGCAGGAGGAGGTCCCCATGCTAGGTAACCACCAGCATTCACACACCAGTCCAGACTCCGGGCTTGAAGGGGGAGCTTTAAACCGGGTTAAGGGGAGCTGCCCTGTTTTCAGCACGGAGGAGGGGTTAGTGGAGAATATCTGAGGAGAGGGAAAGGAGAGGATGTATAGGAGAGAGCTCTGGGGAGTGGAGTTACGAGTGATCTCACCTCAGAAAGGCACTACAGAGGATGCTAGATTCCTGAGTTGTGTGGATACTGTACGTCCCAACAACCAAATCTGGAGGGCAGGAGACTGCAAGTCTCCTGGCCACACTGGCGACCCGGCAGCACCACAGTAAACTAGAGCCTGGAGCAGTCACAAGCCCGTGATACCCACGATAGGCTTGTGCTGTCTGCCATACGGAGTAAGAACCAACAAGCAGGAAGAGACCTGCAGCATAGCGTACAAGCAGTAGGGACCCAAAGAGAGAGCACAGCAGGAAGGCCTCCAAACCCACCTGGCGAGGTGGATCTCTGAATGATACCAGGCTGGCTAGACTCCTCTAAAACCTGGTAACCAGTGCCCTGGACTGCACCACAATTCAGCAAAAGGTAAAGAAACTGCAATCTTTGTCGCTTCCTGTTATTTCCCACACCCTCTGTCCTGCACACCAACAATAATTAATCACACCATCCCTGGGGCCCTGCTCCACCTGTGGGGAGCAATACCATCCCAGCTGCCATTCCATCCACCCCAGATGTCCACAACAGCAGCGCTGGTCACCTATGACCAGGTTCCACAGGTGGTGTCAAGAGAATCCCCTGTAAATATAAACCCAATTATTGCTCGGCCAGGGCCACGGACCTGGGCCACAGCCACCGTGACCTCCCAAAGAATCAGCCGGCCCGGCTACCATGTAACCCCCAGTCCTTGCAGCCGACGCACATACCAATATCAAAGAACAAAAAATAAAACCGATTATGTAAAAGAGCAGGTAGTAAGGTCAAAAATCACACTTGCAGATTGATGTAAACTCAATTGGTGAATGGTCCATAAGATAGAAGCATAGTTCTAGTACAACGGCAAAACAGAAAAAGGAAAAAAAAAAAACAATTCCTAACGAGAGGATTCTTTCATAACAGTACAGATCACATGTAATATTATCTATTGCTTGCACTTTGAGGGAAAAGAAATTAGTAGTAAGTAGAAAGAGCGGGGTGCTAGTGTGTGGAGGGGGAATGAAGCAGAGCAGGAGGGTTTAGGGAGAAGGAAGGGGGGGAGGGAATAGGTGGAAATAGAATGGGAGAGGTCAGTGGCCAGGGCCCGAGTCCTCACCACCATCCAGCAATAGCTTGTATTTAGTGGTTTGCTGGAAATCCATCCAGTCCATCCAGGTGCTCCAGAATTTCATATGGGTGTCATGTACAGAAGCAATCAAATCCTCCATATACATCAGCTAATTGACTTTAAGGACCCATTGTGAGAGCCTTGGAGGAAAGGCTTTGCCCCAGACCTCGGGGATGCATGGCCTTGCTGCGATTATAAAGAATTTAAGCAAAGAGTTTTTAAAAATTGAGATTGCAAAGTCAAAGCCGGGGTCAGGCGTTCGGTATGATTAGCAACCTGTTTTGTTATTTCCTCAATCCCTTGCCAGAAAGGCTTAAGCGCCTCGCAGTCCCAAAAAATGTGGACAAAAACACTTTCTAATGTTGGTATTGACCAGCGTAAGATAGAGCACCGTGAGCGCTGCGGTCGGTCCAAAGAAGTGTGCACACAGGGCCTAGTTTTGAAGGGCCATTTTGGCAGGTTACGGTGCCTGGACGTAGGAGGCATTGTTTTAGGGAGGAGAAATTTGGGAGTTCAAACAAATTACTTTAATAAGTTAGAGTAATGACAACACCCCTGGGCGACTTTATATTTACTTTTTTTTTTTTTGAACCATCGTTTTTATTAGGTTTTTGACATATGAGCAAATCTCCAAACATTCAAAAAAGTACAATTATACATGTCTAGGAATAATACATGGAAACTAGTCACAAGCATTTAAAGATAATGGCAAACATTCATTTACAATGATATATAACATTTCCCAATAACCTTCCCCACACCCATCCCTGGAAATCATCCTCAAATGATGACAATCTTAGTTACAAGAAAAGACAAAGATCATTTTGATAATACAAGGCATCCAAATTCATCTGTATCACCTAGTCCCCACACCTCAGTCTACCCCAATGTCCCTCCTAAATCTTCCAACGCATACCATGCTGAGGATCGGAAGGGTATCATAAAATTTTTTATTTCACCGTTTGTGAACTCTTGTTCAATAAATCTTTTCCACTTGAAGAAAAATGTTTTGGTCAGTTTATTTGGATTACGAAGCGTATCTAAAGACTCAAGTGTTAGTGTGTGGCGCATCGTCATTTTGACCTGAGACAAGTCTGGGGGTCTATCTTTGAGCCAGTGCTGGAGAAGAAGCCTCTTTGCTACAAGTGCAATATAATGCCACAGTATATGTGGATGTAGGGCTGGGCGATTTTGGAAAAAATCAAAATCTCGATTTTATTTAAACCTATGGACGATTTTCGATTTAAATCTCTATTTTTTTTGCTTTTCTTTGATGAATAAAGAGAAAAAACTAAGAGGTACCGTATATACTCGTGTATAAGCCGACCCCCCTACTTTTGCCCCCAAAACCTGGGAAAACCTATTGACTCGTGTATAAGCCGAGGGTGGACCCCAGCACAGGTATACAGCCCCCAGCAGTGTGGTATACAGCAGCCTCCCCAGTGGTATATACAGGCCCCAGCAGTGTTACAGCAACAGCCCCAGTGGTATATACAGCAGCATCCCCAGTGGTGTATACAGTAGCAGCCCCAGTGGTATATACAGCAGCAGCCCCAGTGGTGTATACAGCAGCAGCCCCAGTGGTGTATGCAGCAGCAGCCCCAGTGGTGTGTACAGCAGCAGCCCCCAGTGTTATATACAGCAGCAGCCCCCAGTGTTATATACAGCAGCAGCCCCAGTGGTATATACAGCAGCAACCCCAGTGGTGTATACAGCAGCAGCCCCAGTGGTGTATACAGCAGCAGCCCCAGTGGTGTGTACAGCAGCAGCCCCCAGTGGTATATACAGCAGCAGCCCCAGTGGTGTATACAGCAGCAGCCCCAGTGGTGTATACAGCAGCAGTCCCAGTGGTGTATACAGCAGCAGCCCCAGTGGTGTATACAGCAGCAGCCCCAGTGGTGTATACAGGCGCCCCCCCCATGGGTATACAGGGGCGCCCCCCCCATGGGTATACAGGGCCCCCCCCCCCCTTGCTGGCTTAAACCTGTAAAGTAAGAGATCATTATACTTATCCCCGACGCCATCGCGCTACTCCGGCTTCATCCGGCTTCCTCTTCTGGTGGGCACAGGCAATGACGTCATTGTCTGTGCGCCAGAGGAGGAAGCCGGAAGAAGCCAGATGAAGCCGGAGGAGCGCGATGGCGTTGGCGTCGGGATAAGTATAATGATCTCTTACTTTACAGGTTTAAGCCAGCAAGGGGGGGAGCCCTGTATATCCATGAGGGGGAAGGGGGGCGGGGGCGCGGGCGCAGCCATTTTAAATCGAATTAGACAATTTTGGTTAAAACCAAAATCATGGCCACAGCAGGGGGCGAATTAATCGAATTAATTCGATTAATCGCCCAGCCCTATGTGGATGTCTGCTATTGTCAGAGTTTGTCTGGTAATGGAATATCCAGCGCATCAGATCCAGTCTCCCCATATCCCCACAGATCCCTTTAGCCCATGCTTCCACATCTCTCCAATAGTTTTGTGAGTCAGGGCAGGACCATAGACCATGTTCCAGGTCCGTCTTGAATATCTTACATTTTGGGCAATGGACCCATCTTCCTTGGTTGGCCTGAGGAGGTATATTAAAACTTTGAAAAGTACCGTGCATGATCCTGAATTGAGAATCCCTCCATCTCTCATTAGTAATATAGCGTCTAACCAGTCCCCACCCTTCAAGAATCTTTTGAGTAAGATCCGAATCATTTAAATGTTTGCGCCATTTGTCAAAAAATCCTCTCCTCATTTGCGGCCTGAGAACCTGCTGTAATTTGGCATATAATGAAGTAATAGACACATCACTTTCATTTATGGTTAGTAGCTCGGACCATAAATTGTTCTCGATTTCTCCAGAGAGGTCCCGCAAATGTGAAAGAAGATGATGGTGCAACTGGCAAAACTGTATAGCGTGGAACTGGGGTAAGTTATATGCGGACAACACCTCCTTCTCAGTCATCCATCTTTTTTCTTCCAGATTCATAAGGTCCCCCAATGTATTGACACCTCTATCTCTCCAAGCTTTAAATAGAGAGTTTTCGCGGCCCAACGGAAAGGGCATCCCCAAGGATTAAGCTGTCTGGAAACCCTCCACGCTAATTTAAGCTTTTTCCTAACCTCCTTCCACGTTATAATGGTATCCCTAAATATCACCGTGTTTTTCAAAGCGGCGGGGAGACAGGATAATGGCGAATGTAATAAGGCAGACAGGTCCCAGGGTCTGGCTCAGTCTCCCTCCAAATTTATATCTGAAAATCTATTTGATCCAATCCAGTACATTGCGTAAAATGCACGCTAAATTGTATCCCCTAATATCCGGGAGCTGAAGGCCACCTTCCTGTTTAGATTGGATTAAGGCTCTAAAGGCTAGCCGAGGTTTCTTGTTTATCCCCCCACAAAAACCTAGAAAAAGCTTTGTTAAGTCTCATTATATCAATATGTCTCAACAACATGGGGATAGTCTGATATATTTATTTTTATGGCAGCAGTTACAGGGAAAACACAATACTGCTGTGCCACAAATACCTGGTAGAAGCATCTCTGAGTTTACCAAGATCCTACTAATCACCAAACACCAAGAGATCATATGATCGCTGGGTACAACAGAATTGCATTGCTTCTATTCGCTACATAGTACTTGTTGAGCACCATGAGGTTTTATATGAGAAGCAAATGATAAATGAGTTCCAACTTCTCCTCAGCTGTGTCTGACAAACAGTGACCCTACCTGCACCTGCTAGATTGCTGGAATAGATGCAATAATGAAGCATCGCCAAAATAAATCACTGTAGACTGGAGACCTGCAATGCCTTTTGATAGTGGAAAGAATTAAACCTGTCACACTGTACATGTAGTCCGATTTGTGGACAGCATAGTATGCAGAAAGAGAAGCTGAGCAGAATGAAATATAGGTTTGTGAGAATAGATTCAGTATAACATGTAATTTATTTATATGAAATCTTTGGCGTTTAAATGCATATGAGTAAGGTGGGCGATCCTGCTCTGTGATTGACAGCTACCTCTGCATGCACACTCATACAGGTATTTTCATCTTGGCAGGTTGCCTTTAAGGGTACCGTCACACCTGGCGATGGCACCGCCGATTTCTTAGGCAACGTAGAGGCGTGGCCTATCGGTGCTGATATCGCCCCTGCGTCGCCTAATGTAAAGGGCTGATGGAGCTAATTATCGCCTCTGAGTGGTCGCCTAGTTTCACATCAGTGATGTGAAACCAGGTGAGCACTCTGGGGCGATGTGTACACATCGCCCCATGTAACAGGGGGACGGCGATCTGACAGGTGATGGGAGCCACAGATTCCCATGTAACAGCATCGCCGCTGGGGTTTTTGGACATCCCAGCGGCGATGCAGCCTGTCAGATCGCCAGTGCGTCGCCGGAGGTGTCACCGCATGTAAACATGCGACAGCGACACGCCAAAAACGTGCGCGCCCCGTCGATATCGGAGATGTCGTCGCCAGGTAAGACACTACCCTAAAAGGTTAAGCTTTATTTCCATAAAAGCTGAAAAATCACCTTCAAAGCAGTGAAGTATGTGAATGGCACTTGGTGTACAATTTAGCATAACAATTTTTTGTCACTCAATTAGGTTTCATTTATAACAATTCTGTGCTAGCATTTGTTTTTTCATACACAATTTTTTTTTATATATATTTACAAATGGGTTCAGAAAAGAATGGGAGGGGAAAGGGATAGGCTAGGGAAAGCAGGGAATAGACAATAAGGATAAAGGAAGTGAAACAGTTTAAAGTTAATGATCACTATGAATATTTCCATAAACTCTAATACAAAGGATTCCGTAGTGTAGTGGTTATCACGTTCGCCCAACAAGCATTTGTTTTTTTTTTATACATAACTTTTTAGTATATTTAAAAATGTGTACAGAAAAGAATGGGAGGGGGGAAGGGATAGGCTAGGGAAAGCAGGGAATAGACAATAGGGATTAAGTGAAACAGTTTACAGTTAATGATTACTATGAATATTTCCATAAACTCTAATACAAAGGATTCCGTAGTGTAGTGGTTAGCACGTTCGCCCAACAAGCATTTGTTTTTTTTCATACACAATTTTTTTAATATATTTACAAATGGGTTCAGAAAAGAATGGGAGGGGGAAGGGATAGGCAAGTGAAAGCAGGGAATAGACAATAGGGATTAAGTGAAACAGTTTACAATTAATGATCACTATATTTCCATAAACTCTAATACAAAGGATTCCGTAGTGTAGTGGTTAGCACGTTCACCCACCAAGCATTTGTTTTTTTATACACAACTTTTCATTATATTTACAAATGGGTACAGAAAAGAATGGGAGGGGGATAGGCTAGGGAAAGCAGGGAAGGAGACAATAGGGATTAAGGAAGTGAAACAGTTTACAGTTAATGATCATTATGAATATTTCCATAAACTCTAATACAAAGGATTCCGTAGTGTAATAGTTATCACGTTCACCCAAGCATTTGTTTCTTTCATACACAATTTTTTTAATATATTTACAAATGGGTTCAGAAAAGAATGGGAGGGGGAAGGGATAGGCAAGTGAAAGCAGGGAATAGACAATAGGGATTAAGTGAAACAGTTTACAGTTAATGATTACTATGAATATTTCCATAAACTCTAATACAAAGGATTCCGTAATGTAGTGATTATCACGTTCGCCCAACAAGCATTTGTTTTTTTTTTATACATAACTTTTTAGTATATTTAAAAATGGGTACAGAAAAGAATGGGAGGGGGGAAGGGATAGGTTAGGGAAAGCAGGAAAGACAATAGGGATTAAGAAAATGAAACAGTTTACAGTTAATAATCACTATGAATATTTCCATACTCTTATACAAAGGATTCCGTAGTGTAGTGGTTATCACGTTCGCCCAACAAGCATTTGTTTTTTTTATACACAACTTTTTATTGTATTTACAAATGGGTACAGAAAAGAAAGGAAGGGGGGAAGGGATGGGCTAGGGAAAGCAGGGAATAGACAATAGGGATTAAGGAAGTGAAACAGTTTACAGTTAATGATTACTATGACTATTTCCATAAACTCTAATACAAAAGGATTCCGTAGTGTAATGGTTATCACGTTCGCCCAACAAGCATTTTTGTTTTTTATACACAACTTTTATTTATATTTACAAATGGGTGCAGAAAAGAATGGGAGGGGAGAAGGGATAGGCTAGGGAAAGCAGGGAAGAGACAATAGGGATTAAGGAAGAGATACAGTTTACAGTTAATGATCACTATGAATATTTCCATAAACTCTAATACAAAGGATTCCGTAGTGTAGTGATTATCACGTTCGCCCAACAAGCATTTTTGTTTTTTATACACAATTTTTTTAATATATTTACAAATGGGTTCAGAAAAGAATGGGAGGGGGAAGGGATAGGCAAGTGAAAGCAGGGAATAGACAATAGGGATTAAGTGAAACAGTTTACAGTTAATGATTACTATGAATATTTCCATAAACTCTAATACAAAGGATTTCGTAGTGTAGTGGTTAGCACGTTTGCCCAAGCATTTGTTTTTTTCATACACAAATTTTTTATTATATTTACAAACGGGTACAGAAAAGAATGGGAGGGGGGACGGGATAGGTTAGGGAAAGCAGGAAAGACAATAGGGATTAAGAAAATGAAACAGTTTACAGTTAATAATCACTATGAATATTTCCATACTCTTATACAAAGGATTCCGTAGTGTAGTGGTTATCACGTTCGCCCAACAAGCATTTGTTTTTTTTATACACAACTTTTTATTGTATTTACAAATGGGTACAGAAAAGAAAGGAAGGGGGGAAGGGATGGGCTAGGGAAAGCAGGGAATAGACAATAGGGATTAAGGAAGTGAAACAGTTTACAGTTAATGATTACTATGACTATTTCCATAAACTCTAATACAAAAGGATTCCGTAGTGTAATGGTTATCACGTTCGCCCAACAAGCATTTTTGTTTTTTATACACAACTTTTTATTATATTTACAAATGGGTGCAGAAAAGAATGGGAGGGGAGAAGGGATAGGCTAGGGAAAGCAGGGAAGAGACAATAGGGATTAAGGAAGAGATACAGTTTACAGTTAATGATCACTATGAATATTTCCATAAACTCTAATACAAAGGATTCCGTAGTGTAGTGATTATCACGTTCGCCCAACAAGCATTTTTGTTTTTTATACACAATTTTTTTAATATATTTACAAATGGGTTCAGAAAAGAATGGGAGGGGGAAGGGATAGGCAAGTGAAAGCAGGGAATAGACAATAGGGATTAAGTGAAACAGTTTACAGTTAATGATTACTATGAATATTTCCATAAACTCTAATACAAAGGATTCCGTAGTGTAGTGATTATCACGTTCGCCCAACAAGCATTTGTTTTTTTTCATACACAACTTTTTATTATATTTAAAAATGGGTACAGAAAAGAATGGGAGGGGGGAAGGATAGGCTAGGGAAAGCAGGGAATAGACAATAGGGATTAAGGAAGTGAAACAGTTTACAGTTAGTGATCACTATGAATATTTCGATAAACTCTAATACAAAGGATTCCGTAGTGTAGTGGTTATCACGTTCGCCCAACAAGCATTTGTTTTTTTCATACACAAATTTTTTAATATATTTACAAATGGGTTCAGAAAAGAATGGGAGGGGGAAGGGATAGGCAAGTGAAAGCAGGGAAGAGACAATAGGGATTAAGGAAGTGAAACAGTTTACAGTTAATGATCACTATGAATATTTCCATAAACTCTAATACAAAGGATTCCGTAATGTAGTGGTTAGCACGTTCACCCAACAAGCATTTGTTGTTTTTTTTATACACAACTTTTTAGAATATTTACAAATGGGTACAGAAAAGAATGGGAGGGGAAGGGATAGGCTAGGGAAATCAGGGAATAGACAATAGGGATTAAGTGAAACAGTTTACAGTTAATGATTACTATGAATATTTCCATAAACTCTAATACAAAGGATTCCGTAGTGTAATGGTTATCACGTTCGCCCAATAAGCATTTGTTTTTTTTATACACAACTTTTTATTATATTTACAAATGGGTACAGAAAAGAATGGGAGGGGGGGAAGGGATAGGATAGGAAAGCAGGGAAGAGACAATAGGGACTACGAAAGTGAAACAGTTTACAGTTAATGATCACTATGAATATTTCCATAAACTCTTATACAAAGGATTCCGTAGTGTAGTGGTTATCACATTCGCCCAAGCATTTGTTTTTTTCATACACAAATATTTTATATTTACAAACGGGTACAGAAAATAATGGGAGGGGGGAAGGGATAGGCTAGGGAAAGCAGGGAATAGACAATAGGGATTAAGGAAGTGAAACAGTTTACAGTTAATGATCACTATGAATATTTCCATAAACTCTAATACAAAGGATTCCGTAGTGTAGTGGTTATCACGTTCGCCCAACAAGCATTTGTTTTTTTCATACACAAATTTTTTATTATATTTACAAACGGGTTCAGAAAAGAATGGGCGGGGGGAAGGGATAGGCTAGGGAAAGCAGGGAAGAGACAATAGGGATTAAGGAAGTGAAACAGTTTACAGTTAATCATTACTATGAATATTTCCATAAACTCTAATACAAAGGATTCCGTAGTGTAGTGGTTAGCACGTTCACCCACCAAGCATTTGTTTTTTTTACAATGATACTGTACAAATAATTGAATTACCTTGACATGGGAGAGGGTTAAAGTTGGTACTTCTGGTGAAAGCAGTTTTCTTTAAAGAAACAAAAAAGTAAAACAAGTAAATAAAAGTATACAGAGAAAAAAAACATCATCTCCTGACTTTGTCCGTTTTGAATTTCATTAACACAGCGACAACAAAGAGACTGATGAAGATTACCGTATATACTCGTGTATAAGCCGAGTTTTTCAGCCCAAAAATTGGGCTGAAAAGTCCCCCCCTCGGCTTATACACGAGTCACTATACGGGGTGAGTGGGGTGGGGGCTCTGTCCGGGTGCTGGGGAGGCAGGAGGAGGCGGGGGGAGGCTGCTGTATGAGCGGCCCCGTCACGTGGGGCCGCTCATTACATATGCACTGCATCCCCCTGTCAATCAGCGCCAGGGGGAGCAGTGCATATATGTGTATTGCAGCCCCCCAATCTGCTGGCACACGTCCCCCCTGTTGTAAGGCCCCCCCCTGCTGAATACTTACCATCCCTGGTCTTCAGCAGCACCCCGGCGCCGGTCCTCTGTGCTCCGGTCCTACGCGATCCCGTCCTCTGTGCTCCGCTCCACGGCTGCATCCGGGTTCCCCGCGCGTCGCCGACGCGATGACGTCATTGCTTCTGCGACGCGCGGGGAACCCGGATGCAGCCGTGGAGCGGAGCACAGAGGACGGGATCGCGGAGGACCGGAGCACAGAGGACCGGCGCCGGGGTGCTGCTGAAGACCAGGGATGGTAAGTAATCAGCAGGGGGGGCCTTACAACAGGGGGGACGTGTGCCAGCATTTGTGTGGGGCTGCAATACCACTGGGGCTGCTGTATACTGGGGCTGCTGTATATAGGGGCTGTATACTGGGGCTGCAATACCACTGGGGCTGCTGTATATAGGGGCTGTATACACCACTGGGGCTGCAATACCACTGGGGCTGCTGTATATAGGGGCTGTATACACCACTGGGGCTGCAATACCACTGGGGCTGCTGTATATAGGGGCTGTATACACCACTGGGGCTGCAATACCACTGGGCTGCTGTATATAGGGGCTGTATACACCACTGGGGCTGCAAGACCACTGGGGCTGCTGTATATAGGGGCTGTATACACCACTGGGGCTGCAATACCACTGGGGCTGCTGTATATAGGGGCTGCTGTATACACCACTGGGGCTGCAATACCACTGGGGCTGCTGTATATAGGGGCTGCTGTATATACCACTGGGGCTGCAATACCACTGGGGCTGCTGTATATAGGGGCTGCTGTATACACCACTGGGGCTGCAATACCACTGGGGCTGCTGTATATAGGGGCTGTATACACCACTGGGGCTAAGCAATACCACTGGGGCTGCTGTATATAGGGGCTTGTATACACCACTGGGGCTGCAATACCACTGGGGCTGCTGTATATAGGGGCTGCTGTATAACCACTGGGGCTGCAATACCACTGGGGCTGCTGTATATAGGGGCTGCTGTATACACCACTGGGGCTGCAATACCACTGGGGCTGCTGTATATATAGGGGCTGCTGTATACACCACTGGGGCTGCAATACCACTGGGGCTGCTGTATATAGGGGCTGCTGTATACACCACTGGGGCTGCAATACCACTGGGGCTGCTGTATATAGGGGCTTGTATACACCACTGGGGCTGCAATACCACTGGGGCTGCTGTATATAGGGGCTGCTGTAAACCACTGGGGCTGCAATACCACTGGGGCTGCTGTATATAGGGGCTGCTAATAACCAGCTAATACCCTGGGCTGCTGTATATATATACCACTAGGGCTGCTGTATATACCACTGGGGGCTGCTGTATATCCATGCTGCTGCTATGGGGCCTGTATACCACTGCTGGGGGCTGCATACCTGTGCTGGGGTCCACCCTCGGCTTATACGCGAGTCAATAGATTTTCCCAGGTTTTGGGGGCAAAAGTAGGGGGGTCGGCTTATACACGGGTCGGCTTATACACGAGTATATACGGTACATGGAATTGAGCGCTATTGGTTTGAACACCTCCCATTTAATGAATACAACTAGAGTTGGTAGAAATTAATTTGTAAGCCCCATTCTATTGATTAAAAGAGGGGTCTGTAGCCGCTGTTATGGAGAAGGAGTACAGTCTCTTTCCTACTGAAGTCCGCGGCCCTTCTTTTGATTAGTTGGCCTGGTAAGGCTGTTGTCACACTGCGTATTTTTTGGATTGATTTGGCCCCCATGCATCCCTATGGGCCACGGATTGGATCGGATTTGGCCTAATTGCCATCCGATTTTGTCGGATCCGATTTGTGTCAGATTTTTTGCTGTACCCAAAATCTGAGACTGCTCCAATTTTGGGCACAGCGGACCAAATCGGACTGAATTGGATCTGACCCGATCCGCGGCTGTTAACTATGGAGCACGGGTCCGAGGAAACAGCTGATCATTCCTCAGACCCAATTTTAGTGTACTGAGCATGCTCAGTACACTTCAATTGATCCTTACCATCTAATTTCACTTCCGCAATGTATATACATACATTGCAGAAGTGAAATTTAGCAAAAGAAAGGGTTAAAAATAAAAAAATTATATTCTCACCTTTCCAGCAATCCCCAAACGCCTCCAGCAAGCTCCGGATGCTTACAGGACCACCGGTTACGTCACAACCGATCAGCTGATCGCATCACATGACCGGTTACCGCAGTAACTGCGGTCATGTGACCCAATGACGCTGCCGGGTTGTGACATAACCGCAGGTCCTCTAAACATCCGGAGCTTGCTGGAGACGTCGGGGGACTCGCTGGAAGGTGAGCAGAAAAAATATGTATTTTTAACCCTTTCTTTTACTAAATTTCACTTCCGCAATGTATGTATATACATTGCAGAAGTGAAAGTGCCCCGCTGCCTCCTGTCATCTCTGTGTCCGGATCCGTGATAATCACAGCCCCAGACACAGAAATAGGTCACCTCCTGTGGTATCTGTTCCTATCTGTGTGGTCTTCAAAAAGTAGGATCCTACGGACAGGTAAAAAATACGCTATGTGAAACCAGCCTAAAAGGTAACGTGTAACGTAGTGCCAGGCAAGCTAATCAAAAGTAGAACCATGTATGTCAGCAGCTAAGAGGCAATACTCCCTCAGCTAATGAAAAGGGATGTGCAATCGATCCACAGCACAACAATTCTAACTAAATATGCAGGTTTTTTAAAAAAAAAACATTTTACTTGGTAAAAATAAAAGCTGGTTAAATGGCTGTAAGTTACAGAAAGTTACTATTTAATGAATACTACCATGTCTTTTGTATTTAAGCCACAGATTTAGGGAAGAATATCTACACAACTTGCCTATTTTGGACACATCATATGAAAAGAGAAAGCACTGGAGAAGGACATCATGGGCGGAATAATAGAAGAAAGAAGGTGAAAGGAAGACCCACAATGCGAAACGGCTTGATACTATCAAGGTAACAGCGAAGAAGACCCTGGTGGACCTATCTAGGCTCGTACAAGATTGATCTTCCTACAGAGCATTCATCCATCAAATCGCCATAGCTCGAGATCGAGCTGAAGGCTATTAAATAATAAAATAAAATCTCCATAAATGCAGAGTTCAATTCAATATGCTACGCCTCTATATGCTTATATAGTCAGAGGTATATGGAAGTAGAGCCATAGGTATAATTAGCAATGAGAGTGTGATTGTTACTATTCACTACTCGCACGGTAGTACAGTATCGTGATGCTCATTACTTAGCGAGTAACGCTGCTGCTTGTGAGTGATGTGTCCTTCGTGAATGATCTGACAAAATTACCACTCCCTTCATGCACAAAGGAGTCGCACTCGAGTGAGAGCAGTTGAATGTAGCGGCATCGTGGATCTTTGTTCAATATGCTGTTATTGATCCAGTTAGGATACTCCCTCGGGAGGGTGTGCAGGAGGGAGTGTGCAAGCAACGGTGACCGTCTCGAAGGAGCCCGTACAAGAGGAATCATCTCGAAACGTCACCATTGCTTGCACACTCCTCCCTCAACCCTCCCGATGAATGATCTAAACTGGATCATAAAAGCATATGAACAAAAATCCACGAGTGCCGCTTTCATCTGTTACTGAATCCACATGCTTATACTAAAAGCTGAGCACCGGATTCAACCACCATCATCGGACAAAGAAAGACACCAGCAGCTACTACAGATCAGTGCCTTTCAATCTATCCATGAGATTGAATGGTAGGCTCTCTCTAGAGCAGGGGTGGGCAGCTCCAGGCCTCGAGGGCCGCACATAGTCCAGGTTTTCTGTATATCCTTAGCATTTGACAGTTGGTAATTGAATCTCCTGCACAGGTGACGATTCCAACTGTCAAATGCTAAGGATATCCAGAAAACCTGGACTGTGTGCGGCCCTCGAGGCCTGGAGTTGCCCACCCCTGCTCTAGAGGGTGCAGCAAGGTGGTGTATGAAGTGAAAACTCAAAAAAAAAAAAAAAAAAAAAAAACACCCTCTCACCCTGACTCGAAATGCTTGCTTTATGGCCGGATGTGACTAATTGACTAAGGCCCCTTTCAAACCAGCTTTTTTTTTTTCAAATTGCAGCAGATCCGGCAGATTCACCGCATAGGCCACCTATTGGCCGCACTTGTGGCAAGCCCCATGCATTGTCTATGGGGCTTGCGGCAAGCGCGGTATAGCCGCAGTTTCGGCACTTGTGGCAGTTGCAGATGCGAAAAAAACGCTGCTGACTGTTTTTTTTCATGGCCGCAAGTGCCGAAACCGCGGCTATACCGCACTTGCCTCACCTGCCGCAAGCCCCATTGCCAATTAATGGGGCTTGCCACAAGTGGGCCGTAAGCCCCACTCATTGTGGCCGTTAGGCGGCAGATTCGGCAAATCTGCCGGATCTGCCGCAATTCGAAAAAAACGCCAGTGTGAAAGGGGCCTAACATTGGATTTGCTATTCGGACAAATATGTGAGTATTACATAGCACTCGTTACGAGTATAGCGATTATGAATATTAAGCTGCTCGCTCATCACTCATCCTAATCGTGCCAGATACTGTAGGATAGTCACAAAGTTGGATCTATGCTTCGCTGTCCCAGGTGGTCTGTTAAATGTCCTGCTCTGCCAACACCACCATGATTACAAAAGAGTTTAGCAGTTATGTGCTCACTGCCTTAAAGGAGTTGTCCCTTTTCAGTAGTGTTAGGCTGCCTTCAGACTTGCAGATGCATCTGCAGCGTTTTGCAGATGCATCTGAAAGCATCTGCATGCAGACCGCGGCCCCTATGTTTATAATGGAGCGCACGGCGGTCTGCAGATGCTTGCAGACCGCCGTGCGCTCTCATTGCCCGCCATTAGTGATCTGTGCGCAGGCGGATGCTGCATTGCTGAAGTGATGTCAGTGCTTTAAACAACAGACATGGGAAGCTTTGATGGAAACTAATTGTCTTAGGCACTGTTTGTTTTTATTACTAACAGATTATTCAAAACACTTTTCTGACAGGAGTATCTGTCACTTTCTAACATTTTCTTAATTTGGCCAGGGTGAGGGTAAGAAATACGTAATTTGTGTGACTAGAAGACGTGATTATAGGGTATGACCCAAATATTTTTTAATGTTTCCATCTTTCCAATCTTCAAAAGTTGGGAGTCTGCATATACTCGTCCATGACAGTAGAATGTAAGTACGCAAGAGCAGGGTCCTCTTCCTTCTGTACCAGTACGTCATTGTTAATTTATTTACTGTAAATTATATCTATATTAAATAAAAAACAAAAACAGGAGAACACTATAGGAGTTTTTGGGGAAAAAAAAATCAGTACAATAATTTTTATTCTTAAATATGCAAAATTCCAGTGAATGACTTTAAAAATTGTATACAAAATTCAGACACAAGGGTGATTACATAACAAGAATACAGACAATATGAAACAGGGTTCTAGATGTATGTCATAACCATGAAGGGCTCTAAAATTGAATGCATAGGTATATATTAAGCTGGATGAATTATTCCAGGGAATGCCCTTTGTGTAAAATATCACCATTGATTCCATAGAAGTGCCTTTTTTTAGATTACATTTGTGCATCTTTTTGAGATTTAGGGCTGTATATTAACATGACTCATATTTTACTGTAAGATGACCTTTCTGTAATTGACTCTTGTCTTATGGAAATTGTGTAACTATTCCATTTATTTCATTATATGTAAATGAGTCATGTGATTCCTCCAGCTTAATACATACCTATTCATGCAATTTTAGCACCCTTCATGGTTATGACATACATCTAAAGGCCGCTTCACACGCTAGGATATCGTTAACGATATTGTTGAAACGTCATGGATTTGTGATCGTTCAAACGATATCGTTAGTGCATCGTTGTGTGTAAATGAACGATGTAGGAAGGAAAAATCGTTGGAACGTTCATCACAAATTTGAGATCCAGACCTCAAATCTATCATTCGTCGTCTAATTAATGTCATGGGAAGAAGCTACATCGTTCAGTGTGACACTTTTTTGAACGATATCATTCATATTTCTCCTATTCCTGCCGCTTTGTAAAATCGTTCAAACGTTCTTCTCCAAATAGCTGGAGCGTTGCCAAATTTAAGATCATTAACGATATCATTGCATGTGACAATGCACTAATGATGTCGGAAGGATCGCGGTCACGTGACATAGCTAACGATCTCGTTCACCTATAATCTAGCGTGTGAAGCGGCCTTCAAACCCTTTTTTGTATTGTCTGCATTCTTGTTATGTAATTCCCCTTGTGTCTGAATTTTGTATACAATTTTTAAATTAATTCACTGGAATTTTGTATATTTAAGAATAAAAATTATTGTACTGATTTTTTTGCACAAAAACTTCTATAGTGTTCTCAAATAGTAAAGGAAAAGACGGCACTCACCCTGATTTTCCTTGAAGGAGGTTGTACTTTAGCATAGAGTGGGTTACACGAGATTAGGGAGGGAGGGGGGTGCGGTGAAGGACCCCTTCACCACACCCCCCTCCCTAATCTCGTGTAACCCACTCCATGCTTATGGAATATAGTACAACCTCCTTCAAGGAAAATCAGGATGAGTGCCGTCTTTTACTTTACTATTTATGATAAATTGCCGCATTGAAGACTTGAGCAACACCCTAGAGCAGAAGCTGGAAAAAGAGCTAAGCAAGCACCACTAGTGCCCAGTACTCTCTTATACACATGAATTGGATCTTACTCCTATAGTGTTCTCCTGTTTTTTTATGAGTTAATATGGAGGTACTAACTCTAGGAGCGATTTAGCATTTAAGGGAATTTTACAATCATGTTTCCTTTGGTTCATTTGGTATTTATATTTTTGTATGTTACCCCTTTCTCATGTACACCACCATGGAATTAATGGTGCCATATACAGTATATAAATAATGTATATACAGTATATAAAGCTGAGTGAATGTATTGTGTGTAAGTATTTATCAAGCCCTGCCCACTCCACATAGCCCTGTCCACTTCAGTTAGCCATGCCCACTTCATAGCCCACCTTCTTACAGAGCCAGACAACATTCTATGGAGGAAGGGGGGAGCTATACACAGAATCAGACAACATTCTGCGGAGGGAGAGGAGCTAGAGGCAGAACCAGACAACATTCTATGGAGGGCAGGAGCTAGAGGCAGAACCTGACAACATTCTATGAAAGGAGAGGAGCTGGAGGTAGAACCAGACAACATTCTATGGAGGGGAAGGAGCTATACGCTGAATCAGGCAACATTCTATGGAGGGAGAGGAGCTAGAGGAGAACCAGACAACATTCTATGGAGGGGAGGAGCTATACGCAGAATCAAGCAACATTCTATGGAGAGGGAGGATCTAGAGGCAGAACCAGATAACATTCTATGGGGAGGCAGGAGCTACAGGCAGAACCAGAGAACATTCTATGGCGGGAGAGAAGCTAGAGGCAGAACCAGACAACATTCTTTGGAGGGAGAGGCGCTATAGGCAGAACCAGACAACATTCTATAGAGGGAGAGGAGCTAGAGGTAGAACCAGAAACCATTCTATGGAGAGAAAGGAGCTAGAGGCAGAACCAGACATTCTATGGTGGGAGAGAAGCTAGAGGCAGAACAAGACAACATTCTATGGAGAGGGAGGAGACAGACAATATTCTATGGGGTGGAGGACCTAGAGGCACAACCAGACAACATTCTATGGAGGAGGCGCTAGAGGCAGAGCCAGACAATATTCTGTGGAGGGGGAGGAGGTAGAGGCAGAACCAGACAACATTCTATGGAGGAGGAGGATATGGAGGCAGAACCAGACAACATTCTATGGAGGGCAGGAGCTAGAGGCAGAACCTGACAACATTCTATGGAGGGGAAGGAGCTATAGCAGAATCAGGCAACATTCTATGGAGGGAGAGGAGCTAGAGGCAAACCTGACAACATTCTATGAAGGGAGAGGAGCTAGAGGTAGAACCAGACAACATTCTATGGAGGGGGAGGAGCTATATGCAGAATGAGGCAACATTCTATGAAGGGAGAGGAGCTAGAGGTAGAACAAGACAACATCTATGGAGGGAGAGGAGCTATATGCAGAATCAGGCAACATTCTATGGAGGGAGAGAGCTAGAGCAGAACCAGACAACATTCTATGGAGGGAAATGAGCTAGAGCAGAAACAGGCAACATTATATGGAGGGCAGGAGCTAGAGGTAGAACCAGACAACATACTATGGAGGGGAGGAGCTATACGCAGAATCAAGCAACATTCTATGGAGAGGGAGGATCTAGAGGCAGAACCAGAGAACATTCTATGGCGGGAGAGGAGCTAGAGGCAGAACCAGACAACATTCTTTGGAGGGGAGGGCTATAGGCAGAACCAGACAACATTCTATAGAGGGAGAGAGCTAGAGGTAGAACCAGAGACCATTCTATAGAGAGAAAGGAGCTAGAGGCAGAACCAGACATTCTATGGTGGGAGAGAAGCTAGAGGCAGAACAAGACAACATTCTATGGAGAGGGAGGAGCCAGACAATATTCTATGGGGTGGAGGACCTAGAGGCACAACCAGACAACATTCTATGGAGGAGGCGCTAGAGGCAGAGCCAGACAATATTCTGTGGAGGGGGAGGAGGTAGAGGCAGAACCAGACAACATTCTATGGAGGAGGAGGATATGGAGGCAGAACCAGACAACATTCTATGGAGGAGGAGGATATGGAGGTAGAACCAGACATTCTATGGAGGAGGAGGATCTGAGGCAGAACCAGACAGCATTCTATGGAGGAGGAGGATCTGAAGGCAGACATTTAGGCTGCGTTCACACATTCGCGTATTTTATCGCGTTTTTTTACGCGCGTCTTTTCAAGGGAAAAAACGCGCGTTTAAAAACGCGATAAGAATACGCGAGAGAACAACTCGCTTCTACTTCAATCGCGCATTTAGACGCGCGTTTTATAATGGGGCCTATGGAAACGCGCGCGTAAAAAAACGCAAAGAATTGACATGTTCATTCTTTTTACGCGCGCGTTTTTTGCTCCAAAAACGCTGCGTTTAATTACGTGATGTCTGCAAGGCAAAGTGAATGTCCATTCACTTGCTGTAAAACGCAGATGCACATGCGTTTTTGGAGCAAATACGCGCGTAAAAAAACGCGCAAAATACGCGATGATGCAAAATAATCATTTATTCTATTATAACTAAAAACAGTCAGTTACTATGTTCAGGCAACACCGGGCTCTACAGCTAGTAATAATGAGACAGTAGGAGAACTGTAAAATACACGGGTATAAAATGGTATAAAAAAAAAAGATGAAAAAAGTACACTACCTTAAATTTTCTTCCTCATCTTCGTCAAAAAGTTTCACCTGTGACAGTGCTGGTTGTGACAGGAGCTGTTGCTGCTCTCGCTATAGTAAGAAGGTGTAGATGTCAGTTTATCTTATACATAGTATACATATTTATCTTATACATAGTAATTTATGCATTGAGAAAAGTGCTAAGTGTGAGTCAAGTTATGAAGGCAGCAACAATCTTAGAAGCTGCAGAGATAAAACATTAAGGTTGCATTTTTATAACTTTCTAAGCTATAAGGGTATGTGCCCACAGGACGTTTTTTAAGCAGTTCTGAACGCAGCAAAATCTATACTGGTTTCAAGGATCCTAGAGTCCTTGCCAGGTGATTTGCTGCGTTCAGGTCCTGCGTTGTTATAGCGTTTTTTGTGCGTTTTTTCTGCATTTTTGATGCTGCGTTTTTGTCATTGACTGCAGCAAAAACGCAGGAAAATAACACGTCAATTCTTTCCCATCCGCAGCAAAACCGGAGGGATTTGATAGTTCTGACACTTGCAAAACCAATGTGTGGGCACAGCGTTTCTGTGAAACACATTGGTTTTGCTGGGAATCCCAACCTCAGGAACAAATTAGCAAACATTACCATAAAACCAATGGTAAACTGCATGCAGAAACCACAGCAAAAACGCAGCAAAAACGTGCTGTGGGCACATACCCTAAGGTTACCATATGTTCACACTGTGCATTTTTTATCTGTTTTTTTGGATCAGTTTTTGCAGTGAAAATGCAGTGAACACATCACCTAAATGGATTTTCAGCAAAGTCAATGGGTTTTAAAATTTTGCTGTTCAGTCTGCCCTTTCATTACTTGGTGCATTTTTTCCCTTGAAAAGTGATCCGCAAAAAGAATAAGCATGTTAATTATCAGTGCGCTTTTCTGGTCCGCTTTTTCCACTGAAACCAATTGTCTATGGCTTAAAAAAAAGCAGCCAAAAATGAATGATCCGTTTCTGATGCGTTTTTTTGAAAAGCTGATCCATTTTTCCGCCCGAAAAAGAGCTAAAAACGCACAAAAAAACAGATCAAAAATGCACAGTGTGAACATAGCCTAAAAGTACACAATTACTGTATACCTTAGAAGAAAGTCACACTTGTAGGGGACAGATAAAAGGAGGCTTAACTGCAGGATGAGACTGTGCAGGGTATCCATAGAAAAACATAAATGGCCACTTTACACATCCCGATATCGGCGTCCAACTCCAACCAAAAGTCACGTGGTTCGTGCGTTGTCCCCGATATCGTTCGTGCGTTGTATGGTTTAAACGTCCAATACGATGCACGAACAATGCCAAAACGATATCGGGGATCAAATGAGCCTGCTCTCCAACGGGCCGATATTGGTTGGACGTTGTGGCCGGATCGGGCTGTGTAAAAGCCCAACAACGATGTGAAGTACAACGTCCCCTATTCTCTCCCATGTTAAATGGTAGTTCCTGGGTCGCTCGTACAAGGGGGCGTACACATCGCTGGAGCGTTGCCTGTCAATATCGCGCTGTATAACATCTCCTATGCGATCTTGGAATTCAGCCCAGAAAAAGCACGCTCCCACGCCGTTGGATCCAATATTGGACCGACGTTGGGACATGTAAAGTGGTCATAAGCGCTGTATACACAAAACAACACTATATGTTTAATTAACCTCTTCTTATTCCCCAATAGACACAATTTTGGTTAATTTTCTGCTGACATATTTGAGATTGTATTTTTGAGGGGTAATGACTATACTATTTACTATACTAAAAATGGGTGAAGTGAAAAGATGAAAGAACGTTTAGCTTTTTGGGTTTTGTTTTAACCAACATTCAATGAGTGCGGTAAAAAAGACCCAAAAATATGTCCTGTACTCACACTGACCTAAAGCAGAGATGCTAAACAACATAAATAAATTACATATATACATACACACACAGTGGGTAAGATAAGTATTGAACGCATTAACAATTTTCTAAGTAAAATATATTTCTAAAGGTGGTATCTCCAGATGTCAGCAACAACCCATCCAATCCACACAGCCAAAGTAATCAAATGTAGATGTCTATGAATTCAGTTATAGGCAATAATGAGAAATTACAGGGAAAAATTATTGAACACATGGAAAAAGAGGTGCAACAAGCCATGGAAAGTCATGACACCAGCTGAAATCTATCAATAATTATAAAGCATTTCTGCCACTTAGTGAAAAATCAGCTGGTTAAACTAATGACATATAAAAAGGTGCCACACAAGAAACATCTCAACATGGCTAAAACCAGGGAGTCGTCTCAAGACCTTTTCAACATTATTGTTGCAGAACATTCTGATCGCATTGTTTACAGAAGAAATTCTAAACAACTGAATGTTCCAGTAAGCACTGTTGGGGCCAAAATCTTGCAGTGGAAAGAACATAATTTCATCATAAACTGGCCATGGCCAGGAGCACCCCCACAATATTGCAGACAAAGGAGTAAAAAAAAGTATCGCAAGACTTGTCCAAGAGTCAAGGACCACCAGAGATCTACAGAAAGACCTAGAATTAGCAGGTACAATTATTTCAAAGAAATCAAGAAGTAATGCACACAACCTCCACGGCCTGTATGAACGCTCTGTATGCAAGACACCATTACTGAACAAAAAGCATGTCCTTGCACTGTTAAAGTTTGCCCAACAACATGTAGACAAGCCTATGAAATACTGGGAGAATATAGTCTGGTCAGATGAGACTAAAATGGAACTCTTTGGATGCCATAACTCTTTGGATACCCACCATGTTTGGAGACCTTGAACACCATACCAACAGTGAAGTTTGGACATGGGAACATCATTTTTTGTGGGGCTGTATTCCAGCATATTGCACTGGAAAACTTTATATGAAGGAAGGATGAAGGGACAAATATACGAGACATTCTTGATAAAAATCTGCTGCCATCTACCAGTATGAGAAAGATGAAACAAAGGTGGACATTTCAGGAACAAAATGATTCCAAACACAGGCAAGGAAACTCTGAGAAAGAAAATAAAGCTGCTAGAATGGCCAGGCAATCACCTGACCTGAACACGACAGAACATTTATGGAAGGAACTAAAGCTCAGAGTTCACTGAAAGAGTCCATAGAACCCTCAGGATTTTAAGTGTGTTTATGTGCAAAAATGAGTCGAAATCAGACCCGAGCAATGCATGCCACTAGTTTATCCATACAAGAGATGTCTTGAAGCTGTCATCATCAACAATGGCTTTTGTACAAAGTATTAACTACATTTCAGAAAGTGTGTTCAATACTATTTCCCTGTGTGATTTCTCAATATTACACATAAACTATAAGTGTCTATAAATTACGTTGATTTCTTTACCTGACGTGATAGTATGGTTTGTTACTGACATATGGCGAGAAATTCATGTCAATAGCACCTTAAGACATATATTTGCCTAGAGAATTGGTGACATGTTCAATACTTGTTTCACCTGCTTTAAGTACAAAAGGGGCTGGAATGTAGAACCATCATGGAGCCCCCGGTGGCCACCCCCCTCACCACACCCCCCTGTTCTGCAGCAACATTAGGTTGAATCTGCTGTTTGATCTATTGTTCCCTAAAGGGAGGTGTAAGTGCTGAGGAGCAGATATGATTTTATTAATTTATAAGCGATCTAAACATCCTAAGACTGCAGAGGACAGCTCAGCTTCATCATGTAGGAGGGCAGGGACAGTGCAAAAAATTGTCTTTTCCCATTGTTCCCCTTTAAACTGTTGGCACCCTAGAAGTTGTTCTAGAAAATGATGTATTTTTCCCAGAAAATGATTGCAATTACACATATTTTGTTATGCATCTTTGTTTCCTTTGTGTATTTTGGAACAACAAAAAAAGCAAAACAAAGGAAAACAGAAGACAAGTTGGATATAACTTGACACAAAACTCCAAAGGTGAGCCGGACAAAATTGTTAGCACCCTCAATTTAAAGGGAACCTGTCAGCTATTTTATGCCCTCCCAGCTATCACTGTCTGTAGCTATAGCTTTATAATACTAGTGTAACCACCCCTGTCTGAGCTCATAGTGTAATGTAAAAGGTGAAAAAAAAGCATTTATACATTTACATTATATACATAAAGTATAATGTAAATGTAGACCTGTAGTCTATCTACACAGGTTAATAGTTAACATTTCAGCCTTATGTTAGAACATTTTGGGAGACCTGATTGATGTCACAATCATGTGAGTATAATAGGCGGAGCTAAATCCCCATAGGACATAAAAAGTTTGCACACTTAGCTCCACCCACTATGGTCACATGATCGTTACATCACACAGGTCCTTTAGCCATGAAAGTTAATAGTGAGTTAACTATTATCCAGCCTGACAGTCCCCCTCCTCTAAGGAGGGGACTGAAATATAAGTGTATAAATGCTTTTTTTTTCACCTTTCACATTTTACTATGAGCTCAGACAGGGATGATTAGAATAGTATTATGAAGCTGCACGGACAGACAGTGATAGCTGGGAGGACATAAACCACCTTTAATATTTAGATGCACACCCTTAGAATATATAACTGCAATTGCTTCCTATAACCATTAACAAGCTTCTTACAGCTCTCAAATAGAAGGGTGCTGTGAGGGTAACTGATATATATATATTTGACTGCATATAACCATTGTAACCGACTACCTTTATTTGCATATCTGACTGTAATATCTGTATATGTGAAAATGTGTAAATATTGTTGTTATTCTAGCGTGCCCATACGGCGATTAAATATAAAATTTATTCCTGGGTGCCCCCTTAATCCTTTGGTGCCCCCTTATCGTTAGGGCCTCATTTACTTATCCTTGGTCAATTCCCTGATTGACCTGACTGCTCTACTAGAGGATGTTCATAAAGTAACTATGCAGTGGTTAGTTAACACTTGCCAGTAGGTGATGTGGAAACGAGAACATGCTGGAAGAGCTACCCCTGGATGTGGAAACACAGGTTCAAAATTAACACGCACTGTGTGATATGTGTCTTTCAATTGATGCACTACCAAAATTTTGTACTGAAACAGGTGCAGTGATTTCACCATACCACACCGCACTGCATTGTTACCTTATGAACACCCTGTATTAGCCAATGTTGTGGGGCTGGTTCTGTTTATCGGTTATTATTGTCGGTTATGACTACAATCACCGATATCCAGAATCTTCCCTTTCTTACCACTTTCTGTTCCTATGCTGATTAACTATATATATATATGTATATACCGACTACTTAATGAAAACAAGTCTGTTCTAATAAATGAATATTTATTAAACACACCCAAAAAGTCTACAACAATATATAGATTTCTAGATAGCACGATAACTAAGACACAATCAATTACTGTTACAATGATGTAAAACCCCCAGAGTTACTAATACCCACGTTACCTAAATATACAACAGGCACACTATATTAATGATCTAACTATCCCTATAGAAGATAGATAGCAATTCAAGGGTTGATTATAAGAGAGAGAGAGAGAAAGAGAGAGAGAGAGAGAGTGATAGAGTTATAGGATGATACTTATGACCGGATGAGGATGTCCTATGGCATGGTGGTTCCAAATAGAAAAGAGCGAGCTCTTGTGTCCCAGTCCATTTTAACCTGTCCCTCAGCTGTGCACGTGACGGACACACCTCCTCATCCGTGCACTTCTGACAGGGTTGTAAGGGTGCACGCTCACCATGCACTACATTGAAATGAGGTATCTCCTGCCACTATAGATAGGTAGACATGACTATTCCCATTGTTTGCCAATCACCTAGACATCTTGGCTGCTGTAGTTAAAGGGGTGAGAATAACCCTTTGTGGCAGCAGCCTGTAGATCTTTGATATTTAAATTAAGGGTCTTATCTGCTGGCTTCTCACATTAAAATGCAAGAATGAACATCTTCTGATATGGTAATTAACCATGTCAGTAGAACAGATTTCCATCAGATACAACTGAATTGGTCAATGTTATAACTAAAATATGAAGGGACAGTTATTATGGCCTATTACACCAATGTGGGCATAAATATAGATATATACACATACATGCCCACAAAGAGAGCTATATATTTATGTGACATAATTATTAATTATGCCATCACTTCCCCCTCAACATTCCCCCTTTTGTCGGAAAATACGACAATAAAATGAGTGGGAAGTGTGGAATATATTTGCCTACTCAATCCTATCACCAATAACTGTTCAGGATGAAATGAAGTAAAATTTTCCACTTAGGTATCTAGACATCACCCATCGCCATCACCTCTCCCCTGCCGTTCGCCGTAATCCAGTGTCTCCATCCATAGATTACACCATAGTCATCTTTGAGGATCTTCTTGGTCTCTTTGGTTCAGGAATAAAGTTCTCTATTTGTCAGTACACTTCTGATTTTGTCATTGCCAATCTCGAGAAACACGCCTATCCCCAAGTAGTCTTCTTCCCAGCTTGACTGCTTAGATTCTGGAGCTGCTGCACCTTCGTCTCTTGATCGGCCCACAGAGTTTTCCTGTGTTCGCCCCTCTCCCACCAGGTGTGTAGGGACTGTGCCGGGGATCACAATCTGTAGCTGGGCCTCACCAGGTGGTTTCTTGGAGCACCTCCTTCTTGGGATTAGATCAATCAGGGGATGGCATTCTTCTTAGCTGAGGCACGACTTTCAACAGAGACTTCTCCTGTAAGCTTGATTGAAGCATCTATCGTTAATGTGGTTCTTCCATGGATAGATAGTTGAATCTCTACTAGGCAGGTCAGAGTTTATTGGGTAGGGGATGATATCAGCATACCTAAGTTGACTGTGAAAAGAACGCAGTCCAACTAACCTTCAATCCATCCCTTATGAACGTTACCGACTCAAGGGTTGAAGTAGCAAATACCTTAGACAATGATGGGGCCTATCCCTACAGAACCTTACTCTTACCTCATTCATACAAAACAAAAACAAACAAACCTATATCCCAATGTAAAAATTAAACAGTATATAACAATACTATATTTCCCTCCCCCATTCGTTAACCATAAATCAAAGTAAAAGCCAAACAAAATATACAATGTTATGAGGTTTCAGGGCGGAGTTGACGTAATGTCCTAAACACTCTTATCAAATATAATATCAAGGTTTCAGGACTTTTAGTGCTAAGTCCTGGACCTTCTTCGGCGGTTAAATTCGTGAAGTTCTGCCTGGTTCTCTTGTATCTGGTGGGCAAGTCTCTTTACTCTCCTGTAAACTAGGCACAGTCCAATGTACATAACAAGAACAAGAACCAGAAGAACAATCACAGGGTGGATAATGAAATTAAAGAATGATGTAGCTGTCGGACTATAGCCAAATATACTTTCCCACCAGGACACCTTAGAGTCTGTATCTAAGGCATTGGTAATCCTCGTTATCTTGGTTTTGTCATGCTCAAGCTGAATTGTGGCTTGATTCTCAGCCTCATGAAGATTTCGGAGTATGTCGTCTTCGTCGCTGAAATCTAACAAGAGACGCTTGAGCTCACGACCAAAACCAAGAGGAATCTTTTGCAGTCTCACAGGAGTGTCAGGGCGAATGTCGAGTCTCTTCTCCGGTGTTATCGGGGTCCTCCCCTGCTGATCTGCGACATCTAAACCTAAAACGGGACTAAGGGTACAATATGCTCCTGGGAGGAGTATGCCTCTTTCGGTGCAATTTAGTGCCATATAAAGAATACGTTACATTTTTCCCTTGGTACCAACACCAATACCCTTGACCCAAATATTTCAGACGAGAGGAGGGTATTGTCTTAGTCTTCATCTCACATGACCCTTCAGAGTCCCAACACTGGTGCCTAAGCACCCTATCTTGACTCCCTTGACAGAGGATAGCATCCTCTTTCCTCCAACATCCCTCTGTATCAAACAGATAAGGATGGCCTTGCTCATAGGTTAGGATGTCTGAGGTGAGTTGTGGATGAAGCACCGTCTGATTGCTAACAACAATTCCTATATTCATGGCACTGTACCCCTTCTTGATATTACCAGATACAGGTGCCAAAGAAGATGCCGTGCAGGTGAGATTATGACACCCATGCCATTGAACCAGCCACCAGTTTGTATGGTTGGCTGCAAACGGGGAGATTAGGGAACTTACTCTTTGTCTGAGGTTGAATGGGAAGTGGCCCTTGTATAGAGAGGACACTATATGCTTTAGGTTGTCAGAGAGTTCACTCTGGACCTGCGTACATGCTAGGGCAAACTGAACTCTGTCTTGCACTTCTACAAGACCTGCAACTAACCTTCTAAACTTCTCTCGTAGAGCCGAAGATAGAGAGGTAGTGGCATCAATGTGTGAATGTTGCAAACCCTCTAAGACATGGTTTACATCAAGCTGAGTTCTGAACCCTTCCCCAGCATGTTGAGCAATGTCCCCGAGCTTACCTCTCAGGACTTCCATATCCATCGTGTTCAGGGCACCTACTCCCAATGCACCTCCACTAATTCCCATCTCTATCAAGTCTCTCCTACCTCTGAATTTCCTGTGTCGGGGATCATCTTTTCTCACTTCTTGCCCCGCCTCTACCCATCCTCTCATCATGTCAATTTGGTTCCTCATAAACTCCTCACATCTGTGATCCCAGTGATCTACTCTGAAGTCATCTACAGAAATTCGCCATGTATATAGAACGAATTTAGTTCCTGTGATGATCTTCCATGGGGATGACAGTTGAGGAGCTGTGGGATCTGCCAATTGGTGGGTAGAAACATTGCAAGAATCCAGGTGTGCTTTGACTGGTTGGAGACCTTCAGCCTCATATGGGACCCTTACCACTGTCACACATACTTGTCCTCTACCACTTAACTGGTACCACTGATCGCTATTTCCTGCCGGTAAATGTTGCGGGACTACTGGTAGAGGAAGTTGTTGGGTACCAGTATCAGGACACAGAATCCCCTGACATATTGTCCAGGGATGCTGTGGAGCTGCGATATGTGTCAGTAGAACGGGATCTTTTGCCTGTTCCTCTTCAAATGACACAGGGCCATCTTTTAGTTTGGTTTGCCTCACTGGAATCTGGAATGCCGGGATCTGCTCAGTTCCTGGTTCCTGAAGGACACCAGACACTGCTGCAAACTTGGCCAGTTCGTCGGCCTTGTTATTGCCTATGGTCAAAGGCTGTTCTCCTCTTTAATGCACTGGGATTTTGATAATGGCTGCCTCTGCTTGATCTGCCATGCCCCAATCCCACAATTCCTTTAGGACCATAATGTGGGCCAGAGGTTTATTCTGGCTGTCCACAAACCCTCGTTTTTTCCATGTGTTCAGGTGCAGGGTGAGAGATCGAACTACATATGAACTGTCACTATATATAGTTCGATTCCCTGGAGGTTGAAGGAGGAGATCCTCCTTGACAGCCTTCAGTTCAGCCCATTGTGCTGACATGTGACCCGGCAGCCGGACCAGACTCTGGGTGCCTGTGGTCTCATCCAGCACTGCAAATCCGGACACATACATGCCGTCCAGACAGAAACGAGAGCCGTCAACCAAGATGACCCTGTCTTCTGGATGTCTGTTGGTCCTGAATATTTGTGATGTACTGGAGGGTGATGGTTGACCACAGTCATGTTCGGTCCCTGTCATGTTTAACAACTGGGACAGAACATACTTTGCCCTGTGGTCCACTATCAGATTCCGGCCACTGAGGTCCATGATCCATTTCCCGAATCTCTGTTGGCAGACTCCGGGGAGTGTATCTCTGAGTAAGAGAACCAAAGGAGAATGTGGTGTCTGTACAGTCAGAGATCTGAAACCTACAATATGCTCAATGGTTTTAACGGCATAGTGTATGGCAGCCAGTTGTTTGGCACATTCGTCGAACCCTCGTTCGACCAGCGAGAGGAGTTGGGAAAAGTATCCCAGTGGTCTACTGTCATGTCCTATCTGCTGTAGAAGGACAACAGAGATAGACTCAGTGTCAGCATGTGCCTGGATGGCCATTTCTCCATCTGGGTTGGGGGCGGCTAACACAGGTGCAGAGGAGAGGTCTCTTTTCAGAGTTGAAAAGGCCTCATCCTGTGCTTCTGACCAGACCCTGGAGTGAGGGTTCTTCTCCTCTGAGCAGTTCATAAAGGGGTTTCGCTTTAGCAGTAAAATCCTCTATGAATTCCCTCATGAAGTAGGCCACTCCCAGGAACTTCCGTAAGTCCTGTAGAGTGTCAGGCTGAGGTAACTTGACCATAGCTACCACTCGGGCCGCCACAATTCCTTTGGCTCCAAAAGAGACCTGCACCCCAAGGAAAGTCACCTCTGTTCTGGCCAAATTTGCCTTTTGAGGACTCAGCTTGAGTCCAGATTTAGATAGAGTCCCAAGAGCTCCCTTAACAGAATCAAGTGTTCTTCCATGGTCTCTGTGTGCAGGAGTAAGTCCTCTACATATTGCAGGAGGCATTCCGGCTGAGAAAACATGCTCAGTACGGCCGCCAATGCCTGATGAAAATACGTAGGACTACTGTGGAACCCCGGGGGGAGCACATTAAACATGTACTGTTTGTTCCCCACTGTGAAAGCAAATTTGTACCTACAGTTTTCTGTGAGTTCAATAGAGAAGACCCATTGGCGACATCAATGGTCGAGAATATGCGACTTTTGCCACTTATCCTCGTCATTATGTCAGGAGTTTGTGCAACTATGGGGGCAGACATCGGAGTGTACTTATTAAGGACACGTAGGTCTATGGTGAGACGCCACGCATCAGTGTCCTTTTTCTTCACAGGCCATAGAGGGTTGTTGCACTTTGAATTCCCCTCTATGACCACAGCCTTGGTCTCCAATTCCAGGACAGTGTTGACTATCGACTGTGTCGCTTCCGGTGGAAAGCGATATTGACGTTGAGGGGTGGGTCTGGCCCCTGTATGTCTACCTTGGCACCAATCAATCTTCCACAGTCGTTTTTACCCTGGGCCCACAGATCAGGATGTTCGTACACAATGGATTCAAGGTCTATATTATGAGAGACCTCTGCCAATTTGTGTTCGAGCATATCAGCTGAATTCTCCATTGGTGGTCCCAGACACTGGCGTTGTGTGACACACACCTTGGATTGTCTGGGTCCCTTCCACACAATGCAGTTTGCCAAATCCAGGATCCATCCATTTTGGGTCATTACATCAGTTCCGATGATGTTGTCAGAACCAGGGTAATACCACATTGGGATCTTGAGGGTTAAGTGTTTGGCAATGTGGACAATCACTTCCTCAATTCTGTGGGCCTTCAGCCCCCCCTTGTTGGTGATCAAATCCGATCACCACACACTGAGCCCTGTTTGGATGCAAATCATGTTTGATATTGGTAATGGAGATTTCCGCACCAGTATCAAGCATAATTTGTGTGTCCTGATCTTTAATTCTGGCTTTTATGTGGGGCCTCCCTGAAGAATCCAGTATGACAGGACATACTGGAGCCAGCTCTTTAGGGATCCCTAATTGTCAATCGATGTTGACAAGATTTCCAGTAGGTACCTGAGAGGTACATACTGCAATTTGGAGATCCTCAACCATAGTTCTAGTTGTGGAATCAGTAGATTCCACAACCCCTGTACTATCAACTGGGGCATTTACAGTGGCAACACATTTTGGTGTCTGCTCTTGTAAATATCCCCGAGACCCATCAGCCTGTTCCCCCACTGTTCTGGCATAATTAGGTTTCATCTTGAAACCATTATTATTGCCAGATTTTTCAGGGCTGTTTCGGCTCCGTACCCACTGAGGACAATTTATCTTCATGTGCCCAAATTGCAAACATAGAAAGCATTGAATGCTCCCTGTCCTCTCAAATGGTGGGGCCGAGGGGCGAACAGCTGACTTCTTTCTAGCATGTGAAAAGAAAAATAGGGAGGGGGACAAGAGGCGCAATAGTGCCCTATCACTAGTGACACTTGTGTATGCAGGTAGTGCTATGAAGCTGCTCACCTGGTCCAGTTGTGATCCCCACAACTGGTTTGAAGGCGTTTTGGAATCTGTGTTCCAGCTGCTGCAGGACCTCCACCGACCACTGGATAGTGGTTTTGAATCCAAGACAATGATGGGAGTGCTGGTGTGTCACGGTCCGCGCTGCTGTGGTATGAATAAACTCACCAAAGAACCAAGATAGTTATCATCCTTTATTTCCTCCTCTCTCCTACGCGTTTCAGCGCCACACCCGGCGCCTTCCTCAGGGTGTCCCTGAGGAAGGCGCCGGGTGTGGCGCTGAAACGCGTAGGAGAGAGGAGGAAATAAAGGATGATAACATCTTGTTTCTTTCTAGCATGGCGCACACGTTCATCTTGTGATCTAACGTGTACAGGCACATGCTCCCTAACCTTAACCGACTTTTTATTGTGCAGTAGATCTTGTCTACACTGCTCAATAATCATGGCCGCATCAGTGAGCGATGGTTCTCTCGCTGCACTCAACCTAATTGCAGTATCAAGGTATGGGAATTTTTCCACAAACATGCGGATCATTCCTTGTGGAATACCATACCTTGATCCATAGTGACTTCCTGTACATAGCTTCAAACCGACTACACAGCGATAAAGGTTCATCATGTATAGTTGGTCTGAATTTCATCAGGATTTCTGGAGTCACGTCCCCGTGGCCCTTGCCAGTGTCATTAGTAAGGAAAGGCGTTCTTCCTTATCATGAAACTGTCCATTACTGGGTTCCGTGCTCCCCATTGCCTCATACCTCTGATTGAGGTGTGTAGGCAACCACAACTTGAATAGCTCCATTCGAAGTTCTTGAGCCACAGAATATTTATTGCAGTGACCTTCAAAGATATCACATGCAGTAAACGCATCTAGACTTGGATCAAATTTTGGGATCTCCTTGCAGATCCGTAACAGAAATTTTATCCTTTCCATACTGTTACGGTTAGGATAAAATTCATCTGACCTTACTGAACGATTTGGCGGATTGGAAGTGGTGTGATCTCTTTCCCACCTACCTCCATATCCCCAACTCTCGTCCTGACCCTGGAAGCGGTCGCTAGTGTATACTCCTTTGGTGTTTGAGTGAAATGTAGCGACCGTTCCACCTGTCCCCTGGACTCTATAGCTCCGGATCTCTGATCCATGGGAGACGTGGACCCTGTTGCCGCGGTCTCCCCATCCTGTGCAGTACCCGAAACACAAACCTGTTTCGTGAGCAAAGGCACCATGCTATATGTACCAGGCCGTGACAGATTAGAGATGACCTGTTGCAAATTCGCAATCGTTTGCGACTTTGCAGCCAGATCCTCTCTAAGTGTGCTCACTAGTGCATCCATGGATGCAACTCTGCTCTTGAACTGATTTATCTCAGTGTACAGACTGAGGAGCTCTCTATCCATGTCAGAATAATAGGTTTCTTTCTCTGAGATCCTAGATTCTAACAAAACAGATTTCCCGGCCCCTGTCGGCTGTACACTGGGCCCTTTCTTCTAGCTCAGTTTCTAGAGTGTGTGTACGTTTAATGCTCTCCACACAACAATGGCAGTGTAGGTTATCCGATGTGGAAACTTTGTCTGCCTTTCTTGTGGTAGCAAGTGTTTCCACATGCTCCGGCCTGCAAATGCTGTCCTCAAAGTATACACTAATTTTGCCAGCATTTGGAGGCGTTTCTTACTAATACAAACTCTATCATGTGCGTATGCCTGGTCCAGTAAAGTTGACCAGAGCATCTCTGTGGACTTATATGCGGTGGGCAGTATTGGGTTAAATGTGCTATTTCTACACAGGTGTTTGAGGGTGGAGAAGTTCATACTCACCTGTTCAGAGGCCATGTTGCTTGGTGCAGTCTGTTCCTTCGTCCCTCTTGTGCTGCTTGGAAAAAGGTCCTTTACTCCGGAACGCCTTCTTTCCCGACCAGCTGGACTCCTCAGATGAACCAAACGTTGATCGTGTGAATCGTGTAAAGGAATCAGAAAAATCGTTAAAATCAGAAAAAGGTTCTCTGATGAGGACTGTGTCCTGTGTCTTACTAAAACTGAAAACTGTGTCACCTGTCTGAGCTATCAGGGCACTGAACGCACAGACTAACGGATCACTTCACCGTGCCTCCTGTTATCTGTATCCACGTTCCCCTGGCCTGATCCGCTCCAGACGATGACCACAGGTTTTCAGTACAAAAGACACTAGAACAACCTCAAACAGTGGGCCTAGGCTCGCCAATTCCAGGACAGTGTTGACTATCGACTGTTTCGCTTCCGGTGGAAAGCGATATTGACGTTGAGGGGGTGGGTCTGGCCCCTGTATGTCTACCTGGACACCAATCAATCTTCCACAGTCGTTTTTACCCTGGGCCCACAGATCAGGATGTTCGTACACAATGGGTTCAAGGTCTATATTATGAGAGACCTCTGGCAATTTGTGTTCGAGCATATCAGCTGAATTCTCCATTGGTGGTCCCAGATACTGGCGTTGTATGACACACACCTTGGATTTTCTGGGTCCCTTCCACACAATGCAGTTTGCCAAATCCAGGATCCATCCATTTTGGGTCATTACATCAGTTCCGATGATGTTGTCAGAACCAGGGTAATACCACATTGGGATCTTGAGGGTTAAGTGTTTGGCAATGTGGACAATCACTTCCTCAATTCTGTGGGCCAATTTGTTGTGGGGCTGGTTCTGTTTATTCGGTTATTATTGTCGGTTATGACTACAATCACCGATATCCAGAATCTTCCCTTTCTTACCACTTTCTGTTCCTATGCTGATTAACTATATATATATGTATATACCGACTACTTAATGAAAACAAGTCTGTTCTAATAAATGAATATTTATTAAACACACCCAAAAAGTCTACAACAATAATATATAGATTTCTAGATAGCACGATAACTAAGACACAATCAATTACTGTTACAATGATGTAAAACCCCCAGAGTTTACTAATACCCACGTTACCTAAATATACAACAGGCACACTATATTAATGATCTAACTATCCCTATAGAAGATAGATAGCAATTCAAGGGTTGATTATAAGAGAGAGAGAGAGAAGAGAGAGAGAGAGAGAGAGAGAGAGAAGAGTGATAGAGTTATAGGATGATACTTATGACCGGATGAGGATGTCCTATGGCATGGTGGTTCCAAGTAGAAAAGAGCGAGCTCTTGTGTCCCAGTCCATTTTAACCTGTCCCTCAGCTGTGCACGTGACGGACACACTCCTCATCCGTGCACTTCTGACAGGGTTGTAAGGGTGCACGCTCACCATGCACTATATTGAAATGAGGTATCTCCTGCCACTATAGATAGGTAGACATGACTATTCCCATTGTTTGCCAATCACCTAGACATCTTGGTTGCTGTAGTTAAAGAGGTGAGAATAACCCTTTGTGGCAGCAGCCTGTAGATCTTTGATATTTAAATTAAGGGTCTTATCTGCTGGCTTCTCACATTAAAATGCAAGAATGAACATCTTCTGATATGGTAATTAACCATGTCAGTAGAACAGATTTCCATCAGATACAACTGAATTGGTCAATGTTATAACTAAAATATGAAGGGACAGTTATTATGGCCTATTACACCAATGTGGGCATAAATATAGTTATATACACATACATGCCCACAAAGAGAGCTATATATTTATGTGACATATTAATTATTAATTATGCCTCACTTCCCCCTCAACAGCCAACTATGAAATTATTGAGGTGCTCACAGTGAAGGTGGGATATACATCACTGGTCCTAGCACAAGGACTATATATATATATATATATTATATATAATATAGCCGGAAGCTATATTATAATGGCACCAAGGAGACTAAAACTTGTTTGGGAACTCTGGGACAGAAACTTTGCCCACCTTATATCCTCCAGAGCAGGATGTGTGAAACCACCTTTCCTAACAGTAATGTCCTAAACTTCAATGGACACTCTTCCGCAATTTAATTACAAAGTGACACTTACACATCCTGACAGAAGTTATGTCGCTTATCCATGTTATGTAAATAAAAGCTTATAACCTGACGTTAAATTCATCCGTTGGTTGTATAAATTACTCTTTTGAAGGCTGAAACCCTCCGATATGTGGTTTAGGTTAAGAAAATAGATTGGCATCAATGCTGAAATATTGATTCTCCAGTGCTTTGTTACTATCCATTTCTGGGTGCTTCTTGAACTATGTTTAAAGCCATTGTCCTGATGGAAGACCTATGACCTAAGACACAAACCCAACTTTCTGACACTGGGCACTACTTTGCAACCCCAAATGCTTTGATAGTATTCAGATTTAATTATGCCTTGCATACAGTCAAGGCACCCAGTGCTAGAGGCAGCAAAACAACCCCAAAACATTTTGAACCTTCAACACATTTGACTGTAGGTACGCCGTTCTTTTCTTTCTAGGTCTCCTTCTGTTTACAATAAACAGTAAAATGATGTGCTTTACCAACTTGCTCTGTCTTGGTCTCATCTGTCCACAAGAGGCTTTTTCCAGAAGGATCTTAGCTTATTTATATAGATTTTGGCAAACTGCAATCTAGCTTTTTTTAGATTTGTGTCAGAAGTGGGATCCTCCTGGGTCTCTTGCTATAGTGTTTCATTTCACTCACATGTTGTCGGATAGTTCCCGCTTACATTGGTGCACCCTGAGCCTGTATGACAGCTTGAATTATTTTAGAACTTGATTAGGCCTGCTTATCCACCATCCTGTGTTGCAACCTTGCATCAATTTTTTTCTGCTATCCACATCCAGGGAGATGAGATATAGTGCCATAGGTTGTAAACTTCTTGATTATGTTGTGCTCTGTGGACAAAGAAAACATCAAGATCTCTGGAGAAGGACTTCTATCCTTGAGATTGTTGATATTTTTCAACAATTTTTTTTCAACATGTTTCAGTGCTGTCCCAGCACCTTCCTCAGGGCATCCCCTGAGGAAGGTGCTGGGACAGCACTGAAACGCGTAGGTTTTTGATGAATAAAGGACCTTATGATGGTAATACCCTCTTATGAAACTCCTTTGGTAAAGAGCAGCAGCGCGGACCGTGGATACCATTACTGTTTGACTCCTGTTTTTCCTGCGGTTTTTGGGGTGACGGTGGAAGTTCTGCAGCAGCTGCCTTATGCTTTCAAACTGGTTGTGGGTCTCACAACCTTAAAAGGTGAGTGGATATCTATATAATCCACACTAAATCAAATAGTGTCCTTTTGATAAGGCACAATCTGCGCCTCTTATATCTCCTCTCTTTTCTAGTTGACCTCACGGAAATAGGCAGGGCTAGGTCTGAGAGGGTAGACGTCTCCCTAGACCCTGAGAATGAAGAGAGGGAAGGTAAGAAGCCTTCTGAAGTTGAGGATGTTGTTGCCTGGCGGAGAGTGACAGATGGGGCTGCTGATGCCCAAGGAGATGTGGCCGAGGTTGCCAGTGGTGCTGCCAGACCCCAAGAGGGGCAGGTAACTGCAGTAGTGGAGAAGGTAGAATACTTCAAAGCCCCTGAAGGTGAAGAGTTTGAGGGAGTAAAACACTCTGAAAGTGACAATGTCGAGGCCCAAAAAAAGGCTGAGACCCAGGTGAAGACCAAGGGTGCAGAAGCCACAGAGGAAGTGAGGTCTGAAGCAGATACCGCCTGAGTGATGGAAGCTCAACCCATCTGGAGGACGGAAGAAGCGAGCTAAGGAGGCTCAAGGAGATGGTACAAGCCCATTTGAAGCAGGAGAAGCTTCAGAGATATGCTGTGCTGTCGAAAGCCGGGTAAGTGCCCTGGAGAAAGATGTCTGAAAGGACTCTGCTAATAAGCAATTGAAGCAAGAAGAACTTCGGAGACAGGCAGCTGAGTGCCGAATAAGTGTGTTAGAGACAGAGATAGCCGAGCTCAGAGGACGCCTGGCAGAAAGCCAATCGATGAATAAGGCAGCGTTGGAAAAGATGGAGCGGCAGGTGTCCGTTCTGTTAAACAGTCTTGAAGAGATGGAAGTCCGGAGAGAGACTATTCCGGACACTGAGCAAGTTGATCATATCGTGGCAGAAGAGAAGGATGAAACTCCCTTGTTCAAGTGCCTGATAGAGGTTCCGGAACACTTGAGAGACGAGTGTGCCAGAGAGTCTGTGCATGACGACTTTAAGAAGTCTGTGGAAGCCTGTAAGGTGTACTGGTCTCCAGAAGCTAAACAGCTGGTGGTTCTGTCCACATCCAAAGTCACCGTGGATCGGGTGGCTATCCTGAGGGACATGCATTTGAGGTGTGTTCGCATGAAGCAGTTGATCCGGCTGAAGAACGAAGAAGCTGCTAGGCAGCTGGGGCTTATGAAGAGAGCCCGAAGTCTACTGGAAGATGTTGTCCAGGTGCCTAGTGCTCTGCTGAGAGAAGTCATGGGGAAAAACGGACGACTCATGCAGGAAATGGTGGACAAGTAGGGAGTGACGAGGGCACAAATTCCCGATCATGGTGGGAAGAAGATACCCAGGAAAGCGGGTATGGTTCCATTCCTCATGGTGGGGCCATTGGAGAGTCTTGACAATATGCGGCTTCTTCTAACGTATAGGGTGACTCACCTAAAAAAATTGCAGCAGTTAAGGCTGGAAAGAGCAAGAATCGAGAGACAACGTCGCTGCCAAAGATGGAAGCTATCGTTACATCAAGGTACGCAACTAAGTGGGGGTCCTTCCAGTAATAGAAGGGCCACAGCAGAAGTTGGAGACAAAGGATGCTTTGGGTCTCTAGGTGATGAAGAAAGGCGCCGACAGAGAGCTATCCGAAGACGTCCTGAGAAGAGGGGATGTAATCGGTTAAGGGGTAGAGAATCCCCTATTACACCAATGCTGAGGGTCCTAGACAAAAGACACAATAGTATATGTGACAATACAGAGTCAGACCAGACAGGAGATTTGACTTTAAACGTGTAAACGTGACTCACTACAACTCTACCCGTTGGAGGCAGCCATGGAGAGAGAGATCTGAAAAAGTGACATGCCCAAAAGATGTGTTGACTGAAAAGAGTCTGGTGACATCTCTGGACCATGTTTCACAGAAAGAAGCCCAAGTCCAGACAGTAGACAAAGGTGCAAGGGAAGCACACTATCATACTAACTGCTGGGGGTGGGAAAGGCCTCACAGAGATGGGACTCAGACACATGAGGTGACAGAGTCTGACAGGGTAAGAAGGTCTGACCCTTGGTGGCAACACAGACGACCCCCTAGTATAGGGACGTATGGTGCCAAGCAGGATGGCTGTAGGCAGAGGGGGGAATATGTGATATGGCAGTCAGCCATGGTCTGAATGGCGGCACTATACATGGCCAGTATGTTTCGCACAGGCAGAAGTCTGCTGCGATGTTTTTATGAATGTCTTGCCATGGAAGCCACAGTCTGCTTAACAACATGGCAAGAGTTAAGCTTGCAACTTGCTGGAGATATGGGTGTGTCTCAGGTTGTTTTAATGGAGTCTGTGTTTGACATGTGGGAGACTGAAAGACACTGAGGCATGAGAGCCTACAGCGTGCTGGGCTGTGAGCAAAAGGCAGACATCCATTCTGAAGAAGCAGTCCCTCAGAGGCCCTGTGTGGACTGATTACAGCCATGTGTGAGGTAACCGGACTGAGTTTTTGTAAAGCAAAAGGAAGGCTCATGTTTTACTTTGCACTATGCGGTTTATGCTGTCCTAAATAAACCCGCTGGACTTAGTTGATGAAAGAGACTGGTGCAGGGTTTATGGTTTTGTGCTGCTAAGTGAGTGTACCCCAACCCGCTCCGTGATCGCCTTATCACAATATATATACACACATATATACAGTGGGTACGGAAAGTATTCAGACCCCTTTAAATTTTTCACGTTTAAGTTTATTTTTTTCTCATTAATGTACATTCTGCACCCCATCTTAACTGAACAAAACAAATGTAGATATTTGTGCAAATGTATTAAAAAAGAAAAATTGAAATATCACATGGTCATAAGTATTCAGACGCTTTGCTCAGACACTCAAATTTAAGTCACATGCTGTCCATTTCCTTGTGATCCTCTTTGAAATTGTTCTACTCCTTCATTGGAGTCCAGCTGTGCTTAATTAAACTGATAGGACTTGATTTGGAAAGGAATACAGCTGTCTATATAAGACCTCACAGCTCACAGTGCATGTCAGACCAAATGAGAATTATGAGGTCAATGGAACTGCCCAAGGAGCTCAGAGACAGAATTGTGGCAAGGCACAGATCTGGCCAAGGTTACAAAAGAATCTCTGCAGTACTCAAGGTTCCCAAGAGCACAGTGGCCTCCATAATCCTTAAATGGAAGTTTGGTACCACCAGAATTCTTCCTAGATCTGGCCATCTAGCCAAACTGAGCGATCATAGGAGACGAGCCTTGGTAAGAGAAGTAAAGAAGAACCCCAAGATCACTGTGGCTAAGCTCCGGAGATGCAGTAGGGAGGTGGAAGAAAGTTCCACAAAGTCAACTATCACTGCAGCCCTACACCAGTCGGGCCTTTATGGCAGAGTGGCCTGATGGAAGCCTCTCCTCAATGCAAGAGTTTGCAAAAAAACACATGAAGGACTCCCAGACTATAAGAAATAAGATTCTCTGGGCTCATGAGACGAAGATAGAACTTTTTGGTGATAATTCTAAGTGGTATGTGTGGAGAAAACCAGGCATTGCTCATCACCTGCCCAATACAATCCCAACAATGAAACATGGTGGTGGCAGCATCATGCTATGGGGGTGTTTTTCAGCTGCAGGGACAGGATTACTGGTTGCAGTTGAAAGAAACATGAATGCGGCCAAGTACAAAGATATCCTGGATGAAAACCTCTTTTAGAGTGCTCTAGACCTCAGACTTGGCCAAAGGTTCACTTTCCAACAAGACAATAACTCTAAGCACACATATAAAATAACAAAGGAGTGGCTTCAGAACAACTCTGTAACCATTCTTGACTGGCTCAGCCAGAACCCTGACCTAAACCCAATTGAGCTTCTCTGGACAAACCTGAAAATGGCTGTCCACAAATGGGCACCATCACCTGTCTGAACTGGAGAGGATTTGCAAGGAAGAATGGCAGAGGGTGCCCAAATCAAGTGTGAAAAGCTTGTTACATCATTCCCAAGAAGACTCATGGCTGTACTAGCTCAAACGGTGCTTCTATTAATATCAATACTGAGCAAAGGGTCTGAATAGTTATGAGCATGCAATTTTTCAGTTTTTCTTTTGTTTTAATAAATTTGCAAAAATTTCTACATTTCTGTTTTTAAAGGGAACCAACCACCTCAGATGACGACTATAAGCTGTTAATACATGTCCCTGCACCCTACCTACACCATTCCACCTATGTTTTTCTTAAGAATATTGATAAATGTAAACCGAAATATACACTTTATAAAATTACATGCCTGTGTACTTCTGGGCGTCTCCTTCTGGGTCAGTTACTAGAGGGCTGTGTCTCCAGCAGCATGACTGGCTTCTCTAGCCCTCCCTCTTACTTTGCAGGACTTCACATGAAGGGACGGGAGCTGCCTTGCGTGCCCGCCCACTGATAAAAATAAGCATTATCTATCAGTGGGCGGGCACGCAAGGCAGCCCGCCTTCATGTGATGTCCTGCAAAGTAAGAGGGAGGGCTAGAGAAGCCAGTCATGCTGCTGGAGACACAGCCCTCTAGTAACTGACCCAGAAGGAGACGCCCAGAAGTACACAGGCATGTAATTTTATAAAGTGTATATTTCGGTTTACATTTATCAATATTCTTAAGAAAAACATAGGTGGAATGGTGTAGCTATGGTGCAGGGACATGTATTAACAGCTTATAGTTGTCATCTGAGGTGGTTGGTTCCCTTTAAGTCAAGATGGGGTGCAAAGTGTACATTAATGAGAAAAAAATAGTATTTGAATTTACAAAATGGCTGCAATGAAACAAAAAATAAAAAATTTAAAGGGGTCTGAATACTTTCTGTACCTACTGTATACACACACACACACAACACACCACAATATAAGCATACACACAGTAGGGTTGATGTATGGCTTGTACAACATAATGCAATACTTTAGTATCGAAGCACATAGTGAAATTGATGTTAAAATATGAAGCAAACTATGAAGCTGCCAATGTAACGCATCGAATCGGAGTTGATTAAATAATTAACATCCCCGTCCCCCAAGTTTAAACTACTGAAATCTGATGCAAAATAACAGTGGCATCTATGTATTTGAACAGCCATGATCGCTGCTCTTAGGCCCATTTCATACTGGCTTTTTTTGAAAATGCAGCAGAGGCGGCAGATTTACCGCATCTTCCGCCTAACGGCTGACCATATTTTTTTGCGGCCGCAAGTGCTGCATCTGCTGCAATCGGCAAAACCGCACTTGCCACACCTGCCACAAGCCCCATAGACAATGCATGGGGCATGCTGCAAGTGTGCCGCAAGTGCAGCTTTTGGGAGGCAGATGCAGTAAATCTTCCGCATCTCCATAAAAACGCCAGTGTGAAAAGGGCCTTACGCTGGTTTTACACTTGCAGATTTTGCAATTTGAGTGTATCAAGCTTAAGGCAGCTTTCACATCTGTGTTTCGGCAAGACTGCGTTCGGCCTAATGCATTCCCTACGGGGCTTGTGGACATGTGCAGCACTTGCGGTTTTGCTGTGATCCGGCCAATCTGGCACGTGCGGCAATGGACAAAAACCACTGCTAGCAGCGTTTTTTTTGACTCGCGCAAGTGCAAAATAGCAAGTGCCGCAGATGTCCGCAAATCTGATAGGGAATTCATTAGGCGGAATGCAGGCTTGCCACAAGTGTTCCGGCTAACGGCAGATCTGGCAATCTGCCAGATCTGCCGAGAAACGCAGATGTGAAAGCAGCCTAAACTGGACGCACACGCATCAGTTTTCAGCCCCATTGTCTTTCAATGGGGATGGAAACCCTTGCGCGTGCATCCACTTGTGTCCAGTCTACCCTACAATACGCAAACAAGAAAACCAGCAATTGAACACAACCGACGTTTTGGAAGCAGTTTTTTACTGCCAAGAGAGCAGGTTTTGCTGCAGAAAAAAAGCTACAAAAATGTAACATGTGAACATAGCCAAAAAGTGATGGAAGTTCCTAGCAACATGCCATTACTTCATGTAATGGAAAACTCCTTTAAATGACATTCCTTATAAAGGAATGATGTGGACAGTAGCATACACTATATCTACAAGGAATACAGTTCTTGCATATCCATTTCTAATCTTGCAGATGTTCAGTGGTTTTAGAAGTGAGTCACATACATCAGGACTTTGTGCCCGACTCTACAGAAGACAACACCTGTCTAGATTACTCACCATCACTTCTTCAGCCTCGCGCACTAGCTCAGCGGTTTTTGCCTCTAGTTCAGCATTAAGTCGTCTAAGGAAATAAATGAAATATACAATAGAGCAGACAAGATTAAGGACCTCGTGTCTTCAAATGGATTGTATTGTGAATGCATAAAACTTTTATAAAGGTTAGATAATTGCGAAAGAAGATCAAGGTATCTCTTCCGGTTTCATTACACACAAATTCGGACCTTCATTTTATGAGTCAGTTAACCCTTTCGTGCCAGATAATGTTTTCACCTTCCTGACCAGGCCAAATTTTACAATTCTGAGCAGTGTCACTTTATTAGGCAATAACTCTGGAACGCTTCAACGAATCCCAGTGATTCTGAGATTGTTATTTTTATGATACGCGGTACTTCATGTTGGCATTCAGTTAGGTCGATATGATAAGAATTAATTTATGAAAAAATTTAACATTTTGCAATTTTTTAATTTTTATGTCCTGAAACCAGAGAGTTGTCACACCAAATAGTTAATAAATAACGTTTCCCACATGTCTACTTTTAAAACAAGCTTAAAGTACCAGATTTGCCGAATGCGGATGAAACCGTAAGTCAAACTACGTTTACGGAACTTCATTCAAAATGCATTGGTCAGAAAGCAATGTGGCCGGATCCGTTTCCCCCCCCCCCAAAAAAAAGGTAGAATTCTGCCTGATATGAAAGATGCTGATGTGAAAGTACCCTAATCAGTAGCCATTATAGTAAGCCCTTGTGTACAGTAGATATATCTCACAGTAAGGTATGTGCACACTACGTCGCTTTGTGCCGGTGGGCGGCTGGGCGGACCGACAGGAAGCTCCAGAGCCGTCCACCGGCTTCCTGTCGGGTCCGTGCTGCGGGAGACAGGCGGGTGTGCGGGGTGTGCACAGCGGTTAGCGCCGGCGGTTCTTCAGCGGCTGGAAGCAGCACATGATTCTGCTTGCAGCCGCTGCAGAACCGGCCGATATAGAACATGCTCATTCTTTGCTAACCCGCTGGGAACCAGCTGGTTAGCAACAGATGAGCATGTGGAAACCGCCGGTGTGTGCACACCGGGGGTCGGTTTCCATAGGTTTATATGTTAACCCAAAAGCCGCTTTTGGATTAACATAAATTTACATAAACCTCATGGAAACCGACCGGCGGTTTCCGCGGCTAAACCTGCACAAACCCGGCCAGTGTGCACATAGCCTAAGTATGTCTCCAAGCAGATCTGCACAACATTAAAAAGACCTTTTATTATACTCACCTATTGGGTGTTTTGATCTGATGGGCATGGCATGATCTTGATCCCTCTCTCTGCCCTGCTGAGGGCATAGCAAAGTATTGTGCGGGCATCTTTGATTTTCCCATATGCCTACATATTACAGTACTTTCCTCAGCCCTCAACAGGGCAAATAGAAATGCACAGGACTGCAATGGAGGAGACTGTGTGCATGACAGAGGACGTGTCATTCACAAGAAGCAGAAAAGGAGGACGGTGATTGCAAGAAGAGAGGAGGCGCCAGATTAAGATCAATGACAGATCAGTGTTGCAGCCTGTGCAGCAGCACAAGGGCCCAAGAGGTAAGGGGGCTCACATTCATTACCAAAGCAGGTGAAATTGAGAATTTAAAGAGCTCTTGGGTGGGCAAAGGGCTCCTATATTGTACATACAAGGGGGCCCTTTTCTGTCTGTGTCAGTAGTGCAGTACGACATACGCTGAGGTTGGCAATGGAGAGATTAATCTCTCCATCTCCTCCGTAGCAGTGGTCCAATAACAAGATCGGATAACAGTTGCCTGACACTCGGATCATGCTCGCAGCAGAGCCTGACCCAGGCGTCATTAGCATATCGTATCTGGTGTCCTACGCTAGTCTGATCCCAGCCTTACAGCAGTGAGCAGATCTGATGGGGCATGGTGCCAGTAGGCTGCCTGCTGAAGGGGAGAAGTACAATTGAAATGAATTAATAGCACCATATAAATGAATAAATATTATTATTATATTATTATTATAGTAAAAAGAAATTATACAACTTTGTTCCCGCCATGATCATGATGTCCTGTAGAATCATGTTGCCAGTCCATTTTTAGAGCACAATGAATCCATAAGAACTTTTGTAGAATTGTGGTGAGGAGAAGGGGGTTCGCAATTTCATAGCAATTGGAATGTTTTTCCCATTTTACCATACCAGTACTTTGAATGAAAAAATGAATATGTCATTCAAGACTACAACTCATTCCACAAAAAAACAAACCCCGATGTGGCCAGTCACTGCTCCCCCAGCGTATTCAGGATGCGGTCACTGATATGCTGGCATATTTCTGACTTCGAGGGACATCTTTTTTTGGGTGGAATGGTAATATTTAAAAAAATTATTCAGGGTGGACCATTTATATGGAAACACCTAAATAAAATGGGAATGTTTGGTGATATCAACTTCTTTCCAACTCATGAAAGAATAAAGTTACGTTAAAACCAAGCACACCATTGTTTTTCTTATGAAATTCTCAATAAGTTTGATGTGTCACATGATCCTCTTCCCATTGAAAAAAATAAAGTTGGATCCAAAATTACCTCCTTCAAAATGGCCACCATGGTCACCACCCATCTGGAAACGTTTTCCCCCTCCCATATACTAATGTGCCACAAACAGGAAGTTGGTATCACCAACCATTCCTATTTTATTTAGGTGCATCCATATAAATGGCCCACCCTGTATTTTAATGACCATGGCTAATCTATAAGCAACCTCAGACACAATACATCTCCTACTCTAGGCTCTAATGCTGGATCCTAAATTATCCAGTTGCTCTTTGACCAAAATCAGCCTAATGTTTTATAAACTTCCGTATACCTTCCCTTCCAACCCCACCTGCTACACCCTTCCCCCTCCCCAGTTCATTTGTCCCATTTTTTCCCATTTCAATTCCCTTTTTGTTATTCCAGTTTTACCAATGTCGAAGTTATACGTGATGTACCTACTACTTATTTTTATATCACTGTGTTGATCTGCATAACTTGTACCGGTTTAAAACTTAATGAAAACGTATAGTTTAAAAAATAAAAAAATATTTTAATTAAACAAAAGAATTGTTGAAAGTGGAATGTTTTGGTGAGTTTATTTTCAAATAAAATAAAATATTTATTGATTTGGTTATTTGTATCCTCACTGGTTAGTAATAATGATAATAATATCTGATTGATGCCTCGACATTACTATTGATTTTTCTCTGTGTGTTGTGTATTATTTACTTGTATTTACTAGAGATTCATAATGGCGTGGTCTAACATTGGCCAGACATTATGAATCTCAGGCCTAGTGCCAGCTGTCAATACAAAGCTGGCATTAACCCCTTTATTGCTCAGTTTGCCACCGTTACCAGGGCAAATGGAAGAGTTGCGTACAGCGCAAGAAAATGTGGCTTCTAATGAATGTGCCATTTTTGGGAGTGGCTGTAGGCTGCAATTTATGGGGGGAAGTCGGCCAGAATGCTTAGGCTTCCTAACGCTGAGGATTCCAGCCCCCAGCTGCCAAGTTGTACCTGGCTAGCAATCAAAAATGTGGCGATACCCCGTAACGTTTTTTGTAATCATTTCTTGAAATAATAACAGAAAAATAGGATGTGGGGATTTGCTGTATTTTTGGTTGACAACCAGGTAGAACTAGACATTTGGGGATGGTTGGCAGCCCATATCTGCCTAGTCATTCCTGGCTGGCAACCAAAAATATGGCGAATTCCCACATCCTATTTTTTTCAAGAAATAATCACAAGAAATGTTATGGGGCTTCTCCCCACATCAGTGGTTTTTTTAATTATTTCAAATAATTAAAAAAAAAATGTGGAGCTGTATTTTTGGTTTCCAGCTAGGTACAACTAGGCAGCTGGGGGCTGGAATCCTCAGCGTGGGGAAACCCAGGTATTCAGGACCCAATTCTGCTGTGAACTGCAGCCCACAGTCGCCCCAGAAAATGTTGCATTCATAGAAGCGCCTTTTTCTAGTGCTGTATCCCAACTCTTCCCACTGCCCTAGCATGTTGACATACGGGGTAATAGTTTTTGGGGCTGATGCCAGTTGGGTAATGTCCGTTGCCATCAAGCCCAGAAGTTAGTAACGTCTAGGCATCACTCAGATGCCCAACATTATTAACCAAGTCAGTGAGGACGTAAATAACCACACCAATACTTTTTCTATTTGAAAATAAACTACCCAAAACATTCCTCTTTCAACAATTTTTTTTAATTAAAATACATTTTGAAAATATTACCAGTTCACCAGAAAAAAAAAAAGATGTCCGTCACAGTCCCATGGATGTCCCTTGAAGTCAAAAATCTGTCAGCATATTGAGGGTACAATCAGTGAACACATCCTCCATATGATAAAAAGCAGGAACTGCCCTACTGACTGCAGTGACTGGCGATGATGATACAAAGGTTACTAAAGTTCAGACTTGCGGGGTCATACAGGGACTATCCCAGGGGTCTCACTCGGCTGGGTTGGTGGGTCGCACGTAGAAAAAAATATCGGGGGGCCGCATTTTTAGTAATTCAGGAATTTTTTGCTCAATGTAGTAATGTCCCAATCCTGGTCCCCATCTTGTAGTAATGTCCCCATCCTGGTCTCCATCTTGTAGTAATGTCCCCATCCTGTTCCCCTGCTTGTAGTAATGTCCTCATCCTGGTCCCCATCTTGTAGTAATGTCCCCCATCCTGATCGGCTACTTGTAGTAATGTCTCTCATCTTGGTCCTCATCTTGTGTAATGTTCTCATCCTGGTCTTCTCCTTGTAGTAATGTCCCCATCCTGGTCCCCTTCTTGAAGTACTGTCCCCATCCTGGTACCCATCTTGTAATAATGTCCTCATACTAGTCCTCATCCTATATTGATGTCCCCCATTCTGGTCCTCATCTTCTTGCAATGTCCCCATACTGGTCCCCTTCTTGCAGTAATGTCCTCATCCTGGTCCCATCTTGTAGTAATGTCCCCATCCCGATCCTAATCTTGTAGTAATGTCGACATCTTGGTCCTCATCTTGTAGTAATGTCCCCATTCTAACCCTCATCTTGTAGTAATATCCTCATCCTGATATTCATCTTGTAGTAATGTCCTCATCCTGATATTCATGTCATAGTAATATCTCCATCCTGCTCCCCTTCTTGTAGTAATGTCCCCATCCTGGTCCCCATCTTGTAGTAATGTCCCCATCCTGATGCCACTTTGTAGTGATATCCCAACCAGGTCTCTCTTCTTTTTGCGTGCACACACAGTCTCTCATACACACTCACACTCATATACACACATGCATTCTCATACACACGCTCTCATACACACACATACACACTCTCTCTTACACACACTGACACACGCACTCATATACACGGACTCATACACGCACACACACACTCTCACCTTAACGATGCTGGGGTCCAGTGTGCAGGGGCCGCCGCGGTGCGGTGTGTAAGCGGCCGCTGCGGTGCAGTTTGCTGGAGACTGCAGCTTTATCATTTTCTGCGGCCGCTATGAGAAGCTCCTCCGCTCAGCTACATCAATGGAAGCCGGCGGGCCAATCAGAAACCTCAAGTGACGTCATACGCCGACGTCACTTGGGGGTCTCGGATCTGATTGGAACGCCGGCTTCCATTGATGTAGCTGAGCGGAGGAGCTTCTTGCAGCGGCTGCAGGAAGTGATAATAAAGCCGCAGTCTCTAGCACACCACGCCGCAGCGGCCCCTTACACACTGCACTGCGGTGGCCCCCTGCACACTGGACCCTGGCATCCTTACGTTGTCCATAGTGCTGCAAGCCGCACAGTGAAGCCCCAGGGGCCCCATGCGGCACGCAGGCCGCGTGTTTGCGTCCCCTGGACTATCCAGTGAGTTTGAACTCTATTTCCCCCAGTGACGTCACACACAGAAGACTGAGGGCCAGGAGCCATGAGCAGAAACCCATGCGGTGAGAGCATGGGTAGCTGAGTTTTAGGTACTGCTCACAGTAAGGCAGAGCACAGTGCGCCTGCGCAAGCTGGAGAGGCATCTGCACAGGCGTGAGATGGGAAAATGGGAAGTGGACAATTTCTGCGTTATCCACATCATTCAGAAGAAAAGGCGGTCGGATGGCGAGGAGAGGCGGGACAGACAACAGGAGAGACAAGACGTAAAGATCTGCAAGCAAGCCCATTGGGACAAGTAACAAGTAATTATACAGGGCAGGAGAATTATATACCGTAAGTTATTTATTAGGTTTACAGTGGAAGTCAGTGCATAATGGTATCCTTCTTAAAATGCAGCATAAAATGCAGATGGCGCCTTTAGTTTAATACACAAATATCTGGTGACAGGTACCCTTTAACATTTAAAAAATCATCTGCGATTTTTAGGATGGATGAAAAATGTTGTGGATACTAAGTTTCTTTAATTTTTCCATAAAACAGACAGCAAACAGAAGAACAATTACCTTTTTAGGAAAAAAGTGAATGGGTCCTGCAACTGAACATTTATTTCTGGAAACATAAATGTGTGAACAGAGCCTTAGCACTATTCAAATTACTTTTAATAACCAATTTAGTATATAAGTCAGGGACCTTAAACTCCAGATCTCAATGACTGCAAATGGTGCATGTTTTTAGGAATTCCTTAGTACTGCACAGTGGTTGGAATCATCCCCTGTGCACAGAGCCCACTAATCAGAAGCCGTGCCAGGACTGCTGGCAGGAAGGAGATGGGCAGGGCTGGTATTAAGTGCTCCAGGTTTAACCAAAGGGGCTTCACTACCTTTATATCCTACTGGCAGGTCATCAATATCACATGGGTGGAAGTCCGGCATGCCACCAATCAACTTGTGGAAGTGCTTGGTCACCTCTGTAGTGACAAGCCCACCAGGACCGTGGGGTACTCGGAACCGAGCCAGGAGTACATTGGGAAGGTCAAGGGGTCGTGCTTTTGTCAATAAAAAGGGTAATATTTTATGGGAATTGAATTTGTAACGTCACTGGTGGGTTTTGGCAATTGGGATGGATGGCCGACGCTGCGGGCAGATCCTCTGGGGCCGTTGGTAACACAGATGGGATGGGTCTGCTCTCCATAGGTAGAGCCGACAGCCTCAGGGAAGTTTACACAGTCTATGCAGGGAATAAGGAATGGTGGGGTGCAGGACTGAGGGCGTGATAATTGACTGGAGAACACAATGATGAAAGTTTCCTTTACCTTTAATTGATGGTAGTTGTTGCAGGCCGGAGCACTTGTAACAGATGGTAATGGGGGTCCGGGCAGCCGGGAAGCAATTGGAGATCCACCTAGACAGGTGGTTGTAGAGGCCTTCCTTCTGCGCGGTGCTACTTGGACCTCGCTGCCTAAAGAAAGCTGTGCTGCGGCCCTTTTCCTGTGTATCTAGTCCTTTACCCATATGACAGCCAGCTCGAGCCTATTCCAGGTGTCGTTCCTCAGTGATGCCTCCAGGCTCTGCTACGCTGCTTCACTGTCAGGTGTTGAGTAGGGCCAGAGGACTTGCAATTCTCTGCCCTCCGGATTTAGCTGCCGGGACTTCAGTACCTGAACAACCACGAAGTCCGACGTCCGGTTTCTAGCGTTTTCCTCTGGGGCGAGCCTGGTCATAGCTCCACTCCCCGGTTCTCCTCAACTCCTCTCATTCACTAGCTCTCCTCTGTCCTGGGACACCAGCTCCAGTCCCCAGGACGTCTGTACTCTTCCTGTTCTCAGACTTTCTCTAAGACTTTCTGCTTAACCCCTCCCCCAGGTCAGAATTTATAGGGAAACTCCCCTGAATCCGGGATCACAGCTCTCTCCCTTCTGGTCTGAAGTCAGGACAAGTGTTGGATGCTGGTGTGGCACCCCTGGGTCCGGTTGCCAAACTGGCATTACTTCCCTCCCAGGGGGTGATGTCATGCCTGGAAGCAAAGAGGGGTCCCCACGTCAGGTAATTCTCAGCATCCAACACTTTTCCTGCTTTGAGCCTGAAGGGGGAGCTCTAACCCGGTTTCAGGGGAGCAGCAGAAAGTGCGCAGTAGTAAGACAGTTGGACCAGTTATAAAAGAGGAGACAAACAGGAAGTGGGATTTCAGTCAGTGTGAGGTAACCGTTGGAGACGGTCTCAGGAGGAAGGCAGGAGGTATGTCGAGGAAAGCTATGAGGGGAAATTGAGCTGTGACAGAGCTCATCCCGGAGCTAAGCGCCAGAGAAAAGGACACTGGAGTCCTGAGTTGTGGGGTACAGAAGACCTAGCAGCTGAGTATGGAGGGCAGAAGACTGCAAGTCTTCTGGCCACACCAAATACCCGGCGGTACAGCAGCAGCAGATTGGAGCCCGGAGTCACCAGGAGAGGAGCGACACCTGAAAAAGGCCCAAACTGCCTGCCATACAGGTAGGAACAACTAAATATGCAGGAACAGGGTCACAGTGTATCTTTAGGTAGCAAGGACCAAAAGGGAGAGCGCAAATGGGAGGCCTCCAAATTCCCCTGGTGTGGTGGATCACCCAATTGCTTCCAGGCCACCCGGACCTCCATTGCCATCTGTATTAAGTGCCCCAGAAAGCATCTGCACTCACCAAGTACAGGTAAGGCTACTTTCACATTGCGATTTTGTTAAATCCGATGCTGTCCGATGAAAATCGGACATCGGATCCGAATTAGCCCCATGTTCTCCAATGAGAATCGGATCGGATCTGCACTTAATGGCATCTGATTTACCTCCGATCCGATTCCTTTTCAGTAGCCAAAATCGTAGACTGCTGCGATTTTGATTTCCGAGTGAAAAATCGGATCAAATCAGATCCAATTAGTTCCGATTAAAATAAAATGGTAGTCTATGGGGATTAGATCGGATGGAAAATCGGATCCGATATCGGATCCAAACATTTGTATTGAGCATGCTCCAAATCCCAGACCGCTGCCGTTTAAATTGGATCCAATAGAAAATGGGACAAAATTGGATGCCATCAGTCCGATTTTCTATTGGATCCGATCAACAAGATTTGTTAGAAAATCGGATCGATGGCATCTGATTTAGTGCATCTGATGCTGTCCGATTTTCATCTGACAGCATTGAATTTAACAAAATCGCAATGTGAAAGCAGCCTAACGGAAACTACAACCCTATGTCCTCCGGTTCTTTCCCTGCATCTGTCAGCCTGCACCACAACTATCACCACAGCCCTGCACTGTAACATCAGTACCAACTCACCTTAGTAACATCTGCTGCCCTGGGGTTAGCCCTTCCTGTGGAAAACTTTCCAGCTTAGCTGCATTGCCATCCACCCCAGAAAAACTGTATTGCAGCGGCGGGCATCAATAGCCGCAACCCACGGGTGGCGTCACAAGGACAATTATCCCCGAGTACCAAGTCCAGTAATCCCCTAAAACAACAAAAACTTCCCTTTTATTGACCACTCAGGGGCCTCGGAAGAGGTCACGCCATCATGACATCCCCAACCACATCGACAGACCCGATACCGAGTACCCCACAACCACCACACAGCCCGTCACCGGTGTTACCTGACAAGGGGACCCCTTCTTGCTTCCAGGCGTGACATCACCCCCTGTGAGGGAGGTAATGCCACTGTGGCAACCGGACCCCTGGTGTGCTATAGTAATGCCGTAGCAGGTACCACACATCCATTTCCATTCCCTTGAATACAGACAGAAGACCTGCAGGACCACACAGCTGCTGAGCGCCTCAGTCCCATAATTGTTAACATCAGCACCAAGAACAGCTGGTCACTGGTTGTCACCAAGATCAAGACTGGCGGCGGGGGCGTAACTACAATAGGTGCAGGGGTTGCGATCGCACCCGGGCCTTGCAGCCTAGGGGGGCCCCAAAAGTCCTTTTGGCCCATAGAAAAAGACTAATATTATTAAAGATTTGCAATAATTGGGGGCCCCGGTGGAGCTTTTGCATCGGGGCCCCTGGGCCTGAAGTTACGCCACTGACCGGCGGTGCTGGCTGGGACTGGCATAAAATGCCAAAATGTGGCAAACGTTCTGTGCCATAAGAGGTGTGTTTACAATTTCCCACCAGCAAGTTTATACCAGATTCCTGATTAAAAAAACAGCATAAGGATTAATGGGCTCAGGAAAATCAGCGATAAATACGGTGTATATAGTCATCCATACTTGTACTCTTGCTCTCTGGCCAGCAGGTTGTCCCGGGTGCTCTTCCTCGCTGTGCCGGCTGCAGGGGGTCCAACTCCCTTGTTTTTCTTTACCTATTTGAATGGCAGCATTTAGTAACGATCCTCACTGGTCTCATCTGTCCCATCGGGACGTGCCCAGAGCCGGGCATGATTCCTAGTCTCAGTACGGGCACCGGCCTGTGCACCGATCAGTGTCACCCGTGTTCGCTTACCTTGCTGCACACAGGCGCAGCTCTGCGGGTCTCCGCCATTGCACTGGCTTCAGGTTAAACTAAGGCGCCGGCATTCTGTTGCTAAGCAACAAAGGGTTCTCTCTATTGCGAGAGACGTCATACGACGGTTGATCACGTGTCCTCTGACCTGGCCTATTATGTGCGCTCTAGACTAGAGTTCATGATGTAGTGAGCTCTACTCACCTGCAGCATGGCCGCCACCGTGGGAGGGGACAATCAGTCACCACATAAATACTAGTGTGAAGGGACAGTCACCACATACAGACTGGTGTGAGGAGACACTCAGTAGTTGCCACATCCATACTGGTGTGACGGGACACTAAGGAGCCATCACATACAGATTGGTGTGAGGTGACACTCAGCCACCACATACATACTGGTGTGAGGAGAAACAGGAGCCACCACATACAGACTGGTGTGAGGGAACACTCAGCCACTACATACATACTGGTGTGAGGAGAAACAGGAGCCACCACATACAGATTGGTGTGAGGGAACACTCAGCCACCACATACATACTGGTGTGAGGAGAAACAGGAGCCACCACATACAGATTGGTGTGAGGGAACACTCAGCCACCACATACATACTGGTGTGAGGAGAAACAGGAGCCACCACATACAGATTGGTGTGAGGGAACACTCAGCCACCACATACATACTGGTGTGAGGAGAAACAGGAGCCACCACATACAGACTGGTGTGAGGGAACACTCAGCCACTACATACATACTGGTGTGAGGAGAAACAGGAGCCACCACATACAGATTGGTGTGAGGGAACACTCAGCCACCACATACATACTGGTGTGAGGAGAAACAGGAGCCACCACATACAGATTGGTGTGAGGGAACACTCAGCCACCACATACATACTGGTGTGAGGAGAAACAGGAGCCACCACATACAGACTGGTGTGAGGGAACACTCAGCCACTACATACATACTGGTGTGAGGAGAAACAGGAGCCACCACATACAGATTGGTGTGAGGGAACACTCAGCCACCACATACATACTGGTGTGAGGAGAAACAGGAGCCACCACATACAGATTGGTGTGAGGGAACACTCAGCCACCACATACATACTGGTGTGAGGAGAAACAGGAGCCACTACATACAGATTGGTGTGAGGGAACACTCAGCCACCACATACATACTGGTGTGAGGAGAAACAGGAGCCACTACATACAGATTGGTGTGAGGTGACACTCAGCCACCACATACATACTGGTGTGAGGAGAAACAGGAGCCACTACATACAGATTGGTGTGAGGTGACACTCAGCCACCACATACATACTGGTGTGAGGAGAAACAGGAGCCACTACATACAGATTGGTGTGAGGTGACACTCAGCCACCACATACATACTGGTGTGAGGAGAAACAGGAGCCACTACATACAGATTGGTGTGAGGTGACACTCAGCCACCACATACATACTGGTGTGAGGAGAAACAGGAGCCACCACATACAGATTGGTGTGAGGTGACACTCAGCTACCACATACATACTGGTGTGAGGAGAAACAGGAGCCATCACATACAGATTGGTGTGAGGTGACACTCAGCTACCACATACATACTGGTGTGAGGAGAAACAGGAGCCACCACATACAGATTGGTGTGAGGTGACACTCAGCTACCACATACATACTGGTGTGAGGAGAAACAGGAGCCACCACATACAGATTGGTGTGAGGTGACACTCAGCTACCACATACATACTGGTGTGAGGAGAAACAGGAGCCATCACATACAGATTGGTGTGAGGGAACACTCTGCCACCACATACATACTGGTGTGAGGAGAAACAGGAGCCACCACATACAGATTGGTGTTAATGTGACACTCAGCTACCACATACATACTGGTGTGAGGAGAAACAGGAGCCATCACATACAGATTGGTGTGAGGGAACACTCAGCCACCACATACATACTGGTGTGAAGGGACAGTCACCACATACAGATTGGTGTGAGGAGACACTCAGTAGTTGCCACATCCATACTGGTGTGACGGGACACTAAGGAGCCATCACATACAGATTGGTGTGAGGTGACACTCAGCCACCACATACATACTGGTGTGAGGAGAAACAGGAGCGACTACATACAGATTGGTGTGAGGGAACACTCAGCCACCACATACATACTGGTGTGAGGAGAAACAGGAGCCATCACATACAGATTGGTGTGAGGGAACACTCAGCTACCACATACATACTGGTGTGAGGAGAAACAGGAGCCACCACATACAGACTGGTGTGAGGGAACACTCAGCCACCACATACATACTGGTGTGAGGAGAAACAGGAGCCACCACATACAGACTGGTGTGAGGGAACACTCAGCCACCACATACATACTGGTGTGAGGAGAAACAGGAGCCACTACATACAGATTGGTGTGAGGGAACAGTCAGCCACTACATACATACTGGTGTGAGGAGAAACAGGAGCCACCACATACAGATTGGTGTGAGGGAACACTCAGCCACCACATACATACTGGTGTGAGGAGAGAAACAGGAGCCACTACATACAGATTGGTGTGAGGGAACACTCAGCCACCACATACATACTGGTGTGAGGAGAAACAGGAGCCACCACATACAGATTGGTGTGAGGTGACACTCAGCCACCACATACATACTGGTGTGAGGAGAAACAGGAGCCACCACATACAGATTGGTGTGAGGTGACACTCAGCTACCACATACATACTGGTGTGAGGAGAAACAGGAGCCATCACATACAGATTGGTGTGAGGGAACACTCAGCCACCACATACATACTGGTGTGAGGAGAAACAGGAGCCATCACATAAGGTACCTTTACACGCCGCTACAACAGGATGGATACAACCCGCTACAGGCTACGATTGTAGCTTGCATCGTCAATATAGCCCGTAGTAGTGGCGTGTGAAGACGGTAGGAGGCAGCCGGCAACAGATACATCTGTTTCCGAGCACTGCTCTGAAACAGGTGGCTACAAAGCCGATTGCAGCGAGCTGTATCGGCATGTAAAGAAGCTACAGAAGGGATGTCTATACACCAGGCGATGTACCTGGTATGTAGCTGGGGCGTGACACAGGCTCCGGGATACCGCGCCCCTTCAGCGATCATTGGAGGAAGCTCCGGCATGACGATTGGTAGTCGCTGCATAGGGAGGCATATTTAAGGAGCTGACCAGTCACACTACACAATTGCTTGAGCGTCATGTAGTAAACAGCCTCCTGCGATGCCTGCCCAATCATGATGTTATTGCTTTGTCCTATCAGCTTACGGACGTCTCGTAATCCACAATTGTGGCACGCCTATGTGCTGTCCCTGCTGCACCAGGTCCGCCCATATTAGCTTGTTGTAGCGGTGTGTAAATGAGGTAAGGTAAGCTACAGATGGCTACTTGAGACACCCGGCGATGTATCTAGCTGTAGATGTAACGTAGCGTAGCGCACCTTGTGGCGGCGTGTAAAGGTGGTGCGTTTCACGTTTGTAACCGTTTGGGCGTGCTCGTGCACGTGAAGTAGCGGGTTGTATCCATCCTGTTGTAGCGGCGTGTAAAGGTACCCATAGGGTACCTTTACACACGGCTACATTTGTAGCTTGTCACCAGGTAACTTACTGGTTGCAGTGAAATCATGGATACATGGTTCTATCTTGTTGCTGTGTACAAATGGAATCATGTATCCATGATTTCACTGCAACCAGTAAGTTACCTGGTGACAAGCTACAAATGTAGCCGTGTGTAAAGGTACCCATACAGATTGGTGTGAGGGAACACTCAGCCACCACATACATACTGGTGTGAGGAGAAACAGGAGCCATCACATACAGATTGGTGTGAGGGAACACTCAGCCACTACATACATACTGGTGTGAGGAGAAACAGGAGCCACCACATACAGATTGGTGTGAGGGAACACTCAGCCACCACATACATACTGGTGTGAGGAGAAACAGGAGCCACCACATACAGATTGGTGTGAGGTGACACTCAGCTACCACATACATACTGGTGTGAGGAGAAACAGGAGCCACCACATACAGACTGGTGTGAGGGAACACTCAGCCACCACATACATACTGGTGTGAGGAGAAACAGGAGCCATCACATACAGATTGGTGTGAGGGAACACTCAGCCACTACATACATACTGGTGTGAGGAGAAACAGGAGCCATCACATACAGATTGGTGTGAGGGAACACTCAGCCACTACATACATACTGGTGTGAGGAGAAACAGGAGCCACCACATACAGATTGGTGTGAGGGAACACTCAGCCACCACATACATACTGGTGTGAGGAGAAACAGGAGCCACCACATACAGATTGGTGTGAGGTGACACTCAGCTACCACATACATACTGGTGTGAGGAGAAACAGGAGCCATCACATACAGATTGGTGTGAGGGAACACTCAGCCACCACATACATACTGGTGTGAGGAGAAACAGGAGCCATCACATACAGATTGGTGTGAGGGAACACTCAGCCACCACATACATACTGGTGTGAGGAGAAACAGGAGCCACCACATACAGATTGGTGTGAGGTGACACTCAGCTACCACATACATACTGGTGTGAGGGACACTCAGGAGCCACCACATCCATACTGGTGGGAGGGGACAATCAGCCACCACATACATACTAGTGTAAGAGGACACTCAGCCACCACATCCCTACTTGTGTGAGGAGACAATCAGGAGTCACCACATACAGATTAGTGTGAGGGGACATTCAGGAGCCACCACATACATACTGGTGTGAGGAGACACTCAGGAGCCACCACATACAGATTGGTGTGAGGTGACACTCAGCCACCACATACATACTGGTGTGAGGGGACACTCAGGAGCCACCACATCCTTACTGATCTTAGGAGACACTCAGGAGCCACCACATCCATACTGGTGGGAGGGGACAATCAGCCACCACATACATACTAGTGTAAGAGGACACTCAGCCATCACATCCCTACTTGTGTGAGGAGACAATCAGGAGTCACCACATACAGATTAGTGTGAGGGGACATTCAGGAGCCACCACATACATACTGGTGTGAGAGGACACTCAGGAGCCACCACATCCATACTGCTGTGAGGAGACAATCAGGAGCCACCACATACAGACTGGTGTGAGGGGACACTTAGGAGCCACCACATCCTTACTGGTGTGAGGAGACAATCAGCAGCCACCAGTAAAAAACTGGTGTGAGAGGACTCTCAGGAGACAACACATCCATACTGGTGTGAGAGGACACTCAGGAGCCACCACATCCATACTGGTGTGAAGGGACACTCAGGAGTCACCACATCCATACTGATGTGAGGGGACACTCAGGAGCCACCACATCCATACTGGTGTGAGGGGACACTCAGTAGCCACCACATCCTTACTGGTGTGAGAGGACACTGAGGAGCTACCACACCCATACTGGTGGGAGGGGACACTTAGGAGTCACCATATACAGCCTAGTGTGAGGGGACACTCAGGAGCCACATACATACTAGTGTGAGGGGACACTCAGCCACCACATACATACTAGTGTGAGGGGTAACTCAGCCACCACATACAGACTGGTGTGAGGGAACACTCAGCCACCACATACATACTGGTGTGAGGAGAAACAGGAGCCACTACATACAGATTGGTGTGAGGGAACAGTCAGCCACTACATACATACTGGTGTGAGGAGAAACAGGAGCCACCACATACAGATTGGTGTGAGGGAACACTCAGCCACCACATACATACTGGTGTGAGGAGAAACAGGAGCCACTACATACAGATTGGTGTGAGGGAACACTCAGCCACCACATACATACTGGTGTGAGGAGAAACAGGAGCCACCACATACAGATTGGTGTGAGGTGACACTCAGCCACCACATACATACTGGTGTGAGGAGAAACAGGAGCCACCACATACAGATTGGTGTGAGGTGACACTCAGCTACCACATACATACTGGTGTGAGGAGAAACAGGAGCCATCACATACAGATTGGTGTGAGGGAACACTCAGCCACCACATACATACTGGTGTGAGGAGAAACAGGAGCCATCACATAAGGTACCTTTACACGCCGCTACAACAGGATGGATACAACCCGCTACAGGCTACGATTGTAGCTTGCATCGTCAATATAGCCCGTAGTAGTGGCGTGTGAAGACGGTAGGAGGCAGCCGGCAACAGATACATCTGTTTCCGAGCACTGCTCTGAAACAGGTGGCTACAAAGCCGATTGCAGCGAGCTGTATCGGCGTGTAAAGAAGCTACAGAAGGGATGTCTATACACCAGGCGATGTACCTGGTATGTAGCTGGGGCGTGACACAGGCTCCGGGATACCGCGCCCCTTCAGCGATCATTGGAGGAAGCTCCGGCATGACGATTGGTAGTCGCTGCATAGGGAGGCATATTTAAGGAGCTGACCAGTCACACTACACAATTGCTTGAGCGTCATGTAGTAAACAGCCTCCTGCGATGCCTGCCCAATCATGATGTTATTGCTTTGTCCTATCAGCTTACGGACGTCTCGTAATCCACAATTGTGGCACGCCTATGTGCTGTCCCTGCTGCACCAGGTCCGCCCATATTAGCTTGTTGTAGCGGTGTGTAAATGAGGTAAGGTAAGCTACAGATGGCTACTTGAGACACCCGGCGATGTATCTAGCTGTAGATGTAACGTAGCGTAGCGCACCTTGTGGCGGCGTGTAAAGGTGGTGCGTTTCACGTTTGTAACCGTTTGGGCGTGCTCGTGCACGTGAAGTAGCGGGTTGTATCCATCCTGTTGTAGCGGCGTGTAAAGGTACCCATAGGGTACCTTTACACACGGCTACATTTGTAGCTTGTCACCAGGTAACTTACTGGTTGCAGTGAAATCATGGATACATGGTTCTATCTTGTTGCTGTGTACAAATGGAATCATGTATCCATGATTTCACTGCAACCAGTAAGTTACCTGGTGACAAGCTACAAATGTAGCCGTGTGTAAAGGTACCCATACAGATTGGTGTGAGGGAACACTCAGCCACCACATACATACTGGTGTGAGGAGAAACAGGAGCCATCACATACAGATTGGTGTGAGGGAACACTCAGCCACACATACATACTGGTGTGAGGAGAAACAGGAGCACCACATACAGATTGGTGTGAGGGAACACTCAGCCACTACATACATACTGGTGTGAGGAGAAACAGGAGCCACCACATACAGATTGGTGTGAGGGAACACTCAGCCACCACATACATACTGGTGTGAGGAGAAACAGGAGCCACCACATACAGATGGTGTGAGGTGACACTCAGCTACCACATACATACTGGTGTGAGGAGAAACAGGAGCCACCACATACAGACTGGTGTGAGGGAACACTCAGCCACCACATACATACTGGTGTGAGGAGAAACAGGAGCCATCACATACAGATTGGTGTGAGGGAACACTCAGCCACTACATACATACTGGTGTGAGGAGAAACAGGAGCCATCACATACAGATTGGTGTGAGGGAACACTCAGCCACTACATACATACTGGTGTGAGGAGAAACAGGAGCCACCACATACAGATTGGTGTGAGGGAACACTCAGCACCACATACATACTGGTGTGAGGAGAAACAGGAGCCACCACATACAGATTGGTGTGAGGTGACACTCAGCTACCACATACATACTGGTGTGAGGAGAAACAGGAGCCACCACATACAGACTGGTGTGAGGGAACACTCAGCCACCACATACATACTGGTGTGAGGAGAAACAGGAGCCATCACATACAGATTGGTGTGAGGGAACACTCAGCCACCCCATACATACTGGTGTGAGGAGAAACAGGAGCCACCACATACAGATTGGTGTGAGGTGACACTCAGCTACCACATACATACTGGTGTGAGGAGAAACAGGAGCCATCACATACAGATTGGTGTGAGGGAACACTCAGCCACCACATACATACTGGTGTGAGGAGAAACAGGAGCCATCACATACAGATTGGTGTGAGGGAACACTCAGCACCACATACATACTGGTGTGAGGAGAAACAGGAGCCACCACATACAGATTGGTGTGAGGTGACACTCAGCTACCACATACATACTGGTGTGAGGGACACTCAGGAGCCACCACATCCATACTGGTGGGAGGGACAATCAGCCACCACATACAATACTAGTGTAAGAGGGACACTCAGCCACCACATCCCTACTTGTGTGAGGAGACAATCAGGAGTCACCACATACAGATTAGTGTGAGGGGACATTCAGGAGCCACCACATACATACTGGTGTGAGGAGACACTCAGGAGCCACCACATACAGATTGGTGTGAGGTGACACTCAGCCACCACATACATACTGGTGTGGGGGGGACACTCAGGAGCCACCACATCCTTACTGATCTTAGGAGACACTCAGAGCCACCACATCCATACTGGTGGGAGGGGACAATCAGCACCACATACATATAGTGTAAGAGGACACTCAGCCATCACATCCCTACTTGCTGTGAGGAGACAATCAGGAGTCACCACATACAGATTAGTGTGAGGGGACATTCTAGGAGCCACCACATCCATTACTGCTGTGAGGAGACAATCAGAGCCACCCCATACAGAACTGGTGTGAGGGGACACTTAGGAGCCACCACATCCTTACTGGTGTGAGGAGACAATCAGCGAGCCACACATAAACAAACTGGTGTGAGAGGGACTCTCAGGAGTACAACACATCCATACTGGTGTGAGAGGGACACTCAGGAGCCACCACATCCATACTGGTGTGAAGGGACACTCAGGAGTCACCACATCCATACTGATGTGAGGGGACACTCAGGAGCCACCACATCCATTACTGGTGTGAGAGGACACTGAGGAGCACCACACCATACTGGTGTGAGGGGACACTTAGGAGTCACCATATCAGCTACTAGTGTGAGGGGACACTGAGGAGCACACTACATACTGTGGTGAGGGGACACTAGAGCCACCACATAATACTAGTGTGAGGGGTAACTCAGGACCACATACAACTGGTATGAGGCAACACTCAACCACCACATACACTATTAGTGTGAGGGGTACACTCATCCACCACATACAGACTGTGTGAGGGACACTCAGACCACCACATACACTATTAGTGTTAGGGGATACTCAGCCACCACATACAGACTGGTGTGAGGGGAGACTCAGCCACCACATAAATACTAGTGTGAAGGGACACTCAGCCACCACGTACATACTGGGTGTGAGGAGCCACTCAGCCACCACATACAGACTGGTTTGAGAGAAACTCAGGCCACCACATACAGACTGGTGTGAGGGAACACTCAGTAGCTGCCACATACAAACTGGTGTGAAAGGACACTCAGGAGCCACCACATCCATACTGGTGGGAGGGAACACTCAGCCACCACATTCACTAGTAATGTTAGGGGATACTCAGCCACCACATACAGAATGGTGTGAGGGGAAACTCAGCCACCACATATATACTAGTGTGAGGGGACACTCATCCACTACATACGTACTGGTGTGGGGGGACACTCAACCACTACATACATACTGGTGTGGGGGGACACTCAGCCACCACATACATACTGGTTTGGGGGGACAATCAGCCACCATATACATGCTAGTGTGAGGGGACACTCAGCCACCACATACATACTAGTGAGAGGGGAAACTCAGAAGCCACCATATACATACAGGTATTAGGGGACACTCGGGAGCCACCACATACAGGCTGGTCTGAGGAGACACTCAGGAGCTACCACATACATACTAGTTTGAGGGGACACTCAGGAGCCACCACATACATACTGCTCTCAGCTACATGTTAACCTGATAAATGTTAATCCCAGACAGTGGAATTTAACATGCACTGGCAAGGGGTTGCGTCATCCCCCTGCCCATCGGTGCATCCATTACATGGTGATGTCGTCAATGGTTTGTCATTACAGCCAGGGGTCAGCTGAAAACCACCACACCTGTCATTATGATTCTCCTGTGCACGCCTTCCCATGACCAGCATTTATAGGAAATTTTAATTTCTGGTAGTGTTGATGCACTGCTATGTATAGCAAAAGTGATCAGATGATCACAGCTTTAGGTTCCTCAAGGGAACTATCAAGTACAGTAAAAAATAAAACATTTTACAAATAGATGAAAAATATACAAATGTTTCAATGCACTTTAAATTTATTTCCTGTTTCCACTACACTATGTGCTAGAATGAATGGTGTCATTCAAAAGTTCTAGTCGTCCTGCAAAAAACAATCCCTCATATGCAGTGGCGTAACTTGAAGCTCATGGGCCACAATACGAAAACTCCAGCAGGGCCCCCGATTATTTCAAATTGTTAACAGCAATAGTCTTTTTCTATAACCCAAAGGGACTTTTGGGACCCACTAGGCCCCAGGGCCCGGATGGGATTACAAACCCTGCAACTGTTGTAGTTACGCCCCTGCTCATATGGCTATATTGATCGAAAAATACTTTAGTTTTGACTCTTGGAAAAAGGGGAGGAAAAAATGGAAAATGGCCATAGCATGGAAGGGTTAACCTCATCGCATGGCAAGGCATGTAAGTGGGTATCAAGCAATATTCCTATAGCAGCCATGTTGTTCAGCTGTCAGCATCGTCCCCTGAATCTAGGAGAGAGACATCCCCATTGGCCTGATGGTTAAATAATCTCCTGAATCTGTCAATTAATTTGAGGATATTAATTTCCTTGCAACTATTCCCAGACAAAGAAGGCTCAATAACAATTGGAGCTAGGTGGCACATTGGGACCAGAGACAGTTAAACAAAAGGAAGACCCCCCCATTAATCAGCAGAGACAGGTGAAGAAAATTTCCTTCTGCCAGGAGGTGTCAAAGAAGCTCCACACACAGCACAGACACACAGGAGCCAAGTGAAAGAAGTCTTAATATTTCACTACACATCACTTCCCTAAAATATGACAATTATAAATATGACACCTGGAGAAGTATAGGACCATAATGCATATTTCTGCATAACTGTATGATGTTCCAAACTACCCCAAAAGTAATATCGGCCAGTGGGACGATCACAAACATCCCAGGTACATGGGCCTCATCACAGGTATATGTCCCCCCTCACAGGTATATGGGCCCCCCTCACAGGTATATCGGCCCCATGCTGGCACTCATAATAAAATAATAATCATTTTAACTCACCCCCCTGACGCTTTTCCGCAGGCTCCATGGCGTCCTCCCTCTGGTCTTCCTGCTTCTAATCATGAGACTGGCGGAGCAGCGATGATGTCATTGATGCGCCGGTCACATGATTAGAAGCTGGGGATAAGCAAAAAGACCAGAGGACATCACGGAACCTGCAGAGAAGCATCGGAGAGGTGAGTTAATATGATTATTATTTTATCGTGAGCGCCACCTTGGGGCCAATATACCAGGGATGGGGTGTGTGTACTATGTCTAATATAATATGCAATGCTTGCCCTGCCAGTGATGGACAGGGGGATGCAGTGCATATCACGATAGACTAAAGAGCGAGGTTATCACGTTTCCGGGGGAAGGCGCTCTAGAGTGGACCCCCTGGGCCATGGTACCAAACTCCCCTGGGTGAGCTGATCCTAGTTTACCCAACCCCTATACAGGGATTGTCAGGGACAAGCCCAGGGGGTCTAAGTACCACAGCAGCTAGTACCAGGAGGGCGGCTCGTAAGGTTAGCCTATACTAAAGCACAGCTAAGGATTCCGGGATACAGAGCACAAGGCTGGAAGAACAGGGATGGTGCAACCGGGGAAGATGACAGCAAGGGTTCCAGGAAACAGAGCACAAGGAAGGCCTGACCAACAACTAGCAAAGCAGAAGCTCAACTAACACAATAATCAGGCACCTCCCATCAGAGGAGGTGGCCTGATATACCATAGGAAGAGCAGCTATTGGTCAAGGGGAGTGTCAGGTTAGACCGTGCCGGCCTCTAGAGCCACAGGGGAGGAGTGCACCTAGTGCACCGCTGATTGGTCACATGAATACGACCATAGTAATGTGCTCATGTGCGAGCCCAGCGGTCAGCTGACAGGAAGGGAACCCAGCGACGGCTCCGAGACACAGCACGCCTGGACGCCGGATGCCTGGTCGGCAGAGGAGCAGGAGATGCCGACCGGGAGAGGTGAGCTGTGAAGCAGTGCCAGGGGGCCTAACAGAAGTCATGTGACCTCCCGATCCCTTTATAGCCTCCCCCTGCCTCCTCCAGGCCCCAGTCACCGCCCCCTCCCACTCACACTGAACACCACTCGAGTATAAGCCGAGGGGGGCACTTTTCAGCACAAAAATTATGCTAATAAACTTGGCTTATACTCGAGTATATACGGTATATAGAGATGTTAATTGATTTACATTTCAAAAACTGCATGCCCATATATGCAATTTTGTTTGGGGAGTGCGGGTGATTTTACAGACAGATTTCCTTTAAGAAGCATAAAAATTGCCATTATATTGGATTAAATTGGCTGCTTGTGCACCAAAAATTAAAAAGTACCCCTGCAATGACCAGACATAGATTTGTGCTGTTATTTCCATTAATTTCTTAAATGATTTATAGTAAATCAGTCATACTAGTCCTTCCCACCTAACCCCACATTACTTTTTATGACTTTTCTGAAGTGAAGAGAAAATAAAAAAGTTGCAAGTACCAGCTCAAACATGGCATGCTCCAAAATTTGTAACTTCTGCACTGCAAAAACAGTAAAACCAAGAAAAGAAACAAAAATGAGCAAATACTCTAACATGATGCAAGGAGTTTGTATGTTCTCCCCGTGTTTGCGTGGGTTTCCTCCAGGCACTCCGGTTTCCTCCCACATTGTAAAGACATACTGATAGGATATTTAGATTGTGAGCTCCAAGAGAGACAGCATTACTGATGTATGTAAAGTGCTATGGAATTAATAGCGCTATATAAATTAATAAATATTATTATATTATTATTATTATTAAATAAATTGCAGAAGTGCATAAACGTTAAAATAGGGTACTAGGTGATATTATTTTGATCAAAAAATGTAAAAGTCATCCCACCACGGCAAGGTGACCCCATCAGGATGGTCTAAAGGCCCAGTTACACACACACAGATAATTGTGCAGAGATTGTTCGCAGATCTCTGGTTGCAGTGAAATCATGGACACATTGTTCCATTTGTACATGGCCACAAAATGGAGCTATGTGTCCATGATTTCACTGCAACCAGAGATCTGCGAACAATCTCTGCACAATTATCTGTGCGTGTAACTGGGCCTTTAGCCTAGCATCAAATATTTAAAACCTTACAATTGTCAATATCAAGTGATATAAGAGTAATAAGATTTGACCAAAAAAAAAACAGAGATACACAAAAAATTAACTGGAACACAAGTATAAATGCATGCAACGTGTAGGTGAATGTTCATATTGACCACAAAACAGCAAAACCCAAGAAAAGAAACAAAAATGTGCAAATACCATAACATAAGTAATTAAATTGCAATAGTGCATGTAAGTAAAAATAGGGTATTTGGTACTTATTTGTTATATTATTTTTTCTGCAGTCAATGCAAACTAGGGCGTGGCCAGCCATTTCTTTGAGCTTGACATTATGTGTAATTTTTTTTCTTTTGCTGGGGCCAGATCTTGCTCAACCCTTACCACACTTACGTCATCTGACATTGACATATGCTATGGTTTTAAATATTTGATGCTAGAAGAGGACTGTTCTGATGGGTTCACCTCTATGTGGTGGAATGGCTTTTACATTTTAATGTATTGGTTACACTGGAGTTAGCTAGGGGATAGCATAGAATAAGATGTATAGCTAGACTACAAAATCTTATTCAATAGATGTGTTGCTGCTCACAAGTTCCAGACAAGGTCCATGTGTGAGCGCACCTTAAATTACAGTATATAGGATAAATTGGATATAGGAACCTAGCGTAACACTACCCTTCTTCTACATTTATTTGATCAAAATAATATCACAAAGTACCCTATTTTTACTTTCATGCATTATTGCAATCTAATTACTTATGAGTCGGTCGACAGGGCACGGGGTACTCAGATACCGGGACAGATGGTCACTTTGATAGGGGGATCACGGCTGGTCGGTTCCCGGTTCTGTGCTCTGGACCCTCAGTGGCGGGGATGGTGGGGGATGATGATGATGTTGGAAAGGGAAATGGTAACGTGACGCCACTTGTGGTGCCTGATAAACTGGATACCAGCACTGTGGCCGGCCTCTGAGGTGATGGAGGTGTAGCTCAGAGTAGTACACATCCCCACAGGTGGAGCTTTATCTCAGGGCAGTGGGGTTGGATGAGGGAGTAGTAGTCCTCACCTGTTGATGCTGTGGGAGCCCTCCGGGCAGCAGAGCAAATGTTTACAGACACCAGATCAGCTCAAGAAGTTCTTTACTGTCTCCAGATGAAAAACAGGTACACAGTGCAGTCTGGTTTACCGGAAACGTAGCCACAGATTTGAGGTAACTTAGCAGAGTCTGTCGGTGGTACCCTCTCACAGCTTTCGGGGTCTGTGTTCCTCTTTACTCTCATTCACCACTCTGAAGAGCTCCTTCGCCGTGCCCTGGCGTGTTACTATTAGGTACGGTTGGTTCCTTACCGATACGGACAGGAACGACAACAGCAAATCCTCCCGCCACCAGTATTCGGTCCTTTCCCTAATGTGTCCTGGACCTTTTTGGAACTGAGGAAGAGATACAGTGTGTGGCGCTATGGCTCCCTTATGTTGGTCCCACAGCGTGTCGGTTCACAGTCAGGGATAGACCTCTGACTACCTCGGCTCCGGTATGCCGGTGTCGACCCCGGACTTCCCACCCGGCTCCAACCGATCCTGGATTGTCCCCCTCTGTTCTGGGTCACCCCTCTCCAAGGAGGTGCCCTCCTGTCAAGAACACTGTCAGGCAAGTCCTCTCTGGCTGCCTTCCCAGCACTGTCTGACTAAAAACTCACTTAACTGTCACTCAAGTCTCCCGCTCTACTCTAATCTCTACCCTGGACCTACTGAATATACAGTTCCTATGCTAAGGTGGGCTAGTGTATGGGTGCTTAGGACAGACTCTGCATGAAACCCTGCATCCATGGCTACGGAGGCACTACACCTTCTGGGGTATAGTATTTCCCTGTGGCACCTTCCCATAGGGGCGCCACACACCCCCTTGGTGAATTACACTCGTCCGCGAGTGTTAAACCCAAACCGGGCTTGAGCTTACATTTTTATTAACATTTTAACCAGGTGACTTTCAATTCAACAACAATAACAATACGCTTTCTTTTTGGTCTTCCCTTGCGTGAGGTGCTGTACTTCAAACGTTGCAACAAATAAAAATAAAGGAACACTTTAGTCCACATCGGCCCAACGGGGACCAGGTATCAGTCTCTGATTTAAAGTTCATTCAGGCTTCATCATAACAAGAAACTGCACACTATAATACCACTGCAAGGGAAAAGGTATTATATTCAACTATTTACATCAATTAAACATCTCAATCTTCATACTTGCTCACCCGGATCGCATACCACCCTTGGGGTCCAGCATGGCATTCATATGAGATGGTATCACCCCGATATAGGTCTCGATCCGGGAATCCTTGTGGAAGGTGAGACTCCACATCCCTCCTGGCGATGAAAATTTCTGAGTAGAGACCTTCTTCCCGGGCAAAACCATAACTGGTTCCCAGGTTAAAGGTGGTGACTACTCATTTCTTGTGCTGGTCAAGAGGTTGTGGTGGTTGGGCTCAGGTGCACGGGCCTCTAACTTGTTTGCCCACCAGGCCTCACGTCGCCTCTGCCGCTCAACCTCATCGTCCGGGTTAGGTTGGGTGAACCAGGGACGGCCCACCGGTTGCCAGGAACATTCATCATCAGCCAGGGACGGGACCATCCTTCTTTCTCCGGCTTCGATCTGCCGGTGTCTCAGCCCTCCATAGCTCGCAGGACTCCTCGGTGCTGCCGGTGGCTCCTTCCTCCAGATCCCTCTCCTCGTCCACGGTTGTGTCAGGCTCCTCCGGGAACTGAATAAGGTCTCCATACTCGGCAGCCTCCTCCTCGAGCTCCTCTGCTGGCTGGTTCACTGGTTCGGTGGGGGCGTGGCTGTCATCGGATACCGGATGCTCGGTTTGGGTTGCTACCGACACTCCTGCTTCCCTTCTGAGCTGGAGTTCTCTTTGCTGCTCCGCCCACTGGCTTATTTGCAAAAAATAGCTCGGCACTCCAATGCCGGATAGTCCATTCAGCGGTTTCCTGGAGGCGGGCTCGCAAGTCCTGGAACGCTGCTCTCCATAAGGCGGTATCCACTCCCTCAGATTCCAGAGTGGCTACTCCCGGGGCAGCACGGTCGGCCACCAGGTCCTCCTCAACCTCCCGTATTACTGCTCCAAGTTTAGGGACTGCCATCTCTACCAGGCAGCACAGCACACCAGGTAAAGGGTCCGGGGTCTCACCAGGTATTACGTTCTGACCTTCAGCTGCGCCCTGTTTGATTTTTATAGTCTCGAACTGCTGCGGTCTGGTTCTCGACCTGCCCCCATGGTTGTTTGATAGCAAGGGGAAAGGGGAGACGTTTTGGTGTCTCTTACAGGGCCCTGCTTTGGTGAGGGGCCAAGGCACGCCCCTGGGCCAACACATAGTCTTTTACATAGTTAGGTCCGCTTTCAGGGAAATTTAGTAGGACAGTCGAAATTTAGTAGGACAGGTGGAGCTTTACCTCAGGGCAGCAGGGTTGGATGAGGGGAGTAGTAGTCCTCACCTGTTGATGCTGTGGGAGCCCTCCGGCAGCAGAGCAAATGAGAACAGACACCAGATCAGCTCAAAAAGTTCTTTACTGTCTCCAGATGATAAAAAAGGTACACAGTGCAGTCTGGTTTACCGGAAACGTAGCCACAGATTTGAGGTACCCAAGGGTTTCACTGTGTTTGAGTGCTTTAACTGGTGCCCGCAGTGTTATCCTCCGCTGGTCTCCACAAGGTCAGTGGGTGCTCTGTGATGTCTGTCTATAAAGCATTGCTCCCACCCAGCCAGAATCCTGCGCCACACTGATGAGGGGCAACAACCCCGAAACAGCTGTCTGTGGTTGGATACCTAGTCCATGGTAAACCCCTGGCCATATCTTCAAGCTCGCAAGGGCTGGATAGTGACTTAAGGGCTACTAATACCCTGGGCTAGGTCCTTCCCTGGTGGGATAACTGGCTGGTGTCCATGTTGTAGACTCTTACCTGAGGCTCCATGGACTCATCTGCATATTCAAATTCTAGGGAGCAATGCACCTTGGGTTTCACTGTGTTTGAGTGCTTTAACTGGTGCCCGCAGTGTTATCCTCCGCTTGTCTCCACAAGCTCAGTGGGTGCTTTGTGATGTCTGATACTATTAGGTACGGTTGGTTCCTTACCGGTACGGACGGGAGCAACAACGAGCAAATCCTCCCGCCACCGGAATTCGGTCCTTTCCGTAATGTGTCCTGGACCTTTTTGGAACTGAGGAAAAGGTACAGTCTGTGGCGCTATTGCTCCCTTATATCGGTCCCACAGTGTGTTGGTTCACAGTCGGGGATAGACCTCTGACTGCCTCGGCTCCAGTATGACGGTGTCGACCCCAGACTGCCCAGCTAGCTCCAACTGGTCCTGGATTGTCCCCCTCCGTTCCGGGTCACCCCTCTCCAAGGAGGTGCCCTCCTGTCAAGAACACGGTCAGGCACGTCCTCTCTGGCTGCCTTCCCAGCACTGTCTGACTAAAAACTCACTTAACTGTCACTCAAGTCTCCCGCTCTACTCTAATCTCCACCCCCCCTGGACCTACTGATTATACGGTCCCTATGCTAAGGTGGACTAGTGTAGGGGTGCTTAGGACAGACTCTGCATGAAACCCTGCATTCATGGCTACGGAGGCACTACACCTTCTGTTTGGGGTATAGTATCTCCCTGTGGCACCTTCCCATAGGGGCGCCACACTTATGTTAGGCTATTTGCTCATTTTTGTCTCTACTCTTGATCTTTGCTGTTTTGTGGCCAATGTAAAGCATGCTCGTTGTATGTATACATACTTATGTAGTTCCCCTGCGATTTGGCTGCCACAAATCGCATTTCCTTAACATTAATTGTAATACCATGTCTGGGGAGAATTGGAGCACCCTCTGCTGGAAGCTTAAAACATCCAACACAATCCAAACTGAAACCAGCAGGCTGAGGACTGAAAATGCCCCAACGGGCAGATCCCAGTTTCTGGTTGGAAGGAGGAGTTGGGAGAGTACAGTTGAGAAAGGCAGGAGGAAAGGTTCCATCTGTGTCAAGCTGGGAGACTGACAGGAGGGACCAGCTGCAGTACAGGGTTCCAGGCCCTAGGTTGCCAGGTTTTCAAGATGTGGTAACAGAAACTGGAGGTTGCTGAGTTTTATGCCCAGTAGCCACACTTACTGAGGCACAGCTTACATAGAGAATCAGAGACCTTCACTAAAGAGCGTGAGGTTACTCACAGGATTCAGAGGAAGTACAGAAAAGTTCAAGGAACCTGGAAACCTTAATAAAGACAAGTCAGCGGGCAGGCTATAACATCTCACCCAACAGAGTAGACTTCAGTTCTTCCCAGACTGGCTGAACCATGAGCCTGGTGGTGCTTGTTCCCTGGACCTGTTGCAACATCTACAGTAAAGGTAAAAAGCAAAGAGACTGTCTTATGTACCTCATTTCTGTCTGCACCATCACACCTACTATTACCCCCATTAAGTATTATTATTAATATTATTATTATTTATTTATATAGCGGCATTAGATTCCATGGCGCTTTACACATGGAGAGGGGAGAACGAGGACAAGTACAATATGTATGGACAGGGCCGCCACTAGAGGAGTACAGCTCTGCCTGGAGTCAGGGGCCCCGGGCCTGACTGCAGGGGGCGTGGTCATTGAATCAGGGGCAGGGGGCGTGGCTGTTTGGAGCAGGGAGCAGGGAGGCATACCTCCCAGCCGGCACTCTGTTGGCGCTGCTTTGCTGGTCCCGTGCAAAATGTGAGGGGGCAGGCCCCAATCTCCTCTGGGCCCTGACCCCTCATGTCTTGCACGGGCCCCCTCTCCTGTCAATCACCACCAAGCCCGGCCCCCTCACCTCTTGAGCGGGCTGTGTCTCCTGTCCATCACTGCTGTTGCAGTGCTGCCTGTAAACCGGAAGTCACATGGGCACCGGCAGGATGCAAGGGACTGGAGTCAGGATGGAGGTGCTGCTGCTGCCGCTGCCACTGGAGCTGGTAGTGGGTATGCTCATCTGTCTGTCTGTCTATCGCTGTCTGTCTCTTTCTCTGTATCTCTTTTCTCTCTTTCTTTCTTTCTATCTGTCTCTCTCTCTGTCTCTTTCTGTGTGTCTGTCTCTACACAGCACTATACAACACTATATACAGGTCCTCACTACATGCTGTATTTGTGTATCTATATACTGTATGTGTATACTGTGGACCTGTATATACAGAAGAGTGCTGTCTGTGTATACAAGATATACAGCCGACAGTCTCTGCATACAGCCAGCAGTCTCTGTGTATACATCTGCACAGTCTCCAATGTGTATACATCCCGCAGCAGTCACTAATGTGCATACAACCCGCAGCTGTCTCCATTGGCTTTACGGCCCGCAGCCATCTCTATTGTGTCTACAGCTAGCAGCCGTCTCTATTGTGTATCCTCTATTGTATATATAGCTATTGTGTATTCAGCCCACAGCAGTCAACTGTGTGTGTGATATATAATAGAGAGGAGAGAGAAAGTGTAAAAAAAGGAAAAATAGCACAAAATATAGAAAAAGCGGACTTTATTACCCAATGGCGTGGCCATTGGGAAATAAAGTCCACTTTTTTTCTATTTTTTTTGTGCTGCAAATAAATTGAGGTAATTTTTGGTGTTGTTCCAATTTTCCACTATAAATATAATGTACGTTTGGGAGGAGGTGAAGCATGGGTGGAGGCTTGGTGGAGTCTCAGGAGGGCGCCAAAATTTTGGCAGCCAGGGGCCCCAAAATTTATAGTGGCAGCCCTGTACAGGTACAGGAAGAAAGAGGACCCTGTCCTCAAGGGCTCAAAGTCTATGAGGGTCAGACGAGAAAACAGTAGGAGGGGGAAGCGCCAATCGTGGGACGGTGCGGCGACTGGGTCTCATTGTAGGTTGTAGGCTTGTCGGAAGAGGTGAGCCTTCAGGTTTCTTTTGAAGTTTCCAAGTGTAGGCGAGTGTCTGATGTGTTTAGGGAGAGAGTTCCAGAGTATGTCAGAATCACGGGAGAAGCCTTGTATGCAGCTCTGAGAGGAGGAGATAAGGGGGGAGTAGAGAATGAGCTCTTGGGAGGATCGCAGGTTGTGTGCGGGCAGGTATCGGGAGACCATGTCGGAGATGTATGGAGGGGAAAGGTGATGGATGGCTTTGCATGGCATGGTTAGGGTTTTAAACCAGGATCTCTGAGAGGTGGGGAGCCAGTGAAGGGCTTGGCAGAGGGGGGAAAAAGGGAGTAGTGGGGAGACAGGTGGATTGGTTGAGCAGCAGAGTTTCGGATAGATTGAAGAGGTGCAAGAGAAGTAGTGGGGAAGCCAATAAGTATGAGGTTGCAGTAGTCAAGGAGGGAGATGATAAGAGCATGAACAAGTGTTTTAGCAGTGTCGTGGTCAAGGAAAGTGCGGATCTGGGAAATGTTTTTGAGCTGGAGTTGGCAGGAGGTGGTGAGGGCTTGGATGTGAGGCTTGAAGGAGAGGGAAGAGTCGAGAGTAACCCCAAGGCACTTGGTGTCGGGGACTAGGGAGAGTGAACAGTCGTTGATGAGGATGGATAGGTCTGGTAGAGGGGGTGAGTGACTTGGGGGGGGAGATGATGAACTCGGTTTTGTCCATGTTCAGCTTAAGGAAGCGAGTAGAGAAGAAGGATGAGATGGTGGACAGGCAATGTTGGAATTTTGGATAGTAGGGAGGTGATGTCGGGCCAGAGAGGTAGATCTGGGTGTCATCGGCGTAGAGATGGTACTGGAGGCCATGGGATTCAATGAGTTGTCCTAGGACGAGGGTGTAGATAGAGAAGAGTAATGGTCCCAGAACCGAGCCTTGGGGGACACCGACAGAAAGGGGGTAGGGTGAAGAGAAGGTGTGGGAGTGGGTGACGCTGAAAGTCCGGTCCGTTAGGTATGAGGAGATCCAGGAGAGGGCTAAGTCAGTGATGCCAAAAGATTTCAGGATCTGAAATAGGAGAGAGTGGTCAACAGTGTCAAAGGCTGCAGATAGGTCAAGGAGGAGGAGAACAGAGTAGTGTCACTTGCTCTTGGCGGTCAGTAGGTCATTGGTGACTTTGGTTCGGGCTGTTTCGGTGGAGTAATGAGGTCGGAAACTATATTGTAGGCGGTCAAAGAGGGAGCAGGAGGAGAGGTGGGAGGACAGTTCTGAATGGACGTGTTGTTCAAGTAGTTTTGAGGCGAAGGGGAGAAGAGCTATGGGCGATAGTTAGAAACAGATGCTGGGTCAAGGGAGGGTTTTTTGAGGATTGGTGTGATTAAAGCATGTTTGAAGGATGAGGGGAAGATGCCAGTGGTGAGTGATAAGTTGAAGAGATGGGTTAGGGCAGGGATGAGGACTGTAGTGAGGTTCAGGATGAGGTGGGAGGAGAGCGAGTTTAGGGCATAGGTGGTGAGGTGTGATTGTGACATCATCCTCACCCTGAGAGCGGGCCCTGATTGGGAAGGGTCTTACATCTACACTGCTACACCAGCTATCTCCCAGGGATTATCTGCAGTGACGGCCACCTAAAGGCTGGAAATCCCAACTGGCATCACAAACATATTTTTCTTTTGTTTATTTTCCTCCATTTTTATTCTCCCCTTTTCAATGTGAGCCAGGGCTACAGCACTGGGCACAGCCATCATGATCCTGACCACTGAACCAGCTGCTGGGTTCCCACCCCTTTGTGTTCCACACTTGCATTCCAGTCATATTTTGGGGTATTCACTATAAAAACAGTGTAAAACATTCAATCCATTTCACTTCCAAAAGTAATATTAAAAAGAGTTACATGACTCCTCTGCTATTATGTTATGTACACGGAATGTTTTGTCTATAATGCTTGTACAGAGATGTAACTTTTTAGGCAACAATTTTCTAAAATAATTTGACGTGTCACAATTTTTATATAGGGCTAAATGGTGTATTTTTTATTTTCACTTGTCATAGGAACTATAGTTTATCTTTCATCCAATCCAATTTTTTTTTATCTTAAACTTGTGGATTACATTGCATCTTCCCAGAACACCATACTGGCACATGCTTCTGGTAGGAAAGCATTACAAAAATAGTTTCCATTTAAACTGCTTGACAGAGCTAATGTGACTAGGAAATGTATCTAGTGGTCTAGGCGTTTTTCTTATTCAGCCTCTGTGATGTGATCAGGTCTGACTGCTAGAGATGATTTGCTCCAAGATCTTTAATATTTCTGAGGGTTTTGTCTGAAGGGAAAAATGGAAAAATCACCAGATACATTCAGTAGTATTTCTATCAGATGTTGGGTTTTATGTGGTCATTTTACAGCAGGTCAGAAAACAACAAAACCGAGGCTGTATTAAACTCTTAAAGCTCTCCTCCATTAGGGCATTATCGCATAGACTGTAACCCAGATTGACCTCGCCAGTTGTGCTCGAGTCTGTAATTCTGGCTTGGTAGCTGGGTAGAGAATAAGCTTACTTTATACAAAACGTCCAATCACGAACCACAACCAGGAAGAAAACAACTTGTCGCCCTGTATCTGTGTAGAAAACCAGGAATGTCTGATAGTAAAAGATGCCATAGGTTAGAGAAAGCCCACAATCATTTCTTAGTGGATGATGACAGACAGCTTTGGATAGAAGCTAATGTTATCACATTTTGTAAACAACTTGACAATAAGCTCCAGGGAAACATTACAATCAAAATAGGACACTTGGATCCAGATAATGGATATTATATTTTATATGGAGAATATTTTTATTGTGAACTACATTATCATTGTATTCAGGCACATATCGTTATTATCAACATGTATCAAAGCTCATTAAAATAATCTAATCTTTTTAGTACAATTATTTAAAAAATAATACACCGATAGGTCTGAATGGGAGATGCATAAATAAAGGAGAGATCCTATTACTATTTGTAATCTTGCTTTTGTATTTGAGATCAAATAATGACAAATGTTGACTGCAATAAAAAGTAGGAAAGTAGTCTTGATGGATTGCCATTTGTCATCACCGTTTCATTAAGGTTAGGTTCTGTCCCATTATGGAGGTACCCAATTCTGTCCGAGCTGTCATTCTTTGCCAGACCTCACACACAATGACGGCCGCAGTTTAAGAGAGGTGATGTGGATGAGAGCATCTGAGTATACAGCTGGAGTACCCAGTACCCCAGCTGTGAATTCAGGTGACCTCACTCATATTATCGCTGTCACTTCCACAGCTGTAAGGGTACCGTTACACGTCGCAATATCGCAATACAACATCGACAAAAAGTCACGTGCTGTGGTCGTTGCAGTTGATATCATTGGTGCTTTGTGTCGTGTAACAGGGCGATGTGACTGCAATAAATCGCAGGGACGATATTGCAAGAAGATTGTGCAAGCCCTTCAACCGTGCAATGTTGCATATACGATCTGGCATAAACGTGCAGTGTGACGGCGCAACTTCAATGTGGAACGCAACTTATCCTATTCACTACAATGTTATTGCTCGGACACTGGGTTGCTCATACCCAGCACACAAACGTTGTGTACAGCAGTCTAGTTGCGTTGCCTGCCGATATCTCCCTGTGTGATATCTCTTATGCGATCTTGGACAAGTGCCAAAAACGGGCGCACTCATGTGAAATTGCATACGATATCAGAACGATATTGCGATGTGTAACGGTACCCTTAAGGCCACGTTACTCACACAGATATATTGGTCACAGATCTCTGGTTGCAGTGAAATCATGGACACATTGTTCCATTGTACACAGCCACAAAATGGAGCAATGTGTCCATGATTTCACTGCAACCAGAGATCTGTAACCAATATATCTGTGTGTGTAACGTGGCCTTTTGAGCTGTCAGTTTTATACTGCTGCTCGCACGATGTAGCAGAGTTTCAAAATTGAGGGGAAGAATCCACGCAATTTTTTTAAATTATTTAAAAAAAACCTACACGGGGTCCCCCATATTTTGATACTCAGCCAACATAGCACACACAGCTGGGAACTGCAGCTTGCAGATGTGTGCTATATCTGCACTGAGTATCCATATACAGGGTACCCCACATAATTATTAAAAATTATTTATTTTTACACTAATATGCCAGCAGGTTGCTTGCCCTACACTATTGTTTATGGCAACCAATCACAGACGCTGGCACAGAGGGTGGGGGCTAGTCTAACTGTAACAGCCAATTACAGAAACTGTCACAGAGAGTGGGCGGGGGAAGTAGTGCATAAACATGAGGCTTAATGAGTGGACCAGGAAGTAGCGTGACCGCAGCACTGAGACTGGCAAGTATAATTCTGCTGTAAGCTCCATTTTGCTTTCTTTTAGAGCCCTCTGGCTAAACCCGAACCCAAACAGTAAGAAACACATCTCAGGAAAGTCCATGTTCGCGGTCCGTGCCCGAATACTAGGTGTTCAGTATGGAACTTTACAGTTTGGGTTCACCAATCACTATTTTGTATCTTATAAGTCATCAGGGTCTAAAGACACTTCTGCTATATCAAATAATATGAAGAGTGGCATTAAATAAGGAGCCCTATAGTACAAAAAGTATGCCGCATATAGAGTAGGTGTATTGTTTTTTTACAGATTACAAATTTAAATACAGTAAACTGTTGGAATCAGGAATTTTCCTCCTTTTATCGTCAGGCATAATAGCTTTTCTAGGCATAGTGTGATTCAGGGCCGGACTGGGACCAAAAAGCAGCCCTGGAAAACAAGCCACACCAGCCCACACACTATATAACCCATCAGCCCCAATCCGTAAATGTTGCTTTTACGTTGTCATGGACCTTACCACTTTATTAAAGGAGTTATTTGAAGAGCCACATGTGAATGGTGCAGCAAAAGGAATAATCAACCACAGCTCCATTTACATGGTGCTCTTCAAAGCTCCATTTCTCAGGATTGTGGGGTTGCAGTGGTCAGCCACATACACACACAGCCAGCCACACACACAGCCTCAGACAGCCACACAGCCTCAGCCAGCCACACAAAGACATACAGCCAGCCACATGGACAGCCACACAGCCACATACACACAGCCAGCCACCCACATACAGCCACCCACATACAGCCAACCACAGACAGCCACACAGCCAGCCAAATAGACAGCCACAGCCAGCCACACACGGACACAGCCAGCCACATAGACAGCCACACACAGCCAAAGCCAGCCACACAATCAGCCACAGACGCAGCCAGCCACATAGCCACAGCCAGCCACATACAGACAGCCAAAGCCTGCCATACACAGACACACAGCCAGCAACATAGACAGCCATAGCCAGCCACAAACAGCCAACCACACAGCCAGCCACACACACAAAGCCAACCACAAACACACAGCCAGCCACACACACACATCCACAAACACACAGCCAGCCAAAAACACACAGCCAGCCACACACACACACAGCCAGCCACACACACACAGCCAGCCACATAGACAGACACACACAGCCAGCCACATAGACAGTCACACACAGCCAGCCACACACCCATCCGGCCAGCCACACACATATAGCCACAAACAGCTAGCCATATAGACAGCCACCAGCCACATAGCCACAGCCAGCCATACACACAGCCAGTCACACACATGCAGCCACAGCCAGCCACATAGACAGCCACACACATACAGCCAGCCACATGCAGCCGCAGCCAGCCACACACTGATACAGCCAGCCAAAAACAGCTAGCCACATAGACAGCCACACAGCCACAGCCAGCCACACACAAACAGCCAGCCACATAAACAGCCACACACATAGCCAAACCCAGCCACACAAACAGCCACAGCCAGCCACAGATACAGCCAATCACACATAGCCAGCCACTCATACAACCATAGAGCCAGCAACATAGACAGCCATAGCCAGCCACACAGCCAGCCACACACACAGCCAGTCACACACATACAGCCACAGCCAGCCACAAACAGCTAGCCACATAGACAGCCACCAGCCACCCTCACACAGAGCCACAGCCAGCCACACACAAACAGCCAGCCACACACACAGCCAGTCACACACATACAGCCACAGCCAGCCACAAACAGCTAGCCACATAGACAGCCACCAGCCACCCTCACACAGAGCCACAGCCAGCCACACACAAACAGCCAGCTACACAGATACACAGCCACACACACACACAGCCTGCCACACACATACAGCCACATCCAGCCACACACAGCCAGCCACATAGACAGCCACACACACAGCCAAAACCAGCCACACACACAGTCACAGCCAGCCACAGACACAGCCAGCCACACACAAACAGCCATCCACATAGACAGCCACACACAACCACAGAGAAAGCAACATAGATAGCCATAGCTGCAAACCACACAGCCAGCCACACACATACAGCCACAGCCAGCCACACACAGCCAGCCACATAGACAGCCACACACACAGCCAAAACCAGCCACACAAACAGCCACACACACAGTCACAGCCAGCCACAGACACAGCCAGCCACACACAAACAGCCATCCACATAGACAGCCACACACAACCGCAGAGAAAGCAACATAGACAACCATAGCTGCAAACCACACAGCCAGCCACACACATACAGCCACAGCCAGCCACACACAGAAACACCCAGCCAGCCACACAGACACAGCCAGCCACACACAGCCAACCAGCCACACACACACAGAGCCACAGCCAGCCACACAAACAGCAACAACCAGCCACATAAACAGCCACAAAGCCCCAGCCACGCAGCCTCAGCCACACACAGACATATAGTCAGCCACACAGCCACGCAGCCCCAGCCACACACAGACATACAGTCAGCCAGATACAGCCATGCAGCCCCAGCCCCAGCCACTCACAGACACACAGTCAGCCACACACAGCCAGCCACACACAGCCAGCCACGCAGCCCCAGCCACACACAGACAAGTGTCTCAGATGATAGTGAAAGTGCCTCATATTATAGTGAAGGTGTCTCAGAATCTGCGGCACTTTCACTAATATCATCTGAGGCTCAGATGACAGTGAAAGTGCCTCAGATGATAGAGAAAGTGCCTCAGATGATAGTAAAGGTGCCTCAGAATCTGAGGCACATTCACTATCACCTGAAGCACTTGCACTATCATCTGAGGCTTAGATGACATTAGTGAAAGTGCCTCAGACAATGAAATGCCTTGCCTTGTGCCTCCCTCGGCTTTCTGTCCCGCACAGGCAGCTGACAGGTCACAGGAGCCTAGGAGGAGCGAGGAGGAGACTGTCCGTTGCCGGCCCGGCCGCCACTGCCTTGTTCAGGTCAGCTCCCAGTGATCCACCTTCTAATGGCCAGCGTTGTTGTGGCCGGCGCGTTTCTCCACCCACAAAGAACGTGCTGTCGCTGTCGTGATTGCGTCACACAGCACAGCGCAGCACTGACGTATATTGCGTGGTCCGCCCTCAGCCGCTGATTGGTGTGCCACTGCGACTTCACTGTGCGATACTGTGACTGGCGACGAGTGAGTCACTGACTCACTCTCCTCATTAAGAATATGAAGTATAACACCGGCGGGGCCGCGGCGGCCGCAAAATCATGTAAAAAAAACAGCCAGATCGGCTGCGGCGGTAGGAACGGGCGACCCCCGCACCCCGCCACCGGCCGGCCCATAGGGAGAAGTCTCGTTCCTCTTGCCTGTCAGTCCGGGCCTGGGTCAGAGGACAATTGAGGGGTCGAACCTGCCTCCTGCTGCTGTGCAGACACTTGTGCTGTGGGTTCAGACAAAAACTTCTGTATACTCTGCTCTTTGCTGCTAGCAGCGCTCTATTCCTTGTGGGGGATGAGGACTGATTCCTGGGCTTGGGGCGCATATCATAGGGTGGGTTAAGGGCGCCTTCACACTGGCGTTCCCCTCCGCAGCGTTCTGCGGAGGGGAATCGCCATGTGTACGCAGCGGCCGCCAGCTCCTATCTTTAGAATGGGAGCGCACGGTGCTGCGCTTGACAGCGCATGACCGTGCGCACCCATTCACTCCCATATGTGATCTGTGCGCAGGCAGATGCCTGCGCACAAGTCACACACTCCCGGCCGCACCAGGATGCAACATGTTGCGTCCCTGGTGCGGGCGGGAGTGTGTGACTTGTGCGCAGGCATCTGCCTGCGCACAGATCACATATGGGAGTGAATGGGTGCGCACGGTCATGCGCTGTCAAGCGCAGCACCGTGCGCTCCCATTCTAAAGATAGGAGCTGGCGGCCGCTGCGTACACATGGCGATTCCCCTCCGCAGAACGCTGCGGAGGGGAACGCCAGTGTGAAGGCACCCTAAGTCCAGCAATCACAGCTCAGAGTAAAGACAGTCAAAGATTATAACATATAATAAAGTCCCAGGAAGCCTGTGTCCAGTGGAGAGACTAAATGCAACCAGGAGAGGGAAGGTTAAGTCCCAACAGACACTTATCTGTAGTTCCCAGATCATGTAGGGAGATGTTCAGGCCCCAGCCCGTGTCTCCACCTGCTGAGAATCCTCTTCACCCCGGCCAGTCACTGTGCGGATGTCTCGGTGCAAGGCAGGCTGATCAGAGTCTCAGGAAGTGGCGTTCTGCCTTTCAGCACCGCCGCTCCCGGCGGCGTCCACCCCTCAGGCACCGCCACACAATCCCCAGAGGCAGAACGAGTGAGCACCAGTAATGGAGGAGAGGGAGGGAGGGGGCGGCAACTTCTTCTCACTGAGCGGCCGCCATTTTAGCGCGGTTCCCGCTCTTGTGTGCAGCAGGGGTCAGTGCTGAAATACCTCATCCGCGGTGTCCTCGACTGGCCATAAATAATCCCTGGCGCTCAGGACCCCGCTACGGCGGTGGGCGGCGGCGGCGGCCGCAAGATCATGTAAAAAAGCAGCCAGACCGGCTGTGGCGGTAGGAACGGGCGGCCCCCGCACCCCGCCACCGGCCGGCCCATAGGGAGAAGTCCCGGTCCTCCCGCCTGTCAGTCCGGGCCTGGTGTGATTACAAAAGCTTTACTATCTATATGACAAAGGTTCTTAGAAGTTAAACCTCATGAGCATGAGAAAAAAATGTAAACATCAACCTCATTGTCTAGAAACTCCGCAATTATTTCACCAGACGTAATCCTTTAATCTGGAGACTCTGCACTTGTAATTACTTGGTTGAACCAGGAATGGCTTTAATAACGTTCTAGAATTTGTTTTCATTCAAGGTCACTGATGAAGATTTTTGTGAAAAAAAAACAATCAAATGCCAAAATAATTTTTAGCAGTTTATCATTTGTTTTATATATATTTGTATTTTGAGATTTAATATACTATATATCGGCATAGTTGTAAAATATTTGCAATTATTGTTGAGAAACAAATCCACAGAAAAATTCTGATATATTAAATAGACAGCATATGAAGGTACAGAAGAGGTTTAATGCACATCAAAGGGAGCTGTTATTGTTTTTTGCAACACTGTAATATAGTTCTTTTCTCTAAACTCAGGGTTCATTTTGGCATGGTGAGTTACCTGAACATGGGGCTATACTGATAATGTCAATGTGCTTTATTTCCGTGGTTGCAGACCTCATTTTTTGTTCTTTTGTTGTTTTTACCCTTTGCTTTATTCCTCTGATGGTACATTTACACACGGCCACATGAAGGTAGGGACAGGCAGGCATCAGACACAATTGTGCCTGTTGCCTTGAAAAGACCACAATGTGGCTGCGTGTAATTCAGGACTTTCCTTCCTTCAGGGAAGACACAGGAAGGAAAGTCCTGAATTACACGCCGCCACATCGTGGTCTTTTCAAGGCAACAAGCACAATTGTGTCCGATGCCTTCCTGTTCCTACCTTCCTGTGGCTGCGTGTAAATGTACCATGACAGTTATTTTATAATACACCAGTACAAGTAACACATCCTATGAAGTCACTCTTAGTGTTTTGCTGTTTACCAGTAAATAAAAATTCTGATTGATTTAATCCCTTAACCACCTCATGACCTTAGACATACCCATATGTCTTGGTAGTGAAGGAGTTCTCAGCCTGTGACATATGGGTACGTCAACGTGATCATACGGGGCACAGGAACTGTGCTCACACTATATCTACCAGGAGCTCAGTTTTAAGTGATAGCTGAGCTCCAGCTGTCATAGCCAGGGATGGTGCTCGCACTGCCCTGGCTGTTTAACCCCATAGATACCTTGATCAATAGCAATCGCAGAATTTAGGAGGTTGTCATTCGTCAGAACCCCCGTGGAAACCTAAATGCCACTGGATATCTAAAATTGCTACATGATTCAGATATCCAGTGGCATTGAGGTTTTGATTGATGAAGAATGGCCCCACTATCTTTGCACCCCATATACCACACCATACCATCAATTTTTGTGTTCCAATAGTCTTGGAGGGATCTATCCACTGTGCGTTAGCGGTGGTTTTGTTTGTTAACTTCACCATTCACAAAAAAGTTTACCTCATCACTCATCTGAAGGCAATTGTCTATGCTGTGAAGACACGAGATGTGCAGCATCTGAAACAACGGATACTGGAAGCCTGTGCTAGCATTTCTTCTGTGGTGTTGCTATCAGTGTGTCAATAGTGGGAGAAGTGGGTTGCATTGACAATCCAACACAATGGGTAGAACTTTGAATACATTTTAAGTGATCATATACTTGCAAATAATTGTACTCAATTCACCAGAAATATCCAGTGGTTACCCACATAGATGTACTCACTTATTCAATGTGTTCCATTCCGCCTACATATTAATTATTTACACACATTCTCTATATTGAGGTTCACGTCTATGCAGAGGGAGAACAGGCTAAGAACTGACTGTGATAGTCAGAGTTCACCCCAGGTCATAAGCTGACTGCGAGTGAACTCTGTCTTCACAGCCACAACACTGCCGAGCTCCGGCGAAAACTGCTGGGCACAGGGCTGTGCTATTGGCGGAAACTGCCGAGTGCAGGGCTGAGCAGTGAATAACTCGGAAGTTAATTAACTTCCGAGTTATTCACTACTCTGTCGGCGCTCTGCAGTTTCCGCCGGCGCTCGGCAGTGTTGTGGCTGTGAAGGCAGAGTTCACTCGGGGGCTGGAATCCAGCTATGACCTGGGGTGAACTCTCACTGTTACAGTCAGTTCTTAGCCTGCTCTCCCTCTGCATAGAAGTGTGTCTATGCAGAGGGATGCAGAGCTGAGATTCCTTCCTATTTGGACTACGTTGGACGGAAGATTATTTTTTTTAATAAAGATGGAGTCTCTAAGTTTTTTTTTTTTTTTTTTTTCTAAAAAAGATTTTTTCTCTGTGTTGTGTTTTTTTTAACACTTTAATAGAAATTTATGGTGGTCATTCTAATATTGGCATGACCCCATGAATTTCGGGCTTAGGGCCAGCTAATAATACAAAGCTGGCCCTATCCCCTTTATTACTCAGTCAGCTAATGCACCAGGGCCCTGGATGAGTTGGGTACAGCGCCAAAAGATAGTACTTCTATGAACGCGCCATCTTCTGGGGCGGCTGCAGACTGCAATTTGCAGTGGGGGGAGGGGCCAGAAAGCTTGGGCCCCCCTGCTCTGTGGATTCCAGCCCCCAGCTGCCTAGTTGTACCTGGCTAGACACAGAAATAGCGCGAAGCTCCACATATTTTTTTTATTATTATTTTATGAAATTCATGAAATAATAAAGAAAAGGGCTTCCCTGTATTGTTGTGTCTGGCCCTAAGCTCGAAATTCATGGGGTCATGCCAATGTTAGACATGACCACCATGAATTTCTATTAAAGTGTTAAGAAAAAACACAACACCAGAAAAAATCTTTTATTAGAAAAAAAAGCAAAACAACACGTAGAGACTCGATCTTTATTAAAAAAAATAATCTTCCTCCGACGTATTCCCAATGGGAAGGAATCTCAGCTCTGCATCCCTCTGCATAGACACACATCTATGCAGAGGGAGAGCAGGCTAAGAACTGACTGACAGTCAGAGTTCACCCCAGGTCATAGCTGGGGCTATGACCGCGAGTGACTCTGACTTCACAGCCACAAGACTGTCAAGCGCCGGCGGAAACTACCGAGCGCCTACAGAGCAGTGAATAACTCGGAAGTTAATTAACTTCCGAGTTATTCACTGCTCAGCCCTCGGCAGTTTCCGCTGGTGCTTGGCAGTGTTGTGGCTGTGAAGGCAGAGTTCACTCGCGGTCATAGCCCCAGCTATGAACTGGGGTGAACTCTGATTGTCACAGTCAGTTATTAGCCTACTGTTCCTCTGCATAGACGTGTGTCTATGTGTTAGGTCACCTGGCACCAGCTCACCTCTCCTGGGTCTGCATCCTCTGCTCCTCTACTGATCAGGCATCCGGTGTCCAGGCGTGCTGTGTCTCGGAGCCATCGCCGGATCCCCTGCCTGTCTGCTGACCATCGGGCTCACACATCAGCACACTACAATGGTTGGAGTCATGAACCTAATCAGCGTTGCACTAGGTCCGGTCGTACTCCTCCCCTGTGAATGTAGCTGCTGGCATGGCTCAACCTGACACTCACCTTGACAAATAGCTGTCCGTTCTCCGGTATATCAGGCCACCTCCACTGATGGGAAGTGCCTGATTATTGTGTTAGTATTCTTCTGCTTCTCTGACTGGTAGTCAGGTTCACCTTGTGCTCTCCTCTAGTAGAACCCGTTACAGCTCTCCTTACCCCGAGTTATGGTGCCTCCTTCCCTGTTTGGTCTCACTGTAGTAAAGGCTAACCCTACGAGCCGCCCCCCTGGTACTAGCAGCTGTGGTATTTAGACCCCCATCGGCTTGCCCCTGACAATCCCTGTATATGGTTAAACTAGGACTAGCTCACCCAGGGGAGTTCGGTACCATGGCCCAGTGGATCCACTCTAGGACACCTTCCCTGGAAGCGTGACAGAATAATCAGGCCATGGACCCCGCTGGTACTATGTTCTCAGCGCAAAAGGAGCTGGCTTATCTTCGGGAAAGCCAGAACCGTATTATGGCTTTCCTTCCATCCATGGATACCCGGTTAGCCTCCCTTCAGACTTCCGACCTAGCGTCCGCCGATCAGCTGGCGAGCCTACAACAGGAGCTATCCGTGCAACGAGACACTCAGTATCGCATGCTGTCTTATATGTCTTCGGTGGACGATCGTCTGGTCTCCCTGCAGTCTGCAACCACGGCCTTGGCTCAAGCCGCAGCCCATGCCCGGTCTCTGGGAGGCGCCCCGAATCCTCCGCCTCGCCTTGGAAAACCGCCTAGCGGTGACCCTTTAGATGTGCTGCAGCTTCCTCAACCAGTGTCGTCTACACTTTGAACTGCTGCCACAGCAGTACCCCACCGATCGGACCAGGGTGGCGTTTGTGGTGTCCCAACTGGAGGGCGAGGCTCTGGCGTGGTTTAACCCTCTATGGGAGCGTGATGACCCTGCGATCTCTCACTTGTCGACCTTTCTGGAGACATTACGTAACGTCTTTGATGAACCTGGCCGGGTAGCATCTAATACAGAATCCCTCTTCAACCTCCGTCAAGGGACCCTCACCGTTGGGCAGTACACCATACGCTTCCGCACACTCTCCGAGTTGAGATAGAATAACGAGGTGCTGATTGGGGCTTTCTTTCGTGGCCTGTCCGGCAGGATAATGAACTAACTTGCGGGTCAGGATATCCCAGCAGAACTGGAGGACATCATCTCGCTAGCTGCCCGCATCGATTTGCGTTTTCAGGAACACTCACGTGAATCTGTCAAGGAGAGGAGATCCATCCGGCCACTTCCCTCTGAATGCAGTTTGCCCAGTCCACGGACCGTGATGTCGGAACAATGCCGAGAGGAGTGACTAGCTCAAGGCCTATACCTGTACTGTGGGGACGCATCCCATCAGCGCCGGTATTGTCCTGAAAAACTGGGAAACCTCCTCCGCCTAGGTCAAGTTAGGGAGGCCATCCTAGGTGAGAGCGATGCCTCTCAACCCCTCACCCTGCCTGTGCAGGTGATACGTCCGCAGAGACGCTTCTCTGAGCTAGCCTACGTGGATTCTGGGGCAGCAGGAAACTTCATTCGGCAAGAGGCGGTGACTCGGCTTGGAATCCCCGTAATACCCCTGTTGACTCCTCGCATCATTGCTTCGGTGGATGGCAGACCGCTGCAGGAGGTCATCACCGGGGTGACGAAAGAGGTGGAGATGCAGATCAGTGCTTTACATCATGAAAGAATTGCCTTCTACGTCCTGCTCGGTCTCTCCCATGCCCTGCTCCTCGGGCTTCCCTGGCTCTGGACTTACGAACCTGCCCTGGACTGGCACTCTGGGGATGTGCTGCGGTGGGGTCCTCTCTGCCAAGAGAGATACCTGTAGTCCGTTCTGCCACCTGGTTCCCCACAACCGGCTTCTGTTCTTCCTGGTTTACTGGCTGCCTATGGGCAGTACGTGGACGTCTTCAAAAAGACAGAGGCAGAAGTCCTCCCACCTCATCGGCTGTATGATTGCCCTATAGACCTGGTTCCCGATGCTACACCACCCAGGGGACGAATCTACCCGTTGTCCACAGCCGAGTTGCAAGCCATGTCGGAGTATATCGCAGACAATTTGGCTAGGGGCTTCATCCAAAAATCCACGTCCCCTGCTGGCGCAGGGTTCTTCTTTGTGAAGCAGAAGGAGGGCACCCTTCGACCCTGTATAGATTTACAGGGGCTTGAATACGATCACTGTCAAAAAGAAATACCCACTGCTGCTGATTCCGGAGCTCTTTGAAAGGCTCAATGGAGCTCGCATCTTCACGAAATTAGACCTCCGAGGAGCCTACAACCTGGTTCGCATACGTGCCGGGGACGAATGGAAGACATCTTTCAACACCAGGGATGGCCTTTATGAGTATTTAGTCATGCCATACAGGTTGTGTAACGCCCTCACGGTGTTCCAAGAGTTCATCAATGACATCTTCCGGACCTGTTGTTCACGTGTGTAGTGGTGTATTTGAATGACATCCTCATCTTCTACCTCAGATTTATCCTCTCATAGACGGCAAATATGGCAAGTCCTCCTGTGACTGAGGAGGAATCTGTTGTACGCCAAGATGGAGAAATGCATTTTTGAGCAGACCTCTTTGCTCTTTCTCGGGTACATCATCTCGGATTCCTGGACTACGGATGGACCCTGAGAAGCTCTCTGCCGTTCTAAAGTGGCCCCGTCCTGTGGGGACTAAGGCTATCCAGCAGTTCCTTGGCTTTGCAAATTATTATAGGCAGGTCATTCCCCATTTCTCTTCCTTGATCAAACCCATAACGGCTCTCATCTGTAAGGGAGCAAAGCCCTCAACTGGACCCCGGAGGCCAAAGAAGCCTTCTCCACCTTAAAGCGCTCCTTCTCCGAGGTTCCTACCTCGCACCGACCAGAGGTAAACAGACAGTTCATTGTAGAGGTAGACGCCTCCTCCATAGGAGCAGGGGCTGTCCTCTCCCAGAAATCCTCTTTGGGTTGGTTAGTCACCTGCAGGTTTTTCTCCAAAACATTTACCGCATCGGAGCACAACTATTCTATCGGGGATCGTGAATTGCTGGCCATCAAATTGGCATTAGAGGAGTGGCGACATTCTCTCGAGGGTGCCGTTCATCCATTCGTTATCTTCATCAACCATAAGAACCTGGCTTATCTCCAGTCCACCCAGAGGCTTAACCCCCGGCAGTTCTGGTGGTCCCTGTTCATTGCCCATTTCAATTTTGAACTGCACTTCCAGCCTGCCAGCAAAAACGTCAAGGCTGATGGCCTGTCAAGGTCCTTACAGCCTTCAGATGTGGAGGAGGAGTCCTTCCATATCATTGACCCCACCAAGATAATCACTGTGGCTCCATTACATATAGCTAGACTTACGCCGGGTAAGACCTTCGTGGCACAGGATAAGAGGAAGATGGTCCTGTCATGGGGACGCTCGTCGAGAATTGCCGGCCATGTTGGAGTTAAAAAGTCTCTCTCTTTGATCCCTCATCACTTTTGGTGCCCTACTATCCGTCAAGACATCCACGATTTTGTAGCTTTATGTCCATCTTGTACTAGAAATAAGGTGTCCAGGAAGTTGCCATCTGGACGTCTACTGCCTCTCCCAGTTCCATCGGTTCCTTGGCAACACGTAGCCATGGATTTCATTACGGCTCTTCCCTGCTCCTCCAGCTGTACGGTCATATGGGTATGACTCGCCCCTGGGCAGGGTACTCAGATCTCGGGCTCGGTCTGGGATGTCACGGGTGGCTGCCCGAGGCTGTGGCCATGGCGGTCAGTGATTAAGGGGTTATTTACAGGGATTATATACAAAGTTTGTCGTGACGCCACCTGCTGTGTCTGGTGAGGGGTCACCAGCGCCGCTGCAGTCCTCCGGAGGTCAGTGGGATTGCGGCAATAATGGTATGGTCCCCGCAGGCAGGACCGGGACCCCCGGGGCAGCTTGGTGAGGTGGGCAGGTTGTAGCAGAGCTGAGGTGGTGGATGAGAGTAGGGAAAGTCTAGTGAAGGCACGGTGAGGGATAGGAAAGGATGCACGCACACACTTGAAGTCTCTTTACCTTTTACTGGTGGAATGTAGGTAAATTGTCCAGAGCACTGACGGGTAACCGGGCTCCACAGTGGGCTCCCACAGCAAGTGGGTGTAAGACATCCTTCCTTTTGTATTCACTGAAGTACAGTCTGTTGAATCCTGACTTGCCTCCACTCTCTTCTCCTGTCTGTGTCTCCTTCCCTCCTGTGCGGTCTCTGGGACAACCTTCTCTAATTCTGCTGTGGCCACTGCTCCTGGCTCCCTTTCCTTGACTCTCTCAGGAAACCCGGGTAGCTGTAGCTTCCTCGGTGCCAAGCGGTTTCTTGTGGGACTTTTAGTTCTCCACTGGTGCGGATCCCCGATATCCGGCTTCTCTCTCCCTCTCTCTGGAACTAACTCATGGCTGGAGCTATCTGTTCCTGCTTCTCCTCTAAGCTCCTTGCCTTCAGTCCCACTTAGGCTGGTGGGACGCTGAAAGGCTACTTCTGAGTTTCTGGTTAGGGCCTACATGTGGCACCGATCACCAGAGCTTCCCTGCAGCTCTTCTAGCGTCTGCACACACTCTGACTAGCTCCTCCCCAGCAGCAGTATATATAGAGGGGATCCTGCCTAATCACAGCAGGTTGAGCTCCCCCTACTGTGCCGGGGTGGAAGGTATTGTTCGTAGTAGTACCTGCTGTGGAAACCCAGGTGTGCAGTAGGGAGATATGTGGATACCTGCATTGGCAGGGCGCCACAGGTAGTTGTGGATCACTTCTCTAAAATGGCCCACTTCGTTCCTTTGCCTGGTCTAACATCCGCTCCTGAGTTGGCCAAGATATTCATCGAACACATCTTCCGACTCCTCGGGTTTCCTCGTCATATCGTGTCCGATAGGGGAGTCCAGTTCCCTTCCTGGTTCTGGAGAGCGCTGTGCAAGCATATGGACATCACGTTGGACTTCTCCTCTGCCTATCATCCTCAGTCCAATGGGCAGGTGGAGCGCATTAATCAAGTCCTCACCACCTATCTTCAGCATTTCACCAACACTCATCATAATAACTGGACCTGCCTCCTCCCCAGGGCAGAATTCGCTTACAACAATCACTCTAGTGAGTCGTCAGCTAAATCTCCTTTTGTCGTGATATTCGGGCAACATCCTGGTTTGCCTCTTCCGATCTTCTCAGCGTCTGGCAACCCGGCGGCTGATGCATTGTCCGTGGACTTCTCCAAGATCAGGAGAGAGACCAGAGACGCTTTTGCACAAGCCTCTGGCAGGATGAAGAGACATGCTGATAAGAGATGTCTGGATTCACCATTTTTACTCATTGGCGATAAAGTGTGGCTTTCTTCCAGATATGTCAGGCTGAAGGTGCCATCCTGCAAGTTGGGGCCGAGTTATATCGGTCCCTTCGAAGTCCCGGGACGCATCAACAACGTTGCCTACAAGCTGAGACTACCTGCCTCGCTTCGCATTCCTAACTCCTTTCATGTCTCGTCGTTGAAACCAGTGGTGCTTAATTGCTTTCATCCATCCTCCGGCACTGTGCCACGGCCTATCAGCTCCAAGAATGTCTATGAAGTCAAGGACATCCTTGCCTTGAAGAAAAGTTCAGGCAAAACCCTCTTCCTAATTGACTGGGTTGGCTTCGGTCCTAAGGAGAGGACCTGGGAGCCACGGGAGAACATTGATGCACCATGCATTCTGGCAAGGTTCTTAGCGCGCCTTTGGAGGAGGGGGGATGAGAGAGGGAGTACTGTTAGGTCCCCTGGCACTGCTCCCCAGCTCACCTCTTCTAGGTCTGCATCCTCTGCTCCTCTACCGAACGGGCATCCGGCGTCCAGATGTGCTGTGTCTCGGAGCCATCGCCGGGTCCCCTTCCTGTCTGCTGACCACCAGGCTCACACATCAGCACACTAGAATGGTCGGAGTCATGAACCTAATCAGCGGTGCACTAGGCGCGGTTGCGCTCCTCCATGTGAATATAGGGGCCGGCACAGCTCAACCTGATACTTCCCTTGACCAATAGCTGTCCGTCCTCCAGTATATCAGGCCACCTCCACTGATGGGAGGTGCCTGATTATTGTGTTAACATGCTTCTGCTTCTCTGACTGGTAGTCAGGCCCACCTTGTGCTCTTCTCTGGTAGAACCCATTCCAGCTCTGCTGACCCCAGGCTCTGAGATGAAGGGGAGATTGGAGACAGGTCTGTAGTTATTTGTGCAGGATGGGTCAAGGGACGTTTTCTTTAATAATGGAGTAATGATAGAGTGTTTTAAGGAGGAGGGGAAGAGGCCAGTAGAGAGGGAGAGATTGAAGATTGTGGTTAAGTGGGTGGTGATCACTGGAGAGAGGGTCTGGAGTATGTGTGAGGGAATGGGGTCAGTGGTGCATGTAATGGGACGTGAGGACGAGAGGAGCCTGGAGACTTCTTCTTCTGTGACTGGGTCAAAAGTGGAGAGTGAGCCAGAGGGGATGTGCGGACAGATGGGAGTAACAGTACTTGAAGGTTGGGAGCTGATTTCCTGATAGATGTTTTCTATTTTGTCTGTGAAGTAAGAAGCTAGATCATCAGCACAGAGGTCAGTGATAGGGGCCTGCACTTTCGGACTGAGGAGAGAGTGAAAGGTGTCAAAGAGTTTCTTTGAGTTGTTGGATAGTGAGGAGATCAGGGTGGTGAAGTAGGTCTGTTTGGTGAGGTGAAGGGCAGAGTTGTAGGTTTTTAGCATGAATTTATAATGGATAAAGTTTTCTGGTGTGCGGGTTTTCCTACATAGGCGTTCGGCACTCCTAGAGCATCGCTGGAGGAATCGAGTTTGTGATGTGAGCTTAGGACCATAAGTACTGGAATTACATATATACATAGTTGAATCTTTGCCCCTCCATAATAATGAAACTATTAATTGGTTATCCATCAATCTCTCACATTGTAACCCACATGTACCTTATATGAATATCAGATAGATGATGGGATGGAACCCACACTAACCCCTGGGATTGCGATTTCAGCCTTATGGCTCTACCATTTATCCACCATCACGTACTGAAAAGCGACAAGAAAAACAAAGCCACTGTAGAGAATTTTATTTTATCCTTTTTTTAGCAATTTTTTTTTATTGATTATGTTTTAATCTTTCCTTGCTGTACGGTTTTGGAGGATTTGTAGTCTCTTACATCCTCATACGTAGAATACTGATAGACACCATTATAGATAGTCCTAGAAAAGAGAAAGAAATAGATATTTTATCACAGTATTATGCAATACTTAAGATCTATGTGCAACAGCAACCTCCGCCAGTCACAGTGGCACAAGTCACTAGAATACAAGTCAGGTACCCTATAATGGTAAAAACACAGGTTCGATCCCACCTGAAGGCAGCAGTATAAAGTCACATAATTTTTATTTTTTGGCAGTATTGATAGCAACAATGGTTTTATATGCTTTTTTGTCATGAAATTTGGGATGTTTTTTAGCTCATTTTGATGATGCGATTTTTAACAAATGTTTGATACCAGCTTGTGATTAAAATGATGTTTAGTTTGATATGTTAGTGAAAATGGCTCCAAAACTTGTAACCACGCCCACTTTGTGATATCACACACCCCTCTGGCACACCCACAGCTAACCATGTGAGGTGCTATATAAACCCCACTGCACTTTTGCATTGTAATATCCCTGAGGAAGGCGCCAGGTGGAGCGCTGAAACATGTTGGAGAATAAAGATAAAGCTTGAAATAACTTCCTGCATCCCAGGTGATTTCTTTGGTACCCGGTGGCGCGGACTGTCACACACCTTTTCCCAGCTTCCTGAGAGTTTTCCTACATAGGCGTTCGGCACTCCTAGAGCATCGCTGGAGGAATCGAGTTTGTGATGTGAGCCAGGGCTGTTTTACTCTGTGTTTGGAGATTCTGAGGGTGAGGGGCGCTACTTGGTCCAGGGTGCTTCTGAGAGTATCTTTGTAGTGATTCAAAGCCAGATTGGGGCAGGAGAAGGAGGAGATTGGGGACAGTGATGAGAGAATAGAGTCTGTGAATGTATGAGGGTTAATGGCCTGTAGATTTCTGAATGTGTGATAGTTCGGACTATGCTGTGATGGGTGAGGGTTTGTGAGTGTAAAGGAGAGAATGTTGTGATCAGAGAGAAGGAGATGAGTTATCTAAGAAGGAGGTGGAGCAGTCGGGTAAAGATCAGATCAAGGGTGTTACCATCCTTGTGTGTCTCAGAGGTTGAGAGCTGCAAGAGGCCAAGAGAAGTGGTTAGAGATAGGAGCTGGGAAGCAGATGGGGAGTTGGGGCTGTTTATGGGAATGTTAAAGTCTCCCAGGATAAGGGTTGGTAATTCTGAGGACATGAAGTGCGGCAGCCACGCGGAGAAGTGGTCGAGGAAGTGGGTGAACCTGGGGGGCGGTAAACCACCGCTAGTTTGAGGGGGAGGGGACAGAACAGCCTAATTCTGTGGACCTCAAAAGAAGGGAATGAGAGTGACATATCACTCACCACAAGTGTCTTCCCCTCATCCATCAAGCACGCCCTGATCACACCCATCCTCAAAAAACCCTCCCTTGACCCCAGGGGCGGACCGTGACCCCAGGGGGCCCTGGTGCAGGCATGGCATGGTGAGGAGCGGGGGGGGGGTGCTGCTGGTCCCCGGCACGGCCCAGGGAGGGTGTTGTGCTGCTGGTCCTCGGCGCGGCCCTGGGGTGGGGGGTGCTGCTAGCGGCCGCCGGTTTTTGCGGCAGCTCTCCTACCTGGTGAGCCGCGCTGTTGACTCGGCGCTCCTAGGAGACGGAGGGGCAGAGGATAGGAGTGGCGGGATCAGACAGGGGGAGCAGCAAGCTTTCTGCTTCCCTTGCCTGACCCTCCTCTCCTCTGGCAACGGCTATTGGGGGTCGGCTGGGGGGCCCCCGCAGGCTTGAAGGGGCCCCCTAGCCGGTCGGGGCCCTGGTGTAGCTGCACCACGGTAGTTCCGTCCCTGCTTCACCCTGTTTCTGTCTCCAGCTATTGCCCCATATCTCTTCTCCCCTTCCCCTCAAAATTACTCGAACAACACGTCTTTTCTAAACTGTCCTCCCACCTCTCCTCTTGCTCCCTGTTTGACCGCTTACAATCTGGTTTCCGATCCCACCACTCCACCAAAACAGCCCTAATCAAAGTCACCAAGAAACTGCTGACCGCCAAGAGCAAGCGACACTACTCCGTCCTCCTCCTCCTTGACCTACCTGCCACCTTTGACACCGTCGACCATTCCCTCCTACTTCAAAATCTAGAATCTCTTGGCATCACTGACCTAGCCCTCTCATGGATCTCCTCTTGCCTAAAGGACCAGACTTTCAGCGTCACCTACTCCCTCACCTCCTCTTCACCTTACCCCCTATCTGTTGGTGTTCCCCAAGGCTCGGTCTTGGGACCACTACTCTTGTCCATTTACACCATCGGCCTAGGCCAGCTCATGGAGTCCCACGGCCTTCAATACCACCTCTACGCCGACGACACCCAGATCTATCTGTGTGGCCCTGACATCACCTCCCTACTATCCAAAATTCCACAATGCCTGTCTGCCATCTCATCCTTTTCTGCCTGCTTCCTCAAATTAAACAAGGACAAAACCGAGTCCATTGTCTTCCCCCCCAAGTTGCTCTCCCTCTCTTCCCGCCCTATCCATTACTGTTAACAACTGCTCACTCTCGCAACTCCGCCGCGCTAAATGCCTCGGGGTAATCCTCGCTTCCTCCCTCTCCTTCAAGCTCCACATCCAAGCCCTTGCCACCGCCTGCCATTTCCAGCTCAAAAATATTTTCTTTCCTTGACCACGACACTGGTAAAACACTTGTCCATGCTCTCATCATCTCCCGTCTCGACTACTGCAACCTCCTGCTCACCGGCCCCCGGCTACCTCCCTCGCACCTCTCCAATGTATACTCAATTCTGCTGCCCGACTCATCCACCTGTCTCCCCGCTACTCCCCTGTCTCCCCCTCTGCCAAGCTCTGGCTCCCCACTTCCCAGGGATCCCAGTTAAAAACCCTAACCATGACATACAAAGCCATCCACAACATGTCCCTCCTTAGATCTCTGACATGATTCTCCGATACCTACCCTCATGCAACCTGCGCTCCTCCCAAGAGCTCCTTCTCTACTCCCCTCATTTCCTCCTCCCACAACCGCATACAAGATTTCTTCCGTGCATCCACCATACTCTGGAACTCTCTCCCTCAACACTGTCAAGAGAAACCTGAAGACCACACATCTTCTATCAAGCCTACAACCTACACTGAGACCTTATCCACCGCAGCGTCTCACGCTCTGCTCTCCCCCTCCTACTGCCTCCCCACCCACCCCTTGTAGACTGTGAGCCCTCGTGGACAGGGTCCTCAGCCCTACTGGAGCTGTACGATTTGATTGTCGTCATTTAATGTTCTTGTTCCCTTCTGCCCTTGCACATGTAAAGCGCCATGGAATCTAATGGTGCTATATAAATAAATAATAATAATAATCTTCAAATGTGACTTGGCGTCTGCAATCTATTCCATACAAAATAGTGCTTCAAAATTCAAATAGTGCTCCTTCCTTCCAAGCCCTGTAGTGCACCCAAAAAGTTATTTTCCTCTATAAATGGGGTATCAAAGTACTCAGGAATAATTGCACAACATTTATATGATTAATTTTACCCTGGTAAAAATAAAATATTTGGCGCTAAAGCAACATTTTAGTGGCAAAAATGTATCTTCTCATTTGCACAGCTCAACATTATAAAATTATGTAAGTACAGTTGAAACCAGAAGTTTACATACAGTTGTGGCCAAAAGTATTGACACCCCTGCAATTCTTTCAGATAATACTCAGTTTCTTCCTGAAAATGATTGCAATCACAAATTCTTTGGTATTATTATCTTCATTTACCGTAATTTGTCTTCAATGAAAAAACACAAAAGAGAATGAAGCAAAAAGCAAAACACTGATCATTTAGCACAAAACTCCAAAAATGGACCAGACAAAAGTATTGGCACCCTCAGCCTAATACTTGGTTGCACAACCTTTAGCCAAAATAACTGTGATAAAACCGATTCTGGTAACCATCAATGAGTTTCTTACAATGCTCTGCTGGAATTTTAGACCTTTCTTCTTTGGCAAACTGCTCCTGGTCCTTGATATTTGAAGGGTGCCTTCTCCAAACTGCCATTTTTAGATCTCTCCACAGGTGTTCTATGGGATTCAGGTCTGGACTCATTGCTGGCCACCTTAGAAGTCTTGAGTGCTTTCTCTCAAACCATTATCTAGTGCTTTTTGAAGTGTGTTTTGGGTCATTGTCCTGCTGGAAGACCCATGACCTCTGAGGGAGACCCAGCTTTCTCACACTGGGCCCTACATTATGCTGCAAAATTTGTTGGTAGTCTCCAGACTTCATAATGCCATGCACACAGTCAAGCAGTCCAGTGCCAGAGGTAGCAAAGCAACCCCAAAACATCAGGAAACCTCCGTCATGTTTGACTGTAGGGACTGTAATCTTTTCTTTGAATGCCTCTTTTTTTCTCCTGTAAACTCTATGTTGATGCCTTTGCCCAAAAAGCTCTACTTTTGTCTCATCTGACCAGAGAACATTCTTCCAAAACGTTTTTCCAAAAACATTTTTTTATTGATTTACATTTTGATAGCAGACGAGCAATAACATTGTAATATATAAATCAACATCAACCCCTTCCACCCCCTCCCATACATCCCTCCCTCCACCCCCCCTTCCCCTAACCCAACCTTGCAGCAGTAGTTCCTCCTCAACGATCCCATAATCAATCGTTTGTCAGTATTCCCAGTTATGTTATTTGTCCCCTTCAACCACTCCCTCCTCCCATGCGTAGGTCTCCAGCGAGCCCTGAAGATCTGACAAGCAATACCAGGTGGTGTTACGGAAGGGTGCTACCAATTGGTCAATGTCTTCCCTAGTGAGGTGGTAAAGGATGAAATCCCTCCATTTCGTAAAAAAAGGGTTGTGTCTTCCTTTCTTTATCTGTTTCTGCCTCTGTTTTTTCTAATAGCAAAATACCTCTCAATTCCAGCTCTAGGCTATGTATTCCAGGTACTGTGGACTCCAACCAACACTTCAGCAGGAGTCTCTTGTACACGATCAATATCATATGCAAGAAGCTCATCCTCTCCTTCCCTTCCATGGTCACATTGAGCCTGTGAAAGACCCAAATCTCTCCTCTAAGCGGCAAATAAACATTCAATACTTCCTTGACCCATACTTGCACTCTCTTCCATTGTTCTTGGACTTTCTCACACTCCCACAATCCGTGATACATGTCCGTATTCGCCTTGTCACAATTGGGACATGCCATCATCCTGGAAATGTTGGCCTGTGTAGAGGGGATATTAAAACCCATTATGGCCCCTGTGGATTATTCTAAATTGAGTATCCCTCCACCGTTCGTTACAGATATGTTTGTAAAGGGCATTCCATCCTGATATAATAACTTCCCCCACCTCATCATTTGTAACCTCTCTTCCCAACCCTTGAACAACTTCCTGGGACCCGTCGGTATCAGCGAGTATCTCAGCATAGAGTATATAGAGGATATTGTCGACCCCGTTGTTGAGCCCGTCACCAAGTTATCAAGTAGCGTCTGTTGGCATTCCTTTTGTACGTCTCAGAGGTGTGATAGTAAGTGACCATGCACCTGAGCATATTGTAGAGCATGCGTCGGGGGAAGGCTCCACTTATCAAAGACCTCAGTAGCCGTCATCCACCTCACGTCCCCCCTATGTAATACGTCTTGTAGTGTCTTTATCCCCGCCAACTTCCATTCAGTGAATAGAGCATTCTCCCTGCCCTGTTTAAAATCTGGATGTCCCCACAATGGCAAGTACTTAGAGATTTTCCACGACATTCCCAATCTACATCTAATCGCTTTCCATGCCGCTCTCGTGTCTCTGAACAGCACGGAGTTCTTTATTTTCGGATCTAATTCTTTTCCCGAGGCATGCAAAACTGCCGTTAGATCCCAAGGAGCACACCATTCGGACTCAAGTGAGTAGTCAGAATGTATACTCGTATCCCTTATCCAATCCAATATGTGTCTCATTACACAGGCTAAATTGTATCCTCTTACATTTGGGAGTGATAAGCCCCCTTCCTCCTTAGGGAACATCAAGGTGCGTAACCTAATCCTCGATCTCTTTCCCTTCCACAAAAACGTGGTGAAGGCTCTGTTGATCTTATTAACATCCACGTGTCTGAGCAAGAGCGGCATGGTTTGCATCTGGTACAAGAGTCGGGAAAAGCTTACCATTTTGATCAAATGCGCCCTCCCCAGTAAAGATAGTGGTAGGTCTCGCCATCTAGTGAGCTCGCCCTCTATTTTAAGAATGATTGGGTGAAAATTAAGTCTGTACATGTCAGAAGTATTATGTGCTAGGTGAATGCCCAGATATTTGACCGATCCCTTCGCTATTGGGATTCCCTGAAAGGACCCATTGTCTCCTTGTGTGGTCACATTTAAGCGTTCTTTGCTTCTTTTGTCAACGGCAGTATCTCGCATTTTGCCACATTTAACCTGAAACCCGACGCATCTCCGAACTTCTGTATCTCTGTCAATATACCCGGTAGGTCTTTGCATGAGTCCGCCATGTACAGAATTATATCGTCAGCGAATAAGTTAGATTTTATCTCCTTGCTTCCTACTTTTATTCCCTTAAAGCTGTCTGGTCCGTTAATGTATCGGGATAGGGGCTCTAGTGCGAGGTCAAACAAAAGTGGCGATAACGGGCACCCTTGACGCGTTCCCCTTCCTAATTGAATCATGTCAGATAGAAATCCCGGTGTATGTACTCGCGCTTTGGCATTCGCATACAACACAGTGAGGAATTGCCTGAAACTTCCCGTTAGCCCAATGGTGTCCAGGACTTGTTCCAGCCATGGCCATCCCACACTATCAAAGGCTTTCTCTGCATCGAGCGTGACCATGGCTGGAACCCCCGTTCTTGCCTTATCCCTAGCCTGACTGACTCTAATACCATCATCGCCCGTCTCACATTACCTACCGCGGACCGGTTCCTTACAAATCCTGCTTGTTCCTTACTCAGCAGGTCCGGTAAGATCCCTGCTAGCCTATTTGCCATTATCTTTGATATCAACTTTATATCCTGATTTATTAATGATATTGGTCGGAAGTTGGACGGGTCATCTGTTGGCTTGTTGCCTTTTGGTAAAAGTTTTATGTACGCTACGTTCATGTGATCTGAGACAGAACCCCCATGCAAATAGTCATTGAAGAGAGACTTCAGAGGTGGCACCACCTGATCTACCAAAGCCTTGTAAAAACTAGCCGTGAAGCCATCTGGTCCCGGTGCCTTATGAATACTTGTGCCTTTTATAGCGTCTCGTATCTCTTCCTCCGAAATGTCTCTATTCAACATGTCTAGGAGTCTTCCGGTATTGTGGGAAGTGGGTTGCACCTCAACCAGGTTAATCTCGTCTCTGGATCACTATGACGCGGCGCATATAGATCAGCATAAAACTTCCCCAGAATAGCGTTTATTTCCCTTGGGTCCGACGTCAGGGTTTCCTGTCTAGTTTTCATGGATGTTATTTGGGTAGCTTTGTGTTTACCTCTGGCCAAATTAGCTAGTAGTCTCCCAGCTTTATCCCCAAATCTGTACAATTCTGCATCCCTGGATGTTTTGCCTAGCATTTCTCTCTGTCTCGCCCATGCATCAAATTCCCGTTTTGCGTCCAACCATGTTCTTTTGTTATTCACCGTCGGGTCTTGTTGGTATTTCATGTAAGTATCTCTGACCCTGCTACTAGTTTGTAAATATTTCGCATTGGCTCTCCTTTTTTGCGTTGACACGTGGGCTATAATTTTGCCGCGTAGTACGGCTTTTGCCGTCTCCCAGAACAGTGTAGGACTGATGTGGTCCGGATTATTATAGGACAAATACTCCGTCCACCATTCCCGCAGGACTAGCGCAAAGTCTTTGTCTTTCTGTAAGTAGTAGGGGAATCGCCATATTATGTCCGTGCCTCTCTTAAAAGTTTCACGCAGTGACAAAGTGATTGGGCTATGGTCTGAAATTACTAGGTCCTCAATATCAGTCGAGTCCACTTTGGATAATAGGGCATTACTTGTGAGCATTAGGTCAATTCGTGACCATGTGGCATGTGGGTGAGAATAGTGGGTATACTGTCTTTCTATCGGGTGATGCATTCTCCATGCATCCCGGAGTGTCAGATCTTTGACCATGGCTTGTAAGGGAGTAAGTCTCTCTCCTCTCCCTCTTTCCGTCAGTCGATTCCCTGTTCTGTCTTCTTGGTCGTTTAATGTTTCATTCATGTCTCCCCCAATGAGTAGTTCGTCAGAATTTGTCCCCAAGGTGTCTCTGGTAAACTTTTGAAAAAAAGAGGTTCTGTCCGTGTTAGGTGCATATAAATTATGTATATCAAGTCGTCCACTTGGTGTGTCAAGTACCAATCTGACGTGTCTACCCTGTTCATCATGTTGGAACGAGATCACCTTATACTGCAATGTCTTGCTTAACAATATAATCACCCCCGCCTGTCTACCCCGTGCCCCCGATCCGTAAACCTCTCCCACCCACAACTTATGCATCCTGGTCAGGTCCTGAGTTGGCAAGTGTGTTTCTTGGAGAAGGGCTATATCAGTTCTCAGTCTCCTGAGATGTCTGAGTATCATCATCCGTTTCTGCGGCGTCCTCAACCCTTTAACATTCCATGAGGTGAGTTTTACCATCACGACTATAAACTTGTGCTAATATGTTGTTCAAACCACTTTTACATTGCATTTGCCACTCCATAAAGTGAATGGTGTGGTGAGACAACCAATAACTCCGACCCATTATAGAGCTACTGCTGCTGAACCAAATAACATCTTGTACAAAACTCAAAACTGAAAACATCCCATCAGCCCTTCCCCATCCCTCCTCCCTTCCTCCCCCCAATATCTGGAACAATATACTTCCATTTTTTCCGACATGACCGTCTCCTCCTCTCATGTCGACTCCACCCTTCTGCAGGTGTGCCTGAACCTGCCTTGTCCTTCCAAGTCCAAAGTTCTCCCCGTCTCACCCTCCCTCCCCAGCCGCGTCATCCTCCGCTCCGATCCTTCATCCACGTTCCCTGTATCCCGAGCAAGCAAGAGGAGAAAAAGAAAAGAAAAAAAAAAAAGGGGGGGAAAGAACAGTGAATGGGGAGAGGGGGGGGGGGGGGAGATCCAAGCAGTCCGGCCGATCAGGAGAGACTCATATAAGTAGTTCAATCGTCACTTCTTCGCGGTGTTGAGGCAGGGTCCCGTTGACTCGGCGAAAGACGAGGCGATGGCAACGTGAAAGCTCTCAGTGCTTCCCTGGCATCTTTCCAGTGTCTGAAGGTCCCATCATCATTTTTTGTCTTGAGTGTAGCCGGGTATAATATCTGGAATTGGATCCCACGCTTAAATAACAAACTGCAGACTTCGCTGAAAGCTCTTCTTCTTTTCGCTACTTCCGCCGAAAAGTCCTCAAAAATTACCACTTTATGTCCCTGAACTTCTAAGGGCGACGTCTGGCTCTGAAGGAGCGCAGGATTTTTTCCTTGTCTTTGAAATCCAGGTACCTGGCTATAGCTTGTCTGCTCTTTTGGGCTGCCTGAGACCCATTCAGTCCATCTCTTCTGCCCGTTGCCTCCCTCCTGTTTCCACCCGGGGGGCCAATTCTATGGGCTCTTTCTACTCTGCAGGGTTCCGGCAATCCCAGTGCTTTGGGTAGTTCTTTTTCAAATACCTCATCGAGCTGATTAAAGGACACGGATTCAGGCAGGCCACTATGCGGAGGTTGTTGCGTCTGGAGCGATTTTCGAGATCTTCCATCTTGTCCTGCATTTGTACATTCAGCTTGTGGGAGTCTGATAGTTCTTGTTCCATAGTGCTGAGCTTGTCCTCCAAGTCTGAGACTCTTTGTTCGAGTTGTTCCAGCCTGCTGTCATGTTGTGCCGATATCTCATTCACCTCCTCCAGTGCCTCTCTCACAGCTTCCCTCACTGCCGTCGCTATGTCCAACTTAAGATAGCCTGCCACCTCCCTTGCCAGGGACGCTCTCTCTTCTGAGGACATAGCGCCCTCCTTCCTCGGCTGTTTTTGCCCGGGACTACCCCCTCCTGTGGTCGTAATGTCTCTTCCTCTGTCTCTATCTGAGACTAATGTCTTATTTGGTTGTTGAGCCTGCTCCTGAGTGCTTTTTTCCCTCCTCCTCTGTGTCTGCCCTGTCGCCGCCATCTTTTTTCCACCTTCAAGCTGGCGGGAACCCCCTTTTGGTGCGTGTATTGTCTGTTTACTTCTTAACCACCACTCCACCGAGCTACGGGATACAGTCCCGGTCATACAGCTCTGGTCAGTGTAGTATGACCAGTATTTATGCTGTGCCGTGTAGGTGCTGGGTGCTCCCCCCTCCGGTGGTCGCGGGGTCCTTGTGAGTTTATAAGCACTCACCGTCTGTTCCGTTCTCAGTGTGCGGCTGGGGGGTCTGCTTTGTCCGGGAGGCGGCGGTGGATGTATCCGCGCGCCTGTTGCTGCAGCGGCGCGGCTGGTCCTCTTCTCCTGACCTCCCGCGCGCACTTCCGCTGTCTTTCCGTTCTCGGGATCGCCGATGCCGTCGGCTGCAGGGACACTCCCGAGATGCTTCCGGGGACTCCCGCTGCTGCAGGTGTGCTGTATGTCGGGTCTATGGGCGAGTCGACGCCGGAGCTCCCTCACTCCGACCTGGCCACGTCGGCGCCGGAACCGGAAGTCCCAAAACGTTTTTAGGCTTTCTCAGGTAAGTTTTGGCAAACTCCAGCCTGGCTTTTTTATGTCTCGGGGTAAGAAGTGGGGTCTTCCTGGGTACCCTACCATACAGTCCCTTTTCATTCAGACGCCGACGGATAGTACAGGTTGACACTGTTGTACCCTCGGACTGCAGGGCAGCGTGAACTTGTTTGGATGTTAGTCGAGGTTCTTTATCCACCATCCGCACAATCTTGCGTTGAAATATCTTGTCAATTTTTCTTTTCTGTCCACATCTAGGGAGGTTAGCCACAGTGCCATGAGCTTTAAACTTCTTGATGACACTGCGCACGGTAGACACAGGAACATTCAGGTCTTTGGAGATGGACTTGTAGCCTTGAGATTGCTCATGCTTCCTCACAATGTGGTTTCTCAAGTCCTCAGACAGTTCTTTGGTCTTCTTTCTTTTCTCCATGCTCAATGTGGTACACACAAGGACACAGGACAGAGGTTGAGTCAACTTTAATCCATGTCAACTGGCTGCAAGTGTGATTTAGTTATTGCCAACATCTGTTAGGTGCCACAGGTAAGTTACAGGTGCTGTTAATTACACAAATTAGAGAAGCATCACATGATTTTTCTAACAGTGCCAATACTTTTGTCCACCCCTTTTTTCATGTTTGGTGTTGAATTATATCTAATTTGGCTTTAGGACAATTCTTTCTGTGTTTTTTTCATTGAAGACAAATTAAATGAAGATAATAATACCAAATAATTTGTGATTGCAATCATTTTCAGGAAGAAAACTGAGTATTATCTGACAGAATTGCAGGGGTGTCAATACTTTTGGCCATAACTGTATACTATATAAAAAGACACATATACATGTTTTTCTCACTGTCTAACATGAAATCAGAATAAACCTTTCCTGTTTTAGGTCGATTAGGATTACCATAATTATTAATATTTGCCAAATGCCAGAATAGTGAGAGAGACAATGTTTTAAGGCATTTTTTATTACTTTCTGCAAAGTCACAAGTTTACATACATATCATTAGTATTTGATATCATTGCCCTTAAACTGTATGACTTGGGTCAAACATTTTGGATATCTTTCCACAAGCTTCTCACAATACTTTGTAAGAACTTAGGCCCATTCCTCCTGACAGAACTGATGTAACTGAGCCATGTTTGTAGGTCACCTTGCTTACACCCACCTGTCTTTTCAGGTTTGACCATAAAATTTCAATAGGATTGAGATCAGGTCTTTGTGATGGCCACTCCAAATCATGGACTTTGTATCCTTAAGCCACTTTGTAACCAGTTTGGCAGTATGCTTTGGGTCATTGTCCATTTGGAACACTCATTTCCGCCCAAGCTTTAATTTACTGGTTGATGTCTTGAGATGTTGCTTCAGTATTGCCACATAACCTTTTTTCCTCTTGATGCCATCTATTTTGTGAAGTGCACCAGTCCCTCCTGCAGCAAAACAACAATACAACATGATGCTGTCTCCCCTGTGTTTCACAGTTGGGATGGTGTTCTTAGGATTCCAAGCTTCTCCCTTTTTCCTTCAAACGTAATGATGGTCATTATGGTCAAACAGTTCAATTTAAAAAAAAAATCAAACAAGGAAGTTCACCACTGTATGCATGTGAAGCCAAATGCAGTGTTTCAGGATGAGTACAATCAGCTATTGGCACCAGAAACACGTCAGGTCTGTTCTAGCATATCTATGCTTGTTAACATGTGCCAATAAAGTTTTGAATTTTAGTCTATCTGGGCTGGAGTGCTTTTTCATTTTTTCTCAGTTCAATTTTACTTTTGTTGAACCACAGGATATGTCTGCAATAATGTAGGTCTGTGTTTGGCTAGGGTCAGACTTGCCTCTGGCAGTACCCTGGTGCATCCTTTACAAACTTAGTCCCTGGCAGGCATAGCGCATAGCGTTAATGGAAGGTAATGCTATGCGCCGCCTGCCTGTGCATTGCTATGGTAACTTTGTTTCCCTCACCCGCCGGCTCCTCTGAGAATACCGGGATATGCGCTTTTCATCAGCGCACAGGAAACGCGATCTGCAGTGTTTTCCTGTGCCCTGATCAAAAGCGCATATGCCTGCCTGGAACTAAGTTTTTAACAGATGCGCCAGGCTAGGGCCAGACACAAGTCTGACCCTAGCCTTTCTGTGTGCATTTGCAAAAATTAATCTGGCTTTTTTATATTTCTTTTGGAGTAATGGCTTCTTCCTAGCAGAGTGACCTTTCAGCCCATGTTGAGAAATTACTTGTTTCACTGTGGATAATGACACAATCTAACAAGCTTCAACCATCATCTTCATAAGGACTTTTCTTTTGTTCTTTGGTTGATATTCACCTGTTGGACCAAAGCATGTTCATCTCTGGGACACAGAGCACGTCTCCTTCCTGAGCAGTATGATGGTTGGACATTCCTATTTTGTTTGTAAATTGTCACTTCAGTGATGAAGTGGATAAACTTTAGCACCACCCTTAGGTAGCTCCTCAAAGTCATAGTCGACTTTCTGACAAGCCTTTTAATATGACTTAGGATTTGTGCCAGATCAGAACCCCAAACTACAGATGCTTCGTTTCGGGGTAACTGCCCCTCATCAGTGTAGTGCGTGGGATATTCTGATCTGGCTGTATGAGAGGCTATAGACGAGGTATGGGGAACTTGCTATCTACCTTATAGAGAGGAGTTTGCCTGCAACCATAAGGAGACAGTTAAGTAGATAAGGAGATTTAAAGCCACATCCCTCCTCTAGGAAATATGCTAATTGTCACTTCAGTGAGGAAGTGGATGAACTCTAGCGCCACCTTTAGGTAGCTCCTCAAAGTCATAGTCGACTTTCTGATAAGCCTTTTAATATGACTAAGGATTTTTGCCAGATCAGAACCCCAATATACAGACGCTGCATTTCGGGGTAACTGATTCTCATCAGTGTGGGATATTCTGATCTGGCTGTACCAGATCTTGTATCTTGTTTGTACATATAATTGTTTGTACAGATGAATGAGGCCCTGTCAGGAATCTGGAAATTGCACCCAAAGATGAACCAAATTTATGCAAGTCCACAATTCTCTTCCTGGTATCTTGACTGATTTCTTTAGACTTTCCCATGATGCTAAACAAAGAAGCTGTGTGTTTCAGGTTTGCATTGAAAATACATCCCCAGGTGTCTCTAACTCAGATGTTGCCAATAAACCAGAAGCTTACAAACACATGACATCATCATATGGGCTGTCCCAAATTGTTTAAAGGCGTAGTGTATGTTAATTGGTGACTTTGCAGAAAATAATGAGATGCTTGTGGAAGGATATCCAAAACATTTGACCCAAGTCAGTGGTACCAAATATTAATAAATTGTATGTAGACTTGTAACTTTGCAGAAATTAATAAAAATGCTTAAAATATTCTCTCTCATTATTCTGTCATTTGGCAAATATTAATAATTATGGTAATCCTAATTGACCTAAAATGGGAAAGGTTTATTCTGATTTCTGTCTGATAGTGAGAAAAACATGCATATGTGTCTTTTTATATGGTGCAAGTAAACTTCTGGTTTTAACTGTACAGTATATGTGGGTCTAAGATGCTGACCACACCTCTACATGCAATTTTCAAAATTGGGTCAGTTGTTTGAGGTTTCTACTATTTAGGCATATCAGGTGCTCTGCAAACATGACATGGCGTCTGCTATCTATTCCAGCCAATTTTGTGCTCTAAAAGTCAAATAGTGCTCCTTCTCTTCTGAACCTCGCTGTGTGCCCAAACAGTAATTTTCAACCACATATGGGACATCAATGCACTCAGGAGAAATTGAATAATCCATTTTCTCCCTTGTAAAAATCAATATAGAAAGAAGCAAAACTTTGAGGCACAAACTGACTGACAAGCAAAAAACTCCCAGGAAAATCTCACAAAGGCTGGTTTCACACTATAGTATTTTTCCTGATCAGGTTTGATCAGGTTTGTGTGCCAAAACCAGGAGTCTCTCCAAAACTCAGAACAGGTGTCAATCTTTCAATTATAGTTTTTCTCTGCAAGTTCCTCTCCTGGTTTTGGCACACAGACCTGATCGAACCTAATCAGGGAAAAAACTGCAGTGTGAAACCAGCCCAAGTGATACGACAAGTAAGCAGCTTGTGAGATAATGTTAAAACTTAACTTTAACTTACAATATAATATAAATTAGTATCACATTATCACATACAATAAGTGACAGATAATTAATAACAGCTAGCAAAAGTGATGGATATGTGAAAAATATTTTTCAAACAATCCCACCCAGGCCACAGAAATTAGGGAAGTGAGGTGCTCAGATGGAGAACTGTGGAGCCCCAAGGGACGTGGGGTACTCGGTACCGGACCAATCTGCTGCTGGGGATGTCACTGGTGGCCTGGTCCGGACCGTGTCCCTGGCTCAGCACAATAAAAGGGGAATATTTACAAGGGATATTGTCACGGGTGACGCCACCCACTTGATGCGGCCAGTAATGGGGGCCGCCGCTGCTGCAGAACCTCCGGGGGTGATGTGAGGGCAGCGGAGGTGGTATAGTTCCAGTGGGGGGAACTGTATCCCCCGGGGCAGTAAAGGGTTAAAGTCTGTTGTGTGTGAGGCTGTTGGAGCACACTTACTTTGCAGCTGCAAGGATCTCTCCTCCTGTGCTGGTGCTGACAGGCTGTAGCTCTGCAGGTTGAGGTCTTCCTGATGCAAGCCTGTATGGGAGGAAGGGTCTGCAGATGGAAGCAGGCAGGAGACAATGCAGGGTTTCCAAAGCTTTACTTAAGTTGTTCTTCTTCAAGCAAGTTACAGGTTATTCACAGCTCTTAACATTTAGTTGCATTCTCCCTTTCCGGGTTCCCTTCTCTCCTGCAGCCAGGCTCCTCTCTCCTTGTGACCCCTCACACAGTCTGTAAGTGTGCCTTTCCGGGCTATTACTCTCTCTCTCCGTCTTACACGGGTGTATGCGGACGCTGTACAGTATAGCGGTGACTCGGGCTTCTGTGAGTCCTAGTGTGTCACTGAGCTGCCTGTTCTTTGGGTTAGGAACTCCAGCTTGAAACTAAAGCTCCCCGTCAGTGAATCTGGGGATACCGGGTGAATCGTCGGTCCCCTTCAGAGCTGACACTCTGCTGTAGCCCAGCCTGCAGTAGTCCACAGCATTAAACTACCAGGCTCCTTCCTCTGTTTCCTTCAGATATCTAGGAGGGCTTCTCCACCTGCTGTTAGTAGCTTCTGCTGCTGTCCAGGGCACGGGTTACACCGTCCCTTCTCTGTCTATCACACTCCTGGTGGTTTCAGCGTCTTGGATGGGCTTTTCCCCCCCATCTGGCTCGCATTGGCTCAGTACGGGTCAGCGCTCCTCAGCTTAGGCACTTCCAGGCAGCATGTGTCTTTCTGTCTCAGCTCAGCTCAGCTTCTCCTTGTCTTTGCTTCTCAGCTACTTCAGCCTACTAACTTCCTTCACTCCTCCCCCTCTCTATATACTGTCAGTCACCTGACCTTCTGGTGTGCCCAACCCACTCCTCATCCACCACCCCTTCTGGTCTCATATAGTCTCCGACCTCAGAGCTGGATGTGAACCCTCTCTATGCGTGGGGATGTGGGCTGTGAGGGTGTAGTGTTTACTATGTCTTAACTGCCTGGCTGCAGTTCCCTTCTGTGGCCACCTGTACGCAGGGGCGCCACATTCTCCCGGAGTTAAACAGCGCGTCCGCGCGCGACTCGACATTGGTTACCCTGAAAACATTTTTATATTATATAACAATAAACATTATGAATTCTTGGTTTCTTCCCTTCCGGGAGGCACGATTCTTGGAACGTTGCTTTAACTATAAACATAAGTGCATGGGTATCTATACTCATCATTACCCTCTTTTCTCTATAAAAGACATTATAAGACATTTCTTCATATAAAAGTATAAAATCTCTCATCTTTTCAAAAAGTGCTAAAACTTTCAAAAATTCTCAAAAAAAGTGCAAAAGTCTCAAAAGCAGCTTCAAAGTTCAAAATGCAGAGTTCGTGCATTACTTCGCATTTGCATCTGGTCTTAAAACCAAAGGGGAGCACACAAGTGTGCTTAACTATTTACAAGAAAGTTAGTATCATGTCATTGTCTATGATATTAAATGTTCAGGTAAAACACATAACACAGACAGGGGAATGCTAACATTCATTCAGGTAAGGTTGGGGGGTCAATAAGGAACAATGTACATTCACACTTACAGTTTCTTCTGCTTCATCTGTACTTTTAAGGACACGGATCTTACTCCTGATCCTTCTTCTCCATCTTCCGGATCATCTGGGATGCCTTCCCTTCTAGATGCAGATCCTGCGTTTCTTTTCTTTCTTTGGCTTGCTTCCAAGGCAACATCTGCGGCAGCTTCAGAAATCCTTCTGGCAAAGCTCCGAGTGGATCAACTTCTTTCCATGTCGTATTTAATACAGCTGGCGGGGTTGATACATCAACTAGTATGGCCGTATAGGCCTCGGCGTCGCTTGCGGCACGTCCGTGCTCCTCGACCCAGCCGGGTCGCTGCAGCCGGACTTCATAGTTCGGGCTGCGGTCGATGTCTATCTGGATCCGGGTTCTATTAGCTTCCTGAACCCGTGTCATCCTCGGGGGCAGCAGCCGCAATACACCCCTCCGGGTGTCTAGGACGTAGGGACGCTCCTCGCCGCCTTCAGCCATCTCTGCTGGTTCGCAAATGGTCTTTCCCTGGCCGGGTTCCTCCACTGAAGCAATCTGTGGGCCCTCCGGGTTCACACTTGGGTTTTCGTCTGCAGCTCTCGTCTCGGCGTCCTCCGCTTCCGTCCTCGTGTACTCGAATGGCGATCTCTTCTTTTCCGGTTGCTCGCTCCGCCCCCTCCGGATGACGACTTCCTTCTTTGTCCGCGCCAGCTTCTTGGTAGGAGGGTCTAGGGGCGGCGGCTCTTCTTTGAGAGTGACAGCTGGCTCTCCCGGAGTTAAGGAGAGCCAGGGCGGGACCTTCTTTTCGCGCCGTGGACCGGGCCGGCCCACGATGGGAGTTGCAGGAACGCCTCCTCTGCACATGGCGCTAGTCCCTGGTGGCCGCCATTAAGGTCAGATTTGGCGGGAAAAGTCCAGAACACAGGATTTAGGCACACAAGGTCCAATTCTTTTGGACCGGGTAAATCCTGTTCGTGACGCCAGGTTGTGGAGCCCCAAGGGACGTGGGGTACTCGGTACCGGACCAATCTGCTGCTGGGGATGTCACTGGTGGCCTGGTCCGGACCGTGTCCCTGGCTCAGCACAATAAAAGGGGAATATTTACAAGGGATATTGTCACGGGTGACGCCACCCACTTGATGCGGCCAGTAATGGGGGCCGCCGCTGCTGCAGAACCTCCGGGGGTGATGTGAGGGCAGCGGAGGTGGTATAGTTCCAGTGGGGGGAACTGTATCCCCCGGGGCAGTAAAGGGTTAAAGTCTGTTGTGTGTGAGGCTGTTGGAGCACACTTACTTTGCAGCTGCAAGGATCTCTCCTCCTGTGCTGGTGCTGACAGGCTGTAGCTCTGCAGGTTGAGGTCTTCCTGATGCAAGCCTGTATGGGAGGAAGGGTCTGCAGATGGAAGCAGGCAGGAGACAATGCAGGGTTTCCAAAGCTTTACTTAAGTTGTTCTTCTTCAAGCAAGTTACAGGTTATTCACAGCTCTTAACATTTAGTTGCATTCTCCCTTTCCGGGTTCCCTTCTCTCCTGCAGCCAGGCTCCTCTCTCCTTGTGACCCCTCACACAGTCTGTAAGTGTGCCTTTCCGGGCTATTACTCTCTCTCTCCGTCTTACACGGGTGTATGCGGACGCTGTACAGTATAGCGGTGACTCGGGCTTCTGTGAGTCCTAGTGTGTCACTGAGCTGCCTGTTCTTTGGGTTAGGAACTCCAGCTTGAAACTAAAGCTCCCCGTCAGTGAATCTGGGGATACCGGGTGAATCGTCGGTCCCCTTCAGAGCTGACACTCTGCTGTAGCCCAGCCTGCAGTAGTCCACAGCATTAAACTACCAGGCTCCTTCCTCTGTTTCCTTCAGATATCTAGGAGGGCTTCTCCACCTGCTGTTAGTAGCTTCTGCTGCTGTCCAGGGCACGGGTTACACCGTCCCTTCTCTGTCTATCACACTCCTGGTGGTTTCAGCGTCTTGGATGGGCTTTTCCCCCCCATCTGGCTCGCATTGGCTCAGTACGGGTCAGCGCTCCTCAGCTTAGGCACTTCCAGGCAGCATGTGTCTTTCTGTCTCAGCTCAGCTCAGCTTCTCCTTGTCTTTGCTTCTCAGCTACTTCAACCTACTAACTTCCTTCACTCCTCCCCCTCTCTATATACTGTCAGTCACCTGACCTTCTGGTGTGCCCAACCCACTCCTCATCCACCACCCCTTCTGGTCTCATATAGTCTCCGACCTCAGAGCTGGATGTGAACCCTCTCTATGCGTGGGGATGTGGGCTGTGAGGGTGTAGTGTTTACTATGTCTTAACTGCCTGGCTGCAGTTCCCTTCTGTGGCCACCTGTACGCAGGGGCGCCACAGAACCATCCATTACCATCAGAAAGGGGAAACCAGGTGGACAAGCCCTATAAGGCCCTGTTACTTGCAGTAGCCTTATTGACCCCAGGATCCGACATAACGATAATTGAGATACTGATGTATCAGCCCACTAGCTATTTGTTTGCATAGCTATCCCCTGATGACCCTATGCAGAAGAAATACGTCGGGAGGCAAGCAGGGCGATTGTATGGCAATTTCTACATAGAGAGAATTGTGAATCACAAAAAACAGTCAAACAAACGTGCAAAAATACTCTGTTGTAAAAAAAACAGTAAAAAGCAAGTGCTGCTAAAAAAGTGTAAAAAACAGGGTATTTAGTTGATACGTTTTTTGCAAAAAATGTATACTAAGCCGCTCTACCTCGACAAGGTAACCCGCATCACAGCAGTCCCTATCTGTTGTATTTAAAATCCTGACCATGTGTATTGGTACCTATATGAGCAGGATCCAGACAGGTCCAATCTCTGACATGGTCTGGCTGCAGAAGACGGCTTTTTATGTGCAGGGCTCAAAGGGAGGGGTGGGCGACTCCCTTCACTTGCAGAAACAAGAAGAAAGCGGGTTACCTTGTTGAGGTAGAGCAGCTTAGTATACATTTTTGCAAAAAAAGTATCAACTAAATACCCTGTTTTTTACACTTTTTTTAGCAGCATTTGCTTTTTACTGTTTTTTTTTACAACAGAGTATTTTTGCACGTTTGTTTGACTGTTTTTTGTGATTCAGTCTTTTGGTGGTGTGAACAAAGTCTTACAGATTTGTTCACTGTGTGCATGGCTCATTAGTTTTGTATAGGGAGAATTGTGGACTGCACTTGTCAGGGGGTGTGCTTGGGGTCTATATGGGTATTGCAAGTAACAGGACCTTATAGGGCTTATCCACCTTGTCTCCTGTTCCTGATAGTAATGGTTGGTTGTCTTGATTTGTGCATTGGGAGCTTTGCATCCACATCCATACATGTGTTAGTTAGCGCTAAGCTGTAGTTAATTTGAGGCCTAATTATGTACATAAAAAGTTGAGTTAGTAGAGTTAGCATCCATTTGCTGAGGTCACATTGTTGGTGGGTGATTTACATAATTTTTGTTAAAACCATGAAAGCACGACTCCAGTATTTAATTTTTAACTGTTATGGCCACTTTACACGCGGCAACAGGTAGATAGAAAACGGCAGGTGTTGGAGACAATTGTACCTTTTACCTTTAAAACACCTTGAAGTGGCTGCGTGTAATTCAGGTATCTGCAAGGTGTTTTGAAGGTAAAAGGTACAATTGTCTCCGACACCTGCCGTTTTCTATCTACCTGTTGCCGCGTGTAAAGTGGCCATTAGAGTGGTGCTGTAAATCTATGTCCCCTGCCCCTTATCCACCGGCATTTTCATCTTTTATCTTTTCTTTCAAATATTTTGTCACAAGCTCTTAATTCAAGTCTATGAAAGCCAGACAAAGCTAGAACAAGGCTTTACACAGTGTCACAATAAAGTAAACAATAAAGACAATAAAGATGTCCGCCGCATGGCGCAACACAAAAGGACAGCAGGAGATGAGGACTTCTCCTGACAGTGGATGGTGATAATGTTACAAGGTGGTTACAAATGAATGGGTGACCGGGTCTCCTAGACTGACATCAGGCTAGAGGGACCCTAGCTATCCCTTATCCCAGATACACCTCTGGAGGTGAGGATGTCTGAGCCGCCACCCTTGCCATGCTCCTGGCCAGACCTGGTCTAATACCTCATCGCCCCACACCCAGGGTGGCTGGGACAGGAGGGGTAAAACCCCACACAAATAGAACAAAAAGGATCCAAAACAAACTTAAAAGCTGTAGTCCAACTCCAAGGCTACAAAATGCTCAGCTCGTAGACAGCAGATCTGCAGAAGCAACAGGAGAGTTCCACATACCATGATGGTTTTGAATAGAATGAACTGTAGAGATGACTTCATATGATGGCTCATATAGGTACCGTCACACAGGGACATATCGCCGGCGATGTTGCCGGGGATCGCGGGAGCGCGCATCCCTGACAACATCGCCGGTGAGATGTCACACTGAGCAACTTACCGGCGATGTCGCCGGCTAGTTGCCGCGGCTATCGCTCGCTGGGTTGCCCAGCAACCCAGCGAGCGATAACCCGCAATGTTGTAGATAGGCGGAATCGCCCGTAACATTGCGGGTTGCCGCGTTACACAGGGCGATCAGGCAGAATCGCCTGAGCAACATCGCCAGGTTTCCCAACATTGTTGGGAAACCTGGCGATGTGACTCAGGCGATTCATCGCCTGATTATCGCCCTGTCACACGAGGCAACTCACCGGCGCCCCTCGGTTGCCGGCAACATCGCCGGCGATATCTCCCCGTGTGACGGTACCTTATGAGTATTTAAAGGGTGGTGGAAGTGGTCAGCAATTACACCTCACCTGACCAGCAGCAGCAGAGAAAGACATAAACCCTTGCAGGTCTAAAGGAAATTAACCTGTTTAATAAACACCACAGACTCCTGAGCTGTAACTTATGACACAGAGACTTGAATTGGGTTGTGACACTGACTGCAGAAAACAGGCCGGAATGGCGGTGAAAACAGATGAAGGCACCAGAGGGTAAGTATAACACTGGCGGTAGGGAACTTAGATTTAAAGAATCACTCCAGTGGTGAAAAAAATAAACACTAGAGTGCTGCTTGACATAGTTGTTTCAATTATAACTGAACAGCCTAGCATTACTTGGGTGGACATACCATATAAGGCTGCCTTCAGATTTGCAGATGCCTCCGCAGCGTTTTGCGGAGGCATCTGCAAGCATCTGCATGCAGACGGCAGCCCCTATGTTTATAATGGAGCGCACGGCGGTCTGCAGATGCTTGCAGACCGCCATGCGCACCCATTCACTCCTATATGTGATCTGTGCGCAGGCGGATGCCTGCGTACAGATCACACACTCTCGTCCACACCAGGGACGCGACATGTTGCGTCCCTGGTGTGAGCGAGAGTGTGTGATTTGTGCGCAGGCGGATGCAAGCATCTGCAGACCGCCGTGCGCTCCATTATAAACATAGGGGCTGCCGTCTGCATGCAGATGCTTGCAGATGCCTCCACAAAACGCTGCGGAGGCATCTGCAAATCTGAAGGCAGCCTAAGCAACATGTGCCCTGTAGGTAAAAAGGAGCAATGCTACTTAGTAAGTGATTATTTACCTTACTAAAGGCCCAGTTACACGGTATGAGATCATGAACGATATTGCTCAAACGTCACGGGTTTGGAGTTGTTCAAACAACATCGTTAGGACGTTGTTGCGTGTTACACCAAGATACGACTACGATAAATCGTTGGGTCGTTGGTCGCAGATTTGAGAACATGTTCTCAAATCAAACGATCCTTGGTCAGACAACCTGCTGCATCGTTCTGTGTGACACCGCGATAACGATGTCGGTAACGACTTCTCCTGTTCACAACAGTGATCAAGGATCATTCGCTGGGTTTCTATTAGGTAAATGTAATGTAATGTGACATTACAGATGTCTTCCTGTCCCTACACTTTAGGTCGATGAATGTAGAGGACAGCTGTAGATATTTAATTGTACAGAAGAGGGTAAGCCACTGCCAGTCATTACTGATGGTGGCTTATCATCCATCTGAAAAAAAAAAATCGATCAGGCATATTGAAATTATACAGCCAATTCTTGTTACCCTGCCATTGCGGCAACAGTGAAGAGACCCCATACACATGATTAAACGATGGTTACTTGCACTAAGATCAGCAAATTCAGGCAAAATTAATCTAATGTGTATGACTACTTTTAGAGCTGCTGTTCTGAAAACTGATCGGGAAAACACAATGTCAGCACAGGTCTGGGCATAAGTATAACTTCATCAGGTGTTTGGTATATTCATCATACAAATACTTTTCTTTCTTCTTTTATATATTAATTGTAACCAAGTGCTACTTTTATACTTGCTGAATATGTGAAATGCTTTTTATTCTAATGTGTTGCCAAGCTGTACCTCTTCATCCATCAAACAGCAGTTAACATTGACTTAACAGAATTATGGAAATGAAGGAAGTGATATTCTAAACCAATAACAGTTTTTCCACCTCCCTGGCACAATCCTTGCAAAGGAAAAAGTTTTAAAATATGGAATTGAGCTCAAATCGTGCTTAGGGCCACGTCACACACACAGATATCTGCAACCAGAGATCTGTGAACAATATCTGCACAGTGAAATCATGGACACATTGTTACATTTATATACAGCCACAAAATGGAGCAATGTGTCCATGATTTCACTGCAACCAGAGATCTGTGAACAATATCTGCACAGATATCTGTGTGTGTGACGTGGCCCTTACTGCTCTGCCTAGATTTTTTTTGCATGAATCGAGATCAACTATTTGTTGCACATTGTCATATCCTATGTAATTCTAAAGCTGCGTTCACACACAGTAATGCTGCAGCTTTAAATCAGTGGTCCTGTGAAACTGCGTCATTCCCATTACCAAGCTCAATTACTTAATCATGCAGGGAAATGGCTGTTTTACCTGCAGAACCGCACAGCCACTATGATTTGCTGCTTGGTCTTGAAGATGACCAGGGCCGCATCAACCATTAGCCAACTTGAGCCTGTTGCTCAGGCGGCAAGGAGGCAGGGGAGCAGCAATGCTGCAGGTGGGTGGCGCCCTGCACATAGCGGCTTCCTGGCCGCTGCCTGCCTCCACAACTCTAAGTACAGTTGTGGCCAAAAGTATTCACTCCCTGCAATTCTGTCAGATAATACTCAGTTTCTTCCTGAAAATGATTGCAATCACAAATTCTTTGGTATTATTATCTTCATTTAATTTGTCTTCAATGAAAAAACACAAAAGAGAAAAAAACGCAACTGCCGTGATAACCGCATAACGGCCGCACTTGCGGCAAGCCCCATACAATGTCTATGGGGCTTGTGGTAAGTGTGCGGCAGGTACGGCTAGTACGGTTTCGGCACTTGCGGCAGATGCGGCCGCGAAAAAAACATGGTATGCCGCGTTTTTTTTCCACGGCCGCACCTGCCGCAAGTGCCGATACTGCACTTGTCGCACCTGCCGCAAGCCCCATAGACATTGTAAGTGTCGTTATGCGGTAATCGCGGCAGTTGCGTTTTTTCCACTGCAACTGCCGCGATCAGCGAAAAACACTGATGTGAAATGGGCCTTAGACTGGGATGATTAGAATTGTACTATGAAGCTGAAGGTACAGACAGTGATGGCTTAGGGGGCATAAGCAAGTTAAAAGATTCCCTTTTATTCAATCATTTATGTATCAATAGTGAAAATAGCTGGTAATTTTAGCTTTTTATTTTTTTATAACTAAAATTACTCAAATGGCATATTCATATCACCAAAATCTTTTTATCAATGTGTTCATGCATGTTCTATTCTGATGGATTATTTGGACACTTATGGTACCGTCACACGCTTTAATCTCGATCACGATATCGGCTGGACAGTCACGTGATCGAGATCGTTAGTACAATTTTGCGATATCACTTGTGCGGTGTCACAAGCATAGATCTCGTTAACGATTTCAAATTTGGCAACACGCCAGCGATCCAGCGCACAACCCACCGATCGAAGCAAGCCAGTGTCAGCAATAGGCGAAATCGTTAATGAGATCGTTTGCACAGTGTCACACAGCACGATGCAGCAGATCGTACGGTCGAAAATCGGCATAATTGAGAACATATTCTCAAATCTGCGATGAGCGATACGACGCATTATCGTCGTCGTATCTAGGAGTCACACGCTATGATATCGTTTGGACATCGTAGCCACGCCTAAAAAAACGGGTCGTATCTGCGATATCGTTCGCGATATCGCGACGTGTGACGGTACCATTAGTCATGTAAGTCTATGAAACTCCTAATGGACACTGAAGTTATGTTTGTTTAATGGATCAGTTTTTGTGTGTCTGCATAAAGGCCGGGTTATAAGGCCACGTGCACACGCTGAGTATTTGATGAGTTTTTTACCTCAGGATTTGTAGCCAAAACCAGGAGTGGATGATTAAATACAGAAGTGGTGCAGGTGTTTCTATTATACTTTTCCTCTGATTGCTCCACTCCTGGTTTTGTCTACAAATCCTGAGGTAAAAAACTAATCAAATACTTAGTATGTGCACGAGGCCTAAGAATTTTCCTGAACTTTGACGTATAGTTGTCACTTTGCCCTCGCCCTTTTCTTGCCTTTCCAAAGGACATTGGGGGTTGCTTTTTAAGCCCTTAAGGATCGAGTCACTTTGCAGCTTAATGACCAGACCGTTTTTTGCAATTCTGACCAGTGTTCCTTTATGAGGTAATATCTCTGGAACGCTTCAACGGATCCTAGCGATTCTGAGCCTGTTTTTTTGTGTCATATTGGTCTTCATGTTAGTGGTAAATTTAAGTCGATAGTTTTTGCGTTTATTTGTGAAAAAATCGAAAATTTGGCAAAAATTTAGCAATTTTCACATTTTCTATTTTTATTCTGTTAAACCAGAGTTATGTGCCACAAAATAGTTACCGTATATACTCGTGTATAAGCCGAGTTTTTCAGCCCAAAATTTGGGCTGAAAAGTCCCCCCCTTGGCTTATACACGGGTCAATACGGTGGTGGGGGCTGTGGAGGCTGGAGGAGGCGGGGGAGGCTGTTGTATGAGCGGCCCCGTCACGTGGGGCCGCTCATTATATATGCACTGCTTCCCCCTATCAATCAGCGGCAGGGGAAACAGTGCATATATGCCCCCAAATGCTGGCACTCGCTCCCCTTGTAAGGGCCCCCCCCGCTGCTTATCTTACCATCCCGGTCTTCTGCACAGCGCCGCTCCTCGGTGCTCCGTTCTTCATGCTCCCGTCCGGCTACATCCGGGATCCCCGGCCGTCGCAGGCATATGACGTCATCGTGCGACGGCCGGGGATCCCGGATGCAGCGAGGACGGAGCATGGAGAACGGAGCACCGAGGAGCGGCACTGTGCAGAAGACCGGGATGGTAAGATAAGCAGCGGGGGGGGGCCCTTACAAGGGGGGCGAGTGCCAGCATTTGGGGGCAGCTGTATACCCCTGGGGGCTGCTGTAATCCCCCTGGGGGCTGCTATAATCCCCCCTGGGGGCCGCTGTATACCCCCTGGGGGCTGCTGTAGTCCCCCCTGGGGGCTGCTGTAGTCCCCCCTGGGGGCTGCTGTAGTCCCCCCTGGGGGCCGCTGTATCCCCCCTGGGTCCGCTGTATCCCCCCTGGGGGCTGCTGTATTACCCCTGGGGGCTGCTGTATACCCCCAGGGCTGCTGTATAACCCCAGGGCTGCTGTATATACTGCTGGGGCTGCTGTATACTACCACTGGGGCTGCTGTATACTACCTCTGGGGCTGCTGTATACTACCACTGGGGCTGCTGTATACTACCACTGGGGCTGCTATATACTACCTCTGGGGCTGCTGTATACTACCTCTGGGGCTGCTATATACTACCACTGGGGCTGCTGTATACTACCACTGGGGCTGCTGCTGTATATACCACTGGGGCTGCTGCTGTATATACCACTGGGGCTGCTGCTGTATACTACCACTGGGGCTGCTGCTGTATATACCACTGGGGCTGCTGCTGTATACTACCACTGGGGAGGCTGCTGTATACCACACTGCTGGGGGCTGTATACCTGTGCTGGGGTCCACCCTTGGCTTATACACGAGTCAATAGGTTTTCCCAGGTTTTGGGGGCAAAAGTAGGGGGGTCGGCTTATACACGGGTCGGCTTATACACGAGTATATACAGTAATAAATAACCTTTGCACATGTCTACTTCACATAGGCACAATTTTGAAAAAAAAAATTTTGGTTAGGAAGTTATAAGGGTTCAAAGTCCATCAGCAATTTCTCATTTTTCCAGCAAAATTTACAAAACCTTTTTTTTTTAGTGACCACATCACATTTGAAGTTCCTTTGAGGGGTGTACATGACAGAAAACACCCAAAAGTGACACCATTCCAAAAACTGCACCCCTCAAGCTACTCAAAACTACATTCAAGAAGATTATTAACTCTTCAGGTGCTTCACAGGAAGTAAAGCAATGTGGGAGGAAAAAATTGACATTTTAATTTTTCCAACAAAAATATTCTTTTAGCCTCAATTTTTTCATTTTCACATGGGCAACTAGGGTCCCTAGTTACCCGCTGTGTACCTTGGATACCAGCCGGTGAGCGGAGAAGGCTGGTAACCAAGGTATACATCGGGTACCTAGGCAGCGCGCGCTGCCTAGTTACCCACATTTTACCTTGGAGACCAGCTACCAGCGCTTGCAGAGAGGCGCTGGGAGCTGGCTTATCGGTCGTCTCCTGGTGTCACACGCAGCGAGGTCCTGTCCTCAAATCAAACGATGAACGATCAGCTGACTGATCGTTCATCGTTTGTAGTGTCACACGCAAAGATGTTGTTTCGACATCGTTCAAGCATCACAGAACACGTGACTTTTGAACGATATCAGCAACGTCTGTCCAATCATCTGGGGATTGTATTTCTGAAGATAAACAGACATTAACATTAAGCACAAAGCAAAATTCTTTCCAGAACTTAGGCGTGAACGGACGATAAACATTCTATATCACCGTATCCACCATATCCTTGGCTGAGGAGAGACCAGTACATGAAATAAAGTGGGCAGCTTTAGTCAGGCAGTCTACTACAACCAAGTTAGTATTCTTCCCCCAGATGTGGGCAATTCCGCAATAAAGTCCAATGAAATAGACTCCCAAGGGTGAGATGGAACAGGTAGTGGATGAAGTTGTCCAGTAGGTGAAGCACAAGGGGTCTTATACCATGCACATACCTCACAAGAGTGAACATAGTCCTTTACATCCTTTAGACAGGTAAGTCACCAAAACAAAAAAAAAATGGCTTTGGAACTCCTGCATCTTCTCTACCCACCCTATGACCAGCCAACTTGGAGTCATGGACTAACTTGAGTGTCTGCAATATCACGACCTCTGGGATGTATGCTCGTTGATCTGCAATGCATCGAGAACCTGAGCGGTAGGAAATGACAAAATTAAATTGGTTCAAAAATAAGTTCCAATCAATTTCTTCTTTCTTTTACCAACCTTAACAATCGCTTGTAGTAAATGAACTTAAAATATTAAACCTCAACATAATGTATGTGTTCTTTATACGCTTGTTTTTTCCTTTCTAAGGCTGGGGTCACAGTTGCATTTTTCACAAGCGTTTTTGGAGACCTGCGTTTTCAAAAACGCATGTAAAAAACGCACCCATAGGCCCCCATGTTAAAAAACGCATGCCTTAATAGCAAAAACGCATGTATGACTGTACAATGCGTTTTTGGTGCATTTCCAAAAACGCATGCGTTGTTTAATATGGGGCCTTATGGGAAACGCATGAAAAAACGCATGTACAATTAGTGCCATTCAAAAACGCATGCGTTTTCCATAGGAGCCCATGTTAAAAAAACGCAAGCGTTTTACAAAACGCATGCGTTTTTTTAACATGGGCTCCTATGGAAAACGCATGCGTTTTTGAATGGCACTAAAAGGTACTAATTGGACATGCGTTTTTGCATGCGTTTTCCATAGGGGCCCATGTTATAAAAGCGCATGCGTTTTCTTCAATTTTAAAAACACAGCCAAAAACGCAGGGAGCCATCACACATCTTAAAAAACTCATGCTGACATGAAAAAACGCATGAGTTTTGTTAAATCACTAAAAAAAACTCATGTCAACTGTGACCCCAGCCTTAGGCTGGGGTCACACTTGGCATGAGTTTTTTTAGTGACTTTAAAAAGGCCACTTCACACACACAGATATCTGAGTCCAATATCTGAACAGATCTCTGGTTGCAGTGAAATCATGGATACATTGTTCCATTTTGTGGCTGTGTACAAATGGATACAATGTGTCCATGATTTCACTGCAACCAGAGATCTGTGAGCAATATCTGCACAAATATCTGTGTGTGTGACGTGGCCCTTTCTGGGATATTTCCCTCCTCCTTTCCTTTTCTTTTTTTTCCCCTTAATAAAACTTATTTTCCTTTCCTATCCGGTATCTCCTCCCACCTTTTTCTCGCTTTCCTAGTGTTAAAGGAGTTTTCCCATGAACAAAGTTATTTGACAAAGTTAATTTTAATAAATAGATCTTCGAATAATAATAATTTCCACAATTGGATGTTTAAAAAAATGTTCATGTGCTGAGATAATTTTATAAATGTGTCCGTGCTATGTACTGTGTAATGGCTGTGTCTGACCGTACAGGGACATGGTCTGATCATACCACATCTACTGTGCTGAAATAATCTTATATATGTGTCCGTGCTATGTGCTGTGTAATGGATGTGTTCCTGCTATGTAAAGTTTAATTTTTGTATGTGACCGTGCAAAAGAGTTAAAAATCACCAAATGATAATGGACAATGAAACTATATGACTACTAGACCAAAGCTTCATTTGACACCATAAACTCTGGGGGAAACCTCAGGTGGAAATCTTCATGGAACCCAAGTCAAGATCTTGTTACTACTAAACATGTAACCCAAAGTGCACTATTAAGATATTAAGTTGGCTTATTTAACTATCTGTATTACTAACCCATTGTATCTTCATATGATTGAAACTAAAGTAAACACATATCATTGTTATGTTGCAAAAATCAATAAAAAGATGTTTGAAAAGAAAAAACATATGTATAAAAAAAAATAATTCCAGCGAGCCTGACATGGAGAAAGGCACCTAGCAGACCTAATAAATTCTAAAATGCGATGATCCGTGAACATAATGATCTGTTCCTTGCAGATCCTTTGAATGCAGCGATAATAGCCAGTAGCTACTTATCGCCAACATCGTAATTCTTCTCCGCAGAGGAGAGTCTATCTTATTGGGTGGCATTAGAGTTTCTCACTTCCTCACTGGAGTGATAATTTGCATGAGAGAAAAAGGCACTTGAATACAACAAACCTTCTCTCTTGTTCTGTGTGAGAGGATGGATCCCAGCACAGTATCACGATGAAAGGATGTGCAGGATCAGGATTGATCAAGATTGGTGTCATGATGAAATTGGCCTTAGCGTAACATAAGTGAGAATGCACACAGTGTGGAAAATAATCTATGGTTGGCATGGTGGCTCAGTGGTTAGCACTGCAGCCTTGCAGCGCTGTGGTCCTGGGTTCAATTCCCACCAAGGACAACATCTTCAAGGAGTTTGTATGCTCTCCCCGTGTTTGTGTGGTTTTCCTCCGGGCACTCTTGGTTTCCTCCCACATTGCAAAGACATAGGTAGGATGTTTAGCTTGTGAGCCTCAATGGGGATGTAACGACCGGGACGCCAATCGTTCGTGTGTGAGGAATGCGGTGCTGCTATGAACGACACGGACTCCAAAAATAGTAGTAAATTAATTCTCTTTATTGGTGCCAAAAAGATAACAAATTCAAACTTTGCAACAAAAATATGCGCCCCAACAGCCGACCACAATATACAAATTATGCAGCCCGAGGGAACTCGCGTGTCAGCTTTGCAGGGAGGGAGCACAACTACCCTAGACTAAACCAACCCCACTCTTACTCCGTACAGGGCCTATCCAGGCTCTTACTGCAGCTGCGGCACGTATTCCCCTCAGGATATAATCCTACACCCACCTCTCAAGCTATTTACAAAATACTTTAGGATCCCCGATTCCCTTTTATAAATCTATCCCACAACCTATTTATAGCAAATGCAGTTTTCCCTCCTGCATGAGGTGAAATTCTTAAACTTGGTAATATACAAGCAGTTAACAGGGTGTATGTTGTTTAACCCTCACCGCCAGCCACTAAGGTATATAAGACCTTTCTCAAACAGGGTTTCTTTAGCACAGCCCAGTATAACAGGGATGGTGATTGTTTTCTCAGTTCTACGGTGTCATCCACGTTCGGCTTCTCTTTGCATCTCACAAGTCGTCATGCAAGTCTCAATATTTAATATTTTGTATAGACCAAGCCTGGTAGGTCTCTCTTCAGGATTACATACAAAATAGTCCTTTGCAGTTTCTGACTAACTCACCCTGTCTGACTGTCCATATATTGGCTGGTCAATCTTATGTACTCACAGAACACGGCTTATCTTTTAGCCCACGGTGTAGATCGAGCTTTTGAATAATTCTAACACAATTCCAGCAGGCACGTCCTTCCATAGGTCCATAAGCCCCTCAGAACAGCCGACATATCTTCTATGTAGGATCTCATCAGGCATCTGTCTGTCAATTTACCTCAGGAGACTCACTAAAAATTACTTCCTGGTTCCAGATCTTTCTACTCGTGTTCACTGATGACCTCCAGTGGCCGAACTGAGTTACTGCAGAACATTTACATTAACAGTGTTAAACTATTAGAAATACATTTCAGCATTATTACGCTCCACCCCACCTACAATTTGACGTCCCAACAAATGGTCTCTCACCACTCATACATAACACATACTCTTCAGGGTTATATCGTATCTGGGGAACACCAGCTGTGTTTCTCTCCGACCTCCGCAAACCAGTATCTGCCAGACTCGTTGGGGTGTTCACCACATCTGGTAAAACAGTCTCATCAGGGGCGGTGTCTCGAACATCTGGGCCTTGTGCTGTTGGACTCTGTACATCTGGGGTTTCTGTCCTGAAGTCATCCCAACAGTCATATTGAACATTGTACAGTGCAACCGACGTAGGTGGCGCAGGCATCTCAGGTAGATGGGCAGGTGTGTCTGATATGCACCTCTTTAGCCAGCTCCGGTGTATTGTGTGACAAGGTCCAATGCACCCTTCGGGGACCACTGTGTATACACTTCCCCCTGGAAATACTCTTTCCACTATGGTGTAGGGTGTCTCCTCCCACCTGTCACTTAACTTCCCTTCTGGGCATGTGACTCTCACTAGCACCTTATCACCCACCCGGAATTCATCCATGTGCACTGGTCCACGATCTCGGTGGGGATGGTCCTGCAAATGATTTTTCACTATCCGGTGGCTTTCCCGCAACTTTCGTTGATGGTCCTGAATGGAGGCTCTCTGTTCTGAGGACCCATCCAGCTCACATGGTTGGCACTTTCTACATACCTCTCTCACAACTTTTTCCAAGCCAGGTGTATACATGTACTGATGCAGCGAACGGTAAGTCTCTTCGGGTCCAGAATGTGCACCCCGCATATGGACTTCCTGGGCAATGTCTGGAGCCACTGACGCTGGGGTTACTACCTGCCAAAGGTACCCCGGTTCGGCCGCTATGTAGACCCAGTGATACAGGACCCCCTCTGCTATGGCCAGTCGATCCCACTGCCTTAGCAGCTTTTGTCCATCTGCACCAGCCGAGCTCTCGCTCTTCCGCTGGGCCAGGACTTTTGGCTCAACCATCCCTTTACTCGCGACATGTCGGAGTCTGTATCCTGTAATTCGGGCCACTCTTGGCGAGTCTTACCCAGTAATGTGGCTACTCGTGTTGCCACCCCACTTGAACGTGCCACAACAACAAACACGGGTAATCGCCAAAGGTCGAGTATCTCAGTGCCCTCAATGTTTTCATCCACCACAGGTTCTGACACGCCGCAGGTCACCTCATGATTCTGCAGGTCCAGGCACCTCACTAGAATGCTCCCATCTTGAACAGTGACCACGATTCCAGGTATCATCGTACTACCCGTGTCTTCTGACTGTCCCACTGGTTCCGGAAGCACCTTCACACCACTTTGTTTTCGGTGCGTCTCCACCGGCATCAACACAAGTTTCTTTTGCTTTGGGACGATCGCGACCGCAGACACGCATGGGGCATATGCCACTCTCCGCTCTGGCGAGTTCTTCTGAATGCCGCATGAACGGAAAACCAGGTGTAAAGTTCTCAAAGTAGCTCTTTGGGGTATCACCCATTTCCTATATCTTGGGCCACTGCGCTCAAACAGAAGGGAGTCCAGCTGTCTCAGGATATTCATCCCCAGAACCATCGGGAGATTCAGCCTTGCTTGTGCCTTCACGAGCACCACTCCTTTGGTTCCCACCTCCTGGTCACACAACTGTACTTTCATCCAGGCGATGCCCGCCACTGGGATCTCCTCACTATTAGCCACTTTCAGTCTTAACAGATGCCCAACTCCAGTTTGACAGTCTCTTCAAAGTGTGTCTTGAAAAAGTCAATTGGCATGGTTGTCACCCCTGATCCGATGTCCACCAAGCACACCACTTTTTTTTCTGCAAATTGTACCTCTAGAGTGGGACTCTCCACGATCAACTTTTCAGACCAGATGTTGAGCGCTATTGTCGTTCCTGCCTCACCATATGCCCAACTACAGCAAGGGCCTCTCTTTCCCCGATGCCAGGACTCTGGCAGTCCCACTACATATGCCCAATTCCACGGCATCGCCAACATTGAACCGGTCTTCTTATCCTAACTCTGGATGTCTCAGGTCCAGAAGCAGTCGACATCTCCTCTGGGGTAGATGGTTCCACTGGGGTAGGTGGTGGTGGACCATATACGGGGTAGAGAGATGAGTCGCACTGAGCATGTCGGGGCCTCCCGGAATTTGCATCTGCTTTACCTGTTCTGTCAGGCTTCCACGGCTTTCTGTAAAGCTGCCAGCCATGTCTGAACAGGGTCTTGTCTCGACTCGCTTGTGTTAGCTATTTGCAAGTTACTCCACTGCAGGGCAGGCTTCACTTCCAAATCCGCGCTACCGCCTCTTCCTGTAGCTCGCATAAGTGATACCAGGAGCACTCCGACTCTTTCAGCAATAACCTGCTTTGTAGGATCTCATCCGTATTCCCTCGATAAACTGGTCCGAAGAATGCTGTCGACATCGCCCTCAAGCACCGACGGTTACAGGTGACTTCTTCTTGATCTGCTGATGCAGGTCCTCCAATGCTGTCACATACTGGATCAGGCTTTCCCAACTCTCTGGGTCCGGGCGAAAAAACATACACTGAGTTGTCCTGCCGCCACATGATTGAATGCTTTCTCTAATACCCGAATGATGTCGTCGACCGTCTTTCGCTTATCTTCGGGTTTTAACAGGACAACTTTATGGGCGTCCCCTCCAGACATTCAGCGCAACCTCCGGTTGTAGCTGGGGGCATTTTTTCAACCTACCTACCCAATCACTGAACAGCAAGTTATACCATCAAACTTGGCCAGGTGAATTAAGTAATGTGCCCATTGCGGAGCAACCACTAACGGTCTCTGCCAGTCACAATGGGAGAATGGGGGAGGACTTCTACAGCAGGTGCATCAGCGCCTCCTGTGCTACTGACACCATACATAGCGAGCACCGTATCCTGCCAACTATGCCAAATTATAACGACCAGGACGCCAGTCGTTCGTGTGTGAGGAATACTGGTGCTGCTATGAATGACACAGACTCCAAAAATAGTGGTAAATTAACTCTCTTTATCGGTGCCAAAAAGATAACAAATTCAAACTTTGCAACAAACATATGGCCCCAACAGCCGACCACAATATAGAAATTATGCAGCCCGGGGGATTATTGCAGGAAGGAGCACAACTACCCCAGATTATACCAACCCCACCCTTACTCCGTACAGGGCCTATCCAGGTTCTTACTGCTAGCCGCGGCACGTATTCCCCTCAGGATATAATCCTACACCCACCTCCCACGCTATTTAGAAAATACTTTGGGATCCCGATTCCCTTTTATAAATCTATCCACAACCTATTTACAGCAAATGCAGTTTTCCCTCCTGCATGAGGTGAAATTCTTAAACTTGGTAATATACAAGCAGTTAACAGGGTGTATGTTGTTTAACCCTCACCACCAGCCGCTGAGGTATAAGATCTTTCTCACACTGGGTTTCTTTAGCACAGCCCAGTATAACAGGGATGGTGATTATCTCTCAATTCATATGTCATCCACGGTCGGCTTCTCTTTGCATCTCACAAGTGTCATGCGAGTTCAATATTAATATCTTGTATAGACCAAGCTGGTAGGTCTCTCTTCAGGATTACATACAAAAATAGTCCTTTGCAGTTTCTGACTAAGGCAGTGTTTCCCACTGCAGTTTTTTTCCTGATCAGTGTTCACCAGGTTTGTGTGCCAAAACCAGGAGGAACCAGGAGAGGAACTTGCAGAGAAAAAGTATAATTGAAAGATTGACACCTGTTCTAAGTTTTGGAGACACTCCTGGTTTTGACACACAAACCAGATGGAACCTGATCAGGGAAAAAACTGCAGTGTGAAACCAGCCTAACTCACCCTGTCTGACTATCCATATATTGACCGGTCAATCTTATGTACTCACAGAACACGGCTTATCTTTTAGCCCACGGTGTAGATCGAACCCTTGAATAATTCTAACACTTTCAAACCAGGCACGTCCTTCCATAGGTCCACAAGCCCCTCAGAACAGCTGACACGTCTTCTTCTTTGTAGGATCTCCTCAGGCATCTGTCAATTTACCTCAGGAAACTCACTAAAAATTACTTCCTGGTTCCAGATCTTTCTACTCGTGTTCACTGATGACCTCCAGTGGCCGAACTGAGTTACAGCACAATATTTACATTAACAGTGCTGAACTTAATATTAGGAATACTTCAGCATTCTTACAGGGACAGCATTATTGATGTATGTAAAGTGCTATGGAATTAATAGTGCTATATAAATCAATAAATGTTATTATTATATTATATTATATTAAACAGAGCAGTCTGGACTGCAAATAAAGGTACCGTCACACCTTTCAACATCGTTTCCGACGTCGTTCAAAAGTGACGTCAGGAATGATGTAGAAACTACATCGTTGTTGCGATGTTGCGTGTAAACGCATGATTCAACAACGAAAGTTGTTCAAGCTTGGAGTTGACAGGTTTTCCTGCATGCAGGAAAACCTGTCAACTTCAACTTAAACAACCGGCGGCATCATTCGGTGTGACACCGCAATAGCAATGTCACGGCCGATCCCGCCTATTCGCTGCATTGCAGCGGATCGCTCGCTGGGTTGATCCCAGCCAGCGAGCGATTGCACCGCCAACATCGCAGTGCCGTACCTGCAACATCTTGCCGTGTGACAGCTAGGCTGCGATGTCGGAAGCAAGCGCGCACCCACAGCATCGCATCCGACATCGCAGCCAATGTTGAAAGGTGTGATTGGGACTTAAGCAATAAAACAGTGTACACTTGGGCTGAAAAAAAAAGTCCGAACAGTCACTTGAAGTGCAGCCCTCATTGAAACTTATAGTCCTTTGGAAGGGTACACAGGCAACATAATGCAGGTTTAAGAGGAATATAACTGACTGAACACATCCAGCTGGTAAGTAGAGCAGTTCAAACCTGAAGTTGGTTTTATAGATGCAGACAAGCCTGGACACAAAGAAGACTCAGTAGAGCAGGTACTGGCAGCAGGTGCAGCATGAAATGACCCAGACTCTAGGAGAAGTTAGAAACAGCCAGAAGATCCAGAATAACAGCTAGGAGTTAGCAGTAGTAAGGGTATGTGCTCACGGTCCGGAGGAGCTACCTGTCGGACGCAGCTCCTCCGGACCTGAGTGAACCTGCAGATGACCACAGGGACACCGCAGCCACCCTGTACTCACCATGTGCGGCGGGTGTGGGGCGGCGGCTCCCTCCAGTCACCCGATGACAACCACTTCTGACTCCGCAGCATGAAATGAACATGCTGCAGAAGAGCAGACACCCGCTTAATCTGACTGCTAAAAGCACACTGCGGTCTGGTTAAGGATAGTGGGCATGGGATTTCTACTAATTCCATCCACTATGCTGGTACTGCACTACGCAGTGTTTTGGACGCAGCGGCAAGACGTTGCGTCCAAAGCACAACGTATACAGATCGTGAGTATGCAGCCTAAAGGTCGGAGGAGTCTAGTCCGGAGTATACAGTGGAGCCAGATGGCACACAAAATACTCAGGAAGGCATTGATCCAGGATCACAACTTAAGAAGGCAGAACATGAAAGTCCCAGAAACCTTATAGTGCCTCATTTCAACATTGTGGTGGCATTACACCTTCAGCGGACAGTAGGCTGCGGTAACTGCTAAGGTGTAATGGCCACTTTACACGTCCCGATATCGGTGTCCAACTCCGATAAAAAGTCACGTGGTTCGTGCGTTGGCCCCGATATCGTTCGTGCGTTGTATGGTTTAAACGTCCAATTCGATGCACGAACGATGCCAAAACGATATCGGGGGAGAAATGAGCAGGCTCTCCAATGGCCGATATTGGATGGACGATGTGGCTGGATCGTGCTGTGTGAAAGAAGCCCAACAACGATTTGGAGTACAACTTCCCCTATTCTCTCCCATGTTAAATGGTCGTTCCTGGGTCGGCCGTACACATCGCAGTTGCGTTGCCTGCCGAATATGCGATCTTGGAATTCTGCCCAGAAAAAGCGCGCTCCCGCGTCGTTGTATCCAACATCAGACCGATGTTGGGACGTGTAAAGTGGCCATAATAGAGAGACCAAACTTGCATCAAAAGTCTGAAAATAAAGGTTGAGTTGGATGTAGATGAGAATATAGAATGAATATTTCTATAGCACTAACACATGAATTCTGAAAGTAAGAATGATGTCTTTTGCAATACATAATTAAAACAAGCAAAACAAAATCAAACAACTACAAAAACTATGGCAGTTTATACTGTATGTGCATCTAAAAATCTGCATTCACCATTTTTGTAATAATTGCTATTATTGTGCAATTCATGCAGTAGCCAAATCTAGCAGAACTGCCTGCTTTCGTATTTATACTGTGCCGTGCTCATAAAATAGATCAGCATGTGTTCAGTGATCGTGTGCTGGATACATAAGATGACGTTTATGCCAAAAGCCATTATAAATAGTTGGAAATAAAACACAATGGCTCGGCCAATTTCAGATAATTGCCGCAGTTGTTGATTAAGCTTCTTTGGTACATTTGTAAACATTTTCACTCCATTGTTGTATTTTTGTGCAGACAACATACATGTGTATATGTCGTTTATTGCTTTGAAAGTCATAGACATTGCTTCAGCTAAATACTTTAATTTTGGTTTATATTTTGGAAATGCACTGTAAATGTCAATAAGTCCACTCCTTCTGGAATGAGCAAGGTCTGATTCTCCCATGAATGAAGCCATGAGACTAACATAGCATTGAGTGTGTTTAAAAGTATTTTTTTCCGGGGCTGTGATTACACAGCTGGGTTTTGGTATTAATGGTTTCCAAGGAAAACAAAGAATAATGCGCGCAATTGAAAAGTGGGAATTTTAGTGTTAAATTATTTAGCCCCATCAAGCACCTTACAGTAAACTGGTTAATATGCTCTTTATTATAATAGTAAATACTTTTTCTTTTTTAACAGAATGAAGGAGAAAAGCCATTTTTACTTTTGATGATTATTATTTTTTTTGTATCTTTAACGTCTACTTGTGATTTCAGTTGACTTTTCAGGATAAATTGTAAAATGTACAGTACAAACCAAAAGTTTTGACACACCTTCTCATTCAAAGAGTTTTCGGTATGAAAGAATATGAAAATTGTAGATTCACACTGAAGTCATCAAAACTATGAATTAACACATGTGGAATTATATACTTAACAAGAAAGTGTGAATCAACTGAAAACATGTCTTATATTCTAGGTTCTTCAAAGTAGCCACCTTTTTGCTGTGATTACTGCTTTGCACACTCTTGAAGTTCTCTTGATTGCACCATGAAATCTGCTGCAAAAACAGCAGGAAAAACGTCCCAGATTTTGGGAAACAATGCATGCAGTTTCAGGGCTCAATTACATCAAAAAGCATGAAATCCGCTGCAAAAGCATTGCAATTTTTGCTACGGATTTCATGCTTTTTGGTGCAATTTAGACCTAAAACTGTTTGCATTGTGTCCTAGGTGTTCTTCTTCATGTCCTGGGCCAAAACAAGCACAAAATCCGGGACATTTTTCCTGCGTTATTTGCCGCGGATTTCATGGTTTTTGGTGTAATCATCTGACAGCTCAGCTTAGAAACTCCATCTTTATTGTAAAAAAAAATCTTCAGTCCGAAGTAGTCCAAAAGAGAAGCAAAGTCAGCACTGCTACATCACTCTGCATAGACACACAATTGATTATCTGCATACTGAGCTTGAGTCGTTGAAAGATACGGTTATGAAATCAGAAACAGATTTGAAGGAGTCATTGTCTCCGGCTGACTTTAATAGTCTTAAATCTAAGACGAATAAAACAATTTCAGACTTCAGGAAGACCGTACAGGACAGGAAGAGGAGGTAGTTCCAACGAGACCAAGAAGATTATTCTCAAGGAAAAGTGTATAGATGGCGTAATCCAGAAGCTCCTGGATGGTATTATCCAAGATATGATCCATTCGGATCAGGCAGTAGTTTGGACAGTGAAACGGGCCAATATTAGCAATATCAGCGTTTTTTAGGCCCAAGACGGGGTTATCGAGGAAGACGAGGTGCGGGAAGAGGTCAAGGGGGCGGAGAGACACCCGATGCAATTCAGATCCCAAGTCACGGGACCAGTTTGGTGGTAAATATTTCTTCGTATGTGTTGTCACCTGCTGAAAATACTGTGTTGCAGAGGGGTCTTACTTTTTGTCCCACTCCGGTGTTTAATCCACACGGTTTGGATCAGGAACTAAGACGTTTCTTTCGCATGTTACGTTTGAAAATACATTTTAAAGATGATAAGAGTTCGCCTTCCACTGGTCCTATAAACCACACCTCTATCTTCTGAGAATTCTGATCCAATTTTGGGTTTTACCTTGAAGGGACTTAACCTCTGTCTTTCTAGTCATTTCAATCCCCCAAAAACTTATCATCCAGTCGAGACGTTTACTACTTTAGTGACAAGAGATATACAGAGGATTATGCAGTGGAATGAAAGGGGTTATTTACACTCTAAAAATAATCTATCTACGGTCGAGAGACAGGCTTTACAGAGTCTGCAAGACAACAAACAGATAATAATTAAACCAGCAGATAAGGGTGGGGCGATTGTAGTGATGGATCGCAAATACTATATAGATGAAATATTGGGCCAATTAGGAGACTTGGATACATATGTGCCTGTATCCAATGACCCTTCTCCTAGGATAAAGAACATTATACATGATAAGGTGCAAAGATATCTTGAGGTAGGAGTCATAGACAAGAAATTGGCGGAATATTTAATTAATCAGAATCCGGTTATACCGGTAATATATACTTTGCCGAAGATCCACAAAAATCGCACTCACCCACCAGGTAGACCTATAGTGGCATCGACCGAATCCATACTCTCTCCTTTAGCAATTATGCTTGATAGAATACTATCCCCACTCATTCCTTGCATTCCCTCTTTCATTAAGGATACTAATCATTTTTTAACGGAATTAAGATCTTTGGGTACACTACCAAGTGGTAGTCTACTAGTCACATTCGATGTGAATAGTTTGTACACAAGTATTAAACATCAAGAGGGATTGGAAGCGGTATCCTGGTTTCTATCTACTAAAACCAACATGGATAGTATGATGAGTAATCTCTGTGAAGATTTTCTAAAGGTTGTTTTAGAGAATAATTTTTTTCTGTTTCCAGACCAGTATTATGTACAGCGTAGGGGGACTGCCATGGGGTCCAACATGGCACCCCCCTACGCTAACATATTTATGGCGTACTATGAAGAGAGGTACGTTTGGCCTAGCCGTACACTAATTCCAATATAAAGATGTGGAGACGTTTTATTGATGATGTGTTTATGGTGTGGACAGGGTCACAGGAATTATTGCAAGAATATTGGTCCTTTTTGAATACGAGAGTGGAAGGTTTAACCTTCACAATGCAAGTAGATACACAAAGAATTCATTTTCTGGACACACTTATTTCTTTAGACACCAATGGTAATATTTCTGTGGATTTGTATTCAAAGGATACTGATAGAAACAGCTTACTGCACTTTCAGAGCTGTCATCCTTATCATGTAAAGAAGTCATTACCATATTCCCAACACCAGAGAGTGGCAAGGATTGTCTCCGATCCTGACATTAGGAAAGTTAGACATGAAGAAATGAGGGAACGGTTTCATCAGAGAGGTTTTCCCTCTGATTTGACAGTAGTTAGACCACGGAGGACAACACCAGTTAATGATAATTCTACTAGGATACCGTTTGTAAGTGTCTATCACCCGTTTCAACCAATGATTAAATCTGTTATCAAGCGACACTGGTCTATTCTTTCTAGGTCTTATCCTGATATACCTGAACTTCAACAATATCCTCTATTTTGCCATAAACGGGCCCCAAATATTAAAGATAAATTAATAAGAGCAGATATTGGATCGATTAAAACAAAGTCTAGACAGACCTTTTTGGCAACTCCTAAGCAGGGAAATTATCCATGTCTGAGGTGCCTACAATGTTCTCATATGACAAGGGGGAACACGTTCTCACATCCGCGATCTGGCAAAATTTATTATATTAAAGATTTTTTTACATGTGAAACATCATACGTGGTGTACCTCATTAAGTGTCCGTGCGGTCTCGGATATGTTGGGGAGACTACCCAGCATATTCGAGACCGCATAAGTAAGCATAAGTCCACCATAAGATGCAAGAATACATTATTACCTATCCCCATCACTTCATTAGTATGGGCCATACAATATCGCAACTTCGATTTCAAGTGATCGAATATGTCCCAATGGCTCGACGGGGGGAGACAGGATACGCCGCTTAAAAGAGAGAGAAGCATATTGGATTTTCCAGTTGCAAACATTAGAACCACTAGGACTAAATAGGGAATAGGAGGTCCTGATGTAGAGTAACATAGGTTTTTAACTAAATTAATTCATAATGTGGGCATCCATATTGAGAGGTATCAATATTTAAGTCTTAGACTATAAGATGTTGAGCTTATATATTCTCCTGCAATGCATGCCAAGAATAATAAGTACATATAATACTATTGAGTAACATAAGTTTTTATTTTTCATCTTTTTTCAGATTGGGCTTTGAATCCATATTCTCCCTACAAGTACCAGCTTACTCTGATCCCTTTTTCTTTATTTTTAACAAATTTGAGCTTATCCAGTACTGTACACAAGAAAGACCCCGAGAACTAGCGATGGAAGGGCGCGCATGCGCACTCGAGACTGGCCGTGGATCTTCCGCGTTAAAAAATGCCGGAAGTGGGAGTATCTACGTTCCGGTCACGTGATGCGTCACATGACGCAATGTCTTCCGGACGCCGGTGATTAAAGCGCGATAATGGCGGCGTTCACCTCACATACCAGCGAGGGGACGGCCGTTCGGGCATTGCTTATTATACTCCTTTACCAGTAAGTGTGGGTGTCTATGGGAAGCTTGGTACACATGTAGGGGAATTCTTTGATTGTATGATTGGGCGATTTATAACCTATTGGTATACATTGCAGGTTTTTGGACTTTCTTTAAGGGATACACTTCCCCTTCTAATCTAACCACAGGTTGGTGGATATACATATATGGGTATATAACAATAAGTATGATGATTTTGAATGAGGAATGAAATGCGGTCTGAGGAGATCATTATATCATAGATAAGGATGCATTAATAATATGAGATATCACCCACGGGGGAACATGCCCTCAGTGACTATAATCAGGAGTCTGGGAGTGTAGTATACGGATATGATGTTATCAGCATATACCTGGTTGTTTTTTTTCTCTCCCCCTTTTTATAAATAGTTCCTATGGTAAATATTATATAATAAGTAGGTACACTACTCCCGATAGTAATTCAATTATGATGGTAATCAATAAGCACATATTAATGTAATATAATAGGACTTATTTATGGTAATTTCTTGATATCATAGAGAGATTCCTTTGGGGTCCAGCTCTGATTTCCCTTTGAGTGATACGAGTGAGACCAACAGATTATTGAGGTATTTGTACTCATGAGAACGTTTCTGTTTCTTTTCTTTTTTCTTTTCTTTTTTTATAACATGGGATACTACTATATAGATATATATGATGGATCAGTCTCATAGTGGATGTCCACATTAGACTTTACTCATTCTATTGTTCATAGCGATAATCCGTTTCTCAGTTCGCCTAAGTGAACACACATGGTGAGAGATATATATAACAACGGAATTCTGATACTGTTATGTTTACTGAGTATGTAGATCAATTTTCTTTGGGATGAAATGTTATAACATTAGATGACTCTGGAGTAGAATATGATTTTTATATATATTCTCTTCATTATATGATTTTTTGTGATACTTCTGATTATATACACTTATATTAATTTGGTCACTTATATCTGACAGATGTACTTGATATTTATCATTTGATACTGGAATGTTGTATCATATCCGTGATTCTGAAGATTAACGTGAGAAGGTATTAATTCCTTTTTGTTTCCTTTTTTTGTGACCCTCTGACTGTATATATCAAACTTTATGTTTTACCGTATATACTCGTGTATAAGCCGAGTTTTTCAGCCCAAAAATTGGGCTGAAAAGTCCCCCCCTCGGCTTATACACGGGTCATATACGGTATGCTGTGGGGGGGGGGGGCTGTGACCGGGAGCTGGAGGAGGCAGGAGGGGGACGCGATGACCGCAGGCGGTCCCGTGGGGCCGCCTCATTAGTGCAATGAATATGCACGGCATCCCCCCGTCCATCAACGGCGGGGGGATGCCGTGCATATTGCAATACACAGCCCCCCTCCTTAATATGGGTCCCCCAGTATTAATAAACAGCCCCCCCCCCTCCTTATCATGTCCCCCCAGGCTGCGGCAGCTGTGAAAATAACAAACAATTTATACATCACCCTCCGGCGCAGCTTCTCCGCTCCTCCGGTCCTCCGCTCCTCCGCTCGCCGGCTTCTTCTTTCTTCTTGTGCCGGTGTCATGTGACCGGGCGCAGGAGATGACGTCATTTCCTGCGCGCGGTCACAGAAGTCGGCACAAGAAGAAGAAGAAGCCGGCGAGCGGAGGAGCGGAGGAGCGGAGGACCGGAGGAGCGGAGAAGCTGCGCCGGAGGGTGATGTATAAATTGTTTGTTATTTTCACAGCTGCCGCAGCCTGGGGGGGGCTGTTTATTAATGGGGCTGTATATACCTCTGGGGCTGCTGGATACTACCACTGGGGCTGTATACTACCACTGGGGCTGTATATACCTCTGGGGCTGATGTATACTACCACTGGGGCTGCTTGGGCTCCTGTATACTACCACTGGGGCTCCTATATACTACCACTGGGGCTGCTGTATACTACCACTGGGGCTGCTGGGGCTCCTATATACTACCACTGGGGCTGCTGGGGCTCCTATATACTACCACTGGGGCTGCTGTATACTACCACTGGGGCTGCTGGGGATGCTATATACTACCACTGGGGCTGCTGGGGCTCCTATATACTACCACTGGGGCTGCTGTATACTACCACTGGGGCTGCTGGGGATGCTATATACTACCACTGGGGCTGCTGGGGCTCCTATATACTACCACTGGGGCTCCTATATACTACCACTGGGGCTGCTGTATACTACCACTGGGGCTGCTGTATACTACCAATGGGGCTGCTGGGGCTCCTATATACTACCACTGGGGCTGCTGTATACTACCACTGGGGCTGCTGGGGATGCTATATACTACCACTGGGGCTGCTGGGGCTCCTATATACTACCACTGGGGTGCTGTATACTACCACTGGGGCTGCTGTATACTACCAATGGGGCTGCTGGGGCTCCTATATACTACCACTGGGGCTGCTGTATACTACCACTGGGGCTGCTGTATACTACCAATGGGGCTGCTGGGGCTCCTATATACTACCACTGGGGCTGCTGTATACTACCACTGGGGCTGCTGGGGATGCTATATACTACCACTGGGGCTGCTGGGGCTCCTATATACTACCACTGGGGCTCCTATATATACTACCACTGGGGCTGCTGTATACTACCACTGGGGCTGCTGTATACTACCAATGGGGCTGCTGGGGCTCCTATATACTACCACTGGGGCTGCTGTATACTACCACTGGGGCTGCTGGGGATGCTATATACTACCACTGGGGCTGCTGGGGCTCCTATATACTACCACTGGGGTGCTGTATACTACCACTGGGGCTGCTGTATACTACCAATGGGGCTGCTGGGGCTCCTATATACTACCACTGGGGCTGCTGTATACTACCACTGGGGCTGCTGTATACTACCAATGGGGCTGCTGGGGCTCCTATATACTACCACTGGGGCTGCTGTATACTACCACTGGGGCTGCTGGGGATGCTATATACTACCACTGGGGCTGCTGGGGCTCCTATATACTACCACTGGGGCTCCTATATACTACCACTGGGGCTGCTGTATACTACCACTGGGGCTGCTGTATACTACCAATGGGGCTGCTGGGGCTCCTATATACTACCACTGGGGCTGCTGTATACTACCACTGGGGCTGCTGGGGATGCTATATACTACCACTGGGGCTGCTGGGGCTCCTATATACTACCACTGGGGCTGCTGTATACTACCACTGGGGCTGCTGTATACTACCACTGGGGCTGCTGTATACTACCAATGGGGCTGCTGGGGCTCCTATATACTACCACTGGGGCTGCTGTATACTACCACTGGGGCTGCTGTATACTACCAATGGGGCTGCTGGGGCTCCTATATACTACCACTGGGGCTGCTGTATACTACCACTGGGGCTGCTGGGGATGCTATATACTACCACTGGGGCTGCTGGGGATGCTATATACTACCACTGGGGCTGCTGTATACTACCACTGGGGATGCTATATACTACCACTGGGGCTGCTGGGGATGCTATATACTACCACTGAGGATGCTATATAGTACCACTGGGGCTGGTGGGGATGCTATATACTACCACTGGGGCTGCTGTATACTACCACTGGGGCTGCTGTATACTACCACTGGGGAGGCCTGTATACCACTGGGGGGGGCCTGTATACCACACTGCTGGGGGCTGTATACCTGTGCTGGGGTCCACCCTCGGCTTATACACGAGTCAATAGGTTTTTCCAGATTTTTGGGGCAAACGTAGGGGGGTCGGCTTATACACAGGTCGGCTTATACACGAGTATATACGGTACTTTGTATATGTAACGATAGTTGGGATATGTGGAACAAAGGAGGCATATTGTTGTGATGGATTGTTATTAATTGTATTTGTTCTGTATGTATCTGTATTCATTATTGTCATTTTTTTGTTATAATTTTGCAGTGAATATGAATAAGGCATGAATAAATGCCAAAATGTCAAAAAAATATATGATACAATTCCTTTACCTGAATCTCAATAAAATGCCTTTGGAATAAATCCAGTTCGTTTTTTTCAATTTTCGTGTGCAAGGTTTTTTCTATATATTTAGGAGTATTTGGTCATGCTGAACGGGTTGTGTAACGCTCCCGCAGTGTTTCAAGAATTCGTCAATGACATCTTCCGTGATCTGTTGTACACCTGCGTGGTGGTATATTTGGATGACATCCTCATCTACTGCCCGGATTTATCCTCTCATAGACAGCACGTACGGCAAGTCCTCCTGCGAATGAGGACGAATCAGTTGTACGCCAAGATGGAGAAATGTGTCTTTGAGCAGACCTCTTTGCCTTTCCTCAGATACATCATCTCTGATTCCGGATTCCGGATGCATCCTGAGAAGCTGTCTGCTGTCCTGAAGTGGCCCCGTCCTGTGGGGACTAAGGCCATTCAGCGGTTCCTTGGCTTTGCGAATTATTACAGGCAATTCTTCCCCCATTTTTCATCTTTGATTAAGCCCATCACGGCTCTGATCTGTAAGGGAGCAAAAGCCTGCAACTGGACCCCAGAGGCTGAGAACGCATTTTCCTCCTTAAAGCGCTCCTTCTCCGAGGCTCCTACCTTGCACCGACCAGAGGCAAACAGACAGTTTATCGTAGAGGTAGACGCCTCCTCTATAGGAGCGGGGGCTGTCCTCTCTCAGAAATCCTCTTCGGGTCGGTTAGTCACCTGCGGGTTCTTCTCTAAGGCATTTACCACATCAGAGCGCAATTACTCAATCGGGGATCGTGAATTGCTGGCCATCAAATTGGCACTGGAGGAGTGGCAACACCTCCTCGAGGGTGCTGTCCATCCGTTCATTATCTTCACCGACCACAAGAACCTGGCTTATCTTCAGTCTACCCAGAGGCTCAACCCCCGGCAGTACCGGAGGTCCCTGTTCTTTGCCCGTTTCAATTTCGAACTGCACTTCCGGCCTGGCAGTAAAAATGTCAAGGCTGATGCCCTGTCACGGTCCTTCCAGCCCTCGGATGTGGAAGATGAGTCCTTCCATATCGTCGACCCTACCAAAATAATCACTGTAGCTCCCTTACGTGTAGCTGGACTTCCACCGGGTAAGACATTCGTAGCCCAGGATCAGAGGAAGACGGTCCTGTCATGGGGACACTCGTCGAGAATTGCCGGTCACGTTGGAGTTAAAAAATCTCTCTCTTTGATCCCCCATCACTATTGGTGGCCTACTGTCCGTCAAGATGTCCAGGACTTCGTTACTTCATGTCCGTCTTGTGCTAGGAATAAGGTGTCCAGAAGGTTTCCGGCTGGATGTCTCCTGCCTCTTCCAGTCCCGTCAGCTCCTTGGCGACATATAGCGATGGATTTCATTACGGACCTCCCTTGCTCCTCCGGCTGTACGGTCATATGGGTAGTTGTGGATCGCTTCTCCAAAATGGCTCACTTCGTTCCTTTACCCGGTCTACCATCTGCTCCTAAGTTGGCCAAGAGGTTCATCGAACACATCTTCCGGCTCCATGGATTTCCGCGCCATATCGTGTCCGATAGGGGAGTCCAGTTCACTTCCCGGTTCTGGAGGGCGCTGTGCAAACATATGAACATCACGTTGGACTTCTCCTCTGCCTATCATCCTCAGTGCAACGGGCAGGTGGAGCGCATTAACTAAGTCCTCACCACTTATCTTCGGCACTTCGCGAACGCTCATCACGATAACTGGACCTGTCTCCTTCCTTGGGCGGAGTTCGCATACAACAATCACTCTAGTGAGTCGTCAGCTAAATCCCCTTTTTTCGTGGTATTCGGGCATCATCTTTGTTTACCTCTTCCGATCCCCTCAGCATCCGGCAATCTGGCAGCTGATGCATTGTCCGTGGACTTCTCCAGGATCTGGAGTGAGACCAGAGACGCTCTTACTCAAGCCTCCGGCAGGATGAAGAGACATGCTGATAAGAGACGTCTGGATTCGCCATCTTTTCTCACGGGCGATAAAGTGTGGCTTTCTTCCAGATACGTTAGGCTAAAGGTGCCATCCTACAAGTTGGGGCCCCGTTATATCGGCCCCTTCGAAGTCCTAGGACGCATCAACGATGTTGCCTACAAGCTGAGACTACCTGCCTCGCTTCGCATCCCTAACTTCTTCCATGTCTCGCTGTTGAATTCCGTGGTGCTCAATAGCTATCATCCCTCCTCCGGTACTGTGCCACGGCCTCTCAGCTCCGAGGATGTCTATGAAGTCAAGGACATCCTTGCCGTGAAGAAGAGTAAAGGCAAGACCCTCTTCCTAATTGACTGGGCTGGCTTTGGTCCTGAGGAGAGGACCTGGGAGCCATGGGAGAACATTGATGCACCACGCATTCTGGCGAGGTTCTTAGCGCGCCTTCGGAGAAGGGGGCATGAGGGAGGGGGTACTGTTAGGCCCCCTGGCACCGCTTCCCAGCTCACCTATCGCGTGTCGGCATCTCCTGCTCCTCTGCTGACCGGGCACCCGGCGTCGAGGCGTGCTGTGTCTCAGAGCCGTCGCCGGGTTCCCTTCCTAACAGTTGACCGCCGGGCTCGCACATGAGCACATTACTATGGTCTTATTCATGTGATCAATCAGCGGCGCACTAGGTGCATTCCTTCCCTGTGACTCTAGGGGCCGGCACGGTCCAACCTGACACTCCCCTTGACCAATAGTTGCTCTTCCCATAGTATATCAGGCCATCCTCCTCTGATGGGAGGTGTCTGATTATTAAGTCAGTTTGCTTCTGCCTTGCTGACTGTTGGTCAGGCCTTCCTTGTGCTCTGTTTCCTAGAACCCTTGCTGTGCTCTTCCCCGGTAGCTCCCTTCCTGGTCTCTTAGCCTTGTACCCTGTTACCTGAAATACGTCTCTGTTCCTGGTGCTAGCTGCTGTGTATTTAGACCCCTGGGCTTGCCCCTGACAATCCCTGTATAGGGGTTGAGTAAACTAGGATCAGCTCACCCAGGGGAGTTCGGTACCACGGCCCAGTGGGTCCACTCTAGGGCGCCTTCCCCTGGAAGTGTGACAGCACTTCTCCTGTGGCTAACTTGGGTACAGAGACACAAACCTGTTCTAGACTGGCGCTCTGCAGATGTGCTACCCTGCAGACAGTCCTGTCAAGAGAGGTGTCTCAAAACTGTCCTTCCAACGACTGGACTGGATGAGCTAGGGACATGTCTGATATAAATATATCTATCATCTATTCTACGATAAGACGCGACCTAATCCAATCAGGACCGAAGGAACTCTTCAAAAGTTGGACATCCACACTACGGAATGAGGAAATAGGAGATACTATACTAACTGGCTGGCGGGAGATGCGTAAACACATACAGAATGAAAGATGGCACAACACATACTTCAGAATAATTCATGAGGCAATTCTGTGCTTTAACCTACCAACTTTTGGGACACAACTGAACAGAAGTCAATCTTCCCGAAATGCAGGACAAACAAAGTGGATATGATCCATGGAATCTGGGAATGTGAGACAATTTTACGGGCTTGGAAGAGCGTTAAACACTGGCCACAGGGATTACTGACACGACACATCCTGTTAACCTACAAAATATGGGTATTCCACAACATGGGGAATCTAGGTCTTACCAAGCCTGAGATGATACTTATTCATATCATTGTGGTCATTTATAAACACCTCATATTGAGACATTACTGGAGTCAAGAACTCCTACCCTGGTGGAGCTGGTGAAAGACCTGAAGGGGGCCATGCTACTCGAGAAGGTTGAGGCAGAGGGAGACAAAGACAACAAAACATCAATATTTTTTACAAAATGGAGAGAATTAATAACTTCACAATTAAACAGGGCGACATACGTTGTCTGGTATACCCCTTCCGCAACACGACAGGGTATAATCTGGAGGAATTACAGGGCACTCTTGGAGGGCTGGGGATCATGAGGGCAGCTTCACCAGTGAGGATTGGGGCTGCTAGGCAGGAATCCTCGTAAATCTTCAGGGTTCTTGCAAGCTAGAAGTGGTCGATAAATTGAGCTGGTTAGGGTTGCGATCCTATAAACACAGATTAATCAGGAGAGATGGGGAGGGGAAGGGAGGGAGTTGGGGTTGGGTTTTCTGATCAGTACATTATTGTTATTAAAATACTTGCTCATTTTGAAAAAGATTGAGACCACTGTAAATTGACATGATCAGGAAGTTTGTTGTTCTGTTTGATTTGCATTGTAATATTTTGGAAAATCAATAAAATGATTTGATAAAAAAAAAAAAAAAAAAAACCTGTCCTTCCAGTTCATATGTCTCTGCTTCCATCAGCACTACCAAGTTTACAATTGGCCTACTGTTATGCATGCATCACCTGGGAAGGGGGGGGGGGAGTTACATCGAGTGTACATGGGAGGAGGTGGACCCACTGGACCACAATGGGGTCCTGGACTTACGTGACAGCTAGACAGGTGACAGACTAAGGTCAGGCAGGAATGGCACTGGAACAGAGTACACACAGAAGCGGATCGGGCTCAGGCTGATCACAGGATAAAAACAAAAACCCAGTCAGGACAGATAAGGAGACAGGTCAGTCCCAGGACATAGAAATGAACAGGACAGGCAGACAGGCTAGAGACAGGCAGGACTAGTACAAGACAACAGACGCTGGAAATTATCAGGCTCCACATTGAGCAAGGTTTCAGATATTGGGAAGAAGTTGTCAGACACGAGACATTGGGCAAGGCTCCAGACATTGGGCAGTAGTCAGAAACAGGACATCAGGCAATGCTCCAACCATCGGGCAGAAGTTGTCAGACACCAGGACATCAGGCAAGGATCTAAACATTGGGTAGAGGTCATTAGACACTGGACATCAGGCAAGACTCCAGACTTCTGTAAGCGGTTGCTTGGTACCGGACATCAGACAAGGCTTCAGACATAAGGCAACGGTCATCAGGCACTTGCAAGTATGGACTAAAACAGGATGGTGCAGACACTGCAGGTATACATGACTTCAGGTGCTGACTGGCACAGGTATGGCAAGTGCAGACTGGAGCAGATGGTATAGACACAGCAGGTAGACAAGACTTCAGGTACAGGCTGGCACAAGCCTGGCAAGTGTGGACCAGAGTAGGATGGTATAGACACGTCAGGTACACAGGACTCTAAGTGCGGGCTGGCCCAGGCATGGCAAGTGTGGACTAGAGTAGGATGGTATAGGTCCTGCAGGTATACAGAGTGGGTCCATTGAAGTGCTGGCTAAATGTGAAATGGCCGTTGTCCAGCTATGACTTTCCCACGTCCTGCCACCTGTCTTTCTTTGACTTTAAATGAGCAAATAAAGAAGATTTTTATTTTTATACATCCTGGTGAGTGCCATTTTTTTCTTCTTAACTATTACATTATGCTGGGACTATAATTGTGAACAGAGCACCGCGAGTGGAATGATGACACAAATAACTTGTGCAAAAATTGAAGTGTAAGGAGAGGAAAAAAAAAAATCTCATTGCTAAGCAGCATTTGACCATTTGCTATACAAGTGGTGCACCCCCACTTTATACTGACTGTACTGTAGGTATATTGGACTTCAGGTACGGACTTGCACAGACACGGCATGTGTGGACGGAGTAGGATGGTATAGACAGCAGATAAACAAGACTTCAGGTGCTGGCTGGTTGGCACAGGCAAAGCAGTTACACAGGACTTCAGGTGCTGGCTGGCACAGTCACGGCAAGTGTGGACCAGAGCAAGGTGGTGTATACACTGCAGATACAAAGACTTTAGCTGCTAGCTGGCATAGGCACGGCAAGCGTGTACCGCAGCAGGGTGGTACAGACTAGCAGGTACACAGAAGTTCAGGTGCTGGCTTGGACAGCACATCAAGTGCAGACTGAAGCAGGGTGGTGCAGGTATAGCAGTGACACAGGACTTCAGGTTCAAGTTAAAAACAGGGCTTTATTCACAGGTCACAGGCTTCAGGTAGCTCATAGACTTAAGTACAAGACACAGCAGGGCTTTAGGTACAGGGCATAGAAACTGGTACCATGGGAACACAGACAGGATGGGTCCGGTGACATAGACAGGGCAGACATCAGCAAGCCAGAAGTAGTTGCAGTCAGAACTGATGCAGGACAAGAAGACAAACGAGAGCAACAGGACAGGGCCAACACAGAGCTACATTATGAAACCTAATGAGATCAGTTGCTCAGGCCACGCCCATCAGGGAAGAGCGGTTTCTGGGTTTTGCCAATTATTACCACCAATTCATTCTGCACTTCTCATCCCTAGTCATCTTGATCTCGGCCTTAACCCATAAGGGGGTGAATCCTAATTCATGGACTACAGAAGCTGAGTCGGGCTTGCTTGCTCTGATACAAGCCCTTTTGTAGCCCCGGTAAGCATGGTGCAGATGCCACCGGATAAGACGTTTGTGGTTGTAAGGGACAGGAAGCGAGTGTTGGCGATGGGGTCATGCCTCCAAACTGGCCGATCATGCCAGTCAGAAGAAGACCTCTCAGCTTATCTCACGACAATACTGGTGGCTAACTCTGTGCAATACATTGAAGACTTTGTTTCTGTCTGCCCATGTGCTTGCCATAAGACATCCAAGAAAGTCTCCGCTGGGTGGCCACTACCACTGCCGGTACCAGTCGCTCTTTGGCAAAATATAGCAATGGACTACATCAGACTTACCAGTATCTTCAGGCTGTTACAACATTTGAGTTGTGGTGGATAGGTTCTCTAAGATGGCCCACTTCATTCAATTGTCTGGCCTTCAGTACACACCCAAGCTGGGACCGGATACTCGGTACCGGACACGGGGTACTGCTGGGGATATCACGGCGGTCTTGGTCCGGACCGTGTCCCGGGTTCTCACAAGTAAAAGGGATATTTACAGGGATAGTTTATCGTGATGCCATCCACAGGTTGTGGTCAGTAATGGGACCACCACTGCAGCGCAGCTCTGCCAGGAGGATGGAGGATGGATGGGCCGCAGCTGGATGGATGAGCCCACCACTGGTCTGGCTGCTCCTGGCAAGGTAAAAAGGTGTGTAATGCACAGTTCAGTATACCTGGAATCAGACACGGAAACTGAAGTAGGGTTTACCGGGTTTACTCTCAAGTTCTTCAGTGCAAGCAGTTTACAACACAGTTCACGGTACAGTTCAATTCACAACTTCATTAACTCCAGACACTTGAACCCTCTGCAGCCAGGCTGTCGCTCTGAGACCCCTCACTCCTTCTATATGTCCTTTCAGGCTTGTTCTCTCTCTCTCAGTTCTTCCTAGCGGATTGTATGGCGGCAGCTCAGTCCCTTGTGTGAAGCTTCCCCCTATGTGTGTGGGTGGTAAGCCGGTTCCTCTTGGATGCTGCTGAGCCTCCAACCCTGTAGTGGGAACAAGGATCAGGAATCTGTGTTCCCCGCCGGTTTGTCTGGGGAGCCGGTGTATGACTTCAGTCCCCCTCAGAGCCGACACTCTGTTGTTTGCCTAGCCTGCAGTAACCCTGTTTCCCAAGGGCTTACCAGGCTCATTCTAACCCGTGTGACTTCCAGTTACAATCAAGGAATCTATCCCGCCTGCAGCTGGTCGGTGCTGCCGTGTTCCTCGGACCTGGTGATACCGGTCCGGTCCCTGTCCTCACACTCCCCTGGGTTGCCGGCTATGGACGAGCTTTCTCTCCATGGAACGGTGTCTCTGTGGATTCTGCGTCTCCAGGGAGCCCAATCCCACCGGGATGTGTCACTTTCTGTCTGTTCTTTACCTCTCGGCTCACTCTGGCCTACTTAGTCTTTTCCTCTCAGCCTACTCCGGCCTACTAACTCCTTCCTCCTCTTTTCCTCTTTTTGTACTGGTCTACCACCTGACCTACCTTCCCACCCACTTCCCTCTAAACCCCACTACCCCTTGCCTGCCTAGAGTCCCAGGCTCCGGGTTGGGTGTTGTGCTCCTGTGGGTGTGTGTGCTGAGGGTGTTTGTTGCACAAACTGTCTCCTATCTGCTTGGCTGCAGTTCCTCATGTGGCCACCCTGGTCGCAGGGGCGCCACAGTGGAACTCTTCATCCAGCACATCTTCCTGCATGGACTACTGCTCCATATTATGTCTGACAGATGAGTCCAGTTTAGGCAGTCTATCTATAAATTGCTGGATGCCACCTTGGAGTTCTCCTCGGCCTATCAGCCACAGTCCAACAGTTAAGTGGAGCGGGTTAACAAATCCTGACAAACTTCCTATAACACTCACTGGGAGGAGTTCTTCTATAACAACCATGTCGGTGAGTCCTCCACTAACACTTCTTTTTATATAATCTATGGACAGTACCTCATGATCTCGACTCTACTAGTTTTCCTTACAGGCAAACCTGCGGCTGAGACCCTGGTTAAAGAATTTCTAAAATCTGAGACGAAAACCTCCCTAGATCCTCACTGCACTCACTGCACTCCTCACTGCACTGGCTGCCCATCCGCTACAGCAGGGATCCCCAACCACCGATCCGTGGACCGGGACCGGGCTGTGGAAGCCCCTGTGTCAGTCTGCGCTGCCGCAGACCAGCACTACAGAGAGTGTGCTCTGCGGCGGCTCAGAGCGGCATCTCCACTTACCGCAACCCTCACCGCACTACGCCACTCTGAGGTGATCTCTGCGTAGATGTATGAGTGTCATCGTCGGCCACAGTGCAGCAGCCAGGCCCTGATTGGCCAGTTGCTGCTGCACTGTTATTGGCTGATGGGTCTGCTCGTACATGTACACAGCCGAAGCAGAAAGCAGAGCAACGCCAACATAGGTGGACCCATGAGCAAAGTGTATGTCTGTGTGTGTAGCTGCTGTGTGCTGTGTGGCTATCTGTGTGGCTGTGTGTGTGGTTGTGTCTGTATGTGTGGTGTTGTGTCTGTGTGTGTGTCTGTTTGTGTGGCTGTATGTGTGTGGCGGTGTGTGTATCTGTGGTGGTGTGTCTGTGGCGGTGTGTCTGTGGTGGTTGTGTCTTTGGTGGTGTATCGGTGTGTGTGGCAGTGTGTGTGACTGTGTGTGGCTGTGCGTGTGGCTGTGCGTGTGGCAATGTGTCTGTGTGTGGCAGTGTGTCTTTGGCGGTGTGCCTGTGTATATGGATGTGTCGGTGTGTGTGGCGGTGTGTCTGTGTATATGGCTGTGTCGGTGTGTGTGGCGGTGTGTCTGTGTGTCTGGCTGTGTGTGGCTGTGCGGCTGTGTGTGTGGCAGTGTGTCTGTATGTGTGGCAGTATGTCTATGTGTGTTGTGTGTGTGTGTGTGGCGGTGTGTCTTTGTGTGTGGCAGTGTGTCTGTATGTGTAGTGGTGTGTATTTGTGTGTGGTGGTGTGTATTTGTGTGTGGCGGTGTGTCTGTGGCTGTGTATGGCTGTGTGTGTGTGGCAGTGTGTCTGTATGTGTGGCTGTGTGTCTGTGTATGTGTGTCTGTGTGTGTGGCGGTGTGTCTTTGTGTGTGGCGGTGTGTCTTTGTGTGTGGCAGTGTGTCTGTGTGTGTGGCGGTGTGTCTGTGTGTGTGGTGGTGTGTCTGTGTATCTGTGTGTGTGTCTTAGTGGCTGTGTGTGTGGCCTTGTGATGGTGTGTGTGTGTCTGTGTGGCGGTGTATGTGGCTGTGTCTGTGGCCGTGTTTTGTGTGGTGGTGTGTCTGTGTATCTGTGTGTGTGTCTGTATGTGTGTCTGTGTGGGTGGCTGTGTGTGTGGCGGTGTGTGTGTGTGTGTGTGTGTGTGGTGGTGTGTCTGTGCGTGTGGCGGTGTGTCTATGGCTGTATGTGGCAGTGTGTCTGTGTGTGGCGGTGTGTCTATGTGAGTGGCGGTGTGTTTGTGTGTGGCGGTGTGGCTGTGTGTGGGTGTGGTGGTGTGTGTGGGTGTGTCTGTGTGTGGTGGTGTGTCTTTTGTGTGTGTCTGTGTGTGGCTGTGTGTGGCAGTGTGTCTGTGTGTGGCTGTGTATCTGTGTGTATGGCTGTGTGTGTAGCTTTGTGGCTGTGTGTGGCAGTGTGTGTGTGTGTTTGTTGTGTTGTGTGTGTGTGTGTGGCGGTGTCTGTGTGTGTGGCTGTGTCTTTGTGTGGCTGTGTCTGTGTGTGTGGGTGTATGTCTGTGTGTGGGGATGCTAGGGGATGATGGGGATAATATGGGTTGCTAGGAGATGATGGGGATACTGTGAAATGCAAAGAAATGATGGGGATGATGGAGGCTGCAAGGGGATGATGGGGATATTGTGGCCTGCATAGGGATGATGGGGATATTATGGGCTGCAAGGGGATGATGAAGATACCATATTGGGGGATGCAAGGGCATGGAAAAATAGGACATCCCGTGAAAATAAGATGTAGTGCATCTTTCAGGGAAACAGGGTACTAAACTCCACCCTTTCTCCATAGCCCTACCCCATATGGTCAAAGCCCTACTCCGCCCTGATGGACCCCGGACAAATGGTCGTGCATGAAGCTGGTCCCTGACTTAGGGACCACTGTGCTACAGAATACAATATAAAATTATCACTCTGACACACAAAGCCCTCCACAGTTCTGCACCACCCTACATCTCCTCCCTAATCTCTGTCTATGACCTGTTAGGTAACGGTTAGGATCGGCACGACGGAAGGCAGTGACCCAGGCACTTGTTAACACAACACACAGTTTAATGGCACAGTTCAGGTATTTACTGACCTCCAGGTTCTGGTGCGCAGTCGGGTACAACCTCATATAATCCCAACAGCTGATATAGAAGCTCTGTACCTTCTCACGAGTTCTATCTTGGCCAGGTCCCAAGCAAGGGTCAAAACCTCACGGCTAGTCTGTGTTAAGGCCACGTTACATACACATATCTGGGCAGACATTGTTCACAGATCTCTGGTTGCAGTGAAATCATGGACACATTGTTCAATTTTGTTGCTGAATACAAATATAACAATGTGTCCATGATTTCACTGCAACCAGAGATCTGTGAACAATGTCTGCACAGTTATCTGTGTTTGTAACGTGGCCTTAAGGTGAGCACACAATCTTTCTCTCCTCACAGTCTGCTCATTAGCTTCATGAACGTCCACTCAGAGAGCTCACAGGCTGTGTTAGCTTCACACAGCCCTTCACCCAGCAACTCCTGCTGTTCTGACACTTCTCTCTTCCCCTCAGCCCAGGGCAGCTCATATTATCTATTCACCCGCACACTGGGCGTCAGTGCTTTCAATCAGCACTCAGCTCTAGCAGCAGCTAACCCTGTGTGTGCTGCTACCGAGCAGAAGATACAATCTCCCATATGCTGTGTCCCGGTCAGGGGAAACATGGGGGTTGCATCACCACATACCTCCCCCCTCTGTTCAAGCCCGTGGGGCTGAACACAAGCCCACAATCCGGGGCCTCGAGATAGGGCCTCCTCGCCATCAGGGCCTACCAGTTGAGGGAACCGTCCAAGTCGACCAGGCACGTTCGCATCCGACTCGTGGTCCCATACCTTCACCAACCATTTTCTGGTGTACCAAGACCAATCGGAAGCAGTCACCTTATGTCTCAGGGGCATGTCTGTGGGAGGCCTCCCCCTCCCCCAATGGCCAGTGCGGTAGCGCAGCCCACCTATCCCTTTGACTATGTGGAGTCCTGATGCTATGTCACCTGCTACATGATAGGGCTATGGGACTCAGACGACCCGCCCAAAGTCCACAGTGGAGTCACCATCGTCTGTACCTTGCATACATCTACAGGTCTTAGGACGTCGTGGTTGGCGCTTCCGCACCCGTATGTGGGGGTCAGACACTCTGTAACCTCCTGCCTTTACCCCTAGGGAACACCTATCGGGATTACACTCTGTCCCTATATTGGTGACCCCTATGGCAGGTGTCCCAGAGTCGGGATTTCGGGTTTAGGGCCCAGACCATCCATTACCTGAGGATTAGTTTGCCTCTCACACAAAGTCCAGAACAGAGGAAAATTCCTCTGCAAAATCACATCGAAAGGCAGTGTCTTCACTACCCCCATTTCATGTCGAACCTGTCCAGACGGGGTAGTGATAGTGACCCTCCTTGTTGGATACCTACAGTGGTCCCCATGGACACCAAGCACCCGCACCATAGAGCAGGTGGGTTTCAATCCAGAGGCCAAAGAGGCACACACAAGGGTCACATTACTCCCGGAGTCCAACAGGGCCGTAGCCTCATGTCCATTGAGCTGTACCTAACACAAAGGACTCCCTTTACCCTCAGTCCCATAGCATCCTGCGCCGGCAGATTGGGCAAACATGGACATCCGGTGGGTATACCCACAGTCCATGGTTTCCGTGTTGAGGGGACACTGCGCCATTACATGTCCTGACTCCTGGCATCACCAACACCTTATGGCGGGGAAAAAATTATTTACGGTGCCCCGCTTAGGAGACCCTGCTTTCCGTATCGCTTCCGGGCGGCGCACATTCTCTGACTGTGGTGGGGTCGAGCCCAGTGCAGGACCGGGTTGGGGATCCCTAACTTCCGGTTTGGTGGAAGTGGACCGCCGGCCTGCACGCAATGTCCCAGAGTCCCGAATCAAGTCCTAGGTAGCCACATGCTGCTCCACTACACTCACTAGTTGATTGAGGGTACCTGGATCACCCTGTCCTACCCGCCGTTGAATGGAGACAGGCAGAGTGCAGCAGAAACCGGTCAACTACCACCCTCTCTATCATTTGTGCGGGGCTCAGGGTCTCTGGCTGCAGCCACTTCTTTACCAGGTGCAACAAGTCATAGGCCTGAGACTGGACGGGTTTACCTTTCTCAAAGGACCACTGGCTTACCCATTGAGCCCTTACATACGTATTAACCCCCATTCTGGCCAGGATCTCACCTTTCAGAGCCCAGTAGTCCATGGCGTCCTCTGTGCAGAGGCCCAGGTAGGCTCTTTGGGGCTCTCCGGTTAAGTAAGGCGCCAACATTTCTGCCCACTGCTCTGACGGTAATTTCTCCCGCTCTGCGACCCTCTCGAAAACCTCCAGGAATGCCTCCACATCATCCCCCGGGGTCATCTTTTGCATTGCATGCCTTACCACTTTGCAATTAATGAAAAAATACCCTTTGTGAACTAACAACTACAAATACTGAGGTAAAAAACACACCAAATACTGAACATCTGCATGAGGCCTTACAAGTACTAAGGTAAAAAACTCACCAAATACTCAGTGTGTGCACGAGGCCTTACAAATACTGAGGTAAAAACTCACCAAACACACAACGTGTGCATGAGGCCTTAGGCTAGCTTCACACCACGATTTTGTGCTGTCAAGTTCTGTCCGGTGTTTTGCAAGAGGCACCGGACAGAACCTGACAGCCCCGGACAAAACAGAACTGTAGGGCAAATATACCCTCCAATCCTGTTTTCTGCAGGAATCAGCAGCTGCGGCTGTCCAGTGCTGAAATTTCAGCACCACGGCTACAGGGGAGCTCTCCAGGTGCGGAAATTTCAGCCTTGGAGCTTTTCAGCTGCTGAAATTCAGCAGCGCCTGCTTTTAACAGCCGCTGCTCTTTCAGCACCGGGTGTCTGGGAACCGGTCCGATTTTGTCGGATCCGGCGCCCATAAACTCCATGCTATGAGCGCCGGATGCGGGAGGATCCGATTTTGTCTGATTTTTGACCCGGACACAAAAAATGCTGCAAGCTCCGATTTTGCATCCAGGTCAAAAAATGAAATCCTCCGGATCCAGCCGGATAGACAGCAAAATGGATGGCAAATAGCTGCCATCCAGCCCTATCCGGCACCATAGGGATATAATAGGAGTCAAATCGGATCTGGGGCTGTCCGGTTCACACCGGACAGCTCGGATCCCAAAAATCGTGGTGTGAAGCCGGCCTTACAGATGCTGAGGTAAAAAGAAAGAAAAATTAAATACTCAGCGTGTGCACGTGCAGGAACGTATTTCCCATTAAGCACCCGTAGGTACGTGCCTAGGGCATCAGATGTCAAGGGGGCGGCACCAGGGGCAAGTTAAAAAAGGTTTGTTTTTTTTAACTCCCCCTCCCTCCTCCTGAAGAAGCGGTGGCCAAGGGGGAGAGCGGTAAAGAGAAGAGGGGGCTAATGTAAAGCCTGCAGCCTGGGTCATATGGGGGCGGGGGGAATAAGCAAGCTGGGACAAAAGGGGGGGAGGGGGGAAACAAGCAGACTGGGATATAAAGGGAGAGAGGGAGGAAACAAGAAGACTGGGATATATGGGGGACAGAGGGAACGAGCAAGCTGGGACATAAGGGGGAGAAGGAGAAATGAGCAGACTGGGATATATATGGGGATGGGGTAATGAGCAAGCTGGGACATAAGGGGGAGAGGGGGTAAAAGAGAAGACTGGGATATATGGGGGAGGGGGGAACTAGCAAGCTGGGACATAAGGTGGAGAGGGGGGAAATGAGCAGACTGGGATATATGGGGGAGGGGGAACGAGCAAGCTGGGACATAAGGGGGAGAGGGGTGAAACAAGCAGGCTAATTCATATAGGAAGGAGGGAACGAGCAAGCTGGGACATAGGGGGAGAGGGGGGAAATGAGCAGGGATATATGGGGGAGGGGGAACAAGCAAGCTGGAGCATATGGGGAAGGGGGGGAACTAGCAGGCTGGTTCATATGGGGGAGGTGGGGAACAAGCAGGCTGGTTCATATGGAGAAGGGGGATGAGCAGTCTGGGACATATGGGGGAGATGGGAAACAAGCAAACTGGGTCATGTGGGGGAGGGGGGAACGAGTAGACTGGGTCTTATATGGGGGAAAATTAGCAGACTGGGACATATGGGGAGGGGGGAAATGAGCAGCCTGGGTCATATGGGGGAGGGGGGGAGCTAGCAGCCTGGGTCATATTGGAGAGGATGCTGGTGTGCCTGGTGCCTGGCGGGTTCCTGATGCCAGGATGCTGGATGCCAGGGTGCCTGCTGGATGCCTAGTGCCAGGGTGCCTGGTGCCTGCCTGGTGCCTGCCTGGTGCCAGGGTGCCTGATGCCAGGATGCCTGGTGCCAGGGTGCCAGGATGCCTGGTGCCAGGATGCCTGGTGCCGGATGCCAGGATGCCTTGTGCTGGGTGCTGCCAGAGACCAGGAGCCACAGAGGAAGAAGCTGCTGGGAGTTGAGTACTTGGTTCCGAAGCCCGGGAGCCGCAGAGGAAGAAGCTGCCGAGTGTCGGGTACCTGGTGCCGGAGACCAGGAGCTGCAGAGGAAGAAGCTGCCAGGTACCTGGTGCCGATGACTGGGAACCGCAGAGGAAGAAGCTGCCTGGTGCCGGGTGCCTCGTGCTGGAGACCGGGAGCCGCAGAGGAAGAAGCTCCCTGGTGCCGGGTGCCTGGTGCTGGAAACAAGGAGCCACATAGGAAGAAGCTGCCTGAATCAGGAGCGTGGAGTCGGGTAAGGCACTGTACAGCTGAAGATAGCAGCCTGGGGGGGACAAAGTGGGATAGATGGATGGATGGGGCGGCCTGGAAGAGGGGGCAGAATGGGATGGATGGGTGTGGAGGCGTGGAGGCAGCATGGAAAAGGGGAGAGAAAGGGATGGATGGGGGGCGGTTTGCTGATGTATCCGGCAGATGGCGTCGGATCTGCCGCCAAACGGCCGACTTGCGGCACTTACCAGCAAGACTGAACATACGAACAGCAATCTGTTTTTACATTGCCGTGCATGGGTTCATTCTTTTTAGCATTATTTGTTGCTTTATCAGGCAGAATTCTGAGCGTATCTGCCTGAAAAATAAAATACTGTGTCTACATACGCTTACTCTGATCGGGGAGGGGGGGGCGCGTCTGCGAAAGTGCCTATGGTGGCAGGAACTCCAAATCCGGCCTTGTGCATGTGGTCTTACACTATGTTCACAAAGGGCATTTTTGCTGCATTTCCTTCTGCAGTAAAACCTGATCTTTCAGCAGTAAAAAAAAAATGTGATTTTGCAAGCAGAAAACACACCAAAACTGAACCAAAAAGAAGGAAAAAACAAAGAATCTACAATTGACATTCTGCTTCTTAAAAATGCTGCAAAAACCCAGCTGTGTTCCATTTCAGTCAAAAAAATAAATGAATGAAAAACTATGCAAAAAATGCTGCAAAAACACCTTGTGTGAGCACAACTTAAATACTGAGGTAAAAAACTCACCAAATACTGAACATATGCAGAGGGCCTTAAGGGCCCGTTTCACGCTATGATATCGTTAACGATATCGTTGATAAGTCACGACTTTATGGGCGTTGCTACGATGTCGTAACAACGTCGTTGCGTGTGACACGTACATACGATCAATGATTAGTCGGCTGATCGTTGATCTGAGGTTTATGATCACGACCTTAAATCAGTCGTTGATCATCCGTCCAACCTGCAGCATCGGTGTGTGACTCTTTGATAACGATGTAATTTACGACTTCGCCTATTCAGAACTGAAGGACGAAGGTGATCAAACGTCCTGGAGAGAGTGGGGACAGTGGCGGTTTATAATGAGTGAAATTTACCTTGGGCAGCTGGGCCCACCAGGGCCTTGGGCCCTGTGCTACCGGCCAGATTGACCTCATTATTATCAACCACTGACAATGCCATAATATATAATAATAAAATAAAATACAATAAAATGATAAAATACAATACAGACAATGTGAGAAAATACAAATATAATACAATAGACAATATGAGACAAAAAATATATACATTACTAGGACCATTAGGAGTGAGGTCCCAAGCTTACAATCTATGAGGAAATAGGGGAGACACAAAAGCTAATAGTAACAAATGCTATCATATATAACCCAGCCATTCATATAATAAATAGGGGATTCACAAAATGCTGCATGAACTGGTCACCAGCCGGGATCAGTACAGTACAGATAAAGTGCTATATAATGCATGGGGGTGTAGAAAGATTATACAAGAGGCCAGATTTGGAGAAGGACAGAATAAGAATAGTTTTATAAATAAGGTGAGGTGGTAGGCTAGTCTAAAGAGATGTGTTTTTAACACTCATTTAAAACTATGGGTATTTAGAATTAATTGAATTATTCTTGGTAATTCGTTCCAGAGAATTGGTGTGGCGCATGAGAAGTCTTGGAGTCGGGATTGGGAGGATTGGATTGTAGATGATATCAGTCTTAGGTCACTTGCGGAACGGAGGGCACGTGTAGGGCAATAGACAGAGATGAGGGAGGAGATGTAGGGTGGAGCAGAACTATGGAGGGTTTTGTGGGTCATAGTGATAATTTTATATTGTAGTCTGTAGCAGATAGGCAGCCAGTGCAATGACTGGCACAGGATAGAGGCATCAGTGAAGCCATTGGAGAGTAATATGATCCTGTCTGGTGCATTCAGGATGGATTGGAGAGGAGAGCGTTTAGCAAGAGTGAGACCGATTAGTAGAGAATTGCAATAATCCAGACGAGAAATCTAGAGATATTTTTGAGGTGAGCGAGTGAGTGATCGAGTGAAGGAGAGATCTGAATCAAATAAAACCCCAAGACATCAGGCATGTTGCTGAGGAGTAATGGTAGAACCACATACAGAAATGGCAATATTAGGTTTCGGAAGATTCGTAGATGGAGGAAACATGGGAAGTTCAGTTTTTGACAAATTAAGTTTAAGGGCCACGTCACACACACAGATATTTGTGCAGATATTGTTGGCAGATCTCTGGTTGAAGTGAAATCATGGACACATTGTTCCATTTTCTGGCTGTGTACAAATGGAACAATGTGTCCATGATTTCACTGCAACCAGAGATCTGCCAACAATATCTGCACAGATATCTGTGTGTGTGACGTGGCCTTAAGGTAGGCGGCCGTCACACGCACAGATATCTTGCCCGATATCGCTTAAGCGATCTCATTTTTGATCGCTTAAGCGATATCGGGCTTAAAATCGATGCATGTAATCAAGCGATTCACGATGTGAAATCGCTTGATCGTGACATCGCTGATCTGAGGTCCGGTTCTCAGATCTAGCGATGATCGATTTCACGATCTCCTTCATCGTGGTGTATAACACCACGATGAACGATCTCCCAGCGGCAGAGCCTATGCTGGGAGATGGTAACTATGGTACACGTCGGGTAACTAAGCGACGCGCGGCGCCTAGTAACCCGATGTGTACCATAGTTACCAGCGATCTCGCTCTTCCACATCGCTGGTGAGTCTGCCTGTGTGACATCTCACCAGCGATGTGAGCGATATTGTAAGCGATTGCGCGTGCACGTGATCGCTTACAATATCGCTATAGATATCTGTGCGTGTGACGGCCGCCGTAGAGAGAGGACATGATGTTAGAGACAGCAGACTGACAATCACTGGTATTTTGTAGTAATGTGGGGGTGATGTCAGGAGAAGACGTGTATAACTGGGTGTCATCAGCATAGAGGTAGTACTGAAAACAAAATCTACTGGTGGTTTGTCCAATGGGGGCAGTGTATAAAGAGAAGAGAAGGGGACCTAGGACTGAACCCTGGGCAACCCTAACCGTGAGGTGAAGAGGACAGGAAAAGGAGCCGGCAAAAGATACAGTGAAGGAGGGTAGGAGGAGAACCAAGTGAGAGCCGTGTCCTTGAGCACAATAAAGCAGAACATAGAGAGGAGGAGCTGGTGATCCACAGTATCGAATGCAGCAGAGAAATCCATGAGGATCAGTAGGAGGTAGTGACCATTAGATTTAGCGGTTAGTAGATCATTAGATACTTTAGTAAGAGCAGTTTCAGTAGAGTGTGAGGTGCAGAAGCCGGATTGTAGACGGTCAAGAAGTGAATTATCGGGGCGCGTGGCCTGGAGCCTGGAGAAGATGGACGTGTTTTGAAGAGCTCCCCTGCCTGCAACTACAATCCAGCAGGGATCCCATCCCTAAGTAGACATCCCTTCATGGAAAACTACTAAGAAGCCTCACCTCTCTTTCTACATCAACATGAAAGCATTTTAATTTGGATACAACTAGAGCTTTGGTGTTTGTGACCATTAAAGGCTAGCCCCCCCCCTCCCCCTCCATCCTACACGAGGCCGCACTGCTGGAGAGACCAGAGTACCTTGCTGGACCCTGAGACGGACCCATCCGCCTCATCTGGTGAGTGGACTTCACCGAGGCGGTTATCCTGGAGGCACCCGCCGAGACGCAGTGAGAGGTGCAACCACTGAAACATTGCGGCTGAGCACTTACTACACTGGGAAGTCTGGTGTGGCGGGAGAAACTGCAGCAGCGGCGCGGTGCGCAGATAATACACAGGCAGTGCATCGGAGCGCACCGCAGACAGGAAGCCGGGGTCCACCGTTGGAGATAGTGAGAGGGACACTGATTGACCCTGCCAGTTGAGCATCTGCAAAAGCGGGTAAGTGCAATCGTATACCTGCTGCAGGTCTGACAGTACAGAAGCGGGGCGCCCCATCCCCCCACCCTCTGGTGTCCACATCTTGAGGCACTGAAGCTGCTGCTGAGGGGGCCCAGACACACTAGAGAGACCGGGCAGCAATTTGAGCTATAATACAGAAGAAGGTAAGTGTCTAAAGGGAAAAATAGGGGATTAACCCTTTATATCACTCCCCTCTATACCTGGGACAGATAGGCAACATCCCCCTCAGGGGAGAATATCACTGGAGGTGACTGAGTAATTGTTTATAACGGATCTGTGAGAGCTGAGACGGCACCTGTATTAACCCCTAATCTTCTGACATAAAGCTCACTGCTGGATTTCACTTCTCTAGCTCATATATCTTCTCTCAAAGGGTCTTAACTGTTAACTGCCATCTTCAACGATTCTGCGAGATACGGTGCTATACTAAGATCAAGCTGTTGATTCCGCCTGTCACACTTAATACCTCAAACTACATCATACTGGGGGCGTGGCTTGGGAGCTGATGGCGCCGGCCGCATCTTGTTGAGCTTGTAGACACTTTTGCCCGAAATAGCCCTCCATCTTCCGTCCACAACACCGGGGAGACACCGGAAATGCCCAGGCAGTCGTCCCGGAGGCGGTGGGAGCCTGCACGCCTCACTGACTTCTACCCACCGGAGCGGTAGCAATCACTGACTCCTAGCATGGCGTCCTCCCCTTCCTGCTCTTCCCAGCCTGCTGCTGTTCTGCATGGACCCCGGAGCTCCGGGGAACACCTGGCGGGGAGCGATGGAGAGACGCAGGTGATGCGCAGCTTTCTCATGGAAGCGATGAGTGCACTCAGACACTCCATACAGGAGGACACTAGGAATATTTTACAAGAGCTGAGAGGGGAAATGTCGGCCCTGGGGAGCGGACACAGCATATTGAGGAGAAAATGGCGGAATACGCCACGGCCCATAATGAACTGGCAGATGACTACTCTGTCATAGCTGACGACATGAAGTTAGTAAAGCTGAAACTATGCGATCTGGAAGATAAAGCTAGAGCTAATAATCTGCGTCTTAGAGGTTTCCCTGAGGGAGGGGCCGAGGAGGACTTGTGTGAGACAGTGAGTCAATTTCTGCAGAAGCTTCTCCTAGAGTCCCCAGGAGATGATCTACAATATGACAAAGCATATTGCATCCCAAAACCCCCTCACATCAACAAGTCCCTACCGAGAGACGTCCTGGTCTCCTTTTCTACTCTAAAGGCTAAGGAGCTAATAATACAAAAGATCTGTACCATACTCGGACATCCAAGCCTTCCCAGATCTCTCCCCTGGAACTATCTATAAATTCAAGAATGCGCACATAGGGTGATATCTTCTTTAGAAAAGGCAAAAAAATGTTTATACAAAGAGGCTGCTCACCTGATGTAGTTGTGAAAACCCACAACTGGTAATGATCGCTCAAATACAAGTAGCTGCTGCAGGACCGTACTTTCCACAGATCCCTGTGGTTTAATCAGCTCCCAGGACACAGTACCTCGAGGTCCGCGCTGCCACTTCAGAAAAGGAACAAAAGAAGCCAGTACAAGGGAATGTCTGGATCAACAATTCTTCTTCATTATCCTACGCGTTTCAGAGTTATTTCCCAACTCCTTTATCAGGGAATGTCCCTGACATTCCCTGATGAAGGAGTTGGGAAATAACTCTGAAACGCGTAGGATAATAAAGAAGAATCGTTGATCCAGACATTCCCTTGTACTGGCTTCTTGTGTTCCTTTTCTGAAGAGGCAGCGCCAGGGGCGGACCCAGACTGTAGTGGGCCCCGGTGCAAGAAATTTTTTGGGGGCCCCCCCGCCCCTCATAGTGGCAACAAAGTAATGTAAACATATAGATTGTAATATTTATTTACAACGCAACCCTCAAAGAGCCCTGCATAAAGTATAAAGGCTTCCTCACACCCCTCCAAATATTATCATGCCCCCACAGAGCCCTCCAGATATATTAAAATGGCTTTCATATTATATAATTGGCTATATATATTTTAATACAGCATCCATAGTCCTCCATATATTATAATGCATTCCACGACCCTCCATATAGTATAGTACACCCGCATAGCCCTCCATATAGTATAAGGCAGTCCCATAGTCCTCCATATAGTATAATGGGCCCTCATATTCCTCCATATAGTATATTGCACCCCATACTCCTCCTATGTTATATTGCACATTACATAGTCTCCCATCACTGTATTCACGGGTTAAAAAAAAAAAAGTAAATACTCACCTCTCTTCTTGCTGCTCCGCTCTGCACGTATCAGCACAGGGGCACTCAGTGATGACATCATCGTGCCCCACCATGCTGAGCTGCAAAAAGCAGACAGCTCAGCCAGGACTCGAGTGAAGAATGCTGCCGGCAGAGGCAGCCAGGACTATAGGAACGGGAACGCATCCGCGGGGAACTACCACTGGCGCACACACACCTTGTACGCACGTGGCTCCGCTCCAAATGCCTTGTAGACACGCGGCTCCGCTCCACATGCCCTGCGCACACGCCTCCGCTCCGTACACATGCGACTCCTCTACAGGACGCCCCAGCATATGCGGCTCCACTCCATCCACCTTATGCACACGCGGCTTTACTCCATATGTCCCGCACATGTGGCCCTGCCTCATACTCACGCGGCTCTGCACACACGTGGCTCCGCTCCGTACACCTCGTACATACTCGGCTCTGCTCCATACACCTCATACACTCGGCTCTGCTCTGTACACCTCGTACACATGCGGCTCAGCTCCGTACACCTCGTACACACTGAGCTCTGCTCCGTACACCTCGTACACACTGGGCTCCTCTCCGTACACCTCGTACACACTCGGCTCTGCTCCGTACACCTCACACACACTCGGCTCTGCTCCGTACACCTCATACACTCGGCTCTGCTCCGTACACCTCATACACTCGGCTCCGCTCCGTACACCTCGTACACATGCGCTCAGCTCCGTACACCTCGTACACACTCGGCTCAGCTCCATACACCTTGTACACACTCGGCTCTGCTCCGTACACCACGTACACACTCGGCTCTGCTCCGTACACCACGTGCACACTCGGCTCTGCTCCGTACACCTCGTACACACTCGGCTCTGCTCCATACACCTCGTACACACTCGGCTCCGCTACGTACACACTCGGCTCTGTTCCGTACACCTCGTACACACTCGGCTCCGCTACGTACACCCTCGGCTCTGTTCCGTACACCTCGTACACACTCGGCTCCGCTCCGTACACACTCGGCTCCGCTACGTACACACTCGTACACACTCGGCTCCGCTACGTACACACTCGGCTCTGCTCCGTACATCTTGTACACACTCGGCTCCACTCCGTACACCACGTATACACTCTGAACTCCGCTCCATACACCTCATACACACTCGGCTCTGCTACATCCACACTGTAAATCCCTCCTGACATAAACTTCACCTCATCCAGCCCATGACAACCAGCACAGCAGAGTCCTGCATACACTGAGGAGCTGATCATGTGACCACTGACTCCTCCCCTCAATGTGACATCATCACAGGTCCTGTAAAAGCATAAAAGCAGTGTACAGAGCAGCAAACCCCCTTCCCCCCCAGGTCTGTCCTCAGCCTGTGCCCTGTCTTTGGTCCCTTTCCTTGTACCTGGGTCCTTGTGCAGAGCTGTGTCCCCTCATCTGCTGCTGCTGATGATGCTGAACAGCCATCAGCCATGTGGAGAGAATTTCAGAGGCCCGGCGCATTGCCAGGATTGGTTTAGTGAGGTCCTCCCCACAGTGCAGGAGAGGTCACATGACTCACTCTCTGCACTGTGATTGGGGCTCTGTCCTCGCTCCTGAGCTGCTGTGAGGGGGCGTGGCCGGTAGCTAGAAGAGGCGTGGCTGGCAGCATGTCGGCTTATTCTCCGTGCCTTGAGGGGGGGCCCCCCTAGCCTGTCGGGGCCCTGGTGCCGCTGCACCAGCAGGCACCACGGTAGGTCCGCCCCTGGGCAGCAGCGGACCTCGAGGTACTGTGTCCTGGGAGCTCCCCTGGAACTATGGCCCGCAGGAGGGAATTTGCCCCACACTGTAAAATATGGAGAGACAAATGGATTACCTACAGCTGGGGATCTCTGGTCATTGTCAAGTTTTGGTATAAAGGAACGGCACATCTCTTCCTGTCCCCCAGTCAACTAGGAAAGGCTCTCAAACAGTGGAATCTTATTGGAGGCCCAGGGCCGTCACCTCAACGTTCACCAGCCTCGCAGGGGGACATCTCTCTTCTCCTCGGTCTCGCCATTCACCAGCCAGAAACTAAAAATCTTCCTCCACTACTACTTGAACTTTTGGATGAACATTTACATTACTTTACCTCAGGACACAGCTTGGACCCCAGCTGGGGGAACTTGCCATGTTCTTTTTTCTAATTGGCTGGGTCTCTCTTACTCTCCGTCGAAGAGACCCCTTGTTGCCAGCCCGTTAAAGCTGGTTTAGAGCTGAGAAACCTCCCATTCTTCTTGGCCTGGTTGGGGGAGACTGTTTGTTCTACCCCCACATCCCCCCCCCCCCCCACCCGAGACGGAGAGGTCCCTTTGTACGGACCTGTGCTGATCATCTTTTTTACCTCTGTGTTTCTTATGTCATACATGTTTGTTCTCTTTGTTTTGGTCCTTTTAGCCTATTTCTAGTACCTACTTTTCCATTTAATCCTGATACTCCCTTTCTACCTCCCCTGCTTCTTTTATGCACTTGTCCCTTTTCTTTCCCCACTCATGCGGGCTGCCTGCACTGGTCGAAACTTGAAGCCATCATCAGGTAATACCACCGAAGTTTATCACATTTATCATGAAAATTGTATCTTTCAACGTTAACGGTTTGAATTCCCCTTTTAAGCTCTCCGTCTTATGGAAAGAAGCTTTGAAGTCTAAGGCAGATATTCTCTGTATTCAGGAGTCGCATCTTTTGAAAACAGACAACCACAGGCTACAACATCGTATTTCCCCACGGCATACTTCCCGAATTCAACAGGTAAGAGGGCCAGGGTGTGCATTTTTATTAAGCACTCTTTACCATTTACTCTAGTCGGCGTGGATGCCGACCCAACTGGCAGATTCATTGTGCTCTCTTGTGTGATATCTGGAGTCGCTCTCACCCTGGTAAACGCATATTCACCAAATGAGGGTCAGGTGAAGTTCCTGAGACTGTTATTGGACAGGGTTTCTATAAACTCGGGAGGATTTAAAGTTATTTGCGGCGACTTTAACCTAGTCCAAAACAGGTTCCTAGATAGGTCTCGAGGGGCACCTGGGACTGGCAGAGAAGCGGGGCCTATATGCAGGGAACTACCGTCTCCATGATCCTTGGAGATATATGCACACAACAGAAAGAGATTACTCTTTCTACTCGCACAGGCACAGGTCGTATTCCAGATTGGATTATTTTTGGTAGATGATAACACACTCACGGCCTGTGCCTGTGCTGAGATTGGGCTCATAACATGGTCTGACCATGCCCCGGTGTCCCTCGATCTGGTGGTGCACTCCCACCCCACACCACCGGGATCGTGGAGATTGAACTGCGCTCTTTGATCTGATGACGGCCTTGTGGGGGACATTAAGACCCGCATAACTGAATATTTTAAACTCAATGACAATGCCTGCGTCTCAGATGAGACCCTTTGGGCCTCTCATAAGGCCTTTGTCAGAGGCCTATTCCTCCAGAAGGCTGCACAGATTAAGAGGAGACGTGAGAAAGAGAGGACTGAACTACTTAACCGACTCTCCAACTTGGAGGCGGAAAATAAGCTTAACCCTACCTCCACAGTGGCCTCTCAGCTGACGTCAACTAGAATGCAGTTGAGATACACTTCTCTTGTCACACCATGAGAGAGCTTTACGCCTCTCGAAATCGGCGTTTTATGAGTCTGTAGATAGGGCGGGCACCATTCTAGGCTAGACGCTTAAAAAAGAGAACTGCTCGCTCCACGATAGATAGCATCAAAGACAAAACGGGCCGGGTAGTAAGAAACCCTATTGATATAGCGACAGTGTTCCAACAATATTATTCAGATCTTTACAATCTACAACATGACGTCGAGACTCCCCAGCCCACCCCTCAGCTGATTGGGAACTTCCTGGAGGGACTGAGCCTGCCCTCTGTCTCAGCCTCAGACCTGAATATTTGAGTCTTCCTTTTTCCTTGGATGAGGTCACTCGAGCAGTCAGAGACACCAAGCTTCATTCGGCCCCTGGCCCAGATGGCCTACCCAATGAATATCTGCAGACTTTTAGAGAGGCATTTGGCTCCTTACCTTCTGCGAACCTTTCAGCAGTGGAAGGACACGGGCACGATCACCCCGCTCCAGCTTCAAGCTACAATAATCACGATCCCTAAACCAGGCAAAGCCCCTGACCTCCTGGGAGTTACCGACCCATCTCCCTCCTGAATTGCGATCTTAAGATCTTCGCTGCGGTTCTTGCTTACAGACTAAGGGGAGTGATGCCTAAACTGATAAATCCGGACCAGGTTGGTTTCGTGGCTGGAGACAGGCGAAGGATGGGATGAGAAGAATGGTGGATCTCGTGGGGTCCATGGGGCTAAAGGGGACCCCCAGTGCATTCCTGTCTTTAGATGCAGAGAAGGCGTTTGACAGGGTGCACTGGGGTTACCAAGAGAGGCGGTCCTTCGAAGGTTTGGCATTGTGGGCTCCTTCTTGAAGGTGATTCTGTCCCTATACTCCAACCCTAATGCCAGGGTTTTCACATCTGGCTTCCTCTCGTCTGTCTTCCAGATTACGAACAGAACTCGACAGGGTTGCCCGCTGTCACCGGTGATTTTCACCCTGGCAGTGGAGCCCCTGGCTGAGAAAATTCGCTCTGCCCAGGATGTGTCGGGTGTTCAGGTGGGCGGAGATGTCCATACCATTGGTCTGTACGCTGATGATATTATCATCACTTGCACAGAGGTGTCTCAGTCTCTCCCAGCGGTCATGCGCATCTTGAAGGACTACTCGATGGTTTCGTACTACAAATTGAACACGGCTAAATCAACTCTTCTCCCGCTGGGAGTTCCAGACTCGGAAATAGCTGCTCTCTCGGAGATTTTGCCGTTTAGTTGGTCCAGAGGTGACATACCCTATCTTGGGATCACGCTGGCACCCGCTGACCAACTTGTGCGACTTAATTATGAGTCACTGTTATCGAGAGTCCTTTCGGATGTAACTACATATGGTACTAAGACCCTATCTTGGATTGCTCGATTACATGCCTTTAAAATGAAGACTTTGCCAAAGATAATATATGTATTTAGGTGTGTCCCTGTTAGGATCCCCAAGGTCCTTTTAACTAAACTACAGAGTGCAGTCAATGCATTAATTTGGGCTAACGAGATTCCACGCGTGGCCAGAGAGACGATGTATGCCCCGATGGGGGAGGGTGGCATGGGAATGCCAAACATTTTGGAATACCATAGAGCTATAGTCCTGGAGGAAGCTGGGTCTTGGTGGCGTAGCCCTGACCATCTCAGGTGGATCTCCATTGAGACTTCACACCTGAGGGGTGGCACTCTAGGAGACCCCCTGATGGCAGAGTCAGTTCGGCCAGTTGCCCAGACTCGTCAGCTCGAGACTTCCCAAGCCCTCTTACATTGTTGGAGGTTGGTACCGCGGGCCTGGACCCCGTGCTCCACCGGAGAATGTGCCTATTCGGGCGTTGCGCCTCCTTGTCCCATCAATCCAGACGAAGTCCTGGGAGGGTATAGGTTGAGGTCCCTGGGAGACTTATGTCAGGAAGGGACGTGGCCCACGTTTGAGTCCCTTTGTAGATGGTTCCCTGAGTGTCGTTCAGCATTCTTACAATTCTCCCAACTAGACCATCTTTTACTAGGGCCTTGTACGTCCCACTACCTGTGCCCTCCCCCCCCGTACCGTTTCTCCTTGGTGCTGTTCAAGCAGATCCCCCAAAACCACAAATGATGTCCAGAATTTATAGACGATTAGTATCCGCGGCTCGCGAGGTGACACTCCCTTACATGAGAAAATGGGAAGGGGACCTTGGGTTCACTTCAGAGGTCGAGGACTGGCACGCAGCATCTAGGGAGGTGGGCAGGTCCACCAGATGTGTAAATCATCTTGAAAACATAAAGAAGATTCATCTTAGATGGTACCTCTCTCCTGTACACTCACTTCACCAAGGGTCAGTCCCCGCAGTGTTGGAGACTGTGTGGAGAGAGGGGCAACCTAGTGCACATGTGGTGGTTCTGTCCGAATATACGTCCCTTTTGGACTTTAGTCAAAGTTTAATCCACTCAGTCACAGGAATTAGACAAGATCTAACATCACAACTGGCAGTTCTGAATATTGGTATTCGAGATTTCCCCATCCCGCTGAGAGGGACAGTATCATATATCCTCATTGCTGCCCGTCTGTGCCTAGCCGCAAAATGGAAAGCCCCCTCCTCTCCTTCCTTAACTGAATTGCTCCATAAGATTAATTGGATCTTTCACCAGGAATATCACTTAGCACTAAATGGGTCGGCCAGACGGACGGTTCAAGATAGATGGAGTGTTTGGGCCTCCCACCCAGGAGCTGCACCGGTCCCATGGGGCCTCCTCCAGCCCTCTTGCCCTGTGGGCCCACCTGGTTAGAAGAAGCGGTCTTCCCTGTGAGCTGCCTGCTCAGAGGACGTTGCCACAAATAGTGTTTTCCGTTTAATCGGCTCTTTAGATACCCTATATAATTAGAGAGTTGAGCTTTATTCGGCTGGTGCGGCAGTCAGTGCGAGTTTCCCCCTACTCCCCGTCCCACCCCCATCCCTGATTCCTAGTACATCCCCCCTTCCTTCTCCTCTTTCTGTTATCTCTTTTATTTTACTTTTCCCCTTTATGACCTTTAATTGTTAGATATTGGTATTTTATATTGTTTTTCTGATTGTTCTCCCGGATACTATTCCGACAAGAGAACCAATATTGTTATGTTTGTTTCTTAATCTATGCAAAATATTTCAATAAAAATTCATTGTTTAAAGAAGTGAATTGTCTGAGAGATAGCGGATCAGACGGGAATGGACCAAGCATTCCAGGAGTTTAGAGGTGAAAGGGAGATTAGAGACAAGTCGGAGGTTAGCAGCAGAGTTCTGGTCGAGGGATTTTTTGTTAATAATGGGTAAATGCTGGCATGTTTGAAGGTATAGGGGAAAACATCAGAAGAGAGGTAAAGGTTAAATTTTTTAGTTAGGTGAGAGGTGACAGCTGGGGAAAGGGATTGAAGGAGATGTGAGGGAATAGGGTCACTCATGCAGGTAGTAGGGCGAGAAGATGCAAGGGAGCCGGGTAACTTCTTTTTCTGTGACCGGATCAAAGACTGAAAGTCAGTTGGATAAAGTGCAGGAGGGAGGAGAATGCATGATGTTCTAAGGCGGCCGTCACACGCTTCAATATCGATAGCGATATTGTTAGCGATCACGTGCACACGCGATCGCTAACAATATCGCTCACATCGCTGGTGAGCTGTCACACAGGCAGACTCACCAGCGATGTGGAGCAGCGAGATCGCTGGTAACTATGGTACACATCGGGTTACTAGGCGCCGCGCGGCGCTTAGTAACCCGACGTTTACCATAGATACCATCTTCCAGCATAGGCTCTGCCGCTGGGAGATCGTTCATCGTGGTGTCACACACCACGATGAGGCAGATTGATCAAGCGTTTATCGCTTGATATGAGCTCCGGCTCACCAATCTGTGATCTAACGATCAAGCAATTTTGCATTGTAAAATCGCTTGATTGCACGCAGCTATGCACAAACGATATCGCTTAAGCAATCAAAAAGCAGATCACTTAAGCGATATCGTGCTTTAAATTGATGCGTGTGACGGCCGCCTAAGGCTATGGTCCACATAACTGCAAACACACAAATATCTGTGCACACACATACTTGGTCAAGGCTCCAATATTCTCCAGACCAACAAAGCAAGAGTGATTTTATTAGCCAACACAGTAGCACAGCACACATTACATAAAAACACCATACTGCTTCACTATACAATTACTCGACACGCGAGCGCCGTGTTTTGCCTTGTTGACCACGCCAATGCGTCTAGCAATAATCCGATACACAGCCAACAGTAAACCCTCCCCCTGCCCGGGCAGTATATATTACCTCACACATACACATAAAAGACATCTCATGTGACTGACATCTGCCTTAATTCCCTATATGGTACATGTGTTGCACATTGGCTGTTTTTAATCAGATGTTTATTTTTGGAAATTAAAGATACCAGACGTATGAGGTGACTTGTGTGAGGCGATTTGTGCACATTTGTGTCTGTCTGTGTGGTGTGTGTGTCCCTCGGGTGTGTGTGTCCCTGGGGAGTGTGTGTGTCCCAGTGGTCTGCGTGTGTCCCTGAGGGGGGGTCCCTGTGGTATGTGTCCTTTTGGGGGAGAGGGGTGTCCCTGTGGTGTGTGTCCTTGTGGGGGGAGGGGTGTCTCTGTGGTGTGTGTCCATCCCTATGGGGTCTGTGTGTTCCTGTGGGGTGTGTGTGTTTTCTCTGTGTCCCTGTGGGGTGTGTATATGTGTATATCCCTGTGGTGTGTGTGTTCCTGTGGGGTGAGTGCATGTGTCCCTATAGGGTGTGTGTGTCCCTGTGGGGGGGTGTCTGTGTGGTGTGTGTCTCTGTATTGTGTGTCTCTTTGTGGTGTGTGTGTTTGTGTTCGGGTGCGTGGTGAGTATCCAATGTTGGGGCTCCACCTTAGCTGTTACTCTTTGTGTGCATGTGGTGTGTATACATGACCCCGTGTGTGGTGAATATTCCATGTCAGGGCCCCACATTAGTGACTATATGCTGGTATATGCTGTTAGTCTTTGGTGCTGTCATTAAGCGCCTCTATTCACACTGTCAACTGGTAACTGTCACTTTCTCTCCATTATGTAGATAGGGCCAAAATTGTTTGGTGAATTGGAACGCGCGGGGTTAAAATTTCGCCCCACAACATAGCCTATGACGTTCTCGAGATCCAGACGTGTGACTGTGCAAAATTTTGCGGCTGTAGTTGCGACGGTGTAGATGCCAATCCCAGACATACACACACACATACACACAGCTTTATATATTAGATATGGTGCATTTGTTTTTCTTGTAGATTTGCTGCGTATTAATCAGATTTATATTTTTGAAGGATAATACCAGACTTGTGTGTGTTTTAGGGCGATTATGTGGTGAGGTTAGTGTATCTGTGGTGAAATGTGTGCTGAGGGTGGTATATGTGTTCAAGCACGTGGTAGTGTGTGGCGCATTTTGTGTGTGTGTGTTCATATCCCCGTATGTGGTGAGTATCCTATGTCGGAGCCCCACCTTAGCAACTGTACGGTATATACTCTTTGGCTCCATCGCTCTCATTCTTTAAGTCCCCCTTGTTCACATCTGGCAGCTGTCAATTTGCCTCCAACACTTTTCCTTTCACTTTTTCCCATTATGTAGATAGGGGCAAAATTGTTTGGTGAATTGGGACCTCTGGGTTAAAATTTCGACCTCACAACATAGCCTATGATGCTGTCAGGGTCCAGACGTGTCACTTTGCAAAATTTTGTGGCTGTAGCTGGCAGCTATTGATTTTCCTCCAACACTTTTCCTTTCACTTTTTCCCCATTATGTAGATAGGGGCAAAATTGTTTGGTGAACTGGAACGCGCAGGGTTAAATTTTCGCCTCACAACATAGCCTATGACGCTTCGGGGTCCAGACGTGTGACTGTGCAAAATTTTGCAGGCTGTAGTTGCGACTGTGTAGATGCCAATCCCGGACATACACACATACACACACACACACATACACACATTCAGCTTTATATATTAGATTTTTAGAGCAGAGTCAGGACAAGAGAGGGAGGAGATTGGGACCAGTGAAGACTGGAAATTCTTTATCAGATTCTATGTGTTAATATTCATATAAGCGTAGGTATTGAGAGCGTCCTTGATGGGTTCACAATTCTTGACTGAGAATGAAAAAAGATTGTGGTCAAAGAGCAGAAGAGGGGAATTAGTAAAATCAAGCACAGAGCAGAGCCAGGAGATGATCAGATCCAGAGTATTCCCGTCTTCATGAGTGGCAGAGTTAGTAAGTTGTGAAAGACCAAGAGAGGAAGTAAGGGTTAAAAGATGAGAGGCAGATGAAGAGATGGGATTATCAATCGGCATATTAGAGCCCCCATGATGAGTGTGGAAAGGTCACAGGATAGAAAGTGTGGAACCTACGTGGCAAAGTGATCAAAGAATTGACATGAGGGGCCTGGAGGACAATACACCATTGCCACTCGCAGGGAGAAGGTCCTGTAGAGTCTAAAAGTGTGTACCTCGAAAGAAGGAAGATAAGTGAGGGGACAGGTGAGATAACCTGAAAAGCACAATTTGTTGAAAGGGTAGACCAACACCTCCTCCTGGTCTGTTGTCAGGCTTATGAGTATGGGAAAATTTTAAACCACCATATGAGAGAGCAGCAGCAGCAGTAGTGTCCGATTGCTGAATCCAGGTCTCAGTGATAGCTAGAAGATTAAGAGAATGTGAAAGGAAAAGGTCATGGATGTAGGAGAGTTTGTTACATGCTGAGCAAGGGTTCCAAAGGGCACAGTTAAAGGAGATAGAAAGTATGCAAGAAATATTAATGAGATTCCTGGAGCAACTGAATGTAGCAGGGAAAGAGTAAGGCTTACTATAGAGGGAAGGACCTGGATTAAGTTCAATATCCCCTGCGACTAGAAGGAGAATTAGAAAAATGAGTAGATTGTTAATTTATTTGTGAGGGTGACTCTTATGTTTTAAGGAGAGAGTGAATGAATGTGATTGGTTTAAGATTCTAATGTAACAGAAAATAAGAAGGGGCGCAATGTGAAGCACATATGGACAGTTTATATGTGTGAGTGCTTTTGTCCACTCACTTATTGGTGTTTTGCACCTCTGCACAACCCCAGTTACAGCCTCCTGTATTGTAAATCTCGCTCCCGGACTGCAGCGTCCTCTCACAGTGGGGGTGGTGACTCCCGCTTCACTTCTGGGTCCCGGAGATGATGGGAGTACAGGTGTGACAGGTCCGCGCTGCTCCAATGTAAAAACTCACCAAAAGAGTCACAAAGTCATCAGTAGGTTTTATCTTTTTAATCCTCCTTCCTCCTACGCGTTTCGGCACCCCACCTGGCACCTTCCTTCTGGGTCCCTGTCATGTGATTGGACTTTTTGCTGATGTCACGGCAGGTCCTCAAGCTAAATTTTCGATCTCCTGGGCGACGCCAGGTCCTTTCCCATTCTCGCAGGGGGAACAGGGAACATGGAAAGAAGTTGAGGTGGTCTGGTTAGGAGCGCTGAGGCAGTTGGGCAATAAATTGAGATGATTTAGGATTATGGTTAACAAACCTTTACTTTGCCCTCTACATTCCACAATGCATTTCAACAGTGAATGTCTTTATCAGGTGGCTCCACCAGATGAAGACATTCACTGTTGAAACACGTTGTGGATGTAGAGGGCAAATAAAGGTTTGTTAACCATAATCCTAAATCATCTCAATTTATTGCCCAACTGCCTCCGCGCTCCTAACCAGACCACCTTGACTTTTTTCCATGGTTTAAGATTCTAAACAGAGCATGGGAGTTATACATAGGAGAGGGGAGGAGAGAGGGACTAATATGGATGGAGCACACCGTGTGTGTGTGAAAGGTCGGTAGATATAAAGGAGATAAGCAGCTAGCACAACAATGATGCACATATTATGCTGTATACCTTACATAGGAAACACTGAGACTACTGTACATACATCATCTAGGACAGCAGTATAGATATCACTTAAGAGACTGCTGTATATACGTAGGAAACTGCTGTCTAGGAGGCTGCCTCCATCATCCTTTTGCAGCCCCCATCAACCCCATGCAGCCCCATCATACTTTTGCAGCCCCCATCATCCTCTTGTAGTCCCCATCATCCCCATGCAACCCCGAATACTGTATCCCCATCATAATCCCCATGCAGCCCCCATCAACCCCTTGCAGCCCCATAATCTCCATGCAGCCCCATCAACCCCTTGCAGCCCCCATCATCTCCATGCAGCCCCCAATACAGTGTTCCCATCATTATCCCCATGCAGCCCCCATCATCCTATTGCAGTCCCCATCATCCCAATGCCAGCCCCCAATACTGTGTCCCCATCATCATCCCCTTTGCATCCCCCATGATCCTCTTGCAGCCCCCATCATCTCCATGAAACCCCAAATACTGTATCCTCCATTATCATCACCAAGCAACACACACACACACACACCCTTTGCTCACCGTGCTTAAAATGTACGGGCGGAGCCGTCAGCCAATCATAGTACAGCAGCCGTGGGTCAATCACAGCGCAGCAGCCTCTGGCCAATCAGGGCCCGGCAGCTGCTGCACTGTGATTAGCTTACTGCTCCGCTTGTACAGCTGAGGAGGAGAGCAGAGTGGCGCTGTAATGCTGCTGGTCGGGTGGTGACATCACTCAGGGAGGCTTATAGCATCCACTGCTCTGAGCCGCCGCAGAGCACACTTTGTGTGTAGTCCTGGTCTGCGGTGACGCAGACCAGCACAGAGACCCCCAAGGCCCATTCCACGGCCCGTTGGTTGGGGCCCTGAGTTAAAGGGCCGGCGGCCACAGTTTAAAGAACCTGGGGCTGCAGGCCCTTTAAATAATGTGTCAGATGCCTAGTCCGGGCCTAGCCGGCAACTCTCTGACTCGGTGGCTGCGAGCTGCGGCAGTGAAGGACAGGGGCCCGCTCAAGAGGTGAGGAGGCGGGGTCCAGAGGAGACTGTCCATCACCGTCAGGCCCCTGGCAGCTGTCACAGTAGGCAGGCCCTGTCGGCAGCCCTGTACTGGCCTCCCATCAGCTAAGGATACATTAAATCTGGTTATACAGACCATTATTTGGCTGCATGGGGTTCCAGATGAGATAGGGGAAAGGATTTTGCTCTGCACTCAATATTAATGTTATCTTCAGCTTACCACCCTCAGACGAATGGACAAACAGAGTAGACCAATCGGACAATGGAGCAATATTTGCGATGTTGCATCAGCCATCTACTGGACGATTGGCTGGTGTTGCTATGCCTAGCAGAATTCTCCTACAACAACTCTCAAAGTGCCTCTACAAAACGTAACACCTTTCTTTGCAAATCTGGGTTTATCATCCTGTTATGGATTAATATTTTATAATATTAATGTTAATAAGTTGCTGCTCCTGACCAAATCAATATAGACCAAGCGCCGGCATTGAAAAGTAGTAGACACCAGACACATAGAGTCACATGTACACCCTTCCTTGGTCAGACCCAAGCTCCAAGTCCCTGTTTATTATAAGACATTTGGTTTTTACTCAAAAAGGGGCTCGGTCAGCCCTACTCAGATGTATTCATTGGTCCATGGTCAATAAGGGGCTCGGTCAGTCCATGGGCGGATCCATGAGGTCATCAAGGGGTGTGGTCTTGATCGAGTATGTTATTCTGTGATTGGTCCGTCTTGCCTGACCTCCAGCTTCGGTGATTGGTCCGTCTTCTTTGGACTCCATCTTGCTCTCAGCACATGGTGTGATGTGGCAGGAAATGGCAGCCATGTTTAAATCACTACTTATACAATGTAAAATAATACACTATATATATCATTTCTCCCATGCCCTTATGTCTTAGGCTTAATGAAGTATTTTGATCTTAAGGCTCTCCTTAACAATCCTAGTACGCTGCCTAGATCTTTGATTGATGCTCCGGTTCTACTGGTTCAGGAGAGGTTATTGGCATTGAGACAGAATCTAGAAGTTCTAATGGAATTACTGACCTCAACATAGGAGTGATACAAGAAATCGGCTGATAGATGCCGGTTTCCAGAATCTGTGTTCAAGGTTGGAGACTCTGTGTTTGTCCACTAAGAATCTAAAATTGAATGTTCCTTTGCAGAAACCGGGACAGAAATTAATTGATCCTTTTAAAGTCAGTGGTATTGTGAGCTTGCTTGCCTGACATCTAAAGCTGCCGAGAACTATAAAGGTACACCCTGCGTTCCATTTATCTTTACTAAAGTCAGTGTCTCCTAATAGCTTGCAGGGACACATTGCACCCCCTCTGCAACCTGTGGTGATAGACAAGCGGGAATAATTTGTGGTGAAGGAAATGCTTGACTCTAGTGTGGAGCCCACTGGGATGGGGTACTCGATACCGGACCGGGGTACTGCTGGGGATATCACGGCGGTCTTGGTCCGGACCGTGTCCCCGGTTCGCACAAGTAAAAGGGGATATTTACAAGGGAGATTGTTTGTCGTGACGCCACCCATGGGTTGTGGTCAGTAAGGGGACCACCGCTGCAGTGTGCTTCTGTCAGGTGGATGAATGGATGCTGCAGCAAGGTGGATGAGCCGCTGAGGGTCAGGCTGCTCCTGACAGGGTAAAAGGTGTAATAAAAGTTCTGTATACCTGGAATCAGACACATGAAACCGAAGCAGGGTTCACTGCATTTTACTTGCACGTCCTTCAGTTTAAGCAGTTCCAACAGTTCAGTTCTTAACACAGTCACTTTACACAGATAACTCCGGACACTTTGAACCCTTTGCAGCCAGGCTACTTTCCTAAGACCCCTCACTCTTTCTGCAAGCTTTCCGGCTTGTATTCTCAGTCCTTCTCTGTGGGTTGTATGACTGCAACTCGGTCCCTTAATGTGACTTCTCCCTAGGTGTATGGGCAGTAAGTCTGGGTCCTCTAAAGTGTTGCTGAGCCTCCAACCCTTGTAGTAGGAACACTCACTTGGAATCAGTGTTCCCCGCCAGTGTGACTGGGGAGTCGGCGTGTAGCAGCAGTCCCCCTCAGAGCCGACACTCTGGTCCTAGCCTAGCTTAGGTGTCCCTATCTTGCAAGGGATCACCAGCTCCTTCTAACCCGTGTGACTTCCAGATACTTCAAGGGTAACCTTTCCCGCCTGCAGTCGGTCAATGCTGCTGTACTCCTCAGACCCGGTGGTACCATTCCGGTCTCTGTCCTCACTGCTCCGTGGGCTACAGGCTATGGACGAGCTTTCTCTCCATGGATCAGTGTCTCTTTGGATTCTGCATCTCCAGGGACCCCTATCCCTTCGGAATGTGTCACTTTCTGCTGTTCTTGTCTTTTCATCTCAGCGCCCACTGGCCTACTGGCTAACTCCTCCCATTGTTCCTCCTTTTGTTCTGGTCTACCACCTGACCTACCTTTCCACCCACTTTCCTCTAAACTCCACCACCCCTTGCCCGCCTAGAGTCCCGGGCTCCGGGTTGGGTGTTGTGCTCCTGTGGGTGTGTGTGCTGTGAGGGTGTTTGTTGCACAAACTGTCTACCTTCTACCTGGCTGCAGTTCCCTATGTGGCCACCCTGGTCGCAGGGGCGCCACATTCCCCCGGAGTTAAACCGGCGTGTCCCCACGCCATCCGGCATGGTTCCCCCTGAAAAAGGCATTTTATTTTTATAAACAACATAGCATTATGCATACTTGTTCTTCCAGTTAAGGAGGTACGGGTTCTTTAAACGTTGCATTAAATTAACTATATACATTGGTCCCATGGGTGTTTCTGCTTAGGAGGCCTGGCTTTACTTACACCACCCCCAGGCACTTGCTTTCCCTAACTTAATGTGCATGAGGGTTAATCCAGTTCCTCCACGCTTCTGGACATTATCTACCGGGTTAAGTACAACAATTCAAATTTAAAAGACACATTCTAAAAGGCACATTACTTTTCTTCAAAAAGTATTAAAACTGGCAAAAAGGCACGAGTGCTTCAAAAGCAGTTCGATAGCACTCTAAAGTCTCAGTTCAAGTACACACAGTCTTAAAGTGCTATCTGATCTCAAAACCAATGGGGAGCACACCGGGTGCTCAACTATTTACAAAGGAAAGTCATTGTCCTTGATCGCAATTGTCCATAAAACATATAAGACAAACAGGGGAAAAGGCTATTCATTCATTCAGGTATGGGATGGAGTCAATAAGGATCACATCGCATTCACACTTACTGTCTTGCTTGTAGCAGGATCCGGATTCTTCATTCCTTCTTCCAGGGTAACACTTGTGGCGTTCGCCATGTTGGGAACAGATCCAAGGACACCAACGCACTGCTCAACAGGTGGCTAAAAGAAGTTTGTGTTGCCACATCCACCATAGTCTTTGTCGCATTCTCGGTAGCGCTCTCCTCAGGGGTAGTTGAATCCGGGTGAATTACTGTATCCGGATGTTCAATGTCTATTGGATAGTCTCTGTCTAGCTATGACCTTAGAGCTAGTCTTCGCACTCTCATACCGTACGGGCCTCTTTCTCCCTGCACCACAATGTAGGAGACCCACTCACCAACCTGTACTTACCTGTCTGGGTGCTTTTCAGAATGGTACTCTTCCACATCTCTTCTATTAATGAACATATCACGATCTGCTCCGGGTTCCCGAGCAAATGCATAACCGTCTTTAGGCTTGATTTTAACAATTTTGCCCTCATGTCATTGGAATTGATTGATATCTACCTCTCGCCGGGCCACAGTTTTTAAGTATTGTGTGCGAGCAATCAGTTCTTGTTTTTGAACTAGTCTCTCTACTTCTTCTTTCTCCCATTTACGAATACACCTTCTCAAGTACTCATCTCTAGTTATCACTTCTACTGGTCCTTTGTCACTTGCAGAATCCCCAGGAAAGCCCATTAAGTTTATTTCGGTCTCGTCCCTCTCCCACCAACAGCGGAGCTGCTCCCCTCTCACCTCAGTCATTGCAGGTGCTGATGTAGCGACCGGTGGTAAGGCCGCGGGTGTGTGTGTATGATCTTTCTCAACAGAATCCCCATACTCAGGTTTAACCGATAATAACATTTCTTTACTGTAAAACATATTTATCTCACAGTCAACCGAACTATATGCGCACTTGTATATATTAGAGTCTCTGGATCTTCACTTCTTCCGGGTACGCAGCAAGAAAAGAAAACACAACAATGAAGGTATCTTTCCCTAACTTTCCCTAAAATCACGTACCAGTCTTATCACAGAAGAAGATGTCGCTCCCACGTAGCAGGCCTGGGGATCTCCTCACTCTTCTTCTTTGGTCTCCTTCTGCAGGTAACAGTCTGTCTCTCCCAGTCTCAGGGCACACAGAGGAGCAGAAGGGAGATCACAGCAGCACAAATGGCTCCCTTATGTTGGTCACGGCCCCTGCACATGTAATCCGGGTGCTCGGCGGGCAAGGTTTTGCAGAGCGGCCAGAGTCACAGCACCAAAGTCCAGTGGCCCAGGATCAGTCACAGGGGCTTCTGCGGGGTGATTTCTCCGACAAGGTGTTGCAAAGTAGCCCTCTTTCAACAGACATCCACAGGTAGATGTTCTCTTGTTCAACTCTGTGTCTGTACTGATCTCCCGCCCTCTCTCCTCCTCAGCACATGGCTGTTGGGGGAGGGGAGCAGCAATCAATGCTGTTTTTTTTTTTCTCTGCAGTCATTTCAGCAATTGTCCACAAGGGGCAGTGGCGGACTGTGCACAGCTCATTTCAATTTCAATAATACAATCTGAATTGTACACCTCATTACATACCCCCCCACTTAAAGGTTGACAGTCCCTGTCAACAACCATCGGCTCCAGGGCAGTGATGGCCGTTGATATCACAGGGATTGATCTCCGGCGGAGTAGGGACCTCTGTTGGGGGAAACCGTCATCCCCCCGTTCACCTTCGCTCCCTTGTTCAGGGCTCACAATATCTCCAATAAACTCAGTCACGTTTTCTACCCGGGGAGAGTAGGATCGCCGGCGGTAGCGGCGCCGGTTGGGGGCAAATCTGCTTCCTTTCACGGGAACACCCCCAGGACCGGTGACGTCGGCGGCCTCTGTACCCCTCTCTCCCTTCACAACATCAAACTGTACCACCTCCCCATCACCAACGCTGCGGAGGCACTTACGAGGATTGTTACGCTTTATGGCAGTCTGATGTACAAACACGTCATCCTTTGTGTCATTCCTGTTGATGAAGCCATACCCATCGCGGACATTAAACCACTTCACCGTCCCCTGGACCCGAGTGGCCAGCACTTGCTTATCGGTCTGGCTCTGTCTCTTCACACCCTTTTCCCTGATCTCCCCTGCCGAGCGAACCGCTTTGGCTGGGGCGTCTAGTTTAAAGGTGGCTGCTGTTGTGGGGCATGGCTTGCTGGTTCTGGTATATCGGATCACGGGTGGAGGATGCGGACAACGGTTTGCCCTATGGCGGGGGTCGCCGCATGTCCAGCACCTTCCCATAGGCCGACTGGGTTGCTGTCTCGCTTGCCTGTCCGCCTGTTGGTCTAGCCTGAGCTGTAGCTGTAGTATCTGTTTCTGCAACTCTGCTACTATCTGCTTCAATTCTTCCGTGTCACTGCTCGGACTGCTGGCACCGGATATGGACCTGCAGGCCGTAGTATAAGTCTGGTTATAAGCTACTACCGGGAGGAGATTCTGTTGATCACACATCCTGCCGACTACGCCAGATGTAGCGACCGGTGGTAAGGCCGCGGGTGTGTGTGTATGATCTTTCTCAACAGAATCCCCATACTCAGGTTTAACCGATAATAACATTTCTTTACTGTAAAACATATTTATCTCACAGTCAACCGAACTATATGCGCACTTGTATATATTAGAGTCTCTGGATCTTCACTTCTTCCGGTACGCAGCAAGAAAAGAAAACACAACAATGAAGGTATCTTTCCCTAACTTTCCCTAAAATCACGTACCAGTCTTATCACAGAAGAAGATGTCGCTCCCACGTAGCAGGCCTGGGGATCTCCTCACTCTTCTTCTTTGGTCTCCTTCTGCAGGTAACACTCTGTCTCTCCCAGTCTCAGGGCACACAGAGGAGCAGAAGGGAGATCACAGCAGCACAAATGGCTCCCTTATGTTGGTCACGGCCCCTGCACATGTAATCCGGGTGCTCGGCGGGCAAGGTTTTGCAGAGCGGCCAGAGTCACAGCACCAAAGTCCAGTGGCCCAGGATCAGTCACAGGGGCTTCTGCGGGGTGATTTCTCCGACAAGGTGTTGCAAAGTAGCCCTCTTTCAACAGACATCCACAGGTAGATGTTCTCTTGTTCAACTCTGTGTCTGTACTGATCTCCCGCCCTCTCTCCTCCTCAGCACATGGCTGTTGGGGGAGGGGAGCAGCAATCAATGCTGTTTTTTTTTTCTCTGCAGTCATTTCAGCAATTGTCCACAAGGGGGCAGTGGCGGACTGTGCACAGCTCATTTCAATTTCAATAATACAATCTGAATTGTACACCTCATTACACTGGTATCAGGGGCTCCGGTAGCTGTAGGTCCCTCTCTGCCAGTGCTCCGAGTGGATCGATCATAGTAGTCATAGCCTTGGCATAGTTGCAGGTATGGTCGCGTCTTCTAGATCCACCAGCAAACGCGGTTCCCTTCTCCGGGTGGTGTTAGAGGTATCAGCCCAGCCGGACTGTACCGATAGGGATTGTTGGCCTTGGTGAAAGTCTATTTGTATCTGGGTCCTTTGCTCAGCCTGAACCCGGGTCATCTGCTGGGGCAATAATCTCAGCACACCCCACCGGGTGTCTCGGACCTCTGGACTTCTCTTGTAGCCTTCCGCCATGCTGCCTTAGTCCCTAAAGTTCTTTCCCTGGCCGGGTTCCTCCACGAGCACTCTCTGTGGGCCCTCCGGGATCACTTTGGGTCTTCCTTCAGCAGTGCTCAGGTCAGCGTCCTCGTCTTCCATCCGGGTGTCCTGTAATGGCGACTGCTCACCATCCGGTTTCCTGCCCTGCCTACTTTGGGCGTCGACTTCCTCAGCTTCCGCCAGCTTCTCATTGGTAGCTACACATGGGGGCGGAGGTTCCTCATTAGGATTGATGGCTGGCTCCCCTGGAGTTAAGGGGAGCCAGGGCAGGCCTTTCTTTATCGGCTCTGGACCGGGTCAGCCCACAATGGGGGGGTCTGGGTACACCTCCCCTCCACATGTCCTCAAGCTCCTATGGCCGCCATTATGCACAGATTTGGCGGGAAAAGTCCAAAACACGAATCCTAGGCACACGGGGTCCGGTTCTTTTGGACCGGGTCCATCCTGTTCGTGATGCCAAGTTGTAGAGCCCCCTGGGTTGGGGTACTTGATACCGGACCGGGGTACTGCTGGGGATATCACGGAGATCTTGGTCCGGACCGTGTCCCGGGTTTCACAAGTAAAAGGGGATATTTACAAGGAAGATTGTTTGTCGTGACGCCACCCACGGGTTGTGGTCAGTAGGGGGACCACCGCTGCAGTGTGCTTCTGTCAGGAGGATGGATGGATGCTGCAGCAAGGTGGATGAGCCGCCGCGGGTCAGGCTTCTCCTGACAGGTTAAAAGATGTAATAAAAGTTCTGTATACCTGAAATCAGACACAGGAGACCAAAGCAGGGTTCACCGGATTTTACTTGCACGTCCTTCAGTTTAAGCAGTTCCAACAGTTCAGTTCTTAACACAGTCACTTTACACAGATAACTCTGGACACTTTAAACCCTCTACAGCCAGGCTACTTTCCTGAGACCCCTCACTCTTTCTGCAACCTTTCCGGCTTGTATTCTCAGTCCTTCTCTGTGGGTTGTATGACGGCAACTTGGTCCCTTAATGTGACTTCTCCCTAGGTGTATGGGCAGTAAGTCTGGGTCCTCTAAAGTGTTGCTGAGCCTCCAACCCTTGTAGTAGGAACACTCTCACTTGGAATCATTGTTCCCTGCCGGTGTGTCTGGGGAGCCGGCGTGTAGCTGCAGTCCCCCTCAGAGCCGACACTCTGGTCCCAGCCTAATTTACGTGTCCCTATCTTGCAAGGGATCACCAGCTCCTTCTAACCGTGTGACTTCCAGATACTTCAAGGGAAACCTTTCCCACCTGCAGTCGGTCAACACTGCCATACTCCTCGGACCGGTGGTACCGGTCCGGTCTCTGTCCTCACTCCTCCGTGGGCTACAGGCTATGGATGAGCTTTCTCTCCATGGATCTGTGTCTCTTTGGATTCTGCGTTTCCAGGGAGCCCTATTCCTCTGGGATGTGTCACTTTCTGCTGTTCTTGTCTTTTTATCTCGGCACCCACTGGCCTACTGGCTAACTCCTCCCATTGTTCTCCTTTTGTTCTGGTCTACCACCTGACCTAACTTCCCACCCACTTTCCCATAAATCCTACAACCCCGGGTTAGGTGTTGTGCTCCTGTGGGTGTGTGTGCTGTGAGGGTGTCTACCTTCTACCTGGCTGCAGCTCCCTATGTGGCCAACCTGGTCGCAGGGGCGCCACACTAGGATTCACAGGACTCGGCTTCAGTACCTAAGAAGGTGGCAGGGGTATTAGCCTTAGAAAGACTCTTAGGAACCAATGGATAACATCAATGTTCCCCAAAATATTGCTAATTTCCATCAAAGGGTCTGGGATTGTCCTGATGCCACTTCTAAGGTGGTAATATTCCAGCTTTTCCAGGTTACCTTCTGTGTCTCCTTGCCCTTGTCCAAGATGGTGCCTGCTACCTCATCCTGACATGTGTTCCTGCTTTCCTGCTTATTTCAGCCCAGTCTGTCTTCGAGGCCTTTCTTGAGTATTTTGCTTCTACTCTGGCTTCTTTGTGCATCATCTTAGTTGCTCCTTCACTAGCTATTCTGGGTCGCTTCTTCTAACGTCTCTACAGTAATCTGCTCAGCTGGCCTCACCTGATCTGGGCTTGCCTTTCAGCTACTTGCTGTGTCCTGTGAGGATTGTACCTGCTACCAGTATCCTCAGTACACTCTACCAAACGTAAGCTCTGTAAGCTCCTGCTATTAGTTTGTTTGTTGAGTATTTGCAAATGTGGTGCTAAAGACTGTTTCTGGACTCTAGTATTAGCTGCACTGCACTGTACTAAATCTGGGACTACGTGAGCTGTGCTCTGAGACTATTTTCCGTAATCACAAAGGAATCACTGATCTCAGGGAGGCCAGTCCAAGAAAACACTGCGGGCAGCCGGCTAAAGCGCTCAACACAGTGAATTCCTATGCGTATTGCCCCCTGGGAATTAAGATTATGCATGAAGTTACACCAGTCATTCAAGCAAAGGAACAAAAAGAAAAATCTCAGTCAATAAACCCAGACACCGAAAAAGAAAACAGTGAAGTCTGAATAAGCTCTGAATCCAGCAAGGAAGAAGCAGAAGAACAAAGTCAACCTCCAGTGAGGAGATCAGAAAGACCAAACAAAGTTATCCCAGCTAGACAACTTTCTTATAGGGACAGAACACTTCTAAACCAGAGCCACAGTCATGGCAAGAAATGCAAAGTCTCCCTGTCCACGAGAAGCATAAGTGGATAAATGCCGCTAATGAAGAGATGGAGTTCCTTCACCATCTCCAGACATGGGAGCTTATGGAGCTACCAGAAGGTAAAAGAGCTATCGGATGTAAGTGGGTCTTCAAAAACAAAATATGACTCAGAAGGTATAGTTCACCGGTTTAAGGCAAGATTGGTCGCAAAAGTTCCCCAGTTGCGAAGCAAACCAGATTCAGAACTTTAATGTCCGTAGCTGCAGTTCAACAGATGACAGTGAGACATTTTGACATCAAAACAGCCGTCCAACATGGTGACATTGAAGAAGAGATGTACATGAGCCAACCTGAGGGATATATTAAAATGGGGGAAGAGCACCTTGTTTGTAGAATGCAAAAATCTCTCTATGGATTTAAGCAGTTGGCAAGAGCATGGAACTCAAGAAATGAACAAAGTTTTGATGGATGAATGATTTAAAAGGTCTCAAGCTGATTCATGTTTGTATATGAAAACTGTAGCAAAGGAGTGGATGTATGTTCTCCTATATGTAGATGATGTCGTTGCTCCTGCTAGGGACCGGGGTACTTGGGGCTGGACTGTGTTTCTGGCGTTGCCACAGTGGTGTGGCCTGGCTCCGTGGCCCCAGGTGTGACAAATAAAAAGGGGAAAGGGGGGTAGAATTCATGACGCCACCCATGGGTCGTGGCCAATGTGGCCACCGCTGCCGTGGACAGTGGTAGTAGTGGCAGCCGGGTTGGTGAGCCCTCCACAGGTAGGGCAGGGTCCCCGGGCAGAGGGAGATGTCCTGCGCACCCGGGATGCTGCTCTTCACGCAGCTTCTCCAACCAGCGTGCACAGGCAACAAGAGTATGGCTCTGCAAATGAGCGCTGAAGTTATCGTCCCAGTAAAGCACATACAAAGACTTTTGAGTTGGTCTGGTATTTTTACTCTCTCAAGGCTCAACAAACAGTTCACAGTTCTTTACACAATCTACAGTGTACCGGGTTCACTTAACAGTCATGGGTGCAGGTTTTTTAGTGCAGTGGGAGCAGTTCCTCTGCATCATTCCCCTCTGTGTACCTTTCGGGCCTTTTTGTTCTCTCTTCCTCGCATACGGGTTCGGTCCGGCCGTCATGGGCTCTATGGTGTGTCATTCCCTAAGCAGAGTCACCAGCCCTAGTACGATGGCTTTGTTTTAGGTCACATCTGCAGATCCAACACTCTGGTTCTCTGGCCCAGCCAACAGTGACCCGTGTTAGTGGGATCACCTGGCTCCCTCAATCTCTCACTGGTTTCAGCTTGGGTTCCCGACCGGCCCTTGGTGGTGAAGGCCGCCGGGCCTTGTTGTTCTTTTGTCTGAGTAGTCAGTACTCTGCTGAAGGGTGTCTCGGCTTGAGGTTCTTCCCTCTTCTCCATCCTCCAGGAAATTCTTGATTGTCTCGCCCAACTCAGTGTTCCAGTGTATTGTGGTTAGGGGTTTGAAGCGGTCCCGGCCACATCTACAGAGCCGGAACTCTGTTTCACTGGCCCAGCCACCAGTGACCCGTGTTAGTCAGGATCACATGGCTCCCTTAGTCTCTCACTGGTTTCAGCTTGGGTTCCCGACCGGCCCTTGGTGGTGAAGGCCGCCGGGCCTTGTTGTTCTTTTGTCTGAGTAGTCTTGATTGTCTCGCCCAACTCAGTGTTCCAGTGTTTTACTACTGATCCTCCACCCCTTTGTCCGGGTTCTGTCTTTCTTCACATCCACCTGTGCTACTCCCGATACTTCTTGCCTGACATAGAGTAACTTGGCTCAATGACAGAGTGTGTATGTGTGGGTGTTGTTTTTAATTGACCGTCTTACCTGTCCCGCTGGATTTCAACTTGTGGCCGCCTGGTCGCAGGGGCGCCACACTCTCCCAGAGCAAAGCTTGACCCGTCCCCGGGCCAGCACCTGGTACCGGTGACCAGGGCTGCCACTAGGAGTTTCCGGGCCCTTTACTGCCAAAATTTTGGGGCCCCCCTGAGACTCCGCCTTCACCCATGCTCCACCTCCACCCATGCTCCGCCTCCACCCAAACATACATGATACTTATAGTGAAAAATTGGAACAGCACCAAAAATTACCTCAATTTATGTGCTAAGCTTTCCCAACCAGCAAATTAGATGGTTTCTTACAATAGAGTAAAAAAAGGAAAAACAGCACAAAAAGATGGAAAAAAGTGGACTTTATATAAAGTCGACTTTCTTCTATATTTTTGTGTTTTTTTCTTTTTCTACACTCTCTCTCTATTATATATTACACACATACACACTTGAGACTCCAGTGGCCTGAATATACAATAGCTGTATACACAATAGAGAATACACAACAGAGGCAGCTGCTAGCTGTATACACAATAGATATGGCTGCGGGCCGTATAGACAATGGAAATGGCTGCAGGCCATATAGACAATGGAGATGGCTGCAGGGTATACACACAATAAAGAATACACAATAGAGACGGCTGTGGGACAAATGCACAATGGAGACTGCTTTGAGACGTATGCACATTAAATGCTGCTGAGGGTTGTATGCACATTAGTGACACGTGCACACCCAGCCAGGCACGCACACACATGCACACTCAGCAAGGCATGCACACACATGCACACTCAGCCAGGCATGCACACACATGCACACCTAGCCAGTTACACACACGCACACTCAGCCAGGCACACACACACACATGCACACTCAGCCAGGCACACACATGCACACTCAGCCAGGCACACACATGCACACTCAGCCAGGCACACATACATGCACACTCAGCCAGACACACACACATGCACACTCAGCCAGACACACACACATGCACACTCAGCCAGGCACACACATGCACACTCAGCCAGGCACACACACACACTGGCCACACACATCAGCCAGGCACACACACACATGCACACTCAGCCAGACGTGACGGCCCAGCCGGATGTGACGCGGATTCAGGGGCAGAGCGGGGGCTGGCGGCCGGCTTTTGAATGAATGAAAGTCTGCGCCGGTAAGAAAAATAACCACACCAGCGGTACGATGTGGGTGGGCGGCGGTGGTGGGCCCCTCAGTCATGCCTGAGCCTGGCACTTGCCCGGGTACGCCGGGTGCTGACGCCGGCCCTGCGCAGGGGGATCAGCGGCAGCGTCCCAGCAGTATTCAATAAATCCTGGACACTGCCGCTGCTCCGATACCCCCTGCATCTGAGGAGAGAGCTCAGCGGGCGGGGCACGGCGGTGGTGGTGATTCCTCACAGGAGAGGGGGGCCCGCCACCCGTGTAACAAAATAAGAGGGGGTGGGGCCTGCTCCAAACAGCCTCACCCCCCACCAACACACCCGGGCCCCCCTGCCCCTGTCTAAATGGTCCACGCCCCCTCTAAAAACTGCCAGGCCCCTTAATCATTAAGGCCAGTAAGACCATAATGGCAGCCCTGCCGGTGGCACAACTCAAATTATTTTTATGCATAACCAAACATTAACAAGTTACAAGATTATTTTTCTTCCCTTTTACGGGAGGTGCATTGCTTTAACATTACTTTAACAAAAATCTCCTACCGGCTATATACAGTCATATAAAAAAGTTTGGGCACCCCTCTTAATCTTACTATTTTTTTTTTTGTTAAAAAATTGTTTTTTTGCAACAGCCATTTCAGTGTGATATATGTAATAACTAATGGACACAGTAATATTTCAGGATTGAAATGAGATTTATTGTACTAACCGAAAATGTGAAATATGCATTTTTTTAAAAATTGACAGGTGCAAAAGTATGGGCACCTCAACAGAAAAGTGACATTAATATTAGTAGATCCACCTTTTGCAAAATTAACAGCCTCTAGTCGCTTCCTGTAGCTGTTCCTGGATCCTGAATGAAGGTATTTTTGACCATTCTTCTTTACAAAACAATTCCAGTTCAGTTAACTTTGATGGTCGCCAAGCATGGACAGCCCGCTTCAAAACATCCCACAGATGTTCAATGATATTCAGGTTTGGGGACTGGGATGGCCATTCCAGAACATTGTAATTGTTCCTCTGCATGAATGCCTGAGTAGATTTGAAGCGGTGTTTTTGGATCATTGTCTTGCTGAAAGATCCATCCCTGGCGTAACTTCAACTTTGACACTGATTCTTGAACATTATTCTCAAGAATCTGCTGATACTGAGTGGAATCCATGTGACCCTCAACCAGGGTGGATTGATTTAAATCACGCCGATTTAAATCATGATTTAAATCACGATTTAAATCAAAAGTTTTTTTTCTATTTAAATCGGATCGATTTAAATCATGATTTTAATCATGATTTAAATCACTGATTTAAATCAAAAGGTTTTTTTTTTATATAAATCACGATTAAAATGAGAAGTGAGAGCAGTGTGCATGTGCGCCCATAGTTACACGGACGAAACTAGGGGCAACGATCTAACGCCAGGGTGAGGGGGGACCCCAAAGTAAGTAAAAATCTTTTTTGTTTTACTATATGGCAATAGGTAGGTGTTTAAAAGCAGCATGTCTTAATTGTATAAACTATTAATAGCCTCCACATTTTGTTCATACTGCCCCTTTAATTCCACACTTCTAGCTTGGTTTCAGTTTTGGTTTAGTTTCTTTTTCCCTGCATTCAGTTGACATGCCCAAACTTGTTGGATAGTCAGCAGTACTTGGCTCAGGCTGTAGTAACATCAGCAGTGCTTGGCTCAGGCTGTAGTAACAATCAAACTTCATAAGTGATCTGTGTGAGCCATGGCAGCAGGTCAAACAATGTAAAGGTTGCAATACAGCACCGCAAGGACCAAGCATTAAAAGAAGAACACTATTTAGCCAATATCTTGCATCCCATCTACAGAGGGAAAAAATTATCTGAGGCGGAAATCAACTCTGCAATGGAGTGGCTCACCAATACTAACCATGACATTGTGGCAACTGTGCTGAAATTGAAGTGTGAATCTGCACCATTTCAAAAATACATGTTTGCAGATAACGTCGTTAATGAACTAAAACCACTGGACTGGTGGAAGTCGCAATCACTTGTTCTTCCAGCAAAGATAATAAATCTAGCTACTCAGCTACTGACTGCATCGGCTTCATCCGCAGGAGTAGAGAGATTGTTTTCTTCATTTGGTTTTGTGCACACAACAGTCCGAAACCGCTTAGGAACTGCTAAAGCAGGACAACTGGTTTTCCTATTAACCCCTTCAGGACCCAGCCTATTTTGACCCTAAAGACCTTGGCCTTTTTTGCAATTCTGACCAGTGTCCCTTTATGAGGTTATAACTCGGGAACGCTTCAACGGATCCTAGCGATTCTGAGATTGTTTTTTCGTGACATATTGGGCTTCATGCTAGTATTAAATTTAAGTCGATAATTTTTGCGTTTATTTGTGAAAAAATCAAAAATATGGCAAAAATTTTGAAAATTTCACAATTTTCACATTTTAAATTTTTTTTTTCTGATAAACAAGATAGATATGTGACAGAAAAAAGTTATTAAATAATATTTCCCACATATCTACTTCACATCAGCACAATTTTGGAAAAAAAAAAATTTTTTGTTAGGACGTTATAAGGGTTCAAAGTTCATGAGCAATTTTTCATTTTTCAACCAAAATTTACAAAACCATTTTTTTTAGTGACCACATCACATTTGAAGTCCTTTTGAGGGGTTTACATGACAGAAAACACCCAAAAGGGACACCATTCCAAAAACTGCACCCCTCAAACTACTCAAAACTACATTCAAGAAGATTATTAACCCTTCAGGTGCTTCACAGGAACTAAAGCAAAGTGGAAACAAAAAATGGATATTTTAATTCTTTTATCAAAAATGTACTTTTAGCCTCAATTCTTTCATTTTCACATGGGCAACAGGATAAAATGGATCTTAAAATGTGTTGTGCAAATTCTCCCGAGTACATCGATACCTCATATGTGGTCATAAACCACTGTTTGGGCGCACGGCAGGGCTCAGAAGTGAAGGAGCGCAATTTGACTTTTGGAGCTAATTTTACATTCAAAAAGTGAAATTGCGCTCCTTCCCTTCTGACCCCTGCCGTGCGCCCAAACAGTGGTTTATGACCACATATGAGGTATCGGTGTACTCAGGAGAAATTGCCCAACAAATTTTAGGATGAATTTTATGCTGTTGCCATGTGAAAATGAAAAAATTTAGGCTAAAAGAAAATTTTTGTGAAAAAAAAAAGTACTATTTCATTTTCACAGATCAATTTGTAAAGCACCTGGGGGTTCAATATGCTCACTACCCATCTAGATATGTTCCCTGGGGGGTCTAGTTTCCAAAATGGGGTCACTTGTGGGGAAGCTCCAATGTTTAGGCACACAGGGGCTCTCCAAACGCGTCATGGTGTCCGCTAACAATTTGAATAAAAATCAGCTCAAATTGTTAGCTGTAACCATGTTGTGTTTAGTGAGCCCCAGTGTGCCTAAACATTGGGGCTCCCCCACAAGTGACCCCATTTTGGAAACTAGACTCCCCAAGGAACGTATCTAGATGCATAGTGAGCACTTTGAACCCCCAGGTGCTTCACAAATTCATCCATAAAAATGAAAAAGCACTTTTTTTTCCACAAAAATTTTCTTTTTTCATTATTATGGATCAATTTGTGAAGCACCTGGTGGTTGAAAGTGCTCACTATGCATCTAGATACGTTCCTTTGGGGGTCTAGTTTCCAAAATGGGGTCACTTGTGGGGGAGCTCCAATGTGGAGACGCACAGGGGCTCTCCAAACGTGACATGGTGTCCGCTAACAATTTGAATGCAAAATGAGCTCAAATTGTAAGCGGACACCATGTCGCATTTGGAGAGCCCCTGTGCGTCTCCACATTGGAGCTCCCCACAAGTGACCCCATTTTGGAAACTAGACCCCCAAAGGGAACGTATCTAGATGCATAGTGAGAACTTTCAACCCCCAGGTGCTTCACAAATTAATCTGTAAAAATGAAAAAGTACTTTTTTTCCGCAAAAATCTTTTTTTATCATTAATTTGTGAAGCACCTGGGGGTTCAATATGCTCACTACCCATCTAGATATATTCCCTGGGGGTCTAGTTTCCAAAATGGGGTCACTTGTGGGGGAGCTCCAATGTTTAGGCACACAGGGGCTCTCCAAACGCGACATGGTGTCCGCTCACAATTTGAATAAAAATCAGCTCAAATTGTTAGCTGTCACCATGTTGCGTTTGGAGAGCCCCTGTGTGCCTAAACATTGGACCTCCCCACAAGTGACCACATTTTGGAAACTAGACCCCCCAAGGAACTTATTTAGATGCATAGTGAGCACTTTGACCCCCCAGGTGCTTCACAAATTCATCCGTAACAATGAAAAAGTACTTCTATTTCCACTAAAATTTTCTTTTTCCATTTTTAAAGATTAATTTGTGAAGCACTGGGATGTTCAAAATGCTCACCACCCATCTAGGTAAGGTCCCTGGGGGGTCTAGTTTCCAAAATGGGGTCACTTGTAGGGGAGCTCCAATGTTTAGGCACATAGGGGCTCTCCAAACGTGACATGGTGACAGCTAACAATTTGAGCTGATTTTTATTCAAATTGTGAGCGGACACCATGTCGCGTTTGGAGAGCCCCTGTGTGCCTAAACATTAGAGCTCCCCCACAAGTGACCCCATTTTGGAAACTAGACCCCCCAGGGAACATATCTAGATGGGTAGTGAGCATATTGAATCCCCAGGTGCTTCACAAATTAATGATAAAAAAAGATTTTTGCGGAAAAAAAGTACTTTTTCATTTTTACAGATTAATTTGTGAAGCACCTGGGGGTTGAAAGTTCTCACTATGCATCTAGATACGTTCCCTTGGCGGTCTAGTTTCCAAAATGGGGTCACTTGTGGGGGAGCTCCAATGTGGAGACGCACAGGGGCTCTCCAAATGCAACATGGTGTCCGCTTACAGTTTGAGCTCATTTTGCATTCAAATTGTTAGCGGACACCATGTCACGTTTGGAGAGCCCCTGTGCGTCTCCACATTGGAGCTCCCCCACAAGTGACCCCATTTTGGAAACTAGACCCCCAAGGGAACGTATCTAGATGCATAGTGAGCATTTTTAACCCCCAGGTGCTTCACAAATTGATGCATAATAATGAAAAAAGAAAATTTTTGTGGAAAAAAAAGTGCTTTTTCATTTTTATGGATGAATTTGTGAAGCACCTGGGGGTTCAAAGTGCTCACTATGCATCTAGATACGTTCCCTGGGGGTCTAGTTTCCAAAATGTGGTCACTTGTGGGGATCCCCAATGTTTAGGCACACAGGGGCTCACTAAACACAACATGGTTACAGCTAACAATTTGAGCTGATTTTTATTCAAATTGTTAGCGGACACCATGTCGCGTTTGGAGAGCCCCTGTGTGCCTAAACATTGGAGCTCCCCCACAAGTGACCCCATTTTGGAAACTAGACCCCCCAAGGAACTTATTTAGATGCATTGTGAGCACTTTGAACCCCCAAGTGCTTCACAAATTGATCCGTAAAAATGAAAAAGTACTTTGTTTCCACAAAAAATTTATTTTTTCATTTTTACGGATCAATTTGTGAAGCACCTGGGGGTTCAAAGTGCTCACTATGCATCTAGATACGTTCCTTGGGGGGTGTAGTTTTCCAAAATGGGGTCACTTGTGGGGGAGCTCCAATGTTTAGGCACACAGGGGCTCTCCATACGCGACATGGTGTCCGCTAACAATTGGAATTGTTAGCGGACACCATGTTGCGTATGGAGAGCCGCTGTGTGGCTAAACATTAGAGCTCCCCCACAAGTGACCCCATTTTGGAAACTAGACCCCCCAAGGAACGTATCTAGATGCATAGTGAGCACTTTGAACCCCCAGGTGCTTCACAAATTGATCCGTAAAAATGAAAAAATAAATTTTTTGTGGAAAAAAAAATACTTTTTTAATTTTATGGATCAATTTGTGAACCACTTGGGGGTTCAAGTGCTCACTATGCATCTAGATACGTTCCTTGGGGGGTGTAGTTTCCAAAATGGGGTCACTTGTGGGGGAGCTCCAATGTTTAGGCACACAGGGGCTCTCCATACGCGACATAGTGTCCGCTAATAATTGGAGCTAATTTTCCATTCAACTTGTTAGCGGACACCATGTCACGTATGGAGTGCTCCTGTGTGCCACCAGCACAAGGGCAACTGGAAGAGTTGGGGTACAGCACCAGAAAATGGCACCTCTAATGTGCTATTTTCTGGGGTGGCTGTGAGTTGCAATTTGCAGTGTGGGGGGCCACAACATTTGGGTCTCTCCACGATGGGATTGCAGCCCCCCAACTGCCAAGTTGTACCTGGCTGGCATCCAAAAATAAGGCAAAGCTCCTTGTCATTATATTGGTAGACGTAAAAAAAAAAAATGGCGTGGGGCTCCGCCATATTTTTGGTCCAGCCAGGTACAACTTGGCAGCTACGGACTGCCAGCAACCCCCAGCTGCCTCGTTGTACCTGGCTGGTACCCAAAAATACAGCAAAGCCCTTTTTTTTTTTCTTTCTAGAACTAATTCTAGAAAAAAAAATGACGTAGGGCTCCGCCATATTTTTGGTCCAGCCAGGTACAACTTGGCAGCTACGGACTGCCAGCAACCCCCAGCTGCCTCGTTGTACCTGACTGGTACCCAAAAATACAGCAAAGCCCTTTTTTTTTTCTTTCTAGAACTAATTCTAGAAAAAAAAAATGACGTAGGGCTCCGCCATATTTTTGGTCCAGCCAGGTACAACTTGGCAGCTACGGACTGCCAGCAACCCCCAGCTGCCTCGTTGTACCTGACTGGTACCCAAAAATACAGCAAAGCCCTTTTTTTTTTCTTTCTAGAACTAATTCTAGAAAAAAAAAATGACGTAGGGCTCCGCCATATTTTTGGTCCAGCCAGGTACAACTTGGCAGCTACGGACTGCCAGCAACCCCCAGCTGCCTCGTTGTACCTGGCTGGTACCCAAAAATACAGCAAAGCCCTTTTTTTTTCTTTCTAGAACTAATTCTAGAAAAAAAAATGACGTAGGGCTCCGCCATATTTTTGGTCCAGCCAGGTACAGCTAGGCAGCTGGGGGCTGGATTCCACAGCATGGAGAGGCCCAAGCGTTCTGGGCCCCCCATGCTGCGAATTGCAGCCCGCAGCCGCCCCAAAAAATGGCGCATTCATTGAAGCGCCATTTTCTGGCGCTGTACCCAGACTCTTCCAGTCGCCCTGGTGCCGGTGGCAAACTGGGTAATAAAGGGGTTAATGCCAGCTTGTTATTGGCAGCTGGCACTAAGCCCCGAGATTCATAATTTAGGGCCAATGGTAGACCCGCCATTAGGAATCTCTGGTAAATAGTCAGAAAATACACACAGAGAAAAATCTTTTTATTTGAAAAAAAAAACAAACAAAATTTGGACTCCATCTTTATTATAAAGATCCGACGTAGTCCACAACGAAGGTCCCACGGCGCTCGACCGCCTCCGACGTAGTGCACAACGAAGGTCCCACGACGCTCGATCGCCTCTGCTCAATCCAGAGATTTCAGCAAGGGATCAAGTGTCCTTTTCCTACAGCCTATGGGGTCAGAGTTATGTTGCACTGTATGACAATGATCTGTCATACAGTGCACCATGACTATGATCTCAGAGACTACAACAAGAGGATACTTGATCCCTTGTTGCACCCATCCATTCACCTATGCACCCATCAGCCATGCACACACACATCCACGCCCGCTCGCTGACATCCACGCCCGCGTGACATCCACGCACGCAGACAGCCACGCACGCAGTCAGCCACGCACGCAGTCAGCCACGCACGCAGTCAGCCACGCACCCAGACAGCCACGCACGCAGTCAGCCACGCACGCAGTCAGCCACGCACGCAGACAGCCACGCACGCAGACAGCCACGCACGCAGTCAGCCACGCACGCAGACAGCCACGCACGCAGACAGCCACGCACGCAGTCAGCCACGCACGCAGACAGCCACGAACGCAGTCAGCCACGAACGCAGTCAGCCACGCACGCAGACAGCCACGCACGCAGTCAGCCACGCACGCAGACTGCCACGCACGCAGACAGCCACGCACGCAGTCAGCCACGCACGCAGTCAGCCACGCACGCAGTCAGCCACGCACGCAGACAGCCACGCACGCAGACAGCCACGCACGCAGACAGCCACGCACGCAGTCAGCCACGCACGCAGACAGCCACGAACGCAGACAGCCACGAACGCAGACAGCCACGCACGCAGACAGCCACGCACGCAGTCAGCCACGCACGCAGACATCCATTCATTCATTGATACATACAAACATACATGCATACATACTACATACATACATGCATACATACTACATACATGCATACATACTACATACATACATACATTCATTTATACATACTACATACATACTACATACATAGATACATTCATTCATACACACATACTACATACATACATACTACATACATACTACATAGATACATTCATTCATTCACACATACTACATACATACATACTACATACATACTACATAGATACATTCATTCATTCACACATACTACATACATACATACTACATACATACTACATACATACATTCATTCATTCATTCATTCATTCATTCACACATACTTACCTGATCCAGGAGGAGGAGCCCGGAAGAGGAGGAGCCCACACCGGAGCTGGACCGCGGCTGCACCGCTTGCCCGCCGGTAGGTGAGAGAGGGATGGGGGGGGGTGGATACGGGGCATGGGGGTGTTACCTTCATCAGCCCCCTCCGTGATCGCACGGAGGGGGCTGTGGAAGCTGACAGGCGGCGGCGGTGATTGTCATTTACCGCCGGCGGGCATTCCGCCGGCGTGATGACTGTTACCGCCGCCGTGGGGGGGGGTAGGACGGCGATCGGGGGGGCCAGGAGGCCGATCGGGGGCCCTGGAGTGAGGGGGGGCTAGGAGGGAGACGGCACATGCCATCCCGCCCCTCCAGATCTGATTGGAGAGCTCCAATCGGATCTGGAGGGAGTTACTAGCACTGATTGGCAGTCTGAATTTCAACTGCCAATCAGAGGGGCCCTGGGCACGGGGGGGTTAATCCACCCCCCGTGGGGTGTACTACAGGTTGTCACTGTGCATTATGTACAGTGACACCTGAGTCACCCCCCTCACACGGGCCGCAGGAGCGCGATCATTCCATGGCCCACCGTTTGGGCCAAAGGTCGGGAACGAACTTGTTTTCATGGCCCAAACGGTGGGCCAAGGGTCGTGAAGGGGTTAAAAGTCCTAAATAAACAGTAGGCTTAAAGGACTGAGGTATTCACTGAAGATGTTTGCTTAGGCTGGCTTCAGACTGCGTGTCTGATCCGATCCGTAGCTGTCCGCTCGAGGCAGACAGCCGCGGACCGGATCAGCACACAGGACGGGGGGCTATTATGCCCTCCGATCCTGTGTGCAGCCGCACGCAGTTCCCCGCTGCTAATAGGTGAGGACCGCGGGCGCCGCGGTCCTGACCTATCAGCTGGTTCAGCTGCGTGCGGCTGCACACAGGATCGGAGGGCATAATAGCCCCCCGTCCTGTGTGCTGATCTGGTCCGCGGCTGTCTGCCTCGAGCGGACAGCTACGGATCGGATCAGACACGCAGTCTGAAGCCGGCCTTACTTCAAACGTTAGAGATAGGCTATTGTTAAAAAGTACTTACTCTCTGTAGTTCAATTCTGAGTGTTTAATAGTGCAAATAAAAATTATTAGGTTTCATAATCAACTGTTTTAATATTTTTATTTGTGTAAAACAATTAGATTTGCAAAAAGACAAAGTTTTGCTTGTGTACAACTTGATTAAAAAATCTGATTTAAATCAAATGATTTAAATCAAAAAAATCTGATTTAAATCAAAAAAATCTGATTTTTTTGATTTTTTTAAAAAAATCAAGATTTTTATCCACCCTGCCCTCAACTTTAACAAGATTCCCGATGCCGTCATTGGCCACACAGCCCCAAAGCATGATGGACCCTCCCCCAAATTTGACAGTGGGTAGCAAGTGTTTTTCTTGGAATGCTGTGTTTTTGTGGCACCATGCATAACGCCTTGTTGTGTGACCAAACAACTCAATCTTTGTTTCATCAGTCCATAGGACCTTCTTCCAAAATGAAACTGGCTTGTCCAAATGTGCTTTTGCATACCTCAGGCGACTCTGTTTGTGGCGTGCATGCAGAATCGGCTTCTTTCGCATCACTCTCCCATACAGCTTCTCCTTGTGCAGTGTGCACTGTATTGTTGACTGATGCACAGTGACACCATCTGCAGCAAGATGATGCTGCAGGTCTTTGGAGGTGGTCTGTGGATTGCTCTTGACTGTTCTCACCATTCTTCTTCTCTGCCTTTCTGATATTTTTGTTGGCCTGCCACTTCTGGCCTTTACAAGAACTGTCCCTGTGGTCTTCCATTTCCTTACTATGTTCCTCACAGTGGAAACTGACAGGTTAAATCTCTGAGACAACTTTTTGTATCCTTCACCTGAACTACTATGTTAAACAATCTTTTTTTTTCAGATCATTTGAGAGCTGTTTTGAGGAGCCCATGATGCCACTACTCAGAGAAGATGCAACTAGGAGAACAACTTGCAAGTGGACACCTGAAATAGCTTTTCTCATGATTGGATACACTGGGCTATGAAGTACAAAGCTCAATGAGGTTACCAAACCAATTTAGTGCTTCAGTAAGTCAGTAAAAAGTAGTTAGGAGTATTCAAATGAAAAATCAGAAGGGTGCACATACTTTGGCACCTGTCAAATTTAAATAATGCATATTTCACATTTTTGGTTAGTACAATAAACCTCATTTCAAACCTGAAATATTACTGTGTCCATCAGTTATTACATATATCACACTGAAATAGCTGTTGCAAAAAAACAATTTTAAACAAAAAAAAGAGTAAGATTAAGAGGGGTGCCCAAACTTTTTCATATGACTGTAAAGGTAGAAAAGATATAAATGTGCAAATTCTAAACAGTCTCAAAAGTCCAGCACACTCCGCGATCTATGGTCTTCGGGAACCCACTACAAGAAAAAACATTTTTCAATCACCCTGGGCGCAGCAATATGGGCTCACACTGACCAGTTCTTTGGCTGCGCCAGTGGGTTTTTACGCGGTGCGGTCTTAAGTGCTCACAGTTCAAGTGCAAAACGGTCACAAAGCATTCACATTCACTTACATTATAAGTTACTTTACAAAAGCAATAATAAAACCAATAGGGTGTACACAGGAGTACACAAACTATTCACAAGAAAGTTCTGATCTCTCACTTAGTCCGGGATCAAATGTTCATGAGTAATAAAGGGGGGAAAATAGAATACATTCATACAGGAAAGAGATGGGGACAAAAAGGAAAAATCGCAAAACTCACTCTCACTATCTCTTTATGGCCTTTCCGGGCTCATTGCTTCCACCATACGGCTCCTCCTTGTGCAGGGCAAGCACGGGTCATATGTCCTGCCTGATCACATCGTCGACAAATTGGCTGTCTGGCAGCATAAAAACTGTCGGTTAGTCCTCTCTTCTTCCAAAGAGCCTTGCTTCGCCGGTCGACTGGACATCTTCACATCCCGGAGCACCTGGGGAGACCTTCGGTAAGGACTGCACCCCGTCGATCAACACCTCCACACTTTTTAGCAGCTCCCAGAGACTATCCCACAGTTCTGGAAAAGGCTTGTGCCCTAGCCTTCGGCCCACTGCTGGGTAATACACCCATGCAGGACATCCTCGATAATCATCAACCTCAGGGATGAGATCAGCTTTTGGCACAGTCCCGGTACAGGAGTCGGGAGATCTCCTCAAGCAGGTGGTTCAGGGCACTTTGCCGCTCCACACTCAGCAATCCCCTTCAGGAGTGCCTGCCGCCATCATCCCACAGTATCACAATGAACTTTCTCCAACTGGCGACTCAGCTCCTCAGTTTCTCTCGACAGGAAAGCAGAATCCATTTCAGGCACCTAGCATGCTGGTGCGGGACCGGAGCTGCTTTTTTCTCCTTCACTCTCCCTACCACACCACCTGGCTCAATTTTCAGCATTCTTCCTTCTGCCATAATCAGACTTTCTCCAGCGCCATCCGGGTGCCCATCATACACCAGCTTCCTCGTGGCAGAGTTGTCATTGTCCTTCTTGCACTCTCCCTTTCGTGGGAGTTGCCTATCCTTCTCTTCACGTTCCGGCTCATCCTTGGGCAGGGTTTTGTCACTTGTTGGGTTGCTCTCTCCCGGAGCAAAAGATAGCAGGGGCAGGATCTTCTTTTCCCACTCCATTTTGGCCAGGCACACGATGAGGGGCTGTGGCACGTCCCGTAGCCAACACATAGCGCTAGTCTTTTTGGGCCACCATCTTTAAGGTCTAGGCTATGCAGTCTTTTCAGGCGCACAAGGTATTGTTTAACCGGGCCAGTAATCCTGTTGTGACAGCAAAATTGTCGCACCTGCTAGGGACCGGGGTACTCGGGGCCGGACCATGTTGTTTCGGGGGTTGGCACAGTGGTGCAGCCTGGCTTCATGGCCCCAGGTGCGGCAAAAAAAAAAAGGGAAAGGGGGTAGAAATTTGTGACGCTACCCGTGGGTCGTGGCCAATGTGGCCACCGCTGCCGTGGGATCTGCCGGGAACAGCGGTAATAGCGGCAGACAGGTTGGTGAGCCCTTCACAGGTAGGGCTGGGTCCCGGGCAAAGGAAGATGTCCTGCACGCCCGGGATGCTGCACTTCTCCTCTTCACACAGCTTCTCCAACCAGCGCACACAGGCAGTAGGAAGTGAGCCGCTGTAGTTATTATCCCAGTAAAGCACACACACAATCTTTTGAATTGGTCCGGTATTTTTACTCTCTCAAGGCTCAACAAACAGTTCACAGTTCTTTAGACACTCTGCAGTGTACCGGGTTCACTTAACAGTCACGGGTGCAAGCTTTTACTGCAGCAGGAACAGTTCCTCTGCGTCATTCCCCTCTGTGTAACTTTCGGGCCTTTCTGTTCTCTCTCCTTTCGCATATGGGTTCGGTCCGGCCATCATGGGCTTTTGGTGTGTCATTCCCTAGCTAGGGTCACCAGCCCTAGTATGATGGCTTTGTCCTACTCCGTAGTGGTAGTTAAGTCTCGGGGACTTGGAGTTCCCCATCCTACTGGGATGTATTGTGGTTAGGGGTTTGAAGCGGTCCCGGCCACATCTACAGAGCCGGAACTCTGGTTCACTGGCCCAGCCACCAGTGACCCGTGTAGTCAGGATCACATGGCTCCCTTAGTCTCTCACTGGTTTCAGCTTGGGTTCCCGACCGGCCCTTGGTGGTGAAGGCCGCCGGCCTTGTTGTTCTTTCTGTCTGAGTAGTCAGTACTCTGCTGAAGGGTGTCTCGGCTTGGGGTTCTTCCCTCTTCTCCACCCTCCAGGGAATTCTCGATTGTCTAGCCCAACTTAGTGTTCCAGTGTTTTACTACTGTTCCTCCACCCCTTTGTCCAGGTTTTGTCTTTCTTCCCACCCACTTGTGCTACTCCCGCTACCCCTTGCCTAATATAGAGTATCTTGGCTCAGGGACGGAGTGTGTATGTGTGGGTGTTGTTTTGAATTGACCGTCTTACCTGTCCCACTGCAGTGAACTTGTGGCTGCCTGGTTGCAAGTGCACCACAATGTATTCATGTCTCATCGAGATGAAAAGTAAATTACAAAGCTAGGTGAAATTCTTGACCAGCACTTTGACACTAAGGACCTTGGAAATGTGACATATTATTTGGGAATTCAAATCCAGAGAGAGGAAGATGGAAGTTTTCTTCTCAAACAAAGCTCTAAAATTTCTGCACTCCTAAACCAGTTTGGACTGACAGAAGCCTAAGGTGCATCAACAGCAATGGATCCATACTACTTAAAGTTGTAAGGAGAATATCTGCCACCCACCAATGAAACTCAAGCAGGGCACACGAGCAGTGGAGGAGTACTGCTCGGAGTTTCGGTGATGGACGACTGACACCCAGTGGAGTTTGTTTGTTTGTCAGCCAGACTGCAAGACACCCTGATTCAGTACACCGCATCTGAGTCATTGGAGGCTGCGATGTCCCTAGCCATACGGGTTGACAGACGCCTAAGGGAGAGACCGAGACTTGCTTCGTCTCCTGTAATTAACCCTGCTGAGGAGACTATACCCGATGAACCCATGCAGTTGGGGGCAGTAGGTTCTCGTGTTAAACCTCCTGTGGCTACTGTTCACCAAGTGAGCGTAGCATGTTTTTTTCTGTGGAAAATCTGACCATTTTATTAAGGTTTGTCCACTTCGCTCCAAGACTACGCAGTCTCAGAAGCAGCCTACCTCGGGCTGTTCTGAAGGAGACGACCTGAGAGTTTATCTTTCCTTCCTTGCTAAGTCTCCGTTCACACTGTCTGCCAAGGTGGTGGTGGATGGTAAGACCGAGACTGTGCCGATACTGATCGATAGCGGAGCGGGGGTCAATTTGATGGATTCTCGCTTTGCTCAGGCTCCTGATCTCACCAGCAGTGCTTTAGTGAGACCCATTCCCATCACTTCGATCGACTCAGTTCCACTCAGCCAGAAGGTCTTCTCCCAAGTGGTGCGTAATGTGAACCTGAGCATGGGAACTCTCCTCCAGGAGGTTCTGTCCTGTCACTGCAGAAGAGGGAGACAATGATTGGCAGTGGTGGGCAGATTACACATGCAGGGGGTGTGAATCTGCCTTTGGCTGCAGCCTCTAGTCACCTCCTTTATGGCTGCACGATGTAAGTTTTCTAAGTGTATTTACTCGGGGTACAGGGGGGCTCAAGTGCTGGGGGACCCCTTGCCTGGATGCAGCAGACATGCTGCATTCAGTGCTGTAATTAGATCACCATGCCTGGTTTGGTGACAGGTCCTCTTTAAGTCAGTTCCCCTTTAAAACATCCAGGCCTGAAGGGAGAAGTTAGTCAGTCCCAGAAGTCAGTCTAGAGTTGCAGTCAGCAGAGCTGGAGTGAGAAGCTGGTCACTGGGAGAGATCCAGGAGACCAGGGACCTCTTACCGCTGTGCTGCACCCTAGGGAAACGGTCGGAGGCAAGTGAAGAAACAGGGAATCAAGAAAATGGAACCAGTTGCTATAGCCCTTTAGTACATGTCGGGCCCACTGGGACGGGGTACTCGGTACCGGACCGGTCTGCTGCTGGGGAAGTCACGGGTGGTCCTGGTCCGGTCCGTGTCCCGGGCTCGGGAATAAAAGGGGATATTTACAGGGGTTGTCAGTCGTGACGCCACCCACTATATGCGGCCAGTGGTGGGGCCGCCGCTGCTGCAGAACCTCCGGGGACGATGGAATAGCAGCTTAGGTGGTATAGTTCCAGTGGGTAGAACTGTGTTCCCCGGGACAGTAAGGGTTAAGTCTATTGTGGAGTGTTCAGTACACTTACTGTGCAGACGCTGCAGGGATCTCTCCTCAGTGCTGGTGCTGTGGCTCTGCAGGTGGAGGGCTTTCTGCAATCCTGTATGGAGAGAATTGCTTTCATGCAGAGACACAAGGGAGGCAATCTCAGGGTTTTCCGTGTTTACTCTCAGTTCTTCAGACAGTTCACAAGTCAGTTACAGTTCAGTGCAGTTCTTACAAGTTACAGTACAAGTACACGGGCACACTCTCCCTCTCGGGTTCCCTTTGCTCTGCAGCCAGGTCTCTCTCTCTGTGACCCCTCACACAGTCTCTGTGTCCTTTCCGGGCTGTTAACGGTCTCCGTATCCACGGGTGTGTGTGTGTGTGTGAAAACGCCGTAGACCAGTCCTTTGGGGTAGGGACCCTAACATGAAGCTGTGGTCCCCCGTCGGTGTCTGGGGATGCCGGGTAAACTACGGTCCCCTCTAGAGACCGACACTCTACTCAGCCCAGCCTCCAGCAGTTCTCAGGTGTGAGGCTCTACCAGGCTCCTTTCTCTCTGTTTCTCTCGGTATCATAGGAGGGACTTTTCTGCCTGCAGTCTTGTCGTCTCGGCTGTCCTTTAGGGCCCGGGTATCACCGTCCCTCTCAGTCCTCTCACACTCCTGGTGGTATCAGCTTCGGACGTGCTTTCTCTCTCCTCCAGCTCACACTGGCTCGGTACAGATTCTGCGCTCCTAGGCCTTACACTCACAGGACGTGTGATTTCCAGTCTTTGCCTCTCAGCCTACCTCGGCCTACTGACTTCCTTCCTCCTCCCCCTTCCTATATATTGTCAAGTCACCTGACTATGTGTGTGCCCAACCCACTCCTCCAAATCCACCACCCCTCAATTGACTAGACTATTCCAATCTTAGGGCTGGATGCTGCCATCTACTGTACGTGGGCTTGTGTGGGCTGTGAGGGTGTTGTTGTGCATCAAGTGTCCTACCTGCCTGGCTGCAGTTCCCTTTGTGGCCTCCTGGACGCAGGGGCGCCACATACACCCGGACACCGGAGTCCGATGCTGATACCATATACTATTACAGCAAAATCCCGGAAGACTCAGGAGAAGTTCACCCCTGAAGAGAACAAGTAAGAGACGCTAACACTGACCAAGTAAAGGACCAGGGCCATAGGAGAAATAGGGACCCCACAGAAGGACCTCATTGTCAGTTTAGAGCAAAGCCCACAGAGGGAAAAGAAGCGATGGGTTCAGGCTCAGGCAGGACTTACCCCAAACCACAGAGCACAGACACAGAGGAGGCCTCATAACTTTCTAAGGTGGAAGTCCCAAGTTGCACCGGGGACCTGTTATTACTCTGGACTGTACCTGTTACCCTGTCACCAGTAAAAGGTACCAAAACAACCATCACTGTGTATCTGTTTGCCTGTTAACCGCCGAAATTCCCCGCCTTGTTTGCAGAGATGCAACTACTACTCCCTTCATCCATCCCCGCTGCCCTGAGGTAAAGCTCCACCTGTGGGGAGCTGTACCACACTCTGCTAAACCCACCATCACCTCAGTGGCTGGCTGCAGCGCTGGTATACCCGTTACCAGGTACCATAGGTGGCGTGACGTTAACAATCCCCTTATCCCCCACCGTTCCCCGCCATTGAGGGTCCAGGGCACGGGACCGGGGATCGACCAGCCGTGATCCCACATCAAAGCCACCATTATCCCCGATACCCGAGTACCCCATACCCTGTCGACCACCTCAATTCTGGCGTCACGAACAGGATCAAGTGCCCGGTAAAACCGGGTACTCTGTGCAAGAACTGAAGTTTAGTAACTGTTTAAGAACTGTACAACCGGGCCGCCATTACAGAAATTGAACTGTACCACAAAGCGGGTAGAAAAGAGCGGGAAGATAAGCCCTGCCCCTTCATTCTGCAGGAGATCAACGAAGCGCAGCTCCCAGTTCCGGAAATACCCAAGGTGCTCCGCTCCGTCTGCAGAGCCGACGACGACCGGAAAGGTTTGTTTCATCTCACCGGTTGGCAGCGATTAACTAGGGGGCCGCATCATGAGTGACTCGGATGATGCACAGGTCCCTGACGGGGGTGATGCCCGGAACGTATCACCCGGAGCAGCGGCTCAAATAATGACGATAGACTTGCCGTATATACCGGGTGCCAAATGGTTACCAACATATGAAGGCAATCCCAGTACGTTAGCAGCCTTTAAGCAAAAGATGTGTGCAATGCTGGACATGTATATAATGACAGAAAAGCAGCGAGCCACCGTTTTTGCTGGGACAATTAACAGGTGCAACGGAGCTGGAGGTTGAGTCCTGGAGTGATGCTGTCAGGGACTCTGCTGCTAAAGTGTTTGATAAGCTAAAAACTGTCTTTGAAAAACGCACACAGTCTGAATTGAGGATGCTGTTCTACCAGTGCAAGCAGAGACCGCAGGATACCATCAGAGACTATGCCCTCCATTTACAAGGGGCACTCCAGTCCTTAAAAAAGGTAGACCCGACAAGTGTACTGGAAGAGGATAAAATGCTTGCAGAGCAGTTTACAGAAGGATTGAGGTCAGACTACCACCGCCAGCAGGTACATATATGGGTATTTTATCACCCAACTGTGAACTTTAATGACTTAAAAGATCGTGCTATAACCGTGTTAAGGGATCCAGTGTCTGCAGAGCCTGCAATACAATCCTGGCAGGTTAACACCTCTCCCATAGACTTTAAACCCGTTTCTACAGATCCTGCAAAGGTAGAAAGATAAGCTGTAGCAGATAAATCCTGTTTAAGTGCCAAACATACCTCATGGATGGAGCTCCTGAAGGGTAGGAACAAGAGAGAAGCAGTGGTGACGGAAAACAAAGTCCGATTCTTCACGGCAGACACTCATGAATGGGATAAGGTGCATTCAATTCTGGCCAAGCACTGGGCAATTCTGAGATCAGATCCTGCCCCTGAGGGGTCTATCTCAGAAAATCCTCTCATGACTGCACGCAGAGTCCCCAACCTAAGGGATGAACTGGTCTGAAGCCACTATGTTCCCCTTCAGATCTCGGGGCCCTACTCTAGGCTCCTTTCCATGTGGCCAGTGTGTGGCATGCAGTTATGGCTTATGTTCGAACACTTTCTCTACCTCCGATGGCTCCCAGGTACATGTCATCTGCCATCATATATCCTGTTCCACGACCAATGTTGTATGTTATGCAACATGTGGCTGTGGCATGATATATGTTGATCTAACATCACAGGAGCTACGGAGATGAATAATAGAACATGTTAGGGACATTACTGCAGCCTGAGACAGCAACAAACTTGACCAGCTCAAGACTCTCCCCCGACACTTCCGGGAACATCACGATTTGTGACACCAGGACATTAAGTGTCAGGGAAATTGATGTCGTCCATCTGGGGATCAGATGCGGCGATGTGAAACATGTTGGCGAGATGGAAAGCCAAATGGATTGTTGAAAATATAAAAGGGGTGGGGACAAGAGGCGCAATAGTGCCCTATCACTAGTGACACTGTAGAGAAGGGTGGTATTGTGGAACCACTCACCTGGTGCAGTTGTGATCCCCACAACTGGTTTGTAAGCGTGAAGCAATCAAGAGTTGCTGCAGGACCTCCACCTACCACTGACTAGTGGTGAAATCCAGAAAAGAGGATGGGAATGCTGGTGTGCCACGGTCCGCGCTGCTCCAAATGCAAAAACTCACCAAAGAGTCAAATTTTCCTTGAGCAAATTTCCAAGCTTTATTTTCTTCCTCCTACGCGTTTCGGCGCCTAGCCTGGCACCTTCATATCCCTCTTTGGTGAGTTTTTGCATTTGGAGCAGCGCGGACCGTGGCACACCTGCATTCCCATCTTCTTTTCCAGATGGATTGTTAGCCTAGATACGAGGGTCCCCAAGGGTCTTAATGAGTCCCTTTGCTTCGCCTCCTTTTTGTGAATGTCTTGCACCACTGTGATTCAACCCCCCTTATATATAATATTTCTTGCTTTTAAATTGTTTCTTTTACCCCTTTTTATATTACTTGTACTGATGTCCTTGTTGCAGTTTACTGTACTGTCCCTCACTTGTCATTTTGCTCTGTAGAGATGGTTAAATCTGTATGGGCCCTATTATACCATATCTGTCCTACCTTGTTTGATGGATGTTGACCTGTTGTGAATACAAGACGATTCTGCATATATAAAGGACCACAACATTCTAGACATCTGCGTCGTTTTAATGGTTTATTTCTGTGCCCCATACTGCTCTTATGTGCGCATAATGATTCTTGTATCCCCTCTCTCCCGTAGTACTGCGGTATATCGCTTTCATGTGTGATGAAGCTTGCGCAGTGCCACCCGCCCCAATGTCAGACGGGGCCACTGCTCATGCACAGGAATTTGGTGACGCGTCCTAATCCCGTGCCTGCGCTGTTGGCCGCTGACGTATGGGAGACGGTCATTTAGGGAAGCGGAGCAGTATCAGACTGTGCACGCGCGGGCGTCCGGCCTGGTAACTCGGCGGCCATGAGAGGGACAGGTATATATAGGAGCTGGTGACATAGCTGAGTTGCACAGACAGCACTTCCTGGGAGACCTGGTACTCTGTAGCCCCCTGAGGAAGTAGACCCTCACGGTCTATGAAACTGCGTAGGCCGCAAGGACTGGTGGTTACTCGGTAGCCGGGCCGGTGAATATGTCGGGGGATGTCACGGTGGATATGGCCCAGCTCCGTGGCCATGGCCGACAATAATGGGTGATTTATTTAAAGGGAATTCTCATGACGCCACCTATGGAACCTTGTCATAGGTGATCAGCGCTGCTGTTGTGGACCTCTGGGGTGGATGGAATGGCAGCCGAGATGGTATCACTCCCCACAGGTGAAGAAGGGTCCCAGGGATGGCGTGATTATCGTTGGGGTGCAGAACGAAGGGTGCGGGAATAACAGGAAGCGACAAAGGTTGCAGTTTCTTTACCTTTTACTTGCTGAATGGTGGTGCAGTCCGGGGCACTGGTCACCAGGGTTTAGAGGAGTCCAATCAGCCTGGAAGCATTCAGGTATCCACCTCGCCAGGTGGGTTTGGAGGCCTTTGTGGCGCCCCTGCGACCAGGAGGCCACAAAGGGAACTGCAGCCAGGCAGGTAGGACGACAGTTGAACACCAACACCCTCACTGCCACACAACCCACGTACAGTAGAGGGCAGCACCCAACCCGGAGCCTGGGAACTCTAGGCAGGCGAGGGGTGGTGGGTTTAGAGCAGTGGGTGGGCAAACACGAAGTCAGGTGACAGAGGGTAGATATAGAGCAGGGGGAGCAGGAAGGAGTCAGTAGGCCGAGGTAGGCTGAGATGAAAAGACTGAGATCACACGTCCTGGCAAAGTGGGGTGTAGGAGCGCAGAATCTGAACAGAGCCAGTGTGAGCCGCAGAGAGAAAGCACGTCCAAAGCCAGCACCCCGGGAGTGTGAAGGAAGAGGGACAGTGACACTGGTCCCTAGCAACACGGTCGAGATGGCAGACTGCAGGCGGAGTAGCCCTCCTATATTACCCAAAGACACAGTAGAGAGAGCCTGGTAGAGCCTCATATGGGAGGACTGCTGGATGCTAGGCTGAAGTAGAGTGTCGGCTCTAGAGGGGACCGTAGCTTCACCCGGCATCCCCAGACAACCGACGGGGGACCAGAACACACGTTAGGGTCCCTACCCCAAAGGACAGGCAGCTCAGTGGCAACCCGGAGGGCTCAAAGGAGTCCGAGCCACCGCCATACTGTCCGGCGTCACACACAACTAAGTGAACCCAGGGAGAGCCAACAGCCTGAGAAGGACACAGAGACAGAGTGAGGGGTCACAGTAAGAAAGACCTGGCTGCAGGGAGTAAAGGGAACCCAGAGGGGAGAGTGTGCCCTTGTAACTGTAACTGAACTGTGAACTGTACTTAAGAACTTGGAGAAGTAAACACGGTGAACCAAGAACACGACTCCCTTGTATGTCTCTGCCTGAACACGACCCATTCTATACAGGTTCACAGCAGATCTCCACCTGGAGAGCTACAGCTTGCAGGCTCTATCGCTGAAGGAGGATTCCTGCAGCATCTGGACAGTAAGTGTACTGCACTCAGCACCAGGCCTGCACACTACACAATAGACTTTAATCATCACTGCCCCTGGGAACACAGTTCTGCCCACGGAGAACTAGACCATCCTTGCTGCCACTACATCATCCCCAGAGGTACTACGGCAGCGGCGGCCCCCTCACTGGCTGCACACTGTGGGTGGTGTTATGACTAGCATTTCCCCTGTAAATACACCTGTCGGGCCCACTGGGACGGGGGTACTCGGTACCGGACCGGTTCTGCTACGGGGAAGTCACGGGTGGTCCTGGTCCGGTCCGTGTCCCAGGCTCGCCAATAAAAGGGGATATTTACAGGGGTTGTCAGTCGTGACGCCACTCACTTGATGCGGCTAGTGATGGGGCTGCTGCTGCTGCAGAACCTCCAGGGACGATGGGATAGCAGCTTAGGTGGTATAGTTCCAGTGGGTAGAACTGTGTTCCCCGGGCAGTAAGGGTTAAGTCTATTGTGGAGGGTGTAGCACACTTACTTTGCAGACGCTGCAGGGATCTCTCCTCTCTGTTGGTGCTGACAGGCTGTATCCTGTATGGAGAGAATCGCTTTCATGCAGAAACACAAGGGTAGCAGTTCCAGGGTTTTCCGTGTTTTACTCTCAGTTCTTCCAGTCACTTTACAGCTCATTTACAGTTCTTACAAAGTTCAAGTACAGTTACACGGGCACATTCTCCCTCTCCGGGTTCCCTTTGCTCCCTGCAGCCAGGCTCCTCTCTCTGTGACCCCTCACACAGTCTGCAGTGTCCTTTCCGGGCTATTACGGTCTCCGTCTCCACGGGTGTGTGTGAAACGCTGGACAGTATGGCGGTGACTTGGGCCCCTGTGGGTCCTTCAGTTTGTCACTGAGCTGCCTGTCCTTTAGGGTAGGGATCTCAATCTGGAACTAAGACCCCCCGTAGTGTTGTTTGGGGATGCCGGGTAAACTACGGTCCCCTCTAGAGCCGACACTCTACTTCAGCCCAGCCTCCAGCAGTCCTCAAGCATGATGCTCTACCAGGCTCCTTTCTCTCTGTTCCTTTCGGTATAATAGGAGGGCTACTCCGCCTGCAGTCGGTTGCTTCAGCTGTGGTTCTAGGACCCGGGTATCACCGTCCCTCTCTGCTCTCTCACACTCCTGGGAATCCAGCTCTGGATGGGCTTTCTCTCTCCTCCGGCTCACACTGGCTCGGTACAGATTCTGCGCTCCGTATGCTTTCACTCTTCCAGGATGTGTGGCTCTCTCCTGCTCAGCTTCAGCTCAACCTGCTGCTGTTCTCTGGCCGTGCTCCTCAGCTTCTGGTCTTTACAGCTCAGCACCCTGGGCCTACTGAACTCCTTCCTCCTGCCCCTTCACTATATACTGTCAAGTCACCTGACTACGGGTGTGCCCAACCCACTCCTCCAAATCCACCACCCCTAAATCTCATAGAGTATCTATTCTCAGGGCTGGATGTTACCTTCTCTTACACATGGGTTATGTGGGCTGTGAGGGTGTTGGTGTGCAACAAGTGTCCTACCTGCCTGGCTGCAGTTCCCTTTGTGGCCTCCTGAACGCAGGGCGCCACACACCCTTATTATTGCCAGGGCCCAGGACACGGTCCGGACCAGGACTACCCGTGACTTCCCCAGTAGCAGAGCCGGTCCGGTACCGAGTACCCTCGTCCCAGTGGGCTCGACACCTTCCTGCTGCGTTCTCTCTTTGGGTCCCTGCTGCTTGTACGCTATGCTGTGGCCCTCTTGCTGCTTGTTGGTTCTTGCCCTGTATGGCAGACAGCACGAGTCTATCGCGGGTACCGCCGGGCTAGTGAAGGCTCCAGGCTCTAGTTCACTGTGGTGCCACCGGGTTTTCGGTGTGGCCAGGAGACTTGTAGCCTCCTGCCTTCCAGATTTAGTTGTCAGGACTTACAGTGCCCGCACAACCCAGGACTCTGGCGTCCTTTGTAGTGCCTCTCTGGGGTGAGCTCAGTCACAGCTCCACTCCCCAGAACTCTCTCCTACACGTCCTCTCCTTTCCCTTTTCTCAGACGTTCTGAGCCCGGTTTAGAGCTCCCCCTTCAGGCCCGGAGTCAGGACTGCTGTGTGAATGCTGGGTGTTACCTAGCATGGGTACCTCCTCCTGCTTCCAGGCATGACATCACCCCCTTTGAGGAAGATAATGACACTGGCAATCGGACCACCGGGGTGCCACAAAACAGCTGTAGGGATTTATATTAAAGGGGTTCTGTATTCTTTGTGGGACAATACAAAAATATGGGTACATGTGCAATATGTATTTGTTTGGTGAGGGGCTGTCTGTTTGCGATGCCTCACCATTCTAAGGGGTTAATATGAATCGACTCACATAGTTGGGCACACTGTTTAATTTTTGGTGTAACCCTCAGTGCTTCAATTTTCCACTTATTGTTTAATCCTTGCAATACTGTGATGTTACGTATATCTGTTTACTTGTGATGATAACTCATGTGTTAAGATAAGATAAGATAAGATAAACTTTATTGATCCCGGAGGAAATTACAGTATTACAGCAGCAGAACAAAGATCAAGAACATTTCACACTTTACAAAATAAGTCTATATGGACAGCAGATGTGGGTAGACTGGTACATGTACCTCACCTATTCCCCCCATACACATAGAACTTCACATAGTCTTGGGACGCTTTACACTTATACATTTGTTAAACATCCCCACAGCTGTTGGAACAAACGATTTTCTGTATCTTTCCTTTTTACACATTAGTTGGATTAGACGCTTGCTGAATGTGCTCTTCTGCTTCGCAAACAGTTCAGAGAGCGGGTGTGTATTGTTGCTCATTATAGCCTTGCATTTCTTATTAATTCTATCCTCTAATACCTCCTCGAAAGTCCTAAGTTGTAGACCCACCGCCGCACTAGCCTTCTTGATAAGTTTATTCAGCTTATTAGTGTCAGCTGTGCGCACACTACTACCCCAGCATATAATTGCAGCAAAGATTGCACTCGCCACAATAGATTGGTAGAACATTTCAAGCATTTTGCTACACACATTAAACGACCTTAATTTCCTTAGGAAGTAAAGTCTACTCATCCCTTTCTTGCAAACCTTCTCCATATGGCACTTCCAATCCAGCTTGCTGTCCAGGTGAACCCCCAAATATTTGAAATTCTCCACCATCTCCACATCCTGACCATCAATAGTGATAGGTAAGCAATCCTTCATGCACCTTCCATAACTCAACACCAACTCCCTGGTTTTCTTTACGTTGAGTTCTAAATGGTTATCCTGGCACCAGTCAACAAAGTCCGAGACCACCCTTCTGTATTCCTCCTCCCCCGGCCTCTCTCAATACCTCCGACTATCACTGAGTCATCAGAGTACTTCTGAAGGTGACAAAGGTCTGATTTATACTGAAAATCAGCTGTGTATAACGTAAAAAGGAATGGCGACAGCACCGTTCCCTGAGGGGCTCCAACACTGCTCCGAACACTATCCGATACGGCCGCCCCCAACCTTACGAACTATGGCCTGTCCGACAGGTAATCGATGATCCAATTCACTAGTCCCTCATCAACCGCCATTTCAACCAGCTTTTTACGTAATAATAGTGGCTGTAAGGTGTTGAATGCACTGGAGAAATCGAAGAACATGGCATGTACAGTGGTTCCATCATTGTCCAAAAAGGAATGTACTGTTTGTAGCAGATATGCTACAGCATCGTCCACCCCTAGACTCTGCCGATACGCAAACTGAAGGGGGTCCATAAAAACAGACACCCTCGGACACAAGTAGGCAAGTACAATTCTCTCCAAGGACTTCATCGCATACGATGTTAAGGCCACCGGTCTATAGTCGTTATGGGAGCTCGGGAAGGTAGTCTTGGGAACCGGCACCAGGCAAGAAGTCTTCCATAGAACTGGTACTCTCTGTGATTGTAAGCTCCAGTTAAACAGGTGCTGGAAGACAGTGCACAACTGATTTGCACACACTCTGAGGACACGTGGACAGATACCATCAGGCCCTGCTGCTTTACCAATGACCAGCTTACTAAACTGTTCCCTCCATCTTTTTCTGAGATCAAGAAAGTCTCCAACTTCCTCCTCCCAGTTGATATTGCTTGTCGCTCCCCGGCCTTCTCCCCTGTTGACATTGCACATTTATCGTTGAATCTGTTGAAAAACTCATTCATCTCATTAGCCATGATCAGCCCCCCACCCCCCTGATCTGACCTTGCCTTAAACCCAGTCAATAGCTTCATTCCAGACCACACTTCTCTGGAGTTGTTGTGTGACAATTTATTTTCCAATTTAATTCTGAATACTTCACGGGCAATCTTAATTTTCCCCTTTAAGTCTCTCTGTACAATTTTCATCTCCTTCTTGTCTTTCCTTTTAAAAGCTTTTTTTTTCCTGTTTAGTAGATGTTTCAATTCTTTTGTAATCCAAGGCTTGTTGTTGCATAACACCGAATCTCATGAATAGGTACAATATTGTCAGTACAAAAGTTGATGTAATCAGTAACTCTCCCGGTAACCTCATTAACATCATCATTATGTTCCCTGGCACATAACACCTCCCAGTCTGTGCAATCAAAGCAGTCTTGTAACCTCTTCTCTGCTGCCGGAGACCACTTCCTTATCTGTTTAATTGTCACTGGTTGTTTGCAGACAACTGGTTGATAGGCTGGAGACAATAGTATGAGGTTGTGGTCAGATTTCCCCAGGGGGGGCAATGCAGATGATGAGTAAGCATCCTTAACACTGGCATAGAGGAGATCCAATATATAATTGTCCCGTGTAGAACATTTGACATATTGATAGAACTTTGGTAATGAGATCTTGGCTCGATTAAAATCCCCAGAAATTACAGTTAGAGAGTTAGGGTGTTTCTTCTGAAGCCGGGCAATCACCCCAGACAGTACTTCCCCAGCTGCCTCTGGATTTGCAGATGGTGGTATATACGACACCACTGCAATAATAGTGTTATGAACATAGGCTACACCTTTTTACTGATATATATTTTATGTGCTCTTTTTCTGTGTGCTGTATAGCCTTTTTTTCACTCCTGTATTTGATGATTTTTAGCTATCTGCACCCCATGTGACCCACCCCAGAGCCTTGGGGTACCCGGTCTCGGGTAGTTGCAATGGGGTGAATGTCGCGGCTTGCCCGTGCCTGTGGCCCTGGTGGTCACTGAAAAAGTGGTTAAAAAGAAAAATAATAAAAGTTTGTAACGCCACCTAGGGTACCCAGTAGAGATACCGATGCTGCTTTCAGACCTCCGGGTATGGTGTTGCTGCAGCTAGATGATAACGCTCCCCATAGGTGGAGCGGGGTCCCCAGGGGCAGGGATGTATGCAGGGATTCTGCACAGGGAGGCAGCTCTCCACTCAGCATTGTGTCAAGAGCTGCAGGGGAAGGCAGCTCATCAGGTGGAGAGACTGGCAGGCATCAGGGGCTGCAATAACAGACACACACACGCTGGGAGATGTTTCCCGTTCCTTTTACTGATGGAATTGCAGGTAATGTCCAGCGTACACTCCAGGTGGTCAGGAGGCACTTTAGGATCTCCACACCCGGTGAGTTGTGAGGCCTCCTTGTCCTTGTGTGTGTGTGTGTGTTAATGTCCTGGCCTGCCTGAAGCTCAGCCCTGATCTCTCCTGTGTTCCTTGCAGGTGGTGAGAACCTGTTGCTGGGCACTGATCCTCTCCTGCAGTCCCTGGCTCTCTATAACGGTATGTTACAAGCGTCCCAGGAGACTGAAGTCTTCTGGTTGTCCGGTGCTTTCTCTGCTGGGCTAGTTTTCCCTCACAGACTCAGACTCCGGTGTCCGGGTTGTTTCCTGGGGTGAGCTGGTATAGCTCCTCTGCCCCCACTCTGTCCTCGCCTTGCCTCCGACCCTCACTTTTGGGCCCCTGCACTGGCTAGGTTTTCCTCTGGTACGGGCTTAGCCCAGCACCGTTCACCAGGTCGTCTTCCTCAGTGCTGCTCCGCACTGAACTACCTAACTCCTCCCTCGGGCCTGAATTTATAGGGGACCTTGCTTGAAGGCAGCAAGTTGAGCTCCCCCTTCAGGTCTGTGGTGAAAGGTGTTGCATGTGTAGGGCACCTGATGTGGAAATCCTTCTGTGCACCAGGTGACTCTGTGACACTTACCCGCAGGGGTGCCACACATGATTATGTAAGTTCACAATGAATAAATCCAAAGAAGGAATGAGGGCACCACCTTAAGGGGAACTCCTGACTAGGAGGCGAGCGCGGACAGGAGCCACAGTGTTCACTCGGGGTGCCAGTAAAAAAAACAGTCCATATGAAAAAGGAGAGAAAAAACGGCCTCACCAAGGTTGCAGATAGCGGTGTCCTTTATTGGAGGGGTTGCAGGTACAGAGTGCAGGGAGGGGGTACCGGGGTGACGACGGCACCGTTTCGGGCCTTCCGTAGAAGGGCGAGAGCCCGAAATGGTGCCGTCGTCACCCCGGTACCCCCTCCCTGCACTCTGTACCTGCAACCCCTCCAATAAAGGACACCGCTATCTGCAACCTTGTTGAGTGCCGTTTTTTCCTCCTTTTTGATTATGTAAGTTCCCAAACAGTCTTCTGTCTTGCACCAATTGGTTTTTCATGTGCCTTCCACTTATACAACTTTGAATAAAAAAAATCATTTTTTTCAACTCATGTTTCTCTTTATGGCCTACTGTACAGAGTTGTTGTAGTGGGGCAGTGGGCTAAGTGGCCGTTCTCGCAGTGCTTTATATCTGGATATTTTTGTATCAATATAACTTTGTGAGTACTTTGTCCCATCACATGAATTGAACAGAATTTTTTTTTGCAACACATCTACTAAAGGTACTCTTTATAGACCAGTGTAATGAGATGAATTATGTTAAAATATGTAGACACAACAGATTATTCAGAACTGTACAAAAAATTACTCGGACCGCATATCCGAAGTTCATACATTGATCTACCGTAGTTCTGCTAGGCAAAAGTTTACAACTATTTTTGGATGAGCGATTTGTGTCTTATTTATACAGTTCTGACATATTGCATTACTGCCCCCTCCTTTTTCTTGTTATATTTGGACTAGCACTCCTCCCATTTGACCCAGGTGTTTTTAATTAGCAGGACACTGGAAGAGGTTCCACCTATTTTTTGCTCTCAGCTCACAGTCTGAGATCATTTGGAAGGAGAGGTTTTATTTCAGCTCTATTCACTTGAAGTTGGTGCTCTGCGTTGGACATTGTTTCTTTGACTCTGTGCTTGTGGGGTGATGTGACCTGGAGTCATAGGGACTCGGCCTCGCAGCATAGGTGCTGCGGGACCCCAGGTCGCACGCCCTTCCATGGTAGTTGGTGCATGGCACAGTACCTTTTAGGCTAGGGAGCCACTGAGAGGCTCACTATGATGTGGTGTGGGGCTTTATACAGTCTGGTCAAAATGTTAAACTGAGAACTCATGTTGAGTTCTGTGAGTTTTTGATTAGTGGCATTACATCAATGTATGATTTTTGGATGTGTGCTCCACGTCTCTTTTCTAAAGTTACAAACAGATTTTTAACCCTAGAAAAAATCTTTGTTGACCCTCAATTTCTCATGCTGCAGATCTGCATCCAGATTAGCCTAATCATCATGTTAATCCTCAGCAAGAAATGACATGTCCAAGATAGAATCCGCATCAAAGGACACTGGTTTAAGGCTAGGTTAAAGCATGATGAACCAGGACTGATGCATGGTTTTGCTGCAAGTGAAGCTTTTTTGATAATTAAGAGGATCTATCACCAGGTCAGAAGTGTCCATTTTTTTTTTTTTCCTACATCTTTTTTTTCCCCCATAAATCTGCCATATGACTCATGAGATGGAGGTCTTTTTATTTAGTGTTAAAGGGGTTGTGCATGCCTGGGGTCACTCTGTGACTGCAGACTTATGACAGCTGATAGTTAGCAGCATGTGTTGTTGTAAGAGAAGGGGAGTTTTGATTTGCAAACATGCGGTCATGTGCCGACTAGACATGCACTACCTCGTTAACTACAAGTGCATTTGATGTACCCCCAGGCTATGGGGTACTCGGGAACCGGGCCGGTGCTGTCTCTCTGGGGTATCACGGTAGTCATGACCCAGTTTCGTGGCCTGGGATCAGTCCAAAAAGGGGGTATTTACAGGGGATTTGTCGTGACGCGACCCAGGGTATGTGGTTAGTAGAACCCCCGCTGCTGTATTTCTTCTGGGGACGGTGACTTGGGCAGTGTGGATGATAAGCCCTCGTCGGGTAGGGCTGAGGGTCCCCAGGGCAGGTGTAGTAGTGTTGGAAGGGCCTTGTGAGGGATTGTACTGAGTGTAGTACACTTACTTCAAATCTGCAGCTCTCCAGCCAGTGTGCAGGGATGACAGTCTGTGGCTCTCAGGCGGAACTTTACTGCGACGCTGGAAGGAAACAGTCTCAGGCAGTGGTGAGCTTACTGGGTACTTTACTTGGTCTTTCAACAGCAGTTTACAGTTCTTTAGTCACTCTTAAGCACTTCAGCACTGCTCCAGGTTATTAGACTGTGAAGCTCAGGTGGTTCCTCCACGTTGCTCTCTCTAAGTCCGTTCAGGCCCTTTAAGTCTCTCCTCTAGTACCTCACCCATGGGTTCACTCTGGTCGTCGCAGGCTTTTGGGTGAATGTTTCCCTCTCAGTCAGGGTCACCAGTCCTAGCATGATGACTGTGTTCTTAGACCGTGGTGGAAATTAGGCTGCAGGTCATAAAGCACCTGCCCCATGCCGCTGTGTCCTGTGATTAGGGTCCTAAAGTGCCCCGGTCACTTCTACAGAGCCGGCTCTCTGGCTGTAGCAGCCTAGCCTTCAATGTCCCATGTATGGCTGTGGGATCACCAGGCTCCCTCTGTGTCACTGTTTCAGCTCAGGATTCCTCCGTTCAGCTAAGATGTGTGTAGCTGCCAGGCCCTTGTCCTCCACCTTTCTTCAGCTGTGAGGTGTCTCTGCTTGCGGCTGTAGCCTCCCTCACCTCCGGCTGTGGAGCAAGCTTTCTCTCCTAGGATCTGTGGCTATCAGGATTCTGCATCATCTGTGGCGCCCTGCTCACGTAGGTAGCCACAGACTTCTCTAATGCACAGTTGGGTTTCCACAGCAGCTACCTGCTACATGCAACATCTTCCACCCTGGCACAGTAAAGGGGCGGTGGCCTTTAGGTGAGTTCCCCTATAAATACTGCTGCTGGGGGAGGAGATAGTTAGAGTGTGCAGACTCTAGGAGAGCTGCGAAGACGTCCTGGTGATCGGTGCCGCGGTTAGGCCCGAACCAGTGACCCGGAGTGGCCCTTCTGATGTCCCGCTAGCCTAGGAGTGGGGACAGAAAGCAAGTAGCAGAGTCAAGGGAGTGAGGAACTAGTGGAAAGTTCGCCCAAAGACGTACCGGACTTTGGGGATCCGCACCTTTAGAACACTTCAAGACTACAGAAAACCCTATCACACTGTGGAGACTTCATTCACCCAGTCCCCCTGAGAGAGGGAGCCAGACACAGCAGTGTACTACGCAGTAATTAGAGAGGGTAACTCGTGGACCGCGCAGGAGGAGGGAGAGTAGAGACCAGAGGAAGTGAGGAGGCCAGTCTGGCTGCAAGCAGACAGGGCTTCAAGAACTGCAGAGAAGCTGAGGAGGCCTTATACCCACATGCTCTGGAAGCTCACTGTGCACCTGGTCACCTGACAGTGCCCTGGACGTATTTAGCTGCTCATACCACCAGTAGAAAGGTAAAAAAGACTTCTACAGTGTGTGTGCGTCTTTCCTCTTCGCTCCCGGTGCCCTTATAGACTGCTCAATCACTCCCCATCCCGACCTAATGTTTCACTCCAAGCTGCCCCTTTCACTACGCTGTCCTGAAAGACCAGCTCCACATGTAGGGAGCTTTGCCATCTCAGACGCATTACCATTGACCTCGGGAGGACTGTGGCGGCGTTGGTGACCCATCACAAGGTACTACAGGTGCCGTCACATGACAAACTCTTATCCCCTGTACATAACTCCTTTTTGAAGTGTCACCAAGGCCACAGGCTTAGGCGCTGCCACCTGTGACATCCACGCAAAAGCACCCACCGAGCCTGATACCCGAGTACCCCAGGGGCTGACACATCCTCCAGGGAACCACTTCTCCTGGGAATATAACTGCCACTTTGTTTTCTTCTTCTACTGTTCCTACTGTTCTGACTCTAACCTCTTCTCCTCTCTAACTGTGTGTTCCCGGGTTTTATTGTTGGTCTCTCTACCCACTTTGTCAATGCTCCTTTACGCTCCACCCCCACTACTCTTAACACCTGCCACCCCTTGCCCAACCTAGAGTCCTAAGCGTAGGGTCGGTGTGTGCATCTGTGTGAGTGTTTTGTCAACGTCTTGCCTTACCTGGCTGCACTTCGCTTTGTAGCCACCTGGCCGCGGGGCGCCACACATTGAGCTAGGGTGGACATGTCTGGTTGGATATATGCACATTGCATGCTTGTGGTCACATGGCTGGCCATATCTGACACCAAAAAATCCTGGAAGTGTGCGTGTGGTGAGGATTCACAAGACTGCACATAGTGTCTGGAGACTTGCACCTCAAGCTTGCACAGCCCCTTTAATTTTAATTGTCTTGAGCAAGGTAGTGTGGCTTACAAGGTAATAACTTAAGGGCATGTGTGGCGCCCCTGCGGTCCGGTCTACACAAAGGGGTAGTGCACCCATCCCACGGGTGGGTATTCCTGTTCTCAGAAAACGGAATGGTAAGTCTGAGACACCCACAAAAGCACCCAACACACCCGGTCCTAGGGACGTTGGGCGGACCCGATAGAGGGAGGGCTTCGTTAGTCAGTGGGACGGAGGGAAGAAAGGTGGAGGGTGGGAAGTTAATTTGGGCAGTCGCGAGGAAGTAGTTAAAAGAGGAGGATCCGGAGGACTGGAGCAGCGAGGAGCTCGTCCTAGGTCCCGGAACAGCAGACTGAAAGAGGGACAGAGGGAGCCCTAGGGGCGCGGGCAGTGAGCGATCCACCCGTGTACCGTATCTGAGTGAAGCGGAAGGGCAGGTTGAGAACCAGGGGACCGGCCCTGAAGGTGGCGAGGAGACTCTATGCTCCAACCACGGAACCAGAGGCCACGAGGTCTAGAGGAACTGTGTCCAACTCCTGACACGTCCGCCGAAAAGGTAGCCATACTAGGGTCAGGGGACTTGGTACCGGTCCCTGAGAGGACCCGTGGCTGCTGGGGCAAAGTGTGCGGAGGCCCAAGCAGGAGAGTGGCGGACAGGCAGTGCTGAGAGAAAAAGCAATCTCTGAAATAAGGAACATAAAGGGGTGTCTTGGACAAGCTATCCCGGTTCACTAAGTACTATCCGGACTGAGATTGTGCAAAGACAGTACGCTGTGGTGCCACCAAAGTAAAAGCTAATAAACCGGGTATAGAACTCAGAGCTGTGTGTGAGACTGTTCATTTCCCGCCTGCGAAGTGGTAGACTGATAAGATACACAGGCCGCCGGAGACCTGTCTGCGAGACGCCCCAATTCCCTTCTCCTGCCTGAACAGCCCTGATGACTTTCCCTCACCGAACATCCTCACTGGTTGCCCTGGGGAACCGCACCCATGGGGAGCGAAACCACCAAAGCTGCAATCACATCATCCCCAGAGGTCCCGCACCACAGTGGCGGCCATTAATAGCCGAACACCACGGGTGGCGTCACGACCACCATTCCTAAATCCCTATTCCCAGAACTTTTATTGATACCGCCAGGGTCACGGAGTCGGGCTTCAACCCCCGGGACTCCCCAGCAGAACTGTTTCCCGGGTTCCGAGTAACCTACAGCCCTGGGGGACATGTCACATGCCCCAGAGGATTTCGCAAGCAATGCCCCCTTTGTAAACACTATAAAGTTTTCACTACATATAAGGTTCATACTATGGAATCGTAATTCGTAAGGAAGAATTAAAAAAAGGAATATTTGGTAGCAACAGGAATAAAATGAGAGCAGAAACTGATCCCTCTTGATCTGGTGTCATGTTCTCTTTATTGTCAGTTTGAAAACTGTAGGCTGCCTCTGTTTAAAGGGAACCTGCCACCAGGTTTTACCCATATAAAGTGGGACTACCATCAGTAAGCCTCTATGTCAAGCATTCTAGAATACTGTATATAGGTCCCCAGGCTGATCTGCATAATATTAAAAAATACCTTTTATTATACTCCCCTACAGGGCGTTTTTGTCCAATGGTCCAATGGATGTCGCTGATCTTGATCGGACACCTCCTTTCTGCTTGTGATTGCCGTCCTCCTTCTCTGCTTTGTGGGGATGACGCATCTACGTCATCTACACAGTATCCTCCATGGCGCTCACGCACTTCTCTCTGCCCTACTGAGGGCATAATATTGTATTGTGCGAGCGCTGTTTCACTTTTTTCCGTGACTGCACATTACAGTACTGTGCACTGCTCTCAGTATGGCAGTGAGGTGTGCATACGCAGGAGTGCAATGGAGGGAAGAGAGGCGGCGACTGATCAAGACCAGCGGCACCCATCAAACCAGACGGCCCTTATTTCACTATAATAAAGGCCTTTTTTTATGTTATTCAGATTCACATGGGTACTTACCGTATATACAGTATTCAATAATCCTGTATCTAAGGCCTCACTGATGGTGGAGCACTTTATTTTAGAAAAATCTGGTGACGGTTCCCTTTAAGAACTCATTCAGACTATTAGTTTTTCACATACATCCATGTTTATTATGAATAGAATTTGAACCTCTGATATATAGTCTATGGGAATTCTCATATCTGAGTTATTTTTTTCTACTGTAATTGAATACTGATCTTAGGGTCTGCTCAAATTGGGGATGCAAATTTGGATGCTGTCACTGTGTTTTTCCCGGACTGCTTGAAAAAAGCTTGAGCGAGCCGCAAAGGCAGGACAGGGGCAGGCAGAAAGCGAGAACAGGAGGGCAGAGAGACAGCACAGTGGCGGGCAGAGAATGAGAACAGGGAGATAGAGAGCGCTCACAGTCATTAGAAAGTGCACGCGGGGGGGCGCACAGATGAGCAGAGAGAGCACACGGGGTCAGAGACAGCACATGCACAATTAATTACTGGCTGCCATCTTAGAATGCTTGGGTATACAAAGATGGTGGGCGCGAGATGCATCACACCGCTCAGCTGCAAGATTACAGTAATTATGTTGGAGGAAACATGGTGGTAGTTAATAAAGTAGATAACGAAGTGTCCCTGTCTATTTTGTATGCAATAAAGGATTTCTTTTGTTGTTTTCACTTTATTGAAAGTATTGCTAATGGCTGGCTGTCATACTGACGCTGACATTAGCAATAGGGCTTGATGTCTGCTGCCAAAAAAGCTGACATCGTCCCCTTTATTACCCAGTGTGCTACTGCCAGTAGGGCAGCTGAAAGAGGGGGGTGACAGTTAATTTTGGCGTTTTTCGTGGAGGCGCCAACTCTAGGGCAGCTACTGGCTGTAATTTTCAGTGTGGGAGACCCAGAATGCTTGGGCCTTACCACGCTGAGAATTCCAGCCCCCTGCTGCCTGGGCTACCTTGGCTGGCAAACAAAAATACAGAGAAGCTTGCGACAATTTTTAAAAAATATTTATTTAAATGACTAAAAGAAAAATAGGGTTCCCTTGAATTTTTCATTGCCAGTGGAAGTAGCACCAGGCAGCAGGGGGTTGGGAGCCAGTAGATGTTTGGTTTCCCTGCGCTGGCAATAGAAAATACAGCAAAGCCCTACAAATTTTTTCCAGGAATTAAAAAAGGGGGGTGGGGGAGGGACCGCACAGGGGGGAGAGAGGGCCGTCACCCCCAGCGCCACAGAGCCTGCCCCCATTGTGATGTTACTGCCTTCCCGATGTGATAGTGGGCCCACATCTAGTATATTATTCTATTTACTATGGGCCCTCACTCAGAGAATTAGTTGCCAGCTCCTTGCCTGTTGTGCCCGTCGCAGATGTTTGCGGGCACACCTGGCTCCTGCGTGCCCCGTTGATGTCACGTCTGCGGAGCGCCAACTTCTCTCCTGATGGGGCTGACGTCCTGCTGATTGTCACCTGAGACCAGTTAGTTCTTAGGCCCATACTAAAAAAATAACATAGCCCCAGACAAGTCCTTCACCAAATTCCTGCAAATCGACCCCAAAACCCGCCCCAATGGTGGTTAAGAGAACTCCAAACAAAAAGCTTCCAAATTGTTTCAGTGTGCTCCCCAAAGAAAGTGTTGGGAAATACTGTGAACAAAGCCCGCACTCCTGAAGATGTGTCCACTAGAAATCCGCGTCAATATCGCCTGCCTGAAAAAACATGGTGTGAACACAGGCCTAGCAGTGGTGTATTATATCATTGCCATACACACTATACGTAGAGACATGCTCCATATTGTAGAGCTATACCAAGGCTCCTGGAGTCGGGAGCCGGTGTTCCCCGGTGATAATGGAGGAGCGGGGCTTCTTGTCAGTGCGGCATGATGTGTAGTAGTTGTTGTGAGGAGCAGTGCGCATGCGCAGTCCGGGCGCAGCCTCCGCTCTCTCCAGTGAGCGCCGTGCGGGCTGCAGGCGGCTGCAGTGGGACCAGGTGTTGGGTTTCTCCGGAGCGCAGCTGTGAGGGCACCTCTGCCTGCTGCACCCTGATGCCCTCGGCCCCAGCTGCCCTCCCTGCCTGCTCCCATCCCGCTCCTAGCACCTAGCCCTGTCCCCTCCCCGTCCTCCAGCACCACCATGCCCCTCACCCTGCTGCACGCCGCTCTCCGGCACTAGCCGCCCTCTGTCCACCCTTCCCCCGGCCGAGCTGCCCCCGTCATGTCCCTCCAGCCAAGGGAGGCCGTATACTCGAGGTCGGGGTAAAGGCCTAGTGTGCAGAGCTCCTTCCGTCCTCCTCGTCCACCCCTCCCCACTCCTCACACCGAGCCCAGCATCAGCCGTCATCATGGCAGAGGAGCAACAACAACAACAAGCGGCGGCGAAGAAGCAGCGGCCCGAGCAGCCCCAGCTGCCCTCCACCTCCCCGGGGGCACTGCCCTCCTCCTCACCAGGGGCACTGCCAGCCCTGGTCACAGGACTGCAAGGGACAGAGGCCAGTGCACTGCAACAGAAGATCAAGAACTCCATCTGGTGAGCAAAATGTCATTCATTCATCTGCCATTGTATGTACTATATGTGTGATGTCATCAGCTCCAGCTACACCTGTATATGAGTGTGATGTCATCAGCTCCAGCTGCACATGCATGAGTGTGATGTCATCAGCTCCAGCTGCACATGCATGAGTGTGATGTCATCAGCTCCTATACACTGTATATGAGTGTGATGTCATCAGCTCCTAATACACCTGTATATGAGTGTGATGTCATCAGCTCCTAATACACCTGTATATGAGTGTGATGTCATCAGCTCCTAATACACCTGTATATGAGTGTGATGTCATCAGCTCCTAATACACCTGTATATGAGTGTGATGTCATCAGCTCCTAATACACCTGTATATGAGTGTGATGTCATCAGCTCCTAATACACCTGTATATGAGTGTGATGTCATCAGCCCCAGCTACATATGATGTTGAGGTCAGGCCTCTGGGAACATGTAATCGCTTCCAGGACGCCTTCTTTTTTGCTACACTGAAGACCGTTCTTGATGACTTTGACTGTTATATTTGGTGTTGTTGTCCTACTGCATTTGAAGTTGATCAGACCTTGATAGTATTGTATAATGGATAACTGCCTGCATTTCTCAGCATTGAGTGCACCATTAATCCGTACTAAATCCCTAATTCCGTTTGCTTACATGTAGCCCTAAAGTTGTAAGGAACCTCCACCATGCGTGGTCGACTGCAGACAGTCACAAATACAGTCTTTGATATGAAACCAAGGCCAAGTGACTCGATTATGCACAAAAATATAAGAATGGGGTGCAGAAAAACATCAGCAGGAGCTCTGGACTGAGGAGTCAAAATGTGAGCTATCTGGCTGTTAGGCTGTGTGCTCACGGTCCGGAGGAGCTGCATGTTGGATGCAGCTCCTCTGGACCTGAGTGAAGCAGCGGGTGCCCGCAGGAAGTCCGCAGCCACCCTGTATTCACCATGTGCGGCGGGTGCGGGGCGGTTTCTCCCTGCAGTCACCCGATGGGAGCCGCTTCCGACTCCCCAGCATGAAATGAACATGCTGCAGAGGAGCGGAATGCTGGCAACCTGCACCGCAGCTAAAAGATCGCTGCGGTCGGGTTAAGCATAGTGAGGATTGGATTTCTTGAAATCCCATCCACTATGCTGATACTGTACTACGCAGGATATTGGACGCAGCAGCTCGGAGGCAACCTAACGTGCGCATGCACATTCATGTCATGGTTGCCGCCGAAGGCAGTTTTAGATGCCGCAATTTCGCCCTCAACCTAAGGTGACGTGTCTCCCCAGAAGTTCCCACACAAACTGCACGAAACATCCGGTAGACTCCCGTCGCCGCTTCACACGCTGCAATTCCCAAAGGAATGTGGGTATACATGGTTAGCGCCGCAAGAACATAGGCATGCCAGACTGGTGTATTCCAAACCCCAAACACGCTGATTAGACAACGCAATAGCGTCTTGATTGGCTAGCCTGCGCAGGAAGGCTGGCAAATACGTGACGCCATTGCCATTGTGTAGTGTGAATGGACAGCTGTTCAAATATGGCGCCCTGTGAAGGGACAGCCAATGGAAACACAGTAGCCACCACCAATCATCGCTCATGGGGCACGGTGTCCAGCACGCTGTGGTACGCCTCCGGGAATTCAGTAGGCGACACTGATTCCATCCCTATCGCCCCTTCACACGCCAAAAGCAGGGAAAATCACCATCATAGTTGCGTCTGGTTTTCGAGCAGTGCTCTGAAATTGCAACCGGGTGAAACTTTCAAAAGCACCACCGGGTTCCCCAAATACACGCCGCAATTTCGTAGCAATTTCACGGTGGCGGGGCTCCGGTTTGCCTCTCCGTTTTCACACCACAGTTGCGGCGTGTAAAGGTACTCTTAGAGAAGGCAGTGTATTTACCAAAACACTGATGCGCGGAACAATCAGGGCCTACAGGCAACAATGAAGCATTAGGGAGGTTACTTACAAGTTTTGGGCTCTATTTCAATAGCGTTACGGATTTCGTAAAGATTAATGGGGTTCTTAATGCTGAGAAATAAATGCAAATACTTATCCATTATGAAATATCATCAGGGAGGTGTCTAATTGCATCTAAATTTTCTTTATGGCAGAAAAATGACACCAAGCAAACATCCATTGTCATTGAAAGGGTTTTCTCAAGAGTAAGGTTCATTTAAATCAATCAATCTTGGAATAATAATAATTTCCACATTTGGATGTGTTTTAAAAGAAAACTTCCTGTGCTGTGATAATCTTATATATGTGTCCCTGCTATGTACTGTGTAATGGATGTGTCTGACCATACAGGGACATGGTCTGATCATACCACATCTCCTGGGTCAGGGAGGATAAAATGGAGTCTACAGACATTACAGCTCAGGGTCGAAAATTGTTTCTTTGAGGTAAAATATTTTTTAAAAAACAGACAGGAAAATGTTTTACCTCAACAAAAGAATCAGCTGTAATGTCTGTATACCCTTTTTTGTCCTTCCCTGCCAAGGAGACGTGGTATGATCAGACTATGTCCCTGTACGGTCAGACACATCCATTACACAGTACATAGCAGGGACACATATTTAAGATCTCAGCCAAGGAACATTTTTTCTTAAACACCCAATTATGGAACATGTTCCAAGATCTATTGATTAAAATGAACTTTAAAATTAAAGGGAACCTGTCAGGTCGCTTTACGCCTCTAACCTATATCTACCTGTCCCTGCACTTTCCTAGCTGTTCTCTAACCATCCCTGTCTGTTCTAAAAGCGCCCTATAAAGAGGGAGAAAAATAACTTCTATACTTGCATACAGTCTCCATTTGGAGACTGGAATGGCGGACTCCGGTACTGCATTCCTTCTCCTTACTTGGTCTCCACACGCCCCGCTGGGTGTCATCGTTCCGTCTCTTGATCTGCTCCTATTTTTGATGTTGCCTCCTCTTTTGCTCCGATGAAGCACCGGCCGGAAAGTTATATCCGGTCTGATGCATTGTGGGGCTCCGCACGCTCCATCGGGGCGTGCGGAGACCAAGGAAGGAGGAGGAATGCAGTACCAGAGTCTGCCTTTCCAGTCTCCAAATGGAGACTGTAAGTATAGAAGTTATTTTTCTCCCTTTTTATAGGGCGCTATTGCAGACCGGTATGGTTGGGGAACAGTTCGGAAGGTGCTGGGACAGATAGAGATATGTCAGGGGTAAAGCGACCTGACCGGTTCCCTTTAACTTGTGGGAAAACCCCATTAAGGACTCTTCAGTTTTAAGAAGAGCATGGAGTCCTAGGAGTGGTGTTATGGCCCCATGGAGTACTGATCTGAACATGAAGAGACAGAAGGATTTACACAAGCCTTCATACACAGGAGATGTGTGGTTAGCTCTCCAAGATGTTTGGATCAACTTCCCTTCCGAGTTCCTTTCAAAACTTAGTGCAAATGTACCTAAAAGATTTGGTGTTTTTATTCTGTAGTGAAGGCAAAGAGGGAGATCACAGCAAATACTGTTGTGATGTAGATTTCTCTTTGTTCATTCACCTTGCAATTTTGTTATTTGTAAAATAAAATATTAATATTTTATTCTTGAAAGCATTTTTTACATTTCAGCATTTATTTCACACCTGCCTAAAACTTTTTAACAGTACTATATATATGTACTGTATGTACTGAGACCTCGAACATCAGCTGGTCCATACATATATACACGCCACATGTAACTCTACAATATGTCACTATGTATGTACATACAGAAGCTATTTGGAAACATTTAAATAATCACACATGTATGTAACATTACAATAAGTATAGGATAGCTTCAAAAATACCTGTGGACAAATACATTTTTGAATGTCCCCAGATATATTTACTTCACAACAAAAGTACATAAACTCTGTTCATATGTGTATATATGAGATAACCTGTAAACTAATTAATTTGTCATGTGACCTTTACATATATCATCTTTGATGTGTGTACAAATCATTGGACAAATGTACAGTATACAGCAATCTGTGCACTGAGGTGACCTGGTCCTGTGTTATCTTATACATGCATAGGTCATGTGACATCAAGTCCTCCATGTGTACATGATGTGCCTTCTCACACATAACAATGTCATCTCATACATGTGTGTGTATATATCACTTATACATTCACAATCTTATATGTATTTATATCACCTGTAAAATCCCAAATATGTAAATTTAAAAGGTCTGTACTCTCACACGTAAATATTTATATAACCTGTATATATTTATATGACCTGTACACTCTCACGCATGTATATATTTATATGACGTGTACACTCTCATGCATGTATATATTTATATGACCTGTACACTCTCATGCATGTATATATTTATATGACCTGTACACTCCCATGCATGTATATATTTATATGACGTGTACACTCTCATGCATGTATATATTTATATGACCTGTACACTCCCATGCATGTATATATTTATATGACCTGTACACTCCCATGCATGTATATATTTATATGACCTGTACACTCTCATGCATGTATATATTTATATGACCTGTACACTCTCATGCATGTATATATTTATATGACCTGTACACACTCATGCATGTATATATTTATATGACCTGTACACTCCCATACATGTATATGTCCATACTGCCTGGACTCCAGTGCCACCTCGTACATGTAAATGTGATATGTGCGGCATGGTTGTCTCCTGGGCTCACTCATTGTTCTTGTGCAGCCTGGTTCAGGGTATAAATAGAAGTTGGTAGTGGCGGCTCTCGATGTGTTTTCTATGTGGAGGAGGAGGGGTAGGTGAGATATTTATTTTGCAGCTACAAGGAAGACTGCTGCCTGTACTCTGTGCACACAGGGCGCTGCAGATCTCTGTGTAGGGATGGGTACAATGCCATCTTCCCATCACCCTGCAGATCATTGGATGGAGACGGTGGTTGCTTTCCTAAGGGATGACATATTTGTACAAGAATAACAAAGGTGGTCAGATGTAGTCTCATTTGCTGAATGGCTGGCTGCTGTTTTTTTCTATCATCAGGTCACTACACTGATGCATTATGGGAGTGTCTAATACTGATGGATAAAAATCACACCTGTTTAGACGGTTTATTGGCACGATCTGCACCCATACCATGCTCATCATGTTATTAGGTTACAGTCATGATTAATGGGGTTCCTGGAGCCCTTGCTAGACTACAGAGATGTATATATTTGTGCCCTCCTCTGCACTGGGCTGGGTAGAAACCGTCTGAGGAGGCTGTTTACATTCCCTTGCAGCTGGTATCATGTCATTTTTCTGACAAAATGGCTACTGAGTGCAGACCTTGATTTAATACATATAGACACCCTTTTATGCATAATTTACGTCCCCAGTGTTTTCTAGCAGATTTAATAAATGTGATTTCCAACCTCTCTGCTGGATTAAGCATTAGTCTTTGCATACAATGGCTTGGGGCTGTTGATGTGTTCATATATTTTTTTGCAAGCTCCTTCTATTGTACTAGTACAGACATATGCATTGTTTGTGGTGCCAGCTGTGCAGCACGGGGCAGTCGCTGCAGATCGGATGGGATCAGGGCTGTTTGTGAGAAATACAAGATTAGTAGGGAAATGCATGCATCATAGGATAAAGGAACGCTGTTCATTCTGGAACCCAACTGGTTAAACCATGTTGTCAAGATTAGTGGTGATGGGAGGACTTGATCCCATGACCTTGTAGATTTAAGTGCAATGCTCTTAACACCAGATCACACATCCACACCCATTTAATAATTAATAAACATAATCTGCCCAGACCGTGCGGCTGGGGTAGCTAGCAGGAGTGTTATGTGCAGCATTTAGTGTAGTAAAGGCACACTCCCTTGGATGTCACTGAATTGGTGTGACAAATGGCAATCGTACACTTTGTTTTGGTAGCTAGTTTTACCCGGAGTGTGACTGATTCAAGCAATGTCAAGGTCATGTAAGGTGCATTAAATGAAGAACATATGTTGTCTTAAAACAGTTCTGTACCCATTAGCCTTCATTGTGATGCCTCAGTCAGGGACTGGTATAAGTTAGGCTGCTGTCACACTAGCAAATTTGCAAATCCCTGTCCATCCATTTTGAAGCTGATGACCACGGATCTGTTATGGCTTCCCATATTATCCTATCCACACGGATTGTGGCCATCTGTGTATGTCAGTTTTGTAACGGATCCGTTGGTGTCAGCTTTTTTCATGTACCCAGAAATGAAGACTGCTCCGTTACTGAGCTTCCTTGAAAACACCGGACACCAACTGACAGATACGGATCCAATGGTGTCCGTATGAAGTTATAACGGAACTCTATGGAGGATGGATCCGTGAATAAAATGGATCCGTGAAGCTGATCCCTTTTGCTGTACTGAGCATGCTCAGAAGCAAGGTACAGCTCATCCCATCCCTATCTCTGATGACGGATCCATTAGAAAAACGGTCCATGGACGTCAGTTGGCATCCTAACATGGGAGGCCGTAACGGATCCGTGGCCGTCAGTTTCAAAATTGATGGACACGGATTTGTAAGTATGCCAGTGTGAAAGCAACATTAGGCTACGTTCACATGCGGCATAATTGCCACGTGTTTTTTTTTTTTTTGCGCGGGCGTTTTTCCTGTATTATGTGGCCGTGCTATTTAGTGCCGGTAAAAAAACGTGGTGCATTCACACACTGCTTTATTTTACGGCTGCATTTTCCCACCAAGAGCGCAGGGGGAAGTGATTTCACATGGGGGCAGGAATAATCCTGTTCCCGTGTGACATCTGTGTACTTTCACTTTTGCAGTGTATCTACATACACTGTGAAAACGAATTAAAGGAAAGCAATGGTATTTAAAAAAAAATGCTCACCTCCCTGCCGAGTGTCGCAGGATGCAAGGCATCCACCTCGCTGCAGGACCTTAATCAGCGGACCGGCGGCAAACCGATCAGCTGATGTGTCACGTGACAGCATCAGCTGAGCTGTTAAAATTGGCTGCCAAAACCAATCAATTGATGATGACATGTCACGATCAGCTGATGATGTCATGTGACACATCAGCTGATTGCTACCGGCCAATCACTTCATTAAGGTCCTTGCAGTGATCGGACGTCTTCCCCTTTAGGTACCGGACAGCCGGCGGAGAGGTAAGTATTTTATTTTATTTATTTTTAATACCTTTTGTTAACTTTTATTTCGCTTTTCGCAGTGCATCTAGATACACTGCGAAAGCGAAACTCCAGGCCCGACATGACACACCGAGGAAGAAACACAGGATTCTTCCTCCCGTCATGTGACATCATATCCTGCTATTCCCCCAGCGCCCGCGATCATGGGCGCTGGAATACAGCATTGTCTGAACGATAGTACGTATTCCAGCTTTTTATAATGTCACCTATGGGAGAAAGCGTGCGCATATTTGCGCAAATAATTGACACGTTCATTCTTTTTACGTGCGTTCTTTCTCCCGCAAACGCGCAGCCAAAAAAAAACGCAGCGTCTGAACGGCAAAAGTGAATTTCCATTCACTTTAACGGCGGAAGAAGGTGCGCTTTTGCGGGAAAAGCGCTTGTAAATAGATGCAAAGATTACGCTCTGTGTGAACGTAGCCTTAGGGAGTATTTCTGCAGAGCATGATTGTTTCGGGGGAGGGGCGGACTCCTCTCTTGGTTGTGTGTATTTGTTACCGACAGGGGTTAAGTGGCAACGGTGAATTTCAGTATGAATTATTTTGTCAGTTCTGTATCCTGTAGCCACAGGTTGTTGCCTTTGCATTGATGATGGTACAGTTTCTGCCCCTATGGCTAAAGGGCCCGTCACACGCTACGATATCGTTGAAACATCACGGGTTTTGAGACGTTCAAACAACATCGTAACTACGTTGTTGCTTGTGACACGTAGATGCGACCAGCGATAAATCGGCTGATCGTTGATCGCAGGTTTATGATCCGGACCATAACTCAGTTGTTGATCGTCTGTCCAACCTGCAGCATCGGTGTGTGTGTGACACCTTATTAACGATGTCGTTTACGACTTTGCCTATTCTGGATTGAAGGACATAGGCGACCAAACGACCGCAAGTATCGTTCGCTTGTCGCGGAATTGTTGCTGCATCGTTCAAGATATCTGTAAATGTGACACCCCCAGCAGCGATGATTGAACATCGTTCAAGCGATTCAGGCCAAGTCGGATCGCCGACACATTGAAGCATGTAACGGGCCCTTTAGGGTAAGTGCACACTGGGCGGGTTTTCGGCGGTTTACCAGTGTAAACCGCCGTTTTGTTTACATTAGTTTTATGTTAATTTATGTTAATCCAAACCGGCGTTTGGATTAACATTAAAACTAATGTAAACAGCCCAAGGCTGTGCACACAGCGGCGGTTACCCAGCGTCATCCGTTGCTAACCCGCAGGTTTCCCAGCGGGTTAGCAAAGAATGATCATGTTCTAAAAACCGGCGGTTCTGCAGCGGCTGCAAGCAGAATCATGTGCTGCTTCCAGCCGCTGCAGAATCGCCGCCGAGAACCCGCTGGGCAGCCGCCGGATACCGCCCGCACATACCCGCCAGGAAGCCGGTGGACGGCGCCGGAGCTTCCTGGCGGGACCCGCCAGCTGCCGCCGACAAACACGCCGGGTAAGTGTGAACTTACCCTAAGGCTGCATGACAACTTTGTTACAACTAGACCCATAGCCAAAGATCGTGCTATGCTACATCACAGTCTAAAGGGCCCGTTTCACGCTTCAATGGTTGAACGATCCAATCATTGATCCGACTTGACCTAGATCGCTTGAACGTCGTTCAATGATCGCTAGTGAAATGTCAAACGTACAGCTATCTTTAACGACGTAGCAATGATTCCGCGACAAGCAAACGATACTTGCGGTCGTTAGATCGCCTACATCCTTCAGTTCTCAATAGGCGAGGTCATTAACGACATCGTTATCGAGGTGTCACACACAGCGATGCTGCAGGTTGGACAAACGATCATCGTTTGGTTTAAGGTCCGGTTCAAAAACCTCCAGTGAATGATCTGCGCAATTATCGTTGAGCGGACGTACGTCACACTGAACGATGTTGTTATGACGTTGTTTGAACAACTGAAAACCTGTGATGTTTCAACGATATTGTTAACGATATCATAGCGTGAAACGGGCCCTTTAGGCCGGTTTCACACTACTGTTTTTTGGAATCCGGGAGAATCTAGCTGAAACTATATACACCTGCATCTGTTTTTTCCCCCATTGACATTCAATGGGGATGCAGGAACATGCGGGTGCATATGGTTGTATCTAGTTCCAGACAGATCCGGGTGTCAGCAGTTTTTGGCTGAAAACAAAAATGCAAAATGTTATGATTTTGTTGCCTATTTAAAACCCGGAAGCACTCGGATCCGTCGCTATGCAGCTGGCATTAAAATGGAGCTCTGTGGAGCCCAGATCCAGCGGCAGCCGCATCCCGATGGATCAGGATATGGTTTTTTTCATTGAGCATGCCCAGAAGTCATCCAATAAAGAAAGTGGCGCTCATCTAGGTAAAATTCAGTTTTAGTCTAAGCTTAAAGGGATCCTGTCACCTCCAGAACACCTCCTAAGCTATCAAAACATGTCCCTGCAGCATCCTATCACTAATCTCACACTCCTTTTGTCTCCTAAAAGCATCTCTCTGTCTGTTTGCACTGCTTGTGCAGGCTTTACCCTCCCCCCTCTATCACTCACAGAATGCAAATCATTAGTCCTGCCTTCAGCTGCACATCACAACAGAGGGTGGATCATTCAGGCTTGCAAAACAGCCGCGCCTGGTGACTAAAGAATATAGCCCCTGCTAATTATAATCACTAATGACTAAGTATTAAAACTTTCACAGGATGCTTTTAGGAGACAAAAGGAGTGTGAGATTAGTGATGGGATGCTGCAGGGATATGTTTTGATAGCTTAGGAGGCATTTTGGAGGTGACAGGATCCCTTTAATTAAAAGCCAGCACAATGTTAGGAGAGAGTGCAGGGGAGAGGGCATAGGAGGAAGGAGCGGGGACTACAGCTGTTTCACGCAACTGCACTTCTACTGGTCCATACCTCTTGTTGTTCTATGCCCAGAAGCCAGTTTCGTATAACACACCAACTGGGGGCGTGTCATTTTTCACCAGATCTGTAAAAAAAAAAAACTTACATAACCTGATGCAACTGGATGCTACCACATCGATATTATGTTGGAGCCATCAGCCGGATCAGTAATAATACCGGAACGAGAGCATCCAATTGCATAAGGTTTTACAATAGGTGGGGGGGGTGCAGGTTTTCAGTGTATCCCCGCCATATAAAAAAACCAGTAGTGTGAAACCAACCTAACACAATTTATTGTGTTTACTTTGTACAGTGCAGCTTTTGCACCAAAAACGGATCCTTACAAAACGCAGCAATACGCTGTGTGTGAACACAGGCTTACATTCTACTTTTATGTATGCATGGTGCTGGCGGGTGCATTATAGCCAATACCCACAGACTAAAAACTATATGCACATGAATATTTGCAGCAATTTTTTTCTGCAGCAAAAACTAGAGCGTTTGTAAAAATAAAATGCCCCAAAGTTCCAAACAATATGTTTGTCTGAGTTGATGTCCATTTTGGTGGGGTCAAAGTAGTCATGAAATCGACTGACTTGAACTTCAGAAATATTTCATAAATTGAGTATAGTTAATTCCCACTTACTGCATAGTGTTTTGCATATTTACAATTAAAGTTTTTTTGTGTTAGAAAGTTGTATTCCAATAAATATATTTTATGTTTTACCTAAATAGTCTGAGTATTGTATCATAATTATGATTAAAAGACTGATGTTGCCATTTTACCACAATAAATGTATCACTTAAACATGTATGATTGAGTCTGAGTCAGATTCAGGGACATTGAGGAGTCGGAGATTTGGCTTACGACTCCACAGCACTGTTTTTTTTTTCCCCCTTATTAATTTAAAGGGAACCTGTCACCTGATTCTAAGTCCCTACACTATCTCTAGCTGTCCCTACACCTTCCTAGCTGCTCCCTATCTATCCCTTTCTTATCTAAAGTGTCCCTATTAAACATGTGTAAAAGAAGTATAAACTTACTGCAGGCCCCGTGGTTGGGGGACTGGGTAGGCGTGGCCACGCTTCCTTCATCACACCTCTGTGGTGTAATGCACGCCCCGCTGGGTGGCATTATTCTGTATCCACTCTGCCCCCAGTATTTGGAATCTCCCGCCCTCTGTGTAGTTCTATGCATCGGCCGGATGTCACATCCGGCGCAGTGCATTATGGGGCCAGTCACGAGATCGGCCCTAGTGCATTATGGGGCCGATCACGTGATCGGCCCAGCTTCAGTAAGCGCATTGCGCATGCGCAGAGCCGGGCCGATCATGTGATCAAGCCCATAATGCACTGGGGCCGATCAAGCAACCGGCCCCATAATGCACCGCGCCGGATGTGACGTCTGGCCGGTGCATAGAACTACACAGAGGGCGGGAGATTCCAAATTGTGGTGCATTACACCACAGAGGTGTGATGAAGGAAGCGTGGCCACGCCTACCCAGTCCCCCAACCATGGGGACTGCAGTAAGTTTATACTTCTTTTTCACATGTTTAATAGGGACACTTTAGATAAGAAAGGGATAGATAGGGAGCTGCTAGGAAGGTGTAGGGACAGCTAGAGATAGTGTAGGGACTTAGATTCAGGTGACAGGTTCTCTTTAAAGGATTGCAAAACCCCTGAAAGAATTGACATCCTCCAAATTTGAAAAAGCGGTTTGGCTATGTGCTGACACTGAGTTTTTGCTGCAGATTTTTAGACATCACAAATCTGCACCTACTGGCAGAAATATACACCCAAAACATCCTTGTTCTTGCTTTGTTTTTACCACGTTGTGTCATGTGGATTGTACTGTGTTTTCTTAACAATTGGTCACGGTTGTGACTATGTATGAAGCTAGGTTAGGGTAAGTTCACACTTACCCGGCGTGTTTGTCGGCGGCAGCTGGCGGGTCCCGCCAGGAAGCTCCGGCGCCGTCCACCGGCTTCCTGGCGGGTATGTGCGGCCGGTATCCGGCGGCTGCCCAGCGGGTTCTCGGCGGAGATTCTGCAGCGGCTGGAAGCAGCACATGATTCTGCTTGCAGCCGCTGCAGAACCGGCCGGTTTTTAGAACATGGTCATTCTTTGCTAACCCGCTGGGAAACCTGCGGGTTAGCAACGGATGACGCTGGGTAACCGCCGGTATGTGCACAGGCTTGGGCGGGTTACATTAGTTTCAATGTTAATCCAAACGTTGGTTTGGATTAACATAAATTTAAATAAAACTAATGTATGCAAAACGGCGGTTTACACAGGTAAACCGCCGAAAACCCGCCCAGTGTGCACATACCCTTAGAATGGTAAAAAAGAAAGTTTCAAAATGTCATAATGTTACTTGGGGCTGTGCTGTATTTTTGGTTACCAATCCAGGTACAGCAGGCAGGTACGGGCTGCCACCCAACCCCAGCTGCCTAGTTGTCCCTCACTGGTAATCCAAATACAGCAGAGCGCTTTTAAAAAAAAAAATATTTCTTGAAATAATTTAAGAAAAAAAATAAACAACAATATGACTTCACAGTATTTTTGGTTGCCAGCCAGGTACGCCTAGGTAGCTGTGGGCTAGAATCCTCAGCATGAAGTAGCCCACAGCCACCACAGAAAATGGCATATTCATCATAGTGCCAATTTCTGGAGCTGTACCAGACTCTTCCAGCTACCCTGTGGCAGTGGCAAACTGTTTTTTTGTAATCAGATACTGGTTTTGCAACAAAAACAGATCCATAAAGGATCCTGTTTTTGCCCATTCATTTTAATGGTGTCCAGTAACATCCTGTTGCTTCAGGTTGCTACTGGATCTTGTCTTTTGCAGAGTCCAAAAAACCACATCCTACTGGATCTGTACCGGATCCATCATTGTACTAATAGGAGTTAGTGGTTGCTGGATCTGGTTTCACCAGATCATGGCGGATCCAGTATGCTTACTGAGCATGTGGGTCTCATTAGAAGGTAAATAGATAAAGCTTACCAGTTTCCCACTGCTTGCTTCCAGGGTCGCTCATTAAGCTTCATGAATATTCACTGCACTGAACTGCAATGGCCAATCACAGATGCTGTCACAAAGTGACTATTACAGTCGGACTGCGCCTCCACAATGTGTACCGGTGTCTGTGCTTGGTTGCGATATGCATTAGTGAATGGCAACCAACTTGCCATCATATGTGTGTAAAATAAATAAGTAATGGTAAAGAAAATGCATAGGGGTCCTCCGTAGTTATCATTCTCGGCACAGATAAAGCAGACCTGCGGGCCTCAGTCCCCCAGCTGTATGCTTTATATTGGCTGAATATCAAATACTGTTACTGTTTTTTTTGGTTTTTTTTTGTTTGTTTGTTTATTTAAATAAATAATTTTTAAAAAGCGGCGGCACTGGGTCCCCCGCCCCCAATTTGATATACAGCCAAGATAAAGCATTGGGAGGCACATAATTATTGCCCCCCTCCAAGGTAAGAATAGCAGTTTGCTGCCGCCCCAAAATTTGGCGCTTTCATTAGAAGCGCCAAATCCTGGCACGTTAGGCGGATCTTCCCGATGCCCTGGTGAGGTGGCATTGGGGTGATAGAAGGATTTAATGACAGCTGAGTATTGACCGGACCCCTACACGGTTTTTTTTTTTTTTTCTTCCCCATTATTTATTTTACACACACATGATGGGAGGTTGGTTGCCATACTCTAATGTATATGGCAATCAAGCACAGACACCATATAGTTTGTGGGGGCGCAGTCTGAGTGCAAAGGCCAATCTTTGACTTTGTCGCAAATGCTGTCACAGAGAGTGAGCATCTGTGATTGGCCATTACAGTTCAGTGCAGTGAATATTCATGAAGCTTAATGTGCGGCCCTGGAGGCAAGCAGAGGAAGATTGGTAAGCTCTCTACCTGTCTTGGAGGATCGGCAAGTTAAAAAACCGAATCTTAGTGGACTGAACTGGATGGTACCATTTCGTTATTATACCATTACTGCAAAAATCAGTATGATACCACCTGGTTCAGTCCATTAAAGATCTGTTCTTTTAACTGATCTGTGCCTGATTGCAAAAAATGCTAGTGTGAAACTGCCCTAAAGTTAATTTCACATGGCTGATTTTTGGAATCTGGGGGGGATAGAGGAAAAATGAAAAACCCAGGATCTGGTATCTCTCCAAGATATCGACTCTGCGTCAGCAGGCGTCTCCCACCCTTTGGGCAGCCATGTCGGCCCTCGGATCGATGACTTCCTGCATTCCATCAGTCATGTGGGCCCAGTCTCACTCTCGTTGTCTACAGGATCATTTCCGGTCACATTGGGACAGACTGCCTGCATCCCTAAACAGAAGGTTTCGCCTGTCTGGGAGAATCACCTCGTCTGTCCTCTGGTGGTTGAATCCCAGAAACCTGCTCAAGGGGATTGCCTGGGCCCAGATGCCTCTTGTTACCTTGACAACAGATGCCAACAGAGGGGGTGTGGTGTTATGGTTGCCCACACCCCACTTCAGGGTATCTAGAGTCACTCCAGCAGCTCCCGGTTCTCCAACTACCTGGAACTGAGGGCAGTCGAGGAAGCCCTCCCGGCAGCTCAGGATATAGTCGGGATCTCACGTTCTTGTATGTTCCGACAATGTCACCACCGTGGCGCATCTCCACCATCAGGGCGGTACGAGGTCCGACTCCCTGAAGTCCGTGTCCTCCCGGAGCTTCCTCTGGGCCAAGCAATTCCTACCCCTTTCCGCAGTCCACCTGAAGGGTCCTTGAATCTTCAGGCAGTCGCCAAGATGTACACCCATGAGAGTGGAGCTTGGACCAAGCAATTTTCTGCTCACTGGTGGCGAGGTGGGGTACTCCGGAGAAAGACCTTTTTGCATCCAACGGAAATTGAAAAGTCGCAACATTCTTCTCCCTGATCCTACGGGACAACGTGGTAGCGGTGGATGCCTTCTCCCAAGAATGGACCTTTTGTCTGGCTTATGCCTTCCCACCTATCCCTCTTCTTGGAAGAATCCTGAGGAAGGTCAGGGAGGGTGGAGTTCAAACTATCCCAGTAGCTCCTCTGTGGCCAAAGAAGAGTTGGTACAACCTAATCGGCTCTCAAAGTCTTACGAAGTCCAGACCCCAGCTTACTATCGCAGGGTCCACTATTCCACCTAGATCCTCAATGGCTCAAATTAGCTGCCTGGCTTCTGAGGCCCAGGTGCTGAGGGCCCATGGCCTTTCTGATAAGGTTGTGGCTACTTTGCAGAAGTACCGTAAGCCAGTCATTCATGCTATCTACAATAAGATCTGGAAACAATTCTCCTTCTGGTGTGGTTCTCATCCGCCTGATCCACTCCAGCCTAATATATCCCAAATACTAGACTTCCTCCAGTGTTGTTTAGACTTGGGCCTTCAGCCCAGCACTTTGAATGTGCAGGTTTCGGCTCTCAGTTCTGTCTTTGATGCGGATATGGTGAGCCACAGCTGGATCCGCCGGTTTATGGTGTCTGCTAGTAGGCTTTGTCAACGGCAGAGAGTCCTCACACCCTCCTGGGACCTCAATTTGATCCTAACTGGGCTTTCACGGTCTCCTTATGAACCGCTGTCATCCTGTAGTATACGCTCTCTCTCACAAGGCTTCTTTCCTTGTTGCCACTACTTTTACTCGGAGAGTCGGGGAGCTTCAAGCCTTATCCATCCGGGAAACATACTTGACAATCCGAGACGACAGCATTGTCTTTCAGCTGGACGCTTAATTTCTCCCCAAGGTGGTCTCTGATTTCCATCGCTCCCAATCCATCATTCTTCCTTCTTTTTGTCAGCATTCTCAAACTCCAAGGAAGGAAGAATCCATTTCATTGGATGTCCGCATTACACTATCTCGACCTGAGGGCTCCTTGGTGTATTGATCACAACCTATTTATCCAACCATACAGACAGAATAAGGGCAAAAAGGTGGCTAAAAGCACTATAGCCAACTAGATCAAGCACGCCATTACAGATACCCAGGGCCGGCTCCAGTTTTCTGTGGGCCCCGGGCAAAAGGTCTCAGTGGGCCCCCTTTAAGTACATATCGCGGACTATATATATATATATATATATATATATATATATATATATATATATATATATATATATATATATATATATATATATATATATATATATTGCCGCACACTTACCGCAAGCCCCATAGACAATGCATGGGGCTTGCCGCAAACGTGCAGCAAGTGCAGCCGCTAGGCGGAAAATGCGGCAGATGCAGGTTTTTTTTACCGCAACTGCCACATTTTAAAAAAAACTCCTATGTAAAGGCAGCCTTACAGGAACAGTGACTGCCGAATCCAGCAAGAGCTGTTTCTGACAGTGAGTATATTACACGTTGTTAGGAGCGGGCTAAAATGCGATTGCGTTCCCTTGCGCTTTTTAAAAATACCCTTCAAATGCAAAATGTTGCATTTTTGTGCGTCTGAGGATGCTTGGAATATACACAAGCATCCTGAAGCACACAAATAATGCAGACAGCTCAATGGAGCCGCACTGCCATATGGTGGCACCGCAGCCAAGCGGAGTGTCTGGCCGTCCAGATCTCTCTCTCTCCTCACCTTTCTTCTCGCTGCTCCGGTCTCCTCCGGTCGCTCTGCACATATCAGCACAGTGATGACATCGTGCCCCTCCATGCTGAGCTGCAGAATGCAGACAGCGGCAGAAGAGACTATGGAGAAGAATGCTGCTGGCAAAGGTGGCTGAGACTATAGGAGCGGAATCCGCGGGGGGCTACCACTGGTACACATACTTCGTACACATGCGGCTCTGCTCCGTACACTTCGTACACACGCGGCTCTGCTACGTACACCTCATACACACGCGGCTCTGCTCCGTACACCTCGTACGCACGCAGCTCTGCTCCGTACACCTCGTACACACACGGCTCTGCTCCGTACACCTCGTACACACACGGCTCTGCTCCGTACACCTCGTACACACACGGCTCTGCTCCGTACACCTCGTACACACTCGGCTCTGCTCCGTACACCTCGTACACACTCGGCTCTGCTCCGTACACCTCGTACACACACGGCTCTGCTCCGTACACCTCGTACACACACGGCTCTGCTCCGTACACCTCGTACACACACGGCTCTGCTCCGTACACCTCATACACACGTGGCTCTGCTCCGTACACCTCGTACACACAAGGCTCTGCTCCGTACACCTCGTACACACATGGCTCTGCTCCGTACACCTCGTACACACAGGGCTCTGCTCCGTACACCTCGTACACACACGGCTCTGCTCCGTACACCTCGTACACACACGGCTCTGCTCCGTACACCTCGTACACACACGGCTCTGCTCCGTACACCTCGTACACACACGGCTCTGCTCCGTACACCTCGTACACACACGGCTCTGCTCCGTACACCTCGTACACACACGGCTCTGCTCCGTACACCTCGTACACACACGGCTCTGCTCCGTACACCTCGTACACACACGGCTCTGCTCCGTACACCTCGTACACACGTGGCTCTGCTCCGTACACCTCGTACACACACGGCTCTGCTCCGTACACCTAGTACACACTCGCCTCTGCTACATTCACACTGTAAATCCCTCCTGACCCCACACATAACCTTCACCTAATTGCCATACACCTAGTACACACTCACCTCTGCTACATTCACACTGTAAATGCCTCCTGACCACACACAAACTTCACCTTATTTGAGCATCATTGATGGCCAGCAGAGTCCTGGATACACTGAGGAGCTGATCATGAGACCCCTGACTCCTCCCCTCCATGTGACATCATCGCAGGTCCTGTAAGCACAGAGTGTGTGCAGCTCTGTCGCTCCGTGGAGGGGGGAGGAGGGAGACCTCCGGTGCTGCAGCCTGCAGGAGCCTGAAAATGACCCCCCAGCTGCCCCCTGGATATGGCTCTGGCTGTGGGGGCAGTGCTCAGGGGCCCCTGAGGCTAGGGTCACACTTGCATTGTGACCCTAGCCTGATGCAAGTATTGTATGTTGCAACGCTGCTATGCGCTGGAGGCAGCCCATAGAAACCCGACGTTTACCGTGACAACCACTCGTTGTCAATGTAAACTGCGGGTTTCTATGGGCTCAGTTGCTGGCAGCGCATAGCGTTAAACGCTCTGCGCTGCAGCAGACAATACTTGCGTCAGGCTAGGGTCACAACACAAGTGTGACCCTAGCCCTCAGGGGCCCGGTGGGCCCCCTCCAAGCCGTCGGGCCCCGACACTTGCCCAGGTACGCCGGGTGCTGACGCCGGCCCTGCAGATACCCACATCAACCAGCATCTGTCACCACCATCTGGGTTTACCGCTCATTCCACCAGATCTGCAGCATAACAGAGCTTATTTTAGAAATGGCCGCTTAGCCCCGCCCCCTCCGGTAATGTCACAGCTTCTACCCGCCCTGCTATATGGTTAACATAGAGCAGGGCGGGGAAAGGTGGTAATGTCAGAGCAGGAGGCCGGCCGCCCCGTCTCCTGCAGTGACATCACCGCTTATACCTGCCCTGCTCTATGTTAACCATAGAGCAGGGCGGGTATAAGCGATGACGTCACCGCAGGGGGTGGAGCTAAGCGGCCATTTCTAAAATAAGCTCTGTTATGCTGCAGATGAGGGAGACAATGATTGGCATCAGGGAGGCAGCGGTGGGCAGATTAAACATGCAGGGGCTGTGAATTTGCCCTTTGGCTCCAACCTCTAGCCACCTCCTTTATGGCTGCAGGATGTAAGTTTTCTAAGTGTATTTACTCAGGGTACAGGGGGCTCAAGGGCTGGGGGACCCCTTGCCTGAATGCAGCAGACATGCTGCATTCAGTGCTGTAATGAGATTACCATGCCTGGTTTGGTGACAGGTCCTCTTTAAATTCAAGATATGCAGCAGTGTTCGCACTTTGCCTATGTGTTGCTTATTTTGAGCCTATTTAGCATTACAATCTGCTGGAAGTAATAGTGTTGAAGTGGGTGGGGGGGCAGGATGTGACATCTTCTTTTTTTTTTTTTTTTTTTTACCAAAGTATCCAATCTTTATTGAAACAGACACACAGCACCTACAAATCCACATCAAAAACACACCGTGCGGCCAGGGATGATTTTGATGCATATACAGTCATATGAAAAAGTTTGGGCACCCCTCTTAATCTTACTCTTTTTAAACAAAAAAAAAAAAAAAATTAATTTTTTTGCATCAGCTACTTCAGTGTGATATATGTAATAACTGATGGACACAGTAATATTTCAGGATTGAAATGAGGTTTATTGTACTAACTAAAAATGTGAAATATGCATTATTTAAAAATTTGACAGGTGCCAAAGTATGGGCACCCTTCTGATTTTTCATTTGAATACTCCTAACTACTCTTTACTGACTTACTGAAGCACTAAATTGGGTTGGTAACCTCATTGAGCTTTGTAGTACATAGCCCGGTGTATCCAGTCATGAGAAAAGCTATTTCAGGTGTCCACTTGCAAGTTGTTCTCCTAGTTGCATCTTCTCTGAGGAGTGGCATCATGGGCTCCTCAAAACAGTTCTCAAATGATCTGAAAAAAAAAGATTGTTCAACATAGTTGTTCAGGGGAAGGATACAAAAAGTTGTCTCAGAGATTTAACCTGTCAGTTTCCACTGTGAGGAACATAGTAAGGAAATGGAAGACCACAGGGACAGTTCTTGTAAAGGCCAGAAGTGGCAGGCCAACAAAAATATCAGAAAGGCAGAGAAGAAGAATGGTGAGAACAGTCAAGAACAATCCACAGACCACCTCCAAAGACCTGCGGCATCATCTTGCTGCAGATGGTGTCACTGTGCATCAGTCAACAATACAGTGCACACTGCACAAGGAGAAGCTGTATGGGAGAGTGATGCAAAAGAAGCCGCTTCTGCATGCACACCACAAACAGAGTCGCCTGAGGTATGCAAAAGCACGTTTCTACAAGCCAGTTTCATTTTGGAAGAAGGTCCTGTGGACTGATGAAACAAAGATTGAGTTGTTTGGTCATACAACAAGGCATTATGCATGGCGCCACAAAAGCACAGCATTTCAAGAAAAACACTTGCTACCCAGTGTCAAATTTGGGGGAGGGTCCATCATGCTTTGGGGCTGTGTGGCCAATGACGGCATCGGGATTCTTGTTAAAGTTGAGGGTCGCATGGATTCCACTCAGTATCAGCAGATTCTTGAGAATCAAGAATCAGTGTCAAAGTTGAAGTTACGCCGGGGATGGATCTGTCAGCAAGACAATGATCCAAAACACCGCTCCAAATCTACTCAGACATTCATGCAGAGGAACAATTACAATGTTCTGGAATGGTCATCCCAGTCCCCAGACCTGAGTATCATTGAACATCTGTGGGATGTTTTGAAGCGGGCTGTCCATGCTCGGCGACCATCAAACTTAACTGAACTGGAATTGTTTTGTAAAGAGGAATGGTCAAAAATACCTTCATCCAGGATCCAGGAACTCATTAACAGCTACAGGAAGCGACTAGAGGCTGTTATTTTTGCAAAAGGTGGATCTACTAAATATTAATGTCACTTTTCTGTTGAGGTGCCCATACTTTTGCACTTGTCAAATTTTGAAATAATGCATATTTCACATTTTTGGTTACTACAATAAACCTCATTTCAATCCTGAAATATTATTGTGTCCATCAGTTATTACATATATCACACTGAAATAGCTGCTGCAAAAAAAACAATTTTAAACAAAAAAAAAAAAAAAAGAGTAAGATTAAGAGGGGTGCCCAAACTTTTTCATATGACTGTACCTGACACCAGGTGCAGATTTTGGAAGTCAAAGACCTGCACTACAAACTCAGCGTGTGAACACAGCCTAAGAGATGTAATATTTCTATGTTTCTGTTGGAGTAGCATGAGGGTTTGTTTTTAGCCAGAATTTGTACTTTTCATTAGTGACATTTTGGGATGTTGGCGACTTTCAGATTACCGTACCTTTTTTTTTTCTTTGTGAGACAAGATGAGACAAGACACAAGTCTAGCATTGTTTTGTGGTTTGTTTCTTTTCTTTGTGTTCACTGGGTGGGATAAATATCATACTTCTTGTCATTACACATTTTTCAACTAAAGGTTTTTATGTGTGACGGTTATTTATATGACAAACTGTATTTGTATTTTTTTCTTTGTAATTTGATAGTGTTTACTTTGGTTTGATTAAAGTACTAATTTTATAGTTTGGCTTGTTAAGAATATGGGGAAACCAAATATGTATAGTTTATACTTTATTACTTCCTCTCAATAAAATCCCATAAAATATAATATACAAAAGCTGAATGTATGTGTGTGTATGTATCATAGCTTTGCCCACTGCACATAGTCATGTTCCCTCGTAGCGCCGCCCCTCATAGCTCCATGCCCTGCACATAGCCCCACCCCCTGTGATGTCACAAAAAAATGTGGAATGTCTAATATATAAAACTATGTATGTATGTGGCATAGCCCGGCCATCTCCATATAGCCGTGGCCCCGGGACTATGTGGAGGGTAGAGGTACGAAGAGGTGGCACTGTGAATGGATGGTGCTACTGGGAGGGTTGGCTGTGTAGGTGTGGAGCTATTAAGGGGCAGTGCTACAGGGAGGTGCGTGGCTATGATAAAAACACACACATACATACCTTACCATATATGGGCAGTATTGCCTTATATGGGCGATATTACCATATATGAGCATTACGACCATATATGGGCATTATACACGGGCTCCGCCAGGCGCTACAGCAACTTATATAAAGTATTCAAACATAAAATCATTTCTCACCATATTCTAAGAGATAACGTTATTTTATTTATTTTTTTGCAGCTGGGATGTGTGAAGTCTTGATTGCATTTTTGTTTTTTTAATGGAAATATCAATAATTTTAGTTAGTATAATAGTATAGTATAATCAATAGCTATATGTGTGTGTCTGTGTATATGCATTGCTAAAATTTGAATTTATTTTTACCAATGCATTAAAGGAGACAGGGGAGAACTTGTAGACCACTGGGACCAGCACAAATAATTAGGATAAGGGCACTAGCATCCCCATTAGGACATAGAAGCAGTGCGTATGCTTATCAGCCAATATATTAATTCAATGTGCCAGGTTCAATGATCGATCATGTGTACTGCCACTCTATTGTAACAGGATAATAGTGTCCACTCTGACAGCTGGTTGAGGTCCTTTAAACAGTAGATAAAGTGCTCACTGCTGTTTTGTTATAAGTATTACAATAGTCATACACAACCGATGGCACACTGGTCGCCTATTTCCAGAAGTTACTAATGTCCATATGGAAACAAACCATATAAACAACTGATCAACTTTCCAATGTCTAAAATGTAAGAAAAACTGGACTGTGCTTCAAGTCTTTTATAAACGACCAACAAAGGTTCGGAACCATCTGTGTCATCTTTATAGAGATATTAACATAGACATAAACTCTTTTTGACTTTTACTTGTTGAACATTGTGCGGTAGGCCTTAGGTGAAGAAGTATACAATTACCGTATATACTCGTGTATAAGCCGAGTTTTTCAGCACAGAAATTGTGCTGAAAAGTGCCCCCCTCGGCTTATACACGAGTCAGTGACGGCTGACTGTGTGGGGCCGGTGTCCGGGGGCTGGAGGAGGCAGGGGGAGGCGGGGGGAGGCTGTATAGTGAGCGGCCGGTCACGTGGGGCCGCTCATTAGTGCAATGCAATATGCACTGCATCCCCCTGTCCATCAGCGGCAGGGGGAGCCGTGCATATTACATAGCACTGTCAGTGCTCTCCCGCCCCCCTGTGGTAGTATACAGCAGCCCCTCCCCTGTGGTAGTATACAGCAGCCCCCCCGTGGTAGTATACAGCAGCCCCCCCTGTGGGTATATACAGCCCCCCCCGTCGCTGCCACACACCTGTAAAAAGAAGATCTTTCATACTTATCCTCCTGCTGTCACCGCGCGCATCCTCCGCTCTCCTTCTTGCTTGCACCCGGCGTCCATCCACGTGACCGCGCACAAATAATGACGTCATTATTTTCTGGTCGTCATAATGGGAGACCCAGACAATGGGGTTTAGGGCTCTGCCCTCCGGAGGTCACACTAGGTACTACAAGTTTGTAGACACCGCCTCCTCCGCTTATAAACCCCCACCGTAGGAGACATCCTCAGTTTTAAACTTAGTGTGCTCGGAGGATCACGCTTTGCTTGCACTTCACTGCATTCTCACAGCTTTCGTGATGGCGTATGAAGACAAGGTAAAATGGTCCCGCTCGGGACCCCCGACAGCCTCCCCGCTCACCCTCTGCGGAACACGCTGGTGGAGGTACCGGAGGGCTTTTAGCCTGGACACTTCAGTGTTCTCCCGGTACGCTGTCGCGCTCCTTTCCTTTCCATCCCTCCATGGAGGCTCTGGTAAGGGGGAGCCTGGAGCCTTGCACAGCTCCGCTCCGTCCGAGGCCTCCCTAAATGGTGCTTACAGACCGGACGGAGCCAGCCCAGTCCGAGGCCTCCCTAAATGGTGCTTACACTCCGGACTGGTGCTGTACCCCCGTCCGAGGCCTCCCTAAAGGTGCTTACAGACCGGACCGGCACTGAGGCACCTGGTGTGTCTCCTGTGTGCCTGGGGGTAGTGTCTGTCACTGTGGTGTCATGACACTCAGACCGCGCGGTTACCCTCGGGTCCGCGGTTCTGGCGGTGACCCTGTGCTGGGGTCTCCCTGGCTGACCGCCCTGTGTCTCACAGGGGCTGAGGCTGTAGACTGCGGGTGTTTTTATGTGTACATGCAGTCTGAGAGTGTGTGTGGTGATATTCACACTCTTTTCCCGCGCTGCGGGCTCCGGCACCTCCATTGCTGAGGCAGTCTGGAGGAGGAGGAGGCAGCCCTTATGGTGACATCACCGCTGGGCGTGTTGTGTGTTCTTCCCGCGTGTTCCTGGCTCCGCCCACATCTTCACTGTCGGCGGCCATCTTCTCCCTCACTTCCCGGCTGGGATCTGGCTGCAGCGCGTGTCTGCACTTGCAAGGGAGACCGGAACTCGCGGAGGTCACACACACACACCGCTTCCTCCTACCGCTTTACTGCGGTCGGTAAGCCACCGGGATTCCCGGTTTGTTTGTGAACTTTGGCTTATATTCCCCTCACTGTGGAGATGTCCTCAGTTGGGAAGCATGCTGCTAAGGCGGCGGTGGTCTCCATTGCCTGTGTTACATGCAACGGGACACTGGTGGAGGGGTCCTGCAATAACTGCGGACGCCCAGAGGCCCGGTCTGCTACTACTGAGTCTGCAAATCCGGGATTATACCCTGAGGTTCAGGTGATCCCAGGGCCATGGGAAACGCAGAATAAGATCAATGAATCTCTGCTGTCCCAGATGTCCTCCATGTCGCAAACCCTGGAGGCACTGCATAGGAGACTGGAGAACCCAGCTACTCCTCCTAGTTACCCCCGGGTGTCTCTTACTTCTGCTGTAAGACCCCCTAAGCGAGCCCGTGAGGCTTCTCCTGAGCTCCAGACTCTCTCTGAGGAGGAGCGTTCCTCTGATGGTGAGGAAGATGATGGGGGTTCTACTCTTGGGTCTATGTCTGAATCTCCAGATGGGGTGGAGGATCTGGTGTCCTCCATCAATGAGACATTGCGTCTTGTCACTCCTCCTGAGGAGGTGACTGTACACCCCAAGGAGATATACCAATGGCTGCGGCCAGAGGCTAGACCAAGTGGCTCCTTCATGGACCACACTAATTTCGGAAGGGTGATTAAAGCTCCCAGGTTGCATCCTGGGCGGCGTTATGTCCGTAAAACTAAGGACAATCGCTTTCCCTTTCCCCAGGAGGCGCTCCAGGAATGGTCGCAGTCTCCCAAGGTGGATGCTTCCATGACTAGGATTGCTGCGCGCTCCTTGTTTTCTGCCTCTGATAGCTCCTCGTTGAAGGATGCTACTGATAGACAGGTCGAGCAACTCGCCAAGTCTTCCTATGAGGCTGTGGGGTCTTCGTTTGCCCCTAATTTTGCCGCGGTCTGGACCCTACAAGCGATTACTATCTGTTTGGATGGTATCACTGATCTAGCTAGGTCCAGTCCAGAGGTCCTGGCTCTCACTGAGAGAGCAAGGGCCTATGCGGACTATGCCAGGACGGCATCTTTGGAAACTGCCACTCGCTCTGCTGTGGCCTCGGCCAATGCAATTGCGATCCGCAGGCTGTTGTGGCTGCGTCTTTGGGACTCAGATGCCACATCTAAGAAGATTTTACAAAATCTTCCGTTCGCTGGTGACAGGCTTTTTGGCACCGAACTGGACAAATTGATAAAGGATTCTGCTGAGTCTAAGATCCCGCAGAATAAGCCTAAGCCACGGTACTCCGTGAAAAGGAACCCTAAGCAGTGGTCCTTTCGCTCCGGTTCACAGTCATCAACGGCGTCCACTCGCTCAGACCGAGGGGGCAAGCCTGCTACTCAGTGGCGTTCCAAGAGTCGTCAGAAGAAGCCGGCGGGGGCAGCGGCTGCCACCCCCAAGCCCGCCTCGACATGACTCGCTCTCTCATCCTGCCTCCCCACAGGTGGGGGGCCGCCTGTCCCGCTTTCAGGACAAGTGGCTTCTTCACATTCAAGATCAGTGGGTTCGAGACGTAGTCTCAAGAGGTTACAGGATAGAGCTGACGTCACAACCAATACCCCGATTCCATCGGTCGGTTCCATCTCCAGAAAAGGCTCAGGCTTTTCACCTGGTGTTGGAGGGACTCCGCAGAGACGGAGTGGTGGTCCCTGTGCCCACGGAAGAGAGGTTCAGGGGTTTTTACTCCAACCTCTTTATTGTCCCAAAGAAGGACGGCTCTTTTCGCCCGGTGTTGGACCTCAAGTTGTTCAACCGTCACGTGTTGGTTCGGAAGTTCCGCATGGAATCCCTGCGCTCAGTGATCGCGGCTGTGTCACAGGGAGACTTCCTAGCGTCCATCGATATCAGGGACGCTTACCTTCACGTCCCCATTGCACCAGCTCATCAGCGCTGGTTGAGATTCGCAGTGGGGGAAGAGCACTTCCAATTTGTGGCACTGCCATTCGGGCTAGCCTCAGCACCACGGGTGTTCACAAAGGTGATGGCTTCCATGATGGCTCTCCTGCATGCGCAGGGACACGCCGTCATACCCTATTTGGACGACCTGTTGGTCAGGGCGCCATCGGAAGACCTTTGTCGGGTGAGCCTGGAGGTGACCATGAAGTCCCTGGAACGGTTCGGGTGGCTTATCAACATTCAAAAGTCGACCCTGGTTCCGACCCAGTCATTGACATATCTGGGCATGGACTTCCACACGGACTCGGCCCTGGTGTCCCTACCTCAAGCCAAGCAGCTTGCGATCCAATCAGGAGTGCAGAATGTCCTCCTGTCTCCACAGTCATCCCTACGGGTATTGATGAGACTGGTGGGTCGCATGGTAGCGGCGATAGAGGCGGTGCCGTTCGCACAGTTTCGCCTCCGTCCTCTCCAGCTGGAGATTCTTCGCAGATGGGACAAGAGGACGATCTCTCTGAATCGGCTGGTGACACTGTCACAACCAACCAGGGACTCTCTACAGTGGTGGCTCCAGCCACATCACCTGTCACGGGGCCGGTCCTTCCTGAAACCGTCATGGTTAGTGGTGACCACCGACGCCAGTCTGAAGGGCTGGGGGGCGGTGTTCTTGCACCACAGGGCTCATGGCCTCTGGACTCAGTCGGAGTCGGCGTTGCAGATCAACGTGCTGGAGATCAAGGCGGTCTATCTGGCGCTACTGGCGTTTCAGAAATTCCTGTCAGGACAGCCCATTCGGGTACAGTCCGACAATGCGACGGCCGTCGCCTATATAAATCATCAGGGAGGGACCAGAAGTGCTCAGGCCCTCGCCGAAGTCCACCGCATTCTACTCTGGGTGGAGGAAAACGGCTGCCTGATCTCCGCAGTTCACATCCCAGGGGTCGAGAACTGGGAGGCCGACTATCTGAGCCGACAGGGGATGGACGCCGGAGAGTGGTCCCTACATCCAGACGTCTTCCGGGACCTCTGCGGCAGGTGGGGCACTCCGGACGTGGATCTGATGGCCTCACGGCTGAACCATCAGGTGCCCCAATACATGGCGAGATCTTGGGATCCCCAGTCTCTGGGGGCGGACGCCCTGATCCTGAGCTGGACCAGCTTTCAGCTGCCATATGTGTTTCCGCCTCTGGCTCTGATTCCCAGGGTCCTGTGGAAGATCAGGACAGAATGCAGAGTGGCCATTCTAGTGGCTCCAGATTGGCCCAGGAGGTCTTGGTACCCGGACCTGTGGCAACTGTCAGGCGGACACAGGTGGGCTCTTCCAGAACGCGCAGATCTACTCGCGCAAGGCCCATTCTTCCACCTCAATTCCAGGGCCCTCAGATTGACTGCATGGCTCTTGAGGCCTGGCTGCTGACATCCAGAGGTTTCTCTCCTACAGTGGTTGCCACTATGAATCGGGCAAGGAAACCTGTTTCCAGGAAGATATACCACAGAACGTGGAAAATCTTTTTTACCTGGTGTGCCTCTGGTGGCCGCTCTCCGTGGCCTTTGTCTATCCCGACATTGTTGGCCTTCCTACAGTCGGGGTTGGAGTTGGGATTATCCCTTGGCTCTCTGAAAGGTCAAGTATCAGCACTTTCAGTGTTGTTTGACAGGCGCTTGGCGCTCCTCCCGAAGGTACGTCAATTTCTGCAGGGGGTGTCTCGGGTGGTCCCGCCCTATAGACGACCTCTGGACCCTTGGGACCTAAACATGGTCCTGGCGGCACTGCAGAAACCGCCGTTTGAGCCACTGAGAGACGTCTCTCTCTCTCGTCTGTCCCAGAAGGTGGTCTTTCTGGTGGCGATTACGTCTCTGAGACGGGTCTCAGAATTGGCTGCACTTTCGTGCAAGTCTCCCTTTCTGGTGGTTCACCAAGACAAGGTGGTGTTGCGCCCACGGCCTGAATTTCTGCCGAAGGTGGTTTCAACGTTTCACCTAAACCAGGAGATTGTTCTTCCATCATTTTGCCCCGCTCCCGTTCATCAGGTTGAGCGCGACCTCCACACTCTGGATCTCGTGAGAGCTGTACGCATTTATGTGTCCAGGACCGCCTCCTTTAGGAGTTCGGATTTTTTATTTGTCCTCACGATGGGTCGCTGTAAGGGGGCCGCGGCTTCGAAGTCGACCTTGGCCAGATGGATCAAGGCTCCCATTCAGGAGGCGTACCGGTCTTCTGGTTTGTCTCTCCCGGTGGGTTTGAAGGCACACTCTACGAGAGCTGTAGGTGCCTCCTGGGCCTTGCGACATCGAGCTTCTGCTCTACAGGTGTGTCAGGCGGCCACTTGGTCCAGCCTGCACACTTTCTCTAAGCACTATATGGTGCATGCCCATGCCTCTGCGGATGCGAGTTTGGGCAGGCGGGTTCTCCAGGCGGCGGTTGCCCACCTTTAGAGGGAACCATGTGTTATCCGTCTTGTTGAGGAACTCTTCCCGCCCTGGGGTATTGCTTTAGGACATCCCCATTGTCTGGGTCTCCCATTATGACGACCAGAAAAAAGAGAATTTTGTTTACGTACCGTAAATTCTTTTTTCTTTAGTCATCAATGGGAGACCCAGCACCCACCCAGTTGTTCCGTTGCATATTTTGCACTTGTTCTGTTCTCTGTTGAGACAGTGTTTGCCGGGTTGTTGAACCGTCTGTGCACGGCATTCTTCCCGATGTTTCGGGTGTGGTTTAATTTCTCCTCGCAGCTTATGGACTAAACTGAGGATGTCTCCTACGGTGGGGGTTTATAAGCGGAGGAGGCGGTGTCTACAAACTTGTAGTACCTAGTGTGACCTCCGGAGGGCAGAGCCCTAAACCCCATTGTCTGGGTCTCCCATTGATGACTAAAGAAAAAAGAATTTACGGTACGTAAACAAAATTCTCTTTTTGTGCGCGGTCATATGGATGGACGCCGGGGCCCGGGTGCAAGCAAGAAGGAGAGCGGAGGATGCGCGCGGTGACAGCAGGAGGATAAGTATGAAAGATCTTCTTTTTACAGGTGTGCGGCAGCAACGGGGGGGGCTGCTGTATACTACCACGGGGGGGCTGCTGTATACTACCACGGGGGGGGCTGCTGTATACTACCACGGGGGGGGGCTGCTGTATTCTACCACGGGGGGGCTGCTGTATACTACCACGGGGGGGCTGCTGTATACTACCACGGGGGGGCTGCTGTATACTACCACGGGGGGGCTGCTGTATACTACCACGGGGGGGCTGCTGTATACTACCACGGGGGGGCTGCTGTATACTACCACGGGGGGGCTGCTGTATACTACCACGGGGGGGCTGCTGTATACTACCACGGGGGGGCTGCTGTATACTACCACGGGGGGGCTGCTGTATACTACCACGGGGGGGCTGCTGTATACTACCACGGGGGGGCTGCTGTATACTACCACGGGGGGGCTGCTGTATACTACCACGGGGGGGCTGCTGTATACTACCACGGGGGGGCTGCTGTATACTACCACGGGGGGGCTGCTGTATACTACCACAGGGGGGCTGCTGTATACTACCACAGGGGAGGGGCTGCTGTATATACTACGGGGGGGCTGCTGTATACTACCACGGGGGAACTGCTGTATACCCACAGGGGGGGGCTGCTGTATACTACCACAGGGGAGGCACTGCTGTATACTACCACAGGGGAGGGGCTGCTGTATACTACCACAGGGGGGGGCTGCTGTATATACCACAGGGGAGGGGCTGCTGTATATACCACAGGGGGAGGCACTGCTGTATACCCACAGGGGGGGGGGGCTGCTGTATACTACCACAGGGGAGGGGCTGCAGTATATACCACAGGGGGAGGCACTGCTGTATACCCACAGGGGGGGCTGCTGTGTATACCTTTGTGGCTGCTGTATACTACCACAGGGGGAGGCACTGCTGTATACTACCACAGGGGAGGGGCTGCTGTATACTACCACAGGGGGGGGCTGCTGTATATACCACAGGGGAGGGGCTGCTGTATATACCACAGGGGGAGGCACTGCTGTATACCCACAGGGGGGGGGGGGCTGCTGTATACTACCACAGGGGAGGGGCTGCAGTATATACCACAGGGGGAGGCACTGCTGTATACCCACAGGGGGGGCTGCTGTGTATACCTTTGTGGCTGCTGTATACTACCACAGGGGGAGACTGCTGTATACTACCACAGGGGGAGACTGCTGTATACTACCACAGGGGGAGACTGCTGTATACTACCACAGGGGGAGACTGCTGTATACTACCACTGGGGGAGACTGCTGTATACTACCACTGGGGGATGCTGTATACACACTGGGAGCTGCTGTATACTACCACTGGGGAGGCTGCTGTATACTACTACTGGGGCTGCTGTATATACCTCTGTGGCTGCTGTATACTACCACTGGGGAGGCTGCTATATACGACTGGGGGGGACTGTATACCTGTGCTGGGGTCCACCCTCGGCTTATACACGAGTCAATAGGTTTTCCCAGGTTTTGGGGGCAAAAGTAGGGGGGTCGGCTTATACACGGGTCGGCTTATACACGAGTATATACGGTAATATTTTTTTTCAGTAAATTTGGATCTAATCTGGGCAGTTTATTGCAAGCTCTAAACTTTGTTTATTTGTGAAGTCCAAATATATCTTGGCTGACACTTGGATGTGATCCCCAGTCTCAATTTAAAAAAAACAAAACAAAACAAACAAAAAAAAAAACGGGAATATTATCAGAGGTCTTTACCCGTGGATGGATTAGCAGTCTAGACTAGGCAGAGCATATCCCAGCGCTACTACAGGTTTCTTGATTAGGGTCACTTTAGGTACCCTCACAAATTATCCTATTACTGTCTAGATGGTGAGATAAAATCTAATGTTTTTATTCCTTAAGGTACAGTCACACATAACGATCGCTCCAACGATCCCGACAGCGATAACGACCTGCCGGGATCGCTGGAGTGTCGTTACCTGATCGCTGGGGAGCTGTCAAGCAGGCAGATCTCCCCAGCGATCAGGCCCTGGGAGCCACCTCCCACATCGCTCCCTGCTTAGCGCTGTCACTAAAGCCCCTTACAGCACCACCTTCTTGTGACAGCTCCCGCATCTCAACCCACCTTGAAATGGGCTAAATTCCCGCCCCCTCATCCTGATTGGACGAGCGCTGTTAAGCCTTTTCTTGCCATTGGGCGGAAGCCTCGTCGCTCACTCGTGGAGGTTAGGTTGATCGCTGGTCACCCCAGGCTCTGCAGGGAGAAGTGCGGACGTAGGAGCCGGGGCCCCCGGGACCGGGAGCCAGAAGGGCCTGGGGGGCATGGAGTAGACGCCCAGGCCTCCTGTGTGGCCTAGCCCGCGGCGCCTGTGTGTGTCTGCGGCTGTGTGGAGCATCTGTGTGATGTGTGGATGCAGCGGAGCACATTGCACATAGCGGACGTGTTAGTGCCGGGCGCACTGTCTGCACTGATGTGTGTGGCGGGGCTGTGTGTCAGGTGAAGCTGTGTGTGCTGGATCAGGCCACCTCTTCCCCAATGACCTTCTCCCCTTCCTTTGTTGTAATTCTACCAGGCAGTGCTAAGCAGGGAGGACGCTGGTAACCATGGTAAATGCCGGGTATCTAGGCAGCGCGCGCTGCCTGGATACCCGGTGTTTACCATAGTAACCAGCCCTGTGAAGTCACAGATCGCTGGTTTCTCGCTGTCACACGCAGCGATGCGTGCTGACCAGCGGGAAACCAACGATCAAAAATGACCCGCAGCACTTTGCAGCGATCAGCGACCTCACAGCAGGGGCCTGATCGCTGCAAAGTGTCACACATAACGACATCGCTGGAGAGATCGTTGTAACGTCAGTTACAACGATCTCGCTAACGATATCGTTATGTGTGACTGGGGCTTTAGGCTATGTTCCCACTGTGCATTTGTGCTGCATTTGTTTCCTGCGTTTCTGCAGCAAAAACGTAGCACCCAAAGCTTTATCATTAAGGTCAATCAAGGATTTTCACAAAACTATGCCAACATGTGCATTTGTGCTGCAGAAATCACCTGCGTTTATAAAAATCCCTGTCAATTAAGATGCCTGTTTTTGACTGTGTTTTCCCAATTGACACCATTATAAACCACAAAACAGAGCATAACAAATTGATGGGTATTTCCACAATACATTTATGATGCTTTTTTTCCCTGAGATTTCCACAGCAAAAATGCAGTACTCGCCCTGCCTGGCTGCAATTCTCACCCTCCCCACGGTGATCCCCGGTGATCTCTTCCTTCGTGCACTAGCAGAAGCTGCATGATTGACTTACAGGACCTGTCCATGTGACTAGACATGTGACTTAAGTTGTCACATGGTGCGCAGGTGCTGGAAGCGTGCTACCCACAGGTCTTGTTGATGCCCAGAAGGAAGAAATCACCCGGGATCACCATCGGCTCACCAGGGAGGGTGAGAAAGTGTATCTGTCTCTTTGTGTGTCTATCAGTCTTTGTGTCCCCTTATTTGTGCTGCATTTGTATTTGCAAAAATGTAGCACAAACGCAATACTCTGCTTTTTTTTTTTTGCAGCACGACTTAGGCTGCTTTCACATTACGATTTACTGCCTGTCCGTGGGACCTGAGTTTGAAGGAGGATCCCATGGACAGGCACGGATCCCTGCGATCGAATGGCAAATAGCTATTCGATCCGATTTTATGCAGGATCCGTGAGGATCCTGCGGTCCCCTGTCTCTCCCTGCTTCTGCCTCCTCCATCTTTTTCCCCCCGCTATTCTATTCTGTCCCTCCGCTCCTCTATCCTGATCTAATCCCTATCCTGTCCCCTGTTCTCTTCCCTTTGTGTTAAAAAAAAAAAAAAACTCCTCCCAGATTATACATCACCTTTCACCGGCTCCCAGGATGCGACACCATCGGGGCTGAAGGACCTGTGATGATGTCAGAGAACCGGTCACATGACACGTCAGCTGACCGGCTCTGTGACATCACCACAGGCCCTTCTGGTGTTGCATCCTGGGAGCCAGTGACAAGGTGATGTATCCTCCGGGAGGAGTTTTGTTTTTTAACACAAAGAGAAGAGAACAGGGGACAGGATAGGGATTAGATCCGGATAGAAGAGCTGGGGAACAGAATAGAATAGCTGGGAAATACAGAATAGAGGAGATGGGGGAAAGGAAGATGCAGGGAACACGGAGCCGACATCGGATCTGAGGTGAACTCGGATCCGATGTCCATAGGTTAACATTTTGTGGGCACTCGGACCAGCACCGATCCGATGCTGTCCGATTTGAGTCACGGACCGGATCGGATGGTGCAAAAATCGGATGGCAATATTGGCACATCCGATTCGATTCCCATAGGGGGACATGGGATCCGATTTTGGATCCGATTGTATCCGTTTTGAAACAGATACAATCGGATGACCAAAAATCGTAATGTGAAAGCAGCCTTGAAGGGATCCTGTCACCTCCAGAACGCCTCCTAAGCTAGCAAAACACGTCCCTGCAGCATCCCATCGCTAATCTCACACTCCTTTTTTCTCCTAAAAGCATCCTGTGAAAGTGCATAAAAACGTTTTAATACTTACTCATTAGTGATAATTAGCAGGGGCTATATTCTTTAGTCACCAGGGTGGGCTGTTTTGCAGGCTCCGGGATCCACCCTCTCTCTGTCTGTGTTCCTCTGCTTGTGCAGACATTGCCCTCCCCCTCTCTATCACTCACAGAATGCAAATCATTAGTCCTGCCTTCAGCTGCACATCACAGCAGCACAGACAGAGAGAGGCTGCAAAACAACATGCCCTGGTGACTAAAGAATATAGCCCCTGCTAATTATAATCTCTAATGCAGTAAAAATGCAGTGTGTGAACATAGGCTAATCCCTTCACACATTCCTCCCCTGATAAACCTCACATATTGAGGTTGGGGTTATTGGGAAATGGCGCTCACCTCCTTGCTGCTCTTGTTCGGGTGGAAGCTATGCATGGGACTTGACCGGGTACTTGGGAAAGAAAACCCTTTTTTTGTTGTACTGTAACCCATCCCCTTTGAATTGTCAGCTTGGTTTCTGGTCCTATTGTGAGTGACCTCCCTAAAGCAGTCTAGTCTTTATTTTGCCTGTTTGGCACTTAATGTTGATTTATGCACATTGTCATTTTAGTGTTTTGTCTGCATGCATTTTACCGCTGAATTTATTAAATGTTAAATTTTAATCTCTTTGCTAATAACTGTACATAGTCCTGAGAGATCGGTGTAGCTATTTCTATGCTGATGAACTTTAACCTTCTTCCTAATTTGTGGTAGATGTGACAGGATGGGGTAAAACTATTGGGTGATACAACAGTAGTGTATAAGAATACATGACTGAATGGTCCAAAAACACAAACATTCATCCATACACCATATGAGACAATACAAGTAGTTTTTATCCTACGGTCTATACTAGGAGCGATATAGGTGAGGTATTCAACGTATTCTGTAATCCGAGGAGAAGATCAAAATGGTTCCTGGTAACCACAGTGCATTCTGGGAGAATTCCCATAATAACTTGCAGCTGAACTAATCCGATATATGAAATCAGGTGACGCTGTTACTAAAGATGAAATTCTACAATGCATTAATCACTGACAATTCAATAATCACAGCTATTGTATACTAGATGTGGACTGGATGCTATTGCATCGGGAGGGCAGTGACATCACGATGGGGCGGCTGTCTCCCCTCTGTGTCTCTTCCTCCGTCCCCTCGTGCTCTCTCCCCATGTATGTAAAAAATTTATTTTTCTTAATAATGAAGTGTTTCAGTTCCTGGAAATAAAATGTGTAGGGCTTCGCTGTATTTTCTATTACCAGAGCATGTACACCAAGCAGCTGCCAACGCTCACTGCCTGGTGTTAACTTCGCTGGCAATGAAAAATACATGGAAGCCCTATTTTTTTTTTCTGTTATTTAAATAAATAACTGAAAAAAATTGGCGTGGGCTTTGCCGTATTTATTGTTGCCAGCCAAGGTAACCAAGGCAGCTTGTGGGCCCCTATCCGCTGAAAATTGCAGCGAGCAGCTGTCCAAGAATTGGTGCCTCCATGAGAGATACTAAAACTGGCAGTTACCAAGCTCTTCCAGCTACTGTGTACTGGTGTAAGACTGGGTAATAAAGTGGTTGATGTCAGCTTTTTTTTTTTTTTTGGGCAAGTGACGTCAAGCCCTATTGCTAATGTTAGCCATCAGCATGATAGCTGGCCAATAGTAATAGTTTAATTAAAGAGGGGAAAAAACACACCCACATAGAGAAATATTATATTACACACAGAGACGCCTCATTAGCCATTTTATTAGCTCCCACCAAGTTCCCCTCCAAGGTAATCTTGCAGTGGGGCGGTGTGATGCGTCACACACCCGCCATCTTTGTATACCTAAGTGTCCAAAGATGGTGGCCGCGTGTATATGTGAGTTTGTGTGTGCATGTGTCTGTATGTATGCAAGCATATGTATGCGCATGTGTGTGTGTATGCGTATGTGTACGTGTATGCATATAAGTATATGTCTGTGTGTGCACGTGTGTGTACAGGGCCGCTGAGAGGGCCTGCCTACTCTGTCAGTTGTCAGGGGCCTGGCGGTGATGGACAGGAGTGGGGCCCAGAGGAGAGGCAAGGGGGCGGGCTACAATCTCCAGGCCCCACCCATCACCTCTTCTATGGGCCCTTTCTGCCAATCTCTGGACCCCAGAGAAATAATGGGAGTGTAGGTGTGTCACGGTCCGCGCTGCTCCAAGGCTCAAAAAACTCACCAAAGAGTCAGAAATCTCAGGGCCCTGCCCCCTCACCTCTTGAGCGAATTCCCCCTCTCTTACTTGGCTGCTGCGGGCAGCAGCAGGCCCGCACTGGGGATCTGGTGTCTTGCAGGCAGCACCCGCTCTCCCAGCACTGCTCACACAGGCGATCTCTTACCAATACTAAGTGAGGCTGGGGCCTGTGCAAGCGTCACTATGTTTCCCTGTGGACGGAGATCGCGCTTTTCTCTGGCCGCCGTCCTTTGTGTCTCCATGGCAATTCTCTCCACGCCAAGCACTAGGCCTGCTGCCACCGCCTGCCACCCGACATCACTCATCTCTCTCCATCTCCAGGATCTGGGTGAGTCCAGGCCTAGATTGATGTATGGAGCAGTCTCAGGCTACGTTGACATGCTGCGCATTTCCTGCGTTTTTTTTTTGGGACGCATGTTTTTTGCCGCGTTTTGCGGCCGCGCTATTTAGTGCAGGTAAAAAAAACGCAGTGCATTCACACCACTTTTTTTTACGGCTGCATTTCTCCCCAAAAGCGCAGGAGGGAAGTGATGTCATACGAGCTAGGAAGAATCCTGTGTTCCTCCCCCATGTGACATATGTGACAAGCCTTTTGGCTTGCGCGGTGTAGAAGCATACACTGTGAAAGCAAATAGAAGTAATCAAAAATAATAAAAAAAAATAAGATACTTACCCATCCGCCTGCTTTTCCCGGTTACTGGGACCTGAGACATCCACGTCTACTGTGCTGCCAGGACCTTCCTGCTCTGATTGTGACATCACATCCTGGAGCACCCGCCATTATATGCACTGGAATTGCGAATTGTCTGAACTGTGATGCGTAATTCCAGCAGTTATAATGGGGCCTATGGGAGAAAGCACGTGCATTAAAGCAAAAAGAATTGAGAGATTTTACGCGCGCACTTTCTCCCATAAAGGAGTGGCGTAAGTTTTCCTTTGCCAGGAGACGCAGATGCATTTTTGGTGCAAAAGTGCACGCAAAAAAGTGCATAAATTATGCACTGTGTGAATGTAGCCTCAGTCTCACCTGTTAAACTGCAGCCATCCCCTATGTAAACACTGCAGTATGTGTGTATATAAATATATGTTATGCAAGAAAGGGTGAAAACCGTGGCACAAAGTCCAGCAAGGCTGATCAGCTCCTCTAGTGGAATTACAGCAGGTGTGTACCAGTGTTGCTCTGCCTAAACATAAGTCTGTAATGCAGGCAAAAAAGAGGATTCAGGCGGCACTCACTGGTTTATTCTTTTATTCCTTCACTAGCTGGGTGCCCGATGCAGATGCATCAGGATTCTAGCAGAGCGAGTCTCTGACTCGCAATGGCCGCTGCGGCCAATGCTTCGCGCTGCTAAGGCGACTCGCCATGCCCGCTGCGCGGGCATAGCGAGTCGCCTTAGAACTGCTCGCAATGGCCGCTGCGCGGCCAATGCTTCGGGCGTATCCACATGACGACATTGACTCGCAGCGTGAGCGGACTCAAAAGGGGCAAAAATCCCATTCGTGATTATATAATAGATAGGATTACATGTGCAGGGAGGGAAGGGGGGTGCAGAGTCGGACAACAGTCGGCTGTTTCACGCTATATGCGCTTCAACAGGCTTGAAACTCTTGAAGTGCATACAGTGTGAAACAGCCGACTGTTGTCCGACTCTGCACCCCCCTTCCCTCCCTGCACATGTAACCCTATGAAGGAATAATAGAATACTTCAGAAACACTGATGAGTGCTGCCTGAATCCTCTTATTGCAGTGTATACATATACACTGCAGTGTGTGTGTATATGAAGCCTCTCACATAAACACTGCAGTGTGTTTATATGTATATAATATATTGCAGGGTTTACATGAGGCCATAGGTGGTGTGTGTGTGTAGTTGTATGTTTTTTATATTATGTATTATTATTATATATATATATATATATATATATATATATAATAAAATACACACACACCTTATGGCCTCATGTAAACCCTGCAATATATGTATACACACACTGCAGCACATGCATATATACTACAGTATTTACATATGTCTGCGTACACATGGGAGGCTGCAATGTTTACATAGGAGGCTACAGTGTGTGTGCAATATATATATTATATACATTTTTATATATATATATATATATATATATATATAAATAAAAAAATGTATATAATATATATATTGCACACACACTGTAGCCTCCTATGTAAACATTGCAGTCCATCCCATGTTGTATTACATCACACAGTTCCTCCATTTTAAAAGTATTTCTGCAGGCAGTCTCAGCCTCCTACGTATAGACAGTCTCCTATATGTATATACAGCAGTCTCTTAAGTGGCATCTATACCGCTGTCTCCTATATGATGTATATATAGTAGTCTCAGTGTCTCCTATGTGAGATATTCAGCATAATATAAGCAATTTGCTGCTGTGCTTATGTAGTATATAACGTAGTGTGTCCATTGTGTATTCTCTATTGTGTGTATAGCCAGCATCAGTCTCTGTTGTGTATTCTCTTGTGTATACAGCCAGCACCAGTCTCTATTGTATATTCTCTATTGTGTATATAGCCAGCAGCCATATACATTGTGTATACGGCCCGTAGCCATCTCTATTGTGTATACAGCCAGCAGCAGTGTCTATTGTGTATATAGCTATTGAGTATTCGAAATTCCTAGTGACAGCCCTGGGTGTATGTGTGTATATGTGCGTGTGTGCTTGCGTGTATGTGTGTGTGAGAATGTATGCGCGTGTATGTGCATGTGTGTGTGCGTATCTGCGTGTGTGTGTGGGGACATTATACTGTGTATGCATGTGTATGGGGGTACATGTGTGAGTGTATATGTATGTGTGTATATGCTCGTGTTTGTTTGTAGCAATATGCTGCACCCACCGGCGCCCAGCCACGGTCGGCAGGAAAGTCTGTGGCTTGCGGCCTCTGATGAATGAGATGGGGTGCAGTGCCCTCTGTAGCCACCAGAGGGCACCTGCACCCCATCTCTTGCACAAGCATCAAGCCACGGACTTTCCTGCCGGCGGCGGTGGGTGCAGCATGTCGCGATGTCTGGCGGGACCGGAGTATGGGCGCCGCGTGCGATGTCATGTGGGCTGGAGCGTGGGGCGAGGTGGTTCTGGCAGGTGTTCCGCTGGTGGTACCACTCAAGGGGCTGATACCACCAGTGGTGCCATCTCTATACATAATCATCAGTTTAGCGCTTCCGGCCACTGTGCCGCTATGGAGCAAGGGCGCCTGCGCTAAACTAATGATTATGCCTGCCTACCCCGGAAGCGCCGCCATATTACGACTCCCATGCTGACTGGCGGCGCCTCCCTGCAAGCTCCTCTCACCGCACACCCCCGCATGCTGCTGCCTCCACCACCGCTCTGATGCCGCTCTGATATGTACATTTGTCTCCTGAACTCTGCTGCATTTCCTGTCACCTGTAAACTACATCTCCTATCATGCACCGCGGCTCCTCCCAGTGTACAGCAGTGAAGTATCCTACCGCAAGGGACGCTGGGAGATGTAGTGTACAGGGGAGGAGCCGCTGTGCATGATGGGAGATGTAGTTTCCAGGGGACCAGAAATGCTGCTAATCTGAGGACACAGCTCTGATCACACAGAGATAGAGGAGATCTGCGGCTTCTTCATACAACGTCTCCTGCACTGAAGAGTGAGATTATATGTGTGTGTGTATACTCTATATGTGTGTGTATACTGTATGTGTGTGTATACTGTGTGTGTATACTGTATGTGTCTGTGTATACTGTGTAAGTGTGTGTCTATACTGTATATGTGCATCTATACTGTATATGTCTGTGTATACTGTGTCTATACTGTATGTGTGTGTATACTCTGTGTCTGTGTATACTGTGTATATGTCTGTGTATATACTGTATATGTGTGTGTATACTGTATGTCTGTGTATACTCTGTGTTCTTACCCCCCCACATGCCCTCACTCCCCACACTGCCCCTGCTGACACCCCACTGGGTCAAGTCACACCTAATGGCCCCAATGCCAAACACCCCACCCCCCATCTTCATCTCACCCGACTCCCAATGCGACAGCATCGGGCCTTTTTCCTAGTATTGGGATACCCATCACTTGGGTATTTCAATAGGGCGTCTGGCGTACTTCCGGTCAGTGTGGTGAATTGTGGGATTCGATCTCATCCCGACGAAAGTGAGAGACAGACAACATAAGTATAAATTAGAGAAGGACAAGAAACAAACAATTTATGCCAGTTATTAGAGTACATGAAAGTCTAATTCTAAGAGCAGCTGAATTATCTGCTGGACAGAACAGCGACAGTGCAAATTTATATTAAGGATTGATGCTGTGCTCAGATGTCAGTGTCTAGTATTGTGTGGCACACGGCCTGAACCCTCTTGCTTCACCTTGCAATCATTAATTGAACACATGGTAAGGGCATGGTGGTGCTAAAGATATTCAAACGTCTATGGTGACATACACTTATTTGGTTACTGATGGTTCTTAAAAAAATAATCCTGTTACTGGCATGTTTATAACTGTGCATGGGAATACAGCTCAAAATAACACCTGGGATTGTAGTGAAGTCACTGTCCTCAGATATTCTGCTTGTTCTTACTGCTATCTAACGTCATTGCTTATTTTGCCATTCCAAGAAATGTATTTATATTTTCCAGAAAAGATACACAGCATGTGCCGTAATATCCTATATTTATTGGACTGGGTATTTAAGGTTTATCCAAATATCATTGGTGAATCGATGTATTTCGTTTCTTGGCATTCTCTTCCAGCAGTATACCAATACCATCCCCCCAGAAGATTTTCTTGAATAGTAATGTAAATGCGTTTTTAAATTTGACTCTTGAAACAAACAAGTAATAATGACTGTTAAAGGGGCTATCCACTACTAGGACAACATGTTCCAGCGGGGCTCATGTGACATTATTGTGGAACACGATCGCTGTATCCAATCACCGCCTTCATACAAAACCACAGAAAGTGATTCTGCAGCGCTCACCTCCAGTAGTTTGGTACAAAGGCGGAGAGAAAGAAGCTAGTGGTTATTGGATGTGGCTTGCGTTTCACAATAATGTCAAGTGAGCCCCATTCTGCGGTTTCAGACGGCACTGAACGGTAGCAGAATGGGAGGTGAGCACCGTGTTTATTATTTTACATGGGGAAAACAAGTTGATCAAGAAAATTTTGTCCTTTAAAGAAATTACATATTTGGTATGTGTGTATATAATGGGGTCATTCCATATCAAGTGATCCAAATACGAATATTTGACGTCTTTTAGATTAAAATTTATTTTTTTTTCTATATGAAGTACAACTTAGGTTCCCTTTAACTAGTCAGGTGGTTTATGCTCCCCCAGCTATCACTATCTGTACCTGCAGCTTTATAATACTATTCTAATCATCCCTGTCTGAGCTCATAGTGTAATGTGAAAGGTGAAAAAAAGCATTTATACACTTATATTTCAGTCTACACCTTGGAGGAGGGAGACTGTCTGGCAGGATAAGTTAACTCACTATTAACCTGCATGGCTAAAGGACCTGTGTGAAGTAACGATAATGTGACCATAGTTCAGTGATGGCGAACCTATGACACGCGTGTCAGCACTGACACGCGAAGCCATTTTCAGTGACACGCGGCCGCCGGAGAAACTAGACTCGCTATTTGGATAAAAACCACAGACACGGACACAGCAGCAAAAAACTGTTGCGAGTCGGGTTTCCGACACGGCAATGCGAGCGCTTTCCGAGACATCTGCGATTTGTAAATCACACATTACTCGCTTCCCCATTCATTAACATTGGACTCGCTAGATTCGCAATGAGTAGCGAGTCCCGGGCTCGGACTCGCTAGACTAGAGTCAAGCGATTCCGAGTAATTTAGGACTCGCCCATCACTAACTACAGCTGAGGAAAAAAAAATGTGCTGGAGGTCTGTAGCCAGAACAGCAGAGCTCCGGCACAGAGCGTCTAGTCCTGGGACTTCCGGTAAGCGGAACTTCTGGCTGGCACAGCAGGGAGCAGCGGAACGCTGTGGGGGACGCATATCTGAGGCCCTGTGATCGCTGTCTGGAGGTCCAGTGATTACTACAGCAACCATACTGCAGTGAAAGGTTCTGGGCAGAATCTGGGGTGTCATGAATGTGTGATTGGCCATTACTGAGATAAGTGAGGGGGAGGCTGGAAGAGGCCTGTGCTATGGGTGCCATTTCCCGCCATTAATTTACATAAGGAACGCCATCTTGCAGCATAGTACAGACTCCATTTCACCACTATTATTGTTGCGCACCCTATTAATCCCTATTTCTGCTTATTAACTCTGCCCTTTCCTAAAAGACAGTTAACCCCCAATTGCCTGCAGGGCTATCTATAAATCTTCTGTCACTGCCCCTCTTATGGAGAAGCCAAAAAAACCAAGGTTAAGTAAAGGAAGTGGTAGTAGCAGTAGCCGACCCTTTCAAGAGACATGGACTGAGATGTATGGCATTATAGAAAAAAATGGCAGATCATTTTGCGTTCTATGTAGTGAAACGGTAGTAAGCAGAACGTGGAATATAAATAGACATTTTGACAGATAACCTTAGTAGTGCTTGCTTGGCCTTGAATGGTACAAAATACCAACCTTCAATTGAAGATTTATTTTAGCCAATGAAATTCAGCAACAAAAAAGTCACTAAATCAGTGATGGCGAACCTGTGGCAGTCCAGCTGTTGCTGGACTGCCACAGGTTCGCCATCACTGGAAGAATTCCCCCTCCCCCTCACTTATCTGACTTAGTTCATGGCACCCCACACAGGTTAAATAACAGCAAGACCAACAAAAGAAACCAACTGACAGATTAACAAAGAAGTCACTAAGCAGGTAAGTTAAATAATTATACATATTTGTTATTTAAACTATAAATATCGTAAAATTAGGGTTTTTTTTCTCAAGCTGACACACCTCCCGATTTATGCGCGGTTTTTTGGCGAATTTTGACACACCAAGCTCAAAAGGTTGCCCATCACTGCCATAGTTGGTGGAGCTGAGCAAGCAAACTCATATTATGTTATAGGGACTTGGCTCCGCCTATTGTAGTCACATGGTTATGACATCACATCAGGTCTCCCAACATGTTCTAACATAAGGCTGAAATGTTAACTATTAACCTGCCAAACAGTCTCCATCCTCCAAGCTGGAGACTTGACTGCCTCATTACATAAGGAAATGTAAGTGTATAAATGCTTTTCTTTCACCTTTGACATCATGAGCTCAGACAGGGATGATTAGACTGGTATTATAAAGCTGCAGCTACAGACAGTCATAGCTGGGGGGGGGCATAAACTAGCTGACAGGTTCCCTTTAATTGCAAATGATAAGTTTTGAATTTTTTTCTTCATAAGTCAATTTTTTACAGACTTTTAAGGTTTTTAAAAAGTGAAAATTTTGGCCTGGTATGGTTTTACATTTTCTATCATATCTCTGGCTAGAATTAAGAAAAAGAGGTGGGAGAGGCATAATTTTTCTCAGAACGGTACCGGCTTTCATTTGATATGTCACAAGACTATGTTTCTTTATATTTTGTTTTGAAGAAATCAAATTCAAAATTTTGATGCGCAGTTGTGAAAAAAATGTTAGTTTTAAAAATTGTGAAAAAAAATCCATGTGTGTTACTTGTGTTCTTGGTTATATTTGTACAGGGATTCAACTTGGAACCTAGTAGTTTTTGCACAAGTTTTTGTTAGGACTGATGAGCATGGGATCCCTTGTCGTGGGTCATCAGCTTAAATGTCTTGGCCATTGCATGAACCAAAATCCCATTTGTAAAAGGTTTTTATTCATCATATAAGAGACTTTTTGCACATTTTATCTATCCAGGGTGCAGTTGGGCCCCTAGGGGCGCCATTCATCTAGTGGTGCAGAGGTATCGTACTGTGTGGCCCAATGCTAAGCAGCGGAGCGGTTGGGTCGCTTTCAGACACTCTGCATCATTTGTATCAGTGTGAATGGTGCCTTAAGCAGGCCCAGTGTATGCATGGCAGTCTGCCTCCCACACATAGCTGGTAGAGGTGGTTTATTAGCCTGCAGCTGGGCTTGCTTTACAATTGGGCTCTGACTGCTTCCTGAGAGTGCATTTTGATTCTGCTTTTGGCAATGATGGTAAGTTTTTTGTGGGCAGATACTTAAACAAAAAGTGAGGAGAGCAGCGGCACTCAGGAGATCTTTTTTACATACCGGCTTTATTGTGTTTTTTCAGGTTACATCTTAGGTGCAGGGCAGGGAGGTGCAGGGGGAGCAACAGTCTGTTTCGTGGACTTCCGCTTCAACAGGCTAACTAGCAGATACTTAACATGATTCACAGAGCTGCTGGCCTGTCATCTGCTCTGCATTCACTGTCTACCCCTGTTCACTCTCAGATTGAGAACTAACAAAGCTTTCTCCTATATGTCCTCTCCTGCTTCTAAGCTGTATCATAATAAAATAATACAGTAATATCTAAAAATCATGGATTATTTGGTAAATATAGACCCCACACTTTAAGACCACAGGCTGAACAGATCTGAATTAAAGATTTTCGAATTGACGTTATAATAGTTATATATTTTTAAATACGATCCTATCGCGAACCCAACTTGAATTTTGGTACAGATGTGGCTAGGAGCATAGCAGACACGTGCATTTTTGAAAATTTTTTAAGTGAACATTTTTTTTCAGAAGTGCGTTTTAAAATTTTGTGTTTGCATGGGTTAAATATTAACACAGATCCTCTTGTGACATATCTGGTTAAAGCCTGTACAGTTCTGAGTAGAATGGTGTTTATTGTGTTTCTCTATCTTATTTCTAGCCTGAGCTATGAGGAGAAATGAAAAGGCAGACAACATCAAAATTCACATGTTTTCCAAACTTAGAAAATCAATAAAAAAAAAATTCTATAATTTTTTTCTCTTATTTTGCATTGTCTGACATGCTATTATCAAATAACAAAACCTCAAAAAAATAAAAAATATATAGAAGTAAAAATCATTGGTTCACTTGACATGGAATGGCCCATGTACAAGTGTTGAACTTCAATTTTTAGAGCTATCTATGCATGTCCTAAAACTGTCAGGTTTTCCTCCTGGTTCTGCCACTATAATTCCTACATACCGTAATTTAGAAATGCTAAGTAAATGTGGATTAACAACTTGTTTTACCTCACTTCAATGAGAAATATATTAAATACATTTTGAAACCTACACATGCGACAAAGTTTAATTTCCAACAAGTCGACCTCTTCTTACACAACAAAGCTTGTTGGTGTTGCTGACCTAGTCACCCGCAGCCACCCCTAGTTAAAGTGACCCTAAACCCGGAAGCCAACCCCACATCCCCTTCATACCTATACATGCAGCTTGTGAACCTGCTGCCATCGATCCCTGTATCTTGCAAAACCGCTGGGGCATTCTTCATAATTCATACTTTTATAATGTCATTTCTGGGCGTTTCACTGAAATTTTAAAGCCGCAGCAGGCGGGCCTGTGTGCCGCTCTCCCCCTCCTTGTCCGTAATTCTGCACGCAGCGATGGGCGTGCTAAACAGAGAGGCGGCTCGCCTCATAGTATGGGCGGTGAAGCCGGTATGACGCGTATTACGTCATATCGGCTTCACCGCCCATACTATGAGGCGAGCCGCCTCTCTTGTTTATGCACGCAGCCATGGGCGTGCAGAATTACGGACAAGGAGGGGGAGAGCGGCACACAGGCCCGCCTGCTGCGGCTTTAAAATTTCAGTGAAACGCCCAGAAATGACATTATAAAAGTATGAATTATGAAGAATGCCCCAGCGGTTTTGCAAGATACAGGGATCGATGGCAGCAGGTTCACAAGCTGCATGTATAGGCATGAAGGGGATGTGGGGTTGGCTTCCGGGTTTAGGGTCACTTTAAAACTGATTTTTTGTACACATATTGGTCTCCTATTTTTTAGGGAAGTGTACCAATTGCTATACTCTGTAACTTGGAATTCTTTTTAGGTGGGAGGTTCCTTAGCATTTTTCCTACACTAGCGATACGTTCTTTCCATCACATCTGATCAGGCATCGCTCCTGCACAGTCCATTAGCTTGCTTGCCTGCCCCGATCAGTCAGACAGCCTCTGTGCTATGTTGTGCTTGTATGAAGTTTTACAAACCGGAGAGTCAAGGAGTAAAGACAAAAGGTCCATCTTCACTTCCAGTTACTTGTCTTAAAGGGGAAATCCAGTGAGAGAAAACTTTAGTAAAGTTCTTGTCCTGCTACATGATGAAGCAGAGCTGTACATTGCAGTTCTAGGATCTATAGATCACTTATAAATCAATAAAATCATACCTGCTCCTCATCTCTGGCCCTCCTTCATGGAACCCTAGATTTCTGCATGTCCGCTTCATCTAGGAGCAAAGAGGAGGAGGTGTTGTTGGGGGCGTAGATGCTGGGAGCTTCAGGATCAGCCTACATTCATGCTCCCTCACATTTCTGTACAGGGAGGTGGTCTGGCTGCCGGCCCCTTGCTCACACATACAATGCAACCCCTGATATACCATCCTATGTGACAAGGTGGGTCCAGGCTTCAAATAGCAATCATGTCACCAAACAGATATAAATACATGCTGTGATCCTCTGCTGTATGATGATGCATAATGTGTACTCTTATTGTGAGGATACCAGCAGATGCAAATCATTACATTGATTGATTCAGCCCTGCATGGTCTCCCCTTCCCCATGAGAACATGGTATCTTCTTATATAAAGCGAGACAAGCAGGGCACTAAGCGGAACCAACTATCAAGTCCGGATTATCCTCCAGTCATGGCAAGTTCCCCTCCGGTAGTGCACAGCCAAAGCACCAGCAAAAAATATTATAAAAAGAGAGGCGGCACTCACCGGAGTAGACAAGACGGTCCTTTATTCCTTGAATTCAAAGACAAACAGGGTGCAGGGAGGGGGCACGAAGGGCCAACGGACTACGACGCCGGTTCGCGACACGTGTCGCTTCTACGGGTCCGAGTATGTGGACGTGAGCGGGTCACCATGTTAAATACATGCAGCGACCCGCCCCACTTCCGCCAGCCGACTCCATGTTTGAAGTGGGCAACTTTAATAACAAGTAACAACACGCCATATACACATAAACAGGGCATATAAATACAGATAAAAAACCTGTGAAAAGAGAGGGAAATCTCACTGACGCCTAAAGCAGCGTCCACATAGAAACCGATCGCAGGTATTCCTGGGGCCACTGCTCCGCTCTGCCGCCGCAAACGCCTGATGTCTAACCGGCGTTCTCGGCGCTCAACCCATCTCGGCTGAGTGGAGGCGTGGCGACGGCCAAAAGCAAGTCTCGGAGCCAATCACCACCGCTCTCCTACAGCACAGACCAAAGCAAGGGAGCGCCGAGTTAACAGATCACCGCTCCCAGCAAGCCATAATAGAAGCAGCGAGCACCACGCAAAGGACAAAATCAGTCCTCAGAACAAGGTGCTCGCCCTGGGAGACAGAAACAAGCCAGTACTTATTCAAAGAAAGAACTCCTTCAAAGTTAGGAACGGAGATCAACTTCTTCATTCCGCCAGAATAAAACCCAATGGTTAAATAGTAGACAAGGCTAACGGCCCCAAAGACCGGAACAGTGTACCCAGGAAACCCGCAAAGATAGAAACTGCAGTGTAAACATATTCAAAAATTCATGAGACCTATGGGCAGGGAATACAAAGAGAAAGAAAACCAATTAATTAGCAAGCAATTAATTGTTACGGGCCTTGAATGTACATAGTTACAAAAATCTACTTATATAATCGGGAGTTTGGAATTCGGGCACTGTAGCCGAATCCCAGACTCCTTTGCGCGACTGCGAGTGATGACGCGTAGCGTCATCACGAGCCGCAGCCGCACTGCTGTCTCCGCCACCCGCCGTCTCCGCCACCCGCCGTCTCCGCCGCCCACCCGTCCGCCTCGCCGCCGCCTCCGCGAGGTCACCGCTGCCCCTCGCTGCTCTAGCAACGCTGGGGCCTCGGTGACGCTATGCAGCTGGAGGAGCACTGTCCTTGCGGCGACATGTAATTTCCAACATGGCGTCCAAAATCTCGCGAGATTTTGCCGCCATCTTGGATCTTACATGTCGCCGCACACACTCCGCTATCCTACCAACATCGCCCCCGCCGAGGTGACCGCCCAGCGCCCCTCGGGAGATCAGCCGCTCATGGGCACAAGCCGCTGATCTCCTGACGCTACATACCGCTCTTCTCCCCGCCGCCCGCTCTCCCCCGGCCGCTCCGCACTTACCCCTCCCCGCTCTGCTGCCTGCAGTAATACTTTCTTTTTGGAGCCGATCATGTGACAGGCCCTCTGTGATGTCACATTAGCCCGCCCTGTCACATGACCGGCTTCAATGCCGGTGGAAGGAATACAGAGAGCAGAGGACAGGGGCACACATGACTCGGGGATAAAGAACTGTGCCAGAGGACAGGGGGACACAACAGGGGCAGAGGACAGGGGCACACAGGACATGGGGACACAACAGGCCCAGAGGACAGGGGGACACAACAGGGGCAGAGGACAGGGGCACACAGGACATGGGGACACAACAGGCCCAGAGGACAGGGGGACACAACAGGGCCAGAGGACAGGGGCACACAGGACATGGGGACACTACAGGCCCAGAGGACAGGGGGACACAACAGGGCCAGAGGACAGGGGCACACAGGACATGGGGACACTACAGGCCCAGAGGACAGGGGGACACAACAGGGGCAGAGGACAGGGGCACACAGGACATGGGGACACAACAGGGGCAGAGGACAGGGGCACACAGGACATGGGGACACAACAGGCCCAGAGGACAAGGGGACACAGAACAAGGGTAGAAGACAGGGCCACACAGGACAGAGGAACACAACAGGGCCAGAGGACAGGGGGACACACAACAGAGGCACACAGCACTGGGGGACACCGGACAGGGGCACACAGGACAGGAGGACACACAACAGGGGCAGAGGACTCGGGCACACAGGACAGTGGCAGAGGACAGGGGAACACACAACGGGCACACAGGACAGAGAGACACAGAACAAAGGCAGAGGACAGGGGGACACCGCACAGGGGCACACAGGACAGGAGGACACAGAACAGGGGCAGAGGACTCAGGCACACACGACAGGGGCAGAGGACAGGGGGACACAACAGGGGCAGAGGACACAACGGCCACACAGGACAGAGGGACACAGAACAGAGGCAGAGGACAGGGGCACACAGGACAGGGGGACACCGCACAGGGGCACACAGGACAGGGGGACACCGGACAAGGGCACACAGGACAGGAGGACACAGAACAGGGGCAGAGGACTCAGGCACACAGGACACGGGCAGAGGACAGGGGGACACAAAAGGGGCAGAGGACGGGCACACAATTATATAAGCAGATGTACATATACACTTTATACACCATATCTACTTATATAAATCGGGAGTTTGAAATTCGGACACTATAGCCGAATCCCTAAGTCATTCACGGCACTGCGAGCGATGACGCCATACCGTCATCGCGAACCGCAGCCGCACTAACTCACACCGCCGCCATCCTGCCAACCGCCGTCGGCCCCGCCGCCAGCGCCTCATTGTGAGCGCCCTCCGCGAGGTCTACGCTGCCCGGATGCCGCTGCTGCCTTCCGCCCCTCCCCGCTCTCTCTCTCTCACCGCTAGCGCCTCGGTCTCGCCATGCTGCTGCTGTAGCGGTGTAGGGGCTGTGGGCGGGTGTCGGGAGCCAGTGACGCCGGCCAATAGGAGTGAACGCGGCGTGTCAGGCTGCAAAGCCTAACACGCCCCGCTCACTCCCATTGGCCGCCACCCCTGCAAGCGCATTCGGCGTTCTGTTCTAAACACAGACCGCCCATCCCATTGCCCAGTACTCCGCGTCCTGGGCCAATCGGATGGCCGTCCTCTCTTTACCACACAATGCCCAATCCGCTCCTTCCCCTCAGGTCACATGTCTCACCTGAGGGGAGGGACTGATCCCTCTCTGCAGCCCACCCCCCGCCGCAGAGGACAATGCCGGGGCTACGATCACCCTCAGCACGCAGCCACGTCCTGCCGCCAAGCGCTCATGTCGCCGCTCCAGCCGCACCTCTCCTCACCCTTCAAGCCTCCCGCCACATCATACTCTGCTACCCACAGAGCCCCCTGTATACTCTGCTACCCACAGAGCCCCCTGTATACTCTGCTACCCACAGAGCCCCCTGTATACTCTGCTACCCACAGAGCCCCCTGTATACTCTGCTACCCACAGAGCCCCCTGTACATTCTGCTACCCACACAGCCCCCTCTATACTCTGCTACCCACAGAGCCTCCTCTATACTCTGCTACCCACAGAGCCCCCTGTATACTCTGCTACCCACAGAGCCGCCTGTATACTCTGCTACCCACAGAGCCCCCTGTATACTCTGCTACCCACACAGCCCCCTCTATACTCTGCTACACACAGGGCCCCCTGTATACTCTGCTACCCACAGAGCCCCTCTATACTCTGCTACCCACTCACCCGCCTGTATACACACAATTCATTTCACCGCTCTCCCGATGCAATTGCATCGGGCCTTTTTACTAGTATATAATAATATACAGATATATACACATATGATCCATACCACTCGCACAGCGAGTGGTTTCTATCTTTGCGGGTTTCCTGGGTGCACTGTTCCGGTCTTTGGGGCCGTTAGCCTTGTCTACTATTTAACCATTGGGTTTTATTCTGGCGGAATGAAGAAGTTGATCTCTGTTCCTAACTTTGAAGGAGTTCTTTCTGTGAATAAGTACTGGCTTGTTTCTGTCTCCCAGGGCGAGCACCTTGTTCTAAAGACTGATTTTGTCCTTTGCGTGGTGCTCGCTGCTTCTATTATGGCTTGCTGGGAGCGGTGATCTGTTAACTCGGCGCTCCCTTGCTTTGGTCTGTGCTCTAGGAGAGCGGTGGTGATTGGCTCCGAGACTTGCTTTCAGCCGTCGCCACGACTCCACCCAGCCGAGATGGGTTGAGCGCCGAGGACGCCGGTTAGACATCAGGCGTTTACGGCGGCAGAGCGGAGCAGTGGCCCCAGGAATACCCGCGATCGGTTTCTATGTGGACGCTGCTTTAGGTGTCAGTGAGTTTTCCCTCTCTTTTCACAGGTTTTTTTATCTGTATTTATATGCCCTGTTTGTGTATATGGCGTGTTGTTACTTGTTATTAAAGTTGCCCACTTCAAACATGAAGTCGGCTGGCGGAAGTGGGGCGAGTCACCGCATGTATTTAACATGGTGACCCGCTCACCTCCACATACTCGGACCCGTAGAAGCGACACGTGTCGCGAAACGGCGTCGTAGTCCGTTGGCCCTTCGTGCCCCCTCCCTGCACCCTGTTTGTCTTTGAATTCAAGGAATAAAGGACCGTCTTGTCTACTCCGGTGAGTGCTGCCTCTCTTTTTATAATGGTATCTTCTTATCTCTCCAACTTTGAATGGATCATCATCATCACTCCTCACTGGAATGTAGGCTGATCCTGCAGTTCCAAGCATCCAAGCCCCTGACACAACTCTTGCTTTTTGGTCTTTCATGAAGCTGCCAGGCTGAAGACTCTGGGTTCCCTGAGGTGGGGGCCAGAACAGAGGAGCAGGTATGATTTATAAGAGATCTATAGATCCTAGAACTGCAGTGTACAGCGCTGCTTCATCACAGGGCAGGGCAGGAACTGTACTAAAAAGTTTTCTCTCACTGGAGTTCCCCTTTAATGTCTCTGCTGCTAGAGACAGATAACAAATTAGTAGGGAGATTTCTGTTGTAACACCATCTAAAATGTTGCAAAATTCATGCACAACCATGAGTTGTGCAAATTGTTGCAACTTCTTATGTTTTTATTTCAGTCCTGGCTAGCTGTGCCATCTTTTTGGAAAGTGGACATTGCTTATCCAGGAAGAAAAAGGGGGAACTTGGCTGAGCAAATTTATAATTTCTTCACCCTGCAGACACTTTCTTCCCAGTCATCAAACGGTTATCTCAACAGAGAGCACACTGATTACTCCCCTTGCATCTTGACTGACATTTTGCTTTGTATGTTCTGCAAAGCATGATATCCATCGAAAAACAGGTGGAGGGATTACAACGTGTGGGGTGAGCACTTCCTTGGTGCCCCTCTGATTGTTAGAAACAGATGGCTGAAGGTAGAATATAACTTAATTTTCTCCCTGCGTATGTTTAAAATGGTATTTTACCTGCAGATGTAGATGGCTACATGTAAATTTATTTTTTTTTCCCCTCAACCGGTTTACTTTAAGTGATATGTAGATTGTCTATCTAATTATTACATGAGATCAAGAGCAATGGACATTTTAAGAATATGAAACAACTCAAAGCAAAAACTACACTTCTGTTATGATACTGACAGCCGTATTTATTCCCTGAACCACTTTATCTAGTAATAAATATATTTTAATGCTAGCTGTCTTATTCAAGTTAGGGGACACATTTTCTGCATTTAAGGTAACTGATTTTTTATTTGATAAACTTTATCTGGGCACATTATTTTTTCAGGATCCTCCTCTGTACATTTCTGTTTTACAAATTCTGTTCTCTACTTCAGAGCTCTCAAACTTGGCTAGATATAATATGGGCCACACATAAAAAAAAAAATAATTTGGGGGGGTGCGCTTTAGAGGGGGGTCCTATTTTTTTGCAGTACAAAGTGACATTTTTAGTGGAACCAGATATATTTTTTTTTGTATACACCATTTGAAATTATTATTTTTTTTTTAAACCTTTTTATTGTTTACAGTATTTTACTCTTTAAATGGCATTCATCATGTGTTGTAGTAAAGTTTTATACTACATTATACTATATCGGATGTGTCGATAAAAAAATGTACGTTTTGTTTAGTTTCATATGTCAAACAGCATTTTTAATGGCAAAATATTTTTTTCCTTTTCATTTGAAAATTTTCACTTTTTTTTTTTAATTTCCTTTCCCCAATAGGCCACATACAGTAATTATGTCTTAGAATTAGCACATTTTATAGTAAATATGACCAATATCTTGTAGTAATAGTCTTATCCTAGTCTCTCTATCTTGTAGTTATTATTTATTTTTATAGCACCATTAATTCCATGGTGCTGTAGTTATGTCCATTATATTGGTACTTGTCTTGCAATAATGTTCCCATCCGAGTTCCCGTATTGTAGTAATGCGCCATCCTGGTCCTCTTGTAGTAATGAACCTTACCCAGTAGTTCCCATTGTGGCCCTCATCTTGTAGTAATGTGCTCATTTTGGTCCCCTTCTTAGGCTGCGTTCACACATTGCGTCTTTTGTTGCGCTTTTTTGCTGCGTTTTTCAGCCGCGCAAAAAAGCGCAACAAAATACGCAGGGGCTTTCACACACTGCGCTTTCTTTACCCCAGAAAACGCAGTGATGTCACAGAGGGGAGGAAGAATCCTGCTTCCTCCTCCTCTCTGTGACAGCCCCATTAGATTTCGCAGTGTATTAATATACAGCGTGAAATCTAAATTAAACAAAGGCAAGTGTATGAAAAATAAAAAAGAATGAATACTTTACCTGTCTGACGCCTTTTCCCGGTGTCCGGTGCCAAGCAAGGTGTCTTCTGCCAGGACCTGCGGTGACGTCAGAGCGGCGTTCCCAGCACTGATTGGGCGCTCGCGGTCATGTGATACATATCCTCAAACAACCATTAATAAGCTCACTGTTAGCTTGGCAAGGAGCGTAAGTTTGGATGTTTCTGTATGTGCCGCTCTTGGGAATAAATGCAGAAGCTTAGAAAATTTCGTTTCCATAATTTGCATACTATTAAAGGGGAACTCCAGTGAGCGAGAACTTTTTAGTTCAGTTCCTGCCCTACTTAATTATGAAGCAGAGCTGTACACTGCAGTTCTAGGATCTATATATCTCTTATAAATTGATAAAATCATACCTGCTCCTCAGCTCTGACCCCCACCTCAGGAGACCTAGAATCTTCAGCCTGACTATCTCATGCTGCTGGTAAGAAAAGGTGTGTCAAGGGTGTGGATACTGGGAGCTGCAGGATCATCCTACATTCCAGCCCCTTACATTTCTGTATGGGGAGGGGGCGTGGCCACCGGCCCCATGCTCACACATACAATCCTCTCCCTGATGTACCATCCTATGTGACAGTGGGTCCAGGCTTGAAATAGCAATCATGTCACCAAGCAGATTCAAATACACACTGTGAACCTCTGCTGTATGATGGTGCATAATTTGTACTGTTATTGTGAGGCTGACAGCACAGACAAATCATTACATTGATCGATTCAGCTCTGCATGGTCTCCCCTCCCCCATAGAAACATAATATCTAACTATCCCTCCAACTTTCAATGGACCATCATCATCACTCCTCACTGGAATGTAGGATGATCCTGCAGCACCCAGCATCCACGACCCTGACACAACTCCTGCTTTTTGCTCCTACATGAAGCTGTGTCAAGCTGAAGATTCTAGGTCCCCTGAGGGGTCATAGCTGTGGAGCAGATATGATTTTATCAATTTATAAGAGATCTATAGATCCTAGAACTGTATTGTACAGCTCTGCTTCATCATCTAGGAGGGCCGGAACTGTACTAAACAGTTTTCTCTTACTGGAGTTCCCCTTTAACATGTCTATCGATCGTGTGATTTCATAATTCCATTACTTTTCTTTCCTGATGTTGCAATTTCAGTGTTGTGGAGTGTATATTCAAGCTGTAGAGAGTAATGCTTCATCATGTGGAGCTTTCTTCTCCCCCTCAAAGTTCTTTTGCCTTTCTTAAAACTAGCTGAAAAGGCAACACAAAGGCTTATAGAAAAAACACATGGAGACAAAGGGTTCAACACATTGGCATTGCAAATCAACTTTAAATCAGTATTAAGCAGACATTCATTTTTTTTTTACCATCCCACTGAGAAGAATGCCTTTGTTTGATTAAATACTCATAATACTAAATAGTCATAAGAAGTTGCTGCCATAAAGGGGCTTTTGTTTCACATGTTGATGACAAAAATGAATTCATAACCTTTTGGAGTTAATCCAACTGATGACCCCTACCTTTCACTTCACTCTTCTGACTTCTGATCTTTCAGGGGAGTGACAGAATGATATCCTCTAAATGAAAATGACACTCAACCTCTTCATCCATGTGCATTGATACGTGACGTGTGAATGCCTGTTATCAAATAAGCACATTTAAAAATTGCAGAATTGTGAAGTATTGTTGAGTAGACAGTCATGTAATGTGTGTACAAGCTAGTTAAACTAGTTGAAATTGGCAGAGAATTTCACAACATAACTTTTTCTTAAAAAAAAACAAAAACTTTAAAGGGAACCTGTCGCCTCCTAAAAGCCACCTAACCCTTCAATACATGTTCTTCCTATTAGCATTATAACCATCCCTCTCTGTGCTGAATGCTTCCTTTCAAAGTTGAAATAAATACTTTGATACTTACTCATTAGGATGATAATGAAGTAGGGGCTATATGCAATTGTCCGCTGGGCGTGTCGTTTTGCAGGCTCCAGGATCCAGCCTCCCTGTGTTGCTTGCGCTGTGATGTGGAGCTGAAGGCTGGACAAATCATTTGCATTCTGTGAGTGACAGAGAGGGGGAGGGCAGAGCCTGCACAAGTAAAGCAGCACAGAGAGAGAGGCTGGATCCTGGAGCCTGCAAAACAACACACCCAGAGGACAGTTGCATATAGCCCCTACTTCATTATCATACTAATGAGTAAGTATCAAAGTGCTTATTTCAACTTTTAAAGGAAGCATTTAGCACAGAGAGGGATGGTTATAATGCTAATAGGAAGGTGCAGGGACATGTATTGATAGGTTAGGTGGCTTTTAGGAGGTGACAGGTTCCCTTTAAAGAGGACCGGTCACCCCCCTGTTGCTTGGCAAACTAAGTGCAGCACTGAATGCAGCATGTCTGCTGCATTCGGGGAAGGAGTCCCACATGTCTCTAGCCCCCCTGTAAGCTTTAAAAAAGACTTTAGATACCTAAGGGTGCCGTCACACATGGCGATGGCACCGCCGATTTCTTAGGTGATGCAGGGTCGTGGCCTATCGGCACCGATATCGCCCCTGCATCGCCTAATGTAGCAGTGCTCTGAAACCAGGCGGCCGAACTGGGGTGGTGTGTACACACATAGGAGCCATAGGCCATTGTACTGCATCGCCGCTGGGGTTTTGAGACACCCCGGCGGCGATGCTGCCTGTCAGATCGCCGGTGCATCGCCAGAGGTGTCGCCCCATGTAAATGGGGGACGGCAACGCTGGCAGGGCGTCAGAAATGTGCGCGCTCCCGCCCGTCGCCGCCGACATCTCCGGTGCCGTCACACCGTGTGACGGTACCCTTACAGTTAAAAGGTCGCCTGGCTGGGATCTTAAGTGGTCCTATCTGCTGGCACAGCCCTCCCTGCATCCTCCTTGTGTATTCTGCTCCTTCTATGCGTCTGCCGCCGCCTCTTCTTCTGCTTGGTCTGCCCTCCTCTTCTGCTCCTGCTTTTTGTGATGTCAGGAACAGAAGAGGAGGGGTCGGAATACACAAGGAGAAGGGAGGATTGTTCCAGCAGCCAGGACCTCTTATTAAGATTTGAGATGAGCGATGTTTGACTTGAATTGTTCGCCAATCTCAAATTCGAGTTGTTTTTGGCGGTGTTCGAGTCATTCGCCGAATTCAAACAATTTGGTTCAAATTCGGCAGTTCTAGAAGCTGTTCGATTTTGGTTCGAAAATGCGGCAGATGCGGTCAGAAAACTGCATCTGCCGCATTTTCAGCCAAAATAAACAGCTATTAAGTAAAATAAAGTGTTAAAAGTAAAAAAAAAAGTATAGCGATTTAGATAAGAAACACGGCACTCACCATAGGTAGAATCTTCATGCGATTCAACATAGACAAAACGCAGGGAGGGGAGGGGGTGCTGAGACTCGGTGACGGTTCCCCGTTTCGCAGCGAGACTCGCTGCTTCTACGGACCAAACTAGTCTCGCTGCGAAACGGGGAACCGTCACTGAGTCTCAGCACCCCCTCCCCTCCCTGCGTTTTGTCTATGTTGAATCGCATGGAATAAAAGCTATGAAGATTCTACCTATGGTGAGTGCCGTGTTTCTTATCTAAATCGCTATACAAGACTGTTTGCTAACACGCACACGTGCACTGCCGTGCATAGGAATCGCACACTTTGTGGGTTATATCAGCGATTTACAGACTGACTGTGCCCGACTTTCTCTACCCTTTGCGGATTAAAAAAAAAGTATGCTCACCTGTCCGTGGTCCACCGATGCCTCCGGCAAGGTCCTCTTGCTGATAGGACCTGTGGTGACGTCAGTTATCGCAGGAAATCCGGTCGCATGACCGGAGTTCCCGTGATAACATGACATCACCACAGGTTCTATCAGCAAGAGGACCTTGCCGCAAAGGTTAAGATAGACATATTTTTGTTTTGGACACTTTCTTTAAGTAAAAGAAAGTGTCCAAAATATAAAAATTATTTTAACCTTTCTGGCAAGGTCCTCTTGCTGATAGGAGTCCCGGAGTTCAAATCGGATTCTCCCGGATTGCCCCAGTCCGGAGGAATCCGGCACCATATAGTCCCATGTTATGGGGCGCCGTATTGCACCGGACCGGTACAATCCGGGAGAATCCGGTTTGATCCGGTTTTCTCTGTAGAACGCCTTTCCGCCGGGATTTTCAAATGAACAGCTGACTCAGGTCAGCTGTTCATTTGAAGTAGCAGCGCTGTGAGGTTCATGTGAGTTCATGCTTGCCTGCATGAACTCACATGAACTTTCCCTAACCATGGTGCACAGCTCTGCTACATCTCTGGTGGAAGTTCTCTACCAAAGATGTAGCAGAGCTAAAGAAGAACCCTGGATTGAACTACATCGGACAGAAGAGGTTGTTTTGTTTTTGTTTTGTTTTTTTAAGTAAAAATGGCGTCCTTAAGTGTGTTTTTTTTTTTTTTTTTCAAATAAAAATAATTTTTCTTGATGTTGTGTTTTTATTTAAACAATTTAATAGAATTTTTTGGAAAAAAAAAACACACTTTGGGACTCCATCTTTATTTTAAAAAAATCCTCTTCCGTCTGACGTAGTCCAATCCAGGGTTCCTCTTTAGCTCAGCTACATCTCTGGTTGAGAACCTCCACCAGAGATGTAGTTCTACAGAGAAAGCCGGATCAAACCGTATTCTCCCGGATTGTACCGGTCCGGTGCAATCCGGCGCCACATAACATGGGACTATATGGTGCCGGATTCCACCGGACCGGGGCAATCCGGGAGAATTCGATTTGAACTCCGGGACTCCTATCAGCAAGAGGACCTTGACAGAAAGGTTAAAATAGACATTTTTATATTTTGGACTCTTTCTTTTACTTAAAGAAAGTGTCTAAAACATAAAAATGTCTATCTTAACCTTTGCGGCAAGGTCCTCTTGCTGATAGAACCTGTGGTGATGTTATGTTATTGCGGGAACTCCGGTCATATGACCGGCGTTCCCGCGATAACTGACGTCACCACAGGTCCTATCAGCAAGAGGACCTTGCTGGAGCCATCAGTGGACCGCGGACAGGTGAGCAAAGGTGATCAAACCGGATCACCATATCTGGTGCAATCCGGCGCCCCATAACATGGGACTATATGGTGCCGGATTCCACCGGACCGGGGCAATCCGGGAGAATCCTTTTTGAACTCCGGGTCTCCTATCAGCAAGAGGACCTTGCCAGAATGGTTAAAATAGACATTTTTATATTTTGGACACTTTCTTTTACTTAAAGAAAGTGTCTAAAACATAAAAATGTCTATCTTAACTTTTGCGGCAAGGTCCTCTTGCTGATAACATGACGTCACCACAGGTCCTAACAGCAACAGTACCTTGCCGGAGCCATCGGTGGACCGCCGACAGGTGAGCACACATTTTTTTTATTTTTAACACTTTATTTTACTTAAGGCCACTTCACACACACACAGATATCTGAGTCCAATATCTGAACAGATCTCTGGTTGCAGTGAAATCATGGATACATTGCTCCATTTTGTGGCTGTGTACAACATGGAGCAATGTATCCATGATTTCACTGCAACCAGAGATCTGTTCAGATATTGGCCTCAGATATCTGTGTGTGTGAAGTGGCCTTTAATTTCACTTCGCAATGTATGTGTATACATTGCGGAAGTGAAACAGCCCCACCTAGCTGTTTATTTAGTGTTCCGGGGTGTTCAACGGTGTTCGGTGAGCATTCGTCGAACACCCCGCCGAATCGAACACGAACACTAGGGTGGTGGCTCATCTCTAATTAAGATCCAACCCAGGCGACCTCTTAACTGTAAGGTTTCTAAAGTCTCTTTTAAAGCTTACAGAGGGGCTAGAGATATGGAGGACCCCTTCCCTGAATGCAGCAGACATGCTGCATTCAGTGCCTCCTGCTGTGATTAGCAGGTCACTGTGTATAGAAATGTACATAGAGCCTGCTGTGGGCGAGGGAAGCTTTCTGAGCTCTGCTGCATTACTAAATCTAAAAACTCTGCGTCAGAATCTCACCATTCAGTAACTACGTGATACATCATTGGTTTTGGGGTCTCTTTGTCTCTGCATCATGCTACTTTCAGATGAAGTAGTAAAAATCAGCTGACAGATTCCATTTAAAGGGGTTTTCAAACAAGCATAGTTAATTTAAAAAATTCAATCTTGGAATAACAAGTATCCCAATTGGATTTGTTTAAAATAAAGAGCTGTTTCTGTGCTAGTCAGACCATGTCCCTGTACAGTCACACACATACATTACATAGTACATAGCAGGGACACATATATGATTATCTCAGCATAGGAACATTTTTTATTTTAAACATACCCAATTATTTATTCCTAGATCTATTTATTAAAATTAACTTTGTGAAGAAAAACCTTTACGGAAACTTATACATTACATGGAAGTAGGTTGGTGGTTGATTAATAATTAAAGAGGACCTCTCACTCCCCTGGTGCTATGCTAACTGAATGCAGCATGTCTGCTGTATTCAGAGAAGGGATCCCCCATGTTTCTAGCCTCCCTGTAATCTGTTAAAAAGACTTTATAAAGTGTACAGATAATTAGTTCAGAGGGACTTACTGAGTAATGAATCATCGCTGTTGCTGGTGTCCTCCCCGCCTCCAGCCTCTCTGTGCCACCTCCGGCCCTCAGCGATAACACATATAAGAGGCTGAACAAGAAAGGGCTGGAGGTGGCACAGAGAGGCTGGATGCGGGGAGGACACCAGCAACAGCGATGACACATAGAGGAGGCTGAACAAGAGAGGGCTGGAGGTGGCACAGAGAGGCTGGATGCGGGGAGGACACCAGCAACAGCGATGACACATACAGGAGGCTGAACAAGAGAGGGCTGGAGGCGGGAAGGACAGCAGCAACAGCGATTACTCATTACTGAATAAGTCCCTCCAGACTCCTTATCTATACACTTTATATGGTCTTTTTAACAGATTACAGGGGACCTAGAGACATGTGGGACTGAATCATGTAGCATTTCAGATATCCAGTGACATTGAGGTTTCCATTGATGAAGAATGGCCCCCACTGTCTTTGTACCCTATATACCACACCATACCATCAAGTTTTGTGTTCTAACAGTCTTGGAGGGATCTATCCACTGCTGGTTAGTGTCAGATCAATAGTGGTGGTTTTGTTTGTTAACTTCACCATTCACAGAAACGTTTGCCTCATCACTCATCTGAAGGCAATTGTCTATGCTGTGAAGATACGAGATGTGCAGCATATGAAACAACGGATACTGGAAGCCTGTGCTAGCATTTCTTCTGCGGTGTTTCTATCAGTATGTCAAGAGTGGAGAAGAGGGTTGCATTGACAATCCAACACAATGGGCAGCACTTTGATCACATTTTTTACGTGGTCAAAAACTTGTAAATAACTCATGAAAGAATAAAGTTACATTAAAACCAAGCACACCATTGTTTTTCTTATGAAATTCTCAATAGGTTTGATGTCACATGACCCTCTTCCCATTGAAAAAAATAAAGTTGGATCCAAAATGGCCGACTTCAAAATGGCCACCATGGTCACCACCCATCTGGAAAAGTTTTCCCCCTCCCATATACTAATGTGCCACAAACAGGAAGTTGATATCGCCTACAATACCCATTTTATATAGGTGCATCCATATAAATGGCCCACCCTGTAGATTAGCACTGCTGCTATAGTAAATGTTAATTCATGAGGAACGAAGTGGATACTATGTTTTGTTTTTTTTGCATGTTATTTTACACATTTATCAGAAAACTAGATGCTTTACGATGCATGTTGTGTTAAATGCACATAATTAGGAGGATACTGAGACCATTGCCACATTCTTGCTAACGCAGCGAAGTGAAATTTATCAGCCTCTAGCCATCCACTGTGCTGAAAATAATCTTTGGGCAGCTGTCGTAATGTGGTGCGAGCACCAGGGAAGCGTACTGACATGTCACTATAAAATTAATAGAAACTGCTGCTATTCACTATCCACTATAAAATGCCCCAATGTAAACTGCATGACACATGTATACCATTACCACATAGTATTGTACATTAAAGGGGTTGTCTTGATGGGAAACTTAAATTCCTCGTTTTTGTGGCTAGTAGAGCTAATCTGCTTGCATTTTTAATAGACCTCCCTGTTCTGTGCACACAAATGATTGCTTCCGCTTTCCGTTAACTATACTTTTCATCTCTGATTGATCCAGTGCTGATGCTGTACAGGTGCCTTGTCTGCCTTTACTTAGGCTACCTTTACACCACAGTTTTTGCCTCTCAGGGTTGATCCTGTTTTTTGCAGGATCGACTGGACAGAACCTGAGAGAACAGGATGTGCAGAAAGTGTGGGCAAATATGACCCCTGATCCTGTGTTTTTTGCAGGATTTGTTTTTTGCCGCTGTCCATGGACCTGACGTCTACCTGTGTCTGCTCTGCCGCTGTCCAAGGTGCTGAATTTACAGCCTGTGTATGAAATACTGCTGTCTATGGTGCTGAAGTTAAGACAGCAGGATTTCTGAGCATGCTCTGTGCAAAAAATCGGATCCGAGAAACGATCCAATTTTTTCATGGATGCGGCATCCATAGACTCCCATGTTATGTGCACCAGGTCGCCCTGGACTCTGTTCTGTCCGGTTTTGTCCAATTTTTGCACCGGAGCTATAAAGTGTGCTCCGATTTTTGGGGACGGGGAAACACCGGACAAAAACGAATCCGACACAGAATACACAAAACCAGATAGCCAAATAGGACCAATCCGGTACCATAGGAATACATAGGAGGCAAAACCAGATCAGATTCTGTCCAGTTAAATCGGACAGAACCTGATGCACAAAACCGTGGTGTGAAGCCAGCCTTACAACCTGCCACATATGTACCAAAGTTCAAGTTGGGATCGCGATGGAATCCTATTTAAAAATGTAACCCTTACAATGTCAATTTGAAAATCTTGAATTCAGATCTGTTCAGCCTGTGGTCTAAAACTGTAGGGTCTCTATTAACCAAATAATCAATGATTTTTAGATATTACTGTATTATTTTATTATGTTACAGCTTAGAAGCAGGAGAGAACAGAGGAGAAAGCTTTGTTAGGTCTCAATCTGAGAATGAACAGGGGTAGACAGTGAATGCAGAGCAGATGACAGGACAGCAGCTCTGTCAATCATGTTGAGTATCTGTCCACCGCAGAGTCAGGAAGTAAGGGCTTGGACACACTTTCCTAGTTCCATCTCAGTTTCACTGAGGAGACTCTGAAAGGGCTGGAGCAGTGACCCTGAACGGTCTCTACCTCTCTGGACGGGGAGTCTACAGCTGCACAAAAACACAATCAGCTGACAGCCCAGTCCAGATAGGGAGAAGCCATTCAGGGTCACTGCTCCAGCCCTTTCAGAGTCTCCTCAGTGAAACTCTGATGAGTGTGTCGGCGCCCTAAGACAGAGCTTCAGAGCTTTCATGTCCTGACATACCTGGACATGTCCACTCTTGAACAAACAATAGTCTGTACAAAGGCATCTAGGGACTCTGTGTACCACAATATTGGTGAGTATGTTTAAAGTTTGGGTAAACTTATATTAATAGTTAAATGCTTTTCTTACTAAGGGCTAATACACACAGCGCTATTCTGAGTGATCATCGTTCAGAAAAACGTCCCCCCATTTGATTTCAATGGGGTTAAACACATGCAGTGTTTTTTTGAGTAAATCACTGCTTGCACTACTTATTGATCACTGCAATAAGCGCAGCATTTATCGCTTTTTATATAAAAAAAAGCTGCCATCGTTTTACTAGTGATTAAAAATACTAATTCAGATAGTGAAAACTCGGTAGAAAAATGCTGCCAAAACCGAAGCGTTTATCCGCAGACAGACAAAGCTGCGTATGCGCTAGCCCGAATACTCACTTTATAGCAGCACAGTTCTATCTCGTGTACTGTAAATCTTTATTTTATTACCGATCTTCCTTATTTAATATGCCTCAGATTGTGTAAGATTTTTTTTCCCGTCCCCAAAATGGGAGTCATCTGCAATTTTGGTGAAATCTGACAGGCACGAATCAGACGCTGTTCACAGTAAATAACATGGGAGTCTATGGTCGTCGGATCTGCTAAAAAAATCGGATTGTTTTTCGGATCCAATTTCGTGCACCACGCATGCATGATTTCGGTTAAATATATTTTTATTAAACAGTTTAAACATTACATTTCAAAACTAATTGCACATTAAGTACATCGTATGCGCAGAATGATTTTTACAGCTTCAAAGATACTAAAATCGGATCCGTCACGAAATTGGATCGGACACATACGTGTCCTCCGACCCATTTCTGTCCTTTCCTGTCAGTGTTTTCCTGCAAAAACCAGGATCCACACGGACACACAAAAATCTTGATGTGAAACCAACCTAACACTCATACAATGCTAACAGGCAATAATTTCGATATTCAGAAGGGCGGGGAAATTATGTATAATATAATTTCAAAGAAAGAGAGAAACCTATAAATACGACATACTGTATTTTTCGGAATGTGAGACGCACTTTTTATTTTTTTATTTTATTTTAAAACAAGAATCGGGGGCATGCGCAGATCGACATCCGCTGCCATTTTCTTGAAGCCTGATTGGGAGTGTACCAGGATAAGGAGGCTATATACCCAGATGAGGGGGCTATGTGTCCAGATGAGGGGGGTTTGTACCAGCATGGGAGATATATACATACCCGTATTGTGGGGCATGGACCAAGATGAGGGACATATATACTGATTATAAGAAGGACACTGGCATTGTAAACGGACCGCATTTAACATAAAAAATTATTTTTCCTATTTTCCTTTACCAAATTTGGGTTGCATCTTATAATTCTTTGCATGTTCTAAAGTGAAAAATATGGCAATCATGAGAAAATAGGATATATATCGAGAAAAAAAAATCATGGACGTGAATAGCGCTCAAGAAAAAAAATATTTTTTTTTTCTTCCCCATTTTTTTTTATCTGCGTTTTTACAATCCCAGTAACTTCAAATTTCCTTATAAATTGCAAAATACTATTCAGAGCATCATAAATACCTGCCCCATGAACTATAAATTGTACTACATTTCTCATTATACAAAATTATTAAATAATTTAAGAATGCAAAATTAATTTGTGCATTTATTCAATCCCATGTGGTTGTGATGTCTTCATCATCAATATCCAGTAAGCTTCTTAATTAAGTAATGCTCTTCTCCAATAACCGCCCCTTTGATGTTTTCCTACACGTTCTAAAACATAGAAAATCAGTGCTGAAATCTCTCCTGAGTGAACCTGAAAAAAGTGTTTGGACAAATTAGATGGATTATTTGCCTCCAGATTGCTAGCATTCTGCGTGCGCTGCTTAGTTACCCGGTGTTTATCATGGATACCAGCGTCTTCCCTGCTTAGTGCAGCCTGTAAGCAGGGAAGACGCTGGTATCCATGATAAACACCGGGTAACTAAGCAGCGCGCGCTGCTTAGTTACTGCTGTTTATCATAGATGCCAGCGATTTCACGGGTGCTGAGTCGCTGGTGAGCCTGTCTGTTTGACAGCTCACCAGCGACTCCAGAGAGACTTTCCAACGATCCCAGCCAGGTCGGTTCGCTGGTGGGATCGCTGGAAAGTCTCACTGTGTGAAAGGGGCCTTGAGGATAAGAAGCCAAAAAAGACACTCACTAGACGGGCACTGGAGTTCTCCAATGCTCTGAATAAGGATATTTGCATATTTAAATTCCCATAGGAGCATGGCATGACTTGTAGTTTTTAGTGCTATATTAAGGAATTTTGGACCATCATTTCATATATTTCATACATAGCTGTTCCTTTGTTCCAGTTCATCAGTATTTTGGGGTTTCCCTGCTTGAACACCCCTCCTTTTCAAGCATCACATTATTTTGAGAAGGTTAATGCCATTACTCTGACTTGGCCAAACAAGACAACTTCTCTTTTTTTTTTTAGCTTCATCCATTGTCTTCTCAGCTTGAGGTCATGAACTGCTGCCCCGAAAGGTTTCATACCTTAGTTATCATAATTGTTGTCTCAAAGATTGCAAGGAATCCAGGCCTGAGGCTGCAAAGCAGCCACAAACCATGTTGCTGCCTCCAGCAGTATACATCCTTAGGATGTTTTGCTATTGGTCTGCAGCCTCCTATTTATTCCAAACATGTAGTTATGAATTTTTTAAAAAGTTCCACTTGGTCTCAGCCAAACCAGCAGCAATGTTTATTTTCTTTTCTCTAGACATCAGAGGCTTCCTTTGTGCGGTCCTTGTATGGTCATTTTTATTCCTTATTTAAGAGCTGCCCATGGAATTTCTGTCCCAAACTCTGCATCAGTTGAGTTCGGACCATGAGACCTGAAAACTGTCAGTGAAACACTGGTGTGTCAACCTGGTCTTATAGTGAACATTTAGGCATTGATTTATCAAGCAGTCTATGCCAGCTTTGTAGGGTAGAATGGTTTGAAATATTGCAAAATATTTGTGCGATTTTTAAAAAGTGGACAGATCTTTGAAGAAAAGCCCATTATTAATTTTCCCAAGTCACTGACTAGAGTACATATGTTATGCTTTTCATAGCAGATGACAGATGTGCTGAATTCATTATAAGGCACATGCCTCTTAAAGCACCATTGTTTTTTTTTTTTTTTTTTAATTTCACCGCTGGAATGGTGCTATAAATCTAAGTCCCCTTCCCCCTGTTTTATACTTAATCGCTGCCATCTTTATCTTTTTCAAGTGTTCTCATTGGTCTCCTGCGATTTGGCTGCTCAGTGTTTTATCGAGCGTGCCTTGGTCGCAACATAATGCAAGTCTTTGAGACTCTCATGTTGGCTCTAATAGACTTGTATTGAAAGCTTGTGATATAACTCCTTACTTCCAGCCAGTCAGAAGTTATAGTCACAAGTTGGCGCTGTGGGACAGGAGTGGCGCCGTAAAACGATAAACCTGCGCGAGGTTAAGTATACTACAGGTGGGCTTGCATTAAAATGCCACGGCATTGGTCCTTTAACCTCCCTGGCGGTATGATTCTGTCAGGAATTTTATGCTAAAAGCGGTACCATTTTTTGCCATGGAAATTTGGTGTTATGTACAGTAGGCCTGCAATTCTTAGTAATTACCTGATCAAAGAAGACTCTAGCCTTCCTAGCAGTATTCCCGAGCCTGACTCGGGGTTAACATTCACTGCCAGAAGCGGTAACCCCGAGTTAAGGTCGGGCTTCCCGCGGTCGCGGCAGATGCGGTGAAAAACCAGCATCTGCCGCACTTGCCGCATAGCCGCCGCACTTGCGGCGCGGTTGCGGTAATCGCCATAGTAAGTATAGGGGGACTTGCGGCAGGTGCGGCAAGTGCGATTTTGCACTTGCGGCAGGTGCGGCAAGTGCGGTTTTTTCGCGGCCGCACCTGCGGCAAGTGCAAAACCGCACTTGCCGCACCTGCCGCAAGTCCCCTATACTTACTATGGCGATTACCGCAACCACGCCGCAAGTGCGGCAGCTATGCAGTAAGTGCGGCAGATGCGGTTTTTTCACCGCATCTGCCGCGACCGCAGGAAGCCCGAGCTTGACTCGGGGTTACCGCTTCTGGCAGTGAATGTTAACCCCGAGTCAGGCTCGGGAATACCGCTAGGAAGGTTAAATGAATTTGGCGTATTTTACTCTACCACGCCTTTCATCTAGATTCTTATGCCAAGCTCCAGTATTGATGAATCAGAACCTTCAGTTCTTTGCTCCTAGGATTTCCTATTGTACTATAGAAATTATCTTCTAAGGAGATTAGCAACCGTTGTGAATTTTTATTTGTATACAGTTTGTGTAAGGCTTCTTTCACATTACGATTTTTTTCCTACTGTAGGATCCCACGGACAGGAACGAACACCACAGGGGGTGACCTATTCTGTGTCCGGGTCCGTGATTATCACAGATCCGGACACAGAAAGCGCTGTGCGAAGTAATTTCACTTCCGCAATGTATGTATACATTACGGAAGTGAAATTTAAGTAAAATCAAGTGTTAAAAATTTTAAAAAAATCAATCCTCACCTGTCCCGCAATCCAGTGCCATCGGCATCTAGCATCAGATGCTGAAAGGACCGGGCTGTGTGGGGCTACCTGCTCAATGTCATCGGTCACATGACCGGTTACCGCGGTAACCGGTCATGTGACTGTAACGTCAGGCCAGGTCCTGTACATCCAGAGATGCCGACAGCGGTGGATCGCTGGGCAGGTGACGATCAATATTTTTTTTTTTTATTTTTAACACTTGATTTTACTTAAATTTCAATTCCGCAATGTATATATACATTGCGGAACTGAAATTAGCTGGAGAGGAGCAGTTTTAGTGTACTGAGCATCGGGTCAGAGAAAGCATCCAATGTTTTCTCGGACCGTGCTCCATAGGCCCCCATGTTATAGGCCACGGATCATATCGAAAAAAAATCGGACCAAAACAGATCTGACAAAAATCGGATGCCACTAAGGGCAAATCCTATCCGATCCGTGCCCATAGGCTAACATGGGGGCCAAATCGGATCCATAGCCGTCTGTTTTACAACGGACAGCCATGGATCCCAAACAATCGTAATGTGAAAGCACCCTTAAATGTGGATAGTTATTTCAGTCTCTAAAATAAATCTGCTAAAAGTTGCTTTGTGCACATTTTTTCCAGTTAAAGCACCCGTTAAGGTATGTGTCCATGTTAAGTATTTGGTGAAGACCTTTCTGCATCTCCCCGCAGCAAATAGGATTCCAGCAGTTAGTTTAATGTATTTTTTATTAATCTCGTCACAAGCCTAGTCTCGATTTGCTCACTGTAGTACTAATTTCTCCCCAGCAGGTGTCATTGCTTCAATTCTATTTTTCAGCTGTTAATCATAACATAGTTTGCTAGCAATGTGTATGGTTAGACTTTGTGCCGTAATTGTGTTACTTGCATGAAATTTTAGTCTTAATATTTATTTTCCCTTATGACCTCAATATTCATTGTCATTGTACAGGTTCATAGACCTGATATCCCAATATGATCAGCTTGATAAGGTTGAGTTCACATGTCAAGTAGGCATTTGTTAGAACAGATCCTGCAGAGATCCGTTGGGAAAAAAGTTGTGCAGGATCCTTTTTTTTTTTAATTTTATTTTTTTTTAATTTTATACATTGGAGTGTATGGAGAACGGATCCTTTAACGGATTGCTATTTATTTTGCGTCAATAACGGCTCCTGTAAGCAACAAATGGCAATCAGTTAGAAGATCTGTTCTCCATAGACTAAATTGTTAAAAAAAAAAAAAAAAAAAAAAAAATTGGGATCCTGGAGAAATTGGTTATTTACCAACAGAAACAAAAAAAGTTGTGTTTCATGAACGCTTCCGGATCTGGCAAGACCTGCAGTTGTATATTTTTTTTCAAGTTACTATGGAATGGATAGTCTGTTTGTAATATATATGTGTATGCGTGCATGTACATTCTGCACAGAAGCCCTGTATACAATAATATCCTAGTTTGAAGGGGAAACTGTCAGTAGGTTTTGCTATGTAACCTGAGAGCTGCATGGTGTAGGGGCTGTGACACTGGTTCCAGGGATCTGTCATTTACTAGGCTATAAATCTGTGTTTAATCAGCAGGAGTTTATCACTATCTGACTCCCTGTTCTGTGATTAGAAGCTTTGTCAATATACATTGTGTAGAAAAATACTGACACTCTGTGATGGGTGAGTTATACAGGGATTAACACTCAGAGCTCTGCTAAATCTCCAGTGAAAACGTAGATTCTGTCACAATTGCTTCATTCATTAAGCTAAGTGATACATTGTTTGAATCAGGGTATCAGCTCCTACCTCATGTTGGTGTCAGATTACATAGGAAAAACCTTCTGACGGGCTCCTTTTAAGGCTCCATAAACATCATACTGTCGAACGTGCTGATATCGATGGGTAAAGCCGACAGTGTGTATGGGGGCCCTTAACAAATTACATAGTAAAAATGCCCTATATGCACCTCTCTCACTTGCACCATTCCATCAATGTTGGCCCCGGGCTCGTGTGACCTTGGCTGGAGGGTTCACTTGTCATAACAATCAGCGAAAACTAAGGGGCTACTCGGACATCTGGGGAGGTGTGAATGTTGCAGTCCATATGTGGTCTCTGATTGGCTGCAGGGCTAACATAGCAAAACAAAATTAATACCAATATCTATGGGCTCGGGAACATATTTAGTAAAGGCAAATAGGGTACGTTACAGCAGCAGCAAAGTAATATTTTTCTTTATGTTGTGAATTATAGCAGTTATTTTCCTTTTGGAATGCATATGATAAAATCTGTGGCAAACCCGCAACACATTTTGGATATACCATGGATTTTGATTTGCATTAAATTTGTGCTGAAACCACCACACTTAAACAGACCCTAAGGGGCTTTTCTCACTACAGACCGCTTTTAACCACCACTGAATTGTCATGGGGAGACCCTAAAGTCATGTGATCTTAATCTGTATTATTGCCATATTTACTACACTTTACACACTATCAATAATTGATTAAACCTGGTAGAGGTTAGTAGTGCTAGCGAGAGGGGTGACTATTATGGTGTTTTTTTTCTTGATGGTAAAACTGGATGTCTATCTGTTTTATATTTAGACCTATAAAAGAATGCTAAAAGCTGAATGAAGAATCAAGAATTGTGGGAAGCCCCCGATTAACTCCCTATACACCAGCATTGAAGGGGAAAAACATTTCGGGCAGTTCTTGCTCTAAAAGTTCACTATAATATACTGATTTATATCATTTTTGAACAGTATACTGTATATCCACATACTCTCTATATTTACAGTGGGTACAGAAAGTATTCGGACCCCTTTAAATTTTTGACTCTGTTTCATTGCAGCCATTTGGTAAATTCAAAAAAGTACCTCATCTTGACTGAAGAAAAAAACAAATGTAGATATCTGTGCAAATTTATTAAAACAGAATAACTGAAATATTGCATGGTCATAAGTATTCAGACCCTTTGCTCAGTATTGAGTAGAAGCGCCCTTTTGAGCTACACTGTGTGCAGAATTATTAGGCAAGTGAGTATTTTGATCACACAATACTTTTTATACATGTTGTCCTACTCCAAGCTGTATAGCAGGGGTGGGGAACTCCAGTCCTCGAGGGCCGCAATCAGTGCAGGTTTTCACGATTTCTTAGTATTGCACAGGGATTGGAATCATCACCAGTGCAAGTGATTATGTTATCACCTGTGCAATACTAAGGAAATCCTGAAAACATGCACTGATTGCGGCCCTCGAGGACTGGAGTTCCCCACCCCTGCTGTATAGACTTGAGAGTCAACTACCAATTAAGTAAATCAGGTGATATGCATCTCTGTAATGAGGAGGGGTGTGGTCTAATGACATCAGCACCCTATATAAGGTGTGCTTAATTATTAGGCAACTTCCTTTCCTTAGGCAAAATGGGTCAGAATAGAGATTTGACGGGCTCTGAAAAGTCCAAAATTGTGAGATGTCTTGCAGAGGGATGCAGCAGTCTTGAAATGGCCAAACTTCTGAAGCGCGATCACTGAACAATCAAGCGTTTCATGGCAAATAGCCAACAGGGTCACAAGAAACGTGTTGGGCAAAAAAGGCATAAAATAACTGCCCATGAACTGAGGAAAATCAAGAGTGAAGCTGCCAAGATGCCATTTGCCACCAGTTTTACCATATTTCAGAGCTGCAACATTACTGGAGTATCAAAAAGCACAAGGTGTGCTATACTCAGGGGCATAGCCAAGGTGAGGAAGGCTGAAAAACCGACCACCTTTGAACAAGAAACATAAGATAAGATATTTCTTGGCCCAGTCTTGAAATTTTAAGACTGATTTTTCAAAGGTTTTATGGACTGATGAAATGAGAGTGACTCTTGATGGGCCAGATGGATGGGCCAGAGGCTGGATCAGTAAAGAGCAGAGAGCTCCACTCCGACTCAGATGCCAGCAAGATGGAGGTGGGATACTGGTATGAGCTGGTATCATCAAAGATGAACTTGTGGGACCTTTTCGGGTTGAGGATGGAGTGAAGCTCAACTCCAGGACCTACTGCCAGTTTCTGGAAGACAACATCTTCAAGCAGTGGCACAGGAAGAAGTCGGTATTGTTCAAGAAAAACATGATTTTCATGCAGGACAATGCTCCATCACATGCATCCAACTACTCCACAGCGTGGCTGGCCAGTAAAGGTCTAAAAGAAGAAAAAATAATGACATGGCCCCCTTGTTCACCTGATTTGAACCCCATAGAGAACCTGTGGTCCCTCTTAAAATGTGAGATCTACAGGGAGGGAAAATAGTACACCTCTCGGAACAGTGTTTGGGACGCTGTGGTGACTGCTGAACGTAATGTTGATCGTAAACAGATCAAGCAACTGGCAATGTATTAATGGAAGGCTGTTGAGTGTCATCATAAAGAAAGGTGGCTATATTGGTCACTAATTTTTTGGGGTTTTGTTTTTGCATGTCAGAAATGTTTTTTTCTAAATATTGTGCAGTTATATTGGTTTACCTAGTGAAAATAAACAAGTGAGATGGGAAAATATTTGGTGTTCATTAAGTTGCCTAATAATTCTGCACAGTAATAGTTACCTGCACAAACAGATACCGTATATACTCGTGTATAAGCCGACCCGTGTATAAGCCGACCCCCCTACTTTTGCCCCCAAAACCTGGGAAAATCTATTGACTCGTGTATAAGCGAGGGTGGACCCTAGCACAAGTATACAGCCCCCAGCAGTGTGGTATACACCAGTCCCAGAGGTAGATACAGCAGCCCCAGTGGTAGTATACACGCAACCCCAGTAGTATATACAGCCCCAGTGGTAGTATACAGGGCCCCAGAGGTATATACAGCCCCAGTGGTAGTATATACAGCCCCAGTGGTAGTATATACAGCCCCAGTGGTAGTATATACAGCCCCAGTGTTAGTATACAGGGCCCCAGAGGTATATAGCAGCCCCAGTGGTAGTATACAGGGCCCCAGAGGTATATAGCAGCCCCAGTCGTAGTATACAGGGCCCCAGAGGTATATAGCAGCCCCAGTAGTAGTATACAGGGCCCCAGAGGTATATACAGCCCCAGTGGTAGTATATACAGCCCCAGTGGTAGTATATACAGCCCCAGTGGTAGTATATACAGCCCCAGTGTTAGTATACAGGGCCCCAGAGGTATATAGCAGCCCCAGTGGTAGTATACAGGGCCCCAGAGGCATATAGCAGCCCCAGTGGTAGTATACAGGGCCCCAGAGGTATATAGCAGCCCCAGTGGTAGTATACAGGGCCCCCGAGGTATATAGCAGCCCCAGTGGTAGTATACAGGGACCCAGAGGTATATAGCAGCCCCAGTGGTAGTATACAGGACCCCAGAGATATATAGCAGCCCCAGTAGTAGTATACAGGGCCCCAGAGGTATATACAGCCCCAGTGGTAGTATATACAGCCCCAGTGTTAGTATACAGGGCCCCAGAGGTATATAGCAGCCCCAGTGGTAGTATACAGGGCCCCAGAGGTATATAGCAGCCCCAGTGGTAGTATACAGGGCCCCCGAGGTATATAGCAGCCCCAGTGGTAGTATACAGGGACCCAGAGGTATATAGCAGCCCCAGTGGTAGTATACAGGACCCCAGAGATATATAGCAGCCCCAGTAGTAGTATACAGGGCCCCAGAGGTATATACAGCCCCAGTGGTAGTATATACAGCCCCAGTGTTAGTATACAGGGCCCCAGAGGTATATAGCAGCCCCAGTGGTAGTATACAGGGCCCCAGAGGTATATAGCAGCCCCAGTGGTAGTATACAGGGCCCCAGAGGTATATAGCAGCCCCAGTGGTAGTATACAGGGACCCAGAGGTATATAGCAGTCCCAGCGGTAGTATACAGGCAGCCCCAGTAATGCAGGCCCCCCCCAGCGTCTCTCCGGTCACCTGTAAAGCAAGCTATACTTATCAGTGTCCCGCTCGCACCCGCCGCTGCCGACATCCGCGATCCTCCATCTTCATGCGACTCCTTCCTGTTTCCTGTGCGCGTCGCCGGGAATGACGTCATTGCCGGTGACGCGCACAGAAACAGGAAGAGGAGTCGCATGAAGATGGAGGATCGCGGATGTCGGCAGCGGCGGGTGCGAGCGGGACACTGATAAGTATAGCTTGCTTTACAGGTGACCGGAGAGACGCTGGGGGGCCCTGCATTACTGGGGATGCGGGGGCTGCTGTATACCGATGTATACATCGGTATGTACCGATGTATACATCGGTATACAGCACTGACTCGCGTATAAGCCGAGGGGGGTACTTTTCAGCCCAATTTTGGGCTGAAAAACTCGGCTTATACGCGAGTATATACGGTATTCTCCTAAGATAGCCAAATCTAAAAAAAAAACACTCCAACTTCCAAAAATATTAAGCTTTGATATTTGAGTCTTTTGGGTTGATTGAGAACATAGTTGTTGATCAATAATAAAAATAATCCTCTAAAATACAACTTGCCTAATAATTCTGCACACAGTGTAGTACAGCCATGAATCTTTTTGAGACTGATACAACAAGTTTTTCACAACTGGATTTGGGGATTCTCTGCCATTATACTTTGCAGATCCTCTCCAATTCTGTCAGATTTGATGGTGAACAGCCATTTTCAGGTCTCTCAAGATGCTCAATTCGGTTTAGGTCAGGGCTCTGGCTGGGCCATTCAAGAATGGTCACACAGTTGTTCTTTGTTATTTTAGCTCTGTGCTTAGGGTCATTGTCTTGCTGGAAGGTGAATCTTTGACCAAGTCTGAGGTCCAGAGCTCTCTGGAAGAGGTTTTCATTCAGGATATCTCTGTTCTTGGCCGCATTCATGTTTCTTTCTATTGCAACCTGTTACCTTGTCCCTGCAGCTGAAAAACATCCCGATAGCATGATGCTGCCACCACCATTATGTTTCACTGTTGGGATTGTATTGGGCAGGTGATGAGCAGTTACTTATTTTCTCCACACATACTGCTTAGAATTATCAAAAAGTTTTATCTTTCTCTCGTCAGACCAGAGAATCTTATTTCTCATAGTCTAGGAGTCCTTCTTGTGTTTTTTTGCAAACTCTTATGTGGGCTTTCATGTCTTGCACTGAGGAGAGGCTTCTGTTGGGCCACTCTGCCATAAATGTCCGACTGGTGAAGGGCTGCAGTGATAGTTGACCTTGTGTAACTTTCGCCCATCTCCCTACAACATCTCCGGAGCTCAGCCACAGTGATCTTGGGGTTGTTCTTTACCTCTCTCACCAAGTCTCTTCTCCAAAAATTGCTCAGTTTGGCTGGACGGCCAGGTCTAGGAAGACTTCTGGTGGTCCCAAACTTCTTTTTACTTAAGAGTACTGTGGCCTCTATAATCCTTAGGAACCTTGAGTACTGCAGCAATTCTTTTGCAACCTTGGCAAGATCTGTGCCTTGCCACAATTCTGTCTCTGAGCTCCTTAAACAGTTTCTTTGACCTCATGATTCTCATTTGGTCTGACACACACTTGTCTATATAAAGGGACACTGTCAGGTCATTTTTCAGTATGATACTAATATTACCCTTGAATAGTGCCTGGGCAGACCTTTTAGAAACATGTAAAATCATTATTGTACGGTTTGTAGTTTCAATGTTATCACCAATGTCAGACACTGCAGAGAGCTGCTGCATTAGTCCTGTCCCATTATAAGCAGAGACGATTAGTCCTGTGCTGTTTAAACTGTCATGTAATTATGCATGCCTTCTCTGCATCTCTCTCCTCCCTCTCTGCATCTCTCTCCTCCCTCCTCCTTCCTCCCTTTGCTAACAGTGCAGTGTCAGGTTTCACTAACAGGTCTGTTCAGTTGATATCACCATGGAGTGAGAGAGCTACTGCAGGTCTGCCTTAGGGTGCTTTCACACTGCGTTTTTGTTCAACCCGTGGCTGTGAGTTGTAAAACGGACAGCCACGTATCCGATTTTGCCCCCATGTTATCCTATGGGCATGAATCGGATTTGACGCTATTGCCATCCGAGTTTTGTCGGATCCGATTCTGTTCGATTTTTTGCTGTGCCCAAAATCGCAGACTGCTGCGATTTTGGGCACAGCGGATCAAATCGGACTGAATTGGATCCGACCTGATCCGCGCCAAATAACATAGGGCCTATGGAGCGCGGGTCCGAGGAAACAGCTGATCGTTCCTCGGACCCGATTTTAGTGTACTGAGCATGCTCAGTACACTAAAATCGCTCTGTGCCATCTAATTTTACTTCTGCAATGTATATTCATACATTGCAGAAGTGAAATTTAGTGAAAAGAAAGGGTTAAAAAAAAAAAAACTTACCTGTCCCGCAATCCACCGATGCCTCCAGCGCTCGATGCTTATAGGACCTAGCGTGATGTCACAGTCACATGACCGATTACCGCGGTAACCGGTCATGTGACTGTGACATCACACCAGTTCCTGTAAAAAGATATCTGGAAGCGCTGGGGCACTCGTGGATGGGTGATCCTGCAAAATATCGGAATCGGATGCCTATTTGGCATCTGATTGCAGGCATCAGTTTGGATCCGTTGCTGTCCGATGGGTCCTAAAAAAGTCGGATCCCTCAGACCGCAAACTAACGCTGTGTGAAAGCAACCTTATCTAGACTCTAGATTTAATTCTGTGAAACAGATACCCTGCTGTGCTGTGACAGTATCTGTGTTATAGTTCACTCTTGTGATGCTGCACACAGAGAGCAGAGAGGAGAATACAGTTCCCCCACTGATCTCCTGTGCTGTGATGTGACATGCATATTCATGCATGGGGAGTGCATAGCAGAGAACTAAGTGGATCATTCACTGAGTGACAGATGGAATGAATCTCTTTATTTAACGTTTATTGAAGATAAGAGGGAAATATAAATAAAAGAAATGCATAAATAGTTTAGCCGGAGGAATTAGAAAATATCAGTTATATGTGGATTTTTGACCTGACAGTTTTCCTACAAGGCTGTGTTCAGATGCGGCGTAATTGCTGCATATTCCTGCTTTTACGCAGCGCTTTTGAGTGTTCGCGTAAAAGCAGTGCCAAAGAAAGTCTGCAAAAGATATGACTTTTGCTGAAAGGCGTGCAGACGCAGCGTTTAGCCATGTATTTTTGTGCATGCACTTTCACCGCAAAAGCGCGCGCTCGCAAAAAATTGACATGGAAATACTTTGCTCTTTTTTCTGCACGCTTTTCCTATAGGCTACATGTTAAAATGGCCTTGGGAAAAGTGCAGCGTTGTCATGCAGTCACCCTTTTTTGCGCATAAACACGCGCAAAAAAAACATCATTGCCAAATACGCAGTAAAATATGCCGCGTCTGAATGTAGCCTGAGGCTGGGTTCACATTGCGGCGGCGTCCGGTCCGGGGCTGTCAGGAGTGACAGCCTGGACCGGAGTTTTGCTGCATAGAATACTATCGGGCTGCACGGAGCTGAATCGCGCCGGGTGGCAATTATCTGCCATCCGGCTGCTATCTCGCCGGATGTATCCTGGAGTAGTGGGGAATTGTCTGCCGAATCCAAAAACGTTGCATGCAACGTTTTTGGAATCGGAAGAAAAACCCCACTATTCCAGGATACATCGGCGAAATAGCAGCCGGATGGCAGATAATTGCCACCCGGCGCGATCCAGCTCCGTGCAGCCCGATAGTATTCTATGCAGCAAAACTCCGGTCTAGGCTGTCACTCCTGACAGCCCGGACCGGACGCCGCCGCAATGTGAAGCCAGCCTAATGGTGGGTTTACACACACCAATCATTGTGTCCAATATCTGAACAGATCTCTGGTTGCAGTGAAATCATGGACACATAGTTCCATTTTGTGGCTGTGTACAACATGGAGCAATCTGTCCATGATTTCACTGCAACCAGAGATCTGTTCAGATATTGGACACAATGATTGGTGTGTGTAAACCCACCATCAGACCTCACAGTTAATGCTTTTCCAAATTAAGTCCTATCAGTTTAATTAAACACAGCAGGACTCCAATGAAGGAGTAGAACCATCACAAGAAAATGGACAGCATGAGATTTAAGGTACCGTTACACGGTACGAGATCGTGAACGATATTGCTCAAACGTCACGGGTTTGGAGCCGTTCAAACGACATCGTTACTACGTCGTTGTGTGTTACACCGAGATACGACTACAATAAATCGTTGGATTGCTGATCGCAGATTTGAGAACATGTTCTCAAATCAGACGATCATCGTTCAGCCAACCTGCTGCATCGTTGTGTGTGACACTGCGATAACGATGTCATTAACGACTTGCCTATTCACATCAGTGAAGAAGTATCGTTCGCTGGGTTATACGAACGATAGCTGCTCTCTACAATGTTGGTGCGTCGTTCACGATATCTAGACATGCAACATCTCGCCAACGATGTAAAAAAAGATGTCCTAACGACCGCGCTCCCGTGAGATAGTTGGTGATACCTTAACGACATTGAAGCGTATAATGGTACCTTTAAGTGAATGTCTGAGCAAAGGCTCTGAATACTTATGAACATGTTATTTCAGTTTTTCAATTTTAGTAAATTTCTACATTTCTGCTTTTTTCAGTCAAGATGGGGTGCAGAGTGTACATTAATGAATAAAAAATAACTTTTTTGAATTTACCAAATGGCTGCAATGAAACAATGAGCGAAAAATTTAAAGGGGTCTGAATACTTTCCATACCTACTGTATATTACTAAAATAGATGACTGTTTGGAAACTTTATGATAGGACAAAGGTGTGTTATCCGCAGACATCCATGTATGACATCTAATAATTACGGTATATCTTGTATCAAGATTTATCCTAACATTATTACAATTACATTTCAATCTATTAATAATTCCAACATTTTCTCTTCTGTATATGGGCTCTGATGAATTTTGACCTTTGACAGAGCACAAGCACTAGTGTATCACTTGGCCCACTAATAGAATAGGTGTGTCTAGTGGAATGTAGTAGGGCTAATGAGGGCAAGCCGTCAAGGGGGGGTGTCAGTATGTTATCTTCTTTAGGGTGCTGACCCCTGTGTTGTAGAAAGTGTTAAGGCCACTTTACACACACCAACTTCTGTGTCCAACTTCTGACCAACTTACTGGTTGCAGTGAAATCATGGACACATTGTTCCATTTTGTGACTGTGTACAATAGAGCAATGTTTCCATGATTTCACTGCAACCAGCAAGTTGGTCAGAAGTTGGACAGAGAAGTTGGTGTGTGTAAAGTGGCCTTCAGTCTAGGGCATCTACTGTTCCCCCTTTTCTATACATATTGGTTATATTGTTATGTTTATGTTTTTGTGTATAGTCTGTTAGTGCCTATTTTTTTTTTTTTTTAATAAAGCAAATAGGTGTATTTATTCTGGTTTCCTTAATTAATAATTATCGCCAATGTGCTGCACTTTAGTTTTAGGTTTGTTTGTTTCCTATGTGTTCACTAAAAAAAGAAGTAGCCAGATACAGGATTGGGGTGGTTTTACACCTGAATTTTTTTTTTTGCCTTGCATCTGTATCCATCAAAATCGTGAGTCATCCTGATCAGGCATGCGTCCCTATACTTAACATTTGGCTGCAGGGACATCAGGTGGCATCAGGTTTTCGACAGATGCAGACAAGTGGGTTGTTTTGTCCTTATTCCCGGCTGCATCAAGTTTCATTTTTGCAGCGCATGAAAAATCCTGATGTGTCCTGATACGGCGCAGTGCGGCAAAACGACGCATTGATCTTAATGAGGCCGCATCCGGCCGTGGGTGGATCCAGCCAAGCGGGATCAGTGTTTTACACTGAGCAGCCCAGAGTAGTTCCTGCATGCCTGGAGATTTCTCTCTTCTCTCCTTCCTCTCCTCTCTCTCTTCTCCTTCCAAATTCATGCTAAAAATATCTGTTCGACAGAAAAATGCAGGGACGGATCAGGCCAACAACAACTGACACAACCGCAGTGTTTCTTTAGCCTGATCAGGACATAACACAAGTGTGAAATTAGCCTGAATGAGGTTTGGGCAGTAATATTTTGCTCCTGATTTTTACAAATAAATGTTAGTGTCGCTCTTGTCATATGTTATTGTGCAATAAGTGTGTTTACAAGCTTCATGAAATCAATGCCAATAAGTAGGTGTTGCTATTTGATTAGCTTTTAAAGACTTAGCCATTTTTGATTTGGTCCCAGCGTCCAGACGCAATGATGCTTCGGCTAATTTTGTAGTAAAAGGAGGTCAGTCTGAGGAAAACCAGTTGTGTACCCAAGGCAACAATTTCTTTTAGTTTGCAGGGTGAAGCATTGGATTTCTAAATGTTGTTGTACTTAATATTTCAATGCTTTCATGTATTTCTAGTACACCGAGCCCGTGCACATAGTGCTCCTGTCTGATAGCTAAAATACCTTCCAATTATCATAGAGGTGTCCAGAGGACACACTGCTGCGTGTCTTAATGATATGCTAATGAAGGTTTGCAGAAATTAATTTCCCTCCTCATATAGTAATGTTCAATATTTTTTTGTAAATAAAACAAAAAACTCAAACATGGTATATTAGACTGTCTGTTTCAATTAACCCCCTACTATATGCAGTATATGGGTCAAGGGATCCCTGATCTAGATCTGAGTTGTGTACGGCGGAGCACGCTTATACTATGCTGTACAAAAAAACTATCATATATATGATTGTCTAACTGTTTTCTTAATGTGTGGTGGTGTTTCTTACATTCTTCCAGTGACATTGATCAAATAGCATTTAATGTAGTGATTGTTGTCATCGTTATGAGTGTAATCATGATTCTCTTTCTTTCCTGCAGTAAATCCATACAGTCAAAAGTGGATTGCATTTTGGTGAGTAAAATCTGCTTTATTGGTAATCCATCTAGTTTGTTATTCAATCGTTGCTAATAATTATGGTTTGCTTTCTGTGCTGTAAAAGTCACATTTGAGCCTTGGGCGATCTGCAAATCTGCGTTTGTAATTCTAATAGTCCATAAACTTAAATTTATAGCACAAGACAGATGGCCACTTTACACACACCAACTTATCTGTCCAACTTCTGATCAACTTACTGGTTGCAGGAAATCATGGACACATTGTTCCATTTTGTGACTGTGTACAAATGAAACAATGTGTCCATGATTTCACTGCAACCAGTAAGTTGGTCAGAAGTTGGACAGATAAGTTGGTGTGTGTAAAGTGGCCCAGACACTGAACAGCGCTCAACAAACCCCAAAACTATAATCGGGGCTGCTGGGTTGCTTGCAATGGTGTTTGTTTTTCATTTTACCTAAAAAAAAAATGACAAAATCTGTACAGATGTTCACTCATTCTTTGACCGTTTCATGGTAAGTTAGGAGTTGTTTCTAGAAATACCTTATATGAAATGACTGTGAGAAGATTATAGGTTTTATTTAAACTTCAGTTTTTAACCAAAGAAGTCAATAAAGTGTAAACTGACAATAAAAAATTGAGAAAACTGCAAGAATTAAAGGGGTGGTCCGAAGTCTAAATGTTGTCCTCCTAATTCTCTGTTTTGTGCGAGAATCTGAGCTATTTTCTAGTATACGTGAAATTAAACATTCCCTACCGTTTCTTAACTACACTAAAGGTACCTTCACACGTGGCAATATTGCTAGGCAATTTCACTGGCAATTTACTGGTTGCAGTGAAATCATGGACACATGGTTCCATTTGTGCACAGTAACAAAATGGAACAATGTATCCATGATTTCACTGCAACCAGCAAATTGCCAGTGAAATTGCCTAGCAAAATTGCTGTGTGTGTGAAGGTACCGTAATGGTTCACACAAAACTATTATTGCAGTGATTGGCTGTTCAGTTCTGAACAGCCAATCACAGTGATTTCAATGTAAATTGAAGGCCCACCTATTATTGGTGTAATAACCACACTGCTCATAGGCTGGAACTAGGCAACGGTGGAGCCACCAGCCTCAGCATTGATTGGAGCGATCGGACAATGACGTGCAATCTCACCAATAAGTGAGCAGAGACTCAGTCTAACTTCACAGTGACCACTCTGCTCTGCCTCATTATACATTGACAATGTGAGGAGAGCGGTCACTGTGCTGTTCTTCTTCAGATCCTCTCCTCCAGCTTTTTTGCCATCAATTGCTGATCATTACAAAATGGCAGTGGCAGGCACGAAAACCCGCCGCCTCCCCTGCATCTCCATGCGATCTGTCATGTCACACATGTCAGATCGCATGAAAATTGCATCTCCCGGTGCCCCTCTGGCCTCTCTGCCCCCTCTGCAGTCTGATCCCTGCCCCTGCCCCCCCACCCAGCCATAGATTCTGGGCCCCTGCACCCTCACACATATGCCATCGCCTGCTCTGAAAGTTTATCCAATGTGACCAAACATTACATCGGATGGAGTTTGCAGGCCCTTAATCCCCCAGTCAGGTCCCCCATCCCCCAGTCAGTTCCCTCCTCCCTCTCTTACCGATCCTGCCTCCAGTCCCGGAGTCCTGAAGTCCCGCGATCTTCTCCTGCTGCAGCGCCAGCCTCTTCTGTGCGGCTGTGCGCGCGTCACTGTGGGAGCAATTGTGTGCACGCCCAGGATGTGATAGGTCATGAACTCAGTGAGTTCATGACCTATCAAGATCCTGGGTTCACACAGGGGTTAACACAGATTGTTATGGTGATCTCCAAAGCAGGTCACCATGAAGATCAGTACCCCTGTGTGACCCTAGGATCTTGATAGCTCATGAACTCAGTGGTTTCATGACCCATCAAGATCCTGGGGTCACTCAGGGGTTAACACTGATCTTCATGGTGATCTCCAAAGCAGGTCTCCATGAAGATCCGTGTTAACCCCTGTGTGACCCCAGGATCTTGATAGCTCATGAACTTTCAGAGTTTATGACCTATTATTTCCCTGGGAGGATTCATGGTCATATAGCATATGGGGGATGCCCCCATATGCTATAACACTGAGAATAGTCGCTGGACCGCCCACTGGACTACGTCGGACATCACCGCCCACTGGACTATGTCGGACACCACAGACTAATAAAGATGGAGTCTAAATAAGTGTGTTTTTTTTTTTTCCACTAAAAATATTTTTCTCTGTGTTGTGTCTTCTTTTTAGTATTTACTAGAGATTCCTAAAGGCCTGGTCTAATATTGGCGTCACAGTAATAAAGATGGCATCTAAATATGTGTTTGTGGGTTTTTTTTCCAATAAAAATATTTTTCTGTGTTGTCTTCTTTACAATTTACTAGAGATTCCTAATGGCCCGGTCTAATATTGGCCAGACATTAAGAATCTCGGGCTTAGGTCCAGCTGCCAAAAAGCTGACCTTAACCCCTTATTACCCAGTCTGCCACTGCTACACGGCAGCTGGAAGAGCTGGATACAGCGCCAGAAAATGGCGCTTCTATGAATGCGCTTTTTTCTGGGGCAGCTGCATGCTGCAATTGACAGCTGGGAGGGGGGGCCCAGAAAGCTTAGGCCTCCCTACGCTGAGGATTTCAGCCCCCAGCTGTCTAGTTGTACCTGGCCAGCCCAAAAATATGGCGAAGCCCACACCGTTTTTTATTTTTATTTTTTTTATTTTTATTTTTTTTAATTATTTCAAGAAAAAAAAAAAAGGGCTTGCCTATATTTTTGGTTTCCAGCCAGGTAAAACTATGCAGTGGGGGGTTAGTGGCAGCCCGTAGCTGCCTGCTGTACCTGGCTGTACCAAAAATATGGCGAAGCCCCATGTTTTTTGTTTTAAAAATATAATAAAGAAATAATTTTAAAAACTGAAGGAGAGCAGACGTCCAGGACACGATGTCTCCGGATTTTGTGCACATGCCCTAAGACCAGGATCACATTAACGTTTCAGGGCGCCTGCGTCCAAAACATAGGTTTTGGCAACCCTGACACCTTGTTACCGCCATGGTAACACCGCATCGGCGCTGCCAATGCTTACTTATGGAGACACGGCCCCTAGTGCCGCTCAAAAGCCTGCATCTGAGTGCTTTCAGAAGCGTCTTTGCTCACGCTGGGAAAAAGCGAGAGATTTCAAATTCCGGCACTCAGATGCCGGCGTTTGATCAGCGCTTGGGGGCCAAGTCTCCATAGGTAAGCATTGGCAGCGCTCACACCTCGTTAACATGGCCGTAACAAGGCGTCAGGGCTGCCTGCCAAAACCTATGTTTGTAGCGCGACCCCCATGAAAACGTTAATCTGACCCTGGCCTAAAAAGGAGAAATTGTGTGGGGAAAAAAGGAAATGTTGAGTATGACAACCTATTGTTATGAAATTCTGTTAATTAGCTGTAGGTTCCAAATGCTCACTATATGCCTAGATATAATCTTTGCGGGGTCTAGTTTCCAAAATGGCGTCATTTGTGGGGGGTTTCTGCTCTTTAGAATCCCTAGTGACCCTGCAAATGTGACATGGTGCCCACAATCTATTTCAGCTTTTTCAAAATTCATATAATGCTCCGTCCATTCTGAGCCCTCCCATTTGTGTAAACATAATATTTTGGCTACTTGTGGGGTATCGATGCGCTCAATAAGAATGTGAGTAACACATTGTGGGATCCAGTTTTTGGTGTTACCTCTGGTAAAAGTGAAAAATGTGGTGCTAAAACAACACTTTTGTGAAAAAAAAAAGAATATTTTCATTATGATGACCTATTGTTACCAAATTCTGTAAAGAACATGTGGGTTCAAAATGCTCACTATACTCCTAGATATATTCCTTGAGGGGTCTAGTTTCCAAAATGTGGTCACTTGTGGGGGAGCTCAAATGTTTTTAGGCACAGAGGGGCACTCCATACGTGACATGGTGTCCGCTAACAATTGGAGCTAATTTTCCATTCAGATTGTTAGCGGACACCATGTCGCCTATAGAGAGCCCTTGTGTTCCTAAACATTGGAGCTCTCCCAAAAGTGACCCCATTTTGGAAACTGGACACCCCCCAGGAACCTATGTAGATGCATAGTGAGCACTTTGAACCCTTTGTTTCACAAAAGCTTTCTTTTAGCCTCAACTTTTTCATTTTCCATGAGCAACAGGATAAAATGCATCCTAAAATTTGTTGGGCAAATTTCTCCTGAGTACACCGATATCTCATATGTAGTCATAAACCACTGTTTGGGCGCACGGCGTGCCATTAGACTTTTTGAATGGAAAATTAGCTCCAAAAGTCAAATGGCTTTCTTTCCCTTCTGAGCCCTGCCGTGCGCCCAAACATTGGTTTATGACCACATGTGAGGTACTCAGGAGAAATTGCCCAACAAATTTTAGGATCCATTTTATCATGTTGCCCATGTTAAAATGAAAAAAATGAGGCTAAAAAAACATTTTTGTTGGAAAAATTAAAATGTCCATTTTTTCCTTCCACTTTGCTTTAGTTCCTGTGAAGCACCTGAAGGGTTAATAATCTTCTTGAATGTAGTTTTGAGTAGCTTGAGGGGTGCAGTTTTTGGATGGTGTCACTTTTGGGTGTTTTCTGTCATGTATACCCCTCAAAGGGACTTCAAATGTGATGTGGTCACTAAAGAAATGGTTTTGTTAACTTTGCTGGAAAAATGAGAAATTGCTGATGAACTTTGAACCCTTATAACTTCCTACCCCAAAATGTTTTTTTTTCCAAAATTGTGCTGATGTGAAGTAGACATGTGGGAAATGTTATTTATTAACTATTTTGTGTCACATAACTCTCTGGTTTAACAGAATAAAAATGTAAAAATTTGAAAATTACAAAATTTTCAAAATTTTTGCCAAATTTTAGATTTTTTCCACAAATAAACGCAAAAATTATCGACCTAAATTTACTACTAACATGAAGCCAAATATGTCACGAAAAAACAATCTCAGAATCGCTAGGATCCATTGAAGTGTTCCAGAGTTATTACCTCATAAAGGGACACTGGTCAGAATTGCAAAAAATGGTCTGATCATTAAAGTGACCCTGAACCCGGATGCAAACCCCACATCCCCTTCATACCTATAGATGCAGCTTGTGCAGCTGCTGCCATCCATCCATGAATCGTGCAAAACCGCTGGGGCACTCTTCATAAATCATAGTTTTCATATCTCATTTCTGGGCGTTTCTGTGAAATTTTAAAGCCGGAGCAGGCGGGCTTGTGTGCCGCTCTCCCCCTCCCTGTCCGTAATTATGCACGCCCATGGCTGCGTGCTAAACAACAGAGAGGCGGCTCGCCTCATAGTATGGGCGGTGAAGCCGGTGTGACGTAATACGCGTCATATCGGCTTCACCGCCCATACTATGAGGCGAGCCGCCTCTCTGTTGTTTAGCACGCAGCCATGGGCGTGCATAATTACGGACAGGGAGGGGGAGAGCGGCACACAAGCCCGCCTGCTCCGGCTTTAAAATTTCACAGAAACGCCCAGAAATGAGATATGAAAACTATGATTTATGAAGAGTGCCCCAGCGGTTTTGCACGATTCATGGATGGATGGCAGCAGCTGCACAAGCTGCATCTATAGGTATGAAGGGGAGTGGGGTTTGCATCCGGGTTCAGGGTCACTTTAAGGTGGAAATTGGCTCCGTCACTAAGGGGTTAAATCATTTTTCTCAGTGGTTTTTTTTTTTTTATTTTATAACTATTTACTCACTGGATTGGTAATGGCCGGATGTCATAGACGCTTGACATTACCAATCTAGGGCTTAATGACTGCTGTCAATACTAAGCTGTCATTAACCCCTTCTATCAACCCGATGCCACCACACAGGGCATCGAGAAGAGCCGGGTAAAATGCCAGGAATTGGCACTTCAAATAAATGTACCAATTTCTGGTGCGGTTGCAGGCTGCTATTCTGTAACGTGGGGGAAACCAATAACTGTGGGCCTCACCAAGGTGAGAATATCAGTCCCCAACTGCCTGGTTTTACCTTGGTTGGCAATCATAAATAGTTAAAAGCCCACACATTTTTTTTTTACTATTTAAATAATTTAAAAAAAAAAAAATTAATGGGCTCCCTTGTATTTTTGATTTCAGGGAAATCTTCAAGAAAAATGCTCGAGTTCCCCATTAACTTGCATTAGGTTCGGTATTCGTGACGAATACTGGAACAGTTGAAAGTATTTGTGAGGAATAATCCCAACCTTAATATCTTACTATTCATAACTATACATTATGAGCCAGATGAGGAGATCTGAGATGTCTGGAAAGCTTGTTATTTTTTTTATCATCTTTTCAGTTAGCCATTAAAAAGTATCAACCACTGAGGACTCTCATATTTTAATATTTTGCTATCCACTAGCTAACACGGTACAAACTTATTTTACCTTACTATTATATTATGATCATTATTATTGGCTCATCACTCATTACCCATTCATGTGAATGTTTTTTTTAGAGCTGTTAATACTCTGTGTAATTTGCTAATGTATTTCAATGGTTTGGATAATAATGGTACTTTTTGAATATTACATAATACCGTATATACTCGTGTATAAGCCGACCCCCCTACTTTTGCCCCCAAAATCTGAGAAAACCTATTGACTCGTGTATAAGCCGAGGGTGGACCCCAGCACAGGTATACAGCCCCCAGCAGTGTGGTATACAGGCCTCCCCAGTGGTAGTATACAGCAGCCCCAGCAGCCCCAGTGGTAGTATACAGCAGCCCCAGTGGTAGTATACAGCATCCCCAGCAGCCCCAGTGGTAGTATACAGCAGCCCCAGCAGCCTCAGTGGTAGTATACAGCAGCCCCAGTGGTAGTATACAGTAGCCCCAGCAGCCCCAGTGGTAGTATACAGCAGCAGCGCCTCAGTAATCCAGGGCGCCCCCCCCCCCACCTCGCGCTCCGGAAACCTGTAAAGTAAAATCTTTATACTTATCACTGTCCCCGCCGCTGCCGACAACACGATCCCCGGCTTCATCCGTCCGTCTTCTTCCGGCTTCCTGTTCGTCGCAGGCAATGACGTCATTGCCTGTGACGAACAGGAAGCCGGAAGAAGACGGACGGATGAAGCCGGGGATCGTGATGTCGGCAGCGGCGGGGACAGTGATAAGTATAAAGATTTTAATTTACAGGTTTCCGAGCGCGAGGGGGGGCCCTGGATTACTGAGGCTGCTGGGGCTGCTGTATACGCAAGCCGTCACTGACTCGCGTATAAGCCGAGGGGGTTCTTTTCAGCCCAATTTTTGGCCTGAAAAACTCGGCTTATACGCGAGTATATACGGTACTTCTTATCTGAGGGCGCATACACTAGGCCATACTGCAGAACTTACAGTTATAAGTTACCGAACAAAGGTTCCGGGCACCAATTCTGAGAGACCAAGCATTAACCCAAACAGTGGGCGGCAGTGATTGTGCCGAGGATAGGGCCAGGAATCCACGGTGGTCCCTCTGATATTAGACAAGGCAGCACAGTATACAATATTAGAGTGTGCCGTTTTGCATCTGTCTGGTGCTTCTATGGGTCCACCTGATGTACCCGTAGAAACACCAGACAGGTGCGAAACTGTGCTGTTGCCCTGCCTCCAGCACCACCTCCCCGCCCCTCTGCACCTCAATGCCGGTAACATGTAACCTGTTTAACTCACAAGTGGAATAAAGGATCTCAACAAACCCAGTGAGTGCCCCTCTACTTCTTTGTCTCATGGATGTCTACAGTTATAAGTCCCCGTGTAAATATCTGCCTGACAGTTTCACTTGGTGTTTGGAACAAGGTGATTGGGTGTATTAGGGTTATATAGGGTGAGTCCAAGTTGAGCAGGGGCACCACATTGTTATCTTTAAGGTAGCAACCTCTGTGATAACGTAGGGCACATTGACCCTTACCTACAATTATTTGGTGGACTCCTAATTCTTTGTTTCTTTGGTTTTATTCTCAAGTGAATTTCTCACTTCCCCCTTTTTTAGCATCTATCAATAAAGATACAATATTTTTTCCATGTTTTTTTTCTTTCTTTAAAGCTGGTACACATTTGTATAAGGACCCCGTGGCAGGGGCTAGCAGGCAAATTTTGGCCTTGGGGGCAAGCACTCAGCAGTGGCCTTCCCAGTTGTGGCCTCCTTCCCTGCATCAAGACGGGGAGCTTCAGGGGCAAATTGGTTGCACGACCAACATGACAGATGGCCGGGCAGCCCCAAAACTGCTTGCTTGACCACTGGTCCTGCGGGGCATCTGCCTCCCTGCCACCTGTCCCAGCCAGCCCCTGCCCATGGGGATATTCTTTTGGGGTTTTTTACCCCTCCCATTGACTGCAAGTGATTTTTCGGCAATCTGTATGAAGTGTCCTGATGTGATTGATTTTTCATTTTTAAAATTATTGAACTTGTTTTTCTACACACAAACAACCCCAGCTAACTATCTGAGCATTTCATTGTGTTGTTTTTTTTTTTATAGTCAATTTTTGTAATTTCTCCAGTACTAGCATTAAGCATCAAACCATCATAATCTCAGTCTAGACAGCGATTAAACTACCCTACATGTATGCTGGATTATCCAGTTAGATTATAAACCTTCTATTTTATAATGTCTTGGTGCCTGAACGCAGTAATGTGCTGAGCAGTCTAATTGAAGATTCTAAGCAGATGAAATCTAATGGGATGGAATAAAGTATTGTTCATACTGAAATCTTTTCCTCTTAAATTTCAAAGGGAACCTATCACCCCAAATAAGCTTTCTAAACTATTAATACCTGCCCCTGCAGCCTTATAATACATTGTAACACATCCCTGCCTCATCTTTTGTAGTAATCTTGCAAGTACTATAATGTAGTTTGCAAAACTTACGAAAATGTTGTCAGAGGGGCGTTCCTGAAGGCACTTTGACCAGTAGGCTGGTCCCCTTGTGCCGCGCTACCCTTACCTGGTTGCTGTAATACGCCCTAATGGGTGTCATTATAAAAAAGCAGAGCGCGGGCACAATGTCTATATCGCGTCCGCAACGTCATGTGACGCTGGGACGCATCACTTCCGGTCGCAGGGGTCACAGGCAGACTTCGCGCATGCGCAGATAGCATGCTGAAGTCTACCTGTGTGCGACCGGAAGTGACGCGCGAACCCGGCGTCACATGACCGCGTTGCAGCGGTGACGTTGGGGGCACGATATAGAAATCGTGCCCGACGCTCTGCTTATGTATAATGACGCCCATATGGGCGTATTACAGCAACGAGGCAGGAGTAGTGCGGCACAAGGGAACCCTCCTTCCGGTCAAAATGCCTTCAGGAACGCCCCTCTGACAACATTTTCGTAAGTTTGCAAACTACATTATAGTACTTGTAGACTACTACAAAAGATGAGGCAGGGATGTGTTACAATGTATTCTAAAGCTGCAGGGGCAGGTATTAATAGTTTAGAAAGCTTATTTGGGATGACAGGTTCCCTTTAAACAAACTGCCTATAAATGGGGGACGGTCATGAAACTGACAATTATGCCAGTGATTTAGCAAACTGAAGTAAAAACGTTTGGGTTTTTTTTGTTTTGTGTCTTTTTCTTTTTTATTGCTGTTTTTTCTTTCAAAATGTTTAGGGATAGTGGTATTTTTTATTTTCTTTAAATAAATCCTTAGATGTTCTCAGAAATTGTGTTCTAGAAACCTGCGTGTGCACTACTATATTCAAAAATGGTATGTGTGTTTTTACCCTAAGGGTACCTTTAGGCCCCATTCACACACTGCTTTTTTTGTTGCATATTTTTAAGCACAAGCTCATCACAAACATGATTAAACATATAAGTGGAGCACTTGTTTCTATTAAGGCCGCTTTACACGGCACGATAACGTTGCCGCCGATATCGTTCGTGCGTTGTGTGGTGTAAATGAGCAATGCGACGCCAGAACGATGCAAAAACGATATCGTTTATGAATTGTGCAGGCTCTCCAACTGTGCAATATTGGCTTGACGATCTGGCAGGATCGTGCTGTGTGACAGCGCAACTACGATTTGGAGCGCAACTTCCCCTATTCACTCCCACGTTAAATGGTCGTTCCCTGGGTCGCTCGTCCACAGCGCGAAGGAGGGGGCGTAGACATCGCAGTTGCATAACCTGCCGATATCTCCCTGTGTAACATCTCCTATGCTATTTTGGACCAGTGCCAAAAAAGTGCGCACTCCCGTGCCGTTGTATACAATATCAGAACGATATTGCGACGTGTAAAGCGGCTTTTATGGCGGGTTTACACGTCGCGATATCGCAGTACAATTTCAATCAAAAGTCACGTGGTTCAATCGTTGGACCCGATATCGTGCCTGCGTTGTATGGTGTGAACGTCCAATGCGATGCAGGAACGATGTCAATGCGATATCGGGGATCGAATGAGCGTGCTATTCAATGCCCCGATATTGCATAGCGATTGAAGCCAGATCGTGCTGTGTAAACACCCAATTACGATGCGATTTGATACGTCACCCATTCACTCCCATGTTAACTATGCGATCCTGGATTGGGAGGCGGAGACATCGCACGGACGTTGTATTACGATATCGCAGCGTCTAAACAGTCAATGCGAGGCGGGTGAAACGTGCACTAATTGCGCGCTCCCGCGCCATTGAGTTGCGATATCGAAACGATATCGTGGCGTGTAAACCCACCATTAGACCTTTCCTCTAATTGTGCCACTCCCGGTTTTGATTGTTCCACTCCTGGCTTTTTTTGAGCTTGTGCCTAAAAATCCGCAGCAAAAAAAGCAGTGTGTGAATGGGGCCTTAGATGTCGCAACATTGCATGCAATTTCACTTGCAACTTACTGGTTGCAGTGAAATCAAGGACACATTGTTCCATTTTGTTGCTGTGTACAAATGGAACAATGTGTCCATGATTTCACTGCAACCAGTAAGTTGCAAGTGAAATTGCATGCAATGTTGCGACGTGTAAAGGTACCCTAAGAACTATTTTGTTTGATGGAGTCATACACATCTAAAAACCTATTTCACACAGCAAGGCTCTAGATTCATCTAAATATTTTATAAAAATGAATTACTGACAGTTTTTATCTCCCATTAGGGAGAATTTTGGAATAGTGTTGTGAGGCAGCTCACCCAATCCTCTGTAGCTATACAGTACCTAAGGCCTCATTCAGACGTATGTGTTTTATCCTTGATTTTCACAGGCATATTTTAATGGGTACCGTATGTGTTTTACAGTGCCGTGCACACTTCATGCTTCATTGACACAAAAAGTCACTAAGGCTAGGTTCACACTAGCATTTACAATTCACGCTTATCATATGCAAATGCATACATGCGCAGCGCTTTTTTCCTAGAAAGTGCATATGCATGCAGTGAAAAAAACACTTGTTTCTATTAAGGCCGCTTTACACGGCACGACAACGTTGCCGCCGATATCGTTCGTGCGTTGTGTGGTGTAAATGAGCAATGCGATGCCAGAACGATGCAAAAACGATATCGTTCTTGCAAAGTGCATATGCATGCAGTGAAAAAAATGTGGTGTTTCCATGCGCTTGCATGCGTTTACACATGCAATTCCATTTTTTATGCGCATGCGTTCGATAAATCAATGAGATTTTCCTTTTGTAAAGGCACGCCCAATGTCTCATGGTAAAGCAATTCTTGGGCATGTTCAGTTTGACAAATGCATGCGCATTGAACGCAGCCATGTGCAGGTAATTGCGCACCACTGCGTTCACATAGACAAACGTGATTTTTGTACACCTTTGTCCGGATGAGCATGTTTGCAGATTTTTCAGCACTCAAAAAATGCAACAATTTGCGTTCAGCGGGCCCTCAGAAAGACGCAGAGAGACGCATCCGCATACATATTGATGCCTACGCGTGACACTGCGTACACCATGTTAGGCATAGGAACGCAAAACGCATGTGGAGGCAAAATAGCAAGGATGCAAACCTGTGTGACGCAGCCGAACGCCAATGGGTGCCCATCCTAAGACCTCTGTCATATATTATATATATATATATATATATATATATATATATATCATATATATATATATATATATATATATCTATATATATATATATCTAATATATAAAGCTGAATTGTTGTGTATAGTGTGTTATGTGTGTATATATCCGGGATTGGCATCTACACCGTCGCAACTACAGCTACAAAAATTTGCACAGTCACACGTCTAGGACCCCGGGAGCGTCATAGGCTATGTTGTGAGGCGAAATTTTAACCCTGCGCGTTCCAGTTCACCAAACAATTTTGCCCCTATCTACATAATGGGGAAAAAGTGAATGGAAAAGTGTTGGAGGAAAATCGACAGCTGTCAGCTATAGAGACAAAATTTTGCACAGTCACACGTCTGGACCCCAGGAGCGTCATAGGCTATATTGGGGAGGACGAAATTTTAACCCCGCGCATTCCAATTCACCAAACAATTTTGCCCCTATCTACATAATGGGGGAAAAAGTGACAGTTACCAGATGACAGTTGTGAATAAGAGGGGCTTAATGATAGCACCAAAGACTAACAGCACATACCAGCATATAGTCACTAAGATGGGGCCCCAACATGAGATATTCACCACACACGGGGACATGTATACACACCACATGCACACAAAGAGTAACAGCAAGTGTATAGTCGCTAAAGTGCAGCACCAACATTGGATACTCACCACGCACCCGAACAAACACACAACACAGAGACACACACCACCCCAAGGGGACACACACACACTCCATAGCGACACATGCACCTCCCCACAGGGACACACACACACACACAAAGAGACACACATAACACAGACACACACACCACACAGACCCCCCACAGGGACACACACACATAGCCACCCTATAGGGACACATGCACTCACCCCACAGGGACACACACACCACAAAGAGACACACACAACACAGAAACCCCCCCCCCCCCCCACAGGGACACACACATACACTCCCTATAGGGACACATGAACTCACCCCACAGGGACACACACACACCACAAAGAGACACACACAACAGAGACACACACCACACAGGGACACACACATACACACCTATAGGCACATGACACACCCACAGGGACACACACACACAAGAGAACAACAACAGAGACCAACCACACAGGACACACAATCACACCCTATAGGGGCACATGCACACACCCCACAGGGACACACACACCACAAAGAGACACATACAACAGAGACACACACCACAAAGACCCCACCCCCACACGGACCCCCTCCCCCCCCAGGGACAAACACACCACACAGACAAACACAGATGTGCACAAATCACCTCACACAACTCGCCTCATACGTGTGCTATCTTTATTTTCCAAACATAAACATCTGATTAAAAACAGCCAATGTGCAACACATGTGCCATATAGGGAATTAAGGCAGATGTCAGTCACATGAGCCGTCTATTATGTGTATGTGTGAGGTAACATATACTGCCCGGCCAGGGGGAGGGATTACTGTTGGCTGGAGATTTATTAGGCTGCCTATAGCAATCAATCACAGCTCAGCTTCTATTTTCCTACAGGTCATTAATATGACATATTCAAATTCATTGTTGTTATAGCTAACAGCAGTTATTTATTAACCCGGGCGTAGCCGGGTACAACAGCTAGTATATATGGCGGCTGGACGGTATGAGACTAAATGCACATTAGTGGCACCACTTCTGCATTAAAATGTAAAAACACCAACTCTGGAGTGGTGGTTTAAAGGGATTTTCACTTGCACAACCTTTGGTCCAAAAACCTTGATGGAGCATGTGGACACATTTGACAGGGTTCCCTTCTCAAAACCTTTCTGATTCAGAGCAGATAGCTAACATGTAAGTTATCCTATAATATATATCAAGAGCTTATTTTATCACAAACTTATTTGCCCATTGTATTTGTGGTTCTTCTGAAATCCCAGAGTCACTGTCTTGTTTTCTGCAAATAGATTATGTAAATATGCAATTCAGGAAAATAAATCATGCGTGGGAATTGATGTTTTGTGATACTAGAGCAACTCATTCTTTGAATTTGGACAATATTTTGTGTCATACTGCCAAATTCATTAGCAGTCGGCAGTAAAATAAATCTGTAACCAAGAAGTGTGCAGCAGCTGAAAGCATGTAAGGCGATGTGCACATACGGCAAGCAGAAAGCTAGGGCCACCCTGCGCTGTGGATTCCAGCCCCAGTTGCCTAGTTGTACATGGTCAAACCTAAAAATAGGGTAAATTTTTTTTAATTATTTCATGAAAATTAAATTAAAGGGGGTTCCCTATATTTTTATTCCCAACAAGGTACAGATAGGCAGCTGGGAGTTCGGGGCAGCCTGTACCTGCTGCTGTACTTGGCTGGCATACAAAAATATGGCAAAGCCCAGGTCAAATTTTTTTTAATAGTTCATTAAAAACAAAAAGAATCACAAGTAAATTTAGGGACTGCATCTTTATTAACCCCTCGAACATCATCTCATCTCCCAAAATATTTTTTTTTTTTTTTTTTTTAAATTAACTATTAAAAAAAAACATTTGACGTGGGCTTTACTATTTTTTTGTATGCCAGCCAGGTACAGCAGGCAGGTATGGGCTGCCCCCAGGTGCGTATTTGTACCTGGCTGGGCAACAAAAATTAGGGAAGCCCTTTTTTTTTAATTACTTCATGAATTTGAAATAATTTAAAAAATTTGACGTGGGCTTCGCCCTATTTTTGGGTCAAGCCAGGTACAACTAGGCAGCTGGGGGCTGGAATCCACAGCGCAGGGTGACCCAAGCTTTCTGGGACCCCCCCCCCCCCCCTCCAGTCCGTAGCTGCCCCAGAAAATTCATGAAAGCGCTATATTCTGGCATTGTACCCGACTCATTCAGGGCCCTTGTGCGGTGGCTCAATTAGTAATAAATAGGGTTGGGGCCAGCTTTGTATTATCAGCTGGCCCTAAGCCTGAAATTGAGTTGGCAGTCTGCCCTGAATCACCCACCTATAAGATGGCGGTCATGTTCTCTCAGCTACTACCACCTAGGCCTGTGGAGTCTGTAAGCCAAACATCAGACTCCTCAATTTCTCTGAATCTGACTCCACGACTCCCGACTTCACAACTATAGCTGTGAAGTCAGTAAGCCAAATATCCAACTCTGAAATCAAAATGGACACCGACTCCACACTACGACTCCACAGCCCTGCTACCACCTCCACCACTAAAGAAAATCCATGACTTTCAGAAACTTTCAAAAGTTCACTGTAGTGTTTAACTCTAATTTTTTATAAATAGTCTGTGTACAATATTAATGTTAATGTTTGTTTTAAACTATTGTTCTTTACGTTTTTATTTGTGCAGCAAGAAGTTGAGAAGTTTACAGATCTTGAGAAACTCTACCTCTACCTCCAACTGCCTTCTGGTCCTAGCAATGTGGAGAAAAGGTATGTTAATTGAATATAAATAATTTTGTAGGCAGCCACTAAGGCTACATTAACAAGTAGCGTAATTCCTGCGTATTCCTGCATTTATGCAACGCTTTTTTGCGCTTGCATAAATGCAACGAAACGTAATTCTGCATACGCATTCCAGGAAAAAAAGCAATGGCTTTTGCTGAAATGCGTTCCCACACCGCGTTATTCCACGCCCTTTTGCGACGCACTTACACTGCAAAAGCGCGTCCACAACAAGAATAAACATGTCAAATCTTTGCGCCTTTTTTGGCATGGTTTTCCCATAGGCCACATTATAAAATGGGCTCAAGAAAAGCGCGCCCAAAAAAAGCGCCACTGCAAAAATACGCAGGAATTACGCCGCATGTGAACGTCGCCTTAGCGCTGATTATGTTCCTTTGGTGGTTGAGTAAGAGGTGGGTAGGAGGGGAAGCTTTATTTTAAGTTTATATTGAGTATATTAAGTCTTATTGAGACTATAACTATCAAAGGGAATCTGTCATCATGTTTTTGCTATTTGATCTGAGAGCAGCATAATGTAGGGACATATAGCTTGATACCAGAGATGTTACTTATTAGGCTGTGTGCTGTAGTTTCAATACAATCAGTGTATCATGACGATTATCACTGTCGGACGAAGTCTTGCGTGCAAGCGTGGGAACGGAATAAGACACTCTTTCTGAAATATGCAGTGGAACGTCTGAGGATACAAACATTATTAATTTTTCACATGATCTTAAAGGTGATGGAATGCTTTATAGGTAAACTGCATGGGGACACGATGATATAGCATCGGGAGGGCAGTGCCATCATGATGGGGGTGACACCTGTCTATCCCACTTTGTGCGTTCACCCCTCTGTCCACTCTCTTTCTTCATCCTGTGTGCTGTCTCTCTCCCCCTGTGTGGTGTGTCTCTCCCCCTGTGTGGTTGTCTCTCCCCCTGTGTGGTGTGTCTCTCCCCCTGTGTGGTGTGTCTCTCCCCCTGTGTGGTGTGTCTCTCCCCCCTGTGTGGTTGTGTCTCTCCCCCCTGTGTGGTGTGTGTCTCTCCCCCCTGTGTGGTGTGTGTCTCTCCCCCCTGTGTGGTGTGTGCCTCTCCCCCCTGTGTGGTGTGTGTCCTCTCCCCCTGTGTGTGTGTGTCTCTCCCCCCTGTGTGGTGTGTGCTCTCCCCCCTGTGTGGGGTGTGTCTCTCCCCCCTGTGTGGTGTGTTCTCTCCCCCCTGTGTGGTGTGTCTCTCCCCCCTGTGTGGTGTGTTCTCCCCCCCTGTGTGGTGTGTCTCTCCCCCCTGTGTGGTGTGTGTCTCTCCCCCCTGTGTGGTGTGTCTCTCCCCCCTGTGTGGTGTGTGTCTCTCCCCCCTGTGTGGTGTGTTCTCTCCCCCCTGTGTGGTGTGTCTCTCTCCCCCCTGTGTGGTGTGTCTCTCTCCCCCCTGTGTGGTGTGTCTCTCTCCCCCCTGTGTGGTGTGTTGTCTCTCTCCCCCTGTGTGGTGTGTCTCTCTCCCCCCTGTGTGGTGTGTGTCTCTCTCCCCCCTGTGTGGTGTGTGTCTCTCTCCCCCTGTGTGGTTGTGTCTCTCTCCCCCCTGTGTGGTGTGTCTCTCTCCCCCCTGTGTGGTGTGTCTCTCTCCCCCCTGTGTGGTGTGTGTCTCTCTCCCCCCTGTGTGGTGTGTGTCTCTCTCCCCCCTGTGTGGTGTGTCTCTCTCCCCCCTGTGTGTGTGTGTCTCTCTCCCCCCTGTGTGTGTCTCTCTCTCCCCCCTGTGTGTGTGTCTCCTCCCCTGTTGGTGTGTCTCTCTCCCCCCTGTGTGTGTGTGTCTCTCCCCCCTGTGTGGTGCTCTCTCCCCCGTTGTTCTCCCCCCTGTGTCTGTCTCCTTTGAGCTATCTTCCACCCGTGCGCTCTCCCCCATGTGCTGTCTCTCTCACCCTTTTCTCTTTCTCCCTCGTGTTCTTCTCTCCTTTGAGCTGTCTCCGCCATTTGCACTCTCTTTGCGTGCTCTCTGCACCTCCTGTGCGCTCTCTCTGCCCTGCCCCATTATGATATGTCAGTGGTGGACGACTGCTGTGGTTTCAGTTGGCGGCGGCTTTGGGTGCCAGCAGCACATCTGACAGTGCTGTACAATGTGTCAGTACCGCCAGTGGGTGCCATATTTGCACACCCACCACTTGGCGGAGGCGCGTGATGGCAGGACATCTAGACGCCAAAAGTGACAAACAGGACTGTGTAGTTATGTAACTGCCTCTCTGTGCGCTGTGTGCCCATGTGTCCAAAGATGGCGGCCGCCTGAGTAAGTGCACATGCATGCATCAGGCATTCGTAATTAAGCAGCAGTGATGTGTGGCAACGGCTGCAGGCAGCGGTTTTTGGTGGCCATTTCCTAGTTTTTATTATGTCCTCCTGGCATTCCATTCCATTATTATTTTGGAGAGGGGGAGAGCAAAACCCACCAATTCTGTCATATTAGTTGTTTGGTCAATTATGAATGTGTCTATACTAGTGATGAGTGAACCCCAACTGTGAAGTTCAGGGTCCGTACCGAACACTTTAGTGTTCAGGCACTGACACCAAACACATACTTCCCTGACAAGTGGTGTTACTGTTCAGGCTCGGCTGGGGGGCCTGTAAAAATAAGCAAAACAGTGATTAAACTGCAGCATCATACTTACCGAGGTCTGCACGCTTTTACTTCCAGGTCACACTCATTAACTTCCTGATTATTCACTGCACTCCCAACAGCCAATCACAGACGCCCACTCTTTGACAGCGTCTTTGTTGGCTATTACGCCACCACCCATTGTGCCATTGTCTGTGATTGGTTGCCATTGGCAACGAACTTGCCCTCGTAGAGGTGTAAAAATAAATAGGTAATTTTAAAAAATGCACATAGGACTTTGCCGTATAATTATTTAAAAAAATTAAAAATAAAAAAAAAAAAAATGCGGGGGCTTTGCCCATTTTTTGATTGCCAGCCAAGTAAAAACCAGGCAGCTGGGAGTTGGTATTCTGAACTTGTTGAGGTCTATAGTTACTGGGCGACCCAGGCCACAGAATAGCAGCCCGCAGCCGCCCTGGATATTGGCGCATAAATTAGAATCTCCAAATCCTGCCACTTTACCTGGCTCTTCCCGCTGCCCTGGTGCGGTGGCATCAGTTGATAGACGGGGTTAATGACAGCTGAGTATTGACAGCTTGTCATTAAACCCTGGATTGATGATGTTCAGGCTGCTAGGATACCTGGCCATTATCAGTCATGTGGGTAAATGGTCAAAAAACACACACGTATAGAAATTATTATAGCAACATTTATTCCATGAACAATACAAGGTACACCAAGGTACAGGAGGAGAGAGGACCCTGCCCATGAGGGCTCACAGTCTACAAGGGATGGCTCAGGATACACTAGGAGAGGGAAATGCTGGTCATGCAAGGATTTGGAGGACTGAAGCTCACTGCAGGTTGTAGGCTTGTCGGAAGAGGTGAGTCTTCAGGTTCCTTTTGAAGGTTACCACAGTAGGCGAGAATCTGGAACTCTCTAACCCAACAAATAAGAGTATGGGGGATGCACAGGAGACATCTTGTATGCGATTGTGGGAAGAAAAGATAATAGAGGAGTAGAAAGGAGATCTTGAGAGGATCGCAGGTTGCGTGAAGGTAAGTACCAGGAGACCGTGTTGCAGATGTATGGAGGAGACAGATTGTGGATGGCTTAGTACAGGTGCATCTCAACAAATTAGAATACTATCAAATAGCTAATTTACTTCAGTAATTCAATACATAAAATGAAACACTTATATAGAGTCATTACAAACAGAGTGATCTATTTCAAGTGTCTTTTCTGTTAATATTGATGATTATGGCTTAAAGCCAATGAAAACCAAACGATCATTATCTCAGAAAATTAAAGTAGGGAGGATGATGGGTCTGAGAGATAAAATATTACCTATATATGTATCAGAGGCTTCACCTTGTGTGGTTGAGAGTCACAACTACTATACAAGCATATTTCCAGCGATCTCACATCAGGGGCCTGGTCGCTGCTACATGTCAAACGTAGCGAGATCGCTGCTGAGGTCATTGTTGCATCACAAAAGTTGTGACTGAGCAGCGATCTCGCTTAAGGCCCCGATACACGGCACAAAATCGCTAACAATGTCGCTAATACGTCACGGGTTTGGAGTCGTTCCAACAACATCGTTAGGACGTCGTTGCGTGTGACTCAGCAAAGTTGTAACGATAAATCGTTGGGTCGCTGATCACAGGTTTGAGAACATGTTCTCAAACCACACGATCAACGATCAGTCAACCTGCTATATCGTTGTGTTTGACACCGCGATAACGATGTCGTTTACGACTTCGCGCATTCACAGCAATGAGCAGGTATCGTTCGCGGGGTTGTGCGAACGATACCTGCTCACAACATCATTGGTGTGTCATCCACGATATCTATACGTGTGACATCTCATCAACAATGTCAAAACGATGTCTGAAATGACCGCGCGCCCATGAGATCGTTGCCGACATCGTTCCAACGTCGTGCCGTGTAACGGTATCTTTAGTGTGACTGGGGCTTTAGTTCATTTTAGTCAATTACTTAGACTCTTCTAGATTCAGTAACCCCTCTCGCCCCAACTTCAGTTTATAGTTTGTTTGTTTTATTAAAAATGCGAACAGTTTTTTTCACTTTTCCAGGTCCTCTGCTCTGGATGTGTCATTTTCTGCAGTGTGAGTGACATGACATCAGCACTGCAGACAATCGCTGAGCTCAGTGACTCCACCTAAGTTGATGCCGCAAGTTGATAAACTCACTGATTTTTCTGCAGTACTATCGATGTGACGTCGACACTGCAGACAATAACTTGCATTAGGAGCAGTGGCGGAAAATCTGCGCTGGACCTGGGGATTATGAGTAGAGCACAGTTTTTTGTGTCTTAAAATGAAAGCTCCTTTGATGTTTAGCGAATATTATATTAACTGACTGAATAAAAATACTCTTTTTTAGGACAAATCTAATGGGCATATATTTACTGTATTTACCAAAGGGAAAAAAAAAAGTTTAATGCTTTTTGTTTTTATTTTTTTCAGTGATCAGAGCTCATTGTCATCTAGTCGAGCTCAGCAAACACATGCATTTTCCTGGATTCGGAACACCTTAGAGGAGCACCCAGAGACTTCTCTGCCAAAGCAGGAGGTTTATGATGAGTATAAGTAAGTACACTGCGGTCATCCTGCTTGTGTAGCTCGGCCTTTATTGGACTATTGTATTGTTGTGTAACATTATTAAGCTCGATAGCACAGTATGTTACTGTGCTTGTAAACTCACAACTCACTGCCCAGAAACAATCAATTTAAATATTTGACTCTGCTCTTTGATTTCTTCTTCCTACTCATTCATTGCAGGGTAAACTTTAGTATAATTTAAAGGGATGGTCAAGGTTAAACTATATATATACAATACCATTCAAAAGTTTGAGGTCATTTAGAAATGTCCTTATTTTTAAAAGAAAAGCACATTTTTTTTTTCAATGAAGCTAACATTAAATGAATCAGAAATACACGCTTTACATTGTTAATGTGGTAAATGACTATTCTAGCTGCAAACGTCTGGTTTTTAATGTAATATTTACATAGGTGTATAGAGGCCCATTTCCATCAACCACCATTCAAGTGTTTTAATGGTACAATGTGTTTGCTAACTATGTAAGAACGCTAATGGATGTTTAGAAAACCCTTGCACAAGTATGTTAACACAGCTGAAAACGGTTTGGCTAATTAGAGAAGCTATAAAATTGACCTTCCTTTGAGCTACTTGAGAATCTGGAGCATTACATTTGTATGTTCTATAAAACTCTCAAAATGGCCAGAAAAAGAGAAATTTCGTGTGATACTCGACAGTCTATTCTTGCTCTTAGAAATATTACTACATCGGTGTGTACTACTCCCTTCAGAGGAGAGCACAAACAGGATCTAACCAGAGTAGAAAGAGAAGTGGGAGGCCCCGCTGCACAACTGAGCAACAATACAAGTACATTAGAGTCTCTAGTTTGAGAAATCTACACCTCACAGCTCCACTACTGGCAGCTTCATAAAATACTACCCGCGAAACGCCAGTGGCAACATCTACAGTGAAGAGGCGACTCCAGGATGCTGGCCCTCAGGGCTTTGGAAAAAAGTTTTATGGACAGATTAATCAAAGTTTGAGGTGTTTTGATCACACAGAAGAACATTTGTGAGACGCAGAACAACTGAGAAGATGCTGGAAGAGTGCTTGACGCCATCTGTTAAGCATGATGGAGGTAATGTGATGGTCAGGGGTCGCTGTGGTGCTAGTAAAGTGGGAGATTTGTACAAGGTAAAAGGGATTTTGAATAAGGAAGGCTATTACTCCGTTTTGCAACGCCATGCCATACCCTGTGCACAGCGCTTGATTGAAGCCAATTTCATCCTACAACAGGACAATGACCCAAAGCACACCTCCAAATTATGCATGAACTATAATCTGTAATGGAGTGGCCACAAAATTTTCTGGGTGACCCCAAACATTTGAACGGTTGTGTGTGTGTGTGTGTATATTTATATATTGTAGGGATTTGCTCTGGTAGGCAGCGGCAGGGACGCAGTAATGAGGCCACACCTGGGCTTAAAGTCCAAACTTCAGTGTTTTATTCACACTTTCAAACAGCCCGTTGCAGAAGGAAAACAAAAACAACACAAATGTACTCCAACCTGGAGAACCACAGTTCTCAGACTCACCCTTGCACAGTACAGGCTTAACTAAGCGGCCGCCTGGTCACCACTAGCGACGTGTTTAGTTGCAGTCCATAGACAACCGCCAGGTGCCTTTCCCAGGAATGCTTGAGTCTTGTCACAGACCCTTACAGCTGTATAACCAGACAATGCTGCACATCCAGGCTTACACCAGTCTAGCTCCTCCTGTGTTCCACTCACTCCCTTATCCAGGTCTGAATGCTCCACCTGATCCTGACCCACGTTGACTTGGAAAACCTGGAGCTTTAGGGAAAATCCAGGTTGTACCATGCTGGGAGCAATATACCTACCATCCAGCACTAGACCCTTCACTGAACCACTTACCTCCCCCCTTTGTACAACCCTATGTGGGTGGACACAGGACATACAGTGGACTCGGGACAGGGCATCCGCATTCCCCTGAAGTTTGCCAGCTCGATCCTCCACCGAGAAATTGAAATTCTGTAGGGAGAGAAACCACCTGGTGACTCGCACATTCCTCTCCTTAGCCTGACTCATCAAAGTAAGAGGGGAGTGGTTCTCCCCAAAAAATAATATCGGAGAGACTCGAGCGCCCACTTAATGGCCAGGCACTCCCTCTCCACTATGCTGTACCTGGTTTCGGCTGGGGTGAGTTTCAGGCTCAGGAAACAAACTGGATGCTCTTCCCCGTTAACATCTTGAGACAGCACGGCACCAAGATCCACCTCTGAGGCATCTGTCTGCACAATGAACACCCTTTTGAAATCTGGTGTGACCAGAATCGGTGTATCACACAGCACCGACTTCAATTGGACAAATGCCTCTTCCGTCTCATCATTCCAGCAGAGCATCGTGGACTTCCTCCCTTTCAAGCAGTCTGTTAAAGGAGCGGACAAGGGGGTGAAGTTGGGAACAAATCGCCTATAATATCCCACTAAACCCAGAAAGGCTCTCACCTGCTACGTTGTGAAGGGACGTGGCCAGTTCTGAATCGCTTCCACTTTATTTTTTCAAAAACCTCAATAAATAAAAATATAAGAATATTGAGTTTAAAAAAAAAAAAAAAAAAAAAATATATATATATATATTCATATATAAACTGCTTATTAGCAGTGCTGTGCAGCTTTTTATCTGTGTGTGTGTGTGTGTGTGTGTGTGTGTGTGTGTGTGTGTGTGTGTGTGTGTGTGTGTGTGTGTGTATGTATGTATGTATATATATGTATATATATATATATATATATATATATATCTATATATATATATATATATAAAATATATAAAGCTAAATGTGTGTATGTGTGTGTGTATATCCGGGATATACATAACAGAGACACTGACCACACAGACCCCCCCCCCCCCCACAGGGACACACACATGCACACCCCAGGGACACACACACCACACAGACACAGATGTGCGCAAATCACCTCACACAACTCGCCTCATACGTGTGCTATCTTTATTTTCCAAACATAAACATCTGATTAAAAACGGCCAATGTGCAACACATGTGCCATATAGGGAATTAAGGCAGATGTCAGTCACATGAGCTGTCTATTATGTGTATGTGTGAGGTAACATATACTGCCCGGCCAGGGGGTGGGTTTACTGTTGGCTGGAGATTTATTAGGCTGCCTATAGCAATCAATCACAGCTCAGCTTCTATTTTCCTACAGGTCATTAATATGACATATTCAAATTCTATTTTGTTATAGCTAACAGCAGTTATTTATTAACCTGGGCGTAGCCTGGTACTACAGCTAGTCTAATATATAAAGCTGAATGTGTGTGTGTGTGTGTGTGTGTGTGTTTGTGTGTGTGTGTGTGTATGTATATCCAGGATTGGCATCTACATCGTCGCAACTACAGCGACAAAATTTGTATACATGTATACACACCACACGCACACAAAGAGTAACAGCAAGTGTATAGTCGCTAAGGTGCAGCCCCAACATTGGATACTCACCATGCACCCGAACAAACACACACACACACACCTCAAAGAGACACACATAACACAGAGACACCCACACACACCCCCAAGGGGACACACACACACACACACACACACCCTATAGTGACACATGCACTCACCCCACAGGGACACACACACACCACAGAGACACACACAACACAGACACACACACCACACAGACCCCCCCTCAAGGACACACACACATAGCCACCCTATAGGGACACATGCAATCACCCCACAGGGACACACACACACACCACAAAGAGACACCACACAGACCCCCCCACAGGGACACACACACATACACACCCTATAGAGACACATGCACTCACTGCACAGGGACACACACACCACAAAGAGACACACACCATACAGACCCCACCCCCCCCACAGGGACACACACACATACACACCCTATAGGGACACATGCACTCACCCCACGGGGACACACATATACACACACCCCAGGGACACACACACCACACAGACAGACACAGATGTGCACAAATCACCTCACACAACTCGCCTCATATGTGTGCTATCTTTAATTTCCTAACATAAGCATCTGATTAAAAACAGCCAATGTGCAACACATGTGCCATATAGGGAATTAAAGCAGATGTCAGTCACATGAGCTGTCTATTATGCGTATGTGTTAGGTAACATATACTGCCCGGCCAGGTTTACTGTTGGCTGGAGATTTATTAGGCTGCCTATAGCAATCAATCACAGCTCAGGTTCTATTTTCCTACAGGTCATTAATATGACATAATCAAATTCTATTTTGTTATAGCTAACATCAGTTATTTATTAACCCGGGCGTAGCCGGGTACTACAGCTAGTGTGTGTGTGTGTGTATATATATATAGAAAAATATATTGCAATCTGAGAGTCCTCAGTGGTTGATACCTTTTAATGGCTAACTGAAAAGATGGTAAACATAGCAAGCTTTCGAGACGACTCAGGTCTCTTCTTCTTCTCTGTCTCTGAACCAGAACCGAAGAAGGTCCTCTGGGATCCAGGTAGAAGGAGGGATCACCCGTTGACGTATGGCAGACAGCTCAGAGATCTCTCTTCCATAGCGTCATCGAAAAGGGGGAGGTGTCATGAAAATGAATATTGCTCATGATTTTTTAAGGTATTGGAGAGTCAGTCCAGGCTAACTCCCTCATTCCCCCTCCCTTTTTGTTGGTTTCTGTGCAGTTTACATAGAAACAATTTCAGCATCCCCCAGCTTAAGCCATTTACGACGCCCCAATAAATAACTTCCAAGGGGGTAGAGCTGGACACCAGTTTAAACCAGCTGGCTCTCTAAAGAAAATCTTTTGTCTAAATCCACCGTGTTTTCAATATTGAATTCAAGACGACCCGTTCATGCCACAACCACAGAATTCATATTTTCAGATTCGTCATCGTGTTTTGCATTCAATGATGTGTTCCATACAGTCGTACAACGTTCAGGAACCTGAGAAGGATTGCTGCCACCGTAATTCGGACAATCAAGTCATATTTGGTATCAAACTTCTCAGAATAACCTGACCTGGAAAATGAGTTATAAATCATAATTGTGAGACGGCCCCACCCACAGATATGGAAAAATGGGGATTTAGGAAGCATGGTGAGAGAGGTGGTACTCGAGGATCCTCCCAGGGAGGAGGGATCACTCTAAGTGGTGGGGGTCACAGATTGCCCTGGTTTAATAAAAGCAAAGAAGGATTTTTGGGTCATTCTGCTCTTGAGGTCTGACAGTCAACACCAGCTAACTGTCGACAGAATCTACCCATCCAGGAGAGGGGCCTCCTCCAAGAAACTAAGCACCAAGCCTGACTAGGTCTGAAACTTTTCTTACGGTATTCCTTTTATTTTTTATAACTGTTATTCATACATGTAATATTGTCTCTTATATAATATTCTGTACATCTTTTATAATCACTGCCTATTTCTGAGGAGTAAACTATTTTAATTTACTAGTCTCGATCTCCTTGTCCTATGAACGAGTCTCACGACCTCCCTGCTCATTTTTTACGCTATCGCACAGGTTACTGATCCGCCTGTAAGTGATCAGTGGTGGCAGAATACCGTGTTTTTGTATTTAATGTGATATTGTGGGCCGAGGGTGACTGGATCGAGGTATATATACGTTCCTGGCAGGAACTGGTGGTATATATATACATCCTGTCACATCACGTGCCGCAATAGACAACATAAATTAGGGCAGCTGGGCACCTTTCTTATCCTCTGGCAGTACCGGATTTGGCCAGCAAGCTAAGGGGCGCCAGAGAGCTGCAGGTCCTGACTAAGCTAATCGTGACAATTGGAGAAGAGACCTGAGTCGTCTCGAAAGCTTGCTATGTTTACCATCTTTTCAGTTAGCCATTAAAAGGTATCAACCACTGAGGACTCTCAGATTGCAATATATTTTTCTATCTACTGGCTAACACGGTATAAATATTCTTTACCATATATATATATATATATATATATATATATATATATATATATATATATTATATGCATTTGGAAATTTTCCTCCTGCTTTTGTTTTCCCACTTGCCTTGTGGATTTGTCCTGCAATGATTGCATCTAGACTATGACAGAAGCCGCTGCAGCCAATCGCTGTACATGCTTCACCAATAAGGCCAATAATCAGCTGCATTGAACATTTGAGGATGATAATCACTTCATTACTGTAGCACAATACCACTGTCTAGTCCTTTAAATATATGTTTGTTTTTGGTTAAAGAGTGTGAAGAATCCCATTAAGGGGGCAATTAAATTGCAAATTAGATTTTAATGAACAAAGGATTCAAGATGAACTTTACTGAGATAAACTGTGTAATTTGTTAAGAACAAAGTGACATGTCAACAGTCAATGCAAACCAAAGTCATTACCAACTATGGGGTTGGATTTTAAAGGGTATGTCACACGCGTCAATATCGCCTGCACGATCTCAGCTGCACGTGACGTTGCAGCGATATTGATGCGTGTGACATACTGAATCAACCAGCTATAGAATCTGTCCTAAAACCTGGCGATGGTCGCCCGGTGTACACGCAGCATCGCTACGTGTGACACCGGGAGTAGCGATATTCCAGCTCCCAGCGCCTCTCACAAGCGCTGGGAGCTGGTATCCAAGGTAAACTGCGGGTATCTAGGCAGCGCGCGCTGCCGAGATACCCGACGTGTACCTTAGTTACCAGCCTCCTCCGCTCACCGGCTGGTATCTAAGGTACACAGCGGGTAACTAGGGTCCCTAGTTACCCGCTGTGTACCTTAGATACCAGCCGTTGAGCGGAGGAGGCTGGTAACTAAGGTACACGTCGGGTATCTCGGCAGCGCGCGCTGCCTAGATACCCGCAGTCTACCTTGGAGACCAGCCTGCTCCCGCTTCCAGCAGGCTGGCAGCGGGAGCAAGACATCATGGAAACGATATTTAAATCGTTTCCACGATGTCTCTGGTCCATTGATCGCTGGTGAGTCTGTCTGTGTGACAGCTCACCAGCGATCAGCCGTCAATGTCGTCAGCAATCATCTCACTGACGACATTGACGCATGTGACACCCCCTTTAGGGTAGGTTAATTTTAAGGAGACAACTGTTGGTGCAATAGTAAGAAAATGGAGGAATACAAAATGAGTGTCAATCATCATCGATCTGTGGTTCCATGCAAAATCTCATCTCGTGAGGTATCCAGGATCATGAGGAAAGTGAGAGATCAGCCTAAAACTACGTGGTGGGGGGGAAAACTTATTAATAATCTCAAGGCAGCTGGGACCACTGTCGCCAAGAAAACCATTGGTAACACATTGCACTACACCGTAAGGGTACCTTTACACGCGGCTACATTTCTAGGGTGGCTACAGGTAACTTACTGGTTGCAGTGAAATCATGGAGAGATTATTCCATTTGTACACAGCAACAAGATAGAACCTTGTCTCCATGATTTCACTGCAACCAGTAAGTTACCTGTAGCCACCCTAGAAATGTAGCCGCGTGTAAAGGTACCCTAATGGATTAAAATCCCGCAGTGCCCACAAAGTCCCACTGCTCAAGAAGGCACATGTGCCCGTCTGAACTTTGCCAATGAACATCTTGGTGATTATGATTAGGAGAAACTGATTGTGGTCAGATGAGACAAAAATTGAGCTTTTTGGCATTAACTCAACTTGCTGTGTTTGGAGTAAGAGAAATACTGCCCATGACCCAAAGAACATTGTCCCCACAGTTAAGCATGACGGTGGAATCATTATGTTTTGGCGGCACTACTAAAAGGCACAGGACTACTTCACTGCATCAATGGATGGAGCCATGTATCATAAAATCCTGAGTGACAACCTCATTTTTTCTGCCAGGACATTAAAAATGGGTCGTGGCTGGGTCTTCCAGCATATCAATGACCCAAAACATACAGCCAAGGCATCAAAGGAGTGGCTCAAAAAAGAAACACATTAAGGTTATGGAGTGGCCTAGCCAGTCTCCAGATCTGAATCCCATAGTAAACATAGGGAGGGAGCTCAAGCTTTGAGTTGCCAAGTGACAGCCTCAAAATCTTAATGATTTAGAGATGTTTGGACCAATTCCTCCAGACATGTGCGCAAGCCTCATCATCAACTACAAGAAACGTCTGACTGCTGTGCTTGCCAACAAGGGTGTGCCACCAAGTATTAAAGAGGTTATCCAGGGAAAAAAAATGTGCCTAACCACTAATAGGCAGATACTAGCACCTACCTACTTGTTGTGCCTGGCGCCGGTCACTGCCGACACGGAGCGGTCGGGTTCTCCCTTTATTAGACCGGCATATAGCTGACGTCATGTTAATTAACAGCCAGCTCCCTCAATCAAGTAGTGAGGCACCTGCTGTTAATCAGCGTGATGTCGGCTATCAGCCTACTTTTATAGAGCAGAGCGGAAAAGAAGCCTATGCTTTTCTGCTCTGCTGTATTTACCTTGTCATTCTGCCCCCAGCAAGAGCAGCCTGTGACCGTTCTGTACCGGGAGTGAACGAAAATGACTGGTGCCGGGCACAACAGGTAGGTAGGTGGCATCTACCTACCTGTTAGTGTTTCGGCACTTTTTTTTAATCTTAGATAGCTCCTTTAAGTCTTGTTTACCCCCTCATCACCTCTTTGCACAACCGCGTCCAGGACTTCTCCTGGGCATCTGCCTTACTCTGGAACTCCCTGCCCCAACAAGTCAGACATTCTCCTACCCTGAGAAGCTTCAAGTGTCACCTGAAGACTCACCTATTTCGTCAAGCCTACAACCTGCCATGAGACCCAGGCGACCGCCCCATACCTGACGTTCCCCCATCCTACTGTATCCCCACCCGCCCCTTGTGGACTGTGAGCCCTCGTGGACAGGGTCCCTGCCCCCTCCTGTACCTGTACGTCCCGATCGCCTAGATTTAGTGTACTTGTTCTTGTCTCCCTTATCCTCATGTAAAGCGCCATGGAACCTAATGGCGCTATATAAATGAATAAATAATAATAATAATAAAAGTTTACCAGAGGAATCAAATACCGTATATACTCGTGTATAAGCCAAGTTTTTCAGCACAAAAATTGTGCTGAAAAGTGCCCCCCTCGGCTTATACACGAGTCAGTGACGGCTCCCCCCCTGTGGTAGTATACAGCAGCCCCCCCCCCCCCCCCCCCCCCCCCCCCCCCCCGTGCTATATACAGGGCCCCCGTTGCTGCCGCCGCACACCTGTAAAAGAAGAGCTTTCATACTTACCCTCCTGTGACCGCGCGCGCATCCCCCGCTCTCCTTCCTGCTTCTACCCGGCGTCCATCCACGTGACTGCGCGCCTATAATGACGTCATTATTTGTGCGCGGTCATATACTGCAATGTTAAATCTAATAAGTTCATCACCTCTTGTGTCCTCACATATGAACATTTACTTTTATTAAACCTACCATGGCTTCCAGGCTACTGTAACATCATCATGTGAATCAGAAGGTCTTTAGTGTCAGGTTTGCTAAAATGGGAGGCAGTTTATTTCATTGTACAGATTAAAAATTCATAGTTTTGCATATTTGTATATTAGTAGCAACTCCTTAACGGGGCTATGTGGGATGTATATAAAAAAAACAACAAAATTGTGCCTAAGCACTAAAAGGTATTTAGCTGCCAACTACCTACCTGTTGTGCCTGGCGCTGTTTTCTGCTGACTGGAGCTGTCACTGGCCACTCCTGTGGGCGATTTTGGCACGTTACCTCTGTTGACCAGTGTCGGAGCCAGCTGATTGATTGACAGCCGGCTCCCCCAATCAGGTAGCAGGGAGCTGGGTGTCAATTAACATGATGTCTGCTGTCCCTCCCCTTCCACCGAGCAGAGAGGAAAAGCCGTCCCTGCTCTGTGTTTACGCTGCCATGCTGTACTTGGCAGGAGCGGTCTGTGACCGCTCTGTGTCGGGGATGAAAGGAGGTGACTGGTGCCAGGTACAACAGGCAGGTAGGTGCAGCTGCCTGCCTGTTAGTGCTTTGGCATATATATATATATATATATATATATATATATATATATATATATATATATATATATATATATATATATATATATATATATATATATATATATCTATTATATAATTGCCGTAGCGACTTCCGTCGGAGCGGCGCTGCTTCCGGTCGCTTGGTTAGCGAGTCCGAGCTGCTTCTCCTGGACTCTCCCCGTGGCCGCGTAGCGGCCACGGCGACTCACGAAGCAATGCCCGCAAAGCGGGCATTGCGAGTCGTTGCAGCCCAGCGAAGCAATGCCCGCGAAGCGGGCATTGCGAGTCGCTACAACCGCTAACCAAGCCACCGAAGCCCATACTCCTGTAGTCTACACCGCTATAGTATACTACAGTCCCATGCCCATAAGCGCCATGGGACTGTAGTATACCATCGCGCTGTACACTACAGCCCCCTGCCGCTCTAAGCCACTACGCGCTGCTGTACTGTACACCGCTATAGTATACTACAGTCCCATGCCCATAAGCGCCATGGGACTGTAGTATACCATCGCGCTGTACACTACAGCCCCCTGCCGCTCTAACCCACTACGCGCTGCTGTACTGTACACCGCTATAGTATACTACAGTCCCATGCCCATAAGCGCCATGGGACTGTAGTATACCATCGCGCTGTACACTACAGCCCCCTGCCGCTCTAAGCCTACCCCCTAAGGCACCGCCGCCCCTAACCCCCTACCCCCTAAGCCCCGCAGCAGCCCCGACCAGCAGCCCCGACCACCTAACCCCCGACCCGCAGCATCCAAACCCGCCCCCGATACCCCCTAAGCCCCGCCCTCTACCCCCTAAGCCATCGCCGCCCCTACCCCCTAGGCCCCCGCCGATACCCCCTAAGCCATGCCGCCTACCCCCTAAGGCACCGCCGCCCCTAACCCCCTACCCCCTAGACCCCCGACGATACCCCCTAAGCCATGCCGCCTACCCCCTAAGGCACCGCCGCCCCTAACCCCCTAAACCTCGCAGCAGCCCCGACCACCTAACCCCCGACTCGCACCATCCAAACCCGCCGCCGAAACCCCGCAGCAGCCCCGACCACCTAACCCCCGCCGCCCCTACCCCCTAGGCCCCCGCCGATACCCCCTAAGCCATGCCGCCTACCCCCTAAGGCACCGCCGCCCCTAACCCCCTACCCCCTAGACCCCCGACGATACCCCCTAAGCCATGCCGCCTACCCCCTAAGGCACCGCCGCCCCTAACCCCCTACCCCCTAGACCCCCGACGATACCCCCTAAGCCATGCCGCCTACCCCCTAAGGCACCGCCGCCCCTAACCCCCTAAACCCCGCAGCAGCCCCGACCACCTAACCCCCGACTCGCACCATCCAAACCCGCCGCCGAAACCCCGCAGCAGCCCCGACCACCTAACCCCCGACTCGCACCATCCAAACCCGCCGCCGATACCCCCTAAGCCCCGACTACCTAACCCCCGACTCGCCGCCGATACCCCCTAAGCCCCGCCGTCTACCCCCTAAGCCATCGTCGCCCCTACCTAAGCTCCTACCCCCTAGGCCCCCGCCGATACCCCCTAAGCTCCCGCCGCTGTCCCCTGCCCCTGTCGCTAAAGCCCTACACCCTAACCCCCCGCCCTCCCCTAACCTAACGCCGCTCTCACCTAAGGCCCTACACCCGAAGCCCCCGTCCATCACTTACATGCCTTCAAGTCATCTGATCGTCCGTCCGATCCTCCGTCCGGCCAGGCGTCCTCTTCCTCCGGCCCCGGGGGTCTTCTCTCTTCTTTCCGCCATCTCCGCCTCTTCGTCCGGCCCCGGGGATCTTCTGTCTTCTTTTCCGAAAATTCCACCTCCGACGTCCTCTTCCTTCTCATTAAGATAGAATGGAGGAAAAAATCCCCCATTCTACCTCAATGAAATCTCACGCCGTCTTCTGATTGGTTGCTGGATAATGCCCTCAGCCAATCAGAAGAGCTCCTCATTCAGTTTTCATTCAGGTCCGCCTTTTTTCCCCATTGACATACATTACCGGTGTGTCAGCGATTTTATGGCCGCCCCCCTGGTTCTATTTGTCGGCCCTAAAATCGCGGACACACCGCTAATGCATCTCTATGGGCAGTCAGCTCGACTTCTGATTGGTTGCCGTTCAATCCGAAATCGGGCTGACTGCCCATAGAGATGCATTAGCGGTGTGTCCGCGATTTTACGGCCGACAAATAGAACCAGGTGGTCGGCCATAAAATCGCCGACACACCGCTAATGCATTTCAATGGCAAAAAAGAAAGGCGGACCTCAATGAGAACTGCGTCTCAGCCTAAATAATAAATTAAATAATAAAAAAAATAATTAAAAAAGAATTAAAAAATAATAAAAAAAATAATTAAAAATAATAAAAAATTCAATAAAAATAATAATAAAAAAATAAAATATATGCTAATAAGATCAGCCCTTTGCGGACCTGAATGAGAACTGCGTCTCAGCCTAAATAATAAATTAAATAATAAAAAAAATAATTAAAAAAGAATTAAAAAATAATAAAAAAAAATAATTAAAAATAATAAAAAATTCAATAAAAATAATAATAAAAAAATAAAATATATGCTAATAAAGGCGGACCTCAATGAGAACTGCGTCTCAGCCTAAATAATAAATTAAATAATAAAAAAAATAATTAAAAAAGAATTAAAAAATAATAAAAATAATAATTAAAAATAATAAAAAATTCAATAAAAATAATAATAAAAAAATAAAATATATGCTAATAAGATCAGCCCTTTGCGGACCTGAATGAGAACTGCCTCTCAGCCTAAATAATAAATTAAATAATAAAAAAAATAATTAAAAAAGAATTAAAAAATAATAAAAAAAAATAATTAAAATAATAAAAAATTCAATAAAAATAATAATAAAAAAATAAAATATATGCTAATAAGATCAGCCCTTTGCGGACCTGAATGAGAACTGCGTCTCAGCCTAAATAATAAATTAAATAATAAAAAAAAAAATTAAAAAAGAATTAAAAAATAATAAAAAAAAATAATTAAAAATAATAAAAAATTCAATAAAAATAATAATAAAAAAATAAAATATATGCTAATAAAGGCGGACCTCAATGAGAACTGCGTCTCAGCCTAAATAATAAATTAAATAATAAAAAAAAATAATTAAAAAATAATTAAAAAATAATAAAAAAAAATAATTAAAAATAATACAAAATTCAATAAAAATAATAATAAAAAAATATAAATATATGCTAATAAGATCAGCCCTTTGCGGACCTGAATGAGAACTGCGTCTCAGCCTAAATAATAAATTAAATAATAAAAAAAATAATTAAAAAAGAATTAAAAAAATAAAAAAAATTAATTAAAAATAATAAAAAAATCAATAAAAATAATAATAAAAAAATAAAATATATGCTAATAAGATCAGCCCTTTAGCGCACCTGAATGACAACTGCCTCTCAGCCTAAATAATAAATTTAATAATAACAAAATAATTAAAAAATAATTAAAACATTATAAAAAATAAATAAAACATAATTAAAAAATAAATAACAAATAATAAATAATAATAAAAAAAAAATGCTAATAATAATATTACTGCTAATAATAATGCTATTAATGATAATAATTATGTTATTAATGCTATTATTAATGCTAATAATGCTATTATTAATTCTATTAATGCTAATAATAATGCTATTAATGCTATTAATAATGTTATTAATGCTATTATTAATGCTAATAATCCTATTATTAATGCTATTTATGCTAATAATGATATTAATGCTATTAATAATGTTATTAATGCTATTAATAATGCTAATAATGCTATTATTAATGCTATTAATGCTAATAATAATGCTATTAATGCTATTAATAATGTTATTAATGCTATTAATAATGCTAATAATGCTATTATTAATGCTATTAATGCTAATAATAATCCTATTAATGCTATTAATAATGCTATTCATGCTATTAATAATACTATTAATGCTATTAATGCTAATAATAATGCTCTTAATGCTATTAATAATGTTATTAATGCTATTATTAATGCTAATAATGCTATTATTAATTCTATTAATGCTAATAATAATGCTATTAATGCTATTAATAATGTTATTAATGCTATTATTAATGCTAATAATGCTATTATTAATGCTATTAATGTCAATTTTTATCCTATTAATGGTATTATTAATGCTATTAATGCTAATAATAATGCTATTAATGCTATTAATGCTAATAATAATGCTATTAATAATGTTATTAATGCTATTATTAATGCTAATAATGCTATTATTAATGCTATTTATGCTAATAATAATGCTATTAATGCTATTAATAATGCTATTAATGCTATTAATAATGCTATTAATCCTATTATTTATGCTATTAATGCTATTAATGCTAATATTTATCCTATTAATGGTATTATTAATGCTATTAATGCTAATAATAATGCTATTAATGCTAATAATAATGCTATTAATGCTATTAATAATGTTATTAATGCTATTATTAATGCTAATAATGCTATTATTAATTCTATTAATGCTAATAATAATGCTATTAATGCTATTAATAATGTTATTAATGCTATTATTAATGCTAATAATGATATTAATAATGTTATTAATGTCAATATTTATCCTATTAATGGTATTATTAATGCTATTAATGCTAATAATAATGCTATTCATGCTATTAATGCTAATAATAATGCTATTAATGCTATTAATGTTATTAATGCTATTATTAATGCTAATAATGCTATTATTAATGCTATTTATGCTAATAATAATGCTATTAATCCTATTATTTATGCTATTAATGCTATTAATAATGCTATTAATCCTATTTTTTATGCTATTAATGCTATTAATGCTAATAATAATGCTATTAATGGTATTATTAATGCTATTAATGCTAATAATAATGCTATTAATGCTAATAATAATGCTATTAATGCTATTAATAATGTTATTAATGCTATTATTAATGCTAATAATGCTATTATTAATTCTATTAATGCTAATAATAATGCTAATAATCCTATTATTAATGTTATTAATGCTATTATTAATGCTAATAATCCTATTATTAATGCTATTTATGCTAATAATAATGCTATTAATGCTATTAATAATGCTATTAATCCTATTATTTATGCTATTAATGCTAATAATAATGCTATTAATGGTATTATTAATGCTGTTAATGCTAATAATAATGCTATTAATGCTAATAATAATGCTATTAATGCTATTAATAATGTTATTAATGCTATTATTAATGCTAATGATGCTATTATTAATTCTATTAATGCTAATAATAATGCTATTAATGCTATTAATAATGTTATTAATGCTATTATTAATGCTAATAATCCTATTATTAATGCTATTTATGCTAATAATAATGCTATTTATGCTATTAATAATGTTATTAATGCTATTATTTATGCTAATAATGCTATTATTAATGCTATTAATGCTAATAATAATGCTATCAATGCTATTAATAATGTTATTAATGCTATTATTAATGCTAATAATGCTATTAATAATGCTATTAATGCTAATAATAATGCTATTAATGCTATTAATACTGTTATTAATGCTCATAATACTGCTCATAATGCTATTAATACTGCTATTACTGCTAATAATAATGCTATGGCTTATATTATTGCTATTGATGATGCGATTATTATTTAAAAATCTTTAAAAAAACAATAAACATATTTTAGATACCCGATGCATTTGCATCAGGCTGACAGCTATAACTACTATAATCAAATTAATGCACGTTCTAGAATCCCGATGCATTTGCATCGGGCTCACAGCTAGTATTAAATAGTCATGATAGCTGATCACATGTGGGCTCCTTACTTCATGTTATTTATGTGGTTCTGATGCATCATATCCTTCCAGACCACATTAAAAAATATCTCACCAAGTTTTTTGCTACCCTATCTGAAAGCAGCATGATGTAGTTGCAGAGACTCTGACTTTAGCGATGTTACTTACTCAGCTGCTTGCTGCTAATTTGATACAAATCTGGTTTATTTTCTGCAGATCTGCCAGTTCTCTGAATGCTACGCTCTGTATAATCCCGCCCGCATCACTGATTGGCAGCGTTCTGCTGTGTACACTGTGCATAGGCAGAAAGCTGACAAACAGTAGTGGTATGGTGTTATATATAGCTCATGAATATGGAGGACTACATAGCAGCACATTTACTAATTCAATATTGTGATGATAATCGCCTGCTAATAAGACAGGGATTTTCCCAATCCTAAGCAATCGGCCCAGTTAGAGACTTCTTCCTCTAGTTTATTAGAAGAGATAACCTATCTGGTCCATACTTAATTAACCCTAAAAAAAACTTAAAAATTATCAGCAGCATTATCAGAGTCACCAATTACAGGAAGAAGTAAAAAAAACAAAACAAAATTCATTGGAACTGCTAACTCACAACAAAACGAGGATAAAAACTAAAAGTTGAGAAAAAAACATCTATGCCCTACAAATACACTCCCTCCTATCCCCTACCTTTCTGGATTTCACCACTGGTTAGTGGTCGGTGGAGGTCTTGCACCAGCTCATTATTGCTTCACGCTTTCAAACCAGTTGTGGGGATCACAACCACACCAGGTGAGTGGCTTCATAGCACCACCCTGATTCACAGTGTCACTAGTGATAGGGCACTATTGCGCCTCTTGTCCCCCACCCCTTTTATATTTTTTACAGTGGAGGTTGGCACCCTAAATTATTTGTTGTGGTGCCCCTACTTACCAATGGCTGTCCTTCTGACTGCCCTCAGTGGCCCTGTAAGAAACAGTGCTCACCTTCACCAAATTACTATAGGGCAGTGTATACGATAAGCAATGGGGACATCCAATGAGAGTGTGCACTCTAGTGGTTAAAAATAAGGGATAGGAGACCCTGATAACTTCCCCTGCTTATGTGTGGGGGTCAGCGCCCTAGATTATCCAAATGGCGCCCCCACTTTCGAAGGCTATCACCTAATTAATCCCTAAAACTAAAGGCAGGAATTGGTTGTTTAAATTAACACCTTTTCAACAATTATCACATGCCATGCTAGTAATGGTGGTGTCAGTGACCATTAATACTCATCTTATACAGGGACCTTCTGACACATGCTCCGTGAGGCATGGAGCATCAAGGGGCGCTGATCCCCACATAAAGGAAGGGTACATCTATTAGGGACCGCTAGCCCTTAATTTTAACCACTAGAGTGCACATTTTCATTGGCTGTCCCAATTGCTTATCATGTATACTGTTCTATGGTCACTTGGTGAAGGTGAGCACTGTTTCCTACTTGCAGGGCCAGTGGGGGCAGTCAGAGGTATAATCATCGGTGAGTGAGAGCACCACTATGAATAATTTAGGGTGCCGACCTCCACTGTAAGGTAGGGGATGGGAGGGAGTGTATTTGTAGGGCATAGCTCTGCCTTCTCCATTTGCTGTGCACTTTGTTTTTATCCTTATTTTGTTGTGAGTTTGCAGTTCCAACAAATTTTGTTGTTTTTTTTTTTTTTTACTTCTTCCTGTAATTGGTAGCTCTGATAATGCTGCTCTCAGATGAGGTGGCAAAAATAGATTTATTTTTAGGAACAAGATATCATGAGATAATGATTTACTATTTGTAAGGAATCTGTCTGCAGGATTTTTTTTCTCTTTTGGGATAGTTCTGATGACATTTTTAGATGCTATTCACTATGGGTAAGACAGCGCAATCCCGTTGCCATGTGATATACACTTCTGGTGATTCGGGGTATAATGACTTATGACCATTGTTTCTTTTTCTGACATATTATTTCCCCTGTTGCTTAATACAGGTGGACTGAGCTAGGAATGTAGTCTGTGTGGCCGGTAGTATACATGTTGTGGTCACATGACCGGTCAGTCTTAGCATCGGAGACTCCTCAGTGCGCTGCTGCCACATATTGACTGCAGACTTTTGTGATTTTTTTTTTTTTTACAGATAAAATAACTATGATAACTGGTACCCTTTAACTTTTCAAGCATCCATCAGAAATGTACTAATGTCACAGTAAATTCACTTAGTGTGTTACTTATTTGATTGTGCTTTGCATTGCAGCTGCAGATTCTTTTTTGCCTTCCCCATACATTATCATATGTAGCTGTGACTGCAGTTATACCATAAATCCAGGGTTTGCGTTTCATTTCTTGGCCTTAGCTTGAATTGTCTGTCCAACTCTTACATAAATCAATGTTATCATTTTGTCTTTCAGGAGCTATTGTGACAATCTTGGCTATCACCCACTAAGTGCTGCTGACTTTGGAAAGATTATGAAAAATGTATTTCCAAACATGAAGGCACGACGCCTGGGAACAAGAGGGAAATCAAAATATCCTTTACTTCAAGTGTGTCCAGATCTGCAAAGCTCCATTACAGAACACCTGTTATCCATTACTTGAAACTAAAAGTTCCTTCGACCTCCCGTCTGTGCAAATTGTTCTGAACTCGGACTGCCAGGCACGGCATGGTCTTGAGACTACTGACTGGAGGAAGACAGGTTCATATATTGTTGTGAGGCTGTGGCGCTCAGGTGGGGAAGTCCGCAGCCAGTCTGTGCATTGTGGTCCAAGATCGGACCACATGATGTTTTCATGAGCCTTGATAGTAGGCTTCATGGAGACATAGTTTTGGAATTAGTCATACTGTATGTTTTGTTTTTTTTCTTTGCACATATTGACTTTAAAATATACACTGCTCCAAAATATAAAGGGAAGCTTAAACAACACAATGTAACTCCAAGTCAATCATACTTCTGTGAAATCAACCTGTGCATTTATTTATGAAGCAGCACTGATTGTGAATCAATTTCTCCTGCTGTTGTGCCAATGTAACAGACAACAGGTAGAATTGATAGGCAATTAGGAAGACAACCCCTATAAAAGAGCGGTCTGCAGGTGGTGACCACAGACCATTTCTCTGTGGGGTTTTTTTTGGCTGCTGTTTTGGTCACCTTTGCATTTTGTCATTGCTTTCACCCCTAGAGGTACCATGATGAGGTGTCTACAACCTACAGAAGTTTATTAGGTAGTGCAGCTCATCCAGCATTGCACATCCAATGCGACCTTTGGCAAGAAGGTTAGCTGTGTCTGTTAGTACAGTGTCCAAAGCATGGAGCAGATACCAGGAGATGTGAAGGGGCCCGTAGGAGGGCAACAACCCAGCAGCAGGACCGTTATCTTCTCCTTTGTGCAAGGAGGAGTGCCCAGAAGGAACTTAAGGCCCACTGCACCTGTGTATGGTCAAACAATGGGTTTAATGATTTCATACAATACGTATTGGCAATCAGGATACCTTTGACTAACACATGGAGGGCTGTACGGCCCTCCAAAGAAATGCCTCCCCACACCATTACTGACCCACTGCCAAACCTGTTGTGGAAGATATTGCAGGCAGCAGAACTTTCTCCACGGCATCTTTAGGCTCTGTCACTTCAGTCACGTGCTCAGTGTGAACCTGCTGTCATCCATCAAGAGAACAGGGCGCCAATGTCGAATCAGTTTGAGCAGACAAATGGATATTAGTGGCCTGCTAGAGGTCATTTTGCTGGGCTCTGGGTCTGCTTCTCCTGGTCCTCCTTGCTCAAAGGAGGAGATAGCGGTCCTGCTGCTGGGCTGTTGCCCTCCTACGTCCCCCTCCATGTCTCCTGAGGTCTCCTGGTGTCTACTCCATGCTCTGGACACTGCGCTGACAGACACAACTAACCTTCTTTCCACAGCTCAAAATGATGTGCCATGCTGGATGAGCTGCACTAAGTGAGCAGCTTCTGTGGGTTTTAGACACCACCTAATGCTACCTCTAGGGGTGAGAACAAAGACAAAATGCAAAAGTAACCAAAACACCTGCCAAAAAGGATGAGAACGGAGAAATGGTCTGTGGTCACTACCTGCAGAACCACTCATTTATTGGGGTTGTCTTGCTAATTGCCTATCATTTCTACCTGTTGTCGACCCCATTTGCACAACAGCAGGAGAAATTGATTCACAATCAGTGTTGCTGCACAGCTGGACAAGTACATTTCATAGACGTGTGATTGACTTGGAGTTACATTGTGTTATTTAAGTGTCCCATTTATTTTTTGAGCAGGGTATGTAGTTAACCATTTCAGTAACAGAAGAATTGGATCAGGTTGTTCACCTCTGTCCAGCATTTTTTATATTGAATCCCTTCTATCCTGATAAAGATTATAACTACTTTATCACACCAACTTGATCTACTACATAATTTCCAGGCTAAGAAATCATGTTAAGGTCCAGTCACACATAACCATCGCTCCAACGATCCCGACAGCGATAACGACCTGCCGGGATCGCTGGAGCGTCGTTACCTGATCGCTGGGGAGCTGTCAAATAGACAGATCTCCCCAGCGATCAGGCCATGGGAGCCACCTCCCACATCGCTCCCTGCTTAGCACTGCCTTATAGACAGCGCTAAGCAGGGAGAACGCTGTTAACTATGATAAACAGCACGGTATCCAGGCAGCGTGCGCTGCCTACATACCCGCTGTTTATCATAGATACCAGCGTTCACCCTGCTTAGAGCTGCCTGTAAGCAGGGAGAACGCTGGTAACTATGATAAAGACCGGGTATCCAGGCAGCGCGCGCTGCCTAGATACCCAGTGTTTACCATAGTAACCAGCCCTGTGAGGTCACAGATCGCTGGTTTCTCGCGGTCACACGCAGCGATGCGTGCTGACCAGCGGGAAACCAACGATCAAAAAATGACCCACAGCACTTTGCAGTGATCAGCGACCTCACAGCAGGGGCCTGATCGCTGCAAAGTGTCACACAGAACTACATCACTGGAGAGATCTCTCTAACGATATCGTTATGTGTGACTGAGGCTAATTGTACCACTGGTATGTAGAGGATTAATGATCTCCCTTGTAGCTTTATACAAAAAAGTGTTAACATTTACTAGATTAATAACAATGCCTGAAGTGTCCAAGGAGAAGTACTTTTCCCCTTGGGGTGTAATTAAATACCAATTCTATTTTGGCTTAATACTATATTTAGTGGCCACTCACCCATCCGTGACCCAGCTATCTGGCTGTCATATTCTGGCTTTCAGTCACCACGGAGATACATGGAAAAACTACAGTCAGCATTCACTACAGAATGAGTGTGGTGTATTCACTCTCTGTCACTTTGACAGTCTGCGCTGCCTTGTACCTGCAGCCTGTGTGTGAGCATAGCAGGCTGTCAATCAGTGAGCTGGATAATGATTACAGCATGCTTATTCTGTAGTAAACGCTGACTGTAACTGCTCCCTCCACCGCCCTCAATGAGTGGAAGCAGATGGCTACAGAGAGGATATAACTTCATTTTCCCCCTGCAGCCACTGCTTCAATTAACTGGCTGCATAGCATTGAAGCACTATTTTCTAGAAGATTAACCTTATATCTGCAGGGAACAGCACTTTTTAAGGTGAAATTGTCCCTTTTAATCTGAGTTTTTACCTAGATTGCAGCAAACCACCAGTGCTAATCTGGGCAGGGTGTGTATTAAATGTTCATGTTCCATTCTTTGTAGTTTATTCTCTTCTAGACCAGCCAAAAAAAAATTCAGTTTAAAATATATTATAATGTTCAGCAATAAATGGAAATGTACCAAAGTCATTTCCTCATGATTTTTTAATTAGTGGTCCAAAGTAATGCAACAATAAAACATTGTCAACTTACATGTTGCCATGTCAAAGAAGTAACTGAATAAACAGCATGTGCAGGAATATATGCCCCTAATTCATACTTGGTTCCACATCCTTTGACATTCATGACAGTCTCCAAAATTTCTAAGCTTCTTTCATTTGTCAACTTTGTCAACCCACTCTTACTTTGAAGTTTGTTCAAGCTCTTGCGTTCTTTTTCCCAGTGGCAGATTTCAGCTCACCCCAAAGATTTCAATGCAATTGTGGTCAGGAGTCATTGCTGGCCATTTTATAACGGTCTATTTTTTCCTTTTATACCATTTTCTGTGTACTTTTGATTGTCTTGCTGGAGGACCCATGATCTTCGACTCAAATCAAGTTTTCTTACACTGGGTAGCACATTTAACACTAAAATCTCTTGATAATTCTCTGATTTCATGATTCCTATGATACAGTCAAGACCTCCAGTACCAGACGCAGAAAAGCAACCCCACAGCATTATAATCTCCACCATGCTTAACAGTTGGTAGGATGTTCTTAATTTTATAAGCTTTATTGCGCCGTCTGTAAACTGTTGCTTTGCATTACCAAAAAGGTCTAATTTTGTTTCATCTGTCCACAGATCATTTTCCTCGTAGGATTGTGGTTTGTCAAAGTACTTTTTGGCAAAAAGCGGTTGTTACTTTTTATGCCTTTCTTCAGCAATGGTTTCTTCCTAGGCCTTCGCCCATAAAACTGCTTTATTTAGTGTGTAGCGTATGGTACTTGTTGAAGTCATGACCCCAGACTGTTCCAGGCTGACCTTCAGGTCTTTGGATGTTTGACATGGTTTTTTTCCACCATTCGCACCAACCTTCGAAGTCATTTCTTGTCAATTCTCTTATCCCCAAGTCCAGGGAGATTCTTGACATTTCCATACTTGGAAAACTTCTTAATAACATTGCGTACTGTTGACACTGGAATACCTAACTCTTTGGAGATTGCCTAAAACCATTTGGAAGTCTTGTATTTGCTAATAATAGCAGTTGTGATGTCCTCCTTTGTCTTCACTATACTAACAAAGGAACAGGGCCTAATATGTGGCTTTTTATAACAGTAAAGTAATCCTTCATTGGCTAGTTAATGTACTGGGGCAGCGACAATTTATCACATGTGATTCTCATTTATGATTTACCACAGGCGAGTCAAAATGTGTTTCCATACTAATTTAATGTAAAGGGTGCCAATACCAGTGTCACAACAGGCTTTAGGTATTTCTCTTTTTCCCTCCCATTGTCTTTTGTTTTAATTGTTTTTCATTTGCTCTTTTGTATCTAAAGTGAGTGCTCTATAAAAAAAAAAGCTGTTTCACGTAATTTATTTTTTCAGGAGATATTCCACGTTATGTCCTTAAACTTCATAGGAGCCAATAACGATGAGCAGGACCTCACCAGCGCATTTCAAAAACTACAGTAAATACTGCTAGCATTGAGATGTATGGGGTTTTTTTTTTTAGTCAGCTTTTATATTTAAATATAGAACATTGACATATATTCTATTATGTATCACAATTTATGACCTAATGTAATACTAATGTTTTATATCCTACTGTTTAAATTAACCTGATTTATTTTTCTTAGGCTACTTTCACATCAGTGATTTCTTTCCATTCATAGCAGATCTGGCAGTTTTGTTGCATCTGCCATGTAACAGATCACTTGCGGCAGGACTGCTTTCTGCCACAATCATTCCCTATAGGACTTGCAGTCAAATGCAGTTTTGCTGCGATCCTGCACTTGCAGCAATGGAAAATAAACGCTGTTAGGAGCAGTTTTTTGACTCTTCGCAAGTGCAAAACCGCACTTGCTGCACATGTCTGCAAGTCCCATAGGGATGAATTAGGTGGAACACAGGCTTGCCGCAAGTGTCCCATTAAGGTTGCAGATGCCGAAAACTGCCACTTCTGCCGCAAATGGCAAAAAGCCTGCTGATTTGAAAGCAGCTTTACTCTGCTGTCTTTGGGAAGCTATCCTTAACTATATTACGTATTGCTACAGTGGATTGAGGAAGAAAGCTTTTGTGCACATGCCATCACTGCCCAATCTGGATTTCAATAAAACTGGAGATGGGGTAATTGTCAGATTCTATTTATTGTTCTACTTGTCAGATTAAAAATCAATATTTGTTGATGAAAAAAAGAAATTATTTAATTCAATAAATCAAAATGAATAAAAAACTTAATTTAATTTGTAGAAATATTTTCAATCAAAGCCACACTATACATCTGAATGAGGTGCGCCAAAAAAAGCCACAGTCTTATCAGTCTGCCAAATGTGAACACACCGTAGCCTTAATCTTATTTGTGAGGTGCTGTTTTATTACCTTGTGCAATTTACATGGGGACTGGTTCTTTTGATATATTAAATGCCTAAGAGGCCAGGATATTTTATAGCTTTATATTTTTAGTTTATAAGCCTTGTAAAAACAACATACTATTTTGGGTTGTGTTATACATGATTTCCTACCATCCCTATGGGCACACTGCTTATAAAATAGTGATTGGGAGAACTGGAAGATTGTGAAGATAGTTTTACCTTTTTCCATGTAATAGGGATGTATTTTTTAAAATAAATATTTAAAATGCATGTAAATTTTTCAATGATCAGTACTTATACACTGTATAAGCCAAATCTACCTATATCGAGGGTTTGGCCAATAGTCTTTGTATGGGGACTCTAATCAGATTACTCAGTTCTACAAAATATTATTTTTTGTAATCATCGCAGGTGACTTCATACTTTTTAGAATCATCTTTTTGTCCTGATTTCAAAAATGTATATACATTTTCTATAGCATGTATAGTTTCCGTGGAGCAGCATCATTATTATAAGGTATAAGAAATATACTGGCGACATTAAGAAAACAGTAATCTACATATCAGCAAAAAATGCTTCACCTTACAAAATAGTAGAGGCCTGTCTCCTGTGAGAGCACAGTAATTGTAAAAAGAAAGACAACACCTCACCAGTTGTTAATGCTTCACACCACATTTAATCCATTGCCACCATGCGACGTTTCGATCAACAAATGATCTTAATCAAGCACCTTTTTATGTATGTGTCTCCTGTCAGAGTCTCACATACCAGTCCTTGCTGCTATCACCATCCTTTTCCGACTGACTCAAATCTTACCGCCTCCTAACAGTGCCTCCCCATAACATGTGACTTTCGAGAAGCAGTCATTGGTTGACTGCACTGTCCATACTCCTTCCCATGAAACTCACTAAAACCTTTAGTGATGTTGTCCCTGTAAGAAAATTCACAATTAAGACAAGCAAAGAAATGGTAATAACATAGGAAAAAAACACATACATTGAAAATGCAGAAATAATTTAATAACAAAAATACTTCTATCTCAAAAACTTTGTGATAGAGCAAATCTAAGCATATATTTGGAATCAGCACATGAAAGCCCATAAAACAGGTATATTACCTTTGCTGATGATTTTTTTTTTTGTGTTGCCCAGTGTTATTGGAATTAAATTATAACTGTCACTATCTAAAAGTTTTTATATGTGACATCACTGCTTTTGATTGGTTTGAGTTCAAGTCCTGAGACCACCACCAATCACTCAGAAAACCACTCTGAAGTCTGCAGTTCCTACATGAGCTGGCTATGGGCTCAGTAGTAAGTCTATGGGCCAGTAGACAGCTCTGTGAGACTGCACAGCCTCAAAGACTTGGTAATGAACCTTTAGGCTATGTTCCCACTGGGCCTTTGTACTGCTTTTTTTGTACTACGTTCATGCTTTGTTTTTCAGCTGCACAAACGCAGCATTGTTAATAAAAAAAAAAGCAACTCATACCTATTGCGTTTGTGCTGGTTTTTTTTTTTTTTTTTTTACTGCTGCAGTTAAAATGAGAATCAATGAGGAAAACACAGCTCAAAAACAGGCATGTAATTGTTATGCTCTTTTTTGAGCACATCCGATTTCAGCAGCTAAAAAGGACCACCTAAAAATGCGTGTGGGCACAGCATTTTTAAATTCGCATAGATTTTAAAATAAACAATGTGGGTGATCCATTTTATTTTGCAGAAATGGATTACCAAACACGCATTACAAATGCCCAGTGTAGCCTTTCACTGCTTTTTGCTGCAGACATCAGAGCAATATATTAACCAATCAGCAGGTCTGTGCAGCGGCAGTCCCATATAATAGCTTTTATATAGTTACATTTATGATGAGCCCAGGGCAAGGGGTACTCGAATACCGGGTCTGGGTTTGATGGGTTTAACTGGGGAGTCACGGGTGGTCGGGTTCCCGACTCCGTGCCCTGGCTGTCATTTGTTAGATGAGGGGGTAATATTTACAGGGGATAAAGAATACATGATGCCACCTGTGGATCCCGGTAATTTGGGTATCAGCGCTGCTGGCAGCCACTGAGATGATGGGTGCAGCTCAGTGTGGTCCAGCTCCCCACAGGTAGAGCTTTTACCTCAGGGCAGTGGTGATGGAGGATGATGAGGGGGATGAGGGGAGTAGTGGTAGTTCTTACCCCTCCGGTGAGATGCTGGTGATGCTGAAGCCCTCCAGGCTCCGGCGGGAAGAAAGAGACCTGTTAAACTCCAACTCCACTTTACTGGGTACCGGCAGATGTTAAGGTGAAACACGGTACAGTCTGGTTTAATGGGTGATTGTTGCCGGTTCAGGGTTCCCCTATGGAGTCTCTAGATGTTCCCTTCTTTAGTCTTTTGGGGTCTATTTCTGTCCTTCTTTCTCTTTACCACTCTTGCAGAGCTCTCCCGCCAGTCCCCTGGCCTGTTGCTAGTAGGTAACGTTTGTTCCTTACCAGTACGGACAGGAGTTAACCGGTTCTTCTCCTGCCACCGTAATTCGGCCCTCTTAGCTATATTGTCCTGGACCTGTTTCGGTACTGAGGGGCGAGGAACCTTCTTGTGGTGCCTACGGCTACCCGGTTTCAGAGGGCCCGCAGCTCGTTGGTTTGCAGCCAGAGATAAACTGCTGACCGCCTCGGCTTCCGTTTTGCCGGTGTTCCCCAGACGTTACCAGCCGGCTCCAACCGGTTCTGGTCCGTCCCCTTCTGTCCTGGGCCCCCTCTTAGAGATGGGGATTCCTCCTGTCAGCAGCCTGCCAGGCATGTCCTATCTGGCTGCCTTCCCAGCACTAACTGACTGTCACTCAAGTCTTCCTGCACTGACCTAGGCTCAACCCCCTTTTGGTCCTACTGAATTAGTCCCTCTATACTAAGGTGGCCTAGTCCTGTGTGTGTGTGTGTGAAAACAGACTCCATAGGTTAAACCCTAAACCCACAACTTACAGAAGAACACATATATTTGTAAAGTGTAATACTTCTCTGTGGCTCCTGGCCAGAGGGGCGCCACATTTAAAGAATCCGATATGTTCAATTTCAAACTGCCAACTCTTTTGATCTTCATGAGATAAGACACCGCCAGAGATGTCTGCCAGAGGCTATCTCATAAAGAACACAGGAGCATTTGGCTGACAGTTTTTTTCTAGACTTAATTTGCATAGGAGGAATTGTAGCTGTGTAAGGCCCCTTTCACATCAGCGTTCTTTTTAAATCGCGGCAGATGCGGTGAAAAAACCGCATCTGCCGCGATTAACACATAACCGCAACAGTTGCGGCAAGCCCCATGCAATGTCTATGGGGCTTGCGGTAAGGGTGCGGCAGGTGCGGTATCGGCACTTGCGGCAGGTGCGGCCGCAAAAAAAAACGTGCCGCAAGTACCAAAACCGCACTTGCCGCACCCTTACCGCAAGCCCCATAGACATTGCATAGGGCTTGCTGCAGGTGTCGCGGTTATGCGTTAATCGCGGCAGATGCGTTTTTTTCACCGCATCTGCCGCGATTTAAAATTAACGCTGATGTGAAAGGGGCCTAAGGCTATGTGCACACGGCGTTTTTGCTGTGGCCAAAAACGCAGTAAAACCTGTACAGGTTTTTAGGATCTCTAGACTCCTTGGCAGGAGATTTGCTGCATATTTGGCAGTTTTTTGTGTGTGGTTGGTTATGTTTTTGCTGCGTTTTGATTGTTGCGTTTTTGCCATTGCTTAGGCAAAAAAAACCAGAAAAGAATTGACGTGCTCATTTTTTCAAAATGCAGCAAAACCTGACACTTTATGCAAAGCTTGTGTTTGCACAGCTTTTCCCTGAAACATACAGGTTTTGCTGGAAAGTCCACACGCAGGTATAAATTAAAATACATTTGCATAAAACCATAGAAAAACACACTGTGTGCACATAGCCTAAAGCCCCCACGTCACACCTAGCGAGATCGCTGTTTCGTCACAGGTGTTGTGACACAACAGCGACCTTGCCAGCGATCTCGCTATGTTTGACACGTAGCAGCGACCAGGCTTCCCCGCTGTGAAATCACCGATTGTGTCGAAATGGCCTGGACCATTTTTTGATCGTCGGGCTCCCGCTAGCCAGCATGCTTCAGTGTGTTTGACGTCTTAGCAGTGACCTCGTTGGCGGCTCAGAACTCAGCCACGTAGGACTAGCTGCTGTGTGACAAGGTCCCAACGACTGCCGAGGTCATTATACAGAGCGTTGTTCAGTAGATCTGACAGATTGACATCTCACCAGTGACCACGTAGCCATGCTCCAGGGATCCTTACCAGGTAGTATCATTGTTGGGATTGCTGGAACGTCGCCAAGTGTAACGGGACCCTAAATCTGTTTTATTATTTATCTTGTAACGCCCCTGAGTTGTTGATTGGCCAGAGCTGCATACACAATTCTTCAATCTTCAGATTTAGAATTTCCCAGTAATTCTTCATGGCTCACTGTCTGTAAAGTTTACCTTGGTGATTTGTATTTTAGGAATTGTGGTCACTGAACAGTATCTTAGGCTGCCTTCACATTTGCGGATCCGCAATGTGACCGCAGCACCGCAAGCCCCTATCTTTATAATGGGAGCGCACGGTACTGCGCATGACCGTGCGCACCCATTCACTGCCTTATGTGATCTGTACGCAGGCGGATGCCTGCGTACAAATCACAGTCTCGTCCGCACCAGAAATGCAACATGTCGCGTTCGTGGTGCGGACGAGACTGGGTGATCTGTGCGCAGGCATCTGCCTGCATACAGATCACATATGGCAGTGAATGGGTGCGCACGGTCATGCACAGTCAAGCGCAGCACTGTGCGCTTCCATTATAAAGATAGGGGCTTGCGGTGCTGCGGTCACATTGCGGATCCCCTCCGCAGAACGCTGCGGAGGGGTCCGCAAATGTGAAGGCAGATTTATCTAGGAGAAAGTAACCTCTCCCTTGTATAGAAGATCAGCTAAACTGTGAGGCCACTTTCACATTTGCGCTTTGAAATGCAACGTGCCAAACGCATGCACGCTGCGTTCATATGTTTAACATGGGAATGCATGGTACCTGCGTTTGGCTGCGTTCGGCTGCGGTTGTGTTCGGATGCACATAATTTGTGCGCCCTCTGAACGCAACATGTTGCATTTTTTGTGTGTTCATGAGTTCTTGTTTTATCAGCAAGCGTCCACAAGTGCACAAAAAAATGAATGGAAGTCAATGGATCCACCATGTCCTCCGCATGATAGCGCAGGAGAACGGATCCCCCAGGACATCAGCGGCGGCCACCGGGAGATCAGCTGGAGCAGCCACTGATCTCTCGGGTATGGCTGCCGCTAATCTCCCGCAGTGTTGGTGCGGGAGATTTAAAGAAACAGCTGATCTGACAGCTGTTTAAATTTCCTGCGCCAACATTACCTATTTGGTGTCGGCGCGGGAAATTTAAACAGCTGTCTGTTCAGCTGTTTCTTTAAATCTCCCGCGCCGACATCGTTGGGAGATCAGTGGCGGCCGCCAGGAGGTGGGGATCTCCGCCGCTGATCTCCTCCTACCGGCCGCTGCCGAGACTGTTGATTGGCTGGTTGGGCATCATACTATGTGAACACATGCGGACAATCTCCGCTGCATTCACATCAGTATGGCAGCATTTGCACTGCATTTGCGTCTGCATGCCAGCGCATGTGTGAAAGTACCCAGATGTGTCTGGTGATTCAATGTTCACAATTCTAACAATCACTGCACTAAATTCACTGATCCACACAGGATTTTTTTTACAAAACAATAAAATAAGACTACATTAAGAAACAAGTTATTCCTCTTTGTTCGTTCAAAAAAAAAAATCACAATTCTAACAAGCAGAACTGTGACTGCAGTTCAAGCTATATTATACAAACTGATATTTAGTGCCTATAAAAGATACTTAGTGTGGCATATTTACATAGTAGCTAAGCTTTTAGTAAAAAAAAAAAAAAAAAATTAAAATACAGGAGGACATGCCATTTAAAAATATTTGTGCCATTTATTAGCTATCTTGAAAATGGCTGCTCTTCTTACTCTTTGTGCTTGTTTTCAGATGGATGGAATGGAAGTATCGGCTCAGCTCCAGAATGCTGATGAAGAGGTTGTGTCTGCAGCCTGTCGCCTTGTTTGTGAGTGGGCTCAGAAGGTCCTTAGTCAGCCATTTGATTCAGTTTTGGATTTGGCTCGATTTTTGGTCAAAAGCCACTATATTGGTACTAAATCAATGGCAGCGTTGACTGTGATGGCTGGTGATTCTGCAGGTAATCTTATTTCTCTAATCCTCTGTGGATTAAATCCTTTTTTCTTTAATTACTAACGAAAGTGACATTTTTATTTTTTTTAAGTGTGACACACACAATGAAGTTTAAGTATTCACAATTACAAAAGGTTTACCGTATTTTCCAGCGTATAAGACGACCCCCATCTTTTCCAAATAAAATATAGAGTTTGGAATATACTCGCCATATAAGACTACCCCTCTTCTACGGTGTGATCCCCACACAGCCCTTCATACAGTATAATGGTCCCACACACAGTATAATGGCCCTACATCTCTTCACACTGTATAATGGCCCCCACACAGCCCTCATATAGCCCTGCATAAAGTATAAAGGCTTCCTCATAGCCCTCCAAGGATTATCATGCTCTCACAGAGCCCTCTAAATATTATAATGCAGTATAATTGTCACTATATATTATAATGCACCATACATAGTCACCTGTTATAATGCACCATAATAGTGCTCCATTTAGTATAATGTACCCCATAATCCCTCCATATACTATAAACATGGAGGGGGATGTGCCAGCACTGAGATGGGGGGGAGGGTTTGTGACATGGAGCCGGGGTTGTGCCACAGTCGGGGGTGAGGGGGCATACAGGGGGCAAACTTTCATGTCAAACAATGTCATCCAGAGGACAGGTGATTCTCATTTCAACAATTTCCAGGAGCTCTGCCAGTGGTCAATGAATGCGAATCTGCACTGGCCTGGAGAGTCTCATAGATTTGTAAAAATGGCCCATTTCACATCTAAGGCTGGGTTGCGTTTGGCTTCATTTGCTTTTGTATGCGTTTTTATTGCTAAAAAATGCATCCAAATGCAAATTAAGCCAAACACAGCACAGCCTTAGATGTGAAGTAGGCCAATGTGTCAGTGTGGGCGCCCTGCACCCGACGTATAAGATGACCCCTGACTTGTCAGAAGATTTTCTGGGGTTAAAAAGTCGTCTTATACGCCAGAAAATATGGTATTTAAAGGGAGCCTGTCAGCTAGTTTGTGCCTCCCCAGCTATCGCTGTCTGTAGCTGCAGCTTTGTAATACCAGTCTAATCATCCCTGTCTGAGCTCAGTGTAATGTGAAAGGTGAAAAAAAAGCATTTAAGGCCACGTTACACACACAGATATCTGTGACCAACATCTGAACAGATCTCTGGTTGCAGTGAAATCATGGACCCATTGCTCTATTTTGTACACAGCCACAAAATGGAACAAAGTGTCCATGATTTCACTGCAACCACAGATCTGTTCAGAAGTTGGTCACAGGAGTTGGTGTGTGTAAAGCGGCCCTTATACACTTACATTCCCTATGTAATGAGGCAGTCGGTCTCCAGCTTGGAGGACGGGGACTGTTTGGCAGGTTAATAATTAACATTTCAGCCTTATGTTAGAACATGTTGGGAGACCTGATGTGATGTCATAACCATGTGACTACAATAGGCGGAGCTAAGTCCCCATAGAACATTTTTGCTTGCTAAACTCTGCCCACTATGGTCACATGATTACATCACACAGGTCCTTTAGCCATGCAAGTTAATAGTAAGTTAACTATTATCCTGCCAGACAGTCTCCCTTTTCCAAGGTGTAGACTGAAATGTAAGTGTATAAATGCTTTTTTTTCACCTTTACCATTATACTATGAGCTCAGACAGGAATGCTTAGAATAGTATTATAAAGCTACAGGTGCAGGCATTGATAGCTTGGAGGGATATAAACCACCTGACGGGTTCCCTTTAACACACAACTTTAAAAGGTTACAATCCATCACCAACAGCAGATTATTTCCTAATAGTCAAATTATGGCTAAAGAATGGAAATTGATGAGACAGCCCCCTTGCGTAGAGATCAATGTCCCATAAGCAATTATTTACTTTTAATGCCCCTTTTAAACAAACTCCTTAACTCCTTGCCGACACAGGACATTGTACAACGTCCTGAGCCAGTAAGGGGGCTTTGATGTGAGCTCACATCAAAGCACCGACATCTCAGCTGATCTCATCAGCTCAGATGTCGGGGTAACAGCTGTTAACCCCTTGGATCCCGCCGTCAATCTCTGACAGCGGGATCCAAGGCGGCCGCAGCGGGGAACGCGCTGTTCCCCGCCTGCTCCGGAGATCCTGCGATAGTATCGCGGGATCTCTGGCGCTCATGTGACAGCCCGGGGTCCTGGCTAGACCCCATGATGCTGTCAAAGCGCAGTTTCCTGTTGTGGTTGGCAGGCGCTGCCAATCACAACAGGTCCACGATTCTGAGAGATACAGATGAGCTGCAGCTCATCTGTATCTCCCAGAAGCGATCGGACTGTGCAGCAATGTGCCTCTTAAAGGGAAAGTGTAAAAATAAGAATTAATAAAAAAATGATAGTTTGAGGTGTTTGGATCCCACAGAAGACCATTTGTGAGACGCAGAACTGAAAAGATGCTGGAAGAGTGCCTGACACCATCTGTCAAGCATGGTGGATGTAATGTGATGATCTGGGGTTGCATTGGTGCTGATAAAGAGGGAGATTTGTACAAGGTAAAAGGGATTTTGAATAAGGAAGGCAAACACTCCATTTTGCAATGCCATACCCTGTGGACAGCACTTGATTGGTGGCCAATTTCATCCTACAACAGGACAATGACCCAAAGCACACCTTCAAATTATGCATGAACTATTTAGGGAAGAAGCAGGCAGCTGGTATTCTATCTGTAATGGAGTGCCCACAAAATTGTCTGGGTGACCCCAAACCTTTGAACGGTAGTGTATTCTTCCATAGACTTTGGAGCTGGGTGTGAGGATTTACTCTGCTGCTTCCATCAAGAAAAATGAGGAATACTGGTGGTCCCGGTGAACTTGCATGTATCAACTTTACGGTGAATAGGTGATAAATGATTATTGGGAAATCCCTTTAGCTAAGAAACAAAACTGCACCAAAGCACACTGATAACATATACTGTATATACTCGTGTATAAGCCGACCCGTGTATAAGCCGACCCTCCTACTTTTGCCCCATAAAACTGGGAAAACATATTGACTCGCGTATAAGCCGAGGGTGGACTCCAGCACTGGTATACAGTCCTCAGCATGTGGTTATTATACAACCTTCAGCACAGGTATACAGCCCCCAGCAGTGTGGTATACAGCCTTCAGCACAGGTATACAGCCCCCAGCAGTGTGGTATACAGCCCTCAGCACAGGTATACAGCCCCCAGCAGTATGGTATACAGCCCTCAGCACAGGTATACAGCCCCCAGCAGTGTGGGTATACAGCCCTCGGCACAGGTATACAGCCCCCAGCAGTGTGGTATACAGCCCTTGGCATAGGTATACAGCCCTCAGCTCAGGTATACAGCTCTCAGCACAGTGTATACAGCCCTCAGCACAGGTATACAGCCCTCAGCATAGTGTATACAGCCCCGAGCACAGTGTATACAATACAGCCCTCAGCACAGTGTATACAGCCCTCAGCACAGTGTATACAGCCCTCAGCACAGTGTATACAGCTCCCAGCACATTGTATACAGCTCCCAGCACAGTGTATACAGGCTCCCCCTCACAGTATGGCGCCCCCCTCACAGTATGGCGCTTCCCCCCCCCCCCATGCTGCCGCTGCTCACTGTACAATAAATACAGTGTTATTAGCTCTCACCCGCGGATTGCTCCTGCCTGTGCATCTTTCCTCCTTCCTGCTTGTCCTGTGACCGGGGCTCACAGCGATGACGTCACCGGCCGGTCACATGACACGCAGGGAAAAGGGAGGATGCACTGAGCCAGGAGTAATCTGCGGGTGAGAGCTAATAACACTGTATTTATTGTACAGTGAGCAGCGGCAGCATGGGGAGGCCTTACTGTGGCGGGGGCGCCATACTGTGATGGGGAGCCTGTAATGCGATATGCACTGCTTCCCCCGCGGATGGGCGGGGGATGCAGTGCATATCATGAATAAGTTATGAGCGGCTCCACGTGACGAGCCGCTCGTATTACAGCCTTCCCCCACCTCCTCCTGCCTCCTCCTGCTCCCGGACACAGCCCCCACTTTACACAAAAGTATATGACTCGTGTATAAGGCGAGGGGGGGACTTTTCAGCCCAATGTTTGGGCTGAAAGCGTCGGCTTATACACGAGTATATTACGGTACTTGTACTTCTGCACGGTCACATAATTGTAACCACCTGTACCGGCTTATATAGATATAGGTCTTACCACGTGTCTGTCTTTTCTTGCAGGATTGAAAGGAATAACACAGACATCTGCATTTGTACCTATGTCTGAAAGCAATGCTTTCCACCCTCAAGTGAAGACCCTGGCTTCCCCTGTAGATGCTAAACAACAGCTGCAAAGGAAAATCCAGAAAAAACAGCAAGAACAAAAGCTACAGTCCCCTTTACCTGGAGAGCTGCAAATAAAAAAACAAGATGGGCCTGCTCCCAACGGAATAACTAGTATTTGTAATGGAAGCCCTGCAATCCTTTCTCCTCAGCCCATTGGAATTGTTGTGGCCGCTGTTCCTAGCCCAATTCCGGTAATTTCCATGCAATGGCCTATTATTTCTAAACAATTTAATTGCTTGATATTGAAATGTAAATATGTTATCTAGGTCTGCACTAGCCTTAGAGCCAGTTCTGTTGTACAGCTACATTTTTTTAGTTGAGTCACCTCAGCATTTTCTGCTGGTTCTGGTGAATTACATTTTTGTCAGTTGAAGACTTTTCACTAAGTACTACAGTGATTTGATGGAAGAGAGGCTAAAGCCGGCCATACAATAGATGGCTGTTGGCCAAATGATTCTTCAGCCGACTCTTCCATACATATGAGCAGTCGTTCAGCCGAATGCTCGTGCTCTCTATGAGAAATACTTGCTAGAAAAGTCTGTCGATGGTTTATCTCCATGAGAACAAGGTAATCAGCAGTCCGAAATCTGACATGCCCGATATACACTTTTCCTGATAATCGTTTGTCTGTGGCCCCCATACTCATTAGACTGTTAGTCAAATCCGTAGATATTGGCTGATTTGGCTAACATTAATTTGTGTTTGGTGGCCTTAACCCGCCTAGATAGGAGTTAAGCTGTAAGTGTTCCCTCAGTAGATAATTCTTTATTATGCTATTCAAACTATTAGTTCTTGTCTAGATTGCTCAATACGGCTGTAAACAATTAACACCTTAACGACAGCCGTACGTCTCTAGACGTCGGCTGTCATTACCCCCGTGTTTGAAGTGAGCTCCGGCGTGGCGCTCACTTCAAACCTCCTACATCTCAGCTGATCTCATTAGCTGAGATGTCGATCTAACAGCACCGATCGGTCCCGCCATCCGATCGGTGCTATTAACCCCTTAGATCCCGCCCTCAATCTCTGAGAGCGGGATCTAAGGGAGCCGGAGCCGGCAGCGCGCTTAACGGGCTCCAGGGGAGATCTCGCGATAGTATCGCGGGATCTCCCGTGCTGATGTGACAGGCCAGGGTCCTGGCTTGACCTTGGAACCTGTCATGGAGCATTTCCTGCTTGTGGTTGGCAGGGGCTGCCAACCACAACAGGTCCGCGATTCTGACACATACAGAGGAGCTGCAGCTCCTCTGTATGTGTCAGAAGTGATCGGACTGTGCATCTGCATGCCTCTCTATGGGGCAGTGTAAAATTAAGAATCAATAAACAAATAAAGTTTTTACAAAGTTGAAAAAAAAAAAAAAAACATAAAAGTTCAAATCACCCCCCTTTTCTCCCATCCACAATAAAAGTATTAAAAAATTAAATAAAATACACATATTTGGTATCGCCGCGTTCAGAATCGCCCGATCTATCAATATAAATAATCAAATAATTAGAGCTGTAAACTGCGTAGCGCAAAAAATAGTTCAAACGCCAAAATTACGTTTTTTTGGTCGCTGCAACAATGCTAAAAAATGCAATAACGGGCGATCAAAACAGCGCATCCACCCAAGTATGGTATCATTAAAAACGTCAGCTCGAGACGCAAAAAATAAGCCGTCACCCAGCCCTAGATCCCGAAAAATGAGGACGCTACGGGTCGCAGAACATGGCGCAAAAAGTGCAATGTTTTTTTTTTTCATGCCTTTGAATTTTTTTCCACCACCTAGATACTAATAAAGGTATACATGTTTGGTATCTACAAACTCATACTGACCCGAGGCATCGCACCGTCACGTCGGTTTTACCATATAGTGAACACGGCGACTAAAAAATCCAAAAAACAAATGTGTAATTGCACTTTTTTTGCAATTTCACAGCACTTGGAATTTTTTTTGCAATTTCCCTGTACATTATATGGTAAAACAAATTATTGCATCTGAAAGTACAACTCGTCCCGCAAAAAACAAGCCGTCATATGTCTGTGTCGACAGAAAAATAAAAGAGGAAGCCGAGGAGCGAAAAAACGAAAATGAAAAATTACAAATTTCTTAGTCACTAAGGGGTTAAAGGAAGAATTGTACTTAGCTAATATTTGTTTACCTTTTGTTGAATCTAAGTTTATGTAGCTCCATATTTCCACCAGAACTTTTAAAATAATATAATATAAGAACGCACACAACTAAAAGGTTGTTCATCAAAGCTCTTCCTCTGCGTTACTTATGCATTTCTGGTGAGAGGTGTGGTAGCCAACATTATTTAAGATGAGCTTTAGAAATTAAATAACCTGTTACCTGTCTTCAAAATAATGGAAAAAGGACGAAAATGCTCACGATGGCTGCAAGAAATTAGGAGACAATGAGAGCGTTCCATAGGTCTTTAGAAATGCAAGGCTTCCTGCCCCTTGCTAATGACCACCTCCCATCAACCAAACATTTGTAGAGGGGGCTCCATATACTGCAGTGTGTGCATTTATATTACTTTCCTTTCCACTCTGATGGTAGTGGTATAATCCTGTAAGGTCTCCATCAGGATATCCATTTAATGTTTAATGGATGAGCCTGCTCATTATATTCAGTATACGCAGCATAGCTGTGATTATGATATGACAGTTCCAGGACAGTAAAAGGGTTAAACCATGCTCGATGGTGCAGTCGAGGGTAATTTCTGTTGGCTATTCAAGTATTCGGGATGCACCTATTAAACAACAGGTGAATATCATGGAAGTTCTTTACAAATTTTGTGCATGTACACACACTATAGATGGGGAATGTGAACACTGCATACATATGCATTGTCCACACTTGTATACAATCTGTACATAAAATAGCTAGACTCCAGACACACTAGTCACATAAGTACGAACATTGCTCACATTTGGGACACAATTCTTCACACAATATACCCCTGTGCAAACTTCAAGCAAACATTTTAATAATAATAATTTTTATTTATATAGGGCCAACATATTCTGCAGCGCTTCACAAAAGAAAGTTCACGTTTAAACAATCATAAGAAACAATTAGAAAATACAATACAATGCCAAACACAATACAATACAATACAAAGCATAATATACTGTATATACTCGTGTATAAGCCGACCCGTGTATAAGCTGACCCCCCTACTTTTGCCCCCAAAACCTGGGAAAACCTATTGACTCGTGTATAAGCCGAGGGTGGACCCCAGCACAAGGTATACAGCCCCCAGCAGTGTGGTATACAGGCCTCCCCAGTGGTAGTATACAGCAGCCTTCCCAGTGGTAGTATACAGCAGCCTCCCCAGTGGTAGTATACAGCAGCCTCCCCAGTGGTATATACAGGCCCCAGCTTTATATACAGCAGCCCCAGTGGTATACAGCAGCCTCCCCAGTGGTATATACAGGCCCCAGTGGTATACAGCAGCCTCCCCAGTGGTATATAGAGGCCCCAGTGGTATATACTGGCGCCAGTGGTATACAGGCGCCCCCCCCCCCCATCAGTGGTATACAGGGCCCCCCCTTGCTGCCGCACACCTGTAAAGTCATCATTATACTTATCCCTGTCGCCGCTGCCGCTCTGCACCACGCTCCTCGGGTCTTCATGCTTCTTCCTGCTTGTGACCGGCGGGCGCAGGCAATGACGTCATTGCCTGTGCGCCGGAGGAGGAAGCATGAAGACCCGGAGGAGTGCGGTGCAGGGCGGCGGCCACAGGGATAAGTATAATGATGTATTACTTTACAGGTGTGTGCCAGCAAGGGGGGGCCCTGTATACCGATGGGGGGGCGGGCGGGCGGCCTGTATACACCTATGACTCGTGTATAAGCCGAGGGGGGACTTTTCAGCACATTTTTTGTGCTGAAAAACTTGGCTTATACACGAGTATATACGGTAATACAATAATTAGAGCAAAAATTTGCAGCCCTGCTCATAAGAGCTTACAATCTAACAATGAGGTGGGAGTGACAAGGTACAGGTAATTATTTACAATGATGGTATAGTCAACTTGAGGAGATGGGGAACAGATAGGAGCAGAATAAGTGGCCACAACCCATTATTTGTGATCCACTTGAGACGGCGCGGATAGGCTATGTCTAGATGACTGACTAGGGATCATGATAGGCCACCCTAAAAAGATGTGTTTTTAGGGATCGCTCATCATTGGAGGACACAGCACCCACCCTCTAATTCTTCAAGAGTCTGTACAGTACATTGCCGTACACTATTCGTACTCAGTCTGTACAGTACCTTACCTTACGCTATTTGTAGCTTACTACTTTACCTGCTCTCCTACTGCTCTAGTACTAAACTGAATAGCTACGCCTACGTATGGGTGTATACTGCAGGAAGGAGGGCTTAACTTTTAACTATACTTAGTGTCGCCTCCTAGTAGCAGAAAAGCATACACTATTCACTACTTTAAACAAATACTGCATCACTTTCAGACACACATTGCACACCTGTGCACACTCCAGATGTTCTGACAACTGCCAGATACACACCTTACAGACTCCAGACACACCCTACACACCTGTATACTCTCACCTACAACTGTGAACATTTTCCAGGCTAACATTCTATACCCCTTGTATACACAATAGACACTTTACCTGCACATACTCCAGGCAGGGTTTCTAGCCACACTCCAGGCATTTGCTCAAACTTAGGTGAGGGTCACACTACCATATTTTCTCTGAGAAAAACCGGCTAATTATGCTGATCAGATGCAGATCTCGGAGGCGGAAAATAAACAAAGAACAATTTCTATTCTGTCAATATGATATATTTATATTTTTATGGACCCATAGACTTCAATGGTCAAGTGTCATCTGATTTTCTGAGGCATATTGTACATGATGCGATTATTTGCCCATGGAAATAATTGGATGCGGATACTGCCTCATTGAAGAACTTTGTTCTTTGTGCGATCTGTTTTTTTGATGGATATAATAATAATAATAATAAATAATAAAGCTTTATTTATATAGCGCCAACATATTCCACAGCGCTTTACAATGTAGGGTTAGAGTACAGAAAATATAATACAGTAAGTAATTACAGTAGAGAACAAATACAGTACAATAATTGGATACAAAACAATAGGCATAGAATCAATGTAACAAAGAAAATACAATAAATAAAGCAAGAAATGAAGGTGACCCTGCTCAAAAGAGCTTACAATCTACAACGGGATGGGGGTTGCACAAGGTACAGGGGCTTATTGCACTGATGGTCCAGGCATCTTGAGAAAATGGGGCATAGAACTAAGCTTACATGGATGGTCATCAGACAGTCTTGTGTAGACCTTTTTGGTTTGGTGAAGATTGTAGAAGAGTAACGTCCAGAGAGATAGCCCATTCACTGTCTACAGTACAAAGGACTTCTATTAGGAAGTATGATAGGCCGCCTTAAAAAGATGCGTTTTTAGGGATCGTCTGAAGCCATGCAAGTTGGTGGATAGTCCTGATTTCTTGGGGTAAAGCATTCCAGAGGATTGGTGCAGCTCTGGAGAAGTCTTGGAGTCGGGAGTGGGAGGATCGGATTAGTGCAGATGTTAGACGAAGGTCATTTGAGGAACGTAGAGAACGGGTGGGGTGATAGACACAGATGAGGGAGAAGAGGTAGGGGGGTGCTGCACTGTGAAGAGCTTTGTGGGTGAGAACAAGCAATTTGAATTTGATCCTGTAGTGTACGGGCAGCCAGTGCAATGACTGGCACAGAGCAGAGGCATCTGAGTAACGATTGGCCAGATGGGTGATCCTGGCTGCTGCATTAAGGATGGACTGGAGAGGAGAAAGTCTGGTGAGGGGGAGGCCGCTTAATAGAGAATTGCAATAGTTAAGGCGGAAATGGATTAGGGCCACGGTGAGGGTTTTTGTTGTTTCCATGGTGAGAAAGGGGCGGACTCTAGAGATATTCTTCAGGTGTAAGCGACAGGAGCGGACGAGAGATTGTGTGAGGGAGGAGAAGGAGAGATCGGTGTCAAACAAAACACCCAGACAGCGAGCCTGCTGCCTAGGCGTTATCGTGGTGCCGCAATCTGAGAGAGAGATGTCCGATTTACGGAGGTTAGTGGATGGGGGGAGAAGAAGAAGTTCAGTTTTGGAAAGGTTTAGTTTCAAATAGAGAGTGGACATGATATTGGAAACTGCAGCTAGACAGTCATTGATGTTCTTTAATACCGCAGGGGTAAGGTCAGGGGCTGAAGTGTATAGTTGTGTGTCATCAGCATAAAGATGGTACTGAAAGCCAAATCTGCTGATGGTGCGTCCAATCGGGGCTGTGTAGAGAGAGAAGAGGAGAGGGCCAAGGACTGAAACCTGAGGGACTCCAATAGTGAGGGGAAGAAGTGGAGCCATCAAAAGATACACTGAAAGAATGGTTAGAAAGATAGGAGGAGAGCCAGGAGAGAGCAGTGTCCCTTTATGGCAATGGAGTGCAGCACAGAGAGTAGGAGCTGATGGTCGACAGTGTCAAAAGCTGCAGAGAGATCAAGGGGAATAAGCAGAGAGTGTTCACCATTACGTTTTGCTGTCAGAAGGTCATTGGTCACTTTGATGGGGCAGTTTCTGTAGAGTGAAGGGGGCGGAAACCAGACTGTAATAGATCTAGAAGAGAGTGAGCGGAGAGGTAACGGGTGAGGCGGGAATAGACCAGGCGCTCCAAGAGTTTAGAGATGAAGAGGAGATTGGAGACTGGTCTGTAGTTTTTTGTGCAGGTTGGGTCAAGAGTGGTTTTCTTTAATAATGGAGTAATGATCGAGTGTTTGAAGGAGGGAGGGGAAGATGCCAGAAGAGAGGGAGGGATTGAAGATTTTGGTTAGATGAGTGGTGACGACTGGAGAGGGGGACTGGAGCAGGTGTGAGGGAATGGGGTCAGTAGTGCATGTGGTGGGACGAGAGGAAGAAAGGAGCCTGGAGACTTCTTCTTCTGTGACTGGGTCAAATGTGGAGAGTGAAAGGGAGGAGATGTGGGGAAGAATGGGGGTGGCAGCGCTTGGAGGCTGAGAGCTGATTTCCTGGCGGATGTTGTCTATTTTCTCCATGAAGTAGGAAGCCAGGTCATCAGCACAGAGGTCAGTGATGGGGGCCTGCACTTTAGGACTGAGGAGAGAGTGAAAGGTGTCAGAGTTTTTTTTGATTGTTGGATAGTGAGGAGACCAGGGTGGTGAAGTAGGTCTGTTTGGCAAGGTGAAGGGCAGAGTTGAAAGTTTTGAGCATGAATTTTATAGTGGATAAAATCTGCTGGTGAGCAAGTTTTCCTCCATAGACGTTCAACACTCCTAGAGCATCGCTGGAGGAATCGAGTTTGTGGTGTGAGCCAGGGCTGTTTTGTTCTCTTTTGGAGGTTCTGAGGGTGAGGGGCGCTACTTGGTCCAGGGAGCTTCTGAGAGTGTCATTGTAGTGATTTACTGCCTGATCTGGACAGGAGATTGAGGATGGGACAGAGATGAGATGAGGGAGTCTGTGAGTGCATGAGGGTTAATGGCCTGTAGATTTCTGGATGTGTGATAGGTAGGATTGGGCTGTGTGGCCGAGGGTTAGTGAGTGAGAAGGAGATATCGTTTGGATCAAACATAAGATCATCTGCATGAGCCCTTACTTTGCATTCACTCCCTGCAGACAACACATGTATACATAATCAAGAAACCTAAAAGTCCAATAAATATATTGGAATGTTCCCTGAATTTGAATAGCTTCAAAATACAGATACATATACACTCAGGAGTAGAGATGGGCAAACCCGCAGATGTTCAGGTTCGCCGGATCCAGCCCAGCTTAAAAAAGTCTGGTTTGGGACCAGACTATCCTCGAACTTTAGCCCCGACCCCGAACCCCATATAAGTCTATGTGGACTTGAACTTTAGTGCTATAAAATGTTGGTAGTAAGGGCTAGGGGGCTGCAAAAGGACACAAACTGGGGATTAAAGCAGGACAATTATTTACCAAGTTTCGACACTGCTGTGACACTGCTTCCAAGTCCACTCATTAATTTGTTTTGTTATTGCTCCCTCGCAATAGCTGTCTGGGTCCCCAAAGTGGCGTGTAAAAATAAGTAAATGAAAAAATGGCGTTGGGTGCCCTTTGCTTTATCTGCACTGTGTATCAAAATAGACATCTGGAGGAAGCAGCCCCCAGCTGTGTGCTTTATCTTGACTGGCTATCAAAATACAGGGAACTCCATTTGTTTTTAAATTTTTATCATTTAAATTAATAATTTAAAAACCATGTGAGGTCCTTACCCCCCCCCCCCATCCAATTTTGATACCCAGCCAACATAAAGAAGACAGCTAGGGACAGGTATTCTCAGATTCAGGAGGACCATGATTATTAGGCCTTGCCCAGCCTAAAATGAGTAACCCACAGCTGCCTCTGAATTGGCACACCCATTAGATGAGCCAATCCTAACGCTTTATCGACTCTTCCCAATTGCCCTGGAGCTGTTACAATCAGGGTAATGTAAGTTACAGCTGCCATGAAGCCTTTGATTAATAATGACGAGGTGTCTATAACTTAGCACCACCACCAATTACTGATCCTGTAAGTGAAGAGAAATAAACACAGAAAAAGAAAATTCCTTTATTTTTTTCATTAAAAAAAAACCCTCTTTCTCCAATTTCCTAATTCCAAAAACACCCCTGCAGGTTCACGTAATCCACAGGCACTACGGTCCCATGAAGATTCCGGATTTGCTACATCCTAAAGTCACAGTGCGCATTAGAAAACTTGACTGACTGCTGACGGCCTCAGTAACACACTGGCAGAGTCAGACTTTTTGAGATCAGTGAGTTCACCTGAGGTCACAGTTGCACAACTCCCACGGTACTCCAGTTGTAACCTCAGTTGAACTCCATGAACTCACCTTAGGGGAACTAAATAAACTCAATTCTGGATTATCAGAGTATTGATTTCAATGGTGCCAGGTACACACATGGTTAAAATTGTTGGTACCCCTCGTTTAATGAAAGAAAAACCCACAATGGTCACAGAAATAACATCTGACAAAAATAATAAGAAATAAAATATTCCATGAAAATTAACAAATGAAAGTCAGACATTGCTTTTCAACCCTGCTTCCACAGAATGAAAAAAAAATGAAACTCATAAAATATGCCTGGACAGAAATGATGGTACCCCTGAAAATAATGTGACAAAAGGGACATGTTTAAGAGGACCTGTCACCCCCTGGTGCTTTCCAAACTGAAAGCACCACTGAATGCAGCGTGTCTGCAGCATTTAGGGATGGGATCTCCCATGTCTCTAGCCGCCTTGCAACCTGTAAAAAACACCTCCCCTGCAACCTGTAAAAAACACTTTATAAGGTTTAGAGATTAGAAATCCGGAGGGATTTACAAATTATGCAGTCCTCGCTGTTCACGGGGGGTCCTCCTGCCCCCTGCCTCTCTGTGCCTCCTCCTGCCTGTGACACTAATCTGGTTAGTCTCAAAAAACTGTTTTTATACTGCACCAAACCATGATCAGACCAATCGCACGCAAGAGATCAACACATAACACATGAGTAAAGGGGCTGCGATGTTGGAAGCAATGCCGCGGGAGTGCGGTCACTTCCGACATCTCAGCCTGGCTGTCACACGGCAAGATATTGCCGGTGACGCCGCTGCGATGTGGGCGCAGCCATTGCTCGCTGCGAACAACACCAGCGAGCGATCCACAGCAATTGTGCGGAATAGGCTGTATCGGCGCCAACATCGCTATTGCGGTGTCAGACGGCGCGATACAGCCTAATCGCTGCGGCCAGATTGCCAGGTTTATGAACATGTTCATAAACCTGGCAACCTGCAACCAGCGATTTATTGCAGTTGCATCGTGCTGTCAAACAGCACGATGCACTTGCGATATCGCTGAACACGTGACTTTTCAGCGATGTTGCAAGCAATATTGACGTGTGACGGCCCCTTTAGAAGCGTGTATAAAAGATTGGGATCAACAATGCAGTCTTTGAAGTATAAAAGGATCATCTGGCACCAGTGAACTCAATACCGAATTAAGGAAATTGATTTCAATAAGTTAACATGAGTTGAGTTCACCTGAAGTCACAGTTGGGGTTAAGTGGGAACCACCAGCTGTGAACTAACTGACATCACCACTCTCACAACTGCGGCTATGTCAGTGTGTTCCTGAGGCCGCAGTGATCAGTCACATTTTCTAAATTGGCTGCACACAGTGACCATAGAATGTAGTAGAGCTGGGATCTTTGTGGACATTGGGTCTGTGGATTATATCGGCCAGCAGTGGTGTTTGTGGGATATTAATTTATAGAAAGAAGGTTTTTTTTTTTTTAATTTAAACAATAAGTAATTGCACTTTTGGTACCATTTACCACGACCCATTGTGTTCTTATTTTTTTGTGATCTGGGCCTGTGTGATGGCTTATTTTTAGCATCTTGAGCTGATGTTTCTAATGATACCATTTTTATGTAGATGTGATGTTTTGACTGCTTGTTATTGCATTTGAATGCAATGCACCCGCAACCAGAAAACGTGATTCTGTTGTTTGGACTTTTTTTCTGTTACGCAGTTTACAAATCCAATTAATTGATTTTACAGTTTGATAGATTGAGCATTTCTGAATGCAACCATACCAAATATGTGTATTTTTATATATAGTTTTATTTTCAACAGGGCAGTTAGGGGGGGGGGGGGGGGCGATTTGAACTTATGTTTTTTTAAAACTTTTTTCCCAATTATTACTTATTTTACTTTGCCCCATTGGACCCCTCTGCACAGAACAAAGCTACAAATGATCACTTTCTGCCTCAGGGCCGGCGTTTGGAGGGGGCAGACTGGGCAGTTGCCCAGGGCCCCCACTCTCTTAGGAGCCCCCAAAGGAGCTGAACTGAAAATAGCAATGAAACAGTAATAAAAAAAAAAATACACATATTTGGTATCGCTGCGTTTGTAAGAACCTAAGCTATCAATATATAAAGTAAATTAATCCAATTGGTAAATGGCGTAACGGGAAAAAAATTAAAACGCCAGAATTATTTTTTTTGGGCCACCACGTTGTTACAATACTATGCAATAAACGGCGATCAAAATGTTGTATCTGACTCAAAATGATATCAGTAAAAATGTCAGCTCAGGGCATGTAAGGTAAGCCCTCACATAGCCCTGTATCTTCAAAAATTAAAACCTCATGGGTCTCGGAAAATGGCAAGTAAAGCAAATTTTTTTTTTTTTTTTTTTTTTTTTACAAATTTCTGGGGGAGGGGGGGGTTTATGATTGAAATAAAAATAATGTTTCAGTATGTTCTTATTCTGAGCTAGATAATCAACTTATGAAGTCACTTTTACCATATAGTTAGCATGATAAATAAAAAAAAATTTAAAAAAAAATTGTGGAATTGCACTTTTTTTTGCAATTTCAAAGAACTTGGAATTTTTTTCTCATTCTCCAGTACATTTTGTGGTAGAATGAATGATATAATTCAATAGTACAACTCATCCCCAAAAAAAAAAAAAAAAAAAAAGCCATCGTACGGCTATGTGGAAGGAAAGATAAAAAAAAGTTCTGGCTCTTGGAAGAAGTGAGGAAAAAACAAAAATGAAAAATCGCTCAGTGGTAAAAGTTATAAAATCCTTGTACTTGCCATATAATAGCAGCAGGAGCGCCCCCCACAGGCTTCAATCTTCACGTGTTCATAATGGGAGTAATTAGAGTTTGGGGACCTCCTTAATTCCTACATTTGTAGCCAGTTATCAAGCAGAATTTACAAGGCATTAAAGGACGTCCATGATTAATAAAACTTTTACTCCATTCTTTCAAAAACAGCGGCACCCCTGTGTAAAGGTGGCATGTGGTATTACAGCATAGGGCCATTCCCTTCAATTAAGGTGAGCTGCAATATCACATACAGCCTGTAGACAGGGGTAGCACTGTTTTTGAAAGAAATCGGTCATATTTATAGAATTCTGGATAACTCCTTTAAGATCAATATTTCCAGTAGTGACCCCAGAACAATACAAGACCACCAGGATGGGGCTTAATTCAAATGTATTTTTTTATAATATGAAAAATATAGCAGATCTTTGTTAAAGATGACATTTAAGTAGATGATCCTATGGAAACATTTCCCTTACTGATTCTCCAGTTTGTAAATCCTATTTCATTAAACAATTGTAGGTAATTTCTAATCAATATAAGAAGTCCTGTGTTCAGAATCCCCATCTCTTGGTGAGAGGATGAGTATTTAGAAGGAGCGACTTTCCCTGGAGGAGCCGTCCTGTATGACACAGACAATGATGGGAATGGATGGTGTGTGTTGTGTTGTGTGTGCTCGGTGTATACGTGTAATATATAGTGTTTGTGTCACATACCGTGTGTTGTGTGTATGTAACATCCACATTTATAAATCCCAACAGCACAGACGAGAGTTCCTAGGTGAAAACATGTTGACAATCGCCCAACAAACGAGCAAAATGCTGCTCATCATCGGGTGATTAAATTGTTTATGGAGGAACAAAAATCCTTGCTGTCGACAGCTCATCGCCAGCTGCAAACTGCAGAAGTGCTGCCAATAACATGAATCTGTAGAGGACAGATTGCTCTACCGGTGATTGCTGTGCACTCATTATTCTTCATCATCTTGTGTAAAAAGTCCAGAAACAAGCGCTGAATGACTTGGATATTATAGATCGCACTCATTTACCAATATGAATTCGGTGCTTGTATATGTAACCCAAATGTCTGAGTGTGACGGTGCAATATGTGAGCATTTAGGGCCCACTTGCCCAGGGCCCCACTTTGCCTAAAAACAGCCCTGTTCTGCCTGCAACATTAGTCGGGGATTACTACCGTTAATTGGGTCATGACAGCATCTGGGGTAATCAGCTGACCCCATGCTGTCATGGCAGAGCATCAAGGCCCCATGACTGTAGATGACAGGGGACAACACAATCCCTAATCTAAAGAGATAAGTGTCGATCAGATTTCTGCTTGAGCTAATCAGATCAGCTGACCTGTAAGGGTGCTTTCACATCAGCGTTTTTCTTAATTCGCGGCAGATGCGGTAAAAAAACCGCATCTGCCGCGTTTGCCGCATAACCGTTCCACTTGCGGCGCGGTTGCGTTTTTTTCTATGCAAAGTATAGGCTTACTTGCGGCAGGTGCGGCAAGTGCGGTTTTGCACTTGCGGCAGGTGCGGCCGCAAAAAAAACCGCAGTAAGCCGCGGTTTTTTTCGCGGCCGCACCTGCCGCAAGTGCAAAACCGCACTTGCCGCACCTGCCGCAAGTACGCCTATACTTTGCATAGAAAAAACCGCAACCGCGCCGCAAGTGGAACGGTTATGCGGCAATCGCGGCAGATGCGTTTTTTTCACCGCATCTGCCGCGAATTACGAAAAACGCTGATGTGAAAGGGCCCTAAAAGGATGAAGGCTGCCAAAGACGTATATATACGCCCTTGGTTGTGAAGGGGTTAAAATATTCGAATAAATAACAGACAAAACTACACAGAAAAGATAGGGACCCAACAGTATGCCATAGGATATACCATGGTAACTTTGTACCAATCTAACAAAGTCAATGACGTAGGACAAAATTAATAAATATAAAAGTAAATTTCATAAGGTACAACAAGAACTACTCATCAGTAAAAGTAATTCACTGGACTAATGAGATTAGCTGTCTGCTTGGTGTGAAGGTGCTTATAGCAAGAGAACTAAAAAAGGGTACAGTAATGATTTTTAAATATTCTGAAAGTGCTGACCAGGCACTATTCAAGTGTAGTATTAGTATCATACTGAAAAATGACCTGACAGACTTCTTTTCATCTGAAAAATCACCTGAAAGTTTAGATATGCTTCAATAAATTTTTCTACTCCACACAGAACAATTCCGGAGCTTTTTTTATCTATTATATAATTGCCGTAGCGACTTCCGTCGCGTCCGGCGCTACTTCCGTGGCTTTGTTCGCGTGGCTTGGCACTTTCTCCAGGACTTTCTCCGTGGCCGCGTAGCGTTGCCGCCCCGCGAACAAAGCCACCAACATGCCCCCCTGAGCATGGGGCTGTACTGTACACCGCTGCCAAGCCCCCACCGGCAAGCCCCTAAGCCCCCGCCGCCAAGCCCCCTAAGCCACTGCCGTCACCCCCTAAGCCCCCGCCGCCAAGCCCCCGCCGCCAAGCCCCCTAAGCCACCGCCGCTGCCGTCACCCCCTAAGCCCCCGCTACTGTCACCCCCTAAGCCCCCGCCGCTGTCACCCCCTAAGCCCCCGCCGCCAAGCCCCAGCCGCCGTCACCCCCTAAGCCCCCGCCGCCGTCACCCCCTAAGCCCCCGCCGCCAAGCCCCCGCCGCCGTCACCCCCTAAGCCCCCGCTGCCAAGCCCCCTAAGCCCCCGCCGCCAAGCCCCCTAAGCCCCCGCCGCCAAGCCCCCTAAGCCACCGCCGTCACCCCCTAAGCCCCGCCGCCAAGCCCCCTAAGCCACCGCCGTCACCCCCTAAGCCCCTGCCGCCAAGCCCCCGTCACCCCTAAGCCACCGCCGCCGTCACCCCCTAAGCCACCGCCGCCGCCGTCACCCCCTAAGCCACCGCCGCCGCCGTCACCCCCTAAGCCCCCGCCGCTGTCACCCCCTAAGCCCCCGCCGCTGTCACCCCCTAAGCCCCCGTCGCTGTCACCCCCTAAGCCCCCGCCGCCAAGCCCCCGCCGCCGTCACCCCCTAAGCCCCCGCCGCCGTCACCCCCTAAGCCCCCGCCGCCGTCACCCCCTAAGCCCCCGCCGCCGTCACCCCCTAAGCCCCCGCCGCCGTCACCCCCTAAGCCCTCGCCGCCGTCACCCCCTAAGCCCCTCGCCGCCGTCACCCCCTAAGCCCCCGCCGCCGTCACCCCCTAAGCCCCTCGCCGCCGTCACCCCTAAGCCCCCGCCGCCGTCGCCCCCTAAGCCCCGCCGCCGTCACCCCTAAGCCCCCGCCGCCGTCACCCCCTAAGCCCCCGCCGCCGTCGATCACTTACATGCCTTCTTCTTCATCTGATCCTCCGTCTGCTCCAGGAGTCCTTCGTCCGGCCCAGGCGTCCTCTTCGTCCGTCCCCGGGGGTCTTCTGTCTTCTTTCCGGCATCTCCGGCTCCGACGTCCTCTTCACTTCGCATAGCGATAGAATGGACGAAAAATCGTCCATTCTATCTCTATGATGGGAAGTAAGGCGCTATTCTGATTGGTCGCCGTGTGCTGCCGGCGGCCAATCAGAATAGCGCCTCACTTCCCATAGGGATAGAATGGACGAACAATCTTCCATTCTATGTCTATGGGAAGTGAGGCGCTATTCTGATTGGTTGCCGTCAGCACACAGCGACCAATCAGAATAGCGCCTCACTCCCCATAGGGATAGAATGGACATAAAATCTTCCATTCTATGTCTATGGGAAGTGAGGCGCTATTCTGATTGGTCGCTGTGTGCTGACGGCGACCAATCAGAATAGCGCCTCACTTCCCATACGGATAGAATGGACATAAAATCTTCCATTCTATGTCTATGGGAAGTGAGGCGCTATTCTGATTGGTCGCCGTCAGCACACAGCGACCAATCAGAAGAGCGCCTCACTTCCCATACAGATACATAGCGGTGTGTCGGCGATATTATGGCCGGGCCCCTGGTTCTATTTTCGGCCACGGGGCTCGGCTCTGATCGGTCGTTCCACGGCTCCGGAGACTCGCTTCGCGGCCATTGCTCGCGCCTTAGCAATGGCTCGCAATCATTGCGAGTTGTTGCTGATGCGCCAGCTATCGCCGCGAAGCGCTCGTTGCGAGTCTCCGGCCCCGTGGAACCACCGACCACAGCCGAGCCCCGTGGCCGAAAATAGAACCAGGGGCCCGGCCATAAATTTCGCGATACACCGCTAATGTATCTCTATGGGAAGTGAGGCAGTATTCTGATTGGTCGCTGTGTGCTGCCGCCGACCAATCAGAAAAGCGCCTCACTTTTAGCGGTACATTTGAAACTCAAAGTCGTCCATTCTATGTGTATGGGAAGTGAGGCGCTATTCTGATTGGTCGGCGTCACAACACAGCGACCAATCACAAGAGCGCCTCACTTCGCATAGAGATAGAATGGACGATTTTTCGTCCATTCTATCTCTATGGGAAGTGAGGCGCTATTCTGATTGGTCGCTGTCTGCTGCCGCCGACCAATCAGAATTCCGCCTCACTTCACATAGAGATATAATGGGAGATTTACACTTTCAAATTCACCGCTAAAAGTGAGGCTCGATTCTGATTGGTCGGCGGCAGCACACAGCGACCAATCAGAATACCGCCTCACTTTCCATAGAGATACATTAGCGGTGTCTCGCGAAATTTATGGCCGGGCCCCTGGTTCGATTTTCGGTCCACGGGGCTCGGCTGTTGCCGGTCCAGGAAAATCGCAAGGGACCGACGTGCCGGACTTACCGCGCCTGCAACTACTTCACCTATCTATCTCTCTATATCTATCTATCTCTATTTATTTATTATCTATCTCTATATCTATTTCTCTATGTATCTATTTTTCTATCTATATTTTGATCTATCTTCTTCTCTCTCTCTCTCTCTCTCTCTCTCTCCTCCCGATTCTTCAGAATCGGGCTCACAGCTGGTAATTAATAATTGTGTGTATAATTAAAAATTGTGTGTTTCCTCAGTTCTGTTCCTTTTGTCCCTCTTACAAATTTATGAATTGTTAACTGGGTGTTACCATTCCCCTCTGATTATGTCAGCCCTGATTGGGCAGTTTGACTGTGTGAGGACACTCCAACTGTTAATCACAAGTTGAATAATACAATTTATGTTAGTGAGGGGCGGTACTGGACCTAATGTGTAATATGGTGCTATACAGCCAATTTTAAACAACCACGAAAAAATTGTGTAAGTTAGCCTAGATAAATTGGATACGACCACTTGTTTGCATGCAAGTAAATTTTAGATGTTCAATACAGTACTATAGCAGACAGACAAATTTCAATCCGTGTATATACATAAAAAAGGATGAGCTGACCGTTTCAGGAGACAAAGGCACTGTGCCGCTTTATAAATCAATCACATGGGTATAGATGTAAACTAACCACAAAAGTATCAATAATGACAAGGTAAAAAATGCAGACTTGGTAAAAACGTCATGGTTAGTTCAGTCATATATAAAGTGCATTTCAGGTAAGCTGACAGAACAAATTTCACAGATTAGTCTGCACAATTTCCCTAACAGATGCTCTATGGCAAAAGTAAAGTGCAATGCATACCCATAATAGTGAAAGGAGAGGCACACAGTGTCAGGGAAGCCCCTACACATGTTTCCCTGTTTTCCTCAGGGGGCTGTGGTAATAGTGTGTAGTAAAAGCCCGGTTTTTAAAGGGTTTCTTATCACCTACAGCTGTGGCCAATGTCGGTGCATCATCGCCTCCTCTCCGCTGATCAGTGGTGACCACAACGTGGCCACCGGCGGAGTCCCAGAAGGGGGGGATGTCCCCTTAGATGTCATATGATTCCCGGTCTCCACCTCTTGCGGCCGCGTCATAGCCACATGACCACGGCGGTTGGCGCATGCGCGCTGGCTATACTGAGGGGAAGGTATACTAACCAATTACTTCTCACAACGGTGCAGTGTTAAGATTTAACCCATCACTGCCATCTTGTAGAGAGAATACAAATACATTCTCTCAACCAGAGTCTCCACTTCCCAGTGAGTGTTTGGGACTCTTAATACCGATCTATGATTAAAGGGACTTGAGAAAGAGAACATGAAAGTGTGTAAGAGAGCACATATACACAATAAACATAGCCCCAATAATATTCATAATTCAAGTCACACATATGTGACAGGTGGCAGGGGCACAATGTCAGATAGTGGCTCTTCCAAACTTCTTGGTCCGATGGTGTGTCCAAGTTCCTTATTAGAAATCCAAAAAAATCCAGACTCCAAAATATATGTGAGCTAAAAGTGAACATAAAAACACACACAAATTAAAATACCGTACTGACAAATAGTAAAGGCAGTTTAAAAAAGAAAAAGAGACAGGGCAGCTCAATGAAGTCTAATGTATAAAAGGAGACTTTAAGAGAGAAGGGTAAGTGTATCAGGTCCTCATTTGAGGAATTAACTATGATGTAAAATCTCTTTAACAAAAAAGAAAAAGTTGAATAATGTTTAAAAACACCTAGATATTTTAGACACTTTAGATATTTTGAAGTAGTCGAATTACTTCTAATATATATTATAACTTCTTTATACTAAACTATTACATTTGTTTGTGACAGGTGCAAAGAACACGGCCACTTGTGACATCGCCTAGTCCCATCGGATCCTCTGAGGGGAAGGTCCTACCGTTAAATGTTCAAGTAGTCACTCAGCACATGCAGTCTGTAAAGCAGTCACCAAAGACTCCCCAAAATGTTCCAGCAAGTCCTGTTGGTGATCGATCTGCTAGACATCGCTACGCTCAGATTTTGCCTAAGCCAACCAGTTCTAATCCTTTGACGATCCGTTCACCCACCACTGTGGTTATCACCAGTAGCCCAATTAAAAATGTGGTGCCAGCATCACATGTAAGCGCTTTGAATGTTGTGAAAATGACCACAATATCGCTTGCTCCCAGTAATGCTACTACTTCTGTGAAACAGACAACTCCTGTCAACAGCAGTGGAAGCTTAACAGATGACAATAGGACTGTGCCACAAATCAGAAATGGCTCTGTAGTTTCTTTGCAATCTCCTGTTCCTCGAATGGGTACCCCTGTGGCATCTTCAGTGGAGGTAAAAACGGAGCCTGAAATACTGATTGAAGAAAACCAAGTACAGTGCCAAGAGAACACAGATGGTTCTAAATCTAGAAAAGCTACGCCTGTTATGTTATTTACACCCAAAGCCAGTCAGGATAAACAATATCTAGATGTTGTTCGTGATACTCAGACTGTTAAAGCCCTTGATCAAAGGGCAGAGGGAACAAGGACCAAATGTAAAAGTCGCTCATTTGAAGGCACTTCTGTTTCCTCAGCCAGCAGCAGTCAAGGTACTGTGACTCTGTGTGTTGCATCCCCAATCCTTTTTAACAGTGGCCCTAGTCCAATTACTATAAATGATCCTGGAAGAGACCTCAGATTGTCTAATAAAAGTCCCAGAAAACGCTTGACTGCTACAGTGCAAGACTCGCAGATACCGCCAGCAAAAAAATCACTTATTGGTCAACTCTCTTCAGCCGCTTCAGAGTGTCAGAGACCAACAGCTGTTATTGGTGTTAAGAAAGTTCAGAAAGTACTAACGACGAAAAACAATCATGCATTAAATGTTACCTTATTACCCAGTGATGGCACGCAACAAGGAAATAGTACAGAGATAGTAACAAATTATGCCTTGAGTTGTGTTGAAAAGACCATTGATCCTCCCCAAGAGCTCATAGCCACATCCCAGGACATTAAAGTGAAACTAGAAGGTAGTGTGTTTAAATTTGTGAATGATACAAAATCCAAAATCCCCTTTGATCAAAATGCTTGGCAGGAGATTGCTGAAAGTTCAAATTTCCCATCTGGTAATTGTGAGCAGGCTCAAACTATTGGCGTCCTGGATATCCCAGGAACTTCTGGTGCTGATAACTTGCAAAAAACTGTATGGGAACCTGTTGACTTTGAAGGACTGCCACAAGACGCTTACAGCCAGCAACTTGAGGATTCATCTTTGAATCAGCTTCAAGCACATTCTTCTAACCAGATACCTCAGCGTTCTGATCTCACAGACCCTCCTAACACTGATAGTTTCTTTTCATTTGATGATGATCTCACACAAGATAGCATTGTTGAGGAGTTAGTCCTTATGGAGGAGCAAATGTCAATGAATAATAACTCTCAGAACTATGGTAGTTTAGGAATGGTGCTCCAAAACCAAGCATCAGCTGCCCATGGTACACCAGTACCCACGCATTCAAATAGTGCCCACTTCTTTCATTCAGTACATGGAACTGGAACTCCAGTTCACACACCTACTCCAACACCCACTCCAACTTTGACTCCAACTCCTACTTCAGAGATGATGTCTGGCACTCAGAGTTTGTCGAGAGAGAGCCCATGCTCTCGACTAGCTCAGACAACACCTGTAGATAGTGCTTTGGGAAGTAGCCGGCATACCCCTGTTGGGACTCCACATTCTAACTGCAGCAGTAGTGTCCCTCCAAGCCCAGTTGAGTGCAGGAATCCATTTGCTTTTACCCTATAAACTCCAGCATCTCTTACCATGATGCTAGCATTGTTTCAAGTAGCCCTGTAAAGCCAATGCAGAGGCCCATGGCTACTCACCCAGACAAGACGAAGTTGGAATGGATGAATAATGGATACAGCTCTGTTGGTAATTCTTCCGTTTCCTCTCATGGTATTCTTCCAAGTTATAAAGAGCTGGTAGAAGACAGTTTTAGAAAGCCACATGCTTTTGCTGTACCAGGTCAGTCATATCAGTCTCAGACGAGACATCATGACAATCATTTTGGACGTTTGACTCCTGTATCTCCAGTTCAACATCAGCTGCTTTCAATAAGCAGTACCAGCAAACAGGAGGGCTTTGCAGTTCCTGCTCCTCTAGATAGCAAAGGAACAGGTACTACTGGAAATGGCAATTTCAGGTGTCGAAGTGTCAGCCCAGCCGTTCATCGCCAACGCAATTTAAGCGGAAATACAAATTGCCCCATTTCAAATGCGTCTCGATCTAATGCGACTGCTTTTGGATCCATAGTAACTCCAGAAGTTCAAAATATACTTGCAAATGTCCAGACAGACACCAGTGCCAACAGCATAGCGCAAAGAAGCCAGTCTGTCCCCTTAACTGTAATGATGCAGACAGCTTTCCCATCCCTTCAGAAACAAACTAACACACAAAGCATCACTCATGTTTTATTAAACAAACTGGATTCTGACCGTGATGATGCTGTGCGTGGGTTGGGAATAAACAATATGCCTTCTAACTATACTGCAAGAATGAATCTCACTCAGATTTTGGAAACATCTCCAATGTTTTCTGGTGCCAATCAACAAAATATGATGAATTCCAGCACTTCAGCTTATGAATTCCAAACGCCAGCTTACCTCACAAAGAACAGCAGTACTGATTCAATTGGTTTTACTACTGGAGACAACCAAGCACAATCTGAAATTGGAGAGCAGCAACTTGATTTCAACAGCACTGTTAAAGACCTGTTAGATGGGGAAAGCCTCCAAACCAACCAGCAACTTGTCGTTCAAGTGGCTTCAGATTTGAACAATGCCTCTGATTTCTCCAGCGACATCCGGTTGTCTTCTGACCTCTCAGGCAGCATTAATGATCTGAACACTTTAGATCCAAACTTGTTGTTTGATCCAGGACGGCAGCATGTACAGGACGACGAAGCTACACTGGAGGAGCTGAACAATGATCCTTTGTTCCAGCAGATCTGTAATGAATCCATTAACTCTATGACCTCAACTGGATTTGAATGGATAGAAAGTAAAGACCATCCTGCAGTTGAAATGTTGGGTTAAACTTGTACTATAATGTAGCACACTGTATCAAACAAAAGGCAGACATTTGTATTTGTCTTAATGGAAGTGCCTCCCGCAGCAGAAACATTTATAATTATGAGATTTTCAAAACGTTTGCTGCACAGGTTCTCTATATTTCATCTGTTCTTAACATGATAATCTGCAGTGCATTGGGCAGTTAATGAGCCAGTATTAAGTCCATTTTTTTCTTTTGCTACACTAATTAAACCAGTATAACAATTGTAGATAAACCTTAAACATGCTACTGCTGACATGCCCTTCAATTTATCGGTTAATGGCAAAGGACAATGACAACTGCCCACTTTGAAGACATGGAGACTTGAGTACCTATAACAAAATATACCATATCATTTGTGGCATATGTATTTTAAAGAAAAAATTTATTTATTTCATTGAGGAAAACTCATTTTGAAAAGCTGTAAATTTAAGAAAATGCACTAAGATGTACATTTTTCATGTTTGTTCTTATTTTAACTCATGACCTCACATCAGCTTTTATGCATTTTATTTTATATTTTAATAGATACATCCACATAAGCAAAAATAAAGATAAAAAATAGTATAAAAAAGTAATTTTTCGGTGAAGGAATAAATGGTATTGATTGAAAGTATCTGGGAAGTATCCAGTCTTAGTGACAAGGTGCTTCCACGGATTTCCACTTTCAACTGGAACCAATGTTAAACTTTGAGATTTCTAATATTTGTACATATTAGAAACTGTGTATTTGTGGCATGTGCTCTATTTCCCAGAAAAGTTACTAATGGACTACAAATAACATTTCATTTCTTATTCCTTTTTAATTAAGATGCTTGCATGCTGATCAATGGCCATCCTACTTTGGTATTCAGGAATAACTTTTTTTTATTCCCGAAATATAAGATACAACATATAGGAAAATCTATTTCCTATTGAGATTTTTTTTTTTTTTCTTTACATTTTTATAGCATTTGTCACTTTCTTCTCCCAACCATTCAAGAAAGCTGTACGTTTGAGAAGCTTTCTTCTATAACACGCCATTTGAAAGTAAGCTGATTTGTTTTGTTTTTTGTTTCTTTTGCATGTTAAGGCATTTTAGCTCTGTGAAAAGACTTGGATAGTTTCATACTTCCACATACTTTTGTTTTACCTTTTGGCAACACTTCATCAACATACTTTTGCAGAGTAAAAAATGCAAAACTCTCACTGACTACAGTGTTGGCCCACTTCATAGTTTAATGGAAGTTGTAGTTGTATAGAATATTAAATATTGATTGTGTTTTATCTTCGCCAGCTTTCGTCTTTTACAAAAAGAAAAATAGAAAAAAAATTGCAAAATAGACAATTAACGTTGTATACCATTTTACCAAAAGGTGCTACGGCCAACTCAGAGCTCTGTAAACCTGATTGTGATAGTGAGTTTACTTGGCTGTTCTATGTGTTTGCTGGTATTTTAGTTTGTTTTTTTTCAGTACCTGCTCTTAGTACTTTTCACTATTGTACATTGAGATGGAGCACTATTGCGTACCAAAGTATTAAAAGACAAAAAAAAAAAGAAGTGGAAGGAAAAAAAACCCCCAAAGGGTAAATTGAATAATTTTGGTCTAAGCAGCCAATTTTAAGGCAACTTGTGAATTGAAAAATGTCATGGGCATTTGGACCATAGCTAGTAATTTACTGTTTATTCTATAGTAGTTAAAAAAAGAATATATGCTTTCTGATCTATTTACCGCTTGACCATTTTGCACTGTTTGCCGAATGTGTAACGTAGGCTCTTCTTGCGGTGAAAGCTCAATTTGCTATCCTTGATATCTAAAAATTGGCGGCGCGTTATATGTACAGTATTGCAGCAAACTCTTTACATTTTGCTGGAAGGCATTTTCTTGGAGTTGTGCCTGTTCTTATTGCCTGTAAACTACTTAAAAAGAGGTTTCATGCATCCTGATCCTATAGGAACAGTTCTTGGAAAGAAGAGCATTATTACAAAGAAGTTCTCAGGTTCACTTCTTGCACTAAACTTCTTTTGAACCTGTGGCACGACACCTCTTTTTGGATAAATGCAACTATTTTGCCCCAGATTTAAAGTAGAAAAATAAAAAAAAAGTGATGAAATTCATTATATTAACAATGTGGAATGTCATAAAAATGACAGACAATTGTCTTATGTAGCAATGTGCATTAATCTCAATGAGATATTTATATTTCTTATTCTCTTACATGAGAATATTACAGCAGGAAGAAATTAAGTTTATTTGCTTCACCGTGTTAATACATGATCACAAAATGTGCATGTGTGTATTACCTTGTACAGTCTCAGTATATTCCTGTAACCACTTTTGCTGTACTAAATACTTGTTCTGTGTTGACCAGGCAAGCATTGTTATTCAGTTGTTAATTTTTTTTTCCTTTCTTAATTTTTAACTAACTCCTCTTAGTCGTTGAATATGTTTCTTTCTTTTTTTTTGTTTTTGTGTTTTTACTTTTAAAATTGCTATTTTAGGGTTTTAAATGAAATACTAAATGACCTTTGGATCATGATAATGTAGAAGATCATTTTGCAAAAAGTTGCAATACTCAGACCTTTGGATGAAAGGAAGAAAATGATATGCATTGCATTTGAGTCACTGTACAGACCCAACATAATGTGCTTAACCTGCAGCATATGACAGATACAACTCCCTTTCATATCCTTTCATATTCAATTTAAAAAAGGCAAAAAAATGACCCTTGTTTTGTTGTCTGTTGTACTGCTGAAACTACAGTAGTTTAAAATTGCAGTAGAATTTCAGTTATGTTTTTTTATGAAAAGTGCTCAAAATTTGTTTGTTTTTTTTAATGTTTTCAGAAACAATAAAATATTTTATACGAAAGCTGGCTCTTTTTTTGTACATAAGCTATATAATAACACTTGTAAAGTGATGAGACATAAAATTATTGATGTATTTTAAAAGAAATCGGTCAGATGGGTCATGCTGCCTGAGCTAATTTGATTGAAAGCTAAAAAACATTGCACTTAAGGAAAAATGGGAATAATAATTACCTCTAAGGCTACGTTAAGATAGGGCATTTATGCTCTGTTTTTTATTGATCCGTGTTTGGTGCACTGAGGCTCGTGCCGGTAGTGACTACCTTCATGAGTTGATATGCCCAAGAGACGCCTGGTCAGTACTGCGTCATTCAACCGTCATTCAACCACCATTGACGGGATTGCACTGTGGTGAGCTGTACCGTCAGTTTGCCCTCCAGATTTTATAATAAAACCTCTTGATCTGCCAGGTAATCCCTCTGCAGGACTGGTGTGGGTTAGGGCCCGTAGAACCACTGGTATGCAAGAGGTGAGAGACTCGAGCAATGACATTGCTTTCATGAGTCCTCATAGGGGACTCAACTACTTCCGACACCTGGTTGTGTATTTTTGTCATTTTGGATTCTGATAAAACTGCATTCTTGTATCTCCGTGTCTAGCATAAGACCTAAAAAGACCTGAGCTGTGGAAGGGATCAGTTTTGATTTCTCCAGGTTTAGGAGCCACCCTAGATCTTTCAGAATGGAAATTAAGTGTTGCAGCTTACTGGAGCAATGTAGAGCCGAACTGCCTATAATAAGAAGGTCGTCTTGGTACAAGACATTCAATATCTTCCTCTCCCGAAGATGAGCCAAGAACTCTAGGATTATCTTTGTAACCTTGGGGCCATTGCTAATTTGAATATAAGAGCATTGTACTGAAAATACCTGTGTCTCCGGTCCATACGCAGAGCTACCTTTAGTAATGGCTGAGATTGGACATCTATTGGGATATGATAGTATGCATCATTCAAAACCAGAACTAGCATTTGGGGGAAAGCATTTTTATTACTGACTTGATCTTGAATGTTGGAATCCTCAAATATCTGTTCAACCTCTTTATTATGGTTCGGAAAAAGCTGTAGGGTTGCTTGATCAAAAAAAGGAGTTAGTAAATCACTCTTTCTGAACAGGCACCTCTATAAGTACCAATTTTTCCTTTAAGTTTTGGATTTCTCCTTCCAAGGCTAATTGTTCTTCCTGCGAGGCTCTTGGGGGTGTTACAAGAAATCTGTGAGGTGGGGTGTTATGAAATAATCATTTTAAGTTTGACTTTTCCAGGCCCAGTACCCATGCATTTAAGGAAATCCTTTTCCAGGCTCGGAGAAAGTGAGAGAGCCTTCCTCTTATCTGAGGTGGAGTGTCATTGGAAAGTCTTCTTATCCTGTGAGGACTTCTTGAATATGAATCCTTTACCTCCCTTTTTTACAGTCTGGTCAGCTTGTTTGGTCTGAAAGGAATTCTAACCCGGAAAGGATAGGTTGTGAAAACTCTTCTTATTCCCTGCTTTTTGTAAAATATCATCCAGAGTAGGTCTAAACAAATAGTTCCCCTGACACGGGCTCAAGCAAAGCATATTCTAAGGCTAGCTTAACACCACAGTTTTTGGGATCAGGTTCTCTCCGATTTGAACCGGACAGAACCTGATCCGGTTTTGACTCCCATTTATCCCTATGGTGCCGGATTGGTCCTTTTTGGCCATCAGGTTTTGTGTGTTCAGAACAAGATTCATTTTTGGCCGGTTTTTCACCGTCCCCAAAATCGGAGCCTGCAGCATTTTTTGTCTCCAGTGAAAAAATCGGACAAACGGATCTGGGGCGATCTGGCGCACATAACATGGGAGTCTATGGGCGCCGAATCCGTGAAAAAATCTGATAGTTTCCTGGATCCGATTTTAAGCACAGAGCATGCTCAGAAATCCTGCCATCCAAACTTCAGCACCAAGGACAGCACTACCTCTAGCACAAGCTGTGAATTCAGCGCCAAGCACAGTGGCAGAGCAGACACAGGCAGACTTCAGCACCATGGACAGTGGCCGAAAATGAATCCGGCAAAAAAACAGGATTCGGGGACCATATTTGGGCACACTATTCTACATATCCTGTTCTGTCAGGGTGATCCTGAAAATTCAGGATCTACCGACAGCCAAAAATTGTTGTGTGAAGCTAGCCTTAGTTTGCATGTCCCCTGGCTAACATTTGAGCCACAGGGCTCTTATGACTACGTTTTATGATTCCACTGATCTGGCTGCTAGCATAGTTGAATTTGCAGAGGCAAATTTCCCTTGATGTTTTATTGTTTAACTTATTCTCTAGTTGGTCCAGTCAGGCCATGAGACCTCTAGCTGTGCATGTTGCCGCCACTGCTGGCCTCAGAGCTCCTTCTGACAATTACAAGCTATTTTTGAGAAACTGGTCTGCCTTATATAGAGGGTCTGTGAATGTTCCCATATCGTCTAAGGGCAGGGTAAATTTTTTTGAAGCTTTGGCTATGGCTACTTTTAATTTTGGTGCTTTGTCCCAGGAAGAACACGCTGCATCATGAAAAGGTTACATTTGCTTAAATGATGCTGGGAGGAGCTCCTTTTGTCAGTTTTTTTCTATTTCCTGGAAATGAGTGCCTGGTTCTTTTATTAACTGTGAAGGAGCAATGTTTTTTCTGTTCCAAACCCCCAAACATAACGTTCTGCATGGACCGTTGAGCATTCTCTTCCACAATGCCCATGGTTGACCTCACGGTCTTAACCAGCCTATACGTATCCTCCACGGGAAAGCACTGGCATCCCCGGTCTTGCTATCTGATGACGAGGTGGAAAGAGTCTGAAGATACCCATTCCCCTTCCAGTTTGTCTGAATCCTCAGATATTAGGGAGATGATCTACTAGCTGGTTAGGAACTATCTTTCCTTCTATGGAAAAGAGATCTCAGGGAATTTTCTACCTCTGTCCTAATTATGGACCAAAGATCTGATGCAAAATCGGGGGTCTCCTCACATAATGTCTGTTCTATGCACGCTTGGCAAAGCTTTTTAGGCCAGGTGACTGGTAACTCTTGATTACAAAAGAGCACACTATTTGTTTTTAGTCTTGGCCATACACTTCCTATGTTTTCTCTGAGACAAGAAAACATAAAAAACTCTTTATAACATGTATGCAAATTGTCACTTAAGTAGACAAATTCTAATACCACCAATAATCTTTATAACGTGAACATTCATGGAGATCACTTATCAGATGTAAAGAGAGGAGCTACCGCATCAGGAGGAGGAAGCATGTCGCCAGACAAGTCTCCTCTGGAGGCCTCATGTGAAGAACAGTTCTACTGGCTGCTACTCCCATGCCGGAGCTGGAACGACTTCTGTAGCTTCATCTTGCATGAGTCTGCCTGCTTGTGTCTCATCCATCCTGCTGGAATAGGGGTTAGCTGGAGCATACTGCAGCGCTCAACAGCCCCCACCAACGTGCCTCCTCTCCTGGTCACTTCTGGGATGTCTGCTGGCGCATTCAACATTGCAGAGTGCCCTCCAGTACACCCTTCCTGCATGTGCAGACCCGGATACATCGTCCTTGCCACACAAGATAGCTGTCGTCGTGCACTTTAAGAAGGCCCCATTTGGCTTAACGTAGGTGCCAGATGTATAACTGCGCCCCTCGGGCCCAGACTTCCGGGTCACGTGGTTACTGGTGCACTCACCATTAAGACGCGCCCTGCACATGCACAGTACCGAGGCGCACGGTGGAGGCTGCCATTCCCAAGATGGCTTCCGCCGTGTATGCTTCTCCTGAAGAAGAGGTCCGAGGATAGTCTGCGGCGCCTTCAGCACCCTGAGTTGGCTGCATCTGGAATGGTGCCACAGCCAGGATCTGGACCAATCAGGGATGAGTAAGCATAAATTTTTTGTCTGCAGTACTGCCGTTCCTGAGTCTTTCCATTCAAGGGAAAGGAAACCAACTGGTGTAGGGAGAGATACTGCCCTTTTTATCACTGATCACTCTTTGTTTCAGGGTGGAGAAAGCAGCAGTGGCTGAGATGGCAGCCACTGGCCCCTGATGAAAACCGTTTGAGTATACCAGTATGCAATGGGAATTCTTAAACTAAACATAATGAATGGAAGTTTTTAAACAAAACAATGCAGGAATATAGAATAGATAAGGAACAGGCACATTTTCATTAAAGTATATAAGATTACCTTTAATAAGCTAATCTTTTTTCTGTCACCTAATCTCACAGACCTATATCGACAGAAACCCTGATTTCAGTGATGTCACTTACTGGGCTCCAGTGTGTATTTTTGTTTAAATTTGTTTTATTAGCAGGAGATTTGTATTGGAGAAGTAGTAAACCTAGTTGCCTGGCTGTCAATCATATTCATGAGTTCTATATAACTGCACCCCACCACTGATTGACAGCTTTCTGCCCATGTATAATGTACGCAGAAAACTGCCAATAAGTAAAGTGGGTGGGATTAAACAGTTCAAATTTAGACAACTGCTAGTTCTGGAGTAGATAAAACAGGGTTTTTATCAAAGCGCACCTCAGGAGTGATACATTGCTGGAATTGGAATATCTGATTTTACATTTGGCTGCTCTCGGTGAGGTAGCAAAGATCTGGTGACAGATTTACTTTGTTAGTTATTTCAGATGAAATTCAACTTTGGTTTTGGACCACCCCTTTAAATTGCACGATTGGAATAATGCATGACAACTGTATCTATTTGAGCTAAGGAAAATTTGATTTGTAGCAGGGTGATGCCTTCCTTTATAGATGGGATTACCCATCGGCGATTTGCGCCACTATGATTACCCATACAGTTAGAATGGCAGTAAGTCAAGATCATCTTCCATGTATTTGTAAAACTGGAATTTTGGTATAAAAATAAATCTAATCAATTGGGCTGAAGTAAGTGGGTTACTTTAAATCTGCTGAGGGGTAGTGGCAGACATATAATGCTGTCATATGACAGTCAGTACCAATACATCACTACACACGACAGAGCTGGGGGTTATTAAGTGGGAGGGGGGAATCCTCCAATTAACACTCTTCTTTTAGCGTGCTAACGGCTGTTAGGGCATTATTCAGCCCATTAATTACTTGCTGTTGCTCTACAATTTATACCCACACTTGTTGCTTGCTATATGTTTGAATAATCCAATTTTCTTGTTGTGGCAGAAGGTCATTTTGTTCCTTACCAGTGAAAGTGTAGACTTAATTACATTACTAATATTTGGGTGACTTATCAACTGATTTTAACGATATTACAGGATTATTCACCTGCAAAATTTCTGGAACTTTTGAAAGAGACGATCCATCATACTGAAATTTGCATTAGACCTGCTGTGGTTTTTGAGAAACTGAATTTTTTTTTTTAAGTAGGTATTGAAAATGGCCACTGTTTCCATCTAAGTAAACTTGCACACTCAGTTCTATATTGTATGTATTCCATAGGATGTCTGGGGTCATAGCCTAAATCTCTTGCTGTATGTTCTGAGTGCCTGTAATGTTCGTGGCTTCTTTCTGTATATCAGGTCTTTCAAATGGACCCAAAGAAAAAAAATCCGGTGGTATTAAATCCGTCGATTTTCATGCCCAACAGTCCCTTGGAGAGTACTCCACCATCAATGAAGTCATCAAACTGTCATGCTGACAACTGACGTGTGACGTATTGTAGTATCCTGTTGAAAGCCCATTCTAAGATCCTCATCATTCTACGCGGATGGTTCTCGTCGCTGTCACTCTCACTTCTCATTAAAGTATGTATAGTCCAAATTTAGATATGGTTAACCCTCTCTTTTAGAAGTTAAAGCAATTTTTCTGGTGAAAGTAGCAAGTTAATCACTCTGTATTATAGCAATTATCAATATACACTTATCATACAATTGTGCCCTCAAGGCATACAGACCCTTTCTGGGCTTCTTGATATTAAAATTTTTAGCTTTCTTGTGTAATGTCCCTACATTCACTTTATTTTATATTTTTCAATCCTATTCTTTGTCATATTAAACTGTACAAGGTAGTCCATTTTTTAACATCTAATTATGTTTAATCTGTAGCTCTGGAGCCACAAGTGGCTCTTGGGCCCTTGATATGTGGCTCACGGCTGTATTCCAGCTTGATGCATTGGATAAAAGTAAAGCGCAATACAGGCTTATCCAAGAGATTACAAAATAAAACAACATGCCAAAGGCAATATATGTGGGAACTGGGCACAAAGTGTGGAAAATAATCTGCACCGCTATGGTACAGATGAAAGTACTTTGCAAAAGTAACATTCAATGCATGTGATTTTATTCAGCACATTTTGAACTGTTATCCTCACTGCTTCCTCAGGAAACACCAAAATGTTGGTGAGTTTCTTGAGGAATAGCTAAGGATAACACTTTGAAATGTGATGAATAAAATCACCTGCATTGAAAGTTACTTTGGTAAAGTTCTTTTATCTGTACAATGGCAGTGCAGATTATTTTTTCCCTCTTATAAGGCTGGGTTCACACTGCAGGATTTTCCCTGATCAGTGTCCATCTAGTTTGTGTTCCAAAACCAGGAGCGGAACTTGCAGAGAAAAACTATAACTGAAAGATTGACACCTATTCTGAGTTTTGGAGGCACTCCTGGTTTTGGCACACAAACTGGATGGACACTGATCAGGGAAAATCCTGCAGTGTAAAACCAGCCTTAGGGTAGGTTGACATTTGCGTTCGGCACTGCAGCGTATGGTGCGCATACGCACACGTAGTGCCGAACGCATGTAGCGGCGATTGTCTAAGTATTGACATAAAAGCGTACATGAGATAGAGTGAACACCAGGACGCGATTTACCTCAATATGACGTCACCTTCCACTGTGTTCATGCGCTTGCCAGCAAATGGCACTCCGCACCCATTCATTCCCATTCATTGTTTGTGTGCAGCTGTTTGCTTGTGTAAAATACAAGCAGCCAGCCACGCACAAAAAACCCTACAAGTTGCGTTTCGGCATGCACACAATTTATTGGTATGCTACCTCATAACTTGGTAAAGCTTTGGCTGTCTTTATATTGATAATGGGAGCTCTGAGTGTCACTTCTGTGAGGCGGGTGGTAGTAAGATGTAGTTTGTGATGCTTTTTCAGAGCTAAATGTGGCTGTGTAGGTTAGAAAGGTTGGGGACCTACAAGGAGAAGACTGCCAAGAAGTATATTTCAAAAATATTAGGGCCAAATACCACCAAATTGGAATCAATTGACCCACAATTAAAATTGTATAATGGCGAGATGAATGTAGCACGATGAAAAGTACATTGCCTACTCAGTCCAGTCTGCCACTGAGGTGGAAAAGTCCTTGGAGATTCATGACTTCATCTTGATGAAAGTTAGGAGGACTACACTTTCTGGGGACTGGCGGTTACGCTTATTCATCAAGATACCACCAGCAGCGCTGAAGACACATTCTGAGAGAACTCTGGCTGCTGGGCATTACAAAACCTCCAAGGCGTGACTGGCGAGCTGAGGTCACTCCCCCATTTTTGAAACCCAAAATGCAAAAGGGTCCAAATCTTCCTGATGGCATGAATATTGAGCTCTAGATACTCCTGTACTATCCTCTCCAGTCGTTCACTATGTGTCAGACTTGTACTTAGTTCTGCCGGTGGATGGGTCGCTGTAAAAAATTTGCCAAACAACTCTGAGAAATTAACTCTGACAGACTGCTGCTGCTAATGTCTCTACACTGATGTATTGCTGTCACTCGGGTTGGAAGAGTAGATCTGTGATGCATACTGTGTCCCCCACTGCTGTGCTGGGGAAAACCAATCCTAAGATTGCCTACCAGCTTTTTTTGATACTCCAGCATGTGTGATACTCCAGCATGCGTGTGTCTGTGTCCAAGGCGGGAAGCATCTGGCTAAATTTACTCCCAAGAGTGCGCAATTCTTGGACTCATCGCTAATGCAAATCCTAACGATACAGGCATCTTGTTGCAGATAGTACAGCAAGAAGGTGCTCATGTGTCTGACGCATCCATGAGACTGAAGTCCTTTTGTGTTGGTAGTGGTGTAAAAATTGAGCTACTTTCCTCCGTAGATGACCAGAATAGTGATGCTTATTACAGCATCGCCAGCGCTATCTTAGCCATTTTGAAATTGTGCTAAGGATGCAAAGGTTCTTGATCTGTGCCTACTCTGCAAGTGTAATTTGTACCACATTCAGCTTGCTTTTGGGTCACTGTATGCATTATTACATACTGCGCTAGAGCTTGTCGCAGCTGCCCCAGTCGCTGCAACATGAGCAGAGTGGTATTCCACCGTGTCGGAACATTGCATAACAAAAGGTTAACCGGTTGTTTGAAAGACCTGTAGCGATGCTAGTCGATGAACCGCGGGTGAGACTGGAGAAAGGGCACACAGAGCGATTGTGAAGCATCTCATCCAGACCAGGATAGTGGTGTAGGAATTGCTGGACAACCATGTTGAGGATGTGAGCTATGCAAGACACGTATGTAAGTTTGTTTGCCCTGGCGTAGGGCCGTTACCAGGTTTGTGACATTGCACATGGCATTCCCTGTCTCCAGGTTTGGCCATTGCTGAAACTCTGCCTGCATAGCTGTCCTCAACTCTTCAGCTGTGTGACTCCTATCTCTAAGGCATTTTAATTTTATATACAGAATAATACAGATACTGAGAATTACACCCAGCATACTGGACAGGAGAAGTGGCACTGTGCAGTGTATACATACAGACTAATACAGATATTGATGATTACACCAGTGTACATTGCCGAAAAACTTGTCCCCAAGGGCCTTAGACTGAACATCATACCTGCCAACAGGTCAAGGACCCCAGACTCCTAGAGAAGTGGGAAGCAGAATCTATCAGCAGCTCCCTGAGATTTATGAAAATCCTTTTGGATGAGGAAAAATCCTCCTTTGAAGAAACCTCTAAAAAATTAACAGAACTGACGGAGGAAGTCAGAAAGCATAAAGACGACCCTGACTTTGGGAGACGTGAGGCAACCCTAGAACATAGTGTTGGCCGTCTACAGTCGTTTATAAAAGAACGTAAACACAAGCAATATATCAGGGACTCCCTCGAGTTCAGAGAGAAGAGGGCTTACCTCTTCATCCAAAGAGGGGACAGGGATATAGGTAACACCGATATCTCTGACACAGATCAATCAGAAAAGGAGGAGGGGGCCCGTGGGGGACAAGCGAAGGCTCCCCTACCAAAGAGGAACCCCAAGAGCAGGAAATGGAGGAAGAAAGGGGGGAAAGGCCGGGGGAGAGAGGCAGGGGAGATCCAGAGGAATCAGAACCCACAGACGGGGATGCAAGCCCGGGGAGACCGAATGCGGGAGCTGGGTTCTCTATACGCTTTGCATCTGGACCATCGCTGTTGGGGTCTTACGTAACGGCTCCGCCTTTTTTAGGGAGGGATCCGTACCTCCTAAAAGATGGAGGAGCCAGACGAAAGACGTAGACCGAAACAGGGTCATCAATTTGACTGATCACCCCCTCACAGACTTAGAACTAAATGTACTTATAAAGGGCTTATCATTCGTCCCTACAAATCACTATGACGAGTTCGAATGGGTTAAGGATCTTAACCTGTTTGCCAGAAAATTAAAGTGGAAAAGGTTTTTTAGGCTGAACGACGAGGAAAAAAGCCGACAATTGGGAGTTGAGGAGGAGGATATGGCCACCTTTTCCGATCTCAGGGACCTGGCAAGGAGTCAACAGAGAGAAGTTGGGAAGGTCCATTTACGACTGTAGACCCCCGAGCAAGAAAATGCCACCTAATAGTGATCTCACCAGTGTAGACATTTTCACCAGCCTAGTTTCACGTGATCTGAAAGAACTAGGTAAGACCAAAAAACCGGTATACTATTCGAACCTCACACATGAGGAGAGACGCACTCTGAATGATCTAACGAGAAATGATCAAATCATATTGAAACCGGCCGATAAAGGCGGAAATCTTGTTATGATGAATCACAAACAATACAAACAGATGTGTCATAGTATACTGGATGATGAAACGACCTATACTAGGCTGTCGGGAGATCCTACTCTGGCTTTTCAAGCCGAGTTGGGGGTCATTTTGCAAGAGGGTTTTGAGAGAGGTGTTATCTCATACAGTAAGAGGGCATTTATGTACAATCAACATCCAATGATAGCTGTGTTCTATGCTCTCCCAAAGATACACAAGGGTCTATCACCACTGCGAGGACGTCCCATAGTCTCTGGAGTAGGATCTATTACCCAGAACTGTGGGATCTACCTCGATAAGGTCCTGAGGGGATTTGTGACCAGCTTACCCTCATCATGTCAGGGACACACTGGACCTGATAAGTAAGTTGGACGGTGTCTCGGTGGGTGATGATGTACAGTTAGCCTCCATCGATGTGGAGGCGCTGTACAGCAGCATCCCCCACGAGAAGGGCCTACAGGCGGTGGAGCACTACCTAAAGACCCGAGGGAGACAGTATATGGAACACAGTTCATTCACCCTTTCACTGCTTAATTACGTCCTGACCCATAATTTCTTTCTATTCGACGGAAGGTTCTACCACCAGTCCAGGGGCACAGCGATGGGGAGTTCTTGTGCCCCAAGTTACGCTAATTTGCTCCTGGGCTGGTGGGAGGATACTGTCGTCTTCACAGAAGAAGCTTCGGCTTGGTGGAGTCCCCAGATACTATTCTGGGGTAGATATATTGACGACATCATGATCCTGTGGAAGGGCGACAGTGATACATTCAGGAACTTTGTCGACAGTCTGAATATAAACACCTTGGGTCTGAGATTCACCTCTGAAGTCCATTCGGACTCTCTCAATTTTCTAGACGTCACCATCTATAAGGACGGGTGTGGTGGGTTGCAGACGACCATCTTTCGCAAACCCACGGCCACCAATGACCTATTAAGGTGGGACAGCCACCACCCCAGAAGTCTCAGGAGGGGAATACCTAAAGGCCAATACTTGAGGGCGAGACGAAACTGCTCAGACATCAGCAGGTTTCATTTGGAGGCAAGGGACATGCAAAATCGTTTCCTTAGCAAAGGGTATCCATCATATATCCTGAAGGAGGCTTTCAAGTATGCGGCAGGGAGTAACAGGGAAACCCTCCTGAGACCTAAAGAGAAGCCAGACCCCCAAGATACTGTTAGGATGATTGGGACATATGACGATCGGTATAAGGAAGTGCGAGCCATCTTTGAGAGACACTGGGGGATACTCCAGTCTGATAAGGAGGTGGCCCCGTTTGTCCCTTTGAGACCATCAATCACCTACAGGAGAGGGAGGTCACTGAGAGACCCGTTGGTCCATAGCCAGTACTGTCCACCAAAAAAACAGGGCACGTGGCTGGATAGACGACAATGTGGCACCTTCAGATGCGGCAAGTGTATCTTCTGTAAATTTGTAAAGAGATCAGACACTTTCCAGAGTAGTACGACAGGTGAAAAGTTCACCTGTAGACACTTTGGGAACTGCAGAACAGAGGGTGTAGTGTATCTATTCCAGTGCTCCTGCCCCATGGATTATGTGGGAAAAACCAAGAGGCCCCTCAAGAAACGGATAGGGGAACATCTGGGGGACATTCTACACTCAAGGGATACCCATCTCACGTCATGTGAGAGATATCCATGGGGGGGATGTAGGGTGCTTTAGCTTCCAAATCATGGAGGTGGTGGACAAACCGGCTAGAGGGGGCAACTGGCATAAGACCATCCTGAAGAAGGAGACAAGGTGGATCTATAGGATGGGGTCGGTGGGTGGACAAGGCCTGAATGAACAACTAACCTTTACCCCTTTCTTATAGGGGTGTTTGGGTGACTAGGGAGGGGGTCCCTGCCCCAGCTCCATCCTTGAGTAACTAATGTTATGTGGTCTAGATTATCAGTACAATGAACCTGCTCGATGGTCCATTGATCCATAATAAGATATATGACCATGAGCGACGAGGATGTCATTATTATATGACATAAGCATCAGTAAAACAACATCTTTATATATGCATACGAACTAAAAAGCGGCTTAATGTCGCCTATCCAGTATGATGATCTCCGTGCACACTCACTGTCTAGTCCCTGGGGAATTATACCCCCGATATTGTGATGTGGGACATTATGTCTGATATGGGGTGTTGTTGTTATGTCCGGGTTATTAACTCTCTCTTACCGCCAGTGATCCAGTATCGTTTCTTCCCCTGACCCCCCTTCCCCTATCTATCCCCTTTCCCCCCCCCCCCCCTCTCTTCCGTCAATCCTCATGTTTGCGAACCGCTGATAATAGGGTTCCTCTCCATACATTCCTTTGCAGGGCTCCCTCCTGGTGCGATTGGCCAGGAGGTAGGATGAATATCTGCACGGTACCTAGTCCGTGCCTGGTGTCCCCCCCCCCCCCTTAGGATCATAGGTGTACTCTGAACTTTGCCTGTAGTTTGATATCTTATTTCGGCAGGCAGAGATCATGTATCAACATGTGTGGTATTAATTTTACACATGTGGAACTAATTAGTATAGACCTATTTCCCGGGGGACACAGTTCATGTCCGCACACTCCCGGTTCGGGAAGGACTTTGGAGATGGACGTGGCCATATGACTGGGTACTAGTGATGCATTTCCTGCCCTTAGTTGTAAACAATGTAATGTATTGGATGAGAGTGCGGTCATGTGATCGGGTGCCTGTGATGCACTTCCATCCTTGAGGGAGGAAAAAAAAAAAAGAAAAAAAAAAGGGGAAGTAGTGGAGATATTGGATGCACACGCTGGACATGGGGGAAGATTGAGAGGTGCGGACATTTGTTCATTGGCCAGCAACACCAAGGTTATGGTAATCAGACATAATGAGGGGGTCGGCGTGGTGACCCACTGACTCCGCCCCCTAATTAATCATCACAGGTAAGGAGTGTATAAAAGGCAGGGATTCAGGCACGTGTGGGCCGCCATTTACTATACTGAAGGGGAGAAGGAGGATCATCATCTCCTTCAACCTGGGCGACCCAGGGCACAGACCGGTGCCCGGTGCTGCGGAGGATCACTCCTGAGGAACCCGCCGACGAGAACTACGGTGGGGGAAACGCGTAGAGTGAAGGACGCGGCATCATCATGCTAAGCTAAGTGACTAGTGGCTAGCTACATTGGGTATTACACCCCTGCCTTACAGGTGCCCTCAGTGGCACGGTTGTTGTCTTATATGTCCTACATGCTATGGTCTGGGCCAGGTTTTGGTCTCTGACAGTGTTTTTATGTACATATCTTATGGGTGTGTGTTGGTTATAGGTAAAGTGTGACATATATCTCATCTGAGATTTGGTTTATTGCCAACCATTGTTGGTATTGGAAAATAGGTCACCACACTAACACGCCTCTATACACACACCCTGTGATAGAGGGGGTCCCTATCACAAGAAACAGATTTTTTTGTACAAACACGTCCTATGTGGCTTTTTCCACTGAGTAACGGGGATTGACCCAGACTCTGCTAGTAGGACTTCTTTTTGCACTTCCATGACACATATACGAGACAAATAGGTCTTTAGGTTAGTGTGAAATTGTGAGACCCATAACCCCTCACCCTAGTGTGCAATCAGGGTTAGGAGGGGCAGTCGCCGTGGTATGGGGACACCAGAAGAATTTTACGTGTCTAAAACTCCATTGCAAGGCAGGGTGAGATAGGGAGAGTATAGGGACAGCGTTCCCACTTCCCTAGATCCCCTTGGTAAGGTTTGGATTACATAAACCGCATCACAGGAACTATAGGTTTCTTTTTAACAAAATCAAATAAAAGTTATATTTTAGAAATTAATCCTCTTTGATATATGCATTACAAAACCTCCAAGGCGTGACTGGCGAGCTGAGGTCACTCCCCCATTTTTGAAACCCAAAATGCAAAAGGGTCCAAATCTTCCTGATGGCATGAATATTGAGCTCTAGATACTCCTGTACGATCCTCTCCAGTTGTTCACTATGTGTCAGACTTGTACTTAGTTCTGCCGGTGGATGGGTCGCTGTAAAAAATTTGCCAAACAACTCTGAGAAATTAACTCTGACAGACTGCTGCTACTAATGTCTCTACACTGATGTATTGCTGTCACTCGGGTTTGGAAGAGTAGATCTGTGATGCATACGTGTCCCCCACTGCTGTGCTGGGGAAAACAATCCTAAGATTGCCTACCAGCTTTTTTTGATACTCCAGCATGTGTGATACTCCAGCATGCGTGTGTCTGTGTCCAAGGCGGGAAGCATCTGGCTAAATTTACTCCCAAGAGTGCGGCAATTCTAGGACTCATCGCTAATGCAAATCCTAACGATACAGGCATCTTGTTGCAGATAGTACAGCAAGAAGGTGCTCATGTGTCTGACGCATCCATGAGACTGAAGTCCTTTTGTGTTGGTAGTGGTGTAAAAATTGAGCTACTTTCCTCCGTAGATGACCAGAATAGTGATGCTTATTACAGCATCGCCAGCGCTATCTTAGCCATTTTGAAATTGTGCTAAGGATGCAAAGGTTCTTGATCTGTGCCTACTCTGCAAGTGTAATTTGTACCACATTCAGCTTGCTTTTGGGTCACTGTATGCATTATTACATACTGCGCTAGAGCTTGTCGCAGCTGCCCCAGTCGCTGCAACATGAGCAGAGTGGTATTCCACCGTGTCGGAACATTGCATAACAAAAGGTTAACCGGTTGTTTGAAAGACCTGTAGCGATGCTAGTCGATGAACCGCGGGGTGAGACTGGCGAAAGGGCACACAGAGCGATTGTGAAGCATCTCATCCAGACCAGGATAGTGGTGTAGGAATTGCTGGACAACCATGTTGAGGATGTGAGCTCTGCAAGACACGTATGTAAGTTTGTTTGCCCTGGCGTAGGGCCGTTACCAGGTTTGTGACATTGCACATGGCATTCCCTGTCTCCAGGTTTGGCCATTGCTGAAACTCTGCCTGCATAGCTGTCCTCAACTCTGCAGCTGTGTGACTCCTATCTCTAAGGCATTTTAATTTTATATACAGAATAATACAGATACTGAGAATTACACCCAGCATACAGGACAGGAGAAGTGGCACTGTGCAGTGTATCATACAGACTAATACAGATATTGATGATTACACCAGTGTACAGGACAAGAGAAGTGATACTGTTCAGTGTATTAATACAAAATAAAACATATTGGGAATTACACCAGTACGCAGGCTGGGAGAAGTGGTATGGTACTGTGTGTGTGGTGTGTTGTGTGGTGTGTGATGTATATGTTTGTATAAAAATATATAGATAATAGATATTCTAGCTGGTGCCGATGCAGATGCATCGGGATGTAGAAAGCGAGTCTTGATCCATCGCTGCGTGCCATGTTCGGTTATCCATGCCACTGATCGCGAGCGGACTCAAAGGCAAAAACATTCGTTTATAATAGATATATTATATATAATAGATAGATAGAGATATATATATATATAATATATATATATATATATATATATATATTCAGAATGATACAGGTACTGAGGATTATACCAGTATACAGAACAAGAGAAATGGTAGTGTGTATACACAGAATAATACAGTTACTGAGGATTACACTCAGTATACAGGTGAGGAGGAATGTTACTGTGCAGTGTATATATACAGAATAAACTGATATTAGGGATTATACCCTGTGTAGAGGATAGGGGAAGTGGTACTGTGCAGTGTGTGTATGTTATATGTGTATATATATATATATATATATATATATATATAACACATAACACACAATAATACAGATACTGAGAAATACATCCAGTATACAGGACAGAAGAACAGGTGCTGTGCGGTGTATATAATGTATATAATCCTCAGTATCTGTATTATTCTGTATATATATACAGAGAGAAGAGAGCAAGTATAATATGTGTGTGTGCGATCACTATCGCAACCGCGGCCCCTGCACGCTTGAGGATTCTTTAAAGGGACACTGGGCTATCTAGTATTAATAGGCACTGTCCCATTATGCAGCTCAAGGCTGCGGCTCTCCAGGCATTAGCCTGGCCGGGCAGATGGCCAGTTCGGGTCTGGCGAAGTCTCCCTCAATATACTTGCAAGGCAGTGTTCCCCTAGTCTTTCTAATAAAATGAAAGATGGAAAAAAAATCCTGTCACGTATGGGCTGCCTTATGCACATAAGTGTTGCTGTGGTTAAACTGAGCCTTTTTCCCCACATTCAGTGTGGCTCTGCAGGTGGAGGTTGCTGAATGTTTTGTTTGGTAGATGTGACTCATGGATCAGGTGAGCTGAGGGGCGTGTCTGAGTTGTCTGCTCTCCACCCCTGACCATGAATAGGTTAGCTTCCATCTACCTGATGTCGCTGATTCAGCTCACTCCTGTTCTGTGACCTGTAGAGTGCAGACGTTGATCCGAAACTGCTGCTTTCCTCTCCATAGGAGGTTGTTGGGTTCCGTGGTCCGTGAGTGGAGGTAGGGGCTTTGTGCCTAGGGCTTCTCAGGAGCTTCAGCGATTTAGGGTGGTGGCTCAGACCTCCTCACCTTTAGAGGCACCACAGAGAACAGGGTGAGCCAGGAGGATCAGGGTCAGAGTAAGCTTCCCTTACTCCCTACATCCATCTCCATCCTGCTTCTTGTTACCCTGGCCTCCCAAGCATGACAAAGACCCACCAGAATAGACAGTAGTCAGATATGCAGTTCTGACAACTGTGGCATTATCCCAGCCCAGGATCTGAGACTGCCAAGTGCCCCCTGCCCCCTACTCACCCCTCCCCACCCAGTATTAAAATTGTTATTAGCCAGGCTTTGATCAGAATCTCCATAGGAAAAATAAGAAGTGTTTGGTTTGTGAGAGCTGAGGAGAGTTGTGAACAAGAAACACCACATAATGCAGAATAATACTGATGGTGTAATTCATTACCTAGTATAGGGGGTGGTGAACCTGTTTCCTGACAGGGGCCATTTGGAAATTTCTACCATCCTTTGGGGACTGTACAAAATTATCACCTTGAAAATTACCCAGCTATATTTGGTGAAACAATTACCTCACTCTACTGTGGCAGCTGGAGCTACTTCTCTTTGGTTTGGCTGTGATGTTAGTGGTGGTGTTTCCCACAGCTAATTTTACAATATAGGAGTTGTGGAAACCAAACAAGTTAAGGCTGCCTTCACATTTGCGTATGTGAACGCAGCTTATGCTGCGTTCCCATACGCATTCAAACGCATGCGTACTGCGTTCCTATGTTTAACATAGGAACGCATAGTGCCTGCGTTTGGCAGCGTTTGCTGCGTTCGGGTGCGGATGCGGACGATATCTGCTCCTTCCGGTGTCCCGCGTCCGCACCCGGGACGCAGCATGTCGCGTCCCTGGTGCAGGCGAGAATGTGTGATTTGTGCGCAGGCATCCGCATGCGCACAGATCACTAATGGCGGGCAATGAGAGCGCACGGCGGTCTGCAAGCATCTGCAGTACGCCATGCGCTCCATTATAAACATAGAGGCCGCGGTCTGCATGCAGATGCTTGCAGATGCATCTGCAAAACGCTGCAGATGCATCTGCAAGTCTGAAGGCAGCCTAAATCCTTCAAGGAGAGGCACAAACAATATTGCACAGAAATTATATATATATATATATATATATATATATATATATATATAATATATATATAGCATCACTTGGAATCAGAAAGGGGTATGAGGTAGTAATGAGCAAAAAAAGATGAAAAGTACCCCTGAATGTGTTTATAGTGTCTCAGGTAAAAGTGCAATGTGTAGTGTAAAAATGGCAATGACCCCAGAGGAAAAAAAATATGCTAGTGAGCACTAACTAGACTTTGAGGAATGCATGACACCCTGCACAGGGAAAGAAATACAATACCCCAATTGGCATACAATGGAGGCTGGTAAGTAGGGCCCGATGCATATCATCACGGAAGGTGGCTTCGTCAGGAGCAGGTGCCCATTTGATCAGCATGCTGTGTTTCAGTACAATGAAAATTAATGAATTCAAACAGTGAATTATCGGTGACACATGGACCGCTCACTGATGCTGAAAGTGATATCCAGCGCATATGCAGTAAGACAGGCACATTAGATAAATATAGCGCATGTATTAGAGAAGGAAATCATAATATAGGCTGCACATGTGCAATAGCTAGCGTGACGCATAACAGACGATGCCTGCACGGCATGGATCCGCTATATAAAGCATAGATATAGAAGTAGGCATCACAATATGATGCATATACAAAGAAAGCACCATGTTAATCATCATGAAAATCAGAAAGCAAAATATGAATGCATGGCATAAATGCCTGTGTGTTGATAAAGCACTGTCGTAATATGGATGGGATAGGCAAAAACAACATGGTAATAAAGAGGACTGATGGAAGGCCTGTTAATTAAACAATAGTAGACCATTATACATTTTTATATTTCATATCCTATGTGGCATGTGTGCCAGAGAGGGCATGTAGAGCCCTCACTGCTGGCACGCGGTGTCGCCTCAGCCTTACCAGCACTTTGAACTGCTAGTGCAATGAGACAATACTGCAAGGGGACCAGGATAGGAAAACACTGAAAGCGAACAAGGATTAGGCATTACAGCAAGGGGACCAGGATGGGACAATTCTGCAAGGGGACAATAATGGGACATTACTGCAAGGGGACCAGGATGGGACAATTCTGCAAGGGGACCCGTATGGGGCAAATAACTGCAAGGAGAGGGTCAGGATGGAGCACATTACTAGAAGGAGAGGATCAGGATGAATCACATTACTAGAAGGAGAGGGTCAGGAGGGAGCACATTACTAGAAGGAGAGGGTCAGGAGGGAGCACATTACTAGAAGGAAAGGATCAGGAATGGAGCACAGTACTAGAATGAGAGGATCAGGATGGAGCACATTACTAAAAGGAAAGGATCAGGATGGAGGATATTACTAGAAGGACATGATCAGGACGGAGTACATTACTGGAAGGAGAGGATCAGGATGGAGCACATTGCTAGAAGGAGAGGATCAGGATGAGGCACATTATTACAAGGAGAGGATCAGGATGGAGCACATTACTAAAAGGAGAGGATAGGGATGGGGCACATTTCTACAAGGAGAGGGTCAGAATGGAGTACATTACTGGAAGGCGAGGATCAGGATGGAGCAGATAACTAAAAGGAGAGGATCTGGATGGTACATTACTAGAAAGAGAGGATCAGGCTGGGGCATTACTACAAGGGGAGAGTCAGCATGGGGCACATTACTAAAAGAAGAGGGTCAAAATGGTGACATTACTAAAAGGAGAGGATGAGGATGGAGCACATTACTAGAAGGAGAGGATCACAATGTGGCACATGGCTACAAGGAGAGTGTCATGATGGAGCATTTAACTAAAAAAAGAGGGTCAGGATGCAGGAAATTACTGGAAGCAGAGGATCAGGATGGAACACATTACTAGAAGGAGAAGATCAGGATTGAACAGATTACTAAAAGGAGAAGATCAGGATGGAGCAGATTACTAAAAGAGGAGGATCAGGATTGGTCATTATTACAAGGAGAGGATCAGGATGGGGTGACATTACTACAAGGAGAGGATCAGGATGGTGATATTACTAGGAGAGGATCAGTAATGGAGTGCATTACAAGAAGGAGAGGATCAGGATGGAGCACATTACTAGGAGGAGAGGATCAGGATGGAGCGCACTACTAGAAGTAGAAGATCAGGATGGAGCACATTACTAGAAAGAGAGGATCAGGATGTCGCACATTACTAAAAGGAAAAGATCAGGACGTGGCACATTTCTACAAGGAGAGGGTCAGAATGGAGTACATAACTGGAAGGCAAGGATCATGATGGAGCACATTATTACAAGTAGAGAGTCAGCATTGGGCACATTACTACAAGGAGAGGGTTAGAATAGGGCACATTACTACAAGGAGAGGATCAGGATGGAGCACATTACTAGTAGGAGAGAATCACGATGAGGCACATGGCTACAAGAAGAGATCATGATGGAGCATATAACTAAAAGGAGAGGGTCAGGATGGAGCAAATTACTGGAAGGAGAGGATCAGGATGGAGCAGATTACTAAAAGGAGAGGATCAGTATGGAGCACATTACTAGAAGTAGAGGATCAGGATGAAGAAGATAACAAACTAAGATCAAAGGCATTGGACAGAAAGATGACAAACAAGAAGGACAGGATCAGGATGGAGCACATTAACTAGAAGGAGAGGGATCAGGATGGAGCAAAATTACTAAAAGGAGAGGATCAGGATGGAGCAGATTACTAAAAGGAAAGGATCAGATGGAGCAGATTATAGAAGCGAGGATCAGGATGGAGCAAATAACAAACTAAGATCAGGAATGGAAAAGATAACTAAAAGGAAGAATCAGGATGGAGCACATTACTAGAAGGAGAGGATCAGGATGAAGACAAATTACTAAAAGGAGAGGATCAGGATGGAGCAGATTACTAAAGAGAAGGATCAGGTGGAACAGATTAGTAAAGGAGAGGATCACGATGGAGCAATTACTAAAATGAGAGGCTCACGAAGAGCATATTACTAAAGGACAGAATCAGGATGGAGCACATCACTAGAAGGAGAGGATCAGGATGAGCAGATACAAAGGAAGATGATGATGCACATACTAAAGGAGAGGGTCATGGTGGAGCACATTACTAGAAGGAGAGGATCAGATGGAGCACATTACTACAAGGAGAGGATCGAAGAGCACATACTGAAGATCACATGGAGCACCCCTAGAAGGAGAGTCAGGGCTCGGGAGCACAATTGCTAGAAGGAGAGGATCACGATGAGAGCAATTACTACAATGAGAGGATCACGATAGAGCACATTACTAGGACAGAATCAGGATGGAGCACACCACTAGAAGGACAGGATCAGGATGGAGCAGATAACTAAAAGGAGAGGATCAGGATGGAGCAGATTACTACAAGGTGTAGGTCAGGATGGAGCACATTACTAGAAGGAGAGGATCAGGATGAAGCAGATTACTAAAAGGAGAGGAGCAGGATGAAGCACATTACCAGAAGGAGAGGGTCGGGCTGGAGCACATTACTAGAAGGAGAGGGTTAGAATAGGGCACATTACTACAAGGAGAGGATCAGGATGAGCACATTACTAGTAGGAGAGAATCACGATGAGGCACATGGCTACAAGAAGAGATCATTGAGTATAAAGGAGAGGTCAGTATAACTAAAATTGGAAGAGGGATCAGGATGGAGCAAATTACTAAAAGGAAGGATCAGGATGGAGCAATTACTAGGAGTAGAGGATCAGGATGGAGCACATTACTACAATGAGAGGATCACGATAGAGCAATTACTAGAACAGAATCAGGATGGAGCACACCACTAGAAGGATTGGATCAGGATGGAGCAGATAACTAAAAGGAGAGGATCAGGATGGAGCAGATTACTACAAGGAGAAGGTCAGGATGGAGGACATTACTAGAAAGAGAGGATCAGGATGGGGCACATAGCTACAAGAAGAGGGTCATGATGGAGCACATTACTAGAAGGAGAGGATCACGATGGAGCACATTACTACAATGAGAGGATCACGATAGAGCACATTACTAGGACAGAATCAGGATGGAACACACCACTAGAAGGATTGGATCAGGATGGAGCAGATAACTAAAAGGAGAGGATCAGGATGGAGCAGATTACTACAAGGAGAAGGTCAGGATGGAGGACATTACTAGAAAGAGAGGATCAGGATGGGGCACATGGCTACAAGAAGAGGGTCATGATGGAGCACATAATTAAGAGGACCTGTCACGCCCCCCCCCCCCCTTCCCGGATGTGAATCTAAGCCCGGCACTCAATGCAGCATGTCTGCTGCATTCAGGCAAGGAGTCCCCCATGGCTCTGTGAGGCTGCTGCCCTGATATATAGGCTTATAAATACTTACAGTAATTTTCCATGGAGGCGGGCCCTTGTCCTTGAGGCAGCCATCAAATCGCCCCCTGCGCTTCTGTACCGCTCATGTCCTCACCACCTCCGCTCATGCCATTTGAAATACTCACTCTGCGCGTCCTTGTGTGGGTGATGCAAGCGTAGTGCGAGGTTGAGGTGCATGCCCCGCCTCCCACTATGACGTCCTCTCATTTCCCCGCCCTGCTCCATAACACAACATTGAGCAGGGCTTGCAACAGCTTGCAGCGAAAGGTCTAAGCGATTGACCAAGAAGTGAAATTGCTGCAACACTAAACATAATAGGAATGTGGAAAAGCTAATGGCTACTGACTACAATGAAACACAGGGCTATATGTACAGCTAAAAGGGGATATATGAAATGGGATCACAGTAAATACTGTACTAGAAAAAAGAAAAGAGAGACTTAGCTTCAACATTGGCGCCACTGTGGAAGAGCCCAGTAACTACGACAAAGTGCTCTCATCTTACCGGGTCCTATGCTAACACTCTATGCTGTATACTACTGCTTGGATGAATTTATAAGTGTGTGAATGCAGTTAAAATCAGCTGGGATGGTGTGTCCCAGGACCTAGGCTACAGCAAAATGGAGGGGCAGTTGTAGTTACAGGGCGGGGGAAGGGTGCACAGTCCAAAAAATGTCTAATATTATAAAGTGCAAGGACTGGCAACACCTAATGTTAGGTGGAAGCAAAAAAACTAATATATTACAAGAAGTGAAATTGCTGCAACACTAAACATAATAGGAATGTGGAAAAGCTAATGGCTACTGACTACAATGAAACACAGGGCTATATGTACAACTAAAAGGGGATATATGAAATGGGATCACAGTAAATACTGTACTAGAAAAAAGAAAAGAGAGACTTAGCTTCAACATTGGCGCCACTGTGCTTTGCTTGCACCTAACATTAGGTGTTGCCAGTCCTTGCACTTTATAATAAGCGATTGACCAAACCTACATGGAAGGTCAGAGAGAACTTAGAAACAGCCTAAAGTGAACTGCTTATCCACATAACATTATTTTGGCAAAGAGTGCTAAAACAAGTGACTATTTTATTTGTGCACAATGCTCACGAGTTACCACCAGAGGGAGTCCTTGAACAACTGTACTCAACATACCAATCTTAGGGTACTTTCACACTAGCGTTTTTTTTTAAATCGCGGCAGATATGGTGAAAAAAACGCATCTGCCGCGATTACCGCATACCGGCTGCACTTGCGGCACGGTTGCGGCACAGTTGCGGTAAGCCCCATACAATGCATATGCGGGCTTGCGGCAGGTGCGCAGGTGCGGCAAGTCGGTTTTGGCACTTGCGGCAGGTGCGGCCGCGAAAAAAACGTGGCATGTCCACATGCAACCTAACATGCCGGCAAGTCACTGCACTCCTGACAACTGTGAAGTTCCAGCCCTGCATGCAACCGAGATTGTTCACACCAAACCAGTTACTGGTTTAAACGCCTATGCCACTCCGTACCTTCCCACGTTCCTGAAACAAGAAGCTATGAACCACGCAACCAGCGTCGCTAAATCAGCGAATGTGCCCCCACGGTCATAAAGAACAGACATGTCCGACTTTGCGAGGTACATGATACGCTGAGAACTCATCAACACCAGCCTCGCAACATTCGACGACCAGCCCAAAAACTACAGAGGGTGGAAGTGTGCCTTTAAAACTGCAACAAGTGACCTTGGCATTACCGCTGCTGAAAAGCTGGACCTGCTAATCAGGTGGCTAGGTCCACTGTCTACAGAGAGAATCAAATGACTCAGATCTGTTTACATCAGCGACCCAACAACTGGTCTCGCAACCGCATGGGACAGACTAGAGAAAGGTTCCAGCAGTCCTGAAGCAATTGACGCATTCCTTAAACAACTATATGACTTTCCCAAAATATCCGCCAAGGATGCTTCAAACTACCAGGAACTCAGCGACTTGCTGTCTGAGCTCCAGCTGACCAAGAGTGTTCTGTCCTCTTCTGATGACTGCAAAGACCTAGCACTTGCAGAGCCTGAGGTCCTGGGTTCAATTCCCACCAAGGAGTTTGTATGTTCTCCCCGTGTTTGTGTGGGTTTCCCTCGGGCACTCCGGTTTCCTCCCACATTTGAAAGATATACTGATAGGATGTTTAGAGCCCCAATGGGGACAGTGTTGCAAATCTATGTAAAGTGCTATGGAATTAATAGTGCTATATAAATTAATATACAGTGCCTTGTGAAAGTATTTGGTCCCCTTGAACTTTTCAACCTTTTTCCACATTTAAAGCTTCAAACATATTATAAATTCTAATTTTTTTGTGCAGAATCAACAACAAGTGGGACACAACAGTGAAGTGGAACGAAATTTATTGGATATTTTAAACTTTTTAAATAAAATTAAAAATGTGCGGCGTGCAATGTTATTCGGCCCACTTGAGTTAATACTTTGTAGCGCCATCTTTTGCTGTGATTACAGCTGCAAGTCGCTTGGGGCATGTCTCTATCAATTTTGCACATCGACAGACTAAAATTCTTGCCCATTCTTCCTTGCAAAACAGCTTGAGCTCAGTGAGGTTGGATAGAGAGTGGTTATGAACAGCAGTTTTCAGCTCTTTCCACAGATTCTCGATTGGATTCAGTTCTGGACTTTGACTTGGCCATTCTAACACCTGGATACGTTTATTTTTGGACCATTCCATTGTAGATTTTGCTTTATGTTTGGGATCATTGTCTTGTTGGAAGATTAATCTCCGTCCCAGTCTCAGGTCTTTTGCAGACTCCAACAGGTCTTCTTCCAGAATGGTCCTGTATTTGGCTCAATCCATCTTCCCATCAATTTTATCTATCTTCCCTGTCCCTGCTGAAGAAAAGCAGGCCCAAACCATGATGCTGCCACCACCATGTTTGACAGTGGGGATGGTGTTTTGAGGGTGATGAGCTGTGTTGCTTTTATGCCAAACATATCGTTTTGCATTGTGGCGAAAAAGTTCGATTTTGGTTTCATCTGACCTTATTCCACATGTTTGGTGTGTCTCCCAGGTGTCTTGTGGCAAACTTCATTTTTTATGGATATCTTTGAGAATTGGCTTTCTTCTTGCCACTCTTCCATAAAGGCCAGATTTGTGCAGTGTACGACTGATTGTTGTCCTATGGACAGACTCTCCCACCTCAGCTGTAGATCTCTGCAGTTCATCCAGAGTGATCATGGGCCTTTTGGCTGCATCTCTGATCAGTGGCTTGTTCGAGAGGAAAGTTTAGAGGGACCAGTGCTTTTTTTGCGCCGGTACGTGACGGTACGGCGTACCGGAAAATCTGAAGAGCGCACATATCATGATGTCTGACTGAGGGCCACCGCCACCTAAACCTGTGTGTGTAAGTAACTGTTTCCTCAGCGCCTGCGGTAATTATGGGGCAGGAGTGCAGGGCGGATCTCACCCTCAGTGTTTGCTGACTGCCGACACTGCAGATCAGCTCGGCGGTGACAAAAGTGATGACATCATCACTGAGCGCCTCGTCGTTTAGCGTCTACTAACCACATCCTCACTAAGGACTTTTGATTCCACATTAGAATTCACGATTCTGTTATGAGGTCACTTCATGGTCCTATCATCATCATATTGTGAACCTATTTGTTCACACGCTGGTAAAAAGGGAAACAGATCCCTCGGACCCTAAAAAGACCTCCCTTCTACATCCAGAACGTTGAATCGAATCATTTAATCCTCAAATGTGGGATCTATGTTTATCAGTGAGAACTTAGCTTGCCGAGTGCCATTTTTACCATGGTTGTCCTCTTGCCTTTCATAGTTTTATCTTGTATACTGCACCTATTTTTGAATATTTGGTTATTCTTGGGTATGATTCTCAATGGTCTGTGCATTTCACACTCTGGGATCATTTTGCACTCTAAAAAGGCAAGTCAGTATCAATCACTCCGCCTTCTGATGAGTCTGACAACATAACGTCGGACGAAACGCATAAAGATTGGAGAAGTACTGCATCCATCTTGAATTACTGAGGAAAAAGTGTGTGACGTCTCCTAAAAAAAAACACAATCGACTTATATTTGAGTTAAGTGGTACCAGGAGTGTTTTCCTCTTAGGAACCCTTTATTAGGTAAAGCAGGGTAAGATGAGGGATAGCCGACGTGGTATGGAGGCACCAAATACCGTAGGGTGAAAATCCCCCATTGCCAGGTAGGTGGAAACAAATGAGGGAAATTTAGGGTATGTGCCCACAGGACGTTTTTTAAGCAGTTCTGAACGCAGCAATACCTGAGGATCCTAGAGTCTTTGACAGGAGATTAGCCATGATCTTGTCTGCATTTTTTGCTCGTTTTATGTGCGTTTTTTGTGTGTTTTTACTGTGTTTTTTGATAGCTGCGTTTTTTCCATTGACTTTAGCAAAAATGCAGGAAAATAATTAACATGTCCATTCTTTCCCATCTACACCAAAAACGCAGGGATTTGACAGTGCTTGACACTTGCAAAACCAATGTGTGGGCACAGCGTTTCTTTGAAACACATTGGTTTTGCTGGGAATCAAAACTGCAGGAACAAATTAGCATACATTACCATAAAACAAATGGTTTTCTGCATGCAGAAACTGCAGCAAAAACGCACTGTGTGCACATACCCTAAGTCTCCCCTAGTATCACACACCCCTTCTTGGATTCAAAAGTTTGTCGTCTTTTGTGATGTCTTTTCTATGTGGGTCTATGACCTTTTCATTGAATTGTTAATAAAGTATTTTCTTTTAACAAAACTTAAAGTTAGTAACCCATAATTCCTTAGAAAACCTGATACATTACCTCCTAAAACATTAATATATTCTAAGTAAAAACACATACCCTGAGAAGTAAAAAATTTTTTGTAGTAATCTCTGCACACCGGTCATGGCTGCAGATGTTGTCGTGTCAGTGTGGGCCAGATGAAAAAGATGGGAAAAGTGACCAACTCCATCATAAAGAAGGTCACCTTGCAGGCTACCTAATATAACTGTACTGCAATCTCTTAATATGTTGTGCAGCACAGTTATCTAGCACTACATGGTGGTAATATTGGTGTTGCTCTTTCTAGAGTGATTTTTGTTTCAGCAGCAGTGCAGTCATCTGTGGAGGCTCTCCCATCTCCTCTCCATCCTGTCATTTTATTTTTGCACTGATCCATAGACTTAAATGGCTGAGTACGATCTGATTTATGGAAGCAAATCGTACATGCTGTGATTTTTTTTTTTCTTGGACCACTTGGTCCACAGGAAAAACAATAGGATTTGAGCACTGCCGCATTGGATAACATTGATCCAGCGCTTTGGTGGATCGCACTCTGACTGCACGACCTCTTAGGGTACCTTTACACGCCGCAACTTTTGGCGGCGATCGGAGGCAATATACCGTTCGCGTGCACATTTTTCATAGTTGCCTCCGAACGCCGAAGGCGCTTTTATACACCGCAATTTTACCCTCAACCTAAGGCGATGTGTTGCCCTGGAAGTTGCCGTAACCCTCGCCGCTTCACACGCCGCAATCCCTAAAAGGAATGTGGGCGTACATGGTTAGCGCCGCAAGAACGTAGGCGTGACAGACTGGTGTATTCCGTGCCCCAAACACGCTGATTGGACAACGCAATAGTGTTATGATTGGCCAGCCTGCGCAGGAAGGCTGGCTAATACATGAAGCCATTGCCATTGTGTAGTGTGAATGGACAGCTGTTCAAATATGGTGCCCTGTTAAGGGGACAGCCAATGGAAACACAGTAGCCACCACCAATCATCGCTGTCAGGGCACGGTCTCCAGTACGCTGTGGCACGCCTCCAGGAAATCAGTAGGCGACACAGATTCCATCCTTATCGCCCCTTCACACGCCAAAAGCCGGGAATTTCGCCTTCATGATTTCCTCTGATTTTGGAGCAGTGCTGTGAAATCGGAACCAGGCGCAACATTTTTTATCGCCGCCAAATTCCCCAATTACACGCTGCAATAATGAGGCAATTTCATGGCGATAGTGACGGGGCAACAGATTGCCGGTCAGATTTCTCACCGCAGTTGCGGTGTGTAAAAGCACCCTTAGGGTGCGACACGGAGGTTCTACACCCAGGTAAGGGGTTTACCCAGAGGTTTCACCCCACAGAGCTAAACCCCTAACTAAGCCTCTGCCTCACACAGTTCCATATCCAGAAAATATGTCACGGCTCTTGGAAAATGGTAACACAAGCAAAACAAAATTATTATTTTTTTTTTTTTAGAGATTCATGGATTTTTTTTTAATTACTTAAATATAATCCAAATCCTCTATGTGTTTGGTATCTGTGACCGTACTGACACGTACAATCGTATCGCCAGATCATTGTTACGGTAAAATGTATATTGTGAATAGAAAAACTATGGCGGCTTTGTCCTGTTTTTCGCTATTTTTCCTCACTTGGATTGTTTATCGGCTTTCCAGGACATCACATAATAACATTCAGAAGTTATTCCCGCAAAAGACAGAAAAATACACCCGTAATGGCTCCTGGCAGAAGGGTGGAAACAAAGCGCAAAAATGGAAAATCGCCCGCAGGGGAAGGTGTTAAACGCAATGTACAAAAAAACCCTTCAAAAATGAGTCCTGTCAGGAAAAGGGGAACAAGGCGGGAAACTGACAGGATCCTGGGGGCGAGGAGGAGACACAACACATGCCACATGTCCCTCCTGTGTCACCACAACACATGCCACATGTCCCTCCTGTGTCACCACAACACATGCTACATATCCCTCCTGTGTCACCACAACACATGCCACATGTCCCTCCTGTGTCACCACAACACATGCCACATATCCCTCCTGTGTCACCACAACACATGGCACATGTCCCTCCTGTGTCACCACAACACATGCTACATGTCCCTCCTGTGTCACCACAACACATGCCACATATCCCTCCTGTGTCACCACAACACATGCTACATGTCCCTCCTGTGTCACAACACATGCCACATGTCCCTCCTGTGTCACCACAACACATGCCACATATCCCTCCTGTGTCACCACAACACATGCCACATGTCCCTCCTGTGTCACCACAACACATGCCACATGTCCCTCCTGTGTCACCACAACACATGCTACATGTCCCTCCTGTGTCACCACAACACATGCCACATATCCCTCCTGTGTCACCACAACACATGCTACATGTCCCTCCTGTGTCACAACACATGCCACATGTCCCTCCTGTGTCACCACAACACATGCCACATATCCCTCCTGTGTCACCACAACACATGCCACATATCCCTCCTGTGTCACCACAATACATGCCACATGTCCCTCCTGTGTCACCACAACACATGCCACATGTCCCTCCTGTGTCACAACACATGCCACATGTCCCTCCTGTGTCACCACAACACATGCCACATGTCCCTCCTGTGTCACCACAACACATGCTACATGTCCCTCCTGTGTCACCACAACACATGCCACATGTCCCTCCTGTGTCACCACAACACATGCCACATGTCCCTCCTGTGTCACCACAACACATGCCACATGTCCCTCCTGTGTCACCACAACACATGCCACATGTCCCTCCTGTGTCACCACAACACATGTCACATGTCCCTCCTGTGTCACCACAACACATGCCACATGTCCCTCCTGTGTCACAACACCATGCCACATGTCCCTCCTGTGTCACCACAACACATGCCACATATCCCTCCTGTGTCACCACAACACATGCCACATATCCCTCCTGTGTCACCACAAACATGCCACATGTCCCTCCTGTGTCACCACAACACATGCCACATGTCCCTCCTGTGTCACCACAACACATGCCACATGTCCCTCCTGTGTCACCACAACACATGCCACATCCCTCCTGTGTCACCACAAACATGCCACATGTCCCTCCTGTGTCACCACAACACATGCCACATGTCCCTCCTGTGTCACCACAACACATGCCACATGTCCCTCCTGTGTCACCACAACACATGCCACATATCCCTCCTGTGTCACCACAACACATGCCACATTCCCTCCTGTGTCACAACACACTGCCACATGTCCCTCCTGTGTCACAAACACATGCCACATGTCCCTCCTGTGTCACCACAACACATGCCACATGTCCCTCCTGTGTCACCACAACACATGCCACATGTCCCTCCTGTGTCACCACAACACATGCTACATGTCCCTCCTGTGTCACCACAACACATGCCACATGTCCCTCCTGTGTCACCACAACACATGCCACATGTCCCTCCTGTGTCACCACAACACATGCCACATGTCCCTCCTGTGTCACCACCAACACATGCCACATGTCCCTCCTGTGTCACCACAACACATGCCACATGGTCCCTCCTGTGTCACCACAACACATGTCCCTCCTGTGTCACCACAACACATGCCACATGTCCCTCCTGTGTCACAACACATGCCACATGTCCCTCCTGTGTCACCACAACACATGCCACATATCCCTCCTGTGTCACCACAACACATGCCACATATCCCTCCTGTGTCACCACAATACATGCCACATGTCCCTCCTGTGTCACCACAACACATGCCACATGTCCCTCCTGTGTCACAACACATGCCACATGTCCCTCCTGTGTCACCACAACACATGCCACATGTCCCTCCTGTGTCACCACAACACATGCTACATGTCCCTCCTGTGTCACCACAACACATGCCACATGTCCCTCCTGTGTCACCACAACACATGCCACATGTCCCTCCTGTGTCACCACAACACATGTCCCTCCTGTGTCACCACAACACATGCCACATGTCCCTCCTGTGTCACAACACATGCCACATGTCCCTCCTGTGTCACCACAACACATGCCACATATCCCTCCTGTGTCACCACAACACATGCCACATATCCCTCCTGTGTCACCACAACACATGCCACATATCCCTCCTGTGTCACCACAATACATGCCACATGTCCCTCCTGTGTCACCACAACACATGCCACATGTCCCTCCTGTGTCACCACAACACATGCCACATGTCCCTCCTGTGTCACCACAACACATGCCACATATCCCTCCTGTGTCACCACAACACATGCTACATATCCCTCCTGTGTCGCCACCATAGACACAGCCCTGTTACGTCACAGCTCGGTGACACCGGCGGGGAGGCATATGATCACGTGACGCCGGAGCGCGCATGACGCCGAGTGCTGCCCCGGGAGCGCGCTCAGTGGGTTAGTTAGGAGCGGAAACTCTGGAGTGACAGAAGCGTCACCTGGACGGGCTCGGGGCTCGGAGCATGGCCTCCTACATGGAGGTGCTGGGACTCCCGGCGGACGAGGTGAGGCTCACGGGAATGTGCTGGGGGGAGCCGGGCGGCCTATGCTGGTGATGCTGGCAGGAGCTGGGCACAGAGGGGGCGCTGTCCTGTGGGCGATCATGTGGCCGCACAGGAGAACAAGTTATAGGAAAGCCCAAGTTCTCTGAAACATTTCAGTGCAGGGTGGATAGGTCTCACTGGCTGTGTGTCTCTGTCTGTGGCTCCTTTCTACCCCTACTGGTCAGGTGTATCGGGATGCCCTTACTTTCAGTGGGTGTGTTTGTGGGGTCCTTTCTGAATGACTACCCTGGCTGGCAGTATGTGTGGGTCCACCTGTTGGTGGTGTAGGTGCTGCCTGCTTTCTGCTAGCTGGTGGAGTGTGTGGGTTCTCGTGGTGGTGTGTGCAGGTGACATCAGCTGCCCCTGCTGGCAGGCTGAGTCTGGTGGGGTACGTATGTTCCCGGCTGCCCCTGCTGGCAGGCTGAGTCTGGCGGGGTACGTATGCTCCCGACTGCCCCTGCTGGCAGGCTGAGTCTGGCGCGGTACGTATGCTCCCGACTGCCCCTGCTGGCAGGCTGAGTCTGGCGGGGGTACGTATGCTCCCGACTGCCCCTGCTGGCAGGCTGAGTCTGGCGGGGGTACGTATGTTCCCGACTGCCCCTGCTGGCAGGCTAAGTCTGGCGGGGGTACGTATGTTCCCTACTGCCCCTGCTGGCAGGCTGAGTCTGGCGGGGGTACGTATGTTCCCGACTGCCCCTGCTGGCAGGCTGAGTCTGGCGGGGGTACGTATGTTCCCGACTGCCCCTGCTGGCAGGCTGAGTCTGGCGGGGGTACGTATGTTCCCGACTGCCCCTGCTGGCAGGCTGAGTCTGGCGGGGTACGTATGTTCCCGACTGCCCCTGCTGGCAGGCTGAGTCTGGCGGGGTACGTATGTTCCCGACTGCCCCTGCTGGCAGGCTGAGTCTGGCGGGGTACGTATGTTCCCGACTGCCCCTGCTGGCAGGCTGAGTCTGGCGGGGTACGTATGTTCCCGACTGCCCCAGCTGGCAGGCTGAGTCTGGCGGGGTACGTATTGTTCCCGGCTGCCCAAGCTGGCCGGCGGGGTGCGTATGTTCCCGGCTGCCCCTGCTGGCCAGCGGGGTGCGTATGTTCCCGGCTGCCCCTGCTGGCCAGCGGGGTGCGTATGTTCCCGGCTGCCCCTGCTGGCCGGCTGTGTCCAGCGGGGTGTGTATGTTCCCGGCTGGCCGTGTTGGCTGGCTGTGTCTGGTATGTGTGGGTGCGTTTTTCTGTCCCTTCAGGCAGGGTGTGTTTGCCCTCTCCCCTGGCAGCCTGTGGTCATCTGGTCCACATCATCTTACTTGCAGATCAGACACCATTTTAAATACCACTGGTTCCCTTCTTGTGGCGGAGTGTATATTCCATGTTCTATTGCTCTCCTGATGTTTGTTTTTAGTAAATATTTGTATTTTTCTGTAATACATAAATGTAACATATTTTCCTAGAATTTGACAATGCTCAATTGGAGGATTTTACTTGATAACTGGATGTCCCTGTGGCTCACCACACTGAGGGTACCTTTACACGCGGCTACATTTCTAGGGTGGCTACAGGTAACTTACAGGTTGCAGTGAAATCATGGAGACAAGGTTCTATCTTGTTGCTGTGTACAAATGGAATAATCTCTCCATGATTTCACTGCAACCAGTAAGTTACCTGTAGCCACCCTAGAAATGTAGCCGCGTGTAAAGGTACCCTGACTTCTAGTTTTTGGTTTCAAAGAGAACTTAGGATAAAAACAGAAGCAGAATCGCCTCTTCTTTCCCTCTCCCTTCTGACATCATCTTAAATAACTGCACGAATATGGACGATATTGCCAACGTAGCCCTGATCAATATCCGTACTGTGTTAAATACATCCCATTAATAAGGGCAATGGTAACACCTAGTTGAAAATGTATTAATCCTTTACAGGAATAATAATTGAGGTACTACACAACCCAAAAGCTATGACGGGAATGCTAACAGCTACTATTATTGCCAAGGATCTCATCCCCACTTGGACTTTGGAGCCTGTCTGGTCGTTTTGTTTGTCCTCACTTTTCTTGTCTGGTTCACAAGCTCCACAAATAAGGCCCTTTTCACATAGGCGGTTTTATAAAAATGCGGCACACCTGTGGCAAGCCCCATGCATTGTCTATGGGGCTTGCAGTCAGGTGCGGCAAGTGCGGTTCTGCCAGTTGCGGCACTTGCAGCTGACCGCGTTTTTTTCACGGCCCCAAGTGCCAGAACCACACTTGCCGCACCTGACCACAAGCCCCATAGACAATGCATGGGGCTTGCCGCAGGTGTGCCGCAAGTGCAGCCGTTAGGCGGCAGATGAGGTAATTCTGCCGCATCTGCCACATTTTTACAAAAACGCCTTTGTGAAAGGGGCCTAAGGCTGCTTTTACATCATGATTTTTGTTCATCCATGGCTATTCATTGTAAAATCAGATCCGTGCCTGTCTGTATGATTCTTGAAATACAAGAATTACCACGGATGTGCAAAAAACATGATCTGAAAGCAGCCTGAAGGTGCTTTCACTTTGCGATTTTGGAGGATCCGTGGATGTCCGTTGTAAAACGGACAGCTACGGATCCTATTTGGCCCCAATGTTATCCTATGGACACGTATCGGAATTGGCCTAATTGCCATCCGATTTTTGTCGGATCCGATTTGTGTCTGATTTTTTGCTGTGCCCAAAATCAGAGACTGCTCCGATTTTGGGCATAGCAAAAAATCAGACACAAACCAGATCCGACCCAATCCGCGGCCTTTAACCAGGGGGCCATTGGAGCACGGGTACGAGAAACAGGATCATTTCTCGGACCTGATTTTAGTGTATTGAGCATGCTCAGTACACTAAAACTGCTCCTAACCATCTAATTTCACTTCCGCAATGTATGTATACAGTCATATGAAAAAGTTTGGGCACCCCTCTTACTCTTACTCCCTTTTTTTTTGTTAAAAAATAATTTTTTGCAACAGCTATTTCAGCGTGATATATGTAATAACTGATGGACACAGTAAAATTTCAGGATTGAAATGAGGTTTATTGTACTAACCGAAAATGTGAAATATGCATTTTTTTCAAACTTTCACAGGTGCCAAAGTATGGGCACCCTTCTGATTTTCATGATTTGAATACTCCTAACTAATTTTTACTGACTTACTGAAGCACTAAATTGGTTTGGTAACCTCATTGAGCTTTGTACTTCATAGCCCGGTGTATCCAATCATGAGAAAAGCTATTTCAGGTGTCCACTGAGTAAGATTAAGAGGGGTGCCCAAACATTTTCATATGACTGCATGTAATACATTGCTTTTTTTAATTTCACTTTAGCAGTGTATGTAGATACACTGCTAAAGTGAAATTACACTGAGCAGAGCAGTTTTAGTGTACTGAGCAAAAATCGGATCCAGGAAACGATCCTGTTTTTTCCCTGATCCGAGCTCCATATGCCCCCATGTTATTTGAATCGGACAGCGTTGGATACAATTCTGTCCGATTATGTCTTCTGTGCCCTAAATCGGAGCAGTCTCCGATTTTGCGGATGTGAAAACAGTGGACACAATCGGATCCCTGCACACACGGATGGCCATAAAAGGGAACCTGTTGCCCCCTTTAGACATTTTAAACTGTGCCCACCATTTACACATGATGTAAATGGGGTTCTTATAACCCCTGTATGTGTCCAGACTGACCCCTCATACCTGTGAAAACAACTTTTAGGGTATGTGCACACAGGGAGGTTTAGGGCCGTTTTAGCAGCGGAAACCGCCGGTCGGTTTCCATCAGGTTTATGCAAATTTATGTTAATCCAAAAGCGGCTTTTGGATTAACATAGAAACCTATGGAAACCGACACCCGGTGTGCACACACCGGCGGTTTCCACATGCTCATCCGTTGCTAACCCGCTGGGTTCCCAGCGGGTTAGCAAAGAATGAGCATGTTCAATAATCCGGCCGGTTCTGCAGCGGCTGCAAGCAGAATCATGTCCTGCTTCCAGCCGCTGCAGAACCGACGCCACTAACCCGCTGTGCACCGCCGCACACCCGCCCGTCTTCCGCAGCACGGACCCGACAGGAAGCCGGTGGACGGCTCCGGAGCTTCCTGTCGGGTCCCGCCCAGCCGCCGCCGCCCCTAACCCGCCCCCGTGTGCACATAGCCTCAGGGTATGTGCACACTGGTAGTTTTACTGCAGGTTTAGCAGCGGAAACCGCCGGTCGGTTTCCATGAGTTTTATGTAAATTTATGTTAATCCAAAAGCGGCTTTTGGGTTAACATTAAAACCTATGGAAACCGACAGCCGCTGTGCACACACCGGTGGTTTCCACATGGTCATCTGTTGCTAAACCGCTGGGTTCCCAGCGGGTTAGCAACGAATGAGCATGTTCTATAAACCGGCCGGTTATGCAGCGGCTGCAAGCAGAATCATGTACTGCTTCCAGCCGCCGCAACACCGCCGGCGCTAACCCGCTGTGCACCCGCCCGTAGCCCGCCGCACACCCGCGGCACATACCCGCCAGGATGCCGGTGGACGGCTCCAGAGCTTCCTGGCGGGTCCGCCCAGCCGCCGCCGACACAAACCCGCCCACCAGTGTGCACATACCCTTATTGTGTCCAGCGGTGGCCTCCTATTGAGTCACGGAGGCTGGAATATGGTCAAGGTGGCTAAACCTCTCACCGGATGGAGAGGTGGGAAGTTTAAAACATGCAGGGCGGTGTTGCAGCCCGGAGGGGCGGCGAGGGGATTAGCGTCCGTGACTCAATAGGAGGACACCGCTGGACACAAAAGTTTTTTCACAGGTATGAGGGGTCAGTCTGGGCACATACAGGGGTTACTAGAACCCCATTTCCATCATGTGTAAGCTGGTGAGCACAGTTTTTAAAATGCCCGAAGGGGGTGACGGGTTTCCTTTAAGGACCAATCCATGCCATAGGGATACATGGGGGCAAATCTAATCCGTGGCTGTCCGTTTTACAATTGATAGCCACGGATCCCAAAAAATCGTGATGTGAAGGGGGCCCTACAGTCTGCCAGCTATAGTGACCTCTTCTGAAGTTAGCAACATTTAGGTGGTAAAAATAACATTCTTCTTTCCTGCCATGAGACTTTGCATTAATTCCTGAAAAGCAGCTGAAGAGTTAATAAACTACCTGACAGCGGTTTTGAGTATATATTGAGGATTTCAATCAATTTGGAATCTTTTTTTTTTTTTTTTGGTATATTGGAACCAAGATCACTTCAAAACTGAATAGGTACCTAAAAAAAAAGTTTTGTAACTTTATTTTAAAAATTGCTGTTACATTTTTAAACCTTCTAACATCCTAATAAAATAAAAGAACGTTTTACAGAAGGTGCCTATGTAAAGCAGACATGAGGGAAATGTTATTTAAAGGGAACCTGTTGGGTCATTTATGCCCCAAAATCACTGTGTCCCTGCAGTTTCCGAGTACTATTTTAATCATCCACATCTCACCTAATATTGTACTGTGAAAGTTGAGATAAATCATTTAGTAACTTACTATTTCTGATTGTAATTAGGCTCTTTCTAGATGTTTTGGCTGTTCTGCCTGTGACCATGTCCCTCCTCGCTCTGTAGTTATCACGCTCCAGTGGGCTTGATTACCTAATGTACAAGCATCCTCCCCATCTGAATTGTATGCGCTCCTTCCTGGTATGATGCGACAATTGTGTAATCTTCGGTCCTGTAGAACTAGTCATCGGCTCTCCTGACCTGGGCATGTCAGCTGCATAGATATACAGAAAGCTGTCACTCTCAGGTCAGGGGAGCTGTGGTTGGTCCGGTCAGTAGGATGCAATTCTCGCATGACTCAAGCTCTTGTGAAACTAGCCTGCAATAGATAACACTGGTCAACAGCATTTTTGGTGCCAAAGATATTTCATTGAATTTAGGGTAACTTTGGGGTGCTGATTCTGAATATGTCATCAGTTTTGCCAGATTGGCTCAAGTTTTTGAGATTTTTCGTAAAATGTGTAAAAAAAAAAAAGACATTTTTTGCTACACGCGCATTAACTTTATTGATATTGTCATGAATACAATAAATTTAACAAAGTAAATGTTGATTTTAGTTTATTTTAACTAGTTTTAGAAAGTAATCTTCAAAAATGAACAAGACATGAAAGATAGACATTTAATCGCTGGAAAAGCGCTTTTTATATGATTTCCTTCTATGTGAGCTATTGGGGCAGTCACGCTGTAGATTCCAGCAGTAATCAGCCATCATATGTCTGTCCCATCTGCCTTGGTACCTTTCCTCCATCACCATAATATCCTGATGAAATCTCTCCCCTTGTTCTTCGCTAAAATCTCCAAGGTTTTCTGGAAATCTGTCCAAGTGACTGTGAAGATAATGCAATTTAATGCTCATGTGTACACCCAGATTTCTAAATCTCAATAGCATGTTTTGTACCAGTTCTTCATAATTGTCTGCCTTTTGATTTCCCAAGAAGTTCTTCACTACCAACACAAAACTACACCATGCAGCAGCTTCAATGTCATTCATTTCCTTAGGAAAATTTGAATCTTTAATGAGTTTCCGAATTTGACGACCATCAAAGATTCCTGCCTTCAGTTTTTCGCTACTAAGACCAGGGAAAGATCTGCAGATGCACATGAAGCAATTACCTTCTTTGTCTAATGCCTTGATGAACTGCTTCATTAATCCTAACTTTATGTGAAGTGGTGGTAGAATGATTTTTTCCCTGTCCACCAAAGGTTCGTTCACTATGTTTGATGCTCCTACTGTCAAGGTGTCCCTTGGAGGCCAATTCAGTTTCTCCCAGTGCTGATGTTTTGCTCTACTATCCCACATGCAGATGAAGCAAGGATACTTTGTGTATCCACTTTGCTGTCCAAGTAAAAAGTTGACCATTTTTAAATCAACACATATCAGCCACGAATGTTCATGGTAGCACAGTTTCTCCAAGACCATTTTGACATTTTGGTATTGTTCTGCAAGTTTAGTTGAGTGAGCTACTGGAAGAGATGCACACTGATTGCCATTGTTCAACAAAACACATTTCAAACTCCTTTTAGAACTATCTATGAAAAGCCTCCAGTCTACAGGACGATATACTTGTAAACCCATTTGCAGCATCAGGCCAGGAATATCCTTACAATATACAAGTAGGTCATCTTCACAGAAAAATGGAAGAAGTGCTTCTTCTCTGGTCCTGTAAGATGTCATTTTAGTTCCAGGCGTCAGACAATTTTTTTCACTTAGCCTTGAAGCTAAAAGTTCGGATGCACTTTTTGAGAGGTTGAGGTCTCTTATTAGATCGTTGAGCTCTCCTTGGGTAAATTGCGTAGGTGTTCTGAAACTTCCTTCATATTCTAGTTCACTTCCAGAACTAATGCTTAGCTCCATACCCTGCATTTCATCAACATCATCATCAGGTGGGGGAAGGTCAGGTAACATGGTAAACACAGGTACAGGCACATCTTCACAATGAGGGACAGGCCTTCTTGCAGATTCCATGTTAGGATACTCCCATTTTCGTTTCTTATGCTTATTGAATCCTTGTACTTGCACTGCACAGAAATAACAGTCATCATGATGATTTTTTTGCTCTCTCCACACCATTGGAACACCAAATTTGAAGCTTGTTCTTTGTCCTTTGCTCCATTTTCGTAATAATTCGATACATGCTTTGCACACTATGTGTGGTGCCCAAAACTTGTCTTGGTCCCCAAGCATAACCCCAAAATAGGCAAAATACACTTTTTTAACGAAGTCTGTTATGTTTCTTCTATGTTTTGTCAGTGTATATTCACCACAAATGTAACAGAATGAGTCTGGATCGTTAAGACAACTTCTTCTTGATGAGTTCATGCTTTTCACTGGAAAACAGACAACAACATAAAGTTAGTGCAAAAATCAAGCTATGAACAAACGTTTAGAACACTAATTAACACAAAACTATATTGAGAACTGCTCAGTTCAAGTACTAATCCAAAGAAATTAATGAGATGATGCGTCGCATTTACCAACAAGTGCTATAAATAAGATACCAAAAAACTCAAAAACTTGAGCCAATCTGGCAAAACTGATAGCATATTCAGAATCAGCACCCCAAAAATTGTATGCCTTCTCGACTAGTCAACCCTAATTAGTATCTCATGGATGATCTTTAGAAATACTTTTTGTAAATATCTGTTTATGGATGCTACTATATGAAGGGACTGTTAGCCAGGATTATAGGTACCGTATGTGCACAAAACTGCTTGTGGTTTTGTGTGTACAAGGCACCTGATAGCTTCCCATTAAAGAAAGACTTGTTTTGCAAATATTACACAAATTCTGGACACTCTCTAGTTTGTAAAGTTTGCCCTAATAACACACCTGTCTGCTCGGAGGCCTATTCATACAACTTATGGTAGAGCGATGCTTTCAACAATACTAAATCAAAGCTTCCTCCACAAGTAATGTAGATATTTAGAAGACAGTGCGCATTGCATGCCTAGTGGCACAGTATGCCTAGAGGCAGGGTATGTACACGTCCCACCAGATGGAAGGATGTGTTTTTTTTCTATTTGAACTTTTCAAAATATTGCAGAATAACTTTGTACTTGAACTTACATATATTTGCACGTACTATGGAAATAAGCATGACGCCTTCCCGTCTGCCAGTTATGACTTATTTCTTCTTAGTACAATCATGTTTCAATGGGGTTTCCTCACCACTTTTTTACATTACTGAGCTGTGCAGCTGGTGGAAATGCCAAGGAGCACAATAGATTTGTTAGGTGGGGCAAATCCATCACCCATCATCACTATCAGCCATTTGTGGTGTCGCCTATTGATGGAATTATCCTTAGAGAGGAGCACCAGCCCCATCACTGATCCAGCTAGTGGACAGTATAGGTCATTGTATGTTCAGGGACAATGCAACTCCCTTCTGAAATACGCAATAGCATTTCTGTTTTGTTTTGTTTTTTATCACGGGTTTCTGCCCAAGTTCCTGTTTCCATTGCTTTTGTGTTATTTTGTGCTTGGCACTATGTGAATATATAGTATATTGCAACATTTCCATCCCTCTCTTTGTGCCTGTATAACTAGCAGGTCACATTATACTGAAACGTGAGCTCAGCGCTGCTGGTCTTCTAGCAGCAGGCTCAATTGAAAAGAAAAATATGGTTGTAATCCTAAAAAGGCTGTGCTACTCGGGTACATAGAAAAATGTTACCCAGACTTTCTCTTTTATTAGGGTTGAGTAAAGTGATTATCTAAAGTTCTGCTCCAGGATGTTGATTTGATCATTTGGTAAATCGTCTAATTAAAAAAGAAACACCTCCTAAGCTAGCAAAACATGTCCCTGCAGCATACCATCACTAATCTCACACTCCTTTTGTCTCCTAAAAGCATCCTGTGAAAGTGCATAAAAACGTTTTAATACTCACTCATTAGTGATTATATTTAGCAGTGACTATATTCTTTAGTCACCAAGGCGGGCTGTTATTCAGCTCCAGGATCCACCCTGTCTCTGTGTGTTCTGCTGTGATGTGCAGGCTTTGCCCTCCCCCCTCTTTATCACTCACAGAATGCAAATCATTAGTCCTTCCTTCAGTTTCAGTTTCACTTAAGCACAGACGAGAGAGGGCTGGATCCTGGAGCTGCAAAAGAACACCCCCTGGTGACTAAAGGATATGGCCCCTGCTAATTATAATCACTAATGAGTAAGTATTAAAACGTTTTTCTCCACTTTCACAGGATGCTTTTAGGAGACAAAAGAAGTGTGAGATTAGTGATGGGATGCTGCAGGGACATGTTTTGATAGCTTAGGAGGCGTTTTGGAGGTGACAGGATCCCTTTAATAGGAGCCATATAATGTCCACTGATATCCTTGCTGAGCGCATGGGCACTAATCTCCCTTGTTTTCCAGACATACAGTAAAGGAAAGAAGTATTTGATCCCTTACTGATTTTGTAAGTTTGCCTTCTGACAAAGACATGAACAGCCTATAATTTTAAGGGTATGATAATTTTAACAGTGAGAGAGAGAATATCAAAAATAAAATCCTGAAACTCGCATGGTCTAAATTACCATATTTTGGGGACCATAACCGGGATGTTATGTATCAGGATGAATTAAATATGCACAGATTGTAAGACTGAGACTGACACATTAAGAAAATGTTTTTGTTTTTTTTTCCTCTTTTCATTCAAATTTGGGGTGCGTGTTATAATTTGGTACGTCTTTTTTAAAACAAAAAAAAATGGTGTTGCTTTGGCTGTATGTTTTTTTTTTTTTTTTAATATTCTTGCGAAGGGAAAGAGGTTGTCACTCTGGATTTTACAATACATGGCTCCATCTATTGTCCACTGATGCAGTAAAGTAGTCCTGTCCCTTTAGCAGAGAAACACCCCCAAAATATGTTTCCACTGACCTGTTCGACTGTGGGGACAGTGTTCTTTGGGTCATGGGCAGCATTTCTCTTCCTCCAAACACAGCGAGTTGAGTTAATGCCAAAGACCTCGACTTTGTCTCATCTGATCACAGCACCTTCTTCTAATCACTCTCAGAATCGCCAAGGTGTTCATTGGCAAACTTCAGACGGGCCTGCACATGTGCTTTCTTGAGCAGTGGGACTTTGTGGACACTGCAGGATTTTAATCCATTGGGCTGATCTCTCACCTTCCTCGTGATCCTGGATACCCCATGAGGTGAGATTTTGCATGGATCCCCAGATTGATGTGGATTGACACTCATTTTAATTTTTCTTCCATTTTCTTTCTATTGCACCAACAGTTTTCTCCTTCTCGCCCAGTGTCTTACTTATGGTTTTATAGCCCATTCTAATCTTGTGCTGGTCTAGGATCTTTTCCCTGACATCCTAGAGAAAGCTCTTTGGTTTTGCGCATGTTGTAGAGGTTAGAGTCTGACTGAGTGTGTGGACAGGAGTCTTTTATACAGGTGACAATTTAAGACAGCTGTCTTTAATGCAGGTAAGGAGTTGATTAAGGGCATCTAAGGCTACGTTCACACATTTGCGCTTTTTTGAGTGCTTTTTTTGTGCGCGCTTTTCAAAAATGCGCAATGTGCCATGTGTCTGCCAGAAAAGTGAATGAGAAATTCACTTTGCCGTACAGACACTGCGTAATTTCACGCAGCGCTTTTTATGGGAAAAAGAGCCGGCGTAAAAGATTTGACATTAAAGCTGGGTGCTGACTGCAGTCTGAACAGCTTCAGCACCACAGTCAGCACCCAGCTTTAACGATCAGGACCATGCAGCCCGCCGGAGAATACAGGAATTTAGTGAAGTGCGGTAATTGCCGGCTTTTAATAAAAAGATGCATTAACTCCTGCAGACACATTAAGGCTATGTGCACATCTGACGTTTCTGCATCTTTGCAGACCGTCCTAAAACCGGTGGACACTGGCAGAAACTGAGTTCTCTGTGCTCAGCAGTGTCCCTCGTTTTTTGCTTGTTTTTTGCTTGTTTTTTGCTCGGTTTTGTCGGCTGTTTTTCTGAGCGGTTTTAAAACTGAGTTTTTTGTGCACTTGATCAGCTGGAACCGCTGGAAAAACTGAGGAAAGAAGTCACTTGCTCTATATTTGGAAACCGGTGGAAAAACCCAGATTTCACTGAAAACGACCAGAAGAAAAACGTTGTAATGTACACAGCGTTTTCTAAACTCCATTCACTAGCATGTTAATCCAACCGGAGGGTAGGATTAACATAAATTAACATAAAACTGAGCGGAAAACGCCGACGGAAAACGTCCAAAAGCAGCCCACAAAACGACTGATGTGCACATACCCTAAGACATGCCAGGTTGTGTCCAGGAAGTGTGGACATAGCTGGACACAACCTGGCATGACAGCACCATGGGGTTAAACATGCATAACCGACTTATTAACCGCATCTGCAGCTTCACTGCCTGACATACGGCACCGAGGCTGCAGATGGGGTTAATATGCCGGTTATCCCCGGGAAATTCAAACACTGCTGTTGTCAAAGCAGCGGTGTTTGTAATTGCCGGGTTGCCGACACATCCACCAATCAGCTGTCACTGATGTGTCAGCAACGGTGACAGCTGAATGGTTAAGGCAGATGGTAAAAGCTATCCGTGGTGCTGAAGATAAAAGTTCAGCACCATGGATAGCTTTTACTGGCCGCTTGAACCATTCAGCTTTCATCGCTGCTGACACAGTAGTGACAGCTGATTGGTGGCTGCGTCGGCAACCCGGCAAATTCAAACACCGCTGCTTTCACAGCAGCAGTGTTTGCATATACCGGTAAATGTTGTCGGCGGTCCTGAAGTTTGCTTCAGGAGAGCGGACCGCATCACACATAATCGCACCACACACTCACTCACGCAGCCATGCACATGCACCACACTCACAGAAAACACGCACAACACTCGCATCACTGTCCTGCATCAAACATGCTCCGTGTTTGATGCATGACAGTGTGCCTCCAGCCTAAGGGGTTAACTTGGGACAACCTGTATAATAATGAATTTTTCGCTTATGTTTATTGGTGATCACGTCAGATGGGCATGTGGAATGATGTGCTCCCTCACTGGTGCATATTAAATGAAATCTTAATAATGGCACTTTAATTGAATAAATAATTCCGCAGCACTTTACATATGTCGGCAACACTGTCCACATTGGGAATCTCAATGTAAATTCTCTGTTTTTGGAGTGTGGGAGGAAATTGGAGAACCTAGGAAAAACCCACGCATACACAGTTGTTCTTATCCTTGGTGGGATTTGAACCCAGGATCACAGTTCTGCAAGACTGCAGTGCTAACTACTGAGCCACCGTGCTGCCCACGCTTTCACCCTTTTACACCCTTTTACACTTTTTTTGCCATTAGTATGTGCAAACAGGTTATATATAGCTGAAATTACATATACCTGTATGATGGGCTTGTCCAGTAAAAATCGTCTTTTATAGCCAGTGCTATTGGTGGAGTCAGCAAAAAACCGACTCCAACTCTTAAAATATATTATGAATTGGATACAGTAGTTCATTGCTGAATTATTTTTTTTTCATAAGAATTTGGGAAAATTGTGAAATGTCCCTCCTGGGGGCGGGGCTAAACAGACTTTCCGGGAGAGAGAAAAAAAAACTCTGTTTAAATGCTGCTGAAGAGGGAGAGACTGATTGGCAGCGGTGGGCAGATTACACATGCAGGGGGTGTGAATCTGCCCTTGGCTGCAGCCCTTAGCCACCTCCTTAACGGCTGGAGCATGTAAGTTTTCTAAGTGTATTATCTCGGGGTACAGGGCTGCTCAAGTGCTGGGTGACCCCTTGCCTGGATGCTGCAGACATGCTGCATCCAGTGCTGTAATTAGATCACCATGCCTGGTTTGGTGACAGGTCCTCTTTAAGCCACTCGGCAGTACCTATTTCATGATTGAGCAATTGCTTGAGCTGAAATCCTATTTCGTAGATATTGCCAACCCTCAGGCAACACTAAATGAAAGTCAATGAACACAGGTGGTTGATTTGAAGCAATTGCTTAATCACCATTTACATTGACTAAAAAATTACAAGCTCAGAATTATTAAACTTCTGGCATTTTCATAAAGGGATTGAAGAACTTGCTGTTTTGCCTGTTCCAAAAAAGAAGGTTTAATGACAGATGGCATTGCTGCTTCAGTGAAATAAAGAGAGACTTGGCTGTTAGTAAGATTTTATTGGCAGCTGTTTATCTATGTGGAGCCAAGTCATCGTATATTACTGGATGATCAACAGCTTACTAAAAGAAAAGAAGCTCTGACTGAGGTAGAAGTTAGTATGAGCGGCTACAGGACTGCTAGCTAGTGCAGCTGCTGCTGTATCCCCAGCCTCATATGAGGAGTTTCATTTTGAAAAGTATTTGGATGACGTGGAGCTGGCAAAGCGTTGCCGCAGAGATAAGGTTCCATTGCCACAGATTGACCATATTGGTTATATTTTTCACTTAGGGCCACTTTACACACACCAACTTATCTGTCCAACTTCTGACCAACTTGCTGGTTGCAGTGAAATCATGGACACATTGCTCCATTTGTACACAGCCACAAAATGGAACAATGTGTCCATGATTTCACTGCAACCAGCAAGTTGGTCAGAAGTTGGTCAGATAAGTTGGTGTGTGTAAAGTGGCCCTTACTCTTAAAGAAGAAGAGTTCAACCGTTCATCAAAACGGAGTATACTACTTCCTGTCTGAGCTGAGATGGAATAACACCAACTAAGCATGGCTCCCACACCACAAGAATCTTACTGACTAATCTGCGGACATCCACCGCCCCAGCACAAGAGAAAGACTGGTACCACTAGCTCCCAATACACACCACCTACAACCCCTGGCAAAAATTATGGAATCACCTGGCTCGGAGGATGTCCATTCAGTTGTTAATTTTGTAGAAACAAAGCAGATCACAGACATGGCACAAAACTAAAGTCATTTCAAATGGCAACACTGTCTTGAAGAAACACTAAAAAAATCTTGAAAAAAAAAATGCTACCCAGTAACTGATACTTTTGTAGACCAAGCAGGGGGAAAATTATGGAATCCCCCTGTAAATTTTCATTCCCAAAACTAACACCTGCATCAAATAAGATTGTCTCATTAGTCTGCATCTAAAAAGGAGTGATTACACCTTGGAGAGCTGTTGCACCAAGTGGACTGACATGAGTCATGGCTCCAACACGAAAATTGTCAATGAAAGAAAGGAGAGGATTATCAAACTCTTAAATAAGAGTAAGGGTATGTGCCCACAGGACGTTTTTTTTTTTTTTTTGAACCATCTTTTTATTAGAATTTTGCGTATAAACATAGTTCACAGAAATTGAAAAATCTTAGTACACATATCCAACATAAATTGCGTAGAAATTGAATACCGTATTTTTCGCTTTATAAGACGCACTTTTGTTCCCCCAAATTTTGGGGGAAAGTGGGGGGTGCGTCTTATAAAGCGAAACTAGTAGCTGTGCTGAATTGGGGGTGGAAGGTGGGGGGGGAGCTGTGGTGTCTGGGGGCTGTCAGGAAGCTGGAGGAGGCTGCAGCAGCGGCCCCGTGGTCACGTGGGGCCGCTCATTAACTCCTGCAATATGCACTGCTTCCCGCTGTCAATCACAAGCGGGAGCAGCCCATATCACAGGAGTGTATGGAGCGGACCCGCAGCTCAGCGTCTGCAGCCACATTGAACTCCCCATCAGCAGCCCCAGCACGTTATCTGCCCCAGCCATTGTGCCCTGCTGGCCTCCATAGCCAGCACAGTAAGCCTGCTTTATCTTTGTCCCCGCCGCAGCCGCCCGTGTGTCTCCGGGGCCGTTTGTAAGAGGACCAGGTGAGTGAGTGGGTGAGGGGACCGACTCTAACCTGGTTAAGGTTGTGTCCCCTCCTCAGTAAAAAACACGTCGCCGGGGCCTCCTGGTCCTTGTACCCTGCTGGACACAGCTCCTGCCGAATTTACACATTCAGCCCGGTCACATGGGCTCGTGGTCATGTGATCCGGGTCTGACATCATCAAAGGTCCTCAAACTTCTCAGGCTATTCAGAGTGGGAATACTAGTGAATCCCACAGCACAGGACCTTTGGTGAGCCGAGAGTGTTGTTGCTGCTGCCCATAACAAGCTGGTGAATGAGGAGATGAGAGGAAATTAAATGTCACACTGCCATTAAGTTGATGTGCACCTTGTGCCCGAGCTGGTGCTGCTGCCACACAAAGGAGGAGGATGGTGGAGGTGCCCTCTCCTTGCACTGCACTATGTGACTGAATACTGTAAGTCACAGATCATCTTCTGTACATAGAAATAGTGGGAATGCATGATTTATAATATGTGTGTGTTAATGTGAGTGTTAATGTGAGTGTTAATGGTGTGTTAATGTGTGTGTTAATGTGAGTGTTAATGTGAGTGTTAATGTGAGTGTTAATGTGAGTGCCTGTGAGCCTGCCTGTGAGAGTGCCTGTGTGCCTGCCTGTGAGCCAGCTTGTGAGCCTGCCTGTGAGCGTGCCTGTGTGCCTGCCTGTGAGAGTGCCTGTGAGCCTGCCTGTGAGCCTGCCTGTGAGCCTGCCTGTGAGCCTGCCTGTGAGCCTGCCTGTGTGCCTGCCTGTGTGCCTGCCTGTGAGCCTGCCTGTGAGCCTGCCTGTGAGCCTGCCTGTGAGCCTGCCTGTGAGCCTGCCTGTGAGCCTGCCTGCCTGTGTGCCTGCCTGTGTGCCTGCCTGTGAGCCTGCCTGTGTGCCTGCCTGTGAGAGTGCCTGTGTGCCTGCCTGTAAGCCTGCCTGTGTGCCTGCCTGTGAGAGTGCCTGTGAGCCTGCCTGCCTGCCTGTTAGCCTGCCTGTTAGCCTGCCTGTGAGCCTGCCTGTGTGCCTGCCTGTGAGAGTGCCTGTGTGCCTGCCTGTAAGCCTGCCTGTGTGCCTGCCTGTGAGAGTGCCTGTGAGCCTGCCTGCCTGCCTGTTAGCCTGCCTGTTAGCCTGCCTGTGAGCCTGCCTGCGTGCCTGCCTGCGTGCCTGCCTGTGTCCCTGCCTGTGAGCCTGCCTGTGAGCCTGCCTGTTTGCCTGCCTGTGAGCCTGCCTGTGTGCCTGCCTGTGTGCCTGCCTGTGTGCCTGCCTGTGAGCCTGCCTGTTAGCCTGCCTGCCTGCCTGTGAGCCTGTCTGTGTGCCTGCCTGTGAGAGTGCCTGTGAGCCTGCCTGTTAGCCTGCCTGCCTGTGAGCCTGCCTGTGTGCCTGCCTGTGAGAGTGCCTGTGTGCCTGCCTGTGAGAGTGCCTGTGTGCCTGCCTGTGAGAGTGCCTGTGAGCCTGCCTGTTAGCCTGCCTGCCTGTGAGCCTGCCTGTGTGCCTGCCTGTGAGAGTGCCTGTGTGCCTGCCTGAGAGAGTGCCTGTGTGCCTGCCTGTGAGAGTGCCTGTGTGCCTGCCTGTGAGCCTGCCTGCCTGTGTGCCTGCCTGTGAGCCTGCCTGCCTGTGTGCCTGCCTGTGAGAGTGCCTGTGTGCCTGCCTGTGAGCCTGCCTGCCTGTGTGCCTGCCTGTGAGCGTGCCTGCGAGTTTGTACAGAAGTGTGTGATTATAACAGAAGCGCTAGAGCACAGGAGGCACACGTTTAATTATCTTTGATATACCACAACACGTTTCCATGGCAGTCCGCCGTCTTCATCAGGTGGATTTACGTGATGAAGACGGCGGACCGCCGTGGAAATGCATTGTGGTATATCAAAGGTAATTAAACGTGTGCCTCCTGTGCTCTTGCGCTTCTGTTGTAATCTCACACTTCTGTACAAATATCATATCCCCTTCCTAGGGTTGCAGCAGGAGCAGCTGTGAACCAGAGTCACCGCTAACAGAATCCAAAGGACCTGCGGTGACGTAGCTGAGAACAGCACAGGGGCAGGTGATCGGCTGCTCGAGTCACCTGACTGGAAGAAGGAGCTGCTCGTGGAGAAACCCCGAATGCTGGAGTCCGGAGCCATCCACTGTGATACGCCGAGGTTGTGCAGGGTTGCACAACCTGCAAAGGTGAGATGCGAACCCCCCACATCTGTTATTGTCGCCCCCACTAGACCACCAGGTACCGCTCATCTGTTGTGGTCCCCTCCCCTTTTGTTCCACATGAGTGACAGTGAGTGAGTGTGTTAGTGTGTGCGTGATTTAGTGTGTGATAAGAATTCAGACCAGGTTGGGGACATCAGTAAAAAAAGGGTCCAGCATAGGGGACATTACTGCACTATGGGGGTGAGGATGGTGACATCACTACAAAAGGCGCCAGAATGTGGACATTACTACACTATGGGGGCCAGGATGGGGGACATTACTACAAAAGGGGACCAGCATGGAGGATATTATTACAAAATGGGACCAGCATGGGGAACAATACTGCAAAAGGGGACCAGGTTGGGGATATTAGTACAAGAGGGGGACCAGGACGGGGACCAGTATGGGGACATTACAACAAGAAAGGGACCAAGATGGGGACATTACTACAAGAAAGGGGTCAGGATTTTGACATTACTACATTGAGCAAAAAAATCTGGTATTACTAAAAATGTTACTTAGGCTGCTTTCACATCACGTTTTGCGCTGTTCGCAGCAGTTGCAGTGAAAAAAAAACGCAACTGCCGCGATTACCGCATAACGGCCGCGATCGTGGCACACTTGCGGCAAGCCCCATACAATGTCTATGGGGCTTGCGGTAAGTGTGCGGCAGGTGCGGTTCGGCACTTGCGGCAGGTGCGGGCGTGAAAAAACCGCAGTATGCAGCATTTTTTTTTGCAGCCGCAAGTGCTGAAACCGCACTCACTGCACACTTACCGCAAGCCCCATAGACATTGTATGGGGCTTGCCGCAAGTGTGCCACGATCGCGGCCGTTATGCTGTAATCGCGGTAGTTGCGTTTATTTCACCGCAACTGCCGCGATCAGCATTTACCGCTGATGTGAAAGCACCCTTAGTCCTACAAGCAATGCGGCCCCCTGATATCAATATTTTTCTATGTGCGGCCCACCAACCCAGCCGAGTGAGACCCCTGATTTACACCATCTCAGTCTCACTCTCTCCAGACACAGCTAAGGTGGCACCGTGCCATAGAACACTGAGATGACATTCTACACGGAGGTGCCATATATACCACACTGAGGTGTTGTGCTGCACAGAGGTGCAATATATACCACACTGAGGTGTTGTGCTGCACAGAGGTGCAATATATACCCCACTGAGGTGTTGTGCTGCACAGAGGTGCAATATATACCCCACTGAGGTGTTGTGCTGCACAGAGGTGCAATATATACCACACTGAGGTGTTGTGCTGCACAGAGGTGCAATATATACCACACTGAGAAGACATAGTACAGTGAGATGCTATAATAGTGCACTGAGGTGTTGTACTACAATGAGATGCAATAATACTACTAGACAGAGGTGCCACACCGCACTGAGGTGCCATTGTACTACAGTGAGGTGACATAGTACAGAGGTCCCCAACTCTAGTCCTCATATACGGTATATGATTTGTAAGACAGACACTGGCATTATAAGACAGACCCCATTTAACATTAAAAATTTTTTTTTTTCTCTTTTCCTTCACCAAATTTGGGGGTGCGTCTTATAATCAGGTGCGTCTTATAAAGCGAAAAATACGGTATATCAATTAGGTACATTTACAAACGTCTGTTTACAAACATGAACAATGGTTTTTATTAGCCCTCCCTCCCCCTTCCCCTGGATATCTCCTTCAAGTTATGACATTTTTTTAATTAACAAAAATACAAGACTACAAGACATTGTATTATATCATTATTGAATTTGTATTATAAGACATCTATTCGACATCTAGCCTCCCTGAATTCACCTAAACATCTCGTCTCAATCTACCCAATGTACCACCCAGAACCTCCAAGGCATACCACTCTGTGGAACGGAAAGGTCTCATAAAGTTATCTACCGTATATACTCGTGTATAAGCCGAGTTTTTCAGCCCAAAATTTGGGCTGAAAAGTCTCCCCCTCGGCTTATACACGAGTCAATACGGGGGGGCTGTGTCCGGGGCTGTGGAGGCTTCAGGAGGCGGGGGGGGAGGCTGCTGTATGAGCGGCCCCGTCACGTGGGGCCGCTCATTAAATATGCACTGCTTTCCCCTGTCAATCACCGGCAGGGGGAAGCAGTGCATAACTAAATAAATCCCCCCCAAGTGCTGGCACCTGCCCCCCCTTGTAAGGGCCCCCCCCCCCGATGGTTATATTACCATTCCGGACTTCTGATCCGCGCCGTTCCTCGCTCCTCCTCGCTGCTCCGTCCGTCTTCTACATCCCGGATCTCCGGCCGTCGCAGGCATGTGACGTCATCGCGCGGCCGGGGATCCCGGATGTAGAAGACGGACGGACGGAGGAGCGAGGAGCGGCGCGGATCAGAAGTCCGGAATGGTAAGAGAAGCGGGGGGGGGCCCTTGCAAGGGGGGGCGAGTGCCAGCATTTGGGGGCTGCTGGGGACCCCCAGGGGGCTGCTGGGGACCCCCTGGGGGCCGCTGTGTACCTTCAGGGGCTGCTGGGGACCCCCTGGGGGCTGCTGGGTACCCCCTGGGGGCTGCTGGGGTACCTGCTGGGGACCCCCAGGGGGCTGTTGGTACCCCCAGGGGGCTGTTGGTACCCCCAGGGGGCTGTTGGTACCCCCAGGGGGCTGTTGGTACCCCCAGGGGGCTGTTGGTACCCCCAGGGGGCTGTTGGTACCCCCAGGGGGCTGTTGGTACCCCCAGGGGGCTGCTGGTACCCCCTGGGGACCCCTTGGGGGCTGCTGGGGACCCCCTGGGGGCTGCTGGGTACCCCCTGGGGGCTGCTGGGGACCCCCAGGGGGCTGTTGGTACCCCCAGGGGGCTGTTGGTACCCCCAGGGGGCTGTTGGTACCCCCAGGGGGCTGCTGGGTACCCCCAGGGGGCTGCTATATGTACCCCCAGGGGGCCTGCTGTATACCACTGGGGCTGCTGTATACTACCACTGGGGCTGCTGGGGCTCCTGTATACTACCACTGGGGCTGCTGGGGCTCCTGTATACTACCACTGGGGCTGCTGGGGCTCCTGTATACTACCACTGGGGCTGCTGGGGAATCTGTATACTACCACTGGGGCTGCTGGGGAATCTGTATACTACCACTGGGGCTCCTGTATACTACCACTGGGGCTGCTGGGGCTCCTGTATACTACCACTGGGGCTGCTGGGGCTCCTGTATACTACCACTGGGGCTGCTGGGGCTCCTGTATACTACCACTGGGGCTGCTGGGGAATCTGTATACTACCACTGGGGCTCCTGTATACTACCACTGGGGCTGCTGGGGCTCCTGTATACTACCACTGGGGCTGCTGGGGCTCCTGTATACTACCACTGGGGCTGCTGGGGCTCCTGTATACTACCACTGGGGCTGCTGGGGCTCCTGTATACTACCACTGGGGCTGCTGGGGCTCCTGTATACTACCACTGGGGCTGCTGGGGCTCCTGTATACTACCACTGGGGCTGCTGGGGAATCTGTATACTACCACTGGGGCTCCTGTATACTACCACTGGGGCTGCTGGGGCTCCTGTATACTACCACTGGGGCTGCTGGGGCTCCTGTATACTACCACTGGGGCTGCTGGGGCTCCTGTATACTACCACTGGGGCTGCTGGGGCTCCTGTATACTACCACTGGGGCTGCTGGGGAATCTGTATACTACCACTGGGGCTGCTGGGGAATCTGTATACTACCACTGGGGCTGCTGTATACTACCACTGGGGAGGCCTGTATACCACACTGCTGGGGTCTGTATACCTGTGCTGGGGTCCACCCTCGGCTTATACACGAGTCAATAGGTTTTTCCAGATTTTTGGGGCAAAAGTAGGGGGGTCGGCTTATACACGGGTCGGCTTATACACGAGTATATACGGTATTTCACCGTCTGTGAATTCCTTTACAATGAATGTTCTCCACTTGAAAAATAATTTTTTTGTTAATTTACTTGGGTTACGTAATGTGTCTAGAGACTCCAGTGTCAATGTGTGACGCATCAAATTTCTGACCTGAGACAAGTCTGGAGGTCTGTCATTGAGCCAATGTTGGAGGAGAAGCCTTTTGGCTATCAATGCAATATAATGCCACAAAATATGTGGGTGTCTGCTAGTGTCAGGATTAGCTTGATAATGAAAAATCCATCGCAACGGGTCTAAGCTCTCCATATCGCCACATATTTTCTTGGTCCACTGTTCTATCCCTTTCCAAAACCTCTGTGAATCAGGACAGGACCACAGGCCATGTTCCAGGTCCGTCATGGATGTCTTACATTTTGGGCAATGAACCCATCTTCCCTGGTTAGTCTGAGAAGGAGGTATATTAAAACCCCTAATAGTGCCGTGCATGATTCTAAATTGAGAATCTCTCCATCTCTCATTTATTATATAGCGTCTAACAAGTCCCCACCCTTCCAGAATTTTCTGAGGGAGTTCTGGGTCATTTATATGTTTACGCCAGCTACCAAAGAACCTCCCTCCCCTCTGCGGTCTTAGAACTTGCTGTAACTTGGCGTACAATGAGGTAATCGACATATCGCATTCCGGTATGTCTAGTAACTCAGACCACAATTTATTATCAATTTCTCCGGAAAGGTCCCGCAGTTGGGAAAGGAGGTGGTGATTCAACTGGCGAAACTGTATGCCATGGAACTGGGGCAGATCATAAGCAGATAATACCTCCCTCTCAGTCAACCATCTTTTTTCCTCGAAATTCATGAGGTCCTCTAATATATGGACACCTTTATCTCTCCAAATCTTAAACAGGGAGTTTTCTCGTCCCAGCGGGAAAGCCGGGCATCTCCATAGGTTAAGTCGTCTAGAGATCTTCCACGATAATTTAAGCTTCTTCCTAACCTCTTTCCACGTTATAATAGTATCCCTGTATATTACTGTATTTTTCAAATTGTCAGGAAGACAAGGTAATGGGGAGTGTAATAAGGCGGACAAGTCCCAGGGCTTGGCCCATCCTCCCTCCAGTTTTATATCTGAAAATTTGTTTGTGCCTTTAATCCAGTCTAGTACATTTCGTAAAATGCACGCTAAATTGTACCCCTGATGTCTGGGAGTTGTAAGCCTTCTTCCTGTTTGGGTTGAATCAGGGCTGTAAAGGCCAACCTGGGTTTCTTGCCCCCCCACAAAAATCTGGTAAAAGCCTTATTAAGCCTCGTTATATCGACATGTTTTAACAACATTGGGACAGTCTGAAGAGGATAAAGCAATCTTGCAAAACTGACCATTTTGAGTAAATGACAGCGTCCCATCAGAGAGAGTGGCAGCCCCTCCCATCTCGTCAGTTCCTGTTCAATCTTAACTATAATTGGCGAAAAATTAATGGCGGGTTTACACGTCGCGATATCGCAGTACAATTTCAATCAAAAGTCACGTGGTTCGCTCGCTGGACCCGATATCGTTCCTGCGTTGTATGGTGTGAACGTCCAATGCGATGCAGGAACGATGTCAATGCGATATCGGGGATCGAATGAGCGTGCTATTCAATGCCCCGATATTGCATAGCGATTGAAGCCGGATCGTGCTGTGTAAACGCCCAATTACGATGCGATTTGATACGTCACCCATTCACTCCCATGTTAACTATGCGATCCTGGATTGGGAGGCGGAGACATCGCACGGACGTTGTATTTCGATATCGCAGCGTGTAACCAGTCAATGCGATGCGGGTGAAACGTGCACTAATTGCGCGCTCCCGCGCCATTGAGTTGCGATATCGAAACGATATCGTGGCGTGTAAACCCACCATAAGTCTATACGTCAATCCACTAGTTCTAGCTAATTGTATCCCTAAATATTTTATACTGTCTTTTGCTATTGGCAGGCCACAAAAATATTTCCCTTTCCTTGAGCCTTCTCCCGGATCCATAAACAGGATTTCACATTTGTTTTTATTGAGAGAAAATCCCGAGTATCTACCCCACGTCTCTATTTCTCACAATACAACCGGAAGGTCTCTTTCTGGATTTTGGACATATAAGATTACATCATCAGCAAAAAGCGAGAGCTTAATCTCGTCCTCTCCCACTCTGAATCCTTCATACACATTATGACGTTCCAGGTATAGGGCCAGAGGTTCTATGGCTAAATTGAAAAGAAGGGGTGATAGTGGGCACCCCTGTCGTGTTCCCTTCTGAAGAAAGAAGGAATCAGGAAGCCAGGTGTACTTATACAAGCCTTAGGCCTGTTATAAAGGGCACAAATATATTGCCGGAAGGGACCCTCCAACCCTATAGAGTCTAACACTCTACCCAGCCATGACCACTTGACATTGTCGAACGCTTTCTCGGCGTCTAGAGTGATCATGGCTGGGTTTCCCCCCTCTCCTCTTGCTTTTTTCCCCATGATATCCATCATAAGCATCGTTTTTCGTATGTTTGTGGTAGTCGATCTTCCCTTTACAAAGCCTGCTTGATGTATGGGTATTAATTTAGGTAGGATCATTGCTAGTCTATCAGCCAATATTTTGGAAAGGAGCTTCAGATCCTGATTTATTAAAGAAATCGGTCTGTAGCTCGCTGGATCAGTGGGCGCCTTTCCCGTTTTAGGAATTAATTTTATGTAGGCCAGATTCGTTCTCTCCGGTATTGGAGCCCCCTGTAGTATCCCATTGTATAGATCACAGAGGACCGGTGAAATCTGTTCCCTTAATGCTTTGTACAAAGCACCGTTGTAACCATCCGGCCCAGGGGCCTTGCCCGTGTTTAAGTTTTTTATAAGCCATCTCAATCTCGTCAATGGAGACTGGGCCATTAAGAAACTGAATGTCTTCCTGAGAAATGGTTGGCATTTCAATTTTGTTTAACCAGGCAAGGCCTTCTGGGTTCTCCGTATTCGTTTCCGCGTAAAGGGATGCATAAAATTTGCCTAGCACTTGGGAAAATTTTCTTGGGGTCATTCCAGATGGTACCATGCTGGTCCATTATGGCTTGGATAGGGGAGGAGTTGTTTCTACCTTTTGCTAATCGCGCCAGCAGGCGTCCTGCTTTGTCTCCATATTTATGGAGTTCCAGTTCTAGTCTGTTTTTAAATATGTCTTCCCTTTTTCCCGCCCAGATATCAAAATCTTTCTTTGCTAACAACCATGTCTCTCTGTCGGGATCCGCCATTGTGGATTGGTATTTCAGATATGCTTCCCTCACCCTTATACTGGTTTTAACAAACATTTCTTTAATCTGTCGTTTGATCCTCATACTATAGGCCATGATGTGTCCCCTCATGACCGTCTTTGCTGTCTCCCAGTACAAACCTACGTCTGATCTATGCTCCATATTGTCAGTAGCGAAGTGCGACCACCATTCTCCAAGTAATGTCAGGAAATTTTCTTCCCTCACAAACGTATCCGGGAATCTCCACAGATAATCCGAGCCCTTTTCAAATTTATCTCTGGTTTCTAGCACCAACGGGCTGTGATCCGAGATCAACATATCCTCAATTTTGACTTTCGTCATCTGCTGAAGTAGTCTAGACGACACGAAGAACATGTCTAATCTGGACCACGACCCGTGGGGGTGCGAGAAGTGTGTAAACTCCCTGCCAAGTGGATTCACTGTTCTCCATGCATCAGTCAATTCAGCTGTCTTCACCAGGGATTCTAAAACACTCTCATTTTCTGTGTCTCTCCCCCTTGTCTTCTCGGTTGTGAATGTAGTACAGGGCGTCTATCTTCTTCTAGTCTCATAACTGTGTTGAAAACCTGCGCCCATTATTTTATTGCTTCCATTGTCTAAAATTATCTTATTTTGTAATTGTTGGAAAAAGGGTTTCTGTTTTTCATTCGGGGCATATATGTTGTATACAGTATACGTGTCATTATGGATTTGTATAGTTATGTGGAGTATTCTTCCCTCTTCATCAGCGGAGGTAGATAAGGTCGTATGCGCCAGTGATTTGTGGATCAAAATCAATACTCCCGCTTTCCTCTCTACCGCACCTGATCCATATACTTCACCTACCCATAATTTTTTAAGGCGAAAGAAATCTTCTGCAGCCAGGTGGGTCTCCTGGAGCAAAGCTATATCTGTATGTAACCTCTTAAGATGGCGTAACACCATCATACGCTTTGCTGGGGAGCGCAGACCCTTAACATTCCAGGAGACCCACCTAACCATCAGAAGCCTCCCCCTGAGGGGTCTCAAATTTTTTTTTCCTCATATACATCCAGATATAAACGATGTGGTCTGTTTTGATCAACACTTGTAGACGTCTAACAAAGATAATACAATGTCCTAGAAACTTAATTACAAGGATAATATCCATTTTTACTTTTTTTCTCCCCCTTTCCACCCTCCCTTCCCCCCCCCTTAAAGCGAACCTGTCACCCCCTCCAGGCATCTAAAAATACCATAGCCACCTTCTACAGCACTAAGGCTGCATTCTGACAAGGTGTCTATAGCATTTATGCTCCCTTGATTCACTGAAATAAAGACTTTTGTAAGATCTGTTTCAAACCTGATCCAAGACCGGGAGGCGGGTTTTCAAGTGCCTGTCTCCCTCCTCTGTGGTGTCAGTCATCCCTCTCTGCTCTCTGTGCACCGCCTCCAGGGCCATCTCCCTGCATTACAGAGCTTTGTCAGCTCTGCTACAACACAGAGCTGCTGTTATAGGAGACCTCACAGTAGTAAATCTAGCAGGAGGACCCTGAGCAGACAAAGCACTGCCTGCTATGTAGCAGCCCTTGAGCTGAGCAGTTTTCACTTTCAGTTTCTTGTAAACAGCAGCATTGCTCCTCAGCCTATGATCTAAAGCACAAACTCAACTCTGCTGCACTGCTGACAGCTCAAGGTTGCTATGTAGCAGGCAAGGCTTTCTCTGCTCAGGATCCTCCTGCTAGATTTAGTACTGTGGGGTCTCCTATAACAGCAGCTCTATGATGTAGCAGAGCTGACAAAGCTCTGTAGTGCAGGGAGGTGGCCCTGGAGGTGGTGCACAGAGAGCAGAGAGGGATGACTGACACCACAGAGGAAGGAGATAGACACTTGAAAACCCGCCTCCCGGTCTTGGATCTGGTTTGAAACAGATTTTATATAAGTCTTTATTTCGGTGAATCAAGGGAGCATAAATGCTATAGACACCTTGTCAGAATGCAGCCTTAGTGCTACAGAAGGTGGCTATGGTATTTTTAGATGTCTGGAGGGGTGACAGGTTCGCTTTAATACTCTAATAGCTCTACTCCTGCAAATTATGCGACTTCTCTTCTTCCCTCAAGTGCCTTCAGCAAAAATAGCCCCATCCCACCTCGGCTCTCCGTCCCACATATAGAATATAGTTAAGCAAGAATCTGTTATCTCCAACGCCATAACTCAGTATAACAATCATTTAAATATCCCACTATTGCAAATCGGCTCTTAAAGTTGACCACTATGGTGAGTCTCTTTTTGGTCACCATAGACCCCCCGCTTCCCTCCCTCCTTAGCAATAGTTACTCTTGCTTTATGTCAGCCATATGACAAGAATTTACCAGTCTCGGTGATGGGAAAAGAAGCAAAAAAGACATAAAAATGGGACGAGGAGAAAGGAGAAAAAAAAAAAAAAAAATTCAATTTTAAATTGAAAAGGAGAAAGGAGAGATGGGGGGGAGACAAAAGACAACGAAGCCACCAGCGATAACCATCATGTAGTCTTTCTTCACTCTTTTTTCCGTCAGGATCACGATCCGTCAAGTTCAGGTAATGTAGAATTCAATCAGCTTCATTCCACTTTTCCTCACTTTCTCCTTTGCCATCTCGCTCCCGTCTGCCTCTGTTGTCTGGGGGTTCCCGGCATTGTTTTCTTCGGCGTCCCCTCTCCAATTTGGGATTGTGATCTGAGTCTATAGGAACTCAATGATTCTCTATCCGGCTCGGACTCTGGTTCCAGATCTGGATTAGGATGAGCTGGTGTCTCATTTGTAGAGCAAGGCGGTGTCCCGTTCCTTCTAGGTGATATTGTAGTATCTCTAATGACAGTCATAGCTTCTTCTGGATCTGAGAAGGACAGCAAATCTCCCTCTTTGGATCTAAATTTAAGTGTCGCTGGAAAATTTAGTTGAAAACGAATATTTTTCCTGTAGAGCAATGAGCACGCTTCACTGAATGCCCTTCTACGGCGTGTGACCTCCACTGAATAGTCCGCAAATACTGATACTTTATGTCCATGCAATATTAGAGGAAGCTTTTTCGCCTTGTACGCCCGCAGAATCTCTTCTTTATCCCGGTGGTTGAGGAATTTCGCTATGGCGTGTCTGGGTTTATTGAGTTCTCTGGAAGCCGGTGCTGAGGAAGATTGTTTCGAATTTGTCATCCTCTCCTGCATCTCTCTAGGAGGGCCAATCCTATGGGCTCGTTCTGTCTTACACCTGTGCGTTAGACCCAGGGCCTTAGGTAAATCGACCTCAAAAATTTCGTCTAGCTGGAACACTGGTATTGATTCCGGCAGACCTACAATTTTTAAGTTGCTCCTTCTTGATCTATTCTCAATGTCCTCTAGTTTATTATGGGTATATGCCGCGTGCTGTTGCAGAGACAGTATCTGATCTTCAAGTTCCTGGATCCTATCTTCTGCGGCCCCTATTCTTGTTTCTGCTTCTAGAAGTCGTTGTTCATGAGTCTCTACTTTCACAGTCAGATCTTTAGTTGATGTTGCCACCAATGCAGTCACTGTTTGTTTAAATTCCTCAGCTAGATAGATAGCCATTTCTTTTGCCAGCCTTTTGTAGTCTATATGCTGCATACTCCGGCTGCCTCCCATAATATCCTCTCCACTCATTGCCTGTGGTTTCTCTCCTGAGCCTGCTGCAGCTTGTGTATGTAGATGCAGCTGGGCTGATGTAACACAGCAGTGGCCTCGGGTGTCAGTATTGCCTGTTCTGTAGGCTTTTCCTGCCCTCTTTCTTTATCTCCTTCCCTGGCTGTATCACCCGAACCTACTGCCTCTTCATCCACAGCCTCTGTCTCGCCATGACCGGCTGCTGATCGCGCACCTTCCTCCAGCAGCGCTCTCTGTGTGCGCTGAGCGCTATGTTTATTATGGGCACCATTTTCCTGGTCGCCTCCCGGCTTCCCGCCTCTGTCTCCCTCCTTGCCCCCCCTCGTTACATACTTGTCCATTGTGGACATCTCGGGACGCTCCGTGACCGCGGCGGCCTCCTCTTCTCCGTGCCTGTGTTGGGGAGCAGCGTTGGAGATCGCTTTGCTGTGGATGACGGCGGATTGCCGAGGCGGGTTGCGCAGCGGGGCTCAGATGTGACCGCACATGGAGGCGCCGGAAACCGGAAGTCCCCACAGGACGTTTTTAAAGCAGTCCTGAACGCAGCAAAACCTGAGGATCCTAGAGTCCTTGACAGGAGATTAGCTATGATCTTGTCTGCGGTTTTTGCGCGTTTTATGTGCGTTTTTACTGCATTTTTTAGCTGCGTTTTTCCTGCGTTTTTTCCATTGACTTTAGCAAAAACACAGGAAAATAATTAACAAGTCAATTCTTTCCTATCCGCACCAAAAACGCAGGTATTTGACAGTTCTTGACACTTGCAAAACCAATGTGTGGGCACAGCGTTTCTGTGAAATACATTGGTTTTGCTGGGAATCAAAACCGCAGGAACAAATTAGCATAAATTACCATAAAAGCAATGGTTTTCTGCTGCAGAAACCTCAGGAAAAGCTCAGCAAAAACGTCCTGTGGGCACACACCCTAAATCAACATGCAATGTTGCAAAAGATGTTGGTTGTTCAGTCAGCTGTGTCTAAAATCTGGTCCAAATACAAACAACATGAGACGGTTAATAAAGGGGAAACATACCAGTAGATCAAGGAGGATATCAAAGCGTCAAGACCGGAAACTTAAAGTAATATGTCTCCAAAACAGGAAATGCACAACATAACAAATGAGGAACGAATGAGGGGAAACTGGAGTCAATGTCTGTGATCGAACTTTAAGAAACCTCCTAAAGGAAATGGCTTTTGTTTAGCTCTTCTGCAAATCCCATCATTAATACCTAAACAGAAAAAAAACAAGGTTACAATGGGCTAAGGAAAAGCAATTGTGGATGACTGGATGAAAGTCATATTCAGTGATGAATTGCAAATCTGCATTGGGCAAGATGATGATGCGGGAATTTTTGTTTGGTGTCATTCCAATGAGATTTATAAATATGACTGCCTGAAGAGAGCATGCCAATTTCCACCGTCATTGATATGGGGCTGCATGTCGGATAAAGGCACTGGGGAGATGGCTGTCATTACATCTTCAATAAATGCCCAAGTTTACATTAAGGCAAAGAATATTTATACCGTGTTAGGGCCCTTTCACATCAGCGTTTTTCGTAATTCGCGGCAGATGCGTGAAAAAACCACATCTGCCGCGTTTGCCGCATAACCGTTCCACTTGCGGCGCGGTTGCGGTTTTTTCTATGCAAAGTATAGGCATACTTGCGGCAGGTGCGGCAAGTGCGGTTTTGCACTTGCGGCAGGTGCGGCCGCGAAAAAAACCGCAGTAACCCGCGGTTTTTTTCGCGGCCGCAAGTGCAAAACCGCACTTGCCGCACCTGCGCAAGTACGCTATACTTTGCATAGAAAAACGCTGATGTGAAAGCACCTTAGCCAGTAGATAGAAAAATATATTGCAATCTGAGTCCTCAGTGGTTGATACCTTTACTGGCTACTGAACATTTTTCAGTTAGCCATTAAAAGGTATCAACCACTGAGGATTCTCAGATTGCAATATATTTTTCAAGTTTACATTGATATTTTGGACACTTTTCTTATCGCATCAATTGATAGGATGTTTGGAGATGATGAAATCATTTATCAAGATGATAATGCATTGTGCCAAAAAGTTTCGAGACCTCAAATGAGGCCGATAAGCTAGAAATTGACCCTATTATATTAGGATGGCACGGGCAATAGTTTGGGCCCAGAGAGATTTAATGTTTCTCTTTTTTTTTTTATTTGTTCTTGAATATGTTACATTTACCTCTCTAAATGTTAAAGGAGAAATCTTGATATGTGCAGCAGATGTAACAATTGAATGTGACAAGAATGTAAGATATGTTATCTACTTTCGACTTGTACATTTTTTTTCTTGTTATTTCTGCAAATGCATGGATTTCTTTTTGATACTTAGAGGTCATTAGCATTATCTAAAGTTCTCTGCATACCATTGTAACTCATAATGCTTTATTACTTGTTCTGGTATATTTTTCTTTTTTCAATAAAAATAGATTACACATAATGCATCCTGCCATAAAGCAAAAACTGTGAAAACATTCCTTGAAAGAAGACACTTAAGGTCTATGTTATGGCCTGCAAATAGTCCGGATCTCAATCCAATTGAAAATCTTTGGAGGAGGTTGAAGAAAATAGTCTATGACAAGGCTCCAACCTGCAAAGCAGATCTGGCAACAGCAATCAGAGAAAGTTGGAGCCAGAATAATGATGAGTACTGTTTGTCACTCATTAAGTCCATGCCTCAGAGACTGCAAGCTGTTATAAATGCCAGAGGTGGTGCAACAAAATACTAGTAATGTATTTGCGTGTTTTTTGTTTTTTTTTTGTTTGTCTGTCCTGATTCCACAATTTTTGTTCCTCAGAGTTGAGTGACTCCATAATTTTTTCCCCTGCTTGGTCTACAAAAGTGATCGTTACTGGCTGGCATATTATTTTTTTTTTTTTTGTTCCAAGATTTTTGTGTTTCTTCAAGGCAGAGAGTTGCCATTTGAAAATACTTTTAGTTTTGTGCCATGTCTGTGATCTGCTTTTCTTTTTCTACAAAATTAAACAACTGAATAGACATCCTCCGAGCCAGGTGATTCCATAATTTTTGTCAGGGGTTGTATAAAGGTCAGTCACTTCAATCCCGGATCATTTCTGAGACCTGAAGGGTCCTGAGACCTGCTAACCACATGTACACCCAAGGCCTCTACTGGCTGCTATTTACACTGCAAAAAACCACTGTGAATAAAGGTATAATCCTACAAGTCGTACATAGAATCCACCCCCCACGGAAACATCGGGGAGATCTACCGTATATACTAGAGTATAAGCCGACCCGAATATAAGCCGAGGCCCCTAATTTTACCCTCCAAAACTAGGCAAAAGCATTGACTCGAGTATAAGCCTAGGGGGGGAAATGCAGCAGACTCTCATCAAGGTATACAGCCCCTCTCATCATGGTAAATGACCCCCATTACTGGTTTATAGCCCCCCATTCCTGGTATATAGTGGCCATGACTGGTATATAGCAGCGCCCCCATGACTGGTATATAGCAGCGCCTCCATGACTGGTATATAGCAGCGCCCCCATGACTGGTATATAGCAGCGTCCCCATCAGTGGTTACAGGCTCCCATCACTGTACACAGGCCCTCTTAAGTGGTTACATGCCCCCTTCAGTGGTATATAGCCACCCCATCACTGGTTACAGACCCCCCCCCATCAGTGTATATAGCCCCCTTCAGTGGTTACAGGCCCCCTTCAGTGGTATATTGCCCCCCCATCCCCCATCACTGTTTACAAGCCCCGTGCAGCCGCACATAAAATAGTAAACCTTTAAATCACCCTCCGATGTCCTGATGTCCTCCAGGCATCGGCGTCCTCCCTCCAGTCTTCCTGTCTGTATGCCGGCTTCTAATCATTTCACCGACGCAGCAACGATGACGTTGCCGGTCACATGATTAGAAGTCGGCATACAGACAGGAAGATCGGAGGGAGGACGCTGATGCCTGGAGGACATCAGGACATCGGAGGGTGATTTGCTGAAAAACTCGGCTTATACTCGAGTATATACGGTACTTATCAGAGGTCAGGGCGGATTTTGCTCTCCGGTTTCCCGGTGACTCCCGGCCTAAAAAAAGGCCACTAAAAGTGGGGCTGCGAACAGACAAAGCAGAGAAAAACAGTCTTTCCAGCAACGACACAGAGACCCAGGGGAGGGGGTTTAAGCACAGGAGACTGGTCATTTCTCTTGGTGCCTGCTCTAAAGGAAAACTGGTGACATCTGGTGGTCGCCATAGTGATTGAAAACCTAAATGAGTGCAACAGGAAAGACCCTTCAAGATTGATATCAATAGACTTTAACAAACTGGTGGCTGACGTGGCAAGTAGCATCATGCCAGACATTCAAAAGAACCTGGAAAAGGCTGTTAAGAAGGCCCACCCAGCATCTCCAAGACAAAGTGAGCAAACATAAAGAACGAATAGTGGAGCTGCAGCAGAGGGTCTTGCAACTGGAGGATGCTAACCTACAGCTCTCCTCGCAGCTGAGAGAGACAACTGCGGAAACACAGCACCTGTATGAGAAGGTCGAGGAGCTGGAAAACAGGACAAGGCGCAACAACCTAAGGCTAGTGGCTCTACCCGAGTCCTGCAGCTGAACTACAAAGACTTTGTGAAAGAGACTTACCAATGGCCCTGGGAATTAATCACGGTTGAAGGGTTGAAAGGGTTCAGAGTTGGGCCAGATCTACGATCTCACAATCAAGGATCTGATGACCGGACATCCAGACCACGTCAAGTAATCATGAAATTCCTGAACTATAATGACAAGTTTGACATAATGAGCGCATATATGAAATGTTCCCAGCCAGTGACTTTGAGAGGAATGAAAGTCCTATTATTTGAAGGCTATTGTGCAGAGGTGGCAAAACGCAGGAGAGCCTTTAGTAAAATCTGTGCAGCACTCTATCAAGCAAAGATATTTTGCACTACAATACACGGCGACACTGAGGATTTTCCAAAATGACTGCTAACTTCATTTACAAATCAACAAGCGATGCAGAGAAACACATTGAAAAAATACTGCGCAACGACCGAAGAAGAGGTCGTGAGGAAGACAGCTTCCCCTCAACACCAAAGCCCCAGATGGCATCTGGCAGGCGCTGATGAAGCACCATTGAAATGGACTGCATCATATACGTTTTGCTCCGGATCAAACCCCCTCCCAGACGCTTCTTCTACAAACAGGACAGTATCTCCCCGAGGTGGCTGGATGCTGTTGGTAATGTGTTAGGTACTGCCAATTGATATATGTTGCGCCTTAAAAAGATGGGCTTTGGTGGGAAGGGACACTGGTTCTGGAGGCGTGGAGGGCAAAGAGTTATGCAAAGGTATGGATCAGGGCGGAGGAGAAGATTCAGATGGCATTTTGACAATTATTTATAATGTGTTGTATGGGATATACTTCCTTCCACAAGTTGTTTTTTTTGTTTGTTTGGGGTTTTTTTTGGTAGCCCTTCCTCAGAAAAATAAAGCGAAGTCCACAACGCTATTCGTGGTGTAAGAAGCTAGAAATACACTACAACGTATTGAGAGTTCACTGTTTATTTGTTTTTAAGGTTTAAGTTTCTATCCCCTTTCATATCTTTAAGTCTTTTTTTTTTTTCTTTTCTACCCTTCTACAGTCCGACAGAAGTTATATCGCTTATCCATGTTATGTAAATATAACCTTATAACCTGACGTTAAATTCATCCATTGGTTTTATAAATTACTCTTTTGAATGATTAAACCTTCCCAAATGTTGTTTAGGTTAAGAAAATAAATTTGCATCAATGCTGAAGTATTGATCATTTAAAGGGAACCTGACCCCTCCAAATCACCCCCAACCCTATTAATACCTGTCCCTGCACCCTTACATATCAGTATTAGTGCTCCTTTTCTATAAAAAAAAAAAAAAAAAGCGCTCTGTAACATTGGAATAATCAACAATATACACTTACAAATCTGAGACTTCTTGTCCCTGAATAAGTCTCACAGGGCGTCCCCTGTGAGACTCTAAGCCCTCCCTAGGTGCTCATTTTCACGCCCCCGAATGATCCACCCTCTGTCTGCGCTGCTGTGATGTGGAGCTGAAGGCAGGACTAATTATTTGCATTCTGTGAGTGATAGAGAGGGGGAAGAGCGAAGCCTGCACAAGCAGAGGAACACAGACCGAGAGGGGCTGGATCCTGGAGCTGCAAAACAACACGCTCTAAGAGCTAAAGAATATAGCCCCTGCTTATTATAATCACTAATAATGAGTGAGTATTAAAACGTTTTTATGCACTTTTACAGGATGCTTTTAGGAGACAAAAGAAGTGTGAGATTAGTGACAGACGTGTAAAGCGGCCCAAACACAAGAACATGATTCAATTAATGCAGAAATAACAGAAGGAGAGGTGAGACAAACCATAAGTCATCTCCAAAATGGGAAAGCACCAGGGCCAGATGGATTTAGCGGGGAGTTTTATCCCCATTACTAACAAGTTAATGCAACACCATCCTCTTAACGGGGGCCATAGCAGAAAGATCTAAAGAAACATATATTGGTTATACGCGAACTAGGCAAGGACCCCCTGGAGGCCTGCTCTTATTAGCCCCCATCTCACATAGCGAGAACGCTAGCATGTCACAGGTTTTGTGACGTAACAGCGACCTCCCCAGTGATGTCGCTATGTGTGACATGTAGCATCGATCAGGCACCTGCTGTGAGGTCGCTGATCGCTGCACATGGTTCAGGACCATTTTTTGGTCCTTGGTCTCCCGCTGGTCAGCACGCATCCCTGCGTGTGACAGCGAGAGACCAGCAACCTCACAGGCTGGTAACTATGGTAAACAATGGGTATCTAGGCAGCGCGCGCTACCTAGATACCCGCTGTTTATCATAGTTACCAGCGTCCTCCCGCTTCCAGCGATGTGGAGGTGGCTCCCTGGTCGCTGAGCAGATCTGCCTGTTTGACAGCTCCCCAGAGACCAGGTAGCGACGCTCCAGCGATCCCGGCCAGGTCATTATCGCTGTCAGGATTGCTGGAGCATCGCTCAGTGTGACGGGGGGGACAGCCGACTGCTGTAGCAATATTGGTAATTTGGTGGGGGACTGTGCCGCTGGCTTTGTCTTCTACCATTCAGCACGTTGGACAGCAGACATGATGACGTTACATCATTGCAAATGCTGTGTGGAGCATCAGTGCAACGGAGACCGTAGTAGAGCGTCGGAGGAGCATATATCGAGGTGTGTGTGCTTCCCCCCCCCCCCCCATGTGTATGGGATGCTTGCATGTATTTGAGTCTATATGGGAGTTTAAACTTTATATACAGGGCTATGCAGGGGCTTAATGTATATAGGAAGCTTTGTGGGGGGTCATACTATGCATTGAGGAGCTATGTGGGGTCTCGCAGTATATAGGAGGGCTGTGTGGGCTGATATCCTATACAGGGGGTTGTGTGATAGTTGATCCTGCATATAGTAAGCTATCTGAGGTCTCATCCTTTATGTAGGAAGCTATGTTGGGCTCTTGCTGTATACCTGGGTAATGTGTGTGGGCTCATACTACATATAGGAGGATGTCTGCATACTTGTTTCCCTCAATATTGAGTGTTACTATTAAAATAAAAGAACCATAAGTTAATATTAATATTGAGCAGAGTTAATTTTAGCCTATTTGTTCAGCCCTCCACACCAGTGGCCCATTAGGGAAAATGAATTGCCTGCCCTGGCCTAGAGCATGCCTTTTGCTATGTCCGTGAAGTTGTATTTGTATGGCTGGCTTCACACTTGTGTTCAGGTTTGATCAGGCTGATAACGCGTCTGACCACATATGGATTTGTTTGTGCAACCGCAGTGGTATTATGCCTGATTCGAGTGTCTAGTTTCACACCACGTGTTTGTGCATCAGGTTCTGTCCGGTTTTGCCTCCCATGTATCCCTATGGTGCTGGATTGGTTATATTTGGCTATCAGGTGTTGTGTATTCTGTGCCTGATCTGGTTTTGTCAGGTTTTTCTCCGTCCCTAAAATCGGAGCCTGCAGCATATGTCTCCGGTGCAATCTCTCTCTCAACAGAGCATGCTCCAAAATCCTGTAGTTCTAACTTCAGCACCAGGTCCTGTCTGGTGGATCCTGCAAAAAAAACCAGCATCCACCCTGTCAAAACAAAAATCATGGTGTGAAGCTGGCCTTACGCTGGTTTCACTCTGCAGTTTTTCCCTGATCAGGTTCCATCCGGTTCGTGTGTCAAAACCAGGAGTCTCTCCAAAACTCAGCACAGGTGTCAATCTTTGAATTATAGTTTTCTCTGCAAGTTCCTCTCCTGGTTTTGGCTCACAGACCTGATCGAACCTCATCAAGGTGAAAAACTGCAGTGTGAAACCAGCCTTAGAACTTAGGACACATTGTTCCATTTTCTTGCCGTGCACAAATGTAACAATGTGTCCATGATTTCACTGCCACCAGTAAGTTGCAAGTGAAATTGCATGCAATTTTGCGACGTGTGACGGTACCCTAAAACTGTGTACCATCTTTTTTTTCCTGGTCACATTTAATTTTTATGATGACCACAGAGGGCTGCAGGGGAAAAAGAAATTCACATTTTATATTCAGTTCCCCTTTGTGTAGCAATTATTTTTCTCCAAATTGTTTTTTTTTCCCCTGATGGTGGCGCGGCTTTCTTTTTTTTTTTTTCTTTCTCTCCATGCTGAGAACAGACCTCAATTGTGCAATATGCATGTTTCCGGTCAGAACCTGACTAGTGGTCGTGGTGTCATTCAATGAGTGTATGGAGTGGGCATGGTCATCTAGTGGGCGCAGCTTTGCTCCACACACTTGTACAGAGAGGCCACACCCACTAATCAGGTTCTGGCCAGGTACATGCATACCACACAATTGCGGTCCGCTACTGGCTCAGAAGCCAGCAAATTCTCGCAGCTACATTGTGTACCCTGGAGGATGGCAGGCTTCAGTCACACAGAGTAACTCCACAATTATCACTTTAGACTGGGCAACCCCTTTAATCCCTTCACCCTGGGCAATTTTCCATTTTTTTCCTCCTCAGCTTCCAGTAGCTATATATGATGGGACCAGGGCTGTGAGGGGTACTCGGTCACCGGGTCTGCCGAGTAGGGAGTCACAGGTGGACGGTATCCTGGTGCCTTTCCCTGGGGATCATTTGAAGGGGGGGGGGTGAAGGAATTATTTACAGGGGGACGTGACGCCACCTGTAGGGTCCGGTAAGGTGGTACCGGCGCTGCCAGCCGGCCGCTGAGGTGATGGAGGGGGCAGCAAAGTGTGGTACAGCTCCCCACAGGTGGAGCTTGAACTCAGGGCAGCAATAAAGGAAGATGGTGAGGGAGAGCAGTGAAGGAGGAAGATGGTGGGTTATAGCCGATGAACAGTCACACATACACACAGGGATAGTTGTTCTGGTACCTTTTACTGGTAGTCACAAAACAGGTACAGTTCTGAGTAATAACCGGGTCCCTGGTGCAATTTAGGATCAACTCCTTAGAAAGATATGAGGCCTCCTTTATCTCTATTCTTTCTCTTGAGGGATGAGTCTTGCCTGAGTTTGAGCTCTCCAATTCTCTATTGTCTAAAACTAACAATCAGACCCTTCTGCGGGAACCCGGTCTATCCTGTGGCCCCTGGTCCTCTGTTTGGTTAGTTTTTAATGTCTCTAATCTCTTCCTTCAGGGCTAAACTTCTCCTGAAATTGCTGGGCTTTTACTGTGGCTATACAAGCCCACATCATCGGACTCCAGTGTCCGTTTGTCCTCAAGGGGGAATATCTTTTAGTCCCTCTTTTTATTCCCTACCTCTTCTCCTTGCCTCCGGCCCCTTCCCTGGGGTGTGAACAGCTGACAAAATGGTCCCTTCTGGTCCTGGCATCTATCTTTTCCAGAGACCAGCAGCTCAGCCTCCTCCTCTTTCCTCTCCTCACACAAACTACTCCCTAGCAACTGTCTCCTAGGACCAACTGTCTCCTCCTCTCAGCCTGGATCTCATTAAAGGGGAACTGACTTAATGCAGCCAGTAGAGCTCCCCCTTCAGACGGCGGCCCGATTCTGTTAGGGCCCTTTCACATCTGCGTTTTTCGTAATTCGCGGCAGATGCGGTGAAAAAACCGCATCTGCCGCGTTTGCCGCATAACGGTTCCACTTGGGGCACGGTTGCGGTTTTTCCCATAGGAAGTATAGGGGGACTTGCGGCAGATGCGGCAAGTGCGGTTTTGCACTTGCGGCAGGTGCGGCAGCGAAAAAAAACGTGGCTGACCGCGTTTTTTTTCGCTGCCGCACCTGCCGCAAGTGCAAAACCGCACTTGCCGCATCTGCCGCAAGTCCCCCTATACTTCCTATGGAAAAAACCGCAACCGTGCCGCAAGTGGAACCGTTATGCGGCAAACGCGGCAGATGCGGTTTTTTCACCGCATCTGCGCGAATTACGAAAAACGCTGATGTTAAAGCACCCTTACATTGTGCGATTCTAGAACATGTGCGATTTATATATTAGTATAACTATGTTAAAGTTTTAGGTTCTGAAATTAAATGCCGTATATACTCGCGCATAAGCCGAGTTTTTCAGCCCAAAAATTGGGCTGAAAAGTACCCCCCTCGGCTTATACGCGAGTCAGTGACGGCTTGAGTATACAGCAGCCTCAGTAATCCAGGCGCCCCCCCCCCCCCTACCTCCCCTCGCGCTCCGGAAACCTGTAAAGTAAAATCTTTATACTTATCACTGTCCTGTCGCCGCCGTCCCCGCCGCTGCCGACATCGCGCTCACCCGGCTTCATCTGTCCGTCTTCTTCCGGCTTCCTGTTCGGCGCAGGCAATGACGTCATTATCTGCGCCGAACAGGAAGCCGAAAGAAGACGGATGAAGCCGGGTGAGCGCGATGTCGGCAGCAGCGGGGACGGCGGCGACATGACAGTGATAAGTATAAAGATTTTACTTTACAGGTTTCCGGAGCGCGAGGAGGGGGGGGCCTGGATTACTGAGGCTGCTGTATACTACAACTGGGGCTGCTGTATACTACCACTGGGGCTGCTGTACACTACCACTGGGGCTGCTGTACACTACCACTGGGGCTGCTGTACACTACCACTGGGGCTGCTGTACACTACCACTGGGGCTGCTGTACACTACCACTGGGGCTGCTGTACACTACCACTGGGGCTGCTGTACACTACCACTGGGGCTGCTGTATACTACCACTGGGGAGGCCTGTATACCACTGGGGGGCCTGTATACCACACTGCTGGGGGGCTGTATACCTGTGCTGGGGTCCACCCTCGGCTTATACACGAGTCAATAGGTTTTCCCAGATTTTGGGGGCAAAAGTAGGGGGGTCGTCTTATACACGGGTCGGCTTATACACGAGTATATACGGTAAATAGCTGCATTTAAAACTCAGCGATTTAGCAGTAGAATTGCATAACATGTAAACAACAAATGGGTATTTGTATGTCACATATCATGAATGCTGTCATAGATTAAAATTCTGCTATTCATGGTGGAGTAACGAAAATAAACACACATGACGATAATGTCTGTACTCCGGAGATTCATCATTACAGTACTGGTGATGGGGTGCTGCATCTTGTCAGTTTGTTTGATCTGTAGTCCGTAGATTCGTCATCATGGTGGCGCCTGTGTGATGCTGCATCCTGTGACAGAGGTTCATTGTCACGGTGCTGGTGATGTAATGATGCATCCTGTAACCGTGTCGTAGATGTAGACAATGGAACTGCATTTTTTTGTCCACCTCCTACACCTTGACGTTGGAGACCCGCTCTTGAGGCATGCTTGTTGTGATGCTGCATCTTGTGGTCGCCTTATTGATCTTGACACTAAAGATTCGTGATGCTGGCGCTGTCACTACAAAATGGCATCCTCTGACAATCTTCATTGTTCTGAACTGGGCGAGGCGAGTGTGACACGCATGTGATTCTGTCTTGGTCAAGATGATGCTCTTTGTTCAGTAGTCTCATTTCGCACATCGTTACTTTTTGCAGTTGTGCTGCTGCTTTCCTTGCTATATCATCTGTGGACTTTTTGGGATGGCCCATCTTAGCGTAGATTTCGAGTGATCAACCAATCTTTGTTTAAATTCTCACATTAGAGTTTAGCTGCCTTTTGTAATGTACACTATGTCCTATAGACAGCCTTATTTTGCCTCGAAAATAGAACCATGTTCAGACTGTGGTATTGATCCACTTTTTTCTGATCAGTTTTTGTCTTTTTCAGTTGGAAATCTTGATCTGCTTTTCAAAAAAATGCATTAGAAATGTAGTATCTGTTTTTGATGCATTTTTTTTCTGGTGCATTTTTTAGTCCATACTCTGGTTTAAATGGGAAAAGCGGATCAGGAAAACGCAGCAAGAATTGACATGCTCATTCCTTTTTAGGATAGCTTTTCTACCCAAAAAACCCAGATCATGTTAAAAAAGCACAGACTGAACAGCAACACTTGAAAACCCATTGACATTGCTGGGATTACAAATAAGTGATGCGTTCACTGCATTTTCACTGTAAAAAAAAAAAAAAAAACAACAAAAAACAGATAAAAAAAAAAAACTCTGAACATAGCCTTAGACTACATTCACACTGTGTGTTTTCGATGCATTTTTTGAGGATCCGCTTTTCAGCTGCAGCTGCGGATCTTCTTTGTGAAGATCTGTGTTTGAGCCAAAAACTTATCCTCACAACGTCTCAATGACAAATCTTGAAAACCCATTGACTTTGCTGGGATGCCCAGAGTCACTGCAAATAACGGATCAAAAACGCTGTGTGTGAATGTAGCCCAAGAGAGACAGATCAACAGACAGGCTGGTCAAAGGGCCCGTTCCACACTACGATATCGTTAACGATATCGTTGGTACGTCACGGCTTTTAGGGCGGTGCAGCGACGTCGTTGCGTGTGACACCTAGAAACTACCAACGATAAGTTGGCTGATTCGTTGATTTTAGGTTTATGAACTCGACCATAAATCAGTCACTGGTCGTCCGTTAAACCTGCAGCACCAGCTTGTGTGACACCTTGATAACTATGTCGTTTACGACTTCGCCTATTCAGAACTGAGGGACATAGGCATCCAAGCGACTGCTAATATCGTTCGCTGGTCCCGGAGTCGTTGCTGCGTCTTTTACGATATCAGTACATGTGACACCTCACCAATGATCATTGAACGTCGTTCCAGCGATCTAGGTCAAGTTGGATCATTGGTCGGATCACTGAGACATTGAAGCTTGTAACCCAGGCTTTAGGCTTTTATATAGTAGATGAGGGCTTGTTTTTTGGGGGACGAGTTGTACTTTTGAATGACCTCATTCGTTTTACCATATAGCGTACTGGAAAACAGGAACAAAAATACCAAGTGTGGTGAAATCGTACAAATGTTTTAATTTATTTACCATGTTCATTTAAGGGGAACCTATTATCTAGTTTATGCCCCTCCAGCTATCACTGTCTGCACCTGCAGCTTCATAGTACTATCCTAATCATCCCTGTCTGAGCTCCTAGTGTAATGTGAAAAAAAGCATTTGTACACTTACATTTACTTGTAGACTGACTGCCTCATTCACATATCTTGGAGGAGGCAGAGTGTCTGGCCACTTAATAGTTGACATTTCAGCTGAATGTCAGAACATCCTGGGAGACCTGTGTTATGTCACGATCATATAGCTATAATAGGCAGAGCAAAGTCTCCATAGTACATAATGGTTTTACTTGCTTAGCTACTCCCTCTATGGTCACATGATCATTACAACACACAGGTCCTTTATACAGAGAAGTTTTCAGTGAATTAACTATTAACCTCACCACGGGTCCGCCAATGCTGTCGGTGAATAGGGTGATCTGCTCTGCTTTATGCCTCGTGCACACGCTGAGTATTGGATGAGTTTTTTACCTCAGGATTTGTAGCCAAAACCAGGAGTGGATGATTAAATACAGAATTGGTCCAGGTGTTTCTATTAGACTTTTCCTCTGATTGCTCCACTCCTGGTTTTGTCTACAAATCCTGAGGTAAAAAACTCATCAAATACTGAACGTGTGCATGTAGCCTTCTGACATCACAGCCGATGATGTGTAACGGGGCCTTTAGATGATGCATAGTGTGAGCAGTGCACAGCTTAAATTAACAGTGTCAAAGGATAGATTACGTTACATGTTGGCGTAAATGCCATATTAAGAGTGGTTGGTTTCACACGTGAATTTTTTTTTCTTGCATTGCAATCCATCCAAATCCTGAAACATCTTAGGCCGGCTTCACACCACGTTTTTTGTGATCCGGGCAGATCCGATGAGAACCAGATAGGCCCGGATCACATTTCAGCCCCATAGTTTGCCTGTGGGGCCAGATGGAGCCGGATGGCAGCTATCTGCCACCCGGTTTCCATGTGTCTGGGTGAATCCGGGAGGGCTCGGATTTTTCACCTGGACACACAAATGCTGCATGCACTATTTTTGGGTCCGGGAAGAAAAATCTTCCCGGACCGGAGCTGCACGCTGCTGTTTTTCAGGACCGCGGCTAGCTCCCCACAAGCCGCGGTCCCGAATCATCAGCAGCTTCAGCTGCATGCGGCTGCATACTGGACCGGAGGGCATATTAGCCCTCCGGTTCTGTGTGCTGATCCGGTTTAGGGCTGTCCGGTCCACAACGGACAGCCCCGGATCAGATCAAAACCTGATGTGAAACCAGCCTTAATCCTTTTACTTAAAATGGGTCCGCAGATGCATGCGTTTGGCATCAGGATTCATCCTGATCCTGCCACATCAGTTTTTTTTATCACCCTCTCTGGCTGCATGATGTTGCAGTTTTGGTGTTCCACCATAAAATTCTGATGCCTCTGAATGCCTTCGGATCCGTCCAGAAATAGAATGAGGTCCAATGGTGGATGGATCCGTTCAAGGTGGATCCATCCAGATCAGTTTTACCCCACTGAGGATGCCCAGAGTAGTTCCTGCACCTCACAATGCATCTACCACCACCCCAGAAAAAGGGCTTGTGCTTTATTGTGTTTTAAATGTTGATAAAATTTATTCTGCACATGTGTATAATATGTGGGCACTTGTGAGGGGCTGCACAAGTTGTTTAAAACCACTGCTTTATTACTATCACTGTTTGCAGTCCCGTCGACGTTTGTTGGCAAGGAGCAGGACTTCTCTGCCTCTTCTATGGCTGAACTGTCAGAAATGACGTAATAGTGCGATCTACTCTTATTCTGAAAGTTCATTACATACAGAACTGTCAAATGCGGTGTAGATCACGCTCCTACACCATTTCTGATAGTTCTGTACGTAGAAGAGGCAGAAGAGTTCCGCTGTGCACCAGCAAAAGCCGACTGGACTTCAGACTGTGGTGGCAATGAAGTCTTGGTTTTAAACAACTCATGCAGCCTGTCCCTGGGTGCCCACATATTATATGCATGTGCAGAATAAACTTTATTACATGTTCTCCCACCCTCTCCCCGGCCAGATCAGGCATCCGGCAGCTGCGATGACATGCATTTGTGGATGCACAGCCAGATCAGGATGAACCCGTTTTCATCCTCATCTGGCTGCGCTGCATGTGTGAAACCAGCCTAATTAAAATATGGCTTATACATTTGTCACACCTCCTTAGAAGTATTAGTTTTAACGCTTTTTACAAATATAGTAGATGTGTAATGTTTTATCTAACCATATCATTTTTTTCATCCTTTTTTTTTTTCCATTAATATGTTGAGATTAATGTACAAAGTAAACAATACACAATCCAACATTCAGCTATCTTTTCTAATGAATGGGGTAGTACATTTAAATCTGCTTGAAGCCGTCATCTACCACTGTGTATGCACAGATATGAAGAGCTATGGGGTTAACTGTTGTATGAAGGCATTAGGTTGGGTTCACACACACAGCGTGTTTTAGCTTTTACGCAGCACTATTTTGCGGATGTGCAAATGCAGTATTATGCAGTGAAGCGCATTGACATTAGCTGTCCCAGCCAGGTTAATGCATTTCACTGTTTTTCATTCACATGCTGCGCTTTTTACGCATAAGCTTTTGGGCTGGAAAGCAGATGTGTAAAAGAATGAACATGTTAATTATTTTGCGCTATTCGCCTGCGCTTTTACTCACCTCGCCGCAGTCACCCAGAGATATCTCTTCATCCGGAGACCGTATGACCTGTGTAAGACCTTAGATAGCATAGCACCATGTGACTGAGTGACGTCACCTGGTCACATGGTGCTGCAGGGTTTTTAGAGGCCGCGCTTGCACAGGAGACCACTGCCGATCACTGAGGGAGCGAGGTGAGAAAAGCGCCACATATTCACACAGAGAACGCTGCTTTCTGTGAGGATTCCATTCTTGGTGCAGTTTTTGCACCAAAAACGGATCCTCACAAAATGCAGCAATTGCGCTATATGTGACCCCAGCCTTACAAGTTGTATGCTAAATCTCTCCCGTAGATTTTTTTCTCTCTGTAGTTGCATACAGTATTTTCTCAGATTCCGTTGTACAGCTGAGCTTTCTTGAACCAGTGGATCACATCTGGTGTAACCTGTTGCACAAGTTATGGATGGCATCTCCAGAATAAATATGTTTATTGTGTTTTGCACAAATAAAATTTCACTGGAATCTCAAAAATTCAGGTTTGTGCTGCTAAATTCTTTGCATTTTTCACTTTTTTATCTAGCAATAGTAAACTTACTTTTCCTTTTGAAAGTACAAACTGTCATATTTTGCAGAGGACACCAGTCTATATTGCCCAATTTGTCTGTTAAGTTTGGATATAATGTTTAACCCCTTCCCGACATAGGACGTTGTACAACGTCCTGTGTTTCTGCCTGTTACTGACACAGGACGTTGTACAACGTCCTGGCAGATTTGAGCTGCTGCAGCTCCTGTGAGTGGGGTCACTCAGGTGTCACAGATGCTGCTGCTCTGTGACAGCCTGTAGTTGACCCCACAGGGGGTGGATTAATCCCCCCATGCCCAGGACCCGTCCGATCGGCAGTTTAAGTGAAACTGCTGATCGGAGGGAATCATAGGGATTCACCCCTCCAGATCTGATTGGAGCTCTCCAATCAGATCTGGAGGGGCGGATCAGCATGTGTCCACCCTTCCTCACCCCCCTCCCGCTCCATGACTCACAGGGAGGCCTTTCCCCCTCCCCGTCCTTCAAACCGCCCGCCCCCCTCTATAATTATGTATATGCCGGCGGGCTGCACCCGCGTGCGCCCGCCGGTCACAGTGCCTGGCCCCGCTCCAGTATCCCCTGCCCCCACCTCCGGGCCCTGTGCCTGGCCCCCCCTCACCTCTTGCGGCGGGCTGCACACCTCGGTGAACCCGCCGCTGCAGCCGCGCTGCCTCCGGCTGTGCGGCTCCTCTGCTGGCCGATCGGTGGCCCAGCCTCCTCTCCCCGCCTCCTCTTCCGGCCTCCTGCTCATAGGTGGATCCAGAGGGTAAGTATGTAAGGATGGATGGATGGATGAATTGATGGATGGATGGGTGATGGATGGATGGGGGGTGCATGCGTGGACATGAGCGTACATGAGTGTGCGTGGACGTGTGTGTGGATGTCAGCGTGCGTGGATGTCAGCGTGCGTGGATGTCAGCGTGCGTGGATGTGTGCATGCGTGGATGTCAGCGTATGTGGATGTCAGCATGCGTGGATGTGCGTGGATGTCAGCGTGTGTGGATGTCAGCGTGTGTGGATGTCAGTGTGTGCGTAGATGTCAGCGTGCGTTAATGTCAGTGTGCGTGGATGTCAGCGTGCGTGAATGTCCGTGTGCGTGCCTGCGTGAATGTCAGCATGTGTGGATGTCAGCATGTGTGGATGTGCATGGATGTCAGCGTGCGTGAATGTCAGCGTGCGTGCATGGATGTCAGTGTGCGTGAATGTCAGCGTGCATGCATGGATGTCAGCGTGTGTGGATGTTCGGCGTGTGTGGATGTCGGCGTGTGTGGATGTCGGCGTGTGTGGATGTCGGCGTGTGTGGATGTCGGCGTGTGTGGATGTCGGCGTGCGTGGATGTCGGCGTGCGTGGATGTCGGCGTGCGTGGATGTCGGCATGCGTGGATGTCGGCATGCGTGGATGTGTGTGCGTGGATGTCAGCGTGCATGCGTGGATGTCAGCTTGCGTGCGTGGATGTGTGCGTGGATGTCGGCTTGCCTGTGTGGATGTCAGCGTGCGTGAATGTCAGCGTGCGTGGATGTGCATGCGTGGATGTGCGTGCGTGGGTGTGCGTGGATGTGGATGTGCCTGCGTGGTTGTGTGCGTGCGTGGATGATGGGTGCATGGGTGGATGGATGCATGGATGGGTGCAGCAAGGGATCAAGTGTCCTCTTGTTGTAGTCTCTTGGATCATAGTCATGGTGCACTGTATGACAGATCATTGTCATACAGTGCACCATAACTCTGACCCCAGAGGCTGTAGGAAGAAGACACTAGATCCCTTGCTGCAATCTCTGGATTGAGCAGAGGCGATCGAGCGTCGTGGGACCTTCGTTGTGGACTACGTCGGAGGCGATCGAGCGTCGTGGGACTTTCGTTGTGGACTACGTCGGATCTTTATAATAAAGATGGAGTCCGAATTTTGTTTGTGGTTTTTTTTCAAATAAAAAGATTTTTCTCTGTGTGTATTTTCTAACTATTTACCAGAGATTCCTAATGGCAGGTCTAACACTGGCCCTATATTATGAATCTCGGCTTAGTGCCAGCTGCCAATAAAAAGCTGGCATTAACCCCTTTATTACCCAGTTTGCCACCGGCACCAGGGCAACTGGAAGAGACTGGGTACAGCGCCAGAAAATGGCGCTTCAATGAATGCGCCATTTTCTGGGGCGGCTGCGGGCTGCAATTCGCAGCATGGGGGGCCCAGAATGCTTGGGCCTCTCCATGCTGTGGATTCCAGCCCCCAGCTGCCTAGTTGTACCTGGCTGGACAAAAAATATGGCGGAGCCCACGCCATTTTTTTTCTTGAATTAGTTCTAGAAGAAAAAAAAGGGCTTTGCTGTATTTTTGGTTGCCAGCCAGGTATAAAGAGGCAGGTGGGGGTTGCTGGCAGTCCGTAGCTGCCAAGTTGTACCTGGCTGAACCAAAAATATGGCGGAGCCCCACGCCATTTTTTTTTTCTAGAATTAGTCCTGGAAAAAAAATAAAGGGTTTTGCTGTATTTAGATGCATAGTGAACACTTTGAACCCCCAGGTGCTTCACAAATTGATCCGTAAAAATGAAAAAAGATTTGTGTGAAAAAAAGTACTTTTTCCTTATTACGGATCAATTTGTGAAGCACATGGGGGTTCAAAGTGCTCACTATGCATCTAGATGTATTCCTTGGGGGGTCTAGTTTCCAAAATGAGGTCACTTGTGGTGGAGCTCCAATGTTTAGGCACACATGGGCTCTCCATACGCGACATGGTGTCCGCTAACAATTCCAATAGTTAGCGGACACCATGTCGCGTATGGAGAGCTCCTGTGTGCCTAAACATTGGAGCTCCCCCACAAGTGACCCCATTTTGGAAACTAGACCCCCCAAGGAATGCATCTAGATGCATAGTGAGCACTTTGAACCCCCCAGGTGCTTCACAAATTGATCCATAAGAAGGAAAAAGTACTTCTTTTCACACAAATCTTTTTTTCATTTTTACGGATCAATTTGTGAAGCACATGGGGGTTCAAAGTGCTCACTATTTTCTGAAAACAAAGTTCCATGTATTTATTTTAAAATGACTGTATATGCTGAGGTGACTGCACACACATACCTGTCTCTAGTTATAGGGCTGGAGCCTTTGTTTACTGTCAGTCAAGTTCAACCATGATATTTTTTGGAGTTTGTCACACCCCCTGCACTGTAATTGAATGCGATCACTGTAGTATAAAAGTGGGTTGTTAGGGTGCTTTCACATTACGATTTTTTGGGATCCGTGGCTGTCCGTTGTAAAACGGACAGCCACGGATTCGATTTGGCCCCCATGTTAGCCTATGGGCACGGATCGGATCAGATTTGCCCTTAGTGGCATCCGATTTTTGTCAGATGCGTTTTGGTCCGATTTTTTTTTTTCCTGTACCCAAAATCAGAGACTGCTCCGATTTTGGGCACAGTGGATCAAATCGGACCGAATAAGATCCATAGCCCATAACATGGGGGGCCTATGGAGCACGGTCCGAGAAAATATCGGACGCTTTCTCGGACCCGATTTTAGTGTGTTGAGCATTCTCAGTACACTAAAACTGTTCCTCTCCAACTAATTTCACTTCCACAATGTATATATACATGATGTACAGGACCTGGCCTGACGTCAGTCACATGACGCTGAGCAAGTAGCCCTGCCCAGCCTGGTCCTTTCAGCATCCGGAGCTAGGTGTCGACAGCGCTGGATCGCAGGACAGGTAACGATTGCTTGTTTTTTTTTTTAAAGGGATCCTGCCACCTCCAAAACGCCTCCTAAGCTAGCAAAACATGTCCCTGCAGCATCCTATCACTAATCCCACACTTCTTTTGTCTCCTAAAAGCATCCTGTGAAAGTGTGTAGAAACGATTTAATACTCACTCATTAGTGATTATAATTAGCAGGGGCTATATTCATTAGTCACCAGGGCATGTTGTTTTGCAGCCTCGAAGATCCAGCCTCTCTCTGTCTCTGTGCTGCTGTGATGTGGAACTGAACGCAGGACTAATGATTTGCATTCTGTGAGTGATAGAGAGGGGGGAGGGTAAAGCCTGCACAAGCAAAGCACACAGACAGAGAGGGGCTGGATCCTCGAGGCTGCAAAACAGCCCGCCTTGGTGACTAAAGAATATAGGCCATGCTAATTATAATCACTAATGAGTGAGTATTAAAACGTTTTTGTGCACTTTAACAGGATGCTTTTAGGAGACAAAAGAAGTGTGAGATTAGTGATAGGATGGTGCAGGGACATGTTTTGCTAGCTTAGGAGGCGTTCTGGAGGTGACAGGATCCCTTTACCACTTGATTTTACTTAAATTCACTTCTGCAATGTATATATTCAGCTGCGTCCACAGATGTCCAAGAAGATTTAGATCAGGGCTTATAGAGGCAATGGAAAAAATCACGTTCCACTGAGCATTTTGCGCTGTTCAAACAGTCCCTCATCGCCTTCAAGACTGCACTTGCCACCGCCAAACAAACCTTCTTCTTATCCCTAATAACCTCCCTGTCCCACAATCCCAAGCAACTTTTCAAAACCTTCAATTCCTTACTCCGCCCACCTGCTCCCCTCCCTCTCCCCTTATCTCTGCAGAAGACTTTGCCTCCTTCTTCAAAGAAAAGATTGACAGAATCAGAGACAGCTTTGATCCACTGCCCCACAGCCTCCCCTCTCACCTATACTGCCCTCTACTTCCATCAACTGCTTCCCCCCTATAACTGAAGACCAGCTCTCCTCCCTCCTGTCAAAATCACACCTCACCACCAGCGCCCAAGACCCACTCCCATCCCACCTCATTCCCAACCTCACCTCCGTTATCATCCCAGCCCTAACTCATCTTTTCAACCTATCACTCACCACCGGCACCTTCCCCTCAGCCTTCAAACACGCCTTGATCACACCCATCCTCAAAAAACCCTCCCTCGATCCCACAACTGTCTCCAACTACCGCCCTATATCTCTCCTCCCTTTCCCTTAAACTACTTGAACAGCATGTCCACTCTGAGCTGTCCTCTCACCTCTCCTCCTGCTCCCTCTTTGACCGCCTGCAATCTGGCTTCCGACCCCTCCACTCCACTGAAACAGCCCTGACCAAAGTCACAAATGACCTACTGACTGCCAAAAGCAAGCGCCACTACTCTGTTCTCCTCCTCCTCGACCTGTCAGCCGCCTTCGACACTGTTGACCACTCCCTTCTACTACAGATCCTGGAATCTCTTGGCATCACGGACCTTACCCTCTCTTGGATCTCCTCATACTTAACGGACCGCACCTTCAGCGTCACCCACTCCCACACATCCTCCCCGCCCTACCCCCTATCTGTCGGGGTCCCCCAGGGCTCGGTTCTTGGACCATTACTGTTCTCAATCTACACTCTCGGCCTAGGGCAACTCATTGAGTCCCATGGCCTCCAATATCACCTCTACGCCGACGACACCCAAATCTACCTGTCTGGTCCTGACATCACCTCCCTTCTATCCAAAATTCCACACTGCCTGTCCGCCATCTCATCCTTCTTCTCTGCTCGCTTCCTTAAGCTGAACATGGACAAAACTGAGTTCATTGTCTTCCCCCCAAGACACTCCCCCTCACTACCTGACCTATCCATCGTCGTCAACGACTGCTCTCTCTCTCCAGTCCCCCATGCCAAGTGCCTCGGGGTTATCCTTGACTCTTCCCTCTCCTTCAAGCCCCACATCCAGGCCCTCGCCACCTCCTGCCGACTCCAGCTCAAAAACATCTATAGGATTCGCGCTTTCCTTGACCACGACACTGCTAAAACCCTTATTCACGCTCTCATCATCTCCCGCCTCGATTACTGCAACCTCCTGCTCACCGGCCTCCCCAATACCTCCCTTGCACCTCTCCAATCTATCTTGAACTCCGCTGCCCGCCTAATCCATCTGTCTCCCCGCTACTCCCCTGTCTCCCCCTCTGCCAAGCCCTTCACTGGCTCCCTACTTCCCAGAGATCCCGGTTTAAAACATTAACCATGACATACAAAGCCATTCACAACCTGTCCCCTCCATACATCTCTGACATGGTCTCCCGATACCTACCCTCACGCAACCTGCGATCCTCCCAAGAGCTCCTCCTCTACTCCCCCCTCATCTCCTCTTCGCACAACCGCATACAGGATTTCTCCCGTGCTTCACCCAGACTCTGGAACTCACTGCCACAACACATCAGACATTCTCCTACCCTGGGAACCTTCAAAAGAAGCCTGAAGACCCACCTGTTCCGCCAAGCCTACCACCTGCAATAAGACCCGGTCCACCACACCGCCTCACGACTGGAACTTCCCCCTCCAACTGTATCCCCACCCACCCCTCGTAGAGTGTGAGCCTTTGTGGACAGGATTTCTCCCTCTTGTTTCTGTACAACCGAATTGTCAACATTTATTGTTACTTGTATTGTTACTATGTTACTTGTCCTAGTCTGCCCTTTTTAGCATGTAAAGCGCCATGGAATATAATGGTGCTATATAAATAAATAATAATAATAATAATAAAATAGAAAACCACTTCAGAATAGTACAATATCTTGCTCTTCACCTTGCTTGTATACCTTTGTGTGTTTTGGGTCATTACCTTGTTGAAAGACCCATGACTTGTCACTCAGATCAACCTTTCAGACACTGGGCAGCACATTTCTCTCCAGAATATCTTAATAGTCTTGAAATTTTATTGTACTTTGCAAAGATTCAAGATGACCTGTGCCAGGTGCAGCAAAACGGCCACCAAATATACCTAGGTAGAATGTTCTTTTCTTTGTATTCTTGTTTGCATCTGTTAATCTAGCTCTGATGTGACTTACCTAAAATCTCCCAGTTTTGTCTCATCTGTCAAAAAAGACATTTTCCCAGAAGCTTTGTGGGTTGATATTTCTAGATCACTTTTTGATTTGCTTTCATCAGAGGTTTCCTCCTCAGACAAACAGCTATGGATGGTGCAGCCTGACACTCATGCACCTTGACTTTGGAGTTCATCTCTATTTTCTATTTTGGTTACCTTTCATATTATGTCTCTTCACTTTATCCATCAATTTTCCTTTTGCAGTCATGTCTACGGAGGTTGACTACTGTCCCATATAGACTTTGTTTCTGAATAACATGGACAACCATAGTAACAGGAACATCAAGATGTTTGGAGAATGTTTTATAGACTTATAGACTTCACATTTAACATGCTTGTCTATAGTGTCTTTTTTTTTTTTTCTTCTTCTTCTAATCACCTTAGACAACTGTCTCCTTTGCTTTCTTTCGTCCATGCTCAGTGTGGTGTACACCTTGATGTCAAGCAGCACAGAGACTACTTTTTACCCTTCAAATAAGCAGACTGATTACAAGTTTGTACACACCTGTGATGCTAATTAAAGGACATACCTTAGTTGAAGGGTGCATACACACGATAGGTATGCACAGCATATTGCTGCTGCGTTCAAAACACTACTTTGTACAGTTCCAGCATAGTGGATGGGATTTCCAGAAATCCCATGCTCGCTGTGCTTCACTTGACCGCAGCATTTTTTTCAACTGTGGTGCGGGTTGCTGCGCTCCCGCAGATCCGCAGCTTGTTAAATTCATGCTGCGGAGTTGGGAGCGATCTCCTGTGGGGAAATGCAGGGAGAAGCTGCTCTGCACCCACCGCAGATTGTGGGCACAGGGCAGGTAATCTTTGGTAATCAATATGGGCTTACAGCAATTTGAGGTTATGCACATCCTAATTGCTGTAATGGTGGGTTTACACGCCGCGATATCGGCGTCCAACTCCGACCCAACTCCGACAAAAAGTCACGTGGGTCGCAGTTGGACCCGATATCGTGTGCGCGTTGTACTGTTCTAGCATACAACGCGATGCTGGAACGATGCCAAAACGATATCGGAGTTGAATAGCAGAGCTATTCAACTTCCCGATATCGCAAGGCCGTTGTACCAGCATCGCTGCGTGTGACAGCCCAACTCCGATGCGTACTCGCACCTCACCCATTAACTCCCATGTTAAATGGTCGTTACTGGGTTGGTGGGCGTACACATCGGAGGGACGTTGTTTCCCGATATCGCAGCGTGTAAACCGGCGATGCGATATCTGGAAAAGTGCTCCCAAAATGCACGCTCCCGCGGCGTTGTATGCGATATCGGGACGATATCGCTACGTGTAACCCCACCATAAGGGTTTAAGATTTACAGCCTTTTAATATGTAGCTGCCTCTGCTTCAAGGATCTAAAAGTAATTGGACAGTTATCTCACAAACTCTTTAATGGGTTGCATGGGCATTTCCCCCCACACTGTTGTTAATCTGTTATCAGTTAAGTAGGTAAAAGGTCTGGATTTGATTCCAAGTGTGACATGCAATCGGTGGAAGAGAAACAGACCATCATTACGCTGAAAAAAAAAATTAAATAATAAAAAATCTGATAGCAGAAATATTAGGCGTGGTCAGATCAACAGTTTGGTACATTCTGCAAAAAATAAAAGCATGCACTGGTAAGCTTGGGAACTCGCAAAAGGGGGATGATCGAAGAATCCTTTTCATGGTGAAGAAGAAACCCTCCACCGAATCCATTCAACAGAACACTTTCCATGAAGTAGTTGTTTCAGTATCTAAGGGTAAGTGCTCACGATCAGGAATTGCAGTGTACTGCCGCTGCATCCAAAACGCTTAGTTTGTACAGTACCAGCATAGTGGATGGATTTCAAGAAATCCCATGCTCACTGTGCTCTTCTACAAAGCTGGCATTAACCCCTTCATTACCCACTTTGCCACCAGCATCAGGGCAACTAGAAGAGTTTGGGTACAGCACCAGGAAATGGCGCATCTAATGAATGCACTATTTTCTGGCATGGCTGTGGGTTGCAATTTGCAGCATGGGGGGCCGAGAATGGTTAGGCTTCTCCACACAGAGGATTTCAGCCCCCTAGCTGCCAAGTTGTACCTGGCTGGCAACCAAAAATATTGCGACGCTCCATGTCATTTTTTTTATTTGTAGAAGTAATTAAAAATAAAAACATGGAGCTTTGCTGTATTTTTTCGTCACCAGCTGGGTACAGCTAGGAGGGCTGGAATTCTCAGCATGGAGAGGCCCAAGTATTTTCTGGCCCCCCATGCTGCGAATTGCAGTCCACAGCCGCCCCAGAAAATGGCACAGTCATTGGGTACAGCTCCAGAAAATGGTGCTTCAGACTCTTCCAGTTGCCCTGGTGCCGGTGGCAATTTGGGTGATAAAGGGGTTAATGCCAGCTTTTTTTATTGACAGCTGGCTCTAAGCCAGAGATTCATAATGTCAGGCCAATGTTAGACCTGGCCATTAGGAATCTCCAGTAAATAGTAAAAAAAAAAAACACACCACACAGAGAAAAATCTTTTTATTAGTAAACAAAAAAAAACACAAACACAAATTTAGACTCCTCTTTATTTTACTCTTCAACATAGTCCACAGCGTTGGTTCCACGACTCTTGATCGCCTCTGATACACACAGAGACTGCAGCAAGGGATCAAGTGTCCTCTTGTTGTACAGTCCCTGACAGAAGTTATGTCGCTTATCCATGTTATGTAAATAAAAGCTTATAACCTGACGTTAAATTAATCCATTGGTTTTATAAATTACTCTTTTGAAAGCTGAAATGCTCACAAATGTGGTTTAGGTTAAGAAAATAAATTGGCATAAATGCTGAAATTTTAATGATTTAATGAACACCGAATGGTCAGATTTTGGCAAGACAAATGTTTTGTCACCCACAGAAAGTAATGTGATATTCAAACAAATAATTAACTTAAAATACAAATATATGTTGCATAACACTGGTAAATGAAGTTGTGGTGCCATTAGTCATATTTAATATTTTGTGTGACTTCTATGAGCTTGAAGGACTGCATCCTTGCGGTTCAACAATGATTCATGCAATTTATTAATGAAGTCATCAGGAATAGCAAAGAATGCAGTCTTACATGCCTCCCAGAGTTCATCTAGATTCTTTGGTTTTGTCTTCCAAGCTTCCTCTTTCATCCTACCCCAAACATGCTCAATGATGTTCATGTCTGGTAACTGGGCTGGCCAGTCCTTGAGCACCTTGATCTTTTTTGCCTGGAGGAACTCTGTTGTACAGATGGATGGATGACATGGAGAACATCCTGCTGCAGAATTTGACCCCTTTTATGATTTGAAATTAAGTAGCTAATATGTCTTGATATTTTAGGCTATTGATATTTCCTTCCACCTTGCAAATGTTTCACACCCTCATACTGAATGTAACCCCAGGCCATGATCTTTCCACTACCAAATTTGGATCCATATGGGCTTCAGTAGGTCTCCTGCAGTATTTGCAGTGGCTGTGGTGTAATTCTACTGAAGATTCATCAAAGAAATCCACCTTCTGCCACTTTTCCAGCATCCATCTGTTTAGCAGGCTGTGGGACTTTGCAAATGCCACACGGTTTTTTATTTGCCTTTTGTTTAGTGCTGGCTTCTGGGCACTGATTAAACCATGGAGGCCATTTTGAGACAGAATCCTACAAGCTGTTCTAGTTGACACAGGGACTTGAGGAGACCAGGCTTGTCAAACACATCTCCAGTCTCTTCAAATCTTTTTTTTAATTCTGTGTACATGATGCTGAGACACATTAAAAGTGCCAGCCACCTCTGCATTGGATCTGGTCTGCAGCCTCTTGATAATCAAGGCTTTGGTCGCCGGGGGAATTTTTGGCATGTTGTCAGAGCTCAAGTTGCAGTTCAAGTGAAGGTCTGGAGTGCTTGGTTTCTTTTTATACACACCCTCTAATTAACCGATCATTTACGGAGCACAGGTGAGGATGTAAACTAGGATTGGGTGCATTATATGACCAGGCGACAAAACTTTTGTCTTGCCAAAATCTGACCATTCTGTGTTAATTAAATCATCAATATTTCAGCATTGATGCCAATTTATTTTCTTAACCTAAACCACATTTGGGAGGGTTTCAGCGTTCAAAAGAGTAATTTATAAAACCAATGGATGAATTTAACATCGGGTTATAAGCTTTTATTTACATAACATGGATAAGCGACATAACATCTGTCAGGGACTGTAGTTTCTGGGATCATAGTGATGGTGCACTGTATGGCAGATAACTGCCTTACAGTGCACCATCACTGTGAACCCATAGACTTCAACAAGAGGACACTTGATCCCTTGCTGCAGTCTCTGGGGTCATAGTGATTGTGCACTGTATGGAAGATTATTGCCATACAGTGCACCATCACTATGACCCCAGAGACTACAACAAGGGATCAAGTGTCCTCTTGTTGTAGTCTCTGGGGTCATAGTGATGGTGCACTGTATGGCAGATCATTGCCATACAGTGCACAATCTCTGTGGAAAACCCAAGTTTCAGAGATCACATGATCTCTGCAGCTTGGGTCAGGTGACCGGATGTTATTATTAAGATGGCCAATCACCGCGGGGAGAGGTAAGAGACCCTGCACTCCCTCTCCTCCGACTCTTAAGTGCTGTGATTGCAAAGACCACAGCACTTGGGGTGTGACAGAGAGCCAGGACAGTCATATCGCTCCTCCGCAGCCTCATGTCATGCAGGGAGATGAGGCTGTGGAGGAGAAGAGGGCAGAAGTGGTGGCACAGGAGGGGAGGGGGATCAGGATCGGAGGGGAGCAGGAGGAGGAAGAGGGAGGCATAACACTGGAGGGGCTGACACAGTAACGGTAAAGGGCAGAGTGCAGAAGCGATGGGCACAGGAACAGGCCAGGTCCAGAGGGGAGCTGGAAGAGGAAGGAGGACGGCAATCCCGCCCCCTCTAGCGCTCCAGCCTATAGAAGAGGCTATGACAGCCCCTTCTATAGCTGAAGTGAAGATTGCTAGTATTGGCTGTTCAACAGCCAATCACAGCGATCGTGGGGGTGGGATGCTAACCGAAGCATCCATATGTCTATTATCAAATGCCATATCTATCCTTGACATAGAATTATGGGAAGCGGAAAAGCATGAGTAGCATCTCACATTTAAGTTCCTAACTCTCCATAAATCTACCAGACCTATTTCCATTATGTTTAGCAAATAATGTCTCCCATGCTTCTCTGACTCCCTCCATACCTATCAATGTCCCAATTCAAAATATTCATGTCGCCAATAATTAGCAGTGGTAACCCCTCCCTGTGCCTCGCCAACTCCAAAATCTCATGCAGCTTTGCTCCCGAGTATGGTGGTGGAAAATACACTGCTACCAAGCATAACAATTGCCCAAACACACGACACACTATAAACAATACTGCCCATCTTTATCCAGATGCACTTCTACTTCGTCTCTATATTCGAAAGTGGGTAAAAAGGCTAAACCCAGCTCCTTGCGCCTCCCTCAATGGTCTCCCATGCTTAGGAATACTGTATTATAGCACACCCTAAACCCTCCTCACCCTCCTGCCTTTAGTAAACAACTTACTCAAATACAATCCTCTTAATAGGCTATAGCAAGCCACCCCAGCATCACAGCTCATCCGATTTATTCCAACAATAACAGTCCAGCAACTGAAAAGTTCACCAACAGGAAACATTGGAAAGAAAAAGTGTAAAAAATGGAAAAAAGTTGGATAAAGTCCACTGACCATTTCAGACTCGCCTTCTCTGTCAGCTCCCAGGTCTCGCAGCCATTTATCGCGTTCCATCCACTCAGTAACCTTCTCTGGGGATTGGAAGAATTGTACTTTCTCAGAAGCGACAACCCTTAGCTTAGCCGGGTATAACATGGAGTAAGCAATACCGAAACAACTTGGTCTCCGTTTCACCTCGACAAATTTAATTCTTAATTTCTGTACCGATGGAGAATAGTCAGAATAAATAGATATATTCTGCCCGCTTTATTCTCTTTCAAAATGGTGTCCCTATCGTGATAGGTCAAAATCTTTGCCAAGATAGCAAAGGGAGCTGAGCCAGGGGCCTCATCGGCACTCTATGAGCTCTTTCAACCACGAACACTTTAGATAGGACGTCCGGTCCAATTTTTTGTAAGAGCCAGTTCTCTATAAATTCAGTGGGGTTGAAGCCATCAGCTTTTTCAGGCACGCCCACAATCTTTATATTGTTCTGCCGTGATCGGTTTACTAAATCATCATTTTTGGTGGTAACCTCTAAATTGTTTAGCATATTGTTTCTGAACCTTCTGTAATTTATGTTTAGTCCGTTTTTATTAAAGTAGAAACAAACAAACAATCATACAGAGTGTATAAAATATACCAGTATAACATACAAGAATACTTTCTATGTTTCCTTTACCCTGGATATCTATGTAGTCTATTTTCAGATATCACTGTTGCATAGTATTAATCTTTTTACTTTTCTTCCCTCAATAAATTAATTCGGCGTTTCTATCCTTCCATTCTCTAATTTAACATTAGGCTGTTATACATATGCCTCGGTCCGTTGCCCGAATCGAAGCCATACGCACTTAATGTACCTTAAAAACGTTCAATATGTATTGTTCTCCAAAGCGTCTTCCATAGTATCTCCACACTTTGTGCTCAAATGACAGGTGTTCCTGTCGATATCCAGTTATTCTATGGCACATGTTACGCCTGCCTTCAATCAGTTACCATTGAAAAAAAAAAAAAGGGGGAAAAAGAAGGGTGGAGAGATGATGAAAGGGGAAATAAAGATATGGTTCGCTGCCGCGCTACTTCCGAGAGGAGAGACCTGTTTGAATTACGATCCATCCCAGCTTTCACTTAACTTCTTAAAGTCCTCAGACTCCCTGAATATGATCCAAGACTGCCAGGTCCTCCCAAACCCAGAGTTATCTCCTGAAGCCTGAGCCAATAATTCCTCCATATGATGAACGTGGGAGAATTCAGCCAACCTTCTGTAGTTTAACAATTTCATCTTCTGACCGTGCTAACCCTCTCCTCCACCTCTCCAGTTCTGGCATCTGCTTTCTGCATAGCAGTTTTCATTCTCACTATCTCAGCTTGAATGCCTTGAACCTGCTGAGTAAGTGTGGTCAGAGTCTCCTTATAAAAATGTACTGTAGCAAAGATATCCATAAGAGTGGGTTCTGTTATACTTAAAGGGAACCTGTCACTTGGATCTAAGCCCCTACACTATCACTACCTGTCCCTAAACCTTCCTAGCTGCTACCTATCTATCCCTCTCTGAGCTAAATCCACCCTATAAAGCTGCAGAAAAATAAGTTATAACTTACAGGAGTCCCTGAGGCTTGGGGACTGGAAAGGCGGCCCCAGGCTCCATTGTGCCCTTCTCGATGGTGCAGCGCACGCCCTGCTGGGCGGCATTATTTTATCTTGCAAGCCGCCTCTTTAATCTGTAATCTCCCGCCCTCTGTAGTATTATCAAGCACCGGCCGATACGTCGCTTCTGGCGCGGTGCATTATGGGCCGCTCACGTGACCTCCCCCAGTGCATTATGGGCCGCTCACGTGACCTCCCACAGTGCATTATGGGCCTGATCACGTGATCGGTCCGGCTCCGCACATGCGCTATGCGCTTATTGAAGCCGGGCTGATCACGTGATCCAGGCTTAGATCCAGGTGACAGGTTCCCTTTAAGGTAACGGTACCCTCTGCACCTCCAGCTCCAGCTCTCTCCTGTGGGCCTCTTCACTGCCAGCCCCCAGCATCTGCTGATCACCCTGGGCCTGCTTCTGATCTTCATTATCATCAGCACCTGCCTCCATCTCCCCCTGCCCAGGGCACAGACTGTTCCTCCAGACATTCAAACCTCTCCAGGCGCGCTGCTGCCGCCATCCTCTGTGCGCAGGCACCTTTTCCTTCTCCCAACTCCTCCATTGCTTCGGCACCATCTTGAAGCCTGCTGTTGTTTGCGGTGCCGGTGTCCCGCTGCCTTCTGCGGGTCATCGCCGCGGCTCCAATATCACCCTCGGGGGTCCAGGGGTCTTCTGGGAACTGGCACCATCCTTTGGAAAGCTCAGCTATGCGGCGGTCACAGTTTACAAGTGGGGTTACAGGCAGGGGAGCCCTCAGCTGCGACCGCTCGTGTCGCTGGCTAGGCCACGCCTCTCCATTTATAATTTAGACATGGTGATTTTCTGGATTTTATTTTTGATACTAGAAATGGGCCTGATGCTATTGCATCGGGAGGGCAGTCTTGATGCCTGTGTCCCCTTGTGCTCTCTCCTGTCTACTGTCTCTTCCCCTGTATGTTCTGTCTTGCTTGTGCATTTCTCTCTGCTCTATGTGCTCTCAGCCCGTGTATGCTGTCTCTCCCTGTGTGCGCTGTCTTTCCCTATGACTCTGCCTCCCTTGTGGCTTCTGCGTCCCCTGTGCCTTCTGCATCCCCTGTGCCCCTGCCTCATCTGTGCCTTCCATCTCCTGTGTGCCTGCCTCCCATCACTGAGCCACCGTACAGTGCAGACACTGGGCCACCGTACGTGCAGACCATGGCACCGTACAGTGCAGACCACTGGGCCACCGTACAGTGCGAACCACTGGGCCACCGTACGCAATGCGGACCACTGGGCCTCCTAAACACACTGCTACCATTTAAATCACACGCCAAGAGCGCTGATTGGTTGACGGCAACCAATCAGCGCGTGGCGCGCTTTGGCGTTGTATTTGAATCCCGGCCGCCATATTGAAACTTGGGTGTTCCAATATCGCGGTTGGAGCACTTCCGCTGTTAGCAGCCGTGAGATGAGCGGCTCGTGCCACTCATCTCACGGCTGTGTCGCAGCTGACTCTGTGCGGCGGGAGATTGAGGTGTGTGTCACTTACTTTTGGCACTTGTGTCGCTATCCCACAATGGTGCCGTGGTGCATTGTGTGATAGCGACATAAGCGCCGGAAGTCTGTGACACACATTATTGGTGATTATATATTAGATTGTATCTCTCAATGCTAAAATTAACGTACCCTTAAAATTATAGACTTTTCATGTCTGTCAGTGGGCAAACGTACAAAATCAGCAAGGGATCAAATACTCATTTCCCCACTGTATACCCAGCTGTGATATACCCCTGCTTTTCAAGAAGGTTATCAATAACTGTGGCTATGTGTGCATATTATACACGACACAGAAGCAATATTAACAGAATAGTGATCTCCAGCAGTCGGCAAGTTATAGATAATTACCGTACTTGCCAGGTTGGATATAATGGATTTTTTTTTTGTTTCACCTCCCCACTCCCTGGACCCCCCCCCGCCCCCCTCTTTTCTTCCCTTCTTTCCTGGTTTGTTCTAACATACAGTAGATGTTAATAGATTGTGGCAGGTCCTCATGAAGTGATCAATAATAGAAAGGTGTTTGTTTACCATTCAGGTGTCTAGGTGACTGATGTGTTCTGAATTACTTGTCCTGTTCTGACCTAGGAAAATATCTAAAATATAGTGTCATCTTTGTTATTAGCACAGAAGCAGATCTGGTCAGTTTAGATTGGCTGCGACTGGTTTGTGCTGAGTGACTTCTGATTACATACTGCATTCAGTTATGTAATAGATTTGAGATGATTTCTTGTTAAAATTGTGGAGGACAGTTTTGCGTTCAGGGTTCCCCTTGTGCCTATATCATAAATGCCCAAAGCAAATCTATATATTGCACTTCAGTAATTCAGATCCCTTATATCTCTTCTTCTCAGCCTGCGTGTCATTTGCCTCTGGCGAAGTATGAATGTAGAACCTCATGTTGGCACAAACTAATTCAGCTCATACACCTAGTTTAACTAGTACTACAGCCTGAGCTGCTATATAACATTACATGCCATTTGTAGGGCTCTCATCTCTTATGAATGGTGTAAAACAGAATAGCACTTGATACTTAGCAGTTTGGTGCAGTACCTGAATACTTGAGAAAGGTGTAGTCTGAACACCGAAACGTTGTGCCACTTTTTGGGCTCAGTAAAGTCCACTTTTTGCAGTTGAGTGCTGCCTGGATTTCTATGGGGGGTTGGGGGTTGCATGGAATTATTTTTGGCTCTGAGAGGCATGATGAAATAATAGGACACAGTGCATTTTTTAGAGCAAAAAGTTAGATGAGTGTGTCTTATTTTAGGGGAAACTGGGTATGTGTGTTTTTGTGTATATATGTGTGTGAGACGTGGCCCGCAATGTCACGTGCAGGTGGCGGGTCCCATCGTACAGTTACACACATATACACATACACACAATCAATTGGCTGGTCATGTCACACACACACAAGGTGAGTCGTGTGGCGGGGACATCCACACCCACGCACATGCACTCATGGTGGGTTACGAGCGAGCACACAAGGGGAGAGTGCGCAGGGGCAAAACACAGCTCAAAGAAAAGATCACATGAGGGGAGAGCGAGAGCGGGCAGGCAGAGAGTGCACAGGGAGGAAGAGATGGCCACCAGCACCACAGAGCCTGCCCCCATCATGACGTCTCCGCCCTCCCGATGCAATAGCATTGGACCTTCATCTAGTTATTCATAACTAAAAGTCCTATTATGTTCTCAATGTGTGCTCACTGTATGTATGTATGTATATATAATATCTCTACAGATCTATAATATAACGGTGAACGGTGTCTGTCTAACATCCTGGATAACCATCAATGACAAGATGGCAAGAGGACACGCACCCAGCTATTGATTGGCTTCAGCAGTCTCTCTAAGCACTAACTACTCCCCTGGGCTAATTCCATTTGTCATTTGCCTTGCAGTCGGTTGCCAGGCAACCTATTCTATCAACCTCTCGTATTATATCCTTATATAACAGGTGCACCTCAATGAATTAGAATATCATCAAAAAGTCAATTTATGTCAGTAAGGATCCTTTCATATCAGCGTTTTTTGCTGAATGCGGCCTGACGGTCGACTTGTGGTGCACCTGCGGAAAGCCCCCATTCATTCTGTATGGGGCTTTGCTGCGATCCGGCAGTTGCGGCCGGGCAAAAAGCGCGGTTAGCTGCGATTTTTTTTTTTTTTTTTTTGTTGTTTTTTGTTTTTGGCAAGTGCCGGATTGTGGCTAAACCGCACTTCCCACTCCTGACGCAAGTCCCATAGAGAATGAAAGCAAGACGACCGTTAGGCGACAGATCCAGCTGATTCAGTAAATCTGCCGCATTCAGCCAAAAATGCTGATGTGAAAGGAACCTAATTCAATACATAAAGTGAAATGCATATGTTGTATAGAGTCCTAATTTGGTTGTCTCAAGCAATCTCTCTAACTATAAGGGGCTGCCAATAGCTCCATCCCAGTAAAAAAAAATATATATATATATATAATTATATATATATATGTGTGTGTGTGTATATATATATATATATATATATATATATATGTATATAATACAAATTTTTTTTTTTTCTTTTAATATGCTTTAAATCTTTTTTTTTTTTTTTACATTCTACATTTCTTAAACATTCATTACCTATTCTGCCACATATAGGTTCTGTTGTCAAGTCCATACTCATATAGGTGCTTGCCATTGTACAGTACCAGCTGTATACAGTGGTATGACATCAGCACCTCCTTTTTAATACATTAGTTTATTCACCTATAATTTACTGATGCTGTTTACATCCCTGGGCTCTTTGGTCTGCAGGCTGGACTGCAGCAGCCAGAGGGCCAAATGTAGGAAGCAGGTTGTACTTCGCCTAGTTCTGATCTGATAGATCTGTACTGGCAAAGGTTTTAGCTAACAGAAGTGAAAAACACATGTTCAATTTTATAATAAAATTACAGAACAAATGTGGATACAGTGCAGAAACAATTGAAGAAAAATCATTATTGTGCTTTCATATTTCATATGTATCGACCAGAGTTCTCCTGAATCGAGTAGAACATTGCATAATTCTTATGGTGATGTTGAATTCAGGTTAGATTTCCCACTATTTGTACTTGGAACCTTGAAAGTTGGTTTTCTGAAAACTCACATTAGCCAAGCGCACTTTACGTGCAAAAAAAACATAGATCTGAGAATTGACTGTCTGATGTATGGGCTAGGGTCATAAAATTAATAAGTCTAATTTTGGTCTTGCAGATAGAGTGGTGTGAAAGTGTTTACCTCCTTCCAGGTAGGAAATAGCCTAAGAAATACCTTTTAAAGGGATCCTGTCACCTCCAAAACTCCTCATAAGCTAGCAAAACATGTCCCTGCACCATCCTATCACTAATCTCACACTTCTTTTGTCTCCTGAAAGCATCCTGTGAAAGTGCATAAAAACGTTTTAATACTTACTCATTAGTGACTATAATTAGCAGGGGCTATATTCTTTAGTCACCACGGCGGGCTGTTTTGCAGCCTTGAGGATCCACCCTCTCTCTGTGCTGCTGTGATGTGGAGCTGAAGGCAGTACTAATGATTTGCATTCTGTGAGTGATAGAGAGTGGAAAGGGTAAAGCCTGCCACAAGCAGAGAGGGTGGATCCTGGAGCCTGCAAAACAGCCCGCCCTGGTGACTTAAGAATATAGCCCCTACTAATTATAATGACTAATGAGTGAGTATTAAAACGTTTATATGCACTTTCACAGGATGCTTTTAGGAGACAAAAGAAGTGTGAGATCTGTGATAGGATGCTGCAGGGACATGTTTTGCTAGTTTAGGAGGCGTTCTGGAAGTGACATAATCCCTTTAAAAAATATGTTCACACTGGTCGTTTTTGATCCATTTTTGCTGCTGGTTTTTTTTTTTTTTTTTTTTTTAAACTGCACCAAAATCAGATCATTCACTGCGACTGCCAGCATAGTGATATTTTCAAAGTGCTGTGCAGACATCAGCGTTTTTGAATGCTGCATTAGTGGTGCAGAAAATAGCATCACAATGAATTATTTACACAGTTCATTTGTGATGCTTTTACTACACTTTCCAAACCACAAATGCACCTGTTACTTACCCTTCAATGGCGAGCCTTAGTGTTGTGTTCCTCCCGGTCATCGGCAGGACCTGCAGGTATGGTACTGACAGTGTTGAGAAGAGTCATAGGATCAAATACTTAATTAACCTTAAGACATAAGGGATTGAGAGAAACGACCCATGGAGTGTATTATTTTACATTGCATAAGCTTGCTTTAGACCTAAACATGGCTGCCATTTGCTGTTTGCATGACATCACACCATGCCATGGTATGCAAGATGGTGACTGGATCTATGACTACATCAAGTTCTACAAGGGAAAGGGTTCTGGGGGGTGGGGGAGCTGAATTTCATATAAGGACTGACCAATCGCAGAACAACACTCTCCTGGAGATACTCAATCAAGACCACGCCCCCTGATGACCTCATGGATCCGCCTATGGACTAGCCCATTATCCAACCCTCTAACCAATGAATACATCTGAATATGGGTTGGCCGAGCCCCTTACTGAGTTTATAGAAGTCCATGCCTATTTAAATAAAGCCACTTGGAGTTGTGCTTGGAGCTGACCAAGGAGAGTGTACATCTAACTCTGTGACTGGTGTCATACTTTCACTCTAGCACTTGGTCCATATCTATTAGGCCAGGAGCGGTCAACTAATTAATATTTCAAAATATTAACCATATCAACAGGACGTGGCCATGGGACTCAGCACTAAAACAAAACAACTCCTAAATCTCCTGTGGTTTATCACTTCTTTCGGAAGTTGAGATTAATTTTCCACTCCCAGGCTTCATTACTGCCACACGTGTTCTCAGTCAAGAAATCACTTAAATAGGACATTCCTAACAAAGTGAGGTAGACCTAAAGATCCTCAAATTCTAGACATTCTGCAAACTAAAGAAATTCAGGAACAAATGAGACGCAAAGTAATTGAGATCTATCAGTGTGGAAAAGGTTATAAAGCCATTACTAAAGCATTGAAACTCATGCGAATCACAGTGAGGGCCATTATCCACAAATGGCAAAAACATGGAACAGTGATTTAAACTTCTCAGAAGTGGCCATCTGTTCAAAATGGCCCCAAGAGTGCAGCAATTACTCATCCAAGAGGTCACAAAAGACCCCACAACAACATCCAAAGAACTGCAGACCTCACTAGCTTCAGTTAAGGTCAGTGTTTATGACTCCGCCAAAAGGAAAGGACTGGGCAAAATGGCCTGCATAGCGGAGTTACATACCGAAAACCAGCCACTGCTGAGCAAAAAGAAATTAAAGGCTCATCTCCGTTTTACAAGAACATGTCTTGATGAACACCCAAGACTTTTGGGAAAATACTCTGGACAAACAAGAGAAAAGTTTACATTTTTTGAAGATTTCACAGCATTCCAGAAAAGGAACATCATACCAACAGTAAAATAATGTGGTAGTGTTATTTATGGTCTGGGGCTGTTCTGCTGCTTCAGGACTTGGAAGACTTATGGTAAATGGAACCATAAATTCTGCGTCTACCCAACAATCCTAAAGGAGAATGTTCGGCCATCTGTTCATGACCACAAGCTGAAGTGCACTTTGGTTGTATATCAGGACAAAGATCCGACACACACAAGCAAGTTCACCTCTGAATGGCTTAAATAAACAAAAATTAAGACTTGAATTGGCCCAGCCAAAGTACTTACCTTAATTCGATTGTGATGCTGTGGCATAACCTTAAACAGGTGGATCACGCTTGGAAACTCTCCAGTGTGGCTGAATTAAAACAATTCTGCAAAGATGAGAGGACCAAAATTCCTCCAGAGCTTTGTAAAAGACTCATTGCCAGTTATCGCCAATGCTTGATTGCAGTTGTTGCTTCTAAGGGTATGTGCCCACAGGACGTTTTTGCTGCAGTCCAGAACGCAGGAAAACCTGAGGATCCTAGAGTCCTTGACAGGAGAAATGCTATGATCTTGTCTGTGCGGTTTTTATGCGCTGCGTTTTTACTGCGTTTTTACTCCTGCATTTTTGACAGCTGCGTTATTCCTGCATTTTTCCCATTGACTGTACCAAAAACGCAAAAAAGAATTGACATGTTCTTTCTTTGCTATCCGCACCAAAAACGCAGGTATTTGACAGTTCTTGACACTTGCAAAACCAATGTGTGTGCACTGCGTTTTTGAAAACACATTGGTTTTGCTGGGAAGCCCAACCGCAGGAACAGATTAGCATACATTAACATAAAACCAAGGGTTTTCTGCATGCGGAAAACGCAGGAAAACCGCGGCAAAAACGCCCTGTGGGCACATACCCTAAGGGTGACTCAACCAGCTCTTAGGTTTAGAGGGAAATCCCTTTTTTATTCAGGGCCCTGTAGGTTTGCATTTCTTTTTTCCTAAAAATAAAGACTTTCATTTATAAACAGCATATTTATTTTTGTCTAATATTTACATTTGTTTGGTGATCTGAAACGTTTAACTGTAACAAACATTCTAAAAGAATAAGAAGTCAGGAAGGGGCAAACACTTTTTCACACCACTGTACATACTATACTTGTACATTTTCAAATATCATTTAAGCCAATTACAACTAAAGGGTTCCCTTTGACATGAATTCTATAGAAATTGAGAGTTTTGATGATCATCGTTCCTGTACTCGTAAGACTTATCTCAATTCTCATATTTTCATTTGCTATCCATTCTTGTGGTCTGTGTTTTCTTTTACGTAATCTCCAGTGTGTTTTGTGACAATTATGCATCCAATGTTTGTTTTTTTAATTCAAGTGGAAGCCATCGAAAGAATGATCAGGTCACTTCTTTAAACTTAAGCTTCAGGATTTTAAAGCAATGAAGCAGTAAAAGAAGTTAAAGACTTTACATACCCACAGCGAGTCAGTTTTACATGGCTATGCACATGTGCATTCTTTGTGGCATGTTTAAGATCTAGGCCAGGGGTGGGGAACCTCAGGCCCCAGGGCTGAATGCGGCCTTCAATTACTTTTTTGCGGCCCCCGGGCAGATTCCTGGGGACCGCAGTGCTCAGGCTGGCAGACGTGTTTTGACGACTGTCTGCCCTTTAAATCCAACTCTAGTGATCTCTATGCCCCAGATTAGGCCTCTCCAGTGAGGTATATGCTCCCAGCCTCTCCTGTGATGTCTAGGGCTCTAGCAAACCTGGAAAAGTAGTTGAGAAGCAACAATACCAATATCATCCACGCCAAAAAGAAGCAGCCCCAGCAAACACAGTAGGGATGAGTTGAGTGTTTACAGAGGACCTGTAACCCCCCTGGTGCATGGCAATCTAAATGCAGCGTGTCAGCTGCATTTAGGGAAGAGGGTCCCCCATGGCTCCAGCCCCCCTGTACCCTGAGAAATAGACTTTATAAAGTGTACATATATGAGTCCAGGGGGACTTACTGAGTGAGTGATGAGTCATCGCTGCTGCTGGTGTCCTCCCCACTTCCAGCCTTCTGTGTGCCACCTCCAGCCAACTCAGTGCTGACTCCTTTATTTGTCTCCCCTCCTCGCCTGCTCCATGCTGCTCTGCAGAGAAAGCAATGGGCGTGACCAGGTCCTGGCAGCTGACACGCCTCCTGCCGGTGACATCAGCGCTGGAGCAACCCTGCTGTACATACATAAGCTGGAGCAGGGCGGGCTCCGGCGCTGACATCACCGGCAGGCGGTGTGACAGCTGCCGGGACCCGGTCCCGCCCATTGCTTTCTCTGCGTCTGCTTGGGTTCAAAAGCAGAGCAGCATGGAGCAGGCGAGGAGGAGGGACAAATAAAGGAGGCGGCATTGAGAGGGCTGGAGGTGGCACACAGAAGGCTAGAGGCGGAGAGGACACCATCAAGAGCGATAACTCATCACTCAGTAAGTCCCTCCAGACTCACTATACATACACTTTATAAAGTCAATATTTCTCAGGGTACAAGGGGGTTGGAGCAATGGGGGACCCCTTCCCTGATTGCACGCTACATTCAGTGGTGCATTTAGATTGCCATGCACAAGGGGGGGTGACAGGTCCTCTTTAACCAAATATAGCAGGGGAATTTTCAGGCTGATAATTTTATACGGTCCATGAAGGATTGTAGAAATTTCCAAATGGCCCTTGGCAGAAAAATGGTTCCCCGCCCCTGCTTTAGGATGTATTCTTATTGCGTATTCTGCGCTGTCGGTGCAGGAATTCCCTTTGCCATTGTCTAGTGGCTTGCCTGTGTTTTACAAAAAGCAGATTATTTTTTATACCTATAAGTAGTGTGAATTACAGGATGAGCAGGAGAATCGCAATAAAAACCTGTTCCAACTGCCTGTCTAGCCAGTTTCTGCTGATTCCCTGCTAGAAACTGATTATATTTGACAATTGGCAGTACACGGCTTTTATTTTTGTTTCATTAACTTTTTATTTTTTTTCTTCTTTTCCTTCTCCATTGCAGAGATAATAGCAGTCAAAGGTTTACTCATTAGGGGCCAAATACTTTAAGACCAAGTGGGTGTTATCAAATAGTTTTCACTTTGGGTGGGGATATACTTCTCCCTGTATTATGCTGACCAATCATAAGCAGGCTGCATTACTCAATGTCTGGGTCGACCTCCACTGAGCTTGGCTGTAATGGAGGCTGACTATCACAGTGCTGTCTCTGGCTGATAGGCTGTCTCAGCAGTATAAAAAGGAGTTAAAGTTGTGGTTGTGGATACAGAATCAGCCGCTCTGAATAAGTTAATGTCCAGACTTCAGGTGCAACAGAATAAAACGCACATTTTACTGTAGCAGTTTGTGATGGCGACTCTGTATTTTAAATAACTATGGAGAGCTGTAAACTCAGAGTCGCAGCCTCTGATGGTGTGATGAACTCAACTCTCTTTCCTGCAGTGTGCGACATCTCTCCTCACTCCCACTGGTTATTGCACTATACTATGCCCTTAAACCTCTCCTCTCAGCCTGGACCTTGGCATTCCATGGTAATTTAGGCTTACAGAGAAGAACTGCAGCTTTCATCCACTGCTGACAACTCCAGATCCCATCAAGGCATCTCCTTACACACACCCTCATTGATCCCGAACTGTTGTCTGGCAGTTGGGCACAACTGTTCTAGCAAAATCTGTGGTCCAAAAGCCAAATAGAGCTCCTTCTGACTCGGTCCTGCTGCATGGTCAAGCAATAATTTCTGAGGTTTATATAGGGCATCACCACCACGAACTGGACAAATTGCTAAATAAATTGAGGTCCTTTTCACCTTTTTAAGCCTTGTGTAACTGACATTTCCAGCTAATCAGAGGGAATTAGTATTATAGTTTAAAGTCACCTGAGGGTTCAAAATACTCATTTCGCCCAAGCATAAATTCCTTTAGCGGTCTAGGTTCCAAAAAGGGGTCACTCGTGGTGGGCTTTCTGCTGTTTAGGCACCATAGGGGGTCCACCAAATGTGATAGGGTGTCTGCAATCTACAGTATGTCAGCCGAATTTGTTTTTCAAAATTCAAATATTGCTGCTTCCATTCTGTCCTACTGTATGTCCAAAAATAGCTTTTTGACTACATGTGGGGTATTGCAGCACTCACAACGTGTGTAACAATCTGTGGAGTCCACTTTTTGGTGTTATCTCTGATAAAAGTGAGAAATGTGTTGCCAAAGCCGAATTTAAAATTAAGTCATATTGAAAATGTTATTTATGTTCCAAAATTAAGTAAAGATCCTGTAGGTTCAAAATGTTCACTATACCCCTGGATAAAATCTTTGAGGGTGTAGTTTCCAAAATGGGGTCACTTGTGGAGTTTTCATCTGTGTTTAGTTACCGTATATACTCGTGTATAAGCCGACCCGTGTATAAGCCGACCCCCCTACTTTTGCCCCAAAACCTGGGAAAACCTATTGACTCGTGTATAAGCCGAGGGTGGACCCCAGCACAGGTATCCCAGCAGTGTGGTATACAGCAGCCCCAGAGGTAGTATACAGCAGCAGCCCCAGTGGTAGTATACAGCAGCAGCCCCAGTGGTAGTATACAGCAGCAGCCCCAGTGGTATATACAGCAGCAGCCCCAGTGGTATATACAGCAGCAGCCCCAGTGGTATATACAGCAGCAGCCCCAGTGGTATATACAGCAGCAGCCCCAGTAGTTAGTATACAGCAGCCCCAGAGGTATATACAGCAGCAGCCCCAGTGGTATATACAGCAGCAGCCCCAGTAGTTGGTATACAGCAGCCCAGTGGTAGTATAGAGCAGCAGCCCCAGTGGTAGTATAGAGCAGCAGCCCAGTGGTAGTATACAGCAGCAGCCCCAGTGGTAGTATACAGCAGCAGCCCCAGTGGTAGTATACAGCAGCAGCCCCAGTGGTAGTATACAGCAGCAGCCCAGTGGTAGTATACAGCAGCAGCCCCAGTAGTTAGTATACAGCAGCCCCAGAGGTATATACAGCAGACCCAGTGGTAGTATACAGCAGCCCCAGTGGTATATACAACCCCAGTGGTATACAGCAGCCCCAGTGGTAGTATACAGCAGCCCCAGGTGTATATACAGCCCCAGTGGTAGTATACAACCCCCCATCAGTATACAGCAGACCCAGAGGTATATACAGCCCCAGTGGTAGTATACACGCAGCCCCAGTGGTATATACAGCCCCAGTGGTACTATACAGCCCCCCCATCAGTATACAGCAGCCCCAGAGGTATATACAGCCCCAGTGGTAGTATACACGCAGCCCCAGTGGTATATACAGCCCCAGTGGTAGTATACAGCCCCCCCATCAGTATACAGCAGCCCCAGAGGTATATACAGCCCCAGTGGTAGTATACACGCAGCCCCAGTGGTATATACAGCCCCAGTGGTAGTATACAGGCCCCCCCGCTTGTGCACAAACCTGTAAAGGAAGAGATTAGTATTCTTATCACTGTCCCGCTGTCCCACCGCCGCCATCGCGCTCCTCCATCTTCTTCCGGTTTCCTCCTCGGTCGCGCAGACAATGACGTCATTGCCTGCGCCGACCGGAGGAAGCCGGAAGCAGACAGAAGAAGACGGAGGACCGCGATGACGGCGGCGGGACAGCGGCAGCGGGACAGTGATAAGTATACTAATCTCTTCCTTTACAGGTTTGTGCACAAGGCAGGGGGGCCTGTATACTGTATACACTGTATACAGTGTATACAGTATACAGTGACTCGCGTATAAGCCAAGGGGGGGACTTTTCAGCCCAATTTTTGGGCTGAAAAACTCGGCTTATACGCGAGTATATACGGTACCTTAGGGGCTCTGCGAACTCGACATGTTGCCCGCAATATGTTTCAGCCAAATTTGTGTTCCAAAATTCAAATAGCGCTCCTCTTCCAAGCCCTGACGATTGTCCAAACAGAGGTTTCTGACCACATGTGAAGTATCTGTGTGCTGAGAAGAAACTGGGTAACGCATTTTGGGGTACAATTTGTCATGCTATCCTTTTGTAAAAGTGAATATATTGGGGCTAAATTAACATGTTTATGTAAAATGTAATTTTTTTTTCTTGCATTCCACATTGCATGAATTCCTGTGAAGCACCTGAAGGGTGAATAAACTTCTTGAATGTGGTTTTGAACAGTCTAAGGCAGGGGTGTGAACTTTTATCCTGCCATTTGGAAATTTCTACCATCCTTCAGGGGCCACACAAAATTAGCAACTTGAAAATTACCTGCTATATTTGGTTGAACAATCACCTCGCCTTACTGTGGTGGCTGGGGCTGCTTCTCTTTCGCATGGCTGTGATGTTAGGTGATATTGATCATGAGCTTTTCAACTGCTTTCCCAGCTTTCCTAGAGCCCTACACATACACAGGAGATGCTGGGAGCATATTTATCACTAGGGGGGCTGAGGCTGGGGCATAGACATCACTGGGTGAGCTGGAATTAAAGGGCAGGAAGTTGACTAAACTGGTCTGCCAACCCGAGCATAGCGGTCCCCAGAAATCTGCCCAGGGGCCACATAAAAGGTCATTGAGGGCCATATGTGACCCTGGGGCCTGAGGTTCCCCACCCCTGATCTAAGGCTATTTCTGGACACTGTTTTGGCTGTAGCAAAAATGCAGCAAAACCTTAAGGGCACTGTTACATGTCGCAACATTGCATGCAATTTCACTTGCAACTTGCTGGTTGCAGTGAAATCATGGACACATTGTTACATTTTGTTGCTGTGCACAAATGTAACAATGTGTCCATGATTTCACTGCAACCAGTAAGGCTGCCTTCAGATTTGCAGATGCCTCCGCAGCGTTTTGCGGAGGCATCTGCATGCAGACGGCAGCCCCTATCTTCATAATGGAGCGCACGGTGTCTGCAGATGCTTGCAGACCGCCATGCGCTCCCATTGCCCGCAATGAGTGATCTGTGCGCAGGCAGATGCCTGCGCACAAATCACACAGTCTCGTCCGCACCAGGGACGCGACATGTGCGGGCGAGAGTGTGTGATTTGTGCTCAGGCATCCGCCTGTGCACAGATCACTCATTGCGGGCAGTGGGAGCGCACGGCGGTCTGCAAGCATCTGCAGACACCGTGCGCTCCATTATAAAGATAGGGGCTGCCGTCTGCATGCAGATGCTTGCAGATGCCTCCGCAAAACGCTGCGGAGGCATCTGCAAATCTGAAGGCAGCCTAAGTTGCAAGTGAAATTGCATGCAATGTTGTGACGTGTAAAGGTACCTTAAGCGTTTTCTAGTAAACTTTGATTTCTTGGCTGGAGATTTTCTGCAGTTTTTGCTATGGTTTTGCTGTGTTTTTGTTTGCTGCTGTTTTTTGCTGTAGAACACTGAAAAAACGCAGAAAACCATTGACATGCTCATTCTTTTAAAAATAAAGCAAAACCTTTTGCAACTGCAAGGAAATAAAACCAATGTGTGTGAACAGCTTTTCCCTGAATCACTTAAGGCCCAGTTACACACACTGATAATTGTGCAGATTGTTCACAGATCTCTGGTTGCCGTGAAATCATGGACATTGTTCCATTTTGTGGCTGTGTACAAATGTAACAATGTGTCCATGTATAAGAAGAAGCAGCACTCACCGAGGTAGTATAGATAGATGGTCCTTTATTCCGCAATTCTAGAAACGGACAGGGTGCAGGGAGGAGGCCACTGGGGGCCGTTCGCGACAGCTATCGCTTCTACGGGTCCGGGATATCCGGACCCGTAGAAGCGACAGCTGTCGCGAAACGGCGTCGTCGTCCGTTGGCCCCCCGTGGCCTCCTCCCTGCACCATGTCTGTTTCTAGAATTGCGGAATAAAGGACCATCTATACTACCTCGGTGAGTGCCGCTTCTTCTTATACCTGGTTATCTTGATTTGTGCTTTGGCTGCGCACCACCGTAGTGGATCCGCCTTAACGGAAGTTCTCCCGGACCTGACTTTCAGCACCGCTTAGTGCCTGAGTATCTGGCTTTAAATTGACTAACAATGTGTCCATGATTTCACTGCAACCAGAGATCTGCGAACAATCTGCACAATTATCTGTGTATGTAACTGGCCCTTTAGGTTTTGCTGTGAATCAAAGATACAGGTGAAGATTAGCATAAAACCAAGGCATAAACTGAGCTAAAAAAACGCAGCAAAAAAGCGCCCTGTGTGAATATAGCCTAAGGGTGACAGTTTTTGGAATGGTGTCACTTTTGGGTACATTCTGTCACACATAGACCCTCAAAGTCACTTCAAATGTGATGTGGTCCGTAAAAAAGATTTCATACATTATTATTATTATTTTTTTTTTTTTTAAATAGAGAGACCGCGGACAAAATTTACACCTTCTAACTTCCTAACAAAAAAGATGTTTCTAAAATCTACGGCTGTGGCAATAGCATTTGCAAGGTTATTTATGACTAAACTCGTATCGCAAATTGTGGCACCCTATTAACTTCCTACAAAGTCCTCTCACATAGTGTGGCGGTTTACATAGTAATGGCTATTTGGAAGGCTATTAAGTTATAGTTGCAGATTTCAAAATCTTTGCCACATCTCTGATTTTTTTTTTTTTTTTCCACAAACGCAAAAAATATTGTCCTAAATTTACCAATAACATGAAGAACAACATGTCATGAAAAAACCTTTTTGGAATCACTGGGATACGTTGAAGTGTTCAGAGTCAGAACCTAATAATTGACGCTAGTCAGAATTCTAAAACTTGACATGGTCATTAGGGTCAAAATTGACTCCATCGCTAAGGAGTTAACAGATGCCGTCAGTGAAGAAATCTACATCTTGGTGGTTATTTAATCAGCATTTGAATTTTGGCGCTCATAAGCTTTGCTGGGTTGGGTCTTCGGCTCTGCCCCGGCCCCCTCTGCCTGCCTCTTGTGTCTGTATTTGCCTCCTTCTTTTTGACGTTTGTTCACCAATCTTCAGTAAAATGGCACCGGCAAAAGCACTGCGCAGATTTATCTCCCAGCCGGCATCAGGAACAAGGCACCCGGTGGTAGCGGATACGCAGATTTTAATCTCTGTTCAGTGATGAGATGTATAAAATTTTGCTATTTTTGAATTTAAGTTTATGGGTTTACCAGTAATGTAATTTATTTTAATTTCATGACAGTTGGACGTTTGTAAATGCAGTGATGCCACATGTGTATTTCTAAAATTTTTGTAACTATTTTTATAAGGCTGCCTTCACACTGGTGTTCCCCTCCACAGCATTCTGCGGAGGGGAATCGCCATGTGTGCGCAGCCAGCGCAAGCCCCTATGTTTAGAATGGGGACGCATGGTGCTGCGCTTGACAGCGCAGGACCGTGCGCACCCATTCACTCCATATGTGATCTGTGCGCAGGCGGATGCCTGCGCACAAATCGCACACTCCTGCCCACACCAGGGACGCAACATGTCGCGTCCCTGGTGCGGACGAGACTGTGTGATCTGTGCGCAGGCATCGCCTGCGCACAGATCACTTATGGGAGTGCATGGGTGCGCGCACGGTGCGCTCCCATTATAAAGATAGGAGCTGGCGGCCACTGCGGTCACATTGCGGACCCCTCCGCAGAACGCTGCGGAGGGGAACGCTAATGTGAAGCCAGCCTTAACGTTACATTTTTAACGTTCTAAAGTTACGTTAAAACCAAGCACACCATTGTTTTTCTTATGAAATTCTCAATATGTTTGATGTGTCACATGACCCTTTTCCCATTGAGAAAAAAAAAAAGTTTGATCCAAAATGGCCAACTTCAAAATGGCCGCCATGGTCACCACCCATCTGGAAAAGTTTTCCCCTTCCCATAATCTAATGTGCCACAAACAGGAAGTTGATCTCACCAACCATTCCCTTTTATTTAGGTATATTACCATAGATGTCCCACCCTGTATATCCAAGGTAAACAGGGTTTCTCGAAGTCTCTTTGGGGAGCTGGCCTTAGCCTCAGTGCTCCACACACAGAATCAGTCGTACTGCTCATGTCCTCCCTCAACCACCTCCCTGTATCCAATCCAGGGGCCGGCAGACAGGTCAGTGCCATGGCAACTGAGGCACTACAGGAGGTTTTTAGAAACATTTGTAGACCATTGAGGTATTGAATGGTCAAGTCAGAATATGTCAACAAGGTTTCATCAGGATGCCAAGACACATCCAGGTGATAACACAGAATAGCAAAATGTGTATAGGAAAAAAATATGACCTTTCCCCCTTCCCCCCTGTATTGCACCAATCACAGGGTTAAAGGAGGATGATTATAATCTGTTAGGTTTTTATATTTTTTTTTTGTTTGTTTACTTTTCACTGTATTTATTAGTTCCCTTATTGGACTTCATCTGCTATTATCCTGCCTGTGTCGATATCAAGGGAGCTCCGTAATGACGAGTGTGGAGCCCATCACAGGATCCGTCGGTGACTGGTGATCACGTCACTGGTGCACCAATGGTCACATAGAATGATATGCACGCATGCCGGTCTGCTTTTAATGCTGCTGTTAGTGTTTAATCATTATTAGAGGCAGGTCTCGGCTGTAATACATAGCCATTACCTGCCGAGTATGGATGAAGCTCACCCCATGAATCAGCTGCATACACCTGCTCGTATCTTGTGCCGCACATGTACAGCACATTTTGTGAAGGGGTTAATATAGCTTGTATACATTATTTTTGACTCCATGAGGTGAGTCACATGAAGATGATGAAATGGGAACATTTATGAACTTTACTGCTGCATGCACTGTATGAACTTGTGATGCAAAACAATGCATGACTTAGAAATAGAAAACAGGTTATAAAGTAAAAAAATGGAATAAAATTCAGAATATGTAAAATACAGTATTTACTTGAAGGCAAAACTTGTCATTCACATACCTGAGATGAGAATCCACGAGCCAGGAGTAGTGTAGCATTCTAGTACGAGCATTTATACAATTCTTCGTTTAAAACAGAAACATAAACACACTTGTTTTTTTGCTCTCATTTTTCATGAGTTGAACTCAAAGATCTAATACTTTTTTCTATGTACACAAAAGGCCCTTTTCTCTCAAATCTTGTTCACACATTTGTCTAAATCTGTGTTGGTTAGTAGTGATGAGCAAACCTGATCTGTAAAGTTCGGGGTCTGTACCGATCACTTAGTGTTCAGGCACAGATCCTGTACACAGACTTCCCTGGCAAGTCCGTGTTACAGGTTCGGATCGGGGGTGGGTGCCTGTAAAAGAATGACAATAGTTATTAAACAGCAGCATCATACTTCGGTTTCCCGCCGCATGTACTTCCGGGCCACATTAACCTCCTGAATATTCACTGCATTTTGCCGTCAACAGCCATAGATGCAGTTGCAGAGAATGGTTGTCTGTGATTGGCTGTTTGAGTATCCAGGATATTGCCCATACATTCTAAATGCAAGAATATATGGGCTGGTTTCATGTTATTCCAGCAGCTAATCACAGATGCCCATTCTCTTTCACAGTGTCTGTGCTGGCTGTTATGCCCCTTACCCATTGACTGACATCATAGTGCTGTAAAAATAATAAAAAAAAACGATGTAGTGCTTTGTAGTATTTTCGATCTCCGCGCAGATAAAGCACATGCCTGGCTTTATTTTGTCTGGCAATCAAAATACAGGGAAGCCCATTTTTTATTAGTTATTTAACCCCTTCAGGACCCAGGCTATTTTGACCCAAAAGACCTTGGCATTTTTTGCAATTCTGACCAGTGTCCCTTTATGAGGTAATATCTCTGGAACGCTTCAACCGATCCTAGCGATTCTGAGATTGTTTTTTCGTGACACATTGGGCTTCATGCTAGTATTAAATTTAAGTCGATAATTTTTGTGTTTATTTGTGAAAAAATCAAAAATATGGCAAAAATTTTGAAAATTTCACAATTTTCACATTTTTAATTTTTTTTTCTGATAAACCAGAGAGATATGTGACAGAAAAAAGTTATTAAATAATATTTCCCACATGTCTACTTCACATCAGCACAATTTTGGAAGAAAAATTTTTTTTTGGTAGGACGTTATAAGGGTTCAAAGTTCATGAGCAATTTTTCATTTTTCAACCAAAATTTACAAAACCATTTTTTTTAGTGACCACATCACATTTGAAGTCCTTTTGAGGGGTGTACATGACAGAAAACACCCAAAAGTGACACCATTCCAAAAACTGTACCCCTCAAGCTATTCAAAACTATATTCAAGAAGATGATTAACCCTTCAGGTGCTTCACAGGACCTAAGGCAAAGTGGAAACAAAAAATGGATATTTTAATTTTTTTATCAAAAATGTTCTTTTAGCCTCAATTCTTTCATTTTCACATGGGCAACAGGATAAAATTGATCTTAAAATGTGTTGTGCAAATTCTCCCGAGTACACAGATACCTCATATGTGGTCATAAACCACTGTTTGGGCGCACGGCAGGGCTCAGAAGGGAAGGAGCGCAATTTGAATTTTGGAGCTAATTTTACATTCAAAAAGTGAAATGGCGCTCCTTCCCTTCTGAGCCCTGCTGTGTGCCCAAACAGTGGTTTATGACCACATATAAGGTATCGGTGTACTCAGGAGAAATTGCCCAACAAATTTTAGGATGAATTTTATGCTGTTGTCATGTGAAAACGAAAATATTTAAGCTAAAAGAAAATTTTTGTGAAAAAAAAAGTACTATTTCATTTTCACAGATCAATTTGTAAAGCACCTGGGGGTTCAATATGCTCACTACCCATCTAGATATGTTCCCTGGGGGGTCTAGTTTCCAAAATGGGGTCACTTGTGGGGGAGCTCCAATGTTTAGGCACACAGGGGCTCTCCAAAAGCGACATGGTGTCCGCTAACAATTTGAATAAAAATCAGCTCAAATTGTTAGCTGTCACCATGTTGCGTTTGGTGAGCCCCTGTGTGCCTAAACATTGGGGCTCCGCAACAAGTGACCCCATTTTGGAAACTAGACCACCCAGGGAACGTATCTAGATGCATAGTGAGTACTTTGAACCCCCAGGTGCTTCACAAATTCATCCATAAAAATGAAAAAGCACTTTTTTTTCCACAAACATTTTCTTTTTTCATTATTACGGATCAATTTGTGAAGCACCTGGGGGTTCAAAGTGCTCACTATGCAGCTAGATATGTTCCCTGGGGGGGCTAGTTTCCAAAATGGGGTCACTTGTGGGGGAGCTCCAATGTGGAGACACATAGGGGCTCTCCAAACACGACATGGTGTCCGCTAACAATTTGAATGCAAAGTGAGCTCAAATTGTTAGCGGACACCATGTTGCATTTGGAGAGCCCCTGTGCGTCTCCACATAGGAGGTCCCCCACAAGTGACCCCATTTTGGAAACTAGACCCCCAAAGGAACGTATGTAGATGCATAGTGAGCACTTTCAACCCCCAGGTGCTTCACAAATTCATCCATAAAAATGAAAAAGCACTTTTTTTTCCACAAACATTTTCTTTTTTCATTATTACGGACCAATTTGTGAAGCACCTGGGGGTTCAAAGTGCTCACTATGCAGCTAGATATGTTCCCTGGGGGGTCTAGTTTCCAAAATGGGGTCACTTGTAGGGGAGCTCCAATGTAGAGACGCACAGGGGCTCTCCAAACACGACATGGTGTCTGCTAACAATTTGAATGCAAAATGAGCTCAAATTGTTAGCCGACACCATGTCGCGTTTGGTGAGCCCCTGTGTGCCTAAACATTGGGGCTCCCACACAAGTGACCCCATTTTGGAAACTAGACCCCCCAGGGAACGTATCTAGATGCATAGTGAGCACTTTGAAGCCCCAGGTGCTTCACAAATTCATCCATAAAAATGAAAAAGCACTTTTTTTTCCACAAAAATTTCTTTTTTCATTATTACGGACCAATTTGTGAAGCACCTGGGGGTTCAAAGTGCTCACTATGCAGCTAGATATGTTCCCTGGGGGGTCTAGTTTCCAAAATGGGGTCACTTGTGGGGGAGCTCCAATGTGGAGACGCACAGGGGCTCTCCAAACACGACATGGTGTCCGCTAACAATTTGAATGCAAAATTAGCTCAAATTGTTAGCGGACACCATGTCGCGTTTGGTGAGCCCCTGTGTGCCTAAACATTGGGGCTCCCCACAAGTGACCCCATTTTGGAAACTAGACCCCCCAGGGAACGTATCTAGATGCATAGTGAGCACTTTGAACCCCAGGTGCTTCACAAATTGATCTGTAAAAATGAAAAAGTACTTGTTTTACGCAAAAAAAAATTTTTTCTATTAATTTGTGAAGCACCTGGGGGGTCAATATGCTCACTATCCATCTAGATAAGTTCCCTGGGGGGTCTAGTTTCCAAAATGGGGTCACTTGTGGGGGAGCTCCAATGTTTAGGCACACAGGGGCTCTCCATATGCAACATGGTGTCCGCTAACAATTGGAATTGTTAGCGGACACCATGTTGCGTATGGAGAGCGTCTGTGTGACTAAACATTAGAGCTCCCCCACAAGTGACCCCATTTTGTAAACTAGACCCCCAGGGAACATATCTAGCTGCATAGTGAGCACTTTGAACCCCCAGGTGCTTCACAAATTGGTCCGTAATAATGAAAAAAGAAAATGTTTGTGGAAAAAAAAGTGCTTTTTCATTTTTATGGATCAATTTGTGAAGCACTTGGGGGTTCAAAGTGCTCACTATGCATCTTGATACGTTCCTTGGGGGGTCTAGTTTCCAAAATGGGGTCACTTGTGGGGGAGCTCCAATGTGTAGGCACACAGGGGCTCTCCATACGCAACCTGGTGTTTGCCAACAATTGGAATTGATAGCGGACACCAGGTCGCGTATGGAGAGCCCCTGTGTGCCTAAACATTGGAGCTCCCCCACAAGTGACCCCATTTTGGAAACTAGACCCCCAAGGAACGTATCTAGATGCACAGTGAGCACTTTGAACCACCATGTGCTTCACAAATTGAGACGTATAAATGAATAAAGAAACTTTTTGTGAAAAAACATACTAGTCTAGTAGTTGCAATTCGCAGCATAGGGGACCCATGGGGCTCTGCCATATTTTTGGTCCAGCCAGGTACAACTTGGCAGCTACGGACTGCCACCAGCCCCCAGCTGCCTCGTCATACCTGGCTGGAACCAAAAATACAGCAAAGCCTATTTTTTTTTTATTTCTAGAATTATTTCTAGAAAAGAAATGACATAGGGCTCTGCCATATTTTTGGTCCAGCCAGATACAACTTGGCAGCTACGGACTGCCACCAGCCCCCAGCTGCCTCGTCATACCTGGCTGGAACCAAAAATACAGCGAAGCCTATTTTTTTTTTATTTCTAGAATTATTTCTAGAAAAAAAATGACATAGGGCTCCGCCATATTTTTGGTCCAGCCAGGTACAACTTGGCAGCTACGGACTGCCACCCACCCCCAGCTGCCTTGTCATACCTGGCTGGAACCAAAAATACAGCGAAGCCCATTTTTTTTAAATTTCTAGAACTAATTCTAGAAAAAAAAATTACGTGGGGCTCCGCCATATTTTTGGTCCAGCCAGGTACAACTAGGCAGCTGGGGGCTGGAATCCTCAGCATAGAGAGGCCCAAGCGTTCTGGGCCCCCCATGCTGCGAATTGCAGCCCGCAGCCGCCCCAGAAAATGGCGCATTCATTGAAGCGCCATTTTCTGGCGCTGTACCCACGCTCTTCCAGTTGCCCTGGTGCCGGTGGCTAACTGGGTAATAAAGGGGTTAATGCCAGCTTTTTATTGGCAGCTGGCACTAAACCCGAGATTCATAATATAGGGCCAATGTTAGACCCGCCATTAGGAATCTCTAGTACGGTAAATAGTCAATAAATACACACAGAGAAAAATCTTTTTATTTGAAAAAAAAACACAGACACAATTCGGACTCCATCTTTATTATAAAAAGATCCGACGTAGTCCACAACGAAGGTCCCACGACGCTCGATCGCTCCGACGTAGTCCACAACGAAGGTCCCACGACGCTCGATCACCTTTGCTTTCAGATCGCTACTCTGGAGCCCGATCCGCCAGCATGGTGATCGAGCTGCAGAAAGTGATCTGACACCCCGGGTGCAGTGACCCATTATGTGCATCACTGCGCCTGGGCTGCCAGATCACTTTCCGCAGCTCGATCCCCATGCATGGGGATCGAGCTGCGGAAAGCGATCTGGCAGCACAGGCGCATTGACCCACTATGTGCATCACTGCGTCCGGGCTGTCAGATTGCTTTCTGCAGTTCGATGCCCATGCAGGGAGATCGGGCTGCAGAGCAGCGATCTAAGAGCTTGGGCGCAGTGACCCACTATATGCATCACTGCGCCTGTGCTGCCAGATCACTTTCCGCAGCTCGATCCCCATGCATGGGGATCGAGCTGCGGAAAGCGATCTGGCAGCACAGGCGCATTGACCCACTATGTGCATCACTGCGCCCGGGCTGTTAGATAGCTTTCTGCAGCTCGATCCCCATGCATAGGGATCGAGCTGCGGAAAGCGATCTGGCAGCCCAGGCGCAGTGATGCACATAGTGGGTCACTGCGCCCGGGGTGTCAGATCACTTTCTGCAGCTAGATCCTGAGGATCTAGCTGCAGGAAGTGATCTGACAGATCCAGCACAGTGATCCACAGTGACCATTATGTGATCACTGTCGATCACTGTGCTGGATCTGTCAGATCACTTCCTGCAGCTAGATCCTCAGGATCCAGCTGTAGAAGTGATCTGGCAGCTCCAGCACAGTGATCGACAGTGATCACATAATGGTCACTGTGGATCACTGTGCTGGATCTGTCAGATCACTTCCTGCAGCTAGATCCTCAGGATCCAGCTGTAGAAGTGATCTGGCAGCTCCAGCACAGTGATCGACAGTGATCACATAATGGTCACTGTGGATCACTGTGCTGGATCTGTCAGATCACTTCCTGCAGCTAGATCCTCAGGATCCAGCTGTAGAAGTGATCTGGCAGCTCCAGCACAGAGCTCAGATCGGAGGCGGCGATACTCACAGGAGAAGAGGAGGAGGAGCGGGACGCAGCGCTGACAGCCGGGCCGCCGGAGAGGTGAGTGGGAGAAGCCGATCGCCGCTCCGGTGATCGGGGGGCAGGAGGGGGCAGTGGAGGGGCTGGCAGTAGATGTGGCAGGGAGCACTTAGGACTAGGAGGAAGCGGGGGCAGTCAGGAGGAGGCGGGCGGCAGGAAGAGGAAGCGGGAGGCAGGGACAGGAAGCGGGCGGCAGGGACAGGAAGGGGGGGGGGTAGAAAGATGAAGGGGGGGGCAGGAAAGAGAGGTGGGGGACAGGGGGGCAGTTAGAGGATGACAGGGAGCAGATCAGAGGGTAGGGAGAGCAGCGGCAGGCAGGGAAACATTACAGGCGCGGTGATTTTCACTTTCACTTTTGAGCGCCAATCACCGCGCCTGTAGCCGGGGGGGTGGGGGTGGGGGCAAATCGACCCCCCCTGGGGTGTAGTACAACTCCCCATGTACCTGCAGGCCGAGTGACAGGTCAGTGAGACCCTCACTCGGCCTGTAGGAGCCCGATCATTCCATGGCCCACCCCTAGGGCCAAGGGTCGGGAATGACTTGGTTTTCATGGCCCAAATGTAGGGCCAAGGGTCGGGAAGGGGTTAAATAAATTAATTTTAAAAAAAAAGTGTGGGCTTTGATTATTATTGCCAGCCAAGGTAAATCCAAGGCAGCTGAGGGCTGGGATTCTCAGCTTAGTAAGGCCCAAGCGTTCTGGGCCCTGATGTTTAAAATCGCAGCAGGCATCCGCCCCTGAAAATGGTTCATTCTTTTATAGTGCCATTTTCAGGCGCTTTACCTGGCTCTTCCAGTAACCCTTGGTGATGGTGGCACGCTGGGTAATAAAAGGGTTAATGCCAGCTTTTTATTGGCTCCTGGCACTAAGCCCGAAATTCATTGCCACATGTTTTGGTGTCTGCCCACCGACCTTGTACTGCTTTTTCTGTTGTGTTTGTCCCTCTATATCAATTGGATTTTATTAATAAATTGTTGAAGGTTTTGCATAAGACAAATGGTCGTCGTATATATTGATTTTCAATTGTGCCTTAGGCGAGACTAGTCTTGTCCATGTTATAGATGTGTCTCCGAATATAGGAGTATTAATATGCATTTTCAATGAAGGCTGTTAATCCGAAATTCAGTGTGTCATGCCAATATTAGACCTGGGCATATAAATTTCTACTAAACATTGAAAAAAACAAAACACAACACAGAGAAAATGTATTTCAATTACAATAAAACACAACGCATCCCTGGTTCCCAAATTTAAGAACCCCAAAATAAACCTTCTGATGATAAATCCACACGTCTGTGCCTTGCCAAACATGTACATCTCTGTGAGCAGACGCACATGTCTGCTCACAGCAACTAACAGCTGACACTGATAAGCGCTTCTCTCACTCACGGATGGGATCTGGGTGCTGTGATGCAGTTCATTTGGTGTTACCCGAGTTCACAGCTGATGGGGCTGATTAATGATTCAAGTATTTTCTTGTAATTGTTTTATTGTCTTGTTACATTGATGATGATGATGATGATGATCTTATTTTTGTAGGAAGATTCACGTGTTCTTCGTGTGAAGGTTATTGCTGGATTTGGACTCGCAAAGAAAGATCTTTTAGGTGCAAGGTGAGCTAATCTAATGCTGAAGTATGTGCTTGATTGTTTTTTTTCTTAATTTATTCATCCGATTTATGGCCAATCCAAAAATGATGTTTCTAATAGGGTCATGTCTAATATGCTGGAAGTCCTAGCATAAAGAATCATGTAAGAAACAATTTACCTGTAAAAATAAATGAATGGATCTCTCAGTTGGTAATAGTTTCCTGAAGGCCCATGAGGGAAAACTGGTACTATTGTGAAAGGCCCAATCAATAGGCCTAAAAGTAAAAGGATCCATTAATCGCCAAAACTCTGTTTAAACTAATGAGATGGTGATATCGTGGGGTATTCCCTATGAAATGATTCCTGTTTTACATTTCTAGTTTTGATTATCCATAAAATAATCTTTAATCCTTAAGTAATTAGAGTTGCTCAGCGCACACAGCGGCTGTGCAGAGGTTGAGCAGGTGTGCACACATAATAATACAATAATCATCTTTATGTATATAGCACCAACATATTCCGCAGCACTTTACAATTCAGAGGTTTATATACAAACAGTCATCAGTAACAGTGATGGTTCATTCCATGTCAAGTGATCCAAAGCTGATTATTTTTTATTACCTGAAGTCCTTCAGATTTTTTTTCTTTATCTTTTTGATGTTTCACTTTAGTGAAAAAAAGTTAGTTTTTTTTTTAATCTTCAATTAGGCTGGCTTCACACCATGGTTTTTTGGATCCAGGGCTGTCCGGTGTGAAACGGACACCCCCGGATCCGATTCTAGCCCCATAGTGACCCTATGGAGCCGGAATACACCGGATGAATGTATTTTGGCATCCGGTTTTTGGATGTCCGGGAGAATTTGGAAGGAATCAGATTTTTCTCCCGGACACAAAATTGGAGCATGCACCATTTTTGTGTCCGGGGAGAAAAATCTCCCCAAATCAGATCCTACCGGATTCTCCAGGATCCTCCAGGATGCGGGGCAATCCGGCGCCTGCGGCTGCATTCTGCTGTTATTTCAGGACTGCGGCGAACTCCCTGCGAGCCACGGTCCTCTGTGTGCTGATCCGGTCCAGGGCTGTCAAGTTCATCCCTGACAACCCCGGATCAGATCTTGCGTGGTGTGAAGCCAGCCTTAGTTGATTTTTTTTTTTTTTTTAGATTTCTAAAGTTTTAAAAGTGAAATCTGGGCTTGTATGAGGTTACGTTTTTTTTATAATCTTTCGGGTTAAAAATAGGTAGGATAAAGATATGAGAGGCATGGTTTTGTTTAGAAGTGTACAGGCTTTAATTTGATGTCACAAGATTGTTTGTTGATCTTTTTCTTTTGAGGAGTAAAATTCAAAATTTTGATGTGCAATTTTGAAACCACTATGCTTTAAAAATTAAAAAAAAAAGGCATACCGTATATACTCGTGTATAAGCCGACCCCTACTATTGCCCCCATAACCTGTGGAACCAGCCAGTATAAGCGCATGGGTAAGACCCAGCACGTGTAGTATACCAGACCCCAGCAAGTATATACAGCAGCCCCCAGGTGGTAGTATACAGCAGCCCCCAGTGGTATATACAGCAGCAGCCCCAGTGGTATATACAGCAGCAGCCCCAGTGGTATATACAGCAGCAGCCCCAGTGGTATATACAGCAGCAGCCCCAGTGGTATATACAGCAGCAGCCCAGTGGTATATACAGCAGCAGCCCAGTGGTAGTATACAGAAGCCCCAGGGTATATACAGCAGCCCCAGTGGTAGTATACAGCAGCCCCAGTGGTAGTATACAGCAGCCCCAGTGGTATATACAGCAGCACCCCATGGTAGTATACAGCAGCAGCCCCAGTGGTATATACAGGGCCCCCCCCCATCAGTATACAGGGCCCCCCTTACTGCAGCAATCCTGTAAAGGAATAGATTAATTATACTTATCCCTGCCGCTGTCCCGCTGCCGCTGTCCCCCCGCCGCCATCGCGCTCCTCCGTCTTCATCCAGCGTCTTCCGGCTTCCTCCTCTGGCGCGCAGACAATGACGTCATTGCCTGCGCCCACCAGAGGAAGCCGGAAGAAGCCGGATGAAGACGGAGGAGCGCGATAGCGGCGGCGGGACAGCCGGGCAGGGATAAGTATAATATTTACAGAATTGCTGCAGTATGGAGGAGGGGCCTGTATACTGTATACACTGTATACAGTGTATACAGTACGACTCGCGTATAAGCCGAGGGAGGGGACTTTTCAGCCCAATTTTTCGGCTGAAAAACTCGGCTTATACGCGAGTATATACGGTATGTGTTACTTGAGTTCTTGATTACATTTGTACAAGAATTCAAGCTGGGATTCCTTGGGATCATAATTTTAAGTGTGATTTTCTAAATACGATCTCATCCTAATCATAAGTTTACATCTTTTTCTAATTTTTAAATTAAATAAATTTTAATAAACTTTAAGATATACCTTTTAAGTAAAATCTGGTGGGAAACGATTCATAAACGTTCCACAAGGTGTCCCCACTAGACTGTGTGAAGCAGAGTGTTCATTCTCAGCCAGATCTGTCTTTGCACTGAATACGGCCACATAACCATATGAGGGAGGGGACATGACCTACACTGTGGGTGAGCTCCTGACTGCAGCTGGTGAGGAAACAATATATCGAATTATCTCAGGCTACAGCACATGCTGAGCAATGTCAGAATGTCAGGATCACTGTAAACTCCTCTCTTCTTTCCTTTGCACAAGCTTCTCTAATCTGTCATTGGCTCATTCTCTGCCGACTCCCCACACCGCTCAGGATCTCTCCGTCTATTTCTCTATTGTCACATCACACTGCCCACTCTTATCAGCTTCTGGCCACAACCGCACAGCCCTAACATGCAGTTTAAACGCGCATAACAAAAGTTGAGAAAATAAGTCATACAGCACAAAAAAAAGCATAATCTTAGCTACTATGTGACCCATCATTAACAAGTGCAGTATTGTTTTTTTTTGTTTGTGTAAACACAACAATGAAATGACATTTACACTTAAAAGTATGTGTACGTCTGAATTTCAACATTTTAGAATTGACACAGTTTAGATAGGGTTGATTTTTTTATTTATTTTTTAAGAGTAAGATCCCAATGAGTGCCCAATTTGAATTTTGATACAGATGTGTCTAGAATCATAGGAGACACGTGAATTTTTTGCAAGTTTAATATACCGTATATACTCGCGTATAAGCCGAGTTTTTCAGCCCAAAAATTGGGCTGAAAAATCCCCCCTCGGCTTATACGCGAGTCATACCAACGGCAGGCCGCCCGCCCGCCACCCATCAGTATACAGGCGCCCCCCCCATCAGTTCCAGGGCCCCCCCCCTTGCTCCGCAAACCTGTAAAGTAAAATCATTATACTTATCACTGTCCTGTCGCCGCCGTCCCCGCCGCTGCCATCGCGCTCCTCCGGCTTCATCCGCTTCTTCCGGCTTCCTCTGTCGGCGCAGGCAATGACGTCATTGTCTGCGCCAGAGGAGGAAGCCGGAAGACGCTGATGAATGACAAGGAGCGCGATGGCAGCGGCGGGGACGGCGGCGACAGGACAGTGATAAGTATAATGATTTTACTTTACAGGTTTGCGGAGCAAGGGGGGGGCGCCTGTAACTGATGGGGGGGGCGGCTGCTGCTGTATATACTTGGCTGCTGTATACTACTATTGGGGCTGCTGTATACACTATTCTGGGCTGCTGTATATCTACTTCTGGGCTGCTGTATACTACTACTTCTGGGGCTGCTGTATACTACTACTTCTGGGCTGCTGTATACTACTACTACTGGGGCTGCTGTATACTACTACTCACTGTCATCTGGGGCTGCTGTATACTACTACTACTGGGCTGCTGTATACTACTACTCTGGGGCTGCTGTATTATGTCTGTACTACTTACTGGGGCTGCTGAATACTACTACGGCTTGTATCACTACTATCTACTGGGGCTGCTGTATACTAACTACTTACTGGGGCTGCTGTATATACACTACTACTGGGCTGCTGTATACACTATCTGGGGCTGCTGTATACTATACTACTTACTGGGGCTGCTGTATACTACTACTACTATACTGGGGCTGCTGTTATACTACTACTATCTGGGGCTGCTGTACTACTTGGGTGCTTATACTACTACTACTGGGGGCTGCTGAACTAGGGCGCTTATACTACTACTACTGGGGCTGCTGTATACTACACACTGGGGCTGCTGTACATAACTCTCTTATACACTAGGGGCTGCTCGTATCTACCACTGGGGATGCTGCTGTATATACCACGGACTGCTGTAACTCTGCTGGGGCCTGTATATACACTGAGCTGGTATCCTGGGCTGATACCACCTCGGGCTATATTTCACAGCTATAAAGTCAATAGGTTTTCCCAGATTTTGGGGCAAAAGTAGGGGGGTCGGCTTATACACGAGTATATACGGTAATAGTTTTTTTAGGAAATGCATTTTGAAATTTTGCATTTGAATCCGCATGGGTAAAATATTAACAAAGCTACTCTTGTGTCATATCTATTGAAAGCCTGCACTGTTCTGAGTTAAAAGGTGGTGTTATTTTCCATTTATTTATTTTGTTTCTTGCCTGAGTTATGAGGAGAAATGTAAATGCATGAAACACAAAAGAAAATCACATTTGTTTCACAACTTTGAAAATAAATAAAAAAATAAATAAAAATGTTTCATTTTTTTTCTTCGTATTTTGCATCCTCTAACACAGTAGTACCAAACAACAAATTTTCTAGAATTAAAAATATACTGGTATTACTCATTGGTTCACTTGACATGCAATGACCCTTCTAGATAATACAATTATTACAGCAAAGCTACAGATGGCCCTGCTTCACAATCTACAATAAGGTGGAGGTGAGACAAAGTACAGGGGATTATTTACAAGGATGGTCCAGCCATCTTGAGAAAATGGGGGATTAATAAAGGCTGTATGAGTCATTACCAGCCAATCTTTGTAGTGCTTTCGGGTGGCGTGAAGTTTGATGGAGAATTATGTTCTGGTTGACAGGTCTGATCACTGCTCCTCCACCAGCAGCCATTCTATGGACAGAAGAGTTGGTCCATTTGAGGAAAGCTGCACCAACAAAGTGGCCGACCCCTTTTTAGCTTTTAAGTCCGATTCAAGAAGGCTTTTATCCCAGAATCTTGCAACAGAAAACTTTAAATGTCATGCGTGAACAACTACGTTCATGATGTATCGGAGCCAAGTGTTTGTATTCATCAAAATAACATTTTTTTTTTTTAATATTTAATTAATTTGAATCACTTTTTTTTTTTTTTTTCTTCAGTGATCCGTATGTGAAACTGACACTTTATGATCCAGGAAATGGAATATTAACAAACATCCAAACAAAAACTGTTAAAAAGGTAAATAATTGTATAGTTTTAATTGTTTACAATCTTGGTACTGATTAGTCTATTTTTTGAAAAAACTTATGCTTTTCAAGCTTTCCAAAATTCATAAAAATATCATTTAAAGGGTAATTTGGGGAGATAAAAATGTGTTCAGATCAACATAAAGCTTTATAGTTTATGAAGTTACATCCATGGTAGCCTTTTCACTTGTCACAGTGTGTGCTGTTGAGAACGTTTGGCTGTGATGGAGACGCAGCTGCTGAGTGCTCTCCCTCAGTGGGAGTCTACATCACAGATCAGGTGGTGTGGCTTGCTACTAGCTTCTGTTATAAGCTAGCCCCCAGATAAAGCCTCCTTCTATGCAGTCACAGAGTAAGGGACATGGTTGATGATTTTCACATTGCTTGTTGCATAGCCCCAGACCAAGCCTAATGTCCTGTGTGCAGGTTTTGGTGATTCCTCGTGTGATCATGTCTGCTTCTTCACAGCTTCTCTGTAATAGTCATAGCGTTCCTCCTCGCCCTTTTTCATTTCACAGATAAGCTGTGCGGCTGCAGGCTGTATTCTTCCCATAGTCTATTTCTCCCATGCTCCATCAGTAGTTTCTCACCCTCACAACCTGTTTGTGCCTCTCATCTTTCTTGCTTCCCATGTGCCTCACCTCAGCACAAGGTGTATTAAGAAGAACTGCAGGGGTTGGGTGCTTGATGGATATTGCAGCACATGTACTAATATTTTCCTCAGGCTTGAAATGCACATGTGAAGCAAGACCTTTCTAACAAGGGGATTTGCTGTACAGTTAATCACATCATACTCAAAATCCGCAACAAATCAATTATCAAACATTGGGGCTACAGAGGGTCCAATCGTGGTTCTGCCTATCTGGAAGACCAGCTCCCATCAAACTGAAATGCATTATAACGCCAAACAGTCACAGATTTATTTCATGAATGTTACATCCCCTCTAAATGTAGGTAATTTACATCTAATCGCCTGTACACCCACATCTTGTGGAATGTGAGTGTATAGGCCTTCAGGGTCAATACTAGCAAGTTTAAATCCGTTCAGCCATGCAAAGGCATTGGGTATGGACAAAAAATCCTTAAGACCAATGACAACTTTTTTTTTTTTTGTACGATCTAAAGGACATTAAGACCCAGTTTACATAGCACAGCAGGGTAAAGATTGGCAACTTAAATACAGTCACTTTCATACATAAATCCGTATACATATTTTCTTTGCTGTGAAGTCCATTGGAACTGGAGTCTGCCGTCCAAAAGTTTATTTTCTCTGTAATTGTGTCTCCTCGGACGTCTTGCTTTTAGTTGAATCCACTGGTAATTGTGGCCACTTTTAAAACCCTGTTTATCTCTTAGGCCCCTTTCACATCAGCGGTAAACGCTGATCATGGCAGTTGCGGTGAAAAAAACGCAACTGCCGCGATTACTGCATAACTCGCTGCACACTTGCGGCAAGTCCCATACAATGTCTATGGGGCTTGCGATAAGTGTGTGGCAAGTGCAGTTTCGGCACTTTCGGACGCAAAAAAAAAGCTCAGCATACCGCGTTTTTTTAGCGGCCGCACCTGCCACAAGTGCCGAACCCGCACCTGCCACACACTTACCGCAAGCCCCATAGACATTGTATGGGACTTGCCGCGATCATGGCCGTTATGCGGTAATCGCGGCAGTTGCATTTTTTTCACCGCAACTGCCGCGATCAGCGTTTACCGCTGATGTGAAAGGGGCCTTAGGAATGTATCTTTTCTTTTCTGGATATCGTCCGGTATCAGAAAGATTGTCTTATCCACCTTTTTAAGGAAGTTAGGATATTTGTCTGGTTTTCTAATTCTGCTTTGGTGTTACCCAATTCTTCTTTCACCAACTTATAGTTCTTCTCTGTTCATTATTCTGTTAATGTTAAAAGAATGTTTTACATGAAAGGTCTTCAGTTGTGCCGCAATTTCTGTATCTTTTTGATTCAATAAATATTAAAGATTTTGAAAACAACCAAACAGAACACAAAGGGTCGTACATGCCCATAGAGACATAACAATTATAAATCTAAGCATAAAGTGAGGAAGGAAGAAAGAGGGAGGGGGGGGGGGAGGTGCTCAATGGGGTCAGTAGTAGGAAGACGTAGAGGTGAAGAGTAGATTGAGAAAGGGCCATTTTGGGTAATGAAGGAACAAGTATAATAAATACCATATGAGAACATTAGCAACCAATAGGGGAGGCAGGCGGTTGGGACGTCCAGCCAACTCAGTTCTTAAAAATCTTATCTCTGAGATGAGTCAAACGCCAAGTAGAACTCCTGTTGGAAAATAGTATTCAGTCAAGGAGGGGCAGTTTCTCCCTACTACACTGTAAACTCTTTCAATTACAGATGATTATAATATCTATATTTATATATACCTCCACCATATAGCAGTAAAGTATTGTATACAGCCTTGAACTTGCTGCAGGACTTCCCGAGAGTCCCATATATGGTGGTAGGGGATTTTAATTACATCCAGGACACCCATTGGGACAAAGGGAGGCATGAACCCCTGAAGATGAATGGTAATTGTACACCGTTTGGCACGCTAATTAAGGAGGCGGCATTGACAAAATTTGTGGAGGTGTAGACACATGATGGAATATCAATATTCCTGTTTCTTGCTACCTTCTCTTCTTTCTCGTATAGATCTGGCTCTGGAGACCGACTAATGCAGACATTAATTTCGGATATTAAGCATCTGCCTAGGAGGGTTTCGGACCTCTCCCTATGTCCATCTGTTTGATTAGAACACCCCCGACATGTGATCTAGACTCCCATGGAACTTAACCCCTTCTGGTTACAGTTGGTGGATGTGGTACTGGTTTGGAGCTTAACTATATGATATTTTCAAGTGAAGCGAGGATCGGCTCCACCCAGATGTATGGGAGGCAATGAAGCATACTTAGGGTATGTATCAGGGAAATTTCAAAAATTACAACTACCACTAGGGATCGAGAGAGCCTGGTGTTTAGGAATTGGAGGAGGCGAGGGGGCCCTGCTTTTGCAGTCTACTCCTGGTACTCAGAAACGTTAGAGATGTGCATGCCCGTTTGGCTAAGGTGACCTCTCAGGCTGCGGAGAGGAAATGTATGTTCCAATCGTTCAGTTCTTTGAGAATGCCGAAAGTGCAGGTCACCTACTATCGGTACAGCGAGGCCTCATTTATAGTTCAACTAAAGGAGAGGGTGACATGGCCAGCACTAACCGGAGATTCTTTGTCTGCTGAAACATATTTACTCCAACTATACTCCTCAAAAATACAGGAACACAGCTGACTTTGAGGAATTCCTGAAGAAGGCCGAATTACCGACTGACTGAGCCTTCAAAACTATATTTAGCTGACCCTGTGACGCTGGAGGAATTGGAGGAGGCGCTTGGCTCCATGTCAAATGATAAGGCGCCAGGAGTGGATGGTCTGCCTGTGGAGCTATATAAAAAATATAAAGATATTATACTACCGGCCCTATCAGATGTCTACAATGCCAGTTTGGAGTTGGGATCCTTGCCCTCTTCCATGCGGGAAAGCAATCATTGTAGTACTTCCCACAAAAAGGGAAGGATATTATTCTTCCAGCGTCATACAGACCTATCTCTCTGTTAACAGTGGACACTAAGCTCCTGGCTAAGGTGCTGGCCAATAGACTTGCAAAGGTTATTGAATCTTTGGTACATCCTAACCAAACAGGATTTATGCCCAATAAATCCACGGTGTTAAATGTCAGAAGGCTGTACCTTAACATACAGGTGAAAGGAGATCATGTGGGGCAGACGGTAATCTTGTCGCTTGACGCAGCTAACGCCTTCGACAATGTAGATTGGAGCTATCTCTGGGCTATACTCCAGTGAATGGGTTTTGGCCCTGGATTTATTCAGTGGGTTCGGTTACTATACTCAGAACAGAGAGCTAGAATACGGGCAAATTGAAACATCCCTGAGGCATTCTCGCTGCATAGAGGCACCAGGCACGGTTGCCCTCTGTCTCCGCTACTGTTCGCCTGGTAATGGAGCCGTTAGCCGCTAGAATTAGAAAGGAGACTACCATTAAAGGCTTCCAATAAGGAAACCATGAAGAAAAAGTTGCATTATACGCAGATGATCTGCTTTTATTTTTGGGGTACCCACACGGCTCTCTTGATACGGTAGTACTATGGCCCTCTTGTCAGAGTTTGGGGATATTTCTGGACTGTATATCAACTGGGATAAAGTCTCCCTGCTCCCTCTTGATAACACACTACCAGCTCGCACAATAATCCCGGTGGTGTCAGAGTTTAAATACTTAAGGTCCCGTCACACGCAGCAATTTTGCTAGCAATTTCCCTGGCAATTTGCTGGTTGCAGTGAAATCATGGACACATTGTTCTATTTTGATGCTGTGTACAAATGGAACAATGTGTCCATGATTTCACTGCAACCAGCAAATTGCCTGTGAAATTGCTAGCAAAATTGCCGCGTGTGATAGTACCTTTAGGGATTGTTATCTCGGCTAAGTTACTAGACTTTGAACGTCTGAACCTTGTCCCCCTGATGCTTAGTATCAAAGACAAAGTCCGGGCCTGGTCTAAGTTACACCTCTCCATGGTAGGCAGAGTGAATCTGATAAAAATGGTCATTATGCATCAACTTTTGTATGTTCTTCATAATGCCCCCATGTGGCTGCCTCGAAACAGATTTTATAAGATTAATGCCGTCTTCAGGGAACTTATATGGCAACAGAGACATGCGCGAATTAAGCTTGAACACCTACAGAGACCTAAGAATGAGGGAGGATTGGCTTTACCAAATCCCTGGTTATATTATCAGCTCAGTGCCAGCACCTTGCAGGAAGAATTGGCTGTGGGCCTCGTGATTCAGCCGATAGGATACTCAGGTATTTGGTGGGACACGGGTCATTGATTTCAAATTTGGAAGTGGGAGTGCTGCAATATCACACCTCCAGATGCCCCACCATACTATTGATGGTCAAAAATTGGGATAAATTCAGGCAAATTCAGGGTATCACGGCACACACTGTATACGCCCCCATATGGGATAATCCCCATCTGCCTGAGCTGTTACCTCTTAAGGGATTCGCACAGTAGAGGAGTATCGGATCCAGTGGTTGTCACAATTAGTTACCAGGGACATCTTTAAATCCTTAGAAGATCTTCAAAAGGATTTCCTTTTAAAGCATAATATGTTCTATTAATATTTACAATTGAGACACACATTTGATATGCAAATTCGCAAATCCCCAATTGTTGTTCAACGAGATAGCATTGTGGCTACACTCGGCTCAAGGACAACCACTTAGGAATTAATATCCCTTGTATACGAGAGTCTCCTTCAGATGTGCCTCTATAAGCTCCCTATGACTGCTCTGACTAGGTGGGAGGAACAGCTGGGACCGGTCTCGGGGGAGAGGTGGGAAGGGATTTCACGGATAGTCTTCTAGGCTCACTCAGTGACAGTTTAGGAACTAACACAACTACGGTATATATAATTTATAGAGTGTACAGGACGCCTAAATGGATGTGCGCTTTACAGCTGCGGAGGATTCTAAATGCCCTACGTGCACACCAAGGACGCGGACATCATACATATGCTGTGGTCATGTCCTTGTCTTCAGGCTTTGGATCACAGTTCTTAATATGATACAAGTGGTTATGGATGTGTATGGTTCCTAGAGATCCTATTACGCGTATACTGGGGGAGGTGGGCATGCTGAATGGAGATGACACTCTTAGGTTGTCCTTTGCAAGAATGTTATTTGTCGCTAAGAAGTTAATTATGTCCCATTGGATATCTGATAAGATTCCTTCGCGAACAGAATTTATCTGTAGACTAAATTCCAATATTCTTATGGAGAAACCGTTATATTTAAAAAGGGGACGATCTGGGTACTTTGAAAAACTATGTGGTAGTTGGTTGGATTTCCCTGGTATGGCCTCCTTTGAGTTACTTGGGGATCAAATTAGGTTGACACAGAATGACTCTGTGCTAATTCTAACGGTAGCAACGTTATTGTGAACATCCCCGGTATATACCCTGTCATTGTAATGTCTGGAACCTAGATCTCTATTGATATGGGAAGACTATTGAAAAGCACTTGTAGTTGGTGTTTATGAGGGTGGGGGGAGGGGGCTGGGACTGAAAGAAGTTAAACAGAGGGTAATGATATTTATTATCCTGTCATTTTTATTTTTGTATCAGTACTGTGTTTTGATACAGATGTCAAACTGTTGAAAAGTTTCAATAAAAACTATATGATTAAAAAAAAAAAAATGGAAAATAGTATTCAGTCTGTCTGCAACGTCAGCCAGAGTAGATGGGGTTTGGGACTTCCATTTAGCTGCTATGCACATTTTAGCCGCCGTTAAAATATTCGTAACCACCAGTACTAGATCATGAGGTATCTCATCTGGATACACATTAAATAAGGCCAGTTGAGGGGAGAGAGGAAGATCCATGCTAGTCATCGTCCCAAGTAGGCCAGAAATAACTAACCAAAATGGGCAGAACCACCACATGTGTGCCAACGTGCCCCTTTCCCCGCATTTCCTCCAACACAGAGGAGATTTCTCCGCTGAGAACCTAGCTAGTTGGGCAGGTGGCATGTACCATCTAAGGTGGATTTTCTTCAGGAGTTCCAAATGGTTTATACATCTTGAGGCCCTTTGTACCATTTTTATAGCTCTCGACCATTCTTCCCAAGAAGCAGTCCTTGAAAATAGTGTCATGACTCATTTCAGTGAGGGGTTAGAGGCTGTGCTCACTTCCACGGACTCTGCTTCCTGATAATACTTTGTTTGAATATTCTCGCGTGCACTGGGATTCTCAAACAAATAGTCATCAGACAGGAAGTAGAAAAAAATAGAATAGCAGTTAGTGTAGTTAGGGAACAGTAGGGAATTTTCAATACAAGTAAATTAGAAAATAGCTTAGATTATGGCATTAAATAGATAGGGACTTAGAATGAAGTTTACTTTTGCCTTAGGACCACCCCTTTAACACAACCATATAAAACGTACTACACACTTCTGCCTGTCTAGCCTCACTATCTGTGCAGTTATGCCAGTCTTGTCCCATATGTTCAATTATCATTAACCTCTGGTGTTTTTTATTACTCTTACAAACACGTCTCAAGCCTGTCATGCTAAAGTTTGCCTTGACCTCAACATCCAGCTATCGCTTCATATCAATACTCCCATTCACCTCAAAACTCATTGAGCAGCACTTCCACATTGTAGTCTTCTCCTCCTGCCTCTCATCCGTCACACTCTTCAACCAACCACAGTCTGGCTTCTATCCCCACCACTCTCCTAAAACCGTCCAAGCCAGTCACAAACTATACAACTGCCAAAGGTAATAGAAAATACTCCAACTAGATCTGACTTCTATCTTTGACACATTGGTTATCTCCAATCCCCAAACTACTTCTTCCTTTGGGCCTCTATGCTGGTATTCCTCAAGGCTCTGTTCTGGGAGCCCTAGCCTTCTTTATGTACACCTTTTGGCCTGGGACAACTTCCATGAATACAAGTACCATCTAAGGGTGCTTTCACATCTGCGTTTTTCGTAATTCGCGGCAGATGCGGTGAAAAAACCGCATCTGCCGCGTTTACCGCATAACCGTTCCACTTGCAGCGCGGTTGCGGTTTTTTTCTATGCAAAGTATAGGCATACTTGCGGCAGGTGCGGCAAGTGCGGTTTTGCACTTGCGGCAGGTGCGGCCGCGAAAAAAACCGCGGCTTACTGCGGTTTTTTTCGCGGCCGCACCTGCCGCAAGTGCAAAACCGCACCTGCCGCAAGTATGCCTATACTTTGCATAGAAAAAACCGCAACCGCGCCGCAAGTGGAACGGTTATGCGGTAAACGCGGCAAATGCGGTTTTTTCACCGCATCTGCCGCGAATTACGAAAAACGCAGATGTGAAAGCACCCTAATATATATATTTTAGTGTCATCCGTATATTTCTGGCCCAGATTCAAATTCTGTTGTCTAGAATCGGAGAATGTATATACCGTAGTCTGAAACTCTGCTGTTTATATGGGCTGCACATGAATGAAAAAATGTCCTGCAAAGAATACAGCACACCAAATTCAAAGTTACATTTGTAGTGATGCCATATACGGCATTTTTTTTTTTTCTATACTCTTTTCAATCAATTTTTTCTTTCTTACATTTTTGGCATATTTAAATTTTTTTTCTATTTTAACTTGCATTCATCACACAGGTTTCAGTACAATTTTATTGCTTGGGTCGGATATGGCAATAATAAACTTGCACTTTTTAGCGTCAAAATAATTTTTTCATGTTTTTTATTTTTACATTTTAACATTTTTTTTTTCCTACAGCTGTCCCATTTAGTAACATGGTCTTACAATTAGAACCATATAGTAATTCTGCCCTACATATTTTAGTAATGTTTCCTTGTAGTAATGTGCCTCATCCTGGTTCTTTGTCCACATCTTGTAGTTATGTTCCCCATCCTCATTCTCATCTTGTAGAAATGTCCTCCATCCTGATCCCATTGTTGTTGTAATGTTTCCTATCCTATTCCTCTTCATGTAGTACTGTCACCATCCTGGTCCCCTTCTGGTAATTTTCCCGTACTAGACCCCATGCTGCGCTGTATTGTGCCATTCTTCACATACGCCCACAAACAAGATTCTCATCACCTGCCCTCTGTCCCCCTTTCTATACATGCGGCCCACAGTCACCATAAAGGTTTTGGCGATCAGAGCCCGGTCCAGTGGGCTGTCAACTACAGCGCTTCATTTTGGGTGAATGCAAGTCCATTCAATTGAAATTGCATTGTCAAGCTCTCTGCACCGCAATACAAATGCCAGCTGCCAGCCAGTCCAAGACCCAGCAGCCTTAGTAGCAAACCACAAACTTCTATAAGATCTGGTATTACTATAATAATCCAAGTGGACTTGTTACCTTTTTTATAGAAGTATAGAAGTAAAATGAATGACTTGTATGACACACATACAGTTCTCTCCGCTGAACACTTAAAGGGAACCTGTCGCCAGAAAAATGCAGTGCAGTCTGCAGGCACCATGTTATTGAGTCGGGAGAACTGAGTAGATTGATATACGTATAGTATAACCTGTGATTTCAACATTTAAACCCCTGCTCTTTCTGGGATTTTGGGTCCAGTGGGTGGTCCTATCAGCGATAGCTGTTTCTGTTAGGACCACCCAGTGGACCCAAAATCCTAGAAAGAGCAGGGTTTAAATGATGAAATCACAGGTTATACTGAATCTTTTCTCACAAAACTATATATCAATGTACTCCGTTCCACCTGCTCTATACCATGGTGCCTGCAGATTGCACTGCATATTCATGGTGACACAGGGTTACCTTTAAGGCTGCCTTCACAATGCATAATTTGTGATCATTGTCTATTAATTTTAAAACTGATAGCCACGGATCAGTTTTGACCTCTCATGTATTTATATGTGCACGGATTGGTCCTATATGGCCATCCATGTGTGTCAGTTTTGTCACTGATCTGTTGTGTCAGTTTTTTTCATGCACCCAGAATCGGTGTTTGTTCCGATTTTGGGCTGCCTTGAAAATCACTGACACTGACAGACACGGATCCGTAGCTGTCCGCATCAAATAACATGGATGTCTATGGAGGATGGATCCGTGAAAAAACGGATCCTTGAAACAGATCAGTTTTGCTGTATTGAGCATGCTCAGAAGCAAGGTACAGCTCCTCCCACCCCTTTTTCTGCTAACTGATGAAGGATCCGTTAAAAACGGTCCACTAGTGGACATCAGTTGGCATCCGTTTGAATAGATCCGTGCCTGTCCATGTGGTCCTTGAAATTCAAGGATGCACACTGATGTAATAATTATACAGTGCAAAAACAGCCTGCTGCATTTACCCAGGCTGATAATTATATTTTGTCAGACTCTAACAATAACTATCCATCTTTCATCATAATTGGGTGACGTGACTGGGATGAGCAACAGGACAGTGTAATCATTATTGTTTTATTTTTATATATTTATTTTTTATAGCAAGAGGAGTGAGTGCTTTGCAAGTTTACAATCTGTGAGAATGTGTTCCATCTATGAACAATGTACGGTATTTAAAAGCGCAACTTGAATGTCCATTAAATCATTAACCCGAATGAAAAAATTCTTGTTCAAATGGAGATTGTTTGATCGTTCAACAATTTGTATGACAAAAAGTAGGAATGGGAATTAATATCCCAAATGGTGTTGATTTGTGTTAGAAAGCAAAAAATAGTTCTGCAGCATTTGTAGCAGATAAATACTCATATTTTCAAAAAAAATGTTCACTTTGGTGTTTTGATTACACTTTCTTTGTACAGTATGAACGGAAATGTTTCTACAATGTAGTCAGGATCCTTGGTATCATTTATGGGATTTTAACATTGAATTCGCTTCCACTTCAGATATCTATCTCTGTGATCGGTGCACCATGTTTGATGTTGGCATCATTGTTAATCGATCATTTCATCCACGGTTCCTGTCCTTTGTAAATACTTTTCTGATGCTGTTTGCTGGTTGTATGTTATAAACTGCATCGTGTAAGGCATTATCTAGTCATGGAATCGAGCCCTTTTAGGCGTCCGTGATTTGTTGTACATAAAAACGTGGCATGCTGTTTGTGTTTTGAATCTGACTTTCTTCGGAATTTTCTTTATCAGTTGTTAAGTTTTTATCATTAATGTTTATTCAGTGACCTCTCGCTTACGGGAGAGATTAAAAAAAATCTTCTTAAAGCTTCTCCTGTCCATTGTCATGTTTGCATGGACTGCACACAAATGCTGTTGTCATCATCATGGACCCATAGACTTGAATGGGTGATTTTGATTTGGGACTCAATGATGAGGGGGGTGGGCAATGGCCATTTGAGTCATGTTCCTGTGATTTTTATTTATTTATTTTTTTATTTTTTCCTCTCTTCCTTTTGCTGTCAACCGCCTTCTTGGCAAAAAAAAACATGTAAATAGCACCGTAGCTATGAAAGATACTTGTTCTATCCTTGAAAAACACTGAACATTTACATGACTCATGATTGTCTGAAACATCCACGAGGCCTCATTCAATCTAAATCCTTGAAAAGGGTCATTCAGACAAAACCCCTTCTGAAATCCTTACCATTTATTACATAGATTGAATCACTTTCAACTTAGTCTGAATATTTTTCACACCAGACTGCCTGACTGGTTAATCAATGGATTGTTTAAATCACATTTTTCAGAGATCTAGGTGAAAAGCCAAGCAAAAGATCTGTACGTGGAGCACAAGCTATATGTGAACTGAGCCTTAAAGGGGTTGTCCAGTCTTAAAGATAATTCTGCATTCAATCTGTGACTGCAGACTGATCAGTCCTTCCAGGGCATGCGCTGTGTGCTGTGAAGATTTTTGGTTTCTAAATCGGGAACAGACAGCATTTATATGGTATGCATGTTCCCAGCCTGAACCCCCCCAACTAGTTCCACAGCCTCACCCCATACTAGTTCATGGAGAAAGGCCACGCCCACTAGACAGCTGCTTCCACTAGTCTGACATGCCAGCTGCATACATTTGTATTGAGTGAGGCCACACGCACTAGTCATATTGTTGCCGAGAACATGCATACTACATAATTGTGGCCCGCTCCTGGCTTAAGGTACCGTCACACGTAACGATATTGTTGCCGATATCGTTCAAAAGTCACGTGTTCTGTGACGCTTGAACGATGTCAAAACAACATCGCTGTGTGTGACACTACAAACCATGAACGATCAGTCAGCTTATCGTTCATCGTTTGATTTGAGGACAGGACCTCAAATCTATCGTTGGTCGCCCGGTGGACACGCAGCATCGTGACACTGGGAGACGCCTCTGCAAGCGCTGGGAGCTGGTATCCAAGGTAAACTGCGGGTAACTAGGCAGCGCGCGCTGCCTAGATACCCGAAGTATACCTTGGTTATCAGCCTTCTCCGCTCACCGGCTGGTATCCAAGGTACACAGCGGGTAACTAGGGTCTCTAGTTACCCGCTGTGTATCTTGGATACCAGCCGGTGAGCGGAGAAGGCTGTTAACCAAGGTATTCTTCGGGTATCTAGGCAGTGCACGCTGCCTAGTTACCCGCAGTTTACTTTGGATACCAGCCTGCTCCAGCTTACCGCAGCCAGGTAGCGGGAGCAAGACATCGTGGAAATGATATTTAAATAGTTTCCACGATGTCTCTGGTCCATTGATCGCTGGTGAGTCTGCCTGTGTGACAGCTCACCAGCGATCTGAACGATATTGTTAGCGATCGTGCGTGCATTTGATCACTAACAAAATTGTTCATTGCATTGGTGCGTGTGATGGCACCATTAGAAACTGGTGAATTCTCAGTGTGTGCGCTTGGAGGATTGATGAGTCTGAAGTCCATAGAGTGACTGCAGAATTATCAGTTTAAACCAGACAACCCTCTTTAAGTGGTTGAAAATGGTAACAACACAAAATTCCAGTCGTGCCCCTCCAAAAACATAGCCACTTGAGTATAGCATTGGCCAATGCAATATTGAGAGTTTCGATTTGGCTATTTGGCTGGTAGCTCAAAGGCTTTACAACAGGGATGGGGAACCTCAAGCCCCAGGGCCAAATGCGGCCCTCGATAACTTTTTTGCGCCCCCCGAGCAGATTCCTGAGGACCGCAGTGCTCAGGCTGGCAGACGCGTTTTGCCGACTGTCTGCCCTTTAAATCCAGCTCTCCAGTGATCTCTATGCCCAGCCTCAGCCTCCCCAGTGACATACATGCTCCCAGCCTCTCCTGTGATCTCTATGCCTCAACCACCCCAGTGACATATATGCTCCCAGCCTCTCCTGTGATCTCTATGCCTCAACCACCCCAGTGACATATATGCTCCCAGCCTCTCCTGTGATCTCTATGCCTCAACCACCCCAGTTACAATTGTGAACCGCCGCGACACTACTATGTTCAGGAATAAAGTGAATAAAGTAACTAATGAGTAGCACCAACAAGACAAGGATCTGTGAATATGTTTCAATTGTGTACTGCAGAAACTGCCCTTTGCTATATATATGAAATCGGAGAACTTAGTCTCATTAGTAGCTACTAAGGAATAAGCTTGGCATCCACATCAAGGAGTCTCCATTGCCAAGTCCTATCACTATGCCTAATGAAAATGGTATGAGGTGGATGGATTTATATGTCCTAGGTGTGATTAAAAACGACGTACAGGTGTGAACTAGGATCTAGCAATGGTGTCCATGTGTGGTTACCAAACTAAAGAAAATGTGAAATATGGGAAAAATTATAAAGTGGGAGCTCAGTCCAAATAAGCAATATATGAGAAGAGTTAAGACTGGCATCGACCACAGGCGTAGGTGCTAGCAGAAAAAACATTATACTTACAATTGTGAACCGCCGCGACACTACTATGTTCAGGAATAAAGTGAATAAAGTAACTAATGAGTAGCACCAACAAGACAAGGATCTGTGAATATGTTTCAATTGTGTACTGCAGAAACTGCCCTTTGCTATATATATGAAATCGGAGAACTTAGTCTCATTAGTAGCTACTAAGGAATAAGCTTGGCATCCACATCAAGGAGTCTCCATTGCCAAGTCCTATCACTATGCCTAATGAAAATGGTATGAGGTGGATGGATTTATATGTCCTAGGTGTGATTAAAAACGACGTACAGGTGTGAACTAGGATCTAGCAATGGTGTCCATGTGTGGTTACCAAACTAGATCCTAGTTCACACCTGTACGTCGTTTTTAATCACACCTAGGACATATAAATCCATCCACCTCATACCATTTTCATTAGGCATAGTGATAGGACTTGGCAATGGAGACTCCTTGATGTGGATGCCAAGCTTATTCCTTAGTAGCTACTAATGAAACTAAGTTCTCCGATTTCATATATATAGCAAAGGGCAGTTTCTGCAGTACACAATTGAAACATATTCACAGATCCTTGTCTTGTTGGTGCTACTCATTAGTTACTTTATTCACTTTATTCCTGAACATAGTAGTGTCGCGGCGGTTCACAATTGTAAGTATAATGTTTTTTCTGCTAGCACCTACGCCTGTGGTCGATGCCAGTCTTAACTCTTCTCATATCAACCACCCCAGTGACATATATGCTCCCAGCCTTTCCTGTGATGTCTAGGGCTCTAGCAAACGTGGAAAAGCAGTTGAGAAGCAACATGACCAATATCTCTAACGCCAAAGAGAAGCGGCTCCAGCCACCACAGTAGGGGTGAATTGTTTAACCAAATATAGCGGGTACTTTTCAAGGTGATAATTTTGTGCGGCCCTCGAAGGATTGTAGAGATTTCCAAATGGCCCTCGGCAGAAAAATGGTTCCCTGCCCCTGCTTTAGAAAATCAACTCGCCCAAAATAAATCCAGTATAAAGCCAAGCCCTTAAAGTCGAGATAGTCCCTGCACGTTTCTTAGTCTGCTTAAACTGTAGTTGATGTCCACATTTATTGCATTGCTATAGTGGAAATAACCCACTTAACAATTATGGGATTTTGTCTCTTCACAAATGCAAGCTTGGAGACAAGTACGGTATGTTTTGGCCACTAAAATGGCATAGTCACAAATTTTACTCTGCAACATGTTCGGTGGTCTTATTTCTGGAAAACTCATGGAGTAAAATTAGTTGCTACATCTGTACAATAATTCCCATAGGAGTGTTATTTCTAATGTGGGGAGGGGTCACTTTTGGAGGTTGTGAAGAGATCTAGAATTGGCATCCACAAACTATTCCCGCGTGATTACTGCACCAGAAGACAGGCATTGCTCCTCTTTTGTGCCTTGGTATTAATTTTTGACCAATGATTGGATATTGCTGCATTCAGGTGAAATTTCAGTCAACTTTCTCCTTTATTAAACCTTATAAAAATTGAAAACTGTAGGGTTAAACAATATATTTTATTGGAATAAATGTAATTTTTTTATTTTCACAATGTTCTAACATTTTGTTGAGCACTTGTGGGTTCAAAATGCACCCCACACTTAGGGCTGAACTCCTTTTAGGGGTGCAGTAAACAATATGTTGTTACTTTTCAGACAGAAGTCTATTCCAACCAAAATTGAACTTCAAAAGTCAAGTAGCGCTTTTTTATCTTGAGCTTTGCCCAAACTCTCATTTCTGACCACGTATGCGGTAGGTTTGTGTATGGGGGGAATTGTTATACATTTGTTTGGTTTGTTTTCTCCTGTCTCCTTTGGGAAACAAATATTTTGTGTTCTTATTTGTCAAAAAAATATATACCGGTATATATTTTTCGTTTTATTTCACTTTGAACTCCAGATTCTTCTCAAGAATTTAGGCAAACAAGAGATTTTGAGTTCAAAAAGAATTTCATTTTTTATTATTGTTCATAGTTGTGCAAGTAAAAAAAGGCACCAGAAAGATCATATGGCATGGACCGAGATCTACAATGGCATTACAAACTCATTGTGTGCAAAGGGCATAGAGTTTTGTTACATTCAAAAAGGGAAAAAGGGGGTACATGATTTTGCACCAAACATTAAAAGGGCATGCAAGTGCATACACGTAATGCAGTGCAACCCAGTTTCCAACATATGATTTGATGATTCAGATAAACAGAAATCTGTATCCCTTCAGCAATTCAATACCACATAGTTGATAAAACATATACAGGCAGCAACTTCACATAGAGCATGCACAGTATTGCTGGTAACAGTACAGTACCCAAATAATGAGTGAAGTGGCCAAATTAGACTAAACTCCATCAAGCTATGTCTATAGTGCACATACCCATAGTAAAGTGCAATGTCAGTGCAGACTGGAGAAATCCCCTTCTTACACACTACTCTACAGCTGTTTAATAGACTGCATGGGTCCACTTCCTCGGGAATAGGGTCAGAGGCACCAAGTCACCCCAATAGTTCGGACACAGGTTTACAAACCTCCTGACAGCAGTTTTGAATACTTTGAAGGGTGTGCAGATTTTAAAATGTCACTCTTTTGTGGGTTTCACAATAAATGGGCCCCTCAAAGCCACTGCAAAGCAAAAAGGTTTTGTGTGTCCCAAAGATCAAGCAGTTCAAGCAAGCAGTATGGTTGTGCTGTTGATGTTAACTGGCCCCTCTCCATAGCTTCTGACTGAGGTAGCATTGCCTTTGCAGCATGGGTGAAGTGCAGGTAGACTTAGACTGGTCGGTTACAGCAGTCTGTGTCACAGCTGTACGCGTACATACAACCTGTAAAGCATAGGAGCTCGCTCATGCTGTACTCCTTTACCCATTTCTGAACTTGAGTCCACTTCTTTAATTGCAAGTAGATCTTTGGGGTCTGATTGTATAAGTAAAAGTGTGGAGGACATTATCTTTCAGTGAGCAACATGAGAATATACACAGTTTAGGGGGTTTATTAAAAGGAAACAAACATCACCATTTTCAAGTTGGGTTAACACGTCTTGGCCAAGTGCACCCCTTTGCCTGTGTCGCCACTATAGGACAGGTTTAGGGTATGTGCCCACTGGGCGTTTTTGCTGCGTTTTTGCTGCGTTTTCCGCTTGCAGAAAACCATTGGTTTTATGCTAATGTATGCTAATCTGTTCCTGCGGTTGGGCTTCCCAGCAAAACCAATGGGTTTTACAAAAACGCTGTGCCCACACACTAGTTTTGCAAGTGTCCAGAACTGTCAAATACCTGCGTTTTTGGTGCAGATAGCAAAGAACGGACATGTCAATTCTTTTGTGCGTTTTTGGTGCAATCAATGGGAAAAACGCAGCTTCAAAAACGCAGTAAAAACGCGCAAAAAACGCAGACAAGATTCTAGCATTTCTCCTGTCAAGGACTCTAGGATCCTCAGGTTTTCCTGCGTTTATGACTGCTCCAAAAATGTCCTGTGGGCACATACCCTTAAAGGTTTATTCTGTCCATACTAAAAATATTTTTTTTTATCTTTGAGGCATTTTGCATCATAGGATTTGGTAAAGTCTATAGACCTAACTATTAGCATTGTAAACTATTTACCATACATGTAACTTGGCTGAAGTCAATTACCTAACATTTTCATGATGTGTAACATTTGTCCTATTTGTTTCAGAGCCTTAATCCAAAATGGAATGAGGAAATGTTGCTCAGAGTAAGTATTTCCCAAGTCTTATTTTTTCTTGTTGCTTTATTACCACATGTCACTGGATGGAAATGGGGTTGCTTCCTCGATCATCCAGGACTGGCAGTGCTCTACTGAGTAAAATAAAAAAATAGGGGGGGGAACAAGAGGCGCAATAGTGCCCTATCACTAGTGACACTAATGTATGCGGTGGGTATGAATTCACTCACCTAGCACAGTTGTGAGACCCACAACTGGTGTAAAAGCATTTGGCATTAAATGCAGCTGCTGCAGGACTTCCACCTTCCACATGCACGTGGGAATCATCCAGAAGTTACCTCAGGGGAAATGGTGTATCAGTGTCCGCGCTGCTGAAATCCCAAGAAAACGATCCGGAAACCATATGTAGGTTGCATCAATCATCCATTTATTCCTTTCCTACGCGTTTCAACACTGTCCTAGTGTCTTCCTCAGGGATATCCCTGAGGAAGACACTAGGACAGTGTTGAAACGCGTAGGAAAGGAATAAATGGATGATTGATGCAACCTACATATGGTTTCCGGATCATTTTCTTGGGATTTCAGCAGCGCGGACACTGATACACCATTTCCCCTGAGGTAACTACTGAGTAAAATGGATCATACTGTGAGTTTAACCCCATATAAATATGGCTTACCCCACCTCTGGTGCATGTACTTGGCACGTAGGATATATAATATTCATATCAGTGGCAATATGAAACATGTGGCCTGGCTGTATATTTGCAGCTAGGTATATCATTGTGTGAAACACTTTTGCATTGAAAAAATTATGCTTTGTAGATACTGCCGGAGACTAGACTGGTGCCGGTACATCCTCAGCTGGATCCAAAAATTGCTGCTGCAGCTAAGTGGACATACTTCTCATTATGTACTAGTGAGTGAGAGACTTTCCAGCAGTGCTGGGCAGAGCTGGCTAGGGACCATAGCTTTAGAGAAGACTACTCCGGCGCCTTTTTAAAGGGAATCTGTCAGGTGATTTTCTAGTACAAAAGGTATGGTATCCTGGAGTAGGGTTTGAGTAAGTCTTTCACAATCAGTACATTTTATTCCTCTAATCCTGTTATCTTGCTGTAAGCCCAAGGGAATTCAGTGTCTGGTGCCGGCTAGGTAAGCATGTGTAAATTCAAACTGATTATGCACTACTCCTCCCCAGGCCCATTATCCCACCCTCCTCTTCTGTGCTGGCATCAGTGGTGGGAAATGGCTGTAAATATTTTCTCTATTACTGCTGAGGTGTGGGTGTGGAGAGCAGTGCATAAACAGTTTGTATTTACATATGCTTGACTAGCCGGCATGTGACCCTGAATCCTCCAGAACTTAAAGCAAGATAATTGGAGAAGACAGAGCGATAAAGGTTACTGATCCTGAAAGGACTGCCCCATGCCCTCTTCCCGGAAACCATTAGTTTTGTACTAGAAAATCTCCTGACAGATTCCCTTTAAAGTATATTGTATTGGCTAAAATTACCTGCTATGTTCCGTTTAAGGTCCATACAGAAGTAGCATTCATCAGGTGGAGGGATCAGCATACTGGCATGCTGTTAGCACAGATTGTCATATTGATTCTTGAAGGAATGTGGTTTTGTATGTATAACAGTTTATCTTGAAAAATAAGCTGGATCTGTCACCAGATTTCACACAACAAACTTCATACATTATTAAGTACATCTCAGACCTGATGAGACTGGTGCACTTTGGAATTTCTCATCCAGCCATTGCTCATTTTATTATTGCTTTACCTCGAGAAGCATAGTGTGAAACATGCGTTGGGTGCAGTCTGCACTCTGGTAGAGGGGTATTAATGTGTGTTTACCTATGTAACTATTTCTTCATTATGATTATGTGCCTGTTTATGCATGTTAAATACAGTATTTGTTTTGCTACTTTCTGCTGCTATACAAGTATGGGTTGTATACAATTTGAGTAGAAATTTTATTCCAACCCACCTCTGTATTTACTATTTATACCTGATGCTTTGGCTTTTTCTCTATTTATTGATGTATCTGTATATGCAGCTATAAAGGTCTAAGGCTATGTGTAACTACTTTTCTGTAGGACCTTCTATTTATTCCACTTTTTTTCTTTGCACTATGCGCCTGGTACCGTATGGCATTAGCAGTAGTTTTATTCCAAATTAGTGTTATTAATTCCCGGTCCATTGTGCAGTTGATTTTTCCTCTTTTCTTTCCTTGACAAAACTTCCCTGCTTTTATCTTGTCACAAGACACTATCAAGATATTTCTACCCTTTGTTCTGTTGTGCAGCCATTTGTGGCTAGGTGATTTGTCAATGTTGGATGCATCACCACACGATACATTGTTTTTGGTGTGTAAGTGATTATAATTTTATTGAGCAGGAACTTTTTAATAGCGGATTATACAGCATTTGTGACATGGAAGACGACCAGCCTCGTGCGGTCTAAATGATGAGTGTAATATTTTTTTGCATTTTGTATTGTTAAATCTCCCTCCTTTTTTAAAGCTGTTGTCCACTTTACCTTTATTCTGACAAGTGTATGGGGAAATCATTTTGTGAGTGTTCCATATATATACTGTAGGTATTACAGGTTCAGTGCATATCTCCGACTTTGCAGAGCGCCACCTCTTGGTGGTGAAACCTTCCTCACAGCCCTTTTGCTAATTGTATAGGTACCGTTACACACAGAGATATCTGTGCAGACATTGCTTGCAACTCACTGGTTGCAGTAAAATCATGGACACATTGTTCCATTTGTACACAGCAAACAAATGGAACAATGTGTCCATGATTTCACTGCAACCAGAGAGTTACAAGCAATGTCTACACAGATATTCTGTGTGTAACGGTATCTTATGTGTGCACTCTTTAGGGGCATTCCACTCCGAAAACAGCCTGAAAAAGCAATGACTAATGCTCAAAAGTATGAAATAAACAATTCTATGTAAAAACCAGTCCCACCAGGTCACATGCTCCTCCATGATCTTATCTGTGATTTAGGATCATAAACAGTGTACAGTTTGTGAAGGAGGCCAGTGGAACATCTGCTTCATCAAATAGGAGAACCTTATGTAATGCCTTTATAGTGTAACATTTCATTAAATTGCCTCCCACAACACATTTACAAAAGTGGAAAACCCTTTAAGGATCTCTTAACTTGCTATCCTGGGAATCCTCATTTATATCCTATCCATAGAACAGATTTGGACATTGATCGTGAGGGGTCTGTCCACAGGGACACCCATTGATAAGTGCCAGGGAACCTGTGCTTGTCGGTAGAGCCCTGCCTTGAATGTCTTGAATGAAGTAGAGGTTTTCATGCTCATCATCCACTCCATTCATTGTCTAAGGAACTACTGAGTAATCCAGAGCTTTGCACTGTAGACAGTGGTCCCAGAGCACTGTTTGTGGGATCGCAGGGGCTCCTAACAATTATATAATAATAATAATAATAATAGAGCCATTATAGACTGGGGCAGTAGCAATATACTGGATCTCACAGCTGAAGCTGGGTGCCTCCGCTCACAGTGCATTTTAACATGGCATTAAAACTAGAATACAAATGTCAGCTATCTATCGAAAAGCTTTTGAGAAACCATATGAAAGACACTTTATCGGCATTCGGTTTTCTGCTTGAGGCCAAGAGTGTTTATCATTCTAGTGGTGGCAATAGTTACATTTTGAAGTCTTTTGAAATCCACAGGTTCATGTAATGGTGTCTCAGCCTTTCCTAAAGGTTTATATAGTTATATATGATTTATTGATCTCATTCTCTTCTATATTCCTTCCAGGTGTTCCCAAAGAAGCACAGACTCCTCTTTGAAGTATTCGATGAAAATCGTTTGGTAAGTTTCTTTACTGCATTGATGACTGATTTAATTAAAACAGAGACTCTTGCAGAAATCTATGACTGTGTCTTAAAGGGATTTTACAATTTTTCTTTATTCCCATAACTGATGGCATGGGTGCACTGTTAATGCTGATTATTTTTCTTTTCTTGCAGATTTTTCTTCTGCCTCTGAGAACTTCAGTTTTAAAATGTTACGCTAATGAGTAGACAGAGCGGCACACTAAACTTATGGCCCTCCTGCCTGTTATTTTCTTCTGTCTGACAGGTCACTCTTGCTTCATTGATCTCCCCGCCCACCCCATACCCGAGATTTTGGTGAACACAGTCATTGTTTGCGCGCAAAAAAACGCCACTGCACAATACGCGACCAAATACGCCGCTCGTTAACGTAGCCATACAGTTCAATAACATCAAATGTAAACACTGGATGTCTCTCAAACAGAGAAACAAAATTCAACATGCATAGTAAAGATGTTATCAGAATTAAAGCATGTTTGTACACATACCATAGTTAAAGGAATAACGTCCTGATGGTTCCTTTAAATAGAGTTTAAAGAGATTCTCATTAAAATAATTCTTGTCCATATGAGGTTTTAGAACCGAAGGATGTCATGATGTGTATGTGCAAGAACGCAGATCCAGATCTGCGTCTCTTATCAGAAAGCAGTTGTTTCATAAGAATAATCCCTTTAATCATTATATAAGTCAAGCCAACCAGGAGTTATTAAAGCACAATGAAGTTCTTAAACATTTTATGTTGGAGTCTCTCTAGACACAAGATGATGATGTGTGGCCTCCTCATTTTGTTTTTTTCCTTAACACAATATAACCTTACAATAAAATCGGTCAATGATGTTAACAAACCAACCATGGAAAGGACTGAACCGAATATATGATAATGTCTTTGAAAATTGCACCTCGCTGACTACTAGGGGCACCGCACAGTATGAGAAACACCAGACTAATTGAAACTTGGACTAGACAGTGTAAAATTTTCTAAATTTATCATGGTGGCTCATGTTGTGTGATCAATTTGCTGCATCTGCTGACCATCTAGTCTAGGGTTACACATCTAACCCTACTTTCCCATCAGCGATTTTAGCCATTCGCAGCAGATCCGGCAGTTTTGCCACATCTGCGGTGTAACTGCTCACTTGCAGCAAGTCCGCGTTCAGCCCAATTCATTCCCTGTGGGACTTGCGGTCATGTGCAGCACTTGTGGTTTTGCTGGACCCGGCACTTGCGGCAAGTCAAATAAAAAACACTGCTAGCAGCGTTTTTGTCCGTTGCTGCAAGTGCCAGATTTGCCGCATTTGGCAAAACCGCAAGTGCTGCGCATGACTGCAAGTCCCATAGGGATTGAATTGGGCTGAACTCGGACTTGCTGCAAGTGAGCAGTTGCGCTGCAGATGCTGCAAAACGTCCAGGTCTGCCGCGAATGGCAAAAATCGCTGATGTGAAAGCAGCTTAGTTGGCTTACTTTGCAACACAAAATTGTGCAAAAATGTGGCAGGTTTTTGTGGGTGCTCCATAAGCCGCACCCATTTCCCAATAAGATACATCGTATTGTCAAGCACAGCACCGAAAGTGTCTGAAACATTTTAAAATGGTGCAAGTTTTGTATGACAGGTTTTGAAAGATATCTGAAGCAGTAAGAGTAGTAGATCTCTCCTAAATTGATTATAAAAAATAAAAAAAAAAATCACAATTGACATCCATTTGCTTTCTGCTGTTCTTTCACTGTATGCATCCAACAAGGGTTATCCCACTAAACATAGTGACAGAAGTGGGGTCTATTATTCCCCACAGAAGTCAATGAGGTGGTCATGAATGTTCTCCATGACTCATTTACACTGCGCAGAGAACATGATGATCTGATGCAGACAAAAGCTTAAAGTTGACACCTTGTAAATGGCGTCTTGCTTTCTGCTATTGACATCTGTAGGGGACAGCATGAACGGCATGAGATCTGAATCTAAGATCACACCTCCAGGGTTAATTGTAAAGAGTTTACCTTCAAGAGGACCTGTAGAGACTAGTTTAGTCTGGTTTCACACCTGCGGACGCTGCGAAGGGGATCCGCAAGCTGAGCGCAGGCACCGCAAATCCCTATGTTTAACATGGGGACGCAGGTGCTTGCGCTCTGATGCAGATTGGCGTGCGCACCTATTCACTGCAATATATGATTTGTACGCACAAATCACACACACTCGTCCGCACCCTGAACGCGACATGTCATGTTCCTGGTGCGGACGAGAATGTATGATTTGTGCGCAGGCATCCGCATGCGTACAAATCATACATTGCAGTGAATGGGTGTGCACGCCAATCTGCATCAGAGCGCAGGCACCTGCGTCCCCATGTTTAACATAGGGACTTGCGATGCCTGCGTTCAGCTTGCACTTCCCTGCCGCAATACGCTGCAGCGGGGAGCGCTAGTGTGAAGGCACCCTTAGTGATTGGTTTTCATTAAGGAGGACCTTCCATCAGGACTATGGTGCCCAGTTTTCTCTCTATTTACTCTTGTCTGCTTCCCTAAGTCATCAATTTATTTATGTTTATATTTTTCCACCATAATGTCCCAGAGTGGCCTTTATCAGATGCTCCCAGAAAATCCACTGATCCACACCTTCTTGTAAAGACCAGAAAATACAGCACTAAATAAAAAGGCCCATATCTCCGCCACTGTATAGCTAATTAAAAACAATGACAACTCAAGGGAGCAGCTGGGAAAAAATGAACAAAAAATGTTAGTTTGTCCTGCTGACAGGTCTACTCTACATAACAGATCTGGGAATTGTCGATTTGTAAATTCCCTATTGTAACCCTTAGGGTATGTGCACATCTGTCGGTTCTGCATCTTTGCAGACCGACCGGGAACCGGTGGAGACTGGCAGAAACTGAGCATTCTGCACTCGCTAGTGTCCCTGGTTTTGTTAGCGTTTTGCTAACGATTTGCGATCGGGTTACTAGCGGTCGTACAGCGTGTTCTTGGCGATTTCCCCGGCGTGTTCCTTAGCGATTTCCAGACTGGTCTTTGCTGCACTTGTTCAGCTGGACCCGCTGGAAAAACGCTAAAAAGAAGTCGCTTGCTCTATCTTTGACAACCGGTCGGAAACCGGTGAATAAACTGAAATCGTCAAGAAGAAAAACGTTCTAATGTACACAGCGTTTTCAAAACTCCATTGACTAGCATGTTAATCCTACCGGTGGGTAGGATTAACATAAATTAACATAAAACTCAGCGGGAACCGCCGACGGAAAACGTTCAAAACCAGCCCACAAACCGACTGATGTGCACATACCCTTAAAACACAATCTGTACCAATGATTTAAAGTTCTGCTATAGATTGATGACCTTTTTTTTGTTTTTGTTTTTCATGTAGTCCAGGGTTTCATTAACTCTTACTTATACTGACAATGTAACACACACTGCCTCTTTTTTCCCCCCAGTGGTCACCTGCTAGTTATAGCGAATGATGTGCTTAATTTAGAAAACTTCCCATTCGGAACAGTAAAGTCAGCAGCTGTGGCTACACTATAGGCACGCGTAATTTCCAATACACAGATGCTGGCTCAGAAATGAATCCTTACTAGGAATGCCAGGTTCCTCAGCTGGGGCACCTTTTAACTTATTGTACAATGGGGTTTGGGTTTTTTTTTTTTCCATCTTTTTCTTTCAGATTTTGTTGTTGTGAATTTTGCTGAAATCGTTTTATGAATACCTAGAATGGAGCTCATGTATGCAATCACATTATTCTATTGGGTCACTCGGTTGTTCAATATCTATATTCTCTTTTGGTTAGATAGCCTTTTTCTACTGGACGTACCATAACAAGGAAAAGAATTGTTACTTTTTTCCAAAATGTTTGGATCTACTCTGTAAGGGTAGCATATTACATGGACAGATCTTCTTCTCTCCTGAATAGTATACAACATATTGTGTCTTTTGGAGCACTCAGTTACTGTATATACTCAAGTATAAGCCGAGGCTCCTAATTTTACTACAAAAAAACTGGGAAAACGTATTGACGCCTGTATAAGCCTAGGGTGGGAAATGCAGCATCTCCTCATCCTGGTTTATGGCCCCCATCCTGGCGCATGTACTGTTTAAAGGGAACCTGTCACGCCCCCAGGGCCTATGATGGTGAAAGAGCCACCTTCAGTAGCACCTAGGCTGAATTCTGTGAAGGTGGCTCTTATGTGTAATGTCCCCAGGGACACTGAAATAATAAGTTTTATAAATTTGGCTCCCTACCTGTACTTGGACCGGGGGTGGGGGGGTGTGCTTTACTGAGCTATCAACTGCCTGCCTGCTACAAATCATCCCCCCCTCTGGGCTACGGGCACCACCTCCTCTCTGCTTCTTTCGTCCCCGGTGCCTGCGCTGTGAAATCATGTCTCAGGCATGCTCAGTGTGCGCTGCCCGACAACTGAGGTCCAAAACAACACTGACTTGAGTATTTGTAGAGGAGTGTTTTTTAGCATAAAAAATGTGCTAAACTCTGCTTATACCCGAGTATATATGATACATAGCAGACTCGCTATTATAACTCCAGTGTATTCATTAGGCTGGAATCACACTGTCCGCGTGATATGCAAGGCAGTTGGATGAGTCTTGGAGCAGTCACCTGGAACAGCCTCTCTCCTGTCAGAACAGGAATGTCAGCTGCTTGTATTTTTATGCAGTTCCACACTCCCCGTCCAGAGATGGAGAGGCCATTCAGGTTCACTGACCCGGGTCTCGTCTGAGAGACTCGCATGTAAGTAGTATAGTGTGTTTCCACCCTTAGGGGTATGCTACTGGTCTCCTTCTTCCCAGTGATTGATGGGCTATAGCAGCCAGTAGAGGTAGCATCCCCCTATAAAGAGAAAGTACTAGAATGAAATTGTGTTCAGGTGACAAATTTGCTTTAAAAAATATTCTAGGCAGCTCATTTTCTTTTCCAGAATACCATTCAAATTTTTTGTTTCCTTCATAACGCTATTAACTCCATAACGACGGCCTTACGTATACAGACGTCGGGAAGAAAAGGGTACTTATGCCTAGCTGACGTCTGTAGACATCAGGCAGGAATAAGCCCAGGTGCACACCCCGGTGAGCAAAAATCTCCGGGGTAAAAAATTGCTGTCACTTTGATCCGACATGAAAAGACATGTTGGATCAGAGTGAAGCATTAACCCCTAACTCCCCCAAGACCCCCGGTACCGGGGATCTTCCTCCCACCCCCACCTCTCCCCCGATCTTCCTCAAAATGGCGGCGACCGGCGGTAAAACCTGCTGCCTCCGCTGTATCTCTATCCGATCTGACAGGTCAGATCAGGTGCCTCCTCCATAACTCCATCCGATCTGATCAAACGTCAGATCGGATGGAGTTTTCCCAAACCCCTCCGGGCATCCCCCGCCCCTCCCCTTCCCTGCCTCTCATACTCACCTGCCTCCGGTGCTGGCCGTCCTGCTCTACTGCGTCTTCTCTCTGCCTCTGTCCTGGTGCCTCTGCTCTGTGTGTGTCGGGACAGAGACAGGATTAACTCTTGAATGACCACACAGGGATGATGATCTGCAGTTAACCCCTGTGTGGTCACAAAGGGCTTAACTGCAGATCACCCCTTTGTGACCACACAGGGGATTAACTTCAGAGCATCATCCTGTGTGGTCACACATGGGTTAACTGATAGTTAACCTGTCTGTGACCACACAGGGCTGATGATCTGACGTTAACCTCTTTGTGACCATACGGGTTAACTGCCGATCATCATTTATGTGACCACCCTATGCTGAATGAGAATCGTCGGGCCTTCCCACTGGACTACGTCGGGCCTTCCCACTGGACTACGTCGGGCCTTCCCACTGGACTTCGTCGGACGTCACAGTAATAAAGATGGGGTCTTAATATGTGTTTGTGGGTTTTTTTTCCAATAAAAATATTTTTCTCTGTGTTGAGTCTTCTTTACAATTTACTAGAGATTCCTAATGGCCCAGTCTAATATTGGCCAGACATTATGAATCTCAGGCTTAGTGCCAGCTGCCAAAAAGCTGGCATTAACCTCTTATTACCCAGTCTCTCTGCTACACGGCAGCTGGAAGAGCTGGATATAGCGCCAGAAACCATGCCAAATGCCAAATGCCAAACCCCATGTAACCGCTATGTGAATGTTATGCAGCCCCTGCATTGTCTTACTCTGTCATATTGAATCGCACTGTCACTTTAATCTTGATTGTAAGTCACTATGTTTGCCTTGTCATATGTAGCATAAATAAAATATTTTTGCAATACTTTGGCAATATAAGGTGCTTTTTCTATTTATGGCATAAATTCTCATGGAAACAGTATCTTGGTTTAAACGATGTGTAAGAGAAGCCATTTAACCGTTGATTATTGTCCACTGGTAATTCAGTTATTAATATTTTCCCAGAATAGACTCACCCCTTCATAGCTTCAGACTTCCAAATAGTTCTGAGGGTGGGACTATGTGGAGTAGGGGGATATGTGGAGATGCAGGCTGTGACGTGTGCGTGGGTAATGCTACACACACACTCTGCGTCTATGTATGTATGTATGTATATGTATGTATGTATGTATGTATGTATATGTATGTATATTATACAGGGTGGGCCATTCATATGGATGCACCTAAATAAAATGCGAGTGGTTGGTGATATCAACTTCCTGTTTGTGGCATATTAGTATATGGGAAGGGGAAAACTTTTCCAGATGGGTGGTGACCATGGCAGGCATTTTGAATTCAGCCATTTTGGATCCAACTTTATTTTTTTCAATGGGAAGAGGGTCATGTGACACATCAAACGTATTGAAAATTTCATAAGAAAAACAATGGTGTGCTTGGTTTTAATGTAACTTTATTCTTTCATGAGTTATTTACAAGTTTATGATCACTTATAAAATGTGTTGCCCATTGTGTAGGATTGTCAATGTAACCCTCTTCTCCCACTCTTGACACAGCAACACCACAGAAGAAATGCTAGCACAGGTTTCCAGTATCGGTTGTTTCAGATGCTGCACATCTCGTGTCTTCACAGCGTAGACAATTGCCTTCAGATCAGTGATGAGGCAAACTCTTCTGTGTATGGTGAAGTTAACAAACAAAACCACCGCTATTGGTCTGATGCTAACCCACAGTGGATAGATCCCTCCAAGACTGATGGAACACAAAAATTGATGGTATGGTGTGGTATATGGGGTACAAAGATAGTGGGGTCTTTCTTCATCAATGGAAACTTCAATGTCACTGGATATATGAAATTGCTACATGATTCAGATATCCAGTGGCATTGAGGTTTCCATTGATGAAGAATGGCCCCGCTAGCCGGTCGTCTCCTGGCTGCTCGCAGCGGAAGTACCCCGACTGGTGCTAGCTATCTTGCTCAGTGTGACACGCAGCAGCGACCAGGCTCCTGCTGTGAGATCGCTGATCGTGTCAGAATGGGGGTACCGTCACACTTGGCGACACTCCAGCGATCACTACAATAATACGACCTGGTAGGGACTCCCGACTGTAGGCGCGGGTCATCTCCTGCCGCACAGAGGTCAGCGGTGATGCAGCCGGGAGATGACCGGCGCCAGCAGAAATACCCCGACTGCCATATTGGAACACCCAAGTTAGGGATATTCCAATATTGCGGCCAGGATTCAAATTCCCCACCAAGCCGCGCGATACAACAGCCAAAGACCTAAATACTATGCCCTAGAGTGACAGGGTCCCAACAACCGACATATCGTTTCTGCATCACTGGTGAAATCTGACTGTTTGACATCTCACCAGCGACCACGTAGTGACTCTCTAGCGATCCCTACCAGGTCATATCGTTGTTGGGTTTGCTGGAACATCGCCAAGTGTGACGGTACCTTACTGATCGCTCATTGCATTATTCTTAAATCTTCATAAATAAACTACATACATATTCTAGAATACCCGATGCGTTAGAATCGGGCCACCATCTAGTATATACGGCGTGTGTGTGTATATAATATTTATTATTACATAGTGTTCCAATGAAGTGATCCAGTCAATATCCAGTAATGTAATTATTTTCTTTAACCCATCATGCTACTCTTTTGATTGTCAGTGTGACAGGTTCCCTTGAAAGCTAAGTTTACATAGAGATCTTCTTGCCATCTATGTTGTGTACATGTTATATGTAGTGTACAAAAATGTGTAAATTCTCATTCCCACACTGGCGTTGTTTTGCACTGTGATTTCAGCTGTTGTTCTCTCATTGCAGCCGTTTGTAACATTCCCATCTTTAGAATCTCTTGTATTTACCTGTTTTACATCCTCATACATTTGTCTTCATAAGTTTTTATTTCTGGTGGCATTGCCATTGTGACATACCTGTTTTTTATTCAAAATTGTGTCACCTGTAGTTTTAATTACAGAAATAAATGGTCTTAAGACTACATTATGATGTGATACCTTTATTTCACCACTAGATGTCACCTGTGTTTTAGTTTATGGAAAAAAACAACATTCTGCCTGTATATTGGGCTCGTACTCCTTTGTATACTACAGTTGTTGAACCCATTTTGGCTTTACCCCTACGAGGAACATTGCTTAAAGGGATCCTGTCACCTCCAGAACGCCTCCTAAGCTACCAAAACATGTCCCTGCAGCATATTATCACTAATCTTTAATACTTTTCTAATACTTTTTATTACTTCTAATCTTTTTTAATACTTACTCATTAGTGATTATAATTAGCAGGGGCTATATTCTTTAGTGTTTAGGGCATGTTGTTTTGCAGCCTGAATGATCCACCCTCTCTCTCTCTGTGCTGCTGTGATGTGGAGCTGAAGGCAGGACTAATGATTTGCATTCTGTGAGTGATAGAGAGGGGGAGGGTAATGCCTGCACAAGCAAAGCAGCACAGAGAGAGAGAGAGAGGCTGGAGCCTGCAAAACAACACGCCCTAAGGGCTAAAGAATATGGTCCCTGCTAATTATCACTAATGAGTGAGTATTAAAACGTTTTTATGCACTTTCACAGGATGCTTTTAGCAGACAAAAGGAGTGTGGGATTAGTGATGGGATGCTGCAGGGATATGTTTTGGTAGTTTAGGAGGCGTTTTGGAGGTGACAGGATCCCTTTAAAATCACATGTGTGCGTGCCCAGCTCCTACGTTTGGCAGGCCTTGGGTACTTTGCCATGTGTTTCATGATAGAACACCTTGGAACAGTTTGAGCACATGGTGGTGCTGATAAATTGATTTGCACAATTTTTCTTTTAAATTCACTGGCTGTCTTTTAAAATGTAATCACAGCTATAATTTATTTGTTTACAGCATTCAAGATAAATGTCTAATATTGACAAGCCACTACTTGTTTCAAATTTTATGAAAAATTCATACCATTTTGTAATTTTTTTTTTTTAAATATCATTGTAATGGAAGGACACAAATGTCTGGCCATCAGTTAACCACCATTGTTGAAGTCTTAATATGTGAAAGGCTCCTGCAGGGAAGGGAATGTTTTTTTCTTCTTTTTGTAACGTATTACATAGTACCAGACATGAATTGTTTTTCAGTATCCCGTTTATCATATACGGCATTAACAATGACATGTTTCTTCATAAATGTCCGACCATGTGTGCGTGTACTACATATTCCAAGCATAGTGTGAATAAGCACTAAACAGATGAACCTCGTGCCTGTGTCATCTAAGTACAGAGATCAATAAGTCTGGAATATTTAAAGGAATAAAAGTTTTCTTTCTGTTCCTAAAACTTGAAATTCTAATGAATCCCAGTGGTTTCCTGCATAGCAGAATCTTCAATAGTTTCCTACTATGGAGAGTTTTTAGTAATTCAATCCCAACTTTGATACTCAATTATGTGGAACTCTGTTCCCTGTAACTTCCTGTAACTCTATATGTATGGGTAAAAATATTAGAGCCTGTACGCTGCAGAGGAAAGTTTAGGCATATTGATTCAGCTAGGACTTGTGTTCAGCCAGGACGACTATAAGCAAGAAAACACAGCTAGCTTTCAAATGCCGGCGCAGTGTTGTTTTTGGGGAGGACTCATTCATGCATATTGGAGAAGGTATTATTAAATCAAGCCTGGCAGCATTACAGCCAGTATGCAGCAGGAGAGCACAGCTTAAATGTCGCTAGAAATCAAGTGCCTGCTAAGTGAATGCAGTTGGAGTACAAGCAATCCAAGACGATTTAGAAACCGTGGAGTCAGGAATGGTCTGTTTGTTTCATGACGTGCACTGCTCTACCCTGTGGCTCATCATTTTCCTGTGTTTGGCTGGGACACATGAAGCAGTTTTGTGGCTTTTGCTACAGTGTAATACCAGCGATCTACATGTTTTTCTGCTGCTTCTTGTCTGCTCGGAGAGTGAGAGAGATCTGCACATCTGAATTAGTAATATGGTCAGAAGGAACAAATGGCACGTCGGCTAAGACTACATTTTGCCACCAGAAGAAGTAATACTGATCCACTGCCGGACAGCTCTGGAGATGGTCTGGATGGCAATATTCACATGTGCTTCCAAAGAGTCTCCCATTCTTCTGCGCCAAGTGTGATACAGATGAGACTGTCTCCACGGCAAACAGTACAGCTGTCCTCTTCACCTGAGATCGTACAGTCCTATCAAGGTAATTCTGTTTCCCCATCTAGCAAAAAAAGCACCTCGCTGCAGATTTCTTTACAGCCCAGCCGGAATAGTAGATGTCATCAGTCTGGCAATTCAGACCTTGCTCCAGAAGACATTTCATTCGTCAGTGATTACAAGGATGGGATTAATTCTAGTTATAACATGAGCAGGAATTATAGCTGTCACCCGGTCGTAAATGACAGCAGTTTCCCAAATACCACCTTGGCTAAGAACGGTAGCTCATGTAGTATTGCTGCAAGTGACAATGGCTCATTCAGTAGTAACAGCAGTGATTATGGGTCATGTACGAGTACGACAAGTGACACTGGTTCATGTTCTAATAGTGTCTTAAGTGACAATAGTAGCTGTACCCTTTCTCTAGGTGATACTAACTATATTAATAATGTGCTTGCTAGTAATGCAACCGATATGAATACTGAAGTGAATCCTTCCAAACTTAATAATGTTCGCCAGGTTTATTCACGGTGTAAAAATACATTTCCTTTTGACCAAGATGAAAGGGACAAAGAAGTGATTATGGGGAATGTGCCATCAAGAAGAAAAACAAGACTTCCTCTGAGACGTTGTTCTTCTCTGGTTATTTTTCCTCGGAGTCCCTCTGACACGCCACCAACATCTCCAACTACTTTGAACCCCCCAATAAGCAAAGGCCCTTATCAGACATCCTATCAATTCATGCTTTGTTCTAATGAGCTTGCACAGAAGGAGGATCAGACCTCGTCCAAGGGATTTCTTTCAACAGCAGTCAATGGTGTCCGTCTTTCTAAAAATAATTGCACTATTGGTGAAGTTAGAGATGTTAAACCACTTTACTTGAATGACTCTTTACAAGAGGCCTATCCGTCACATGGTCTTCAGAACACAAATTCTGCAGAGGATGGATTGTCTAATGGTTCTCTTCAGGTTTTTCACCAGAGACCATGGTCAGCAGGAAGTGGAGGCAGCTATGTAAAATCACGCAGACATAATGAATCGAAGCCTTGCCATGGCGCCCAATCACATCGGCACATCCGGCTATCGCGCAGCACCTCTGCATGTTCTCCAAATAAAATTTCGGAATGTCAAATCAGTATCAATGGAGACCAGAGTAGCAAAGCGATTCCTAACAGGAAATCCAGCCAACTTTTCCAAAGAAGTATATCGGAAGGACCTCCCAACAAACTTAACTCTTCTAGTCTTAAGTATAATTACCCCAAATTAGGGTCATCCCATTTGCACATACAGTTTGCACCTGGAAGTGAAAGTAGGATTTGTAGCTTTAAGAGACAATCCATAAGAAACCCCTCCACTGGTGTCACTGTCAAACCCTGTGTGAAACCCCTCAAGGTGAGTTCCCTCTTATTGGCATGCTTAACTACATGCCAGTTTACATACCTCAACGTTTTGTTTTTGCTATTGTTTTGTTACACTTTGCACTTGAGTACATGTTTAGTTTTAGCTGAAATATATTTAAATTTTAATATTTATTTTATATATTATATAAAATATATATTTTTTTCTTTTTTCCCTATCTTCCAAAGTACTTAGTCATTATGCTTGCTACATGACAGCTCAGTATGAGAGTTTGTTGAATTGTATACTTTGTGCCAGTGTAAAGATTCTGTATTGATTAATTGTTTTGTTATTTAAGTTTATATGCTCTTTATTGTGATGGAAAATACCAGTTCTTGAATGTTTGATTATCATAATGACTCTTGTATATTGACAGTTAACATTGGTTTTCCCCAGTGTGAATGTGTTCATTGCGAGCCATAGTACAGCATTGTAGCCCGGCTAAAAATAAACAGCTCCGAAAATATTTCCCTCGACTCCAGTTAGTCTGGTCATGTATACTGATACGCTGTGTGCGGGTTCAAATTTAACAAGTTGATATTAGAGCAGCATTTAGTAATGCCAGCTATCTGTACACAGCAGTCATGAAATTAAATCAGTGCTTTGCTCAGGCTCTGCTATCACTGAAAGGTCTGAGCGTTCTTCATTTGTGTGCCCAGGTTTAAGCCTCTAGTAGCATAATATCAGATTCCCTGCTTCAATAGTCAACAGCTTGTTAAGGACGGCTTTCTGAAATTCACTGTGAAATGAGACTTGCGGCTGAAGCGTTTGACCACACTATGATGACTACAAAAGTCTTAAGAATAGAAATATAGAAATATTGTTTATCAGTTAAGTTAAATTGTATCAGGTTATGTCTCGTGAAGTAAGCAGGACAATCTAGAATACTAAGGCCCCCCTCACATCACGATTTTTGAGGATCTGTGGCTATCCATTGTAAAACGGATAGCCACGGATCCGATTTGGCCCCCATGTATCTCTATGGGCACAGATTGGTCCTGTATGGCCATTCGATTGTGTCCAAATTATAACAGATCCGATTGTGTAAATTTTTTTTTTTTTTGCTTTACCCAGAATCGGAGACTGCTTTGATTTTGGGCACAGCAGACCAAATCGGCCACCGTCGAATCCAGCGCAGTCCGCGGCAAATTACATTGAGGCCTATGGAGCACGGGTTTGGGAAAAAAACAATCATTTCCCGAACCTGTTTTTAGTGTACGGAGCATGCTCAGTACACTAAAACTGCTCTTTACGGTGTAATTTCACTTTCGCATTTAGATACATACATTGCGGAAGTGAAGCAAGTGATCAAAAAAATTAAATCCTCACCTCTCCGGCGAGTGTCCTGCAATGTGTGGCATCTAGCTATCGAGGGCTTAAGGACCTGAATCAGCTGACAGGGTTGCCCCCCCCGCCAGCTGATTGGTCACATGTCCGCATCAGCGCGATTTAAATCGCCCACCTGCCGATCGTATAAGGCGGGCGATTTAAACTGCTCAGCTGATGCTGTCATGCTTTGCCCGGTCAGCTGATCAAGGTCCTTAAGCCCTTGGAGCTAGATGCCGCACATCACCGGGGACTCACTGGGGAGGTGAGACTTTTTTATTATTATTTTTAACAATTGCTTTGTTTTACTTCACTTCCACAATGTATGTATATACATTGCGAAAGTGAGAGTGCCCCAGTTGCCTTCGCTTTGCAGGCTCGGGCTCCTCCCAGCTCTTTGTGTCCTGATCCGTGAAAATCATGGACCCGGACCCAGAAATGTCATTTGGAGGCAGGCATCCGATTGTGTCCATGGGTCCTGAAAAAAAAAAAACAACAAAAAAAACAGGATCCCCTCGGACAGGAAAAAATTGCGACGTGAAAGTAGCCTAAGAGTTGGTTTTCTGATTGGGAAGTTTTATTGTATTGTTTTTCTTAAGTTCTGTGGTAGGCTTCCCACCAAAAACATTTAGCACTTACTGGTATATTTAAAAACTGATTGTTTTGAGATTGTCAATATGGCTAGAATAAGGATTGCAGGTGACTAGTTCTTCACCCATTAGACTATGGTGAGGAGTTTGAACGGAATGGTGTACATTATGCCTTCTGACTCCCTTCAAATTTAGAACAATGTAGAAATAAAATAACATATATTCCTATTTCTTAGTCAACAGAAATACGTCCCCTGGTGTTGAGGTGGTTTCAATGCCATCAGTTTTGTTGGTCTTAATTAATAATGGAGTTAATATTATTTCCTGATAAAATAGAGTAATATTTCCTCCTTGCATCACCATAGGAGACAAGAAGTCTAAGATATTGTAAGAGGTTAATATCTAACTCTGGTCTGGGTAATGCCCCCACCTACACTGGTAGGATAGAGGAGAACAGGCGTGTTTAAATATTTGATTTTCCATTTTGGTTTTGGTAAAAAAGGATGATGTTTTATTCGACATTGATCTGAAGTGCTACCTCTTTCCATGATGGAATAGGATAGAAGAGGAGGTTAACAGGTGGGGTATTTTGCTTGCTTCTCCCTCTCCCAACTTCTCCCCCCTCCTACTTTCAGTTTTCCAGCCCTAGATCAGGGACTGAAAGGATTGTACTTTGAGTATTCTGCCTGATCCTTAAGAAAAGGTCAGGAGGGGGCTGGGTATTTCTGGGTACTTTACTCCGGATTATAAGATGCACACACTTGGCTACATATTTGTTGTTTTTGGAGTTTGGGTATTATTCATTGGTTACATTTGAAATTATATACCGTATATACTCGTGTATAAGCCGACCCCCTACTTTTGCCCCAAGACCTGGGAAAACCTATTGACTTGTGTATAAGCCGAGGGTGGACCCCAGCACAGGTATACAGCCCCCAGCAGTGTGGTATACAGGCCTCCCCAGTGGTATATACAGGCCCCAGCAGTGTTACAGCAGCAGCCCCAGTTGTATATACAGCAGCAGCCCCAGTTGTATATACAGCAGCAGCCCCAATGGTATATACAGCAGCAGCCCCAATGGTATACACAGCAGCCCAATGGTATACACAGCAGCCCCAGAGGTATATACAGCAGCAGCCCCAGTGGTAGTATACAGCAGCAGCCCAGAGGTATATACAGCAGCAGCCCCAGAGGTATATACAGCAGCAGCCCCAGAGGTATATACAGCAGCAGCCCCAGAGGTATGTTCAGCAGCAGCCCCAGAGGTATATACAGCAGCAGCCCCAGAGGTATATACAGCAGCAGCCCCAGAGGTATATGTAGCAGCAGCCACAGAGGTATACAGGCGCCCGCCACCATCAGTATACAGGCGCCCCCCCCATCAGTATCCAGGGCCCCCTTGCAGCCCAAACCTGTAAAGTAAGATCATTATACTTACACCTGTGGCCGTCCCCGCTGCTTACATCGCGCTCTCCAACGTCATCCGTCTTCTTCCGGCTTCCTCCTCTGGCGCAGACAATGACGTCATTGCCTGCGCCCATCGGAGGAAGCCGGAAGAAGACGGATGAAGCCGGAGGAGCGCGATGTCGGCAACGGGGGCGGCCACAGGTGTAAGTATAATGATCTTACTTTACAGGTTTGGGCTGCAAGGGGGAACCCTGGATACTGATGGGGGGGGGGGGGCGCCTGTATACTGATGGTGGCGGGCGGCGGCCTGTGTACTCCGCGTATATACTCGCGTACAAGCCGAGGGGGTACTTTTCAGCCCAATTTTTGGGCTGAAAAACTCGGCTTATATGCGAGTATATACGGTATATCTTTACGCATTATTTAGTTTTGGAATAATTGCAGTGTTTGTGAGTTACACGAATGTGAATAATTTTAGTAAATGTCTCATTTGAAATTGTATCTAAAAAGTATAAGCCTTCAAGGGTTGTATTTAACCTGAAGCTCTCCATACACATAAGGCTGCTTTCACATTACAATTTTTTCCTGTCCGTGGGGATCCTGTTTTTTGCAGGACCCCACGGACAGGAACGATCAGGATCTGGTGCGTGCCTGCCAAAACCGATCGGGCGGGCGATTTAACCTGCTTAGCTGATGTAGTCATGTAACCAATCAGCTGATTGGATTGCCTCGCCCGGTCAGCTGATTCAGGTCCTTAAGCCATCGGAGCTGGATATCGCCCATCACATGCTTAGTACACTAAAATCGGATACGGGAAACAATCCTCTGTTTTTTTTTTTCCAGGTCTGCGCTCCACAGGCCCCCATGTTATTTGCGCGGATCGCGCCGGATACGATTCTGTCCGATTTGGTCCGCTGTACCCATCGGAGCAGTCTCTGATTCTGGGTACAGCAAAAAATCGGACACAATCAGATCCATGACCATTTGGACACAATCGGATGGCCATACAGGACTAATCCGTGTCCATAGGGATACATGGGGGCCAAATCGGATCCGTGGCTATCAGTTTTACAACAAAAGCCACAGATGCACAAAAATCGTGATGTGAAAGCAACCTACAACTGATGTTGGCTACATCTGATGTTCTCATCAATCGTGTATAAGGGCCTGGACGATTGAAGGATCCAGCATGTCCGGTTTTGCACTGCCTTTTCTTTTGGTTTCCTGGAAATAAATCTTCGCCAGATTTGTCGATGTCTTTCTTATAAATTAATTATGTCTGATCGAATGTGCGCTCCTGCGTATTGGAGATGCGGCCAAGATGGCTGCCATCTGATCGATCGGCTGATAGCTTTCTAGTGTGTATGGCGGGCTTCAGTGAAGCAATTGTGATAAAAATATAAACTAAATAATGCTTTATTTTTCTCCTCTGGCGATCCGGCAGAGAAGCTCACACGGTGCTTCCAGTCTTTGTTTTCAAGTAGTCACATAATGTTTTATTGGCATCGGCAGTCAGCTATTGGGGCCATTATGCCAGTGATATGGCATGTCAACTTTGGAGTGGTCACATGTGAGCCTCTTGTAAACAGTGAGTGGGAGTTTCACTGGTGCGTCTATACTGGACCATGGGGGAGAACTGGTTGGCAGTCTTGTTTCACACCTGAGCACTTACACAGTCAAACAAAAAGTGCTTGTACATGTTATGCTGATTTCCCGTCTAGATTCGTGCTATAGCCAATTGTTTGGCTTCTGGTTTAACGCACTTGAACAATCATCCTCCCATTGATTTTCCTCTCCCCTTCAGTATCTACACTCTGGCTAGGAAATTTAGGTGGAAACAATCTCATACAAACCTGTCTGCAACTGGTCCTCTCCAAACTTAACATATGGGTAGGATTCGGGAGATCAGGTCAAAGTCATCTCTGGTCTTCACAGAACAGCCTTTTCTACTTACTCATACTTACTTTTGTCTAATCTCCAAGATTTAACCCAAAACATCAGACTGCCCCTCACACAGAGCTCTGTTCATTTTGGTATAGGAGTACCTGACACTATGCTCACTGCTGCGTAGTCTTATTCAGGTGAACGACCCTAAACAATACAAAACTTAAAATCTGGTAAACAGTGGAGAAGATGCTGGATAGCAGGGGGGCAGAGAGTTGTAACTCAGCGATCTGATATCTATTTATTATGCATTTCTCATATTGTGCCAACATATTCTGCAGCACTTTACAGGAGATTATAATCGCTGTCCCCACTGGGGCTTACAATCTAATTCTTTATCCGTATGACTTTGGAGTGTAGGAGGAAACGCACATGAACGGGGATAACATCCAAACCCCATGCAGATGTTGTCCTTGATATTAAAGAATCCCTCCCATGAAGTGTTTTTTCTCCCCATAAAATCTGTGTATATGTGCATGTAGTGTGGGTGTATTAATATACTTGTATCCATTCATTCCACTCCTCTACTAAGTCATATGACAGTAATTCAGACTCTCTTGGTCACACTGCACTCTGTAAAAGCCACTTCCAGGTCATACAGTGTAAATCTATGGCGCATCATAATGAGGCTCTATAGACTTACATTCTAAGGCTCCTTTCACATCAGCAATTTTCACCATTAGCAGAAGATCTTGCAGTTTTGCCGCGTAACGGATCACTTGCGGCAAGACTGCTTTAGGCCTAATTCATTCCTTATGGGACTTCCAGACATGTGCAGCACTTATGGTTTTGCCACGATTTGGCACTTGCGGCAAGTAAAAGAAAACGCTGCTAGCAGCGTTTTTTTTCTGTTGCAAATGCTGAGTTTGCCAGATCACGGCAGGTGCCGCATATGTCCGCAAGTCCCATAGTGAATACATTGGGCCAAATGGAGTCTTGCCACAAGTGATCTCTAGCTCGGCAAAACTGCAAGATCTGCCGCAAATGGTGAAAATAGCTAATGTGGAAGGAGCCTAAAGGAGATTTCAGGATCATGCATAGAGTGAGCAAGAGAGGCTGAAGACCGGTGACGTCGCTGTGAAGAGAAGTGAAACAGCGCTGGATACTGGAGAAAGCGGCAGTACCTGAGTACGGCATATTAATACACATTTACACAGATTTAATGACTGGGAGAGGAGAGGGGTAGGAAAAAACTTTCATAGGACTGCTTCGTTAATGACCTGTACTAAGAATATACCTTTGTTATCAAAGCTCTGGAAAAGCCCTTTAACAGTATACCCAGGTATACATACCCACAACAAACCAGTTGCTTAACTCGTGTTGTTTTTGTTTTGTTCTGGCATCATTTAACTGTATAATCTGACTCTCTTTAAAAAAAAAAATCTGGGTTTAAAAATGACACTTCTGTAGGCCAGTATGGATATGGCAATATCAAATTCCTATTGCGTTTTTTTAAAACCTTTTAATTATTTAAAAAAAAAATGGCTACAAATTTTTTGATCGCATTCTGGGAACTGCAACTTTTTTTTTTTTTTCTTTTTTAATCTGGTCAATGGAGTTGCGCAAGGGCTAGTTTCTGCTAAGTGAGCTATAGCTTGTTAGTACCACTTTGAGGAAATAAATCTTTTAGAAAGCTATTTTACATTGCCTTGTGACTGGTAGTCTGACATGCCCCCTCATCTGATAAGCAAAGTAGTCTGAGAAATTAAAAGGTCCTGGTGCTAAAACAATCATTGCACGTAAACAACAGCAGGCAGTATAAATTCATATTGTTTTCAGATTACTTGGCAAAATCCTTCTGAAAGATTCTCCTTAAACAATCTACTATATAATTGTCTAATTCTGTCTGTCTGTAACGGAAATCCCACGTTGCTGACTGGTCGCGGCCGGCAACAGGTGCAGTCCGGCCGCTAATTAGCGCAGGATTGGAATCACGCACGCCACCACTACCGTCGGCGACCTCTATACTACACCCTAGAGTGACAGGGTCCCAACGACCGCCATATAGTTGCTAACTGTTTGACATCTTACCAGCGATCACGTAGTAACGCTCCAGTGATCCCTACAAGGTCGTATAGTTGTCGGGACTGCTGCAGCGTCACCAAGTATGACGGTACCTTAAGGTACCTTTACACGCCGCTACAACAGGATGGATACAACCCGCTACAGGCTACGATTGTAGCTTGCGTCGTCAATATAGCCCGTAGTAGCGGCGTGTGAAGACGGTAGGAGGCAGCCGGCAACAGATACATCTGTTTCCGAGCACTGCTCTGAAACAGGTGGCTACAAAGCCGATTGCAGCAAGCTGTATCGGCGTGTAAAGAAGCTACAGAAGGGATGTCTATACACCAGGCGATGTACCTGGTATGTAGCTGGGGCGTGACACAGGCTCCGGGATACCGCGCCCCTTCAGCGATCATTGGAGGAAGCTCCTGCATGACGATTGGTAGTCACTGCATAGGGAGGCACATTTAAAGAGCTGACCAGTCACACTACACAATTGCTCGAGCGTCATGTATTAAACAGCCTCCTGCGCTGCCTGGCCAATCATGATGTTCTTGCTTTGTCCTATCAGCGTACGGACGTCTCGTACTCCACAATTGTGGCACGCCTATGTGCTGTCCCTGCTGCACCAGGTCCGCCCATATTAGCTTGTTGTAGCGGTGTGTAAATGAGGTAAGATGTGCTACAGATGGCTACTTGAGACACCCGGTGATGTATCTAGCTATAGATGTAGCGTAGCGTAGCGTAGCGTAGCGCACCTTGTGGCGGCGTGTAAAGGTGGTGCGTTTCCCGTTTGTAACCGTTTGAGCGTGCTCGTGCACGTGAAGTAGCGGGTTGTATCCATCCTGTTGTAGCGGCGTGTAAAGGTACCTTTACTGATCACTCATTGCATTATTATTATTATTATTATTATTATTTATTTATATAGCGCCATTAGGTTCCATGGCGCTTTACATGAGGATGAGGGAGACAAGAAGAAGTACACTAAATCTAGGCGATTATTATTAAATCTTCATAAATAAACTACATGCATATTATAGAATACCCGCATAACGATGCGTTAGAATCGGCCACCATCTAGTTAAACCTAATTGAGCATAGATTGTGTCCCGAACAGCACTATTGGCCCGATTTTATTGTGGAGCTTACAGTGAGGGTATATTCTGTACAAATTAAAGTCAAGCTTTTTGTTAATCAGCAGCATGATTGATATTGAATCCCATATTATAGAGTCCATCAAAGTTCTAATATTTTGGACGACATAGATTGTTATTCTTACTATAAAATGTGGCAACCCTTGATGAAAATATGAAATTCCCAAATGTAAAGCAAGTTAACATTTTCCCATTTGCACTAGTCTGATGGCACTTTATATAAAGTGCTAAGCCTTTGTATATTATTTAGAGTAAAATCTGCGCGAGGTGTTGAACATTTCCCCTGTATAGGAATAAGTTTTGCAGTGTCATTTTCCATCTTGTTTACAGATCAGGACTGAATACATTGCAACATTCATCTGCTCTTTGTGCCACAAGCTATTTTCACACACTCTTAATGACACACAGTAAGTTTGTTACCATGTGCTGCCCAAGTATGGGAAGCAACCCACACATGGCCGGAAAAGCTTTATTAAAGGGAATATCGGGAGATTTTTGCTATGTAATCTGAAGACCGCCTGCTGCAAGGGTTAAAACGATTTCATCAATGTGTCTCATTGTACTGTGTGTTTACCTGTTCTGTTTTAGCACAGGTAGCTTATGGTTTCTGACACAGCAATGCATGAGCCCAAGTCCAGCAAGCTACACTCTGATTAGAAGCTTCTCTGCCTATAGATATTGTATATGCGAGCTTAGTGTTAGTTGGCGCAGCTCTCTCAGCTCTGTTGCATGGCTAAACGTTGATTATGGGGCATGGCCTGCAAGCCTACTGTGGCAGCCACTTAGAGCCAGCGCTCCAGAGAACCCAGACCGAAATCAGCTAATACTGGCCTACAAGTAGCTTTTGCTAAAAGAAAGAGTGAAAAAAGCAGGAATACGCTTCTCTCACATCTGCAACACCTGGAGTCCCTAAATAAAACCTCCCTTTGTCAATCCTTATCAGAAGAAATATATCGCACTAGATTTAAATTGAGAGACAATCTTCTGTCATTCTATGCCTATATCTTAAGAAAACTTAAGACCAAATTTTACGTCACAGGTGATAGAGCGGGTGCTATGTTGGCCCGTAGAATATGGAACAATAAGCGAGACGACAATGCGCATCATGAGAGGGACCCGTGGAGAGCGGTGGTTGTGGAGTGCAGGGGGTAAGCCTCTCACCTTTCAGGGTTGTGCTCACCCAGCACAACCCTGTTGTATAACACTGCATCTCCTGCCGGCCTCGGCGTTAGCTTGGAGGCTCCGACATCCAGTTCCGGTCACGTGTCACGCTAGGTCCTGGTGCTCAACCGCAGATCCTCTATGCACAGGCAGCTCTACCACGGGCTCCCGGGAGGGAAGGAAGCAATTGTAGTATGAGTATATGTGGCTGGAGAGCGCTAGTACATATAGAACATGTAATGGAGTACTGTGTATACTTAACATTTATTAGAGTAGACCACAACGCGCTTTGACTGCAGATTGCAGTCTTCCTTAGGTGGGGGTTCTGAGGAAGACGGCAATTCGCCGTCGAAATGCGTTGTGGTCTACTCTAATAAATGTTAAGTATATACAGTACTCCAATACATCTTCTATATGTACTAGTGCTCTCCAGCTACGTATACTCATATACTACATGTTGGCCCGTAGAGTCCATAAGAGAGAGGTGAGATCCAGAATTGACTTCTTAGTTGGCCCACAAGGAAGATGTGTTAGAAGCCCCTTAGACAATGTGGATATGTTTTCTAGATATGATACTCAACTTTATAACTTAAAGGATGATCCCAATACTCCTCAGTCACATAAGTGAGCAATTGACCAATATCTACACAGTATTCAGTTGCCCCAGGTTTCTCAGGAACAATTGAACTTTTTAAATGCGCCCTTCACGGAGGAGGAGATTCGAACCACTATTAACCTTACTAAGTGTCACAAAGCCCCTGGTCCAGACAGACTATCAAATGAATACTATTGTTGTTTCCAACAAACACTGATCCTTTATGTTTTACGCTTATACAAAACATGGCAGGAGACGAAATCGATATGTAAACAAAATCTGGAAGCTACGATTACTACTATACCCAAACCGGGAAAATCTCCAACCTGTCCTAGCAATTTTAAGCCTATTGCCCTTTTAAATTGGGATGTAAAAATTTTAACTAAAATGCTAGTATTAAGATTACATAACATTATTCCTTCTTTGATCTCCATGGACCGGGTTGGCTTTGTGCCGGGAAGAGAAACTAAAGATGGTACACGCAGAATGATAAACTTGATTAAGGTGGCTGAGTTATGTGGATTCCCCAGTGCATTCCTGTCACTAGACGCTGAAAAAGCCTTTGATAGGATGCAGTGGGGATATCCTGAGGAGTGTACTCACCAAATTTGGATTGGTAGGTCCCATTGTCTCTGCAATATGTGCCGTGTACTCCACTCCAAGTGCTTGAGTTTTGACTTTGAGTTTTTTATCAGGACCGTGCCTGATAACTAATGGAATGTGTCAGGGATGTCCATTATCTCCCATCATCTTTGCCTTGTGCATGGAGCCACTAGCCAAGAGAATCTGCGTTAATCCTCATATCACAAGTATTGCGGTTGTACCGACAGCTCACAAAATTGGGTTATACGTGGATGATGTTAACATTTCATGTGTAAATTTAGAGGTGTCGTTTCCAGCTGTAGTATCTGAGCTAAGGGATTTTGCTGACATATCATACTATAAATGTAATGCCTCCAAATCACTGTTTTTCCCTGTGTCAGTACCATGTATAATTCGAAAATTCCTAGAAGGAATACCCCCCTTTCAGTGGGTAGATGATGGGATTCCTTATTTGGGCATTACTCTCACACACTCATAGTTACATACATAGATACATAGTTTTTAAGGTTGAAGGAAGACTTTAAGTCCATATAGTTCAACCCATAGCCTAACATGTTGATCCAGAGGAAGGCAAAAAAAACCCATGTGGCAACACTAAGCTCCACATTGGGGAAAATAATTCCTTCCTGACTCCACATACAGCAATCAGACTAGTTCCATGGATCAACGCCCTATCAAAGAATCTAGTATATATAACTGGTAATATTATAATTTTCAAGAAAGGCATCCAGGCCCTTCTTAAATGTTAGTAGTGACTCACTCATTACAACATCATGTGGCAGAGAGTTCCATAGTCTCACTGCTCTTACAGTAAAGAATCCGCGTCTATGATTATGATTAAACCTTCTTTCCTCCAGACGTACAGGATGTCCCCTTGTCCCAGTCTCAGGCCTAAGAGTAAAGAGATCATTAGAAAGTTCTCTGTACTGTCCCCTCATATATTTATACATTATTATAAGATCACCCCTAAGCCTTCGTTTTTCCAAGCTAAATAACCCCAAGTTTAATAACCTGTCTTGGTATATATTGTGGGAAAAAAAATTCTAATTTGGTGAAAGATATCAAGTCTGAGTTGGATAATCTTCAATTTATTATGACATCCTGGATAGAATTAATATTTTCAAAATGAAAGTGCTTCCCAAAATATTATACTATTTTAGATGTATCCTGATCAGAACACCTAATAGAATTATCATGTCTCTTCAAAGAATGGCTAAGGGCCACGTCACACACACAGATATCTGGGCAGATATTGTTCACAGATCTCTGGTTGCAGTGAAATCATGGACACATTGCTCCATTGTACACGGCCACAAAATGGAACAATGTGTCCATGATTTCACTGCAACCAGAGATCTGCGAACAATATCTGCACAGATATCTGTGTGTGTGACGTGGCCCTTACCGATATAATTGGGCTCATAGAAGACCTAGGGTGGCTGAAATGTTGTTATAATATCCTTATGAGTTGGGAGGCATGGGAATGCCTAATCTGTTGCCATATTATAGGGCGTCAGTTCTTATGGGACTTAGAGATTGGTGGCATATGGACAAAAATCATAGTTTCAAATTGAAGCATTTTATGGGGAAAAAAAAGGCTCAACTCATCTAATTTTAGAAACTGAGGCAATTAAAACGAGTCTGTACACCCCTGACCTGCCCACAATGGTAACTACACTACATTATTGGAGGCAATGTGCCTCCAGGTTAGTAAAACTCCCCTTGACAGACGTGTGCTTGAAGGCTATTGAGTCTCACATCCCTTATATTGATCTTCATAATTTGATGAACGCAGGGGTTATGACCCTACAAAACCTCCCTTTTGACCAACCATCCTTAAAATTTCCGGGCTTACATCCTCTTTTCTACCAATATTTACAGATTTGGCACCTGTTACACACCTCACCGGAGTCACCCTTTATTACAACTCCGTTGGATCGTAGAGCTAATTGATATAATCTTAGTCCTGAATCTGGCCCCAGGGAAGTCTCTATATTGTACAAAGTCATAAACTATACCAATATTGATGATAAATTACCTTACATGATTAATTGGGAGCAGGATTTGGGAGTGACTCTAGATCCGGAGGCCTGGAGAGGTGGTTTGAGAGGGGTGCAACGGGTTTCATCTTGCCTAAATCATTTTGAGCAATTAAAAAAAAAAAAACACTTGCGGTGGTATCGCTACCCAGTGTTGGTGGCTCATTTTAGTCCTAATCAATCTCCACTGTGTTGGAGAGGCTGTGGACAGAGGGACGCTGGGTCATATGTGGTGGTCATGCCCAAAAGTAGCTGTTTTTTGGGACAATATTGTGAGGCTGATCCAAGAGGTGCTGGCAATACAATTTCTCATGGAGTCTAACATTGGAATCTTGGCATATTGGGGTTGATACAATTCCACATGTGATTAGAGCTACACTATCGCATATTTTAATTGCAGCTAGATTAGCATTGGCGGCCAAATGGAAGGTGGAAACATTGCCTACCATTGGGGAGGTGGTGGAGAAAATTAATGTTCATTGTCAACCCGAATTAGCTTCAGCACAATCTGCCTCTGCAAAGAAGAGAATCCAATGTAATTGGGATTCTTGGTTGAACAGTCATTTATATGTTTCTTTGTGTGGATCTAGTTTTGGAAGGTTTAACCCCTTAGTGACGAAGACATTTGTCATTTTTAATTTTCGTTTTTTCGCTCCTCGGCTTCCAAGAGCCATAACGTTTTTATTTTTCTGTCGACACAGACATATGACGGCTTGTTTTTTGTGAGACAAGTTGTACTTTCAGATGCAATAATTTGTTTTACCATATAGTGTACAGGGAAATTGCAAAAAAATTCTAAGGCTATGTGCGCACTTGCCGGGTGTTGGGCGGTTTAGCTGTGTAAACCGCCGGTTTGTTTACATGAGTTTTATTTAAATTTATGTTAATCCAAACCGGCGTTTGGATTAACATTAAAACCAATGTAAACCGACCAAGGCTGTGCACAAACCGGCGGTTTACACAGCCTCATCCGTTGCTAACCCGCAGGTTTCCCAGCGGGTTAGCAAAGAATGAGCATGTTCTATAAAACGCCGGTTCTTCAGCGGCTGCAAGCAGAATCATGTGCTGCTTTCAGCCGCTGCAGAATCGCCGCCGAGAAGCCGCTGTGCAACCGCCGGCTACCGCCCGTCACCCGCCCGGCTCCCACCGCACATACCCGCCAGGAAGCCGGTGGATGGCGCCGGAGCATCCTGGCGGGTTCCGCCCAGCCGCCGCCGACCAACCCGCCGGTAATGTGCACATACCCTAAATGCAGTGAAATTGCAAAAAAAGTGCAATAAGACGTGTTTTTTGGGTTTTGTAGTCGCCGTGTTCACTATATGGTAAAACGGACGTGACCGTGTGATGCCTCGGGTCAGTACGAGTTTGTAGATACCAAACATGTATACCTTTATTGGTATCTAGGTGGTGGAAAAAAATTCAAAAGCATGAAAAAACAAAATATTGCACTTTTTGCGCCATGTTGTGCGACCCGTAGCGTCCTCATTTCTCGGGATCTGGGGCTGGGTGATGGCTTATTTTTTGCGTCTCGAGCTGACGTTTTTAATGATACCATACTTGGGTGGATGCGCTGTTTGGATCGCCCATTATTGCATTTTTTAGCATTGTTGCAGTGATCAAAAAAAACGTAATTTTGGTGTTTGAACCATTTTTTGCGCTACGCAGCTGACGGATCTCATTATTTGATTATTTATATTGATAGATCGGGCGATTCTGAATGCGGCAATACCAAATATGTGTGGTTTTTTTTTAATACTTTTATTGTGGACGGGAGAAAAGGGGGCTGATTTGAACTTTTATGTTTTTTGTTTTTTTTAACTTTTGTAAAAACTTTATTTGCTTATTGATTCTTACTTTTACACAGCCCCTGTGAGAGGCATGCAGCTGCACAGTCCGATCGCTTCTGACACATACAGAGGAGCTGCAGCTCCTCTGTATGTGTCAGAACGCGGACCTGTTGTGGTTGGCAGCCGCTGCCAACCACAACCCGGAAATGCTCCAAGACAGGTTCCAGGGTCAAGCCAGGACCCTGGCCTGTGACATCAGCACGGGAGATCCCACGATACTATCGCGAGATCTCCCCTGGAGCCCGGTAAGCGCGCGCTGCCCGCTACGGCTCCCTTAAATCCCGCTCTCAGAGATTGAGGGCGGGATCTAAGGGGTTAACAGCACCGATCGGATGTCGGGACCGATTGGTACTGTTACTCCATCTCAGCTAGTGAGATCAGCTGAGATGTGGGAGGTTTGAAGTGAGCTCCACGCCGGAGCTCACTTCAAACACGGGGGTAATGACAGCCGACGTCTAGAGACGTACGGCTGTCGTTAAGAGGTTAAATGTATTCATAATGTTTTAGTTTACTACTCTGGTATTCGACCTCACTCCACTGTACTTAAGGTTTGGTAATTTATTGTTCAATCATATATAATCAATGCGGAGCGTATTATTTTCCCTTTCGAACTCTATTGGACTGATCTTGGAGGGGCAATATAATTATGGACTCCATTTCCTTATATGCTTTATTATGAAGACAACTTATGAGCCATCTGTGTGCCTTTTGGTTTGTTTTTTGGATATTACCTTGTATGCCCTGTTGGCAGGAAAATGTTTTTTCTTTATTTGTAGATGTTTTGTTTTTGAAAATTCAATAAAATTAAGATTGGATAAAAAAAATAAATAAACTTTGATTACGTCAGAACTGCTACACCCATTAATCTAAGGGCCACGTCACACACACAGATATCTGTGCAGATATTGTTCGCAGATCTCTGGTTGCAGTGAAATCATGGACACCTTGCACCATTTGTATATGGCCACAAAATGGAACAATGTGTCCATGATTTCACTGCAACCAGAGATCTGCAAACAATATCTGCACAGATATCTGTGTGTGTGACGTGGCCCTAAGTGATATATTGTTGGATTCAAGGTCTCTTTTGCCTACATCATGTTACCCTCAGGTAAGCTAGTAGAAAACAGCTGACAAGATTGCCTTTAAAGCTATAATTGAAAGAGTAGGACTGCAGTATTTGGAAGTCAGCATTGTGGGAAATATGGTATAATTGGGTTTGTTTTTCTTTCTTTAAATGATTTAATTTTTTTTCATAGTGAACAAAACAAATAACATTTTACATTATTTCAGAGAAATATCAGTCATTATTGATACAATTGATAAAATAATTACAATTACTCATTCATGTAAGGAATTCATTAATTTTTCTTCTTATCCAAAGAAGGCTTAAAGGGGGTCATCCAGTGAAAAGAAGTAATCACCGATCAATAGGATAGATGATAACTCATTGATGTGTGGGGGTTACAACTGCTTGGACTCTCACCGATCGGCAGAATACATGCTTGAACGCAGCTCCATTCACTCCTTATGGGGCGGCTAAGCTCTGCACTTGGCTTTTTCCAGAAGCCCCATGGAGAATGAATGGAGAAGCCTTTTGGTTTCTGACCTGCTGCTCAGTTTTGTAATGTGGATACAAATTCTCCATTTAATTCAATTTTTCTGATCATCATAATGGGAGACCCAGACAATGGGGTTTAGGGCGCTGCCCTCCGGAGGTCACACTAGGTACTACAAGTTTGTAGCACCGCCTCCTCCGCTTATAAACCCCCACCGTAGGAGACATCCTCAGTTTTAAACTTAGTGTGCTCGGAGGATCACGCTTTGCTTGCACTTCACTGCATTCTCACAACTTACGTGATGGCGTATGAAGACAAGGTAAAATGGTCCCATTCGGGACCCTCGACAGCCTCCCCGCTCACCCTTGTGGAACACGCTGGTGGAGGTACCGGAGGGCTTTTGGCCTGGACACTTTAGTGTTCTCCCGGTACGCTGTCGTGCTCCTTTCCTTTCCATCCCTCCATGGAGGCTCTGGATAGGGGGAGCCTGGAGCCTTGCACAGCTCCGCTCCGTCCGAGGCCTCCCTAAATGGTGCTTACAGACCGGACGGAGCCAGCCCAGTCCGAGGCCTCCCTAAATGGTGCTTACACTCCGGACTGGTGCTGTACCCCCGTCCGAGGCCTCCCTAAAGGTGCTTACAGACCGGACCGACACTGAGGCACCTGGTGTGTCTCCTGCTGTGCCTGGGGGTAGTGTCTGGCATTTTGTGTCATGACACTCAGACCGCGCGGTTACCCTTGGGTCCGCGGTTCTGATGGTGTACCCTGTGCTGGGGTCACCCTGGCTGACCGCCCTGTGTGTCACAGGGGCTGAGGCTGTAGACTGCGGGTGTTTGTGTGTACATGCAGTCTGAGTGTGTGTGTGTTGATATTTCACACTCTTTTCCCGCGCTGCGGGCTCTGGCACCTCCATTACTGAGGCTGCCTGGAGGAGGAGGAAGCAGCCCTTGTGGTGACTCACCGATGGGCGTGTTTTGTGTTCTTCCCGCGTGTTCCTGGCTCCGCCCACGACTTCACTGTCGGCGGCCATCTTCTCCCTCACTTCCCGGCTGGGATCTGGCTGCAGCGCGTGTCTGCACTTTCAAGGGGAGACCGGAACTCGCGGAGGTCACACACCCACACCGCTTCCTCCTACCGCTTTACTGCGGTCGGTAAGCCACCGGGATCCCGGTTTGTTTGTGAACTTGGCTTATATTCCCCTCACTGTGGAGATGTCCTCAGTTGGGAAGCATGCTGCTAAGGCGGCGGTGATCACCATTACCTGTGCTACATGCAACGGGACACTGGTGGAGGGGTCCTGCAATAACTGCGGACGCCCAGAGGCCCGGTCTGCTACTACTGAGTCTGCAAATCCGGGATTATACCCTGAGGTTCAGGTGATCCCAGGGCCATGGGAAACGCAGAATAGGTTCAATGAATCTCTGCTGTCCCAGATGTCCTCCATGTCACAAGCCCTGGAGGCACTGCATAGGAGACTGGAGAACCCAGCTACTCCTCCTAGTTACCCCCGGGTGCCTCTCACTTCTGCTGTGAGACCCCCTAAGCGAGCTCGTCGTGAGGATTCACCCGAGCTCCAGGCTCTCTCTGAGGAGGAGCGTTCCTCTGATGGTGAGGAAGATGATGGGGGTTCTACTCTCGGGTCTATGTCTGAACCTCCAGATGGGGTGGAGGATCTGGTGTCCTCCATCAATGAGACATTACGTCTTGTCACTCCTCCTGAGGAGGTGACTGTACACCCCAAGGAGGTCTATCAATGGCTGCGGCCAGAGGCTAGACCAAGTGGCTCCTTCATGGACCACACTAATTTCGGAAGGGTGATTAAAGCTCCCAGGTTACATCCTGGGCGGCGTTATGTCCGTAAAACCAAGGACAATCGCTTCCCCTTTCCCCAGGAGGCGCTCCAGGAATGGTCGCAGTCTCCTAAGGTGGACGCTTCCATGACTAGGATTGCTGCGCGCTCCTTGTTTTCTGCCTCTGATAGCTCCTCGTTGAAGGATGCTACTGATAGACAGGTCGAGCAACTCGCCAAGTCTTCCTATGAGGCTGTGGGGTCATCATTTGCCCCTAATTTTGCCACGGTCTGGACCCTACAAGCGATTACTATCTGTTTGGATGGTATCACTGATCTAGCTAGGTCCAGCCCAGAGGTCCTGGCGCTTACCGACAGAGCAAGAGCTTATGCGGATTACGCCAGGACGGCATCTTTGGAGACTGCCACTCGCTCTGCTGTGGCCTCGGCCAATGCAATTGCGATACGCAGGCTGCTGTGGCTGCGTCTTTGGGACTCAGATGCCACATCTAAGAAGATTTTGCAAAATCTTCCGTTCGCTGGTGACAGGCTTTTTGGCACCGAGCTGGACAAATTGATAAAGGATTCTGCTGAGTCTAAGATCCCGCAGAATAAACCTAAGCCACGGTACACCGTGAAAAGGAACCCTAAGCAGTGGTCCTTTCGTTCCAGCTCACAGTCATCAACGACGTCTGCTCGCTCGGACCGAGGGGGCAAGCCTGCTACTCAGTGGCGTTCCAAGAGTCGTCAGAAGAAGCCAGCGGGGCAGCGGCTGCCACCCCCAAGCCCGCCTCGACATGACTCGCTACCTCATCCTGCCTCCCCACAGGTGGGGGGCCGCCTGTCTCGATTTCAGGATATGTGGCTCCTTCACGTTCAAGACCAGTGGGTTCGAGACGTAGTCTCACGAGGGTACAGGATAGAGCTAACGTCAAAACCGATACCCCGATTCCATCGGTCGGTTCCATCTCCAGAAAAGGCTCAGGCTTTTCATCTGGTGTTGGAGGGACTCCGCAGAGACGGAGTGGTGGTCCCTGTGCCCACGGAAGAGAGGTTCAGGGGTTTTTACTCCAACCTCTTTATTGTCCCAAAGAAGGACGGCTCATTCCGCCCGGTTCTGGACTTAAAGTTGTTCAAACCGTCACGTGTTGGTTCGGAAGTTCCGCATGGAATCCCTGCGCTCCGTGATCGCGGCTGTGTCACAGGGAGACTTCCTAGCATCCATCGATATAAGGGATGCTTACCTTCACGTGCCCATTGCACCGGCTCATCAGCGCTGGTTGAGATTCGCAGTGGGGGAAGAGCACTTCCAATTTGTGGCACTGCCATTCGGGCTAGCCTCAGCACCGCGGGTGTTCACAAAGGTGATGGCCTCCATGATGGCTCTCCTGCATGTGCAGGGACACGCCGTCATACCCTATCTGGACGACCTGCTGGTCAGAGCGCCATCGGAAGACCTTTGTCGGGTGAGCCTGGAGGTGACCATGAGGTCCCTGGAACGGTTCGGGTGGCTTCTCAATATTCAGAAGTCGACCCTGGTTCCGACCCAGTCATTAACATATCTGGGCATGGACTTCCACACGGACTCAGCCCTGGTGTCCCTACCTCAAGCCAAGCAGCTGGCGATCCATTCAGGAGTGCAGAATGTCCTCCTGTCACCACAATCATCCCTACGGGTATTGATGAGACTGGTGGGTCGCATGGTAGCGGCGATAGAGGCGGTGCCGTTCGCACAGTTTCACCTCCGTCCTCTCCAGCTGGAGATTCTTCGCAGATGGGACAAGAGGACGATTTCTTTGAATCGGCTGGTGACGCTGTCACAACCAACCAGGGATTCCCTACAGTGGTGGCTACAGCCACATCATCTGTCACGGGGACGGTCCTTCCTAAAACCGGCATGGTTAGTGGTGACCACCGACGCCAGTCTGAAGGGCTGGGGTGCGGTGTTCTTGCACCACAGGGCTCAAGGCCTCTGGACTCAGTCGGAGTCGGCGTTGCAGATCAACGTGCTGGAGATCAAGGCGGTCTATCTGGCGCTCCTGGCGTTTCAGAAATTCCTGTCAGGACAACCCATTCGGGTACAGTCCGACAATGCGACGGCCGTCGCCTACATAAATCATCAGGGAGGGACCAGAAGTGCTCAGGCCCTCACCGAAGTCCACCGCATTCTAGCTTGGGTGGAGGAAAACGGCTGCCTGATCCCCGCAGTTCACATCCCAGGGGTCGAGAACTGGGAGGCCGACTATCTGAGCCGACAGGGGATGGACGCCGGAGAGTGGTCCCTTCATCCAGACGTCTTCCGGGACATCTGCGGCAGATGGGGCACTCCGGACGTGGATCTGATGGCCTCACGGCTGAATCATCAGGTGCCCCAATACGTGGCGAGATCATGGGATCCACAGTCTCTGGGGGCGGATGCCCTGATCCTGAGTTGGTCCAGCTTCCAGCTGCCATATGTGTTCCCGCCTCTAGCTCTGATTCCCAGGGTCCTGTGGAAGATCAGGACGGAATGCAGAGTAGCCATTCTAGTGGCTCCAGATTGGCCCAGGAGGTCCTGGTACCCGGACCTGTGGCAACTGTCAGGCGGACACCGGTGGGCTCTTCCAGAGCGCGCAGATCTTCTCGCGCAAGGCCCATTCTTCCACCTCAATTCCAGGGCCCTCAGATTGACTGCATGGCTCTTGAGGCCTGGCTGCTGACATCCAGAGGCTTCTCTCCCACAGTGGTTGCCACCATGAATCGGGCAAGGAAACCTGTTTCCAGGAAGATATACCACAGAACGTGGAAAATCTTTTTCTCCTGGTGTGCCTCTGGTGGTCACTCACCATGGCCGTTGTCTATCCCGACATTGTTGGCCTTCCTACAGTCGGGTTTGGAGTTGGGATTATCCCTTGGCTCTCTGAAAGGTCAAGTATCAGCACTTTCCGTGCTATTTGACAGGCGCTTGGCGCTCCTCCCGAAGGTCCGCCAATTTCTGCAGGGGGTGTCTCGGGTGGTTCCGCCCTACAGGCGGCCCCTGGACCCTTGGGACCTCAACATGGTCCTGGCGGCACTGCAGAAACCGCCGTTTGAGCCACTGAGAGACATCTCTCTCTCTCGTCTGTCCCAGAAGGTGGTCTTTCTGGTGGCGATTACGTCTCTGAGAAGGGTCTCAGAATTGGCTGCACTTTCGTGCAAGTCACCCTTTCTGGTGGTTCACCAGGACAAGGTGGTGTTGCGCCCACGGCCTGAATTTTTGCCGAAGGTGGTTTCAACATTCCACTTGAACCAGGAGATTGTTCTCCCATCATTTTGCCCCGCTCCCGTTCATCAGGTTGAGCGCGACCTCCATACTCTGGATCTCGTGAGAGCTGTACGCATTTATGTGTCCAGGACCGCCTCCTTTAGGAGTTCGGATTCCTTATTTGTCCTCACGATGGGTCGCTGTAAGGGGTCCGCGGCTTCAAGGTCGACCTTGGCCAGATGGATCAAGGCTCCCATTCAGGAGGCTTACCGGTCTTCTGGTTTGCCTCTCCCGGTGGGTTTGAAGGCACACTCTACTAGAGCTGTAGGTGCCTCTTGGGCCTTGCGACATCGAGCTTCTGCTCTACAGGTGTGTCAAGCGGCCACTTGGTCCAGCCTGCACACTTTCCCTAAGCACTATATGGTGCATGCCCATGCCTCTGCGGATGCGAGTTTGGGCAGGCGGGTTCTCCAGGCGGCGGTTGCCCACCTTTAAAAGGGAACCATGTGTTATCCGTCTTGTTGAGGAACTCTTCCCGCCCTGGGGTATTGCTTTAGGACATCCCCATTGTCTGGGTCTCCCATTATGATGATCAGAAAAAAGAGAATTTTGTTTACGTACCGTAAATTCTTTTTTCTTGAATCATCAATGGGAGACCCAGCACCCACCCAGTTGTTCCGTTGCATGTTTGCATTTGATCTGTTCTCTGTTGAGACAGTGTTTCCGGGTTGTTACACCGTCTGTGCACGGCATTCTTCCCGATGTTTCGGGTGTGGTTTATTTCTCCTCGCAGCTTATGGACTAAACTGAGGATGTCTCCTACGGTGGGGGTTTATAAGCGGAGGAGGCGGTGCTACAAACTTGTAGTACCTAGTGTGACCTCCGGAGGGCAGCGCCCTAAACCCCATTGTCTGGGTCTCCCATTGATGATTCAAGAAAAAAGAATTTACGGTACGTAAACAAAATTCTCTTTGTTTCAAGTCTCAGCAGTCGACACCCACACATTAGTATCCTGTAGATGGATATTTTGTTCTCATTGGGTATCCCTTTAATGAATGCAATAAACTGTATAAGTTCAATATGTTCCCAGCAAAGGGGGAATACTTGTGGTCAATTACTATTAATTGTGTGGTGATAATTATAAATTGATGAGGAACATTTTAAGATGTCTGTGACAGAAGTATTGGCTCGGCTAAGTCTGCTGGATGCTTCCAGCTCCTGGCAGTTATCAGACAGGAGTGTTGTGTTCCGACAGTTCTCAACTTGTGAAAATTGGCAGCAACACTCATCCCTCATCATTTTGCAATTGGCATTGGATCTTTGACATCGCTGAATCCAGCTGAATGAGTGTATAGGTAAAAACAGAAGTGTTGCTGAAAATACAGGTAATTTTATGGAAATCCTATACACAATTCTTGGAGCTGATCTGTCACTAAATATCACAATACAGTTGGTTCCGGTTAGAACTCCCAAACAACTTATATTTCTTCATGTAGGCCGCAATGTTGTATTTTTTTCCGTCATTTTAACCATAGGAGGGCTTGTTTTTTTTTGTAAGGCAAGCCCATTCATTTTACCATGCACTGTATTGAAAAATAAGCCAAAATAATCCCAAATCCGATGAAATATCAGAAAAAGGCAATTCTGCATTTTTTGTTTTAGTTTCTGACATTAATTAATACTCAGCATGTGCACGTGGCCTTAAATGTCGCGGTCAATGTGTGACATTGGCATTTACAACACACTGCCTTGGAGCATGCTGTGTTAATGCCATTGTCACAGATTGACAGCCACATTTAAGGCCACGTGCACACGCTGAGTATGTGGTGCGTTTTTACCTTAGTATTTTAAGCAAAAACCAGGAGAGGAACAATCAATGGAAAAGTATAATAGAAGCACTGACACTACTGTATTTTTTTTTAACTTTTTTCTGGTTTTGGCTTTCAAGTACTGAGGTAAAAAAAAACTACCAAATGCTCAACTTGTGCACGTGACCTCAAACATTGAGTCTTTGACGCAGCGAAAATACACAGCATCAAAACTCATTGTCTGCACAAAGACTTTGGCCTTGTGCACACGTTGAGTATTTGTTTTTTTTATAAGCCAAAACCAGAAATGGGTAAAATGTGCAGAAGTAGTGCACGTTTTGTATCATACTTTTCTTCTGATTCCACTCGTGCTTTGGCTTACAAACACTAAAGTAAAAAAACTCACCAAATAGTCAACATAAGCACATGGCCATGCAGCTTAACTTCTGCTGCTGGAGCTTGGCTTCATCCATTGCCATAAGAGGCACATGATGGGTAAATAACATAGCTATTATCTGCTGGGAGAGATGCAGGCTGCTCGCCCTTGTTTGATGAAGGCTCGGGAATCGCACTAGGGATGAGCAAACCAAACTTTAATGTTCGGTTTTCGTACCAAATACAGACTTTACAAACATTTTCGGTATTTGGGTGCTTTACGTATGCAAACCACTTGAGCGAGCATTGCTGAGCTCGGCCCAGGGCGAGCTGCTTGAAGTGTTTGAATGGCTCACACTAGGGGTAAAATCAGCGTTATCGGATGTGGGGTGTGCAAATAAAACACCCTCCCTTGGTAGTACTTTATGGCTGGCTGTATGTGGGCGGTGAGGCGAACTACCCAATCTGTGACTTGGAATGTTTGCGTTCAGAACAGAAAGTCTGACTGAACTTCCAGAACCAGAACTTCCACAGGTCTGCTTGTCTGTACATCTAACGTATGACGTACTCATACTTTGTATGTTGGCCAGAGTTTAAGCTACTCTCCCCACTTTGAAAAGTGGGTGTAATCTGGACGTGGTTACCTAGGTACACAACGTATAAACCAGATTACCAGATTGGTATTTTTTTTTAAAGTTTGTTACAAAATAAGTATCAAACTTAATCCAGTAGCGGGGTGTGGTAAAACTGATTATCGGCTCAAGACAAGTGTTCCAAATTTATTGAACAATATGTTGACACATATTAGCAATAAATTAGCCACAAGCAAAACTGACTTAAAAATACCCTTTATGATACATGTACTTCTTTTGGTTTGCCAGCACTCTATAGAAGGTATCTTAAATTTCTACTTCTATCTTTAGATATTTTTGACATTCTCCTTTTTAATTTAATCTTTCATCCACTTTGCAGAAGAGCGAATGTGGCATGTTACGTTTCTTAGAAAATCTGGATATCTATGCAATGGCTGGAAAAGATGAATTAAACCAACCCCTCCCATACAAATTAGGCATACTTTTTCCCAGTGATGACTCCCCGCTGTTCGTTAGTGGGATGCCAGTCGAACTATACTCCATATTTCACATCTGGTGGACTTGCTCTGAAGCCAATGATAGCTGACTTCTTGTCTGTTTTGCTCAGAATTACAGTCTGTCCTCTGTGCCATTTTTTTTTGTAAACAAAAGTTTGGGGTCATTTAGAAATTTCCTTGTTTTTGAAAGAAAAGCAAATTTTTTTTTCAATTAAGTTAACATTAAATGAATCAGAAATACACTCTATACATTGTTAATGTGGTAAGTGATAATTCTAGCTGCAGATGTCTGGTTTTTAATGCAATATCTACATAGTTGTAAAGAGGCCTGTTTCCAACAACCACCACTACAGTGTTTTAATGGTATATTGTGTTTGCTAACTGTGTAAGAAGGCTAATGGATGTCTAGAAAACCCTTGCACAGGTATGTTAGCACAGCTGAAACAGATTTGATTAGAGAAGCTATAAAATTAACCTTCCCGTGAGAAGGAGATTGAGAATCTGGAGCATTACATTAGTTGTTCTACAAAACTCTCAAATTGGCCATAAAAAGAGAACTTTCATGTGAAACTAGACAGTCTATTCTTGTTCTTAGAAATGAAGGCTATTTCATGCGAGAAGTTGCCAAGAAACTGAAGATTTCCTACAACAGTGTGTACTACTTCCTTCAGAGGAAACAGGCTCTAACCAGAGTAGAAAGAGAAGTGGGAGGCCCCGCTGCACAACTGAGCAACAAGACAAGTACATTAGAGTCTCTAGTTTGAGAAATCGACACCTCACAGCTCCTCATCTGGCAGCTTCATTAAATAGTACCCGTCAAAGGTTTGCAATGCTGTAATTGCTGCAAAGGGAGTATTCTTTGACGATAGCAAATTTTTAAGGAGAAAATTATTATTTCAAATAAAAGTCATTATTGACAATGTCTGGACTATATTTTCTATTTATTTTGCAACTCATTTGATAAATAAAAGTATGAGTTTTCATGGAAAACACAAAATTGTCTGGGTGACCCCAAACTTTTGAACGGTAGTGATGTTTGTTCATTTGCTTACTGTTATGTCTATAACCGTTGTCTCACCCACATCTTTGCTGCACCCAATGCTACATGGGGTTGGGAAAAGTCCCTCTTACTCCTCCCCGTAGAAGACTTTTTCATTTACAAATTTTTTTCATATTTTTGGATTTCTGAATGTTGGGTTCTGAGATTATCATCAGACTGGATGAGTGCACAGAGTGTGAGTGAACATTAACCTGAAGCTCCTCTTTTTCTCAAGGTTGTGTGGTGTTTTTTTTTTTTGTTTTGTTGTTGTTTAATAGTTCTGTAAGTATTCCATCCTTTCTGAAATTTTAGTTTCAACTTTTTACAGACTTAAGGTATGCTTGTACTTCAGAACACAGAGCTGCAGTACCAGGTGTGTGTGTGTTTGTGTGTTTGTGTGTGTGTGTGTTTATTGAATGCACTCACAGCATGCTGCAATTTCTTATGCTAAATCGCCATGAAAAAAAATAGCTTGCGCTGCTCCATAGTATAACTGTGGGTCTAGTGCGATCCGATAAAGCATTGGATTGCACCTGGCCATGTTATGCTCTCACGGAATGGAGCCCTAAATTTGAAGAAAAACTGCACAAACAAGATAAAAACATTGAGTTTTTTTGTATTGCTTTTAGTAATCTTTTGGCATCGGTATTTAATCCCTTTATAACCAAGGATGGACAAGTTCATCAAAAATGTTTGTTCCCAATCAAAGATGAATCGGTTCGCCCTAGCGCGAATGTGGCACCATGGCCGCAGCAACGCAAATCAAGCTGTTGTACCTGATCATCCTAGAATACCTGATCACTTCCATCAGCATTGAGGAAGTGCAATCCACCTATGCACGCTACCCTTAGCCTCATCCCCTACATGGAGGGGATTGGAGGCTGAGGGGGCGAAGTGCCTTACAGCTAAGAACATGATCGCTGTGGTTCCCTGGCTGCATCATCCTCTAACTGCTGCGATCGGTAGTGATGGCAGCAGTTAGGGTACTGGGAGAGAGATTGCGGCACGCTCGGATTGGTCCATCACAATACACTTTCAATGGCGTGATCATCGCCATGGTTACCCGACGTTGCCATAGCAACATCTGGTCACCTGACCCAAGCCTCAGATTGTGATGTCTGGGTCTTGTGTCTGCAGCACTCACAGTTGCATGGTATTAACTAATGGATTATTGCCATACAGTGAAGCTGCAATCGGAGCAGCAGAAGGTAATGTCCCATAAAGGAACTAAGTTTATAAAAAAGAGCAAAAAATAATGTCAAATAAATAAAAATGACATATGGCTTCACCAGAATTTTGGGTTCTCAGCTCAGATAAAGCAGACCGCTATGGGCTGGCACCCCGAATTGCCTGACTTTTCCTTGGATGCCAGTCAAGGTAAAACACAGGTAGCTGGGGACTGGTATTCTCAGCATGAGTTATTTGACCCCACCAGGCTAAAAAAAATGGCACCCCACAGCCACCCCAGAAATTGGCACATTCATTGGAAGCACCAATTTCTGGCACTTTACCCATTCTTCCCGATGTCCTGGTCCAGTGCCATTAGGGTTATAGGGTTAATGACAGCTAAGTATTGACAGCTTGTCATTAAACCCTAGATTGATAATGTTCAGCTGTCTGAGACCCGCCCATTATCAATCCTGTGAGTGAATAGTTAAATTATTTCTCCTCTGTTTTTTATTTGAAATAAATCACAACCCTCATTTGCCCATTTATTAACCCACACAAACCCGCCTACAATAACCCACATTGATGTTCCCATGAAGCACACTCTGCTTTGCTTCATCCAGAGACTGCAGCAAGGGAACAAGCATTCTCTCTGTGCAATCCCTGCGATCACACTGACTGCAATGGGGACCGGCAGTGTTAATCACAAGTCAATGAGGGCTCCCGACGGCAGGGAGCTTGGGTGACCCCGTTGCCAGAAGCGGACATGGTGGCACAGCAGTCCGTCAATCCAGTAGTGGGGTCACCTGAGTTCACTGCCATGGGTAGCCCTCAGTAACTCGGTGAGTGATGTGACCACTTCCCACTGGATATGTGATCGCAAAGATTGCAGCGAGACTACGCTTGTTTCCTCGCTGCTGTTCCTGGATTAAGCAGAGCCAAGTGTGGTTTGTTGGACCATCATTGTGGATTATCGTTGGAAAGTATGTGTGGGGTAATGAGAAAATGAGGGTTGTCAAATTATCTTTTTGTGTTGTGTTTAACTATTTACTCACAGGATAGATAACAATTGGGTCTCGTAGAGACCTGAACATTATCAATCCAGGGCTTAATGACAATCTGTCAGTTCTCAGGGTGCTTTCACATAACGATTTTATCAGTTCCGATGCTGTCCGATAAAAATCGGACAGCATCGGACCGATTTTCAGACCCCATGCATCCCTATGGGCATCGGACCGAATCGGATGTGCACTAAATGCCATCCGATTTAGTCCGATCCGAATCTGCCCGATTTTTTTATCGGTGCAAAAATCGGAGCTTGCTCCGATTTTTGCACCGAAAATAAAATCTGACAGATTCGGATCGGACCAGATCGGATGGCATTTAGTGCACATCCGATCCGACCCGATCAATTTGACATGGGGCCCTATGGAGCAGGGTCCGAGGAAACATCTTATGTCTCCTCGGACCGATTTTAGTGTACTGAGCATGCTCAGTACACTAATATCGCTCCAAAAGTGAATGAATGGGTTAATGAAAAAAAAAAAAACTATGCTCACCTGTCCACAAGGCCCACGTCGTCTCCCGGCGTCTCCGGTGTCTCCAGGTATCTTGCCGTCTGTGCTGATAAGACCTGCCGTGATGTCACAATCACATGACTGCCAGGAACCAATAGCCGGCAGTCATGTGATTGTGACATCACGAGAGGTCCTGGCAGCACAGAACAGCAAAATACCGGGAGACGCGCGGGACCGTGCAGGAGTCGTGGACAGGTGAGAAAGGAGAGGAGGAGGAGGACAAGAGGAGGAGGAGGACAAAAGGAGAGGAGGAGAGGGGAGGACAAAAGGAGAGGACAAGAGGAGAGGAGGAGGACAAAAGGAGAGGAGGAGAAGGGAGGACAAAAGGAGAGGAGGAGGACAAAAGGAGAGGAGGAGCGTGGAGGACAAGAGGGGGAGCACAGTGGGGGGACGGGGGACCATATTGGAACACTGGGGGAGAGACAGCTGATGACAGCTGACAGGAGGGAGGTGAGGGCAGGCATCAGATAAAATGTCGGAATCGGATGCCTATTTGGCATCCGATTCCAGGCATCAGAAGAATCCGATGCTGTCCGATTTATATCGGACAGCATCGGATTTTAAAAAATCGTAATGTGAAAGTAGCCTCAGATGTCTTTAAAGGGAACCTTCTCTCTCTCTCCCCCCCGATCCCCTCTAGGGCCTATCAAACTAAAAGCGCCAGCTTCATCAGTGCTTATGCTGCATTTTGTGAAGGTGGCTTGTATCTCTATCCCTGCCCCGCAGTGTTATTATTTAGGTGTCCCTGGCGGGGTAATCTGGCACTTGCGCATTCAGCATTACTGAAAGAGGCAGAGGGAGGAGGGAACCGGCGCAGTGTTGCTTTCTGCGCAGGCCCCAGATTCCCAAAGATTTACAAAATATGTATATACTAATATTTACACTAGTATGACTGCAGGTTTGTTGCCTATGGCAACCAGTCACAAACGCCACCACAATGGGTGAGTGGCACAACAGCCAATCACAGACGCGGTCACAGGGAAGTCAGTGTTTGGGGTCCATGCCCAAACATGCTGCTAACCTTGGTAAAATATTTGGTGCGAAAACATTTGTGGGGAAAAAAAAAACATTTGTTTCATTTTCATGTGTCCACTTTGTAAATGTTTGTGACTCCTCTGTGGGTTGAAGGTGCTAACTAACTACACATCTAGATAAATTCCTGGGGGGGGGGTGAGTGTGGGGAAGGGAGGGGAGTCTAGTTTCCAGAATGGTGACACTTGTGAGCGAGTTCTATAGTTTAGGTACATAAGGGGCTAACCAAACGCAACATGACACCTGCAGACCATTCCTTCAAAATCTGCTCCTTCCCTTCTGAGCCCAGCCATGCTTCAAGACAGTGGTATCCCAGCATATATGGGGTATCAGCGGATTCAGGACAAATTGCCCAACAAATTTTGGGGTCCATTTTATTCTGTTGCCCCTGTGAAAATGAAAAAATTGAGGCTTAAAGAATATTTTTGTGGGTAAAAAAATGTTTTAATTTTTATGGTAACCTGTATGAAGCTCTTGAGGGTTCAAAGTCCTCACCATACATCTAGGTAAATTTCTTTTGGGGGGGAAGGGTTAAAGAGCGGGGCTCTAGTTTAAAAAATGAGGTCACTAGTTGGTCGTTTATACTGTTTAGGCACATCAGGGGCTCTCCAAAGGTGACATGGTGTCAGCTAACGATTCCAGCTAATTCTCCACTTAAAATGTCAAATGCCGTTTGAAGGTTGTGATGGTTCATTTATTGAGTCCTTGTGTCCATGTGTGTGTCATGCATGTGCTATTCATGTGACATCTGGATAGCACACGGACATCATGACTTTGTATACTTACCAGGCTCTGGCACGGCTGTCTCACTTGCTTCCAGATCCACGGTTGGAGTCAGTTTTGTGAATATTCATGAGCGGGGACCCGGAAGCCAGTGTGCGCAAGACACCATAGTCAGGTAAGTATAAAATTCCACTTATTTTAGTGATGTAAGAGTGCTCTGGTCTATGTCACATGGATGACATCTGTATGCAGGATGTTTTTGGCATGAAGCCATTGACTAGAATGGGTCCATGTGTCTGTGCTGCCGACCGAAAACTGACATATCTCCATGTGGAGGTATGGACATGCATGTGCTCCACACGAAGACATGGTCTGCGTAGAAATACGGATGAGTAAAGAGGATCATTGAATCACATTTGTATAGTGTCTTTGTCGCCAGTATGTGGCTACAGAGACGCCACCCATACCAAGGACACGGATGTGTGAACAAGGCCTTACTAGCATGCCAATGCACTCCAGCACTTTGACTGACAGCTCACTTAGCAGTGCATGTGTGCACTGCCGGCTGTCCGGCAAAGTGTCGGGGTGTGCTTACAGCCCCCTCACCCAGTGTAGTGAGTGATGACTGTGCACACCTGTATGACTGAACACTGAGTGCTCCTGGGACACACAGTAAATTTTCTTCCGTGTGCCACACTTTCTGTGTATGCCAGCAGGGTAGAGTCTCATTATGTGCGAAGCCTTCCCCATTGGAATCTGTGGGTTTGGACAAAAATGTGTTTGGCCACAGTTAAGTTTTTTTAACATTAAATGGAGGAGTTAATGCATACATTCAACCTGAAAATCCACCGTCCTATTGCTACAGGCTATAGCGCGTTGGTGTTAATTGCACCATTTATTTAATAGGCAGCTTTATATGTTATGGAAGGATTAATCTGTGCAACACCTGTAATTCATCTGTGCCAAATGTTGATATTTTAGAGTAGTACGTTGTTTGATATTATGACAGGCGCATTTATTTTTAGAGTGAGCGGAGAAACATTCAGTGTTGAATAAAATAACTGCCTGATGGTCACTACTACTGTGTCTTCTGTGAAGCCATTTATACTATGGAAACCCAGAATGTACAGTTATGTCTGGGACATTTTAGCAGAAAGAATGTTGGCCTCGAAAATAGAAGTATTGAGTCTGTATTTGTATAAGCTACAGCAATAGTCCACATCTGTTTATTTTCTTTTCTGTTTGAGTTGATATTTTATATTCCCTCCAATAAAAATCTTGTTCCCCTACTCTACAACTGTAGACTTGTGTGTGGAGGTTAGCCCGGTCTTGCATCTGGACAGGTCCTAAAATAGGTAAACCATATGACCAAATTAATTTTCATGTTCGTTGAAGTAGCCCATTTATTGAAGAACGTCTTTGGAAAGTTTTAAGAGCCCTGAATGACCTTTCACATAAGTCTGTAGAAAGGCACCTTGTTAAAGGCTCTGGTAATTAGCAGCCGCAGGTGTTTATACCTGGTGTTTTTCTTTCCACTCTTTAATATGGGAGGGGCTCCATATATACAGGTAAATAGTTCATCGTTGGATACAAGGATCGTGCTGACATGTGGAAACACTTCTACTTGAAGACCGTGCCCTACACATTTTAGATCACTGCTCGTTTCATTTAGAAACCCCAATAAATACTTGACATTGTTCCAACAGTAGAGAGGGTTTTAATTACAGGCTTTATTTAATGGTATATTTTCAGAGCTTGGACTATTATAGATTTCTATTTCCCATTTGAACCCAGTACCAATACTTCATTACCACCACATGTTTGCTAGCATTTGGGTTATTAATATTTCTCTACATTCCCATACTTTATTCTTGGGATTTAAAGTTTTCTGTAATGTCTCTGACATTGGTTTATCATCACGAACTTCTATCTCATACCTGTTAGGTAAATGTGTAAAAGCTAAAGGTCCACATGCTGACATCCATACGATCCTGAGAACAGCTGTGAAGAGATATTACAAAAACAGCTTTTCAATGAAGGAAGAAAAGACTCTATAGTGCCACCCATTAGAAGTAGCAATCTTATATGTCAATATTGACCCGTAGGTTATAAAACCAAAGCAGAATTTACATTTACAGACAGCTGTTTCATGGTTCTTGCCCTTATCAGTGCAAAGTTGGAGGCTGTTGGCTGGGTGAAAGGCTTTCAGCTGGGGAGCTAATGGCTAACTTCTAAGGGGGCATCCTCACGATCAGGATTCGCAGCATTTTGGACGCATAGTCTTCGCGCTGCGTCCAAAACGCTGCGTCGTACAGTATAAGCATAGTGGATGGGATTTCAAGAAATCCCATCCTCACTATGCTTAACCCGCCCGCAGCGTCTTTGGAGCTGCGGTGCGGGTTGCCAGGAGTCCGCTCCTCCGCAGCATGTTCGTTTCATGCTGAGGAGACGGAAGCGGCTCCCATCTGGTGACTGCAGGGAGAAGCCGCACTGCACCTGCCGCACATGGTGAGTACAGGGCGGCTTCCCTGCGGCCACCCGCAGCTTCCCTCAGTCCAGAGGAGCTGCGTCCAACACGCAGCTCCGCCGGACCGTGTGCACGCACCCTCAAATAACCAGTCTCTTGTGCAGTACTGATGAAGGGCATGAACCCCAAAGCTAAGCACCCACCCAACAGTTTATTTGTGTACCGTATTTGCACCAAAAGCGCATTTCTTGGAAGGGAAAACCATGCGGAAAAAGTAATTTTTTTTTTTTTCACTGTGATGCATTTTTCTGCGAGTTTTTCATAATACTGTCTAAAATAAATGCATGGAAAAACATACAAAAAATTAGCAAATTGCTTCTTTTTTCTGCACTAAAATCTGTAAGGAATAAAACCTGAAGGTGGGCACAGCACTTCAGAATTTGAGATGCATTTTCCCTTGTAGATTTCAGAGAAAACCAAGTAAAAACTTATCAAACGCACAATAAAACGCTAAGTGTGCACTTAGCCTAATACAGCTGGAGGTTCTGGCCTTGCTATAAAGCCTAATAAATTTGTCAGGGCTCTTTTAAAGGGTTGATTGAGTTTTTAGGATTGGTATGGCCAAAGGGTGGCACCTATTATCGACCTTTGTGAAGGGTCTCTTTGCATATATTTTCAGGGAGCATTGCACAGCTTACCGAAAGTCTCTGTATACTGACTTGACCGTTTTCTGAACTGGGGTTTTCCAATCCCCTTCTTAAATGCTGTATTCTCTTGTTTGGGATAAAAAAAAATCTCCATTGCTGTTTCAGCAATTGGCAACTGGTCTGTGTGATATTGTTATGCCACGTCAATGCTGCAGCTGATAATGGGCCACAGTACACACTTGTCCTCCAACTTCTACATCTGGGGGAAATGTGAATAATGGCCATTGATTGGCTACAGTGCACATGTGACTTGGGAAATTTGGTGCCAGTGCATAAGTCATCTGTATGAATTTATTTTTTTCTTTAATTTTTCAATGGGTGCCGCGTATAAGGGTGCTTTCATACTACCATTTTTTTTTGCATCCGGCAGAGATCTGACTTTTTTTAAAAAACCGGAATGCAAACCAGATCTGGCTAGTGCCCATTGATTTTCATTGAGCACTCTGGTTAGTGCGGTTGCCGGCCGATCCAGCAGAAAGTTTTTTAATTTTTATTTTGTTTTCCTGACCTCCAAAAAAAGTTACAAAAATAAAGTTTGGGGTTGGCAAAAATAATGCAACCTCCAGGATCCAAAAGCATCCAGCATAAATGAAATTTAAAGTGAATGGGCACTGGGCCCGGTTTTACCAAATCAGGCAGGATCTGGTGAAACCGGATCCACTATGCCTATTGAGCATGCAGGTCTCACTAGCGGGTGGAAAGCGCAGAGCTTACCAGTCTCTGATCTCCTGCTGCATGCTTCCAGGGCCGTCCATTAAGCTTCATGAATATTCATTGCACTGAACTGCTACGGCTAATCACAGAGGTTCACACTCGGAGTGCGCCTCCACAGTCTGTACCTGTGCTTGGATGCCACACACATTAGTGTATGACCATCAACCTGCCGTCAATGTGTAAAATAAATAATGGGAAAAAAATGCATAGAACTTTGTTGTATTTTTCATTCTCAGTGCAGATAAAGTGGACATCTGTGGGCTCCCACCCTCAGCTGCATAGTTTTACCTTGGCTGACAATGAAAAATACAGAGAAGCCCATTTTTTATTTATTTTTTAATTAAACTAAATAAATAATTTATAATAAGACAGCTGGCAATTAAAAATAGGGCAAAGCCCACACAAGGTAAAACTAGGCAGCTGGGGGATGGTATTCTCAGCACAGCATGGTGGGGCCCATAGTTACTGGGGCCCCCCCACACTATAGAAGTGCCAATTCCTGGTGCTTTACCTGGCTCTTCCCGACGCCCTGGTGTGGTGGCATCTGGGTGATAGAAGGGGTTAATGACGACACGCACACAATTCCTTTATTCTTTATTAGAAATAAAACACACTGAGTACCCTCATTTACCCATTTATTAAGTCCCAATAACATACCCTCTGACTATAATCTATGAGGTCCCATGAAGAACACTCATCTCTGCTGCATCGGATGTCACACTGAAGGAAGAAGCAGCCTATCAGTGTGAGCTACGTGGACACAGATGGCTCAAGAACTGCAGGTGTCAGCTGTTGAAGCCCACAGCTGTCTGCTTTATCTGTGCTGAGGATGAAAAATATAGTCAGGCCCTACGCATTTTTTTTTCCATTATTTACTTTACACACTATGACGGCAGGTTGGTTGCAATATACTAATGTGTATAGCAACCAAGCACAGACACCGGTACAGATTGTATGGGTGCACTCTGAGTGCAACAACCAATGACAGACACTCTCATAGAGTGAGCGTTTGGCATTGGCCGTTGCAGTGATTATTCATGAAGCTTAATAGGCTGGCCGCGGAAGCAAGCAGTGGTAGACTGGGAAGCTCTATCTATGTCTATCTTTATCTATTATCTATCTATCTTTTGGAGGATCCTCAAAAGGATCTGGAAATAAAACGGACAAAACCTCATGCAGCCGGAGATGACCGCATCAGTATTATTCCGGATCCAGTTGATGGATCCATTATAATACAGGCACGGTCATCTTCAGCTACATCAAGTTTTGCAATTAAAAACCGATTCGGTTTACGCCGGATCCCTGCCAAATGAAAATATAAGCTACTGTGAAAGTACCCTCAGATGGAGTTGTCCGTTCAGTGAACAATCCCTTTAACGAGCAAACTTACTTTTTAGGCTGGCTTCACACTGCGGTCAGGTCCAGTCCGGTGTAAAATGGATAGCCCCGGACCCAATTTTCACCCAATGCAGCTCTGTGGAGCCGGATGTCAACTCTCTGCCATCCGGTTTCCATGTGTCCGGGAGAAATCAGATTTTTCAATTGGACACAAAATCGGAGCATGCTGCATTTATGTGTCCGGGGAGAAAAATCTGCCCAAATCGGATCCTCCCGGATTCGGGGCAATCCGACGCTCCATAACATGGGAGTCTATGGGGCCGGATTGCCCCGATCCGGGAACCGGACACTTGCGGCTGAACTTCAGCATGAGCTACGCTGAACTTCAGCACCAGGGAGCTGTCCCCTGTGAAGCGGTTCAGCACCACTTCGCAGGGGACAGCTGAGCTCTGCAGCATCCGGCTGCACGCCGGACCGGAGGGCATATTTGCCCTCCTGTTCTGTGTCCAGATCCGGTCTGGGGCTGTCAGGTTCACCACCTGACAGCCCCGGATCGGACCTGACCGCAGTGTGAAGCCAGCCTTAGACACCTGACATTTCTGCATAGCATGGGCAGTATTTCTCTTCTTCATTGCTATGTAATTCCTGACTTCTGCAATCATCTCATAAGTCAGTGCAAGAAGGGAAGTCCAAGTGAGCATGCACAGCTATTCATTGTATCGGGTGCTTACTTAACAAAGCAAATATTTGTGTGTGCAACATAAAATCTTTCTATATTTACTACTTACTCCATCAATAGCATATCCATACCCTATATCTCCTCATCGGCGTTGTTGCATTTTTGGTTTATATATTTTTTATACTTATACATTTTGGCGAGCATTTTAGGTTTGTAAATAGTTTGGTTATAATTTTTTTGGGACTTGTCTACATGAACCCCCTTATATCAGTAGATTTATTTACCATTTTTACATCTTTTCATTTTTAGAACACCCCACCTTTGGTAACATATCACTTTAACAGGGTGGCAAACTAACTAAATGGTGCCATTGATAATCTATGATGGGCTTCTTGGACAGGAATGCACATTTTTTTTTTCCTTTATCTACTTTTATTTTCAAAGTAAGCCCTAATTCAGCAATTATTATAAGGTTGGCGGGAACAAATTCCAAGGTACTCTGTAGGTCAAATTCCAATTTTCCGATAACAACATTTATATTTTTTCCTACCCCTCCATTTTGCCAGACAGTCACATTTGTCTTTATGTAACAGGTTACACCCTGAGGAACATGAACCTTACACAGAAAAGTCGTTATCTATATTTACTTACAGTATACACATACAAGTATTATAGGAATGATGCGTTGCATGGATTCAGCCACATACAAACTCAAAATGAATGAGAAATAGAAACATTCCATACTTCAAATACTTGCAAAATATAATTGAACATCAATTCCTAATGATGTTTGATATGCCCAAAGACTGGGACAGTGAAGCCAGCACTAATTGGGTGCAGGGCTCGCATGCCTGAAAATGTCACATGAGTCTTGGGAAAGTAAGTGCCAACACTGCTGGAACGAGGCCGGCACTGGGAGTGAGTATAAGCATTTTTTATTTTAATGACGGCAAACATGGTGATTTAGTAGACAACCCCTTTGAGGGTGTGGTCTATACATGGTAATTTATGGTAGCACACAGTACCTATTTATCTGCAGTTCTGCACTGGTTGTGTGTGCTGCTCTACGGGGCTGGGGCACCTCTTTTCAGCTCTTAAAACTGACTTCTGTTTGATGGCTATTTAACAATTTAATGGATTATTCCTAACATTAAAAAACTATAACCCCCTCCATATAATAGGGACTAACTAGTTGATCGCTGGTGGTTCAACCAATTGTGCCATTACCAATTCTGTGAACAGGGCTCTAATGCATTCAATCTAAATTTAGTGGAGGTCATGCAACACCAGTACATAAACAATCCATGTGACCTCCAGAGATGTTGAAGTGCAGTGCTTTTTTTAATCTTTGCAGGTGCACCTCCACTACAATTATTTTCAAGGGACTATCAGCGATTGTCCAGTGTAGTACTTATTTATGTCTGTAAGTGTACCTTCATTACATTCATTGTCTATGGGACTGGTAGAGATAACTACGGTACTTACTATACTTGACCATCTCTGGCAGTCCCATAGACATTGAATACACTGGAGGTGCTCTTGCAAAGCAGAGTGCGTCCCATTAAGTGATGCTAGCGATTAGAGCGTTATATCCTATACTATGGTATGGATGAGATTTGGAAAAGTGTATCACTTTTGTTGGTAATGTGATACATTGCAGAATTTCCAGTCTACTCCCTCCCTCAAATTACGGTCATAACTGCTTTGAAATCTGTAGAATGGGACCAAATAGAATTGTAATGATTCATAACTGAAAGATTAAGTCGCTTGCTTAGAGGAGACATGTGGCAAGTCAGAAACAAATGTCTATTTTTATAACCATACAGATTACCTTGTTGCCAGACATATGGAGTTTTGTAGTCCTATGCATAATGCTCAGTAGTTTTTATTATGCAGATTTCTACACTTGTTAGTTGTGAAACAGCCATTGTGATGTAGCAAATTTGTTCTAGTCTTCTGCTGTCACACAACAGGGCAATCTGGAAGAGTCGGGGAAAGCACTAGAACATTTCTTAGCTTGGTTTAACCAAATAATTAAAAAAGGGGTCCCACCTATTTTGGATCACCAGTCAAAGTAAAGCAGACACTTATTTTGTTTAATTTCAGTTTAGATGTAAAACAGCATTTTTAGTATTAAAAATGTCATGCCTTTTTGAATTTTTTTTTTTTAATTTTATCCCCTTCTTGTAGGTAATATAATTTTATAATTCTCTCCATATAGTAATTTTGGCCAACAGCTTGCAGTAATATCCTGGTCCCCATCTTCTAGTAATGCCCCCCTTCCCTTCACCTCCACCCTGGTCCCCTTCTTGTATTAATGTTCTCATCCTAGTCCCAATCTTGTATTTAATTTCTGTCTTTCTGGTCCTCATCTTGTAGTAATGTTCTCTCCCTGGTCCACTTTTTGTAGCAATGCCCCCATCCTGGTTACCTTATTGTACAGTAATCTGCCCCATCCTTGTTGCCTTAGTTTAGTAATATGCCCATCCTGGTGCCCTTCTTGTAGTAAAGTTCCTTTCCTTGCCCCCTTGTAGCAATGCCCCATCGTGGTCCCCTTCTTAAAGTAATGTCAGCATCCTCATCCCCTTCTTGTAGTAATGTCTAGATCCTGGTCCTCCTCTTGTAGTATTCAGGATGTGGAGTTGGTCAGCCAAACTACCAACTCAGACTCCTCAATTTCCCTGATTCTATTGCCACGACTCGAACTCCCGCATATATGGCTCATGTTTAAGTGATAAATTTATTGTACTAAAATGGTAACATCAGACTTTTAATCATTATGATACAATAATCAAACTATGTAGATGGAACATAATAATTCACAATAATCTTAAGCACATACTTTCTGAACTACTGTATCCAATTTATTTTGTATTTTAGGAGTTGGTCTATTTTATACCGACTCCGCCAAAATGTATACAGACTCCAACTCCACAACCCTGGTAGTAATGTTCCCATCCTGGTCCCAAGCTTGTATTAATGAGCCTTCCTGGTCCCATCTTGTAGTAATGTACCTCCCTTGTGCCCTTCTTTAGCAATGTCCCATTCCTGGCCCTCATCTTGTAGCAATGCCCCATTCTGGTCTCCTTCTTGAAGTAATGTGTCCATCTTTGTCTTCATCTCATATTAATGAACGCCTTCTTGATACTCATCTTGTAGTAATGTCCTCATCCTGATCCACCTTCTTGTAGTAATGTCCCCCATCCTAATTCACATCTTGTAGTAATGTCTCCATCCTGGTCCTCATCTTGTAGTAATGTCCCAAACTTGATCCCCTTCTTGTAGTAATGTGCCCATGCTTGTCCCAAACTTGTGTTAATGTCCACCTTCCTGTACCTAATTGCCATTTTTTTACGTACACACACAGACACAATGTCCAAAGTCATTATGGCGTTTGGCGCACATGGGAATAAAAGGGATGACAACAACCCAATCACACATAGGGCACCTGTTTTAAATGTTGACTTCTTTTTATACACTGCCTGTGTCTGAGTACTGTGATTCCTGTACAGTTCACAGGTTTGGCTGTCAATACCCAGTATCTTCTGACTATTGTTGAGGTCACCTAGACCTAACACTGCAATTGATCTCTCTTCTAAGCTTTGTGCTGTATTCCTGTACTAGTGTTGGTGCTGGTTATGTATTCATGTACTGATAAGAGTTTTGGTGATGTAATCCTGTACTGATGGCTGTTCTGATGCTGTTTTTTTTTTTTTTAAAGGGAGACAAAATCATTCCATGTCAAATAATCCAAATCTGAATTTTTTTCTTTTAATCGGACTATTTCAGATTTTTTTTTAAGTGCTACTTTATTAAATTAAAAATAAGTTGTGCAAAGTTATCTTAAATATTTTGAGAGATTTCTAATGTTTTGAAAGTCTGAATTTTGGGCTTGTATGGTGTTATACTTTTGTATTATTTCTCGAGATAGAAATACGATACATAGATATGAGACCATTTTGTTTACAATGGTATATGCTTTAGTTTGATACGTCACAAGGTTGTGTGTTGAAATTTTGCTTATGTGGGGTCAAATTCAAAGTTTTGATGCACTATTTTGGAAAAACATGGTTTTAACATTTTTCAAAAAAACTGCTTGTATTCTTAATTACATTTGTACAGGGACTCAAGTTGGGATCTTTTTTTGCATAATATTTTTACGTATGATTTTTTAAATACCATATATACTCGTGTATAAGCCGACCCGTGTATAAGCCGAGCAATATTTTTAATACCTATTTAAATTTACAAATATAATTTTTTTTGTTTAAATTATGACATTAGACATATCTTCAAGTTTTAAACAGAATATAGTAGTTACCATATATACTCGTGTATAAGCCGACCCCCCTACTTTTGCCCCAAAAATCTGGAAAAACCTATTGACTCGTGTATAAGCCGAGGGTGGACCCCAGCACAGGTATACAGCCCCCAGCAGTGGTATACAGGCCTCCCCAGTGGTAGTATACAGCAGCCCCAGTGGTAGTATATAGCATCCCCAGCAGCCCCAGTGGTAGTATACAGCAACCCCAGTGGTAGTATATAGCATTCCCAGCAGCCCCAGTGGTAGTATACATAGTATACAGCAGTCCCAGTGGTAGTATATAGCAGCCCCAGTGGTAGTATATAGCAGCCCCAGCAGCCCCAGTGGTAGTATATAGCAGCCCCAGTGGTAGTATATAGCAGCCCCAGCAGCCCCAGTGGTAGTATATAGCAGCCCCAGCGGTAGTATACAGCAGCCCCAGTAATCCAGGGCCCCCCCAGCCTTGCTCCGGTCACCTGTAAAGTAAAATATACTTATCAATGTCCCGCTGCCGTCCGCGCCCGCTGCTGCCAACATCCCTGATCCTCCATCTTCATGCGTCCTCTTCCGACTTCCTGTGTTCGGCGCCGGCAATGACGTCATTGCCTGCGACGAACACAGGAAACCGGAAGAGGACGCATGAAGATGGAGGATCGGGGATGTCGGCATCGGCGGGTGCGGACGGCAGCGGGACAGTGATAAGTATATTTTACTTTACAGGTGACCGGAGCAAGGCTGGGGGGGCCCTGGATTACTGAGGCTGCTGGGGCTGCTGTGGCTGCTGTATACCGTGACTGACTCGCGTATAAGCCGAGGGGGGTACTTTACAGCCCAATTTTTGGGCTGAAAAACTCGGCTTATACGCGAGTATATACGGTACATTATCATCCTGATCAAATGTTTAATACTAAATTTAAAGGAGCAATATTTTTAATACCTATTTAAATTTACAAATATAATTTTTTTTTGTTTAAATTATGACATTAGACATATCTTCAAGTTTTAAACAGAATATAGTAGTTACCGTATATACTCGTGTATAAGCCGACCCCCCCCTACTTTTGCCCCTAAAACCTGGGAAAACCTATTGACTCGTGTATAAGCCGAGGGTGGACCCCAGCACAGGTATACAGCCCCCAGCAGAGTGGTATACAGGCCTCCCCAGTGGTAGTATACAGCAGCCTCCCCAGTGGTATATACAGGCCCCAGCAGTATATACAGCAGCCCCAGTGGTATACAGCAGCCCCAGTGGTGTGGTATATAGCAGCCCCAGTGGTATACAGCAGCCCCAATGGTATACAGCAGCCCCAGTGGTATATAGCAGCCCAGTAGTATATAGCAGCCCCAGTGATATATAGCAGCCCCAGTGGTGTAGTATACAGCAGCCCCAGTGGTATACAGCAGCCCCAGTGGTGTGGTATATAGCAAACCCAGTGGTATACAGCAGCCCCAGTGGTATATAGCAGCCCCAGTAGTATATAGCAGCCCCAGTAATATATAGCAACCCCAGTGGTATATAGCAGCCCCAGTGGTGTGGTATGCAGCAGCCCCAGTGGTATATAGCAGCCCCAGTGGTATATAGCAGCCCCAGTGGTATATAGCAGCCCCAGTGGTATATAGCAGCCCCAGTGGTATATAGCAGCCCCAGTGGTATATAGCAGCCCAGTGGTATATAGTAGCCCCAGTGGTATACAGCAGCCCCAGTGGCCCCCAAATGCTGGCACTTGCCCCCCCTCTGTTGTAAGACCCTCCCCCCCTGCTGCTTAACTTACCATCTCCGGTCTTCTGCACAGCGCCGGTCTTCTGTGCTCCGTCCTCCATGCTCCCGTAACTGCGACGGCCGGGGATCCCGGATGCAGCCGGACGGGAGCATGGAGGACGGAGCACAGAAGACCGGCGGTGCAGAACACCGGGGATGGTAAGCTAAGCAGCGGGGGGGGGGGCCTTACAACAGAGGGGGGGGGCGAGTGCCAGCATTTGGGGGCCACTGGGGCTGCTGTATACCCCTGGGGCTGATATATACTACTGGGGCTGCTATACACCACTGGGGCTGCTGTATACCGTATTGACCCGTGTATAAGCCGAGGGGGGGGACTTTTCAGCCCAATTTTTGGGCTGAAAAACTCGGCTTATACACGAGTATATACGGTATATATAGAATTATCTCTATATCCATATATATATCTATCTCAATCTCTATATCCATATATATATCTATCTCAATCTCTATATCCATATATATATATATATCTCAATCTATATATCCATATATATATATATCTATCTCTGTCTATATACAAATAAAGGACTGCAGCACTCTTCTTTGTGAAACAACCGCCTTTATTCGGCCATCAGGTGGGTGGTGACAACGTTTCGGGATCCTGTCCCTTTCTCTAGCAGCTATACAATGTCAAGGCTAGGTTTTTTATACCCTTGATTTTCATATGCTCACATAATTGCCAATTATCACATTCAGTTGTTTTTTATCTATATAGTGCCCTCTAGTGCAAAAACAGTGCTAGTGCACACTTATTCACCTTTTATATCATTATATTTAGCCCTTATTTTCCACATCATATATTTACATTATCTGTTCCATATTGATACTTATTTGATTGCTTTACATGTCGATATTCATCACCTTGCACAGCTATGACTTCCACCTGGTCCGCCCTCTCCTATGCAGCATACAGTTCTCCTACTTGCTTTCCTGCCGCCATTGCACGTGTCCAGCGTCTCTATGAGATCGCCCGCACATGCGCGGTGCAATTTGAGTAGTTTACCGTCGCTATGGCGATACCGGATATCCGGCGTCCGCCATCTTGCGACTCGCATTATATGCCTTTACACCTGCATTTGCATTTCAGCGGTGTTTACATGCCTATTGTCAATGTCCACTTGGTAGTTTGTGCAAATTGAGCAAAATTGTGTATGTGCAGGTCACTTATATCCAAAAAGTGCTATGTGCACATGCTAAAATCTATTTTGAGACTATACGTTAATTTTATTTTAAAACTACCGTTACCGTTATTAGTCTCCCCTATTTTACTTGTCATTATCCCTCGCCCATGAATCACCAAGCACAGTGTGTATGCCACTGCGGTCAGGTGTCAGCCTTACATGGTGATAGGAAACCCCCTCGCTCACCATGTATGCCGATCTTGGGGTCAATAGGATTTCTTATACTATTGGGGATACCCTAGATTATCCATTTAGTAGTTCCATGATTAATAAACCATAGTCATATCATATAGTCACATTATTTTATTTTTTTGTGCTTAAAGTGCTGAAGTTTCATACATTTAAAGTGCTATGCATTGCATCCATAAGATGCTTGTGTTATTGTATAGAATTAAAGTGCTTATCGTCATGTGCTTTGTGCATGGCATCTACAGGTCAACCAGATAGTCTGTTCTGCAAATTTGATAGCGGCCACTGTTTCTGCCTTGCTGTGCTTTCTACCGGAACATTGCTCTGGATCATTAGATGGGCTAAAATATGAATAATAATAATAAAACATATAAATATATTAAAATACATTAAAATTAATCTATATGAATACTAGTGTGCATCAAAATTACACCTAAAAGTGATTAATATCTGATTATCATAAAACTCGTATACAGTTTGTGCCTTTATTGTGACTAGTGCTCTCTATCTACAAGTACCATTTTTTACGTCCAAGTTACTTTTCCTATCAGGGTTCTCTTGTTTATTTCCGATTTCCTTACTACCTGCTTTACTTTGTTACAAAATCTCTATAATGTCAGACTCATTTTGTATTCAACATTCATCCCTGACGGCCTCAGAGTGTTTAGTTTATAAATCCACTCTAATTCTCTTATCTTCAATAATTTGGTCCTGTCTCCGCCTCTTCTGAGTGGGGGTATTGCATCGATTAATCTAAATTTCAGATCCCTCTCTTTGTGATTTTTTTCTACAAAATGTCTTGGAACTGGCAGGTCTTTCCTCTTTGCTCTGATGTCATGTCTATGCTGGTTAAAACGCGTTTTAAATTCTAAAGTGGTCTCACCTACATATTTGAGGCCGCATGGACATTCTAACAAGTAGATCACGTGGTCACTATTACAGGTCAGGAAGTGGTTGATTTTATATTCGACTCCATTATGTGTGAAACTTGGACCTTTCTGCATGTACTTACAATCAATGCACGAGATACACGGATAACACCCCTTTCTATCTCTCGATGTCAGAGTTGTTTGTCTACTCTTTTTCATAGAGCCAATGTCTGATCTAATAAAAGCATCCTTCAGATTTTTCCCTTTCCTATACGCTGTCATAGGTCTATTGTTGAACTCCTCAACCTCCGGTATACAGCTACTTAAGATGTGCCAATGCCTTTTTACAATCTTGTCTATCTCTGGTGCTTCCTCATTATAGGTTATTATTAATGGAATCCTCTTCTCCCTTTGCCTTTTCTCTATGGCCTCACCCTTGTTGTCTATAACTTTCTCCATCTGTTGTTCTAACAGCTTCTTCGGGTATCTTCTTTCTACAAATTTACTCATTAACTGGTTTGCTTTTTCTTCTAATTCTGTCTGTTCGCTGACAATCCTTTTTACCCTCTGCATCTGTCCCATTGGTATCGCTCTCCTTAGGGCTGCTGGGTGATGACTATCGTATCGTAGAAGTTTATTTTTATCCGTCTTTTTAACATATAGTGTCGTACTGAACCCTCTTTCATGCTTCTTCACCAATACGTCTAGGAACTGTATCTCATCTTCCGATTGCACTTTAGTGAATTTTATGGTGGGATCTATTAAATTTAAGAACTCAAAGAATTCTTCCAGTTGTGTCTCTGTGCCCTTCCATATGACAAACGTATCATCCACGTACCTCCACCACTCTACTACATTAGCAAAGTGATGGGAGCCGTAGATTACGTTTTCTTCCATGACCGCCATGACCGTGTTGGCATAAGCACATGCCATTTTCGCGCCCATGGCGGTCCCAGCCAATTGTAGGAAAAAGGAATCACCAAAGAGAAAATAGTTTTGTTTTAATACAATTTCCAGGAGATCGATGATAAATTGTTTGGCAGCATCGCTATATTCTGTTTGTTGTAACTTCTCTGTTACGGCTGCTATGCCTCTATTGTGATCTATAGAAGTATATAGCGATACTATGTCAAAGGACACAAGTATCAGGTTGTCTTGTTGTAGTTTCACCCCTCTCAGTTTTTTTAGGAAATCGTTGGTATCTTTTATAAATGACCTCGTGTTTGTGGCAAAGGGGTTCATGACCTTGTCTAAAAAGACCCCAATATTCTCAAAAACGGACCCTATTCCCGCCACTATAGGTCTACCTGGGGGGTTTTGTAGGGTCTTATGTATTTTTGGATTGATATATAGCACCGGTGTAACTGGGTGTTCTATATATAGGAAATCCGCCATTTCTCCGTCAATAACTCCTGCCAACTCTGCTTCTCCAAGTACCTTTGAGATGTTTCTCTGAATTTCAAATTTGGGGTCTGTACTCAACTGTCTATATACTGTTTGGTCACTTAGCTGCCGCATCACTTCCCCTATATATGCTTGTTTTTCCATTAGCACCACCGCCCCACCTTTGTCGGCCTGCTTAATAATAATTTTATCATCTTCCCTCAGCTCTTTTATTGCTTGGATTTCTCCCTTTGTAATGTTTGGTTTTTTAAAACCCTCTCTTGGTCTTGCCTTCAACTTTTTTATATCCCTTTTGACTGCTTCTATATAGGCCTCAATAACTGGGTGTACACTGTCTGGAGTAAAATCACTTTTCTTTTTTATGTTCAAATCCCTCATCATTATCTCACTAGACCTTGGTTTTATTATAGTCATCCTATCATGAAACCAGTACTTCAGTTTGATATTCCTAAAGAACTTATACAAGTCTGCTTCTACCTCAAACCAATTTACATGAGAATTAGTACAAAAATTCATCCCCTTATCCAACACAAGTCTTTGATCATTAGTGAGTGTTTTACCCGCCAAGTTGACTATAAGGGATGATCCTTCTTTTTCTGCTGATTCCGGCTGTTGGCGTTCTTGTTCTTTTCTCTTGGCTGCTTTTTTCTCGCTCCTGTGGTAGTGCTGTCCTCCTCTTCTTCTTCGGCTATGGGGTCCTCCGGATCTATACAAAATAGAGTCATTACGTTTTTTATAAACATCTTTACCGTTCTTATACAGTCTCACATATTTGTTCTTTTTCCACAAATGACCTCTTTTCTTCCAACTAGCTTGTCCCTCTCTTTGCCAGTTGTAAATTTGTCCATTTTTGTAATCCTCCATATCACGCTGCCATTTCTGGCGTTTTGTCTCCTCTAGTTCTTTCCTCAGCTTATCCACTTTTACCATCACAGCGTCCTTAAACTTTTTTACTTCTTCCTCTCCCAACATCTTTTTCAATGATAGCTCAGTCTCTTTGAGTTCTCCTTGTAACCTGCTCATCTCCTCTTGTAGGTACTCCATGTTTAACAACAATACATCGTATGCATATCTGTCTGACATACCAGCCAGTTTATCACAATATGTAGCATTGCCATAAAATAGAGTGGGTCTGACATTAGATCTCAGACCTCTCGGGATTCTTTTCACTCTGTAATATTGGGCCAATGTTGCTAGATGTAATTCAGTTGATATTAACTTTTTGCTATCATTTTCATACTTGCGTTTCTGCATCACATTGGAAGGTGTACTTAGGAAACCTGGATCTCGCTCTGCCCCTCGTAGGATCCGCTCCTCATCATCCGCTGTATAGTACATACCACCTGGCTCCATCTCTTCAGAAGAGGCGGAGACAGGACCAAATTATTGAAGATAAGAGAATTAGAGTGGATTTATAAACTAAACACTCTGAGGCCGTCAGGGATGAATGTTGAATACAAAATGAGTCTGACATTATAGAGATTTTGTAACAAAGTAAAGCAGGTAGTAAGGAAATCGGAAATAAACAAGAGAACCCTGATAGGAAAAGTAACTTGGACGTAAAAAATGGTACTTGTAGATAGAGAGCACTAGTCACAATAAAGGCACAAACTGTATACGAGTTTTATGATAATCAGATATTAATCACTTTTAGGTGTAATTTTGATGCACACTAGTATTCATATAGATTAATTTTAATGTATTTTAATATATTTATATGTTTTATTATTATTATTCATATTTTAGCCCATCTAATGATCCAGAGCAATGTTCCGGTAGAAAGCACAGCAAGGCAGAAACAGTGGCCGCTATCAAATTTGCAGAACAGACTATCTGGTTGACCTGTAGATGCCATGCACAAAGCACATGACGATAAGCACTTTAATTCTATACAATAACACAAGCATCTTATGGATGCAATGCATAGCACTTTAAATGTATGAAACTTCAGCACTTTAAGCACAAAAAAATAAAATAATGTGACTATATGATATGACTATGGTTTATTAATCATGGAACTACTAAATGGATAATCTAGGGTATCCCCAATAGTATAAGAAATCCTATTGACCCCAAGATCGGCATACATGGTGAGCGAGGGGGTTTCCTATCACCATGTAAGGCTGACACCTGACCGCAGTGGCATACACACTGTGCTTGGTGATTCATGGGCGAGGGATAATGACAAGTAAAATAGGGGAGACTAATAACGGTAACGGTAGTTTTAAAATAAAATTAACGTATAGTCTCAAAATAGATTTTAGCATGTGCACATAGCACTTTTTGGATATAAGTGACCTGCACATACACAATTTTGCTCAATTTGCACAAACTACCAAGTGGACATTGACAATAGGCATGTAAACACCGCTGAAATGCAAATGCAGGTGTAAAGGCATATAATGCGAGTCGCAAGATGGCGGACGCCGGATATCCGGTATCGCCATAGCGACGGTAAACTACTCAAATTGCACCGCGCATGTGCGGGCGATCTCATAGAGACGCTGGACACGTGCAATGGCGGCAGGAAAGCAAGTAGGAGAACTGTATGCTGCATAGGAGAGGGCGGACCAGGTGGAAGTCATAGCTGTGCAAGGTGATGAATATCGACATGTAAAGCAATCAAATAAGTATCAATATGGAACAGATAATGTAAATATATGATGTGGAAAATAAGGGCTAAATATAATGATATAAAAGGTGAATAAGTGTGCACTAGCACTGTTTTTGCACTAGAGGGCACTATATAGATAAAAAACAACTGAATGTGATAATTGGCAATTATGTGAGCATATGAAAATCAAGGGTATAAAAAACCTAGCCTTGACATTGTATAGCTGCTAGAGAAAGGGACAGGATCCCGAAACGTTGTCACCACCCACCTGATGGCCGAATAAAGGCGGTTGTTTCACAAAGAAGAGTGCTGCAGTCCTTTATTTGTATACTTACACAGCAAGGAGGAGAGGAGCTGTAACTGCTGAGCACCTAGGGGAGCTGTGCTGCACCAATATACTAATCTACTATCTCTGTCTATATATATGATTATTATTATGTACCGTATATATTGTCAGGTAGCGCCCCGGAGATCTCGCTTGAAGTGGTATTAACACCAACACGTGCTTAAATGTAACAAATAACCACCCATTTATTTTGCAACACCCATAACAAGTCGGTTAGCACAAACATTGCACATAACCACTCTCTGTTATCATATCACATAACCCACCGTTGCATATAGCATAGAACACATATTACATTTACCTTACAAGACATTTCCCATTACACAATACACTATACATTTTACAATCACTTTACACATTATTGTAGTGATCCTCAACCTACATTACACCATATACTGCTTATCACCAGGACGCGGCTCGACCTAATAGTCAGTCCCACGTTACATGGCGTCACCCCGTGGATACCTCCTGCATGGCCGTTTCTGCATCAGCCATCATGAGTCACCCATGACACACATCACACAGGGTACTTTTCCATATGCCCTGTTGATCCATCACACTTACACATAACATGGCGGTTATGCCCGCCTGACACTGTTCACATATACGCCTCCCGAAGGGCTATACACATATCAAAACAACACATATGTCTTTATTATTTTGACGACTTCTCATTTGCTGCAAATAAATACATAATTTTTAGCTTTGAATTTCGGAGATATGTCAGTAGTTTATGAAATAAAAGAACAATGCACATTTTACTCAAAAATATACCTATAAAGAGAAAAATCTGAGAAATTTAAAATTTTGCAGTGGTCTCTTAATTTTTGCCAGCACTGTACACATAATATATGCCCGCCTAGCACACGTATTGCACTCAGTCCACATGGAACGCTGCCTTACCGGGCACCGAACTGGGTTTAGCAACCTGAATCCTCGGGTTCCCCCAGGCGTCCCCCAAGAGCTCCTCCCGGACGCGTTTTGCCCCATGTCCGGATTAGCACCCTCTCTCCTGGATCAGCCACGGTTCCCCCGGTTTCTATCGTCTATGTATTTTTTGGATATTTTATTATCATAAACTAAGGTTCTTGGCACACATATTGGATAATACCTGTTTGCCCATCAACCGGCTTCAAAGTGATTTTAGATCTGATGGGTCCCTGTTCTACCTTGTCACTCTTTCCTTTGGCTCAGCTAAGCCTCCATTTTTACTAATTCTCAGAGAGGACTCACTTAAATCAAACAACTCAGTGTATTTGAAATATGGCGCCTTGGCGCGTGCCGCTATTCTGATTGGTCGGCGCTGAACGCGGCGACCAATGAGAGAAGCAATACGCTGTTTGAATGCCGCTCCTCTGATTGGTCGCCGCGTTCAGCGCCGACCAATCAGGATAGCGGCGCGCCATGTCGCCATATTTCAAATACACTATACTCGGTGGTATTTGAAATATGGCTCGCGCCACTATTCTGGTCAGTCGGCGCTGAATGCGGCGTCCAATCAGAATAGCGGTGTGCGCCATATTTCAAATACACTGTACTCAGTGTATTTGAAATATGGCGCCATGGTGAGCGCCACTCCTCCTCCAATCAGGATAGCGGCGCGCGCCGTATTTCAAATACAGCGTACGGCATGGTGCGTGCCGCTCCTCTGATTGGTCACCGTGTTCAGCGCTGAGCAATCAGAGGAACGGCATTTAAACCGCGCGCCAAGCCACGCTACTTCTCTGATTGGTCGCCGCGGCTTGTTGTGCGGTTTGAATGCAGCGAAGGGCACCACCGCTGCGGTCATCTCCCGGCTAGCTCGTCGCTGACCGGAGCTCAGCCGTGGCTACTGCTGCACAGAGGTCAGTGGCTCATCAGCCGTGGCTGAGCTCCGGACAGCGGCTTGCCAGCCGGGAGCTGACCGGCTTAGGCCGGTCATCTCCCGGCTGGCTCGCGTGCGCTTCGGCCACCGTCGGCCGGACCCGTGTATTGTATCGTGTATCGGCCGGATACGTGTACCCATGTCGCCGGGCTGCAAATTGGCGCGAAATTCGAACTTTGAATTTGCGTGCCTATTTGCATAGTCTGCGCACCAATGAGCGGCCTCTGTCTGATGCGCGATTTCCGTGACAGATAGAGAGCATTAGATGATTATATAGTAGATATAGATAGATTAGTTTTCTTATCAGTGCTATATTAAAAGCACAGAATATGTGCTAGTCAGCACATTTACCTGATTTTTTTTTTTGCGAGTCTAACATCACATAGTGCATATCGGAATCTTATTTCTGGTGCTATGATATATTTTACAGTACACATGTATGCTGGCCAGCACATTTATATCTATATCTACTATAAGAACTGCAATATTTAATCTATATGGTGTAGAGGAATGATAAGTAGGATTTAATCCCTATAGCAATACTTGGCATCTATTGGAAGAGATATGGGTCTCTAACCACATAAATATAAATCTGTGTGCATTGTAACTGTGAATACTATGGTACATGTATACCCCTAATTGCATTTACTAAGTGCTATTGTGTATTCAGTTGTTCAGCCCCTCTGCCTGTATAACAACTGAGTCCTTTTGGTTTGAGTATAGCCCTGTACCTATCCGGAGTATATATTAAAGTTTTTTTCACTTTTGTATATAACTGGACTTGTATTCGCATTTTTTTCTTTGTTCTTAGGCCGGCTTCACACCACGGCTTTAGGGATCTGGTGCCGTCCGGTGTGAACCGGACAGCCCCGGATCCGATTTTGGCCCCATAGTACTTCTATGGGGCCGGATGGCAGTGATTTGCCATCTGGTTCTCTGCTGTCAGGGAGGATCCGGCATAATTAGTTTTTTTTTCCCCAGACACAAAATCACAGCTTGCAACGTTTTTGTGTCCGGGGCAAAAATCTGACAAAATCGGCTCCTGCCGAATCCGGTGCGATCCGGTGTCCATAGCCTCCCATGTTAGGGGGTGCCAAATCGCACCGGATGCGGCAGGACAGAAAATCGGATCTGCCAGCCAGACTCCGGGTGCTGAAGTTCAGTACTCTGAAAGAAAAATATTATAATATTATTATTATATTACTTTGGAGAGGTGAGCTTAGATACCGTATTTTTTGTTTTATAAGATGCACCTGACTACTATCCCCCTCATCCTTAGGAATACACCCATGTACTGTATACATGGGTGTATTCTAAAAGATGAGGGAGGTGGTAGTCACAGTAGCAATAAACACTTGGACCAGATTACAATCTCTCCCTATTTACACTTAATATGGCTACAACCCCCCATCATCCATCAGAATACAACCATTGGTACAGTATATTCTGAAGGATGATGGAGGTTGTGTTTCCCTTTAATGTGTACTCATCTCTCCCAAAGATCTCTTGGACTAGGGTAAACAACAAGTGTTTGACTATACATTGTACAGTGATAGATATCTGATTGGTGGAGGCAGCTCAGCAACAGTTCCCTCCACCAATCAATATCCATCACTGCACAGGAGAAGGAGAATCAATCTTCTCTCTTCACTCTTCTCTCCCTCCTCTGCTTTGGGTCTCAGCGGAGTTCAGAATCCTGCCTGCCACCGGCAATCTCCCCATAACAACTGCAGCGCATGCGCAGATCGAGAGCTCAGTGACCAAGAGCTCCATCTGTGCATGCGCTGGATCGGCAGCCATTTTGCTGAAGTCCTGTGCGGGAGTCACAGGACTTCATTCGGTGTTTCCCTCTCCAAACCGGAAACGCGTGGCCGATCCCGGAAGTGCAATGGTGCCGGCCTGCACTATGCTGCCCGCATACTGCCAAACACCGCGGATCACCTCACCCAACACCCCCATCTCCAGGCCTGCTGCATTCCCAGACTGCCGACCCTGCCTTGCACCTGTCTGCTCTGCCGCCGCAATCCTGTTAATACTGATTTATGCCACTTTTTTGCACTTTTTTCACTATTCGTTTTGTAAGACGCACGCTCATTTCCCGCCCCCCCCCCCAATTTGGAGGAGATGAAAGTTCACCTTATAAAGCGGAAAAATACGGTAATTTAACTTATGAATAGTGAATATCCATTAATAGATGGACTTTTGACATGGTTTGTAAAAGTTCTGAATACTTCACTGAATGTTTGTGAGCAGCTCATAGTCCTTAACCCCTAGACGACAGCCTAACGTCTACAGACGTCCGAAAAACAGGGTACTAAAGCCCAGCCTTACGTCTGTAGACGTCGGGCAGGAAATAGCCCTGTAGCGCCGCCCCTGGAGCTAATACCTCTAGGGTGTCAGCGTACCGATTGTAGCTGACACCCTAGAGAGTAGTAATTAGCTCCTTTTGTACCCGCACCTGTAATGTGATGACCGGTAAACACCGTTTACCGATCATCACATTACAAAAGTGAAAGTGCTTTGTACAAAATGCTTTCACTTTGATCCGACATGAAAACACATGTCGGATCAAAGTGATCCATTAACCCCTAAGGCCCCTAAGACCCCCTGTGCCTGAGATTACCCCCTTACCCCCCCACCCCTCCCCCGGGCCATCTCAAAATGGCGGCGCATGTAAAAACGCGCCGCCTCCCCTGCAGCTGCATGCGATCTGACATGTCACAAGTCAGATCGCATGACTGACACATCCCCCTGTGCCCCCCAACAGTTTCTGCAGCCTCCAGCCCCCCATCTCCAGCTCTTCCAGCCTCGCTCCTGCAGCCCCCTCCTCGCTCCTACAGCTTCCCTCCGCTCCTCCAGCCCCGCTCCTCTGATACCCACAGCCCCCTCCTCGCCCCTCCAGCCCCGCACCTCTAACCCGCTCCTCTAACCCTCTCCTCCGCTCCTCTTACCCGCTCCCCCGGCTCCCCTCCTCGCTCCTCCGGCCCCGCTCCTGCAGCACCGCTCCTCCAGCTTCCCTCCTCCTCTCTCTCTCACCTGCTCCTCGTTCCTGGGGTCCCGCTCCTGGATCCTGGGGTCCCGCTCCTGGATCCTGGAGTCCCGATCCCGGCACCAGCAGCAGTCTGTCTCCTCTTCTGTGCGCGCAGCTGTGTGAGCTGCGCGCACTCTCAGGGGAATGATAGCTCATGAACTTACAGAGTTCATGACCTATCATTCGCCTGGGGTCACACAGGGGTTAAGTGATCTTCATGGTGATCTGCTTTAGAGATCATGAAGATCAGTTACCCCTGTGTGGTCCCTGGATTGTGATGGGCCATGACCTTAGAGTTCATGACCTATCATTCCCCTGAGGTCAAACAAGGGTTAAGTCATGAACTCTAAGTTCATGACCCATCACAATCCAGGAGTCACACAGGGGTACCTTTACACGCCGTAACCGTTGAGAGAAATATTGACGGCGATATGTCGCCTTGCAATAATCGCCGTCAAAATCTCTCCCAATTGCGGCATTTAATTGGGAAATTTGGCGGCGATCTGTCGCCTCGCCACGGTCGCCTGATCTCTGTGCACTGCTCTGAAATCAGGCGACCGTGGCGAGGCGACATATCGCCGCCAAATTCCCCAATTACACGCCGCAATTGGGAGGGATTTTGAACGGCGATTATTGCAAGGCGACATATCGCCGTCAATATTTCTCGCCGCGATTGCGGCGTGTAAACGTACCCTTAGAGATTATTATGAAGATCCGTTAATCTCTGTGTGACCCCAGGATCATGATAGGTCATGAACTTACAGCGTTCATGACCTATCATTCCCCTGGGAGAGTGCCTTATTATAGCATATGGGGGATGCCCCCATATGCTATAACACCGAGAAACATCGCGGGACCGCCCACTGGACTACGTCGGACATCACCGCCCACTGGACTACGTCGGACGCCACAGACAAATAAAGATGGGGTCTAAATTGTGTTTGTTTTTTTTTCTAATAAAAAAATCTTTCTCTGTGTTGTGTCTTCTTTACAATTTACTAGAGATTCCTAATGGCGGGTCTAACATTGGCCCTATATTATGAATCTCGGGCTTAGTGCCAGCTGCCAAAAAGCTGGCATTAACCCCTTATTACCCAGTCTGCCACCGCTACACGGCAGCTGGAAGAGCTGGATACAGCGCCAGAAAATGGCGCTTCTATGAATGCGCCATTTTCTGGGCGCGGCTGCGGGCTGCAATTCGCAGCGGGGGGGCCCAGAAAGCTTGGGCCTCCCTACGCTGAGGATTCCAGCGCCCAGCTGCCTAGTTGTACCTGGCTGGCCCAAAAACATGGCGAAGCCCACGCCGTTTTTTTTTTAAATTATTTCATGAAATAATTAAAAAAAAAAAGGGCTTCCCTATATTTTTGGTTTCCAGCCAGGTAAAACTAGGCAGAAGGGGTTGGTGGCAGCCCGTAGCTGCCTGCTGTACCTGGCTGGACCAAAAGTGTGGCGAAGCCCCACGTCATTTTTTTAAAAAAATTTAATAAAGAACTACTAGAAAAAAATGCAGGAGAGGAGACGACCAGGACACGGTGTCTCCGGATCTTGTGCACATGCTCTAAGGCTGCTTTCACATCAGCAGCTTTTGCCGATCGCGGCAGATGCGGTGAAAAAAAAGCATCTGCCGCGATTACCGCATAACCGATGCACTTACGGCAAGCCCCATGCAATGTCTATGGGGCTTGCGGTAAGTGTGCGGCAGGTGTGGCAAGTACGGTTTCGGCACTTGCAGCAGGTGCAGCTGCGAAAAAAAAAACGCGGTCAGCTGTGTTTTTTTTGCTGCCGCATCTGCTGCAAGTGCTGATACTGCACTTGCCGCACCTGCCGCAAGCCCGCATAGACATTCTATGGGCTTGCCGCAAGTGCAGCAGTTATGCGGTAATCGCGGCAGATGCGTTTTTTTCACCGCATCTGCCGTGAACGGCAAAAACCGCTGATGTGAAAGTACCCTAAAAGTGAGAAATTGTGTGAAAAAAAGAAAATGTTCAATATGACGTTATCAAATTCTGTGAAGTAGCTGTAGCTTCAAAATGCTCACTATACCACTAGACATAATCCGTGAGGCGTCTAGTTTCCAAAATGGGGTCACTTGTGGGGGAGCTCCAATGTTTAGGCACACAGGGGCTCTCCATACGCGACATGGTGTCCGCTAACTATTGGAGCTAATTTTCCATTCAAATTGTTAGCGGACACCATGTCGCATATGGAGAGCCCCTGTGTGCCTAAACATTGGAGCTCCCCCACAAGTGACCCCATTTTGGAAACTAGACATCCCCTGGAATTTATTTAGATGCATAGTGAGCTCTTTGAACCCCCAGGTGCTTCACAAATTGATCCATAAAAATGAAAAAGTACTTTTTTTTCACAAAAATCTTCTTTTATTTTCATTTATGGACTAATTTGTGAAGCACCTGGGGTATGAAAGTGCTCACTATGCATCTAGATATGTTCCTTGGGGGGTCTAGTTTCCAAAATGGGGTCACTTGTGGGGGAGCTCCAATTTTTAGGCACACAGGGGCCCCCCATATGCGACATGGTGTCCGCTAACAATTTGAATGGAAAATTAGCTCCAATAGTTAGCGGACACCATGTCGCGTATGGAGAGCCCCTGTGTGCCTAAACATTGGAGCTCCCCCACAAGTGACCCCATTTTGGAAACTAGACATCCCCTGGAATTTATTTAGATGCATAGTGAGCTCTTTGAACCCCCAGGTGCTTCACAAATTGATCCGTAAAAATGAAAAAGTACTTTCTTTTCCACAAAAAGTTTCTTTTTTCATTTTTATGGTTTCATTTGTGAAGCACCTCGGGGTTCAAAGTGCTCATCACCCATCTAGATAAGTTCCTTGGGTGGTCTAGTTTCCAAAATGGGGTCACTTGTGAGGGAGCTCCAATGTTTAGGCACACAGGGGCTTTCCATACGCAACATGGTCTCCGCTAACAATTGGAGCTAATTTTCCATTCAAATTGTTAGCGGACACCATGTCGCATATGGAGAGCCCTCGTGTGCCTAAACATTGGGGCTCCCCACAAGTGACCCCATTTTGGAAACTAGACACCCCAAGGAATTTATTTAGATGCATAGTGAGCACTTTGAACCCTCTGGTGCTTTACAAATTGATCCGTACAAATGAAAAAGTATTTTTTTTTTCACAAAAACTTTCTTTTGTCCTCAATTTTTTAAATTTCACATGAGCAACAGGATAAAATGCATCCTAAAATTTGTTGGGCAATTTCTCCTGAGTACACCGATACCTTATATGTGCTCATAAACCACTGTTTGGGCGCACGGCAGGACTCGAAAGGGAAGGAGCGCCATTTGACTTTTTGAATGGAAACTTAGCTCCAAAAATCAAATTGCGCTCCCTTCCTTCTGAGCCCTGCTGTGCGCCCAAACAGTGGTTTATGACCACTTATGAGGTATCGGTGTACTCAGGAGAAATTGCCCAACAAATTTTAGGATGCATTTTATCCTGTTGCCCATGTGAAAATTAAAAAATTGAGGCTAAAAGAACATTTTTGTTGGAAAAATTAAAATGTCCATTTTTTGTTTCCACTTTGCTTTAGTTCCTGTAAAGCACCTGAAGGGTTAATAATCTTCTTGAATGTAGTTTTGAGTAGCTTGAGGGGTGCAGTTTTTGGAATGGTGTCACTTTTGGGTGTTTTCTGTCGTGTACACCCCTCAAAGGGACTTCAAATGTGATGCGGTCACTAAAAAAATGGTTTTGTAAATTTTGCTGGAAAAATGAGAAATTGCTGATGAACTTTGAACCCTTATAACGTCCTAACCCCAAAAATTTTTTTTCCCAAAATTGCGCTGATGTAAAGTAGACATGTGGGAAATGTTATTTATTAACTATTTTGTGCCACATAACGCTCCGGTTTAACAGAATAAAAATTCAAAATTTGAAAATGGTGAAATTTTCAACATTTTTGCCAATTTTTTAATATTTTCACAAATAAACGCAAAAATGATCGACCTAAATTTACTACCAACATGAAGCCCAATATGTCACGAAAAAACAATCTCAGAATCGCTCAGATCCAATGAAGCGTTCCAGAGATATTACCTCATAAAGGGAGAGTGGTCAGAATTACAAAAAATGGTCCGGTCATTAAGGTGGAAATTGGCTCCGTCACTAAGGGGTTAAGAAAGACTCATTTATAGCTCGTCAACAGTCGGATTACTACAGTCACCTCAAAGAAAACCTCAAATCAAGCATGGCAGTAATAACCTTAAGCTTTTCAGAGAGCTATTTCTTATTTGTTCAGGATAAAGCATAGTCATTTCATAGGAACAACGAACAAACAACTGTACACCCTTTTATGGTTTATTATAAAGAAAATAAATACAAAAGTGAAGTTGTGATATCTGAGCAATTACTTTAGGATTCAATAGCTGGTCATTTGTTCTAAAGGGAAAAAAATATCAAATGACAAAAACTTACATCAAAGTTTGTTCTCAGATGGCTCTTAGTACAGTATAAAATCATGAAAAACTTTACAAATATCTGCCATCACAAGAAAGATTTTGAAGTGTATGCTGAATGGCACTTTTATGCCACAGCTGAAGGGTGTATGTGATGGTTTTGTAGGTACCATCTTGCAGCTCGAGCCTCCAGAGGCCATATTCTGTGGTATTGCAGTATGTAGTATAAACAATCAGACAATAGTAGGTTCAAGCCCTCTAAAGGTAGTGTCACACTAGGCGACATCGCCTGGTGTGACACTACCTTAAGGGGACTAAGTGATAATGAAGGCCATAAAGGCAAAACCCAAAAAGCAATGACAATGTAGTTTGCTCACTGAAGGTTTAAATTGCAGGGTGGGGTGCCATTTATGTTTTCGCCTCAGGCAGCTGAAAAGCTAGAATCTTCCTTGCCTGCAATGTCCTATATCCAAATTACACGTAAAAGTGCTCTAATTACCACTGTTAGATCACTGGATTAGTGACCTGTATATCGGAATATTCTCGTAATGCAAATACAATGTGCTGGTGTGTTTAGTTGCTGACAGACTAATGTTCAGTGTGAGTTTGTCACTGTACATTAGCACAATTACAGGGATGCAGACCTTTAGCAACCGAAGGCATCTGTGTATTATGTGCATTTCAATGAATGTTGTTTGAATGTTGTTGTTGTTCATAATTGTTAGTTCATTTCATATCCCTATTAGTGATAAGCGAGACGCGAAATATTCACAATCACTATACTTGTAGCGAGTACTTTGTAATACTTGTGTATTCGTCCGATGTTAGTCAATTAGTGATAGGCTCTGCACACACATCCGGCCATAAAACGAGTTTTTCCGACACAGAGCGGGACAGTGGGCTTTTTTGCGTTCCCAATGCATAAAACACCTTATTGTGCCCCCCAGAGAGACCCTAACATCCAATTCTCTCTGAGGTGCCAGCTCACTTTGGGAGCTGGCAATATGTGTCAGATCGATCACAATCAACATATCTCTTAGGCTGCGTTCACACATAGCGTATTTTGTTGCGCTTTTTTGCACGCACACTTTTTGCCGCGTTTTTCAGCCGTGCAAAAAAGCGCAACAAAATACGCAGGGGCTTTCACACACTGCGCTTTCTTTACCCCAGAAAGCGCAGTGATGTCACAGAGGGGAGGAAGAATCCTGCTTCCTCCTCCCCTCTGTGACAGCTGTGACAGCCCCATTAGATTTCGCAGTGTATTAGTATACACTGCAAAATCTAAATTAAACAAAGGCAAGTGTATGAAAAATAATAAAGAATGAATACTTTACCTGTCCAACGCCTTTTCCAGTGTCCGGTGCCAGGAGATCTGTCTCTTGCCAGGACCTGTGGTGACGTCAGAGGGGCGTTCCCGGCGCTGATTGGCTGCTCGCAGTCATGACCGCAAGCGCCCAATCAGCACCGGGAACGCCCCTCTGACGTCACCACAGGTCCTGGCAGGAGACCTCTCCTGGCACCGGACACCGGGAAAAGGCGTTGGACAGGTAAAGTATTAATTATTTTTTATTTTTCATACACTTGCCTTTGTTTAATTTAGATTTCGCAGTATATATTAATACACTGCGAAATCTAATGGGCGATCACACATGTCACAGAGGGAAGGAGGAAGCAGGATTCTTCCTCCCCTCTGTGACATCACAGGGAGAAAACGCAGGAGCAGCTGCATAAAGATTTGACGTCTCAATTCTTTACGCAGCTGCGTTCTCTCCCATAAACGCACTGCGTATTTTTGCGTAATGTCTGCACTGCAAAGTGAATTTCACATTCACTTTGCTGGTAGACAAAAGGCACATTGCGTATTTTGAAAAGGCGCATGTAAAAAAGCGCGGCAAAATACGCAATGTGTGAACGCAGCCTTACAAAGTACCTGCGATACTCCCCAATTAACGAGTATCGTGAATACTGTACTATCTGTGCAAGTAATTAATAGTAATGATTACACTCGCTCATCACTAATCTCTATCATTAAACTGAAGAAAAAACCTAATTTTTATACTGTCTACTAGTTGTAATATTACTTATACTTCCTTGTGGTCACATGGACAAATACAGAAGACTGACTCAAACCCAATTTGTATTGAAGCCATATTTTGTGTGCCCTAATCTGGGCATTGCAAAGGGCTTGAGCTGTGACCATTTCCTACCGTGATTTATTGATGCTATATTATCCAATGTACAGAGGTGTTCCTTTGTAATACTGATAATGAGACAACTGTAAAGCTATCGGTGTACAGTCATGGCCAAAAGTTTTGAGAATGACACCAAAATTATATTTTCACATGATCTGCTGCCCTCTGGTTTTTATTTGTGTTTGTCTGATGTTTATATCACATACAGAAATATAATTGCAATCATATTATGAGGACCAAAAGGTTATATTGACAGTTAGAATGAGTTAATGCAGCAAGTCAATATTTGCAGTGTTGACCCTTCTTCTTCAGGACCTCTGCAATTCTCCCTGGCATGCTCTCAATCAACTTCTGGACCAAATCCTGACTGATAGCAGTCCATTCTTGCATAATCAATGCTTGCATTTTGGCAGAATTTGTTGGTTTTTGTTTGTCCACCCGTCTCTTGATGATTGACCACAAGTTCTCAATGGGATTAAGATCTGGTGAGTTTTCAGGCCATGGACCCAAAATCTCTATGTTTTGTTCCCTGAGCCATTTAGTTATCACCTTTGCTTTATGGCAAGGTGCTCCATCATGCTGGAAAAGGCATTGTTGGGCGCCAAACTGCTCTTGGACAGTTGTGAGAAGTGCTCTTGGAGTACATTCTGGTACCATTCTTTATTCATGGCTGTGTTTTTAGGCAAGACTGTGAGTGAGCCGATTCTTGGCTGAGAGCAACCCACACATGAATGGTTTCAGATGCTTTACAGTGGCATGAGACAAGACTGGTGGTAGCGCTCACCTCTTCTCCGAATAAGCTGTTTTCCAGATGTCACAAACATCGAAGGGGATTCATCAGAGAATGACTTTACCCCAGTCCTCAGCAGTCACTCCCTGTACCTTTTGCAGAATATCAGTCGGTCCTGATGTTCTGGAGAGAAGTGGCTTCTTTGCTGCCCTCCTTGAAACCAGGCCTTGCTCAAGAGTCTCGCTCACAGTGCGTGCAGAAGCTCCACACCAGCCTGCTGCATTCCTGAGAAGCTCGGCACTGTGGTAGTCGATCCGCAGCTGAAACAGTTTTAGATCGGTCCTGGCGCTTGCTGGTCTTTCTTGGGGCCTGGAGCCTTTTGACAACAATGGAAGTCCTCCTTGAAGTTCTTGATGATGCGATAGATTGTTGATGAGTGCAATCTTTCTAGTGCGATACTCTTCCCTTTAGGCCTTTTTGTGCAGTGCATGATGGCTGCACGGTTTTTTAGAGATAACATGGTTAACGAAGAGAAACAATGATACCAAGCACAGCCTCCTTTTAAGTGTCCAGTGGTGTCATTTTTACTTAATCAGCTTGACTGGTCGCCAGCCCTGTCATCACCCCACACCATGTGTTAATGAACAATCACTAAAATGATGTTAGCTGCTCCTTTTAAGGCGACTGCATGAGTTGAATGTGTTTTGGGGTTAAAGTTCATTTTCAAGGCAAATATTGACTTTGCTAGTGATTACTGTTAAGCTGATCACTCTTTGACATTCTGGAGTATATGCAAAGTGCCATTAGAAAAACTGAAGCAGTAGACTTTGTTAAAATTAATATTTGTATCATTCTCAAAACTTTTGAACATAACTGTAGACCATGAAGACTGATTTAAGATATAACGTTGCTTATTCTCATGTGTACTGCTGACATATGTAATAATAATTGAGATGACGGTTACACTTTAAAGGGGATAATAAAGCAAGATGCCAGCTTTTATTTGTGATAAATGAAGGTATTCTGATTACTCTGCCCTGTTATGTAATGTGCTCCAGGTATTGAAGATACTATTTTTCTATAACTGCTGTTTTCACTTTTCAGACCAGAGATGACTTCCTTGGTCAAGTGGATATTCCTCTTTACCAGTTACCGGTATGTGCTGTCCTCCTCCGGTCTGTTAATGACCTGTTCTGTACTTCTGTAAACCTAATCTGTTGATCACAAGCTAGCCTGCTTTTTTCATTTCGATAAGACTATTAAAGATGATATGTGTACTCTGTTCAAGTACAAAGCAAGCCTGCCAGGACAGTTGGGTTTGAAGCTCAGTTCTGTTAAGAAGCTGCCACAGGGCTGTAGGAATACTGCAGAGTATCGGAGTTTAAAGACCTGAAAATAATTAACCTTTTGTTCGCTTAAGGACATGAACGTTGCCAAGTGCTTTGCATTGTTCTTACACATAGCCAACTCATCATGTGGTGAAGTGGTTAACTTACAGTAAGAGATGTAGACTAGATGTGCTGCCAGGCAGGCGGTTCACAAAGTGTTTATGACTGACTGCATTACAATCTGCATTTTACAGCAGGCATCATAGTTTGGTTTACCCATAAGCCTTTCCAATTAGTAGACTTATCTAGCACATTACAATAACTGTTTTGCTCCTTTTGCAATGTATATCTACTATTTGTGATCCTTTTTCCAAAATGTACAAAGTATAAGAAAACTTTCCCAAACATGAATAAAATTGGCAGGTGTCATCTCTATTTCACTGTGGTGGATGTTGGTTGTCTACTTTATTTTTATTGTAACAAATGTGTTAAGGACTTGATCTTGTGGAACTGAGTAATACAGTTGTGGCCAAAAGTATTGACACCCCTGCAATTCTGTCAGATAATACTCAGTTTCTTCCTGAAAATGATTACAATCACAAATTCATTGGTATTATTATCTTCATTTAATTTGTTTCAATGAAAAACCACAAAAGAGAATGAAGCAAAAAGCAAAACATTGATCATTTCACACACCACTCCGAAAATGGGCCAGACAAAAGTATTGGCACCCTCAGCCTAATACTTGGTTGCATGACCTTTAGCCAAAACAACTGTGATCAACCGGTTTCGGTAACCATCAATGAGTTTCTTACAATGCTCTGCTGGAATTTTAGACCATTCTTCTTTGGCAAACTGCTCCAGGTCCCTGATATTTGAAGGGTGCCTTCTCCAAACTGCCATTTTTAGATCTCTCCCAGGTGTTTTATGAGATTCAGGTCTGGATGGCTCATTGCTGGCCACCTTAGAAGTCTCCAGTGCTTTCTCTCAAACCATTTTCTAGTGCTTTTTGAAGTGTGTTTTGGGTCATTGTCCTGCTGGAAGACCCATGACCTCTGAGAGAGACCCAGCTTTCTCACACTGGGCCCTACATTATGCTGCAAAATTTGTTGGTAGTCTTCAGACTTCATAATGCCATGCACACGGTCAAGCAGTCCAGTGCCAGAGGCAGCAAATCAACCCCAAAACATCAGGGAACCTCCGCCATGTTTGACTGTAGGCACCGTGTTCTTTTCTTTGAATGCCTCTTTTTTTTCTCCTGTAAACTCTGTTGATGCCTTTGCTCAAAAAGCTGTACTTTTGTCTCAACTGACCAGACAACATTCTTCCAAAACGTTTTAGGCTTTCTCAGGTAAGTTTTGGCAAACTCCAGCCTGGCTTTTTTATGTCTCGGGGTAAGAAGTGGGGTCTTCCTGGGTATCCTACCATACAGTCCCTTTTCATTCAGACGCCGACGGATAGTACGGGTTGACACTGTTGTACCCTCGTACTGCAGGGCAGCTTGAACTTGTTTGGATGTTAGTCGAGGTTCTTTATCCACCATCCGCACAATCGTGCGTTGAAATTTCTCGTAAATTTTTCTTTTCCGTCCACATCTAGGGAGGTTAGCCACAGTGCCATGGGCTTTAAACTTCTTGATGACACTGCGCACGGTAGACACAGACCCATTCAGGTCTTTGGAGATGGACTTGTAGCCTTGAGATTGCTCATGCTTCCTCACAATTTGGTTTCTCAAGTCCTCAGACAGTTCTTTGGTCTTCTTTCTTTTCTCCATGCTCAATGTGGTACACACAAGGACACAGGACAGAGGTTCAGTCAACTTTAATCCATGTCAACTGGCTGCAAGTGTGATTTAGTTATTGCCAACACCTGTTAGGTGCCACAGGTAAGTTACAGGTGCTGATAATTACACAAATTAGGGCCCTTTCACATCAGCGTTTTTTTCAAATCTCGGCAGATGCGGTGAAAAAACCGCATCTGCCGCGATTACCGCATACCGGCTGCACTTGCGGCGCGGTTGCGGTAAACGCCATACAAGGTATAAGCGGACTTGCGGCAGGTGCGGCAAGTGCGGTTTTGCATTTGCGGCAGGTGCGGCCGCGAAAAAAAAACGCGGCTCACCGCAGTTTTTTCGCGGCCACACCTTCCGCAAGTGCCAAAACCGCACTTGCCGCACCTGCCGCAAGTCCGCCTATACCTTGTATGGCGTTTACCGCAACCGCGCCGCAAGTGCAGCCGGTATGCGGTAATCGCGGCAGATGCGTTTTTTTCACCGCATCTGCCGCGATTTGAAAAAAACGCTGATGTGAAAGGGCCCTTAGAGAAGCATCACATGATTTTTCTAACAGTGCCAATACTTTTGTCCACCCCCTTTTTTATGTTTGGTGTGGAATTATATCCAATTTAGCTTGAGGACAATGCTTTTTGTGTTTTTTCATTGAAGACAAATTAAATGAAGATAATAATACCAAAGAATTTGTGATTGTAATCATTTTCAGGAAGAAACTGAGTATTATTTGACAGAATTGCAGGGGTGTCAATACTTTTGGCCACAACTGTATATTTATATTACTCACATTTAGATAGCACCATCATATTCAACATCACTTGAAAGTGGTTTGTCCACTTCTTGGATAGCCCTTTTTCATTCCTCATGTTTGGCCCCGTAATAATAAAAAAGCTTATACTCTCCTCCGCTGCATTCATGGTTCCAGTGTGTTCTAACTTGTGTTCCTAAGGCTCAAAAGACATTGATACGCGAGTCCTGTGCCCAATCAACGCCGGCTTATCTGTTCCTGCCATCTGATGCTTAATCATGAGGAAGTGAGTGGCTAGCTGGGGCTTGCCCTTTCATTAATTAACCATTTGCAGGCGGGAACAGATAAGCCGATGCTGTTTGGGTGCAGGACATGTGTGTCATAACCATGTGTTTTGAGCCCTGGAAACATAGGTTCTTACACCACTGGAACCATGATGGCAGCAGAAGAGAGTATTTTTATGGGTAATGAGAAGAGGTTGTCAAAGTAGTGGACAACCTCTTAAAGGCATCACGATCACTGTCCCCGTTAGGGTTCACCCTCTAAATTCCTCATCAGTGTCTCTTGTGAGTTTATCAGGGATCCCCTGCAAACATGGGGACAAGATACAAACACTGTGCAGCTGCTGCCCTTGATGGGATTTGAATTCGGGACCCCAGCACTGAAATGTTACTATATAAATTTAGGAGTAGGAAATGTTGTAACTGTTACATATTATTTCTACAGTTTCTACTCCTGCACCTGTCTGTGACTACTCTTAAAGTGGCCAGTGCTCTTGTTGCATGTGGCCAGACTTGTCCATCGAGCTCCTAAAGTTGAAGGATAGCTTTTCCATGTGCAGAGTTTATGAATTGCAGGACATTGTGCTCAAGTCTTGTCACATGCTCCTCCATCAATTATCATTTTGCTGACAGGAGAGCTTTGCAGTCTGGGAGGAAGGTAACGCTAACAAGTGCAGAAGGAGAACCTGTAATGCTTAAATACCGGTACTTGTGCCACAAATCATGTCACTAAACAGCTTGTTAAAATAAAGGTAAAGTGGCCAACCTCTTTAAACACAGCTTATTACTTGTTTTATTTAAAATTAATCAACAAAATGTGTTGCATATTTTGACATTATAAGTATTTCTTGGTTTTGATAATCCTAAACTTCATATTCAAATATGCAGACTTCACGGCCAAAATCTAACAGCAAACCCCTTCTTCCAATCCTCCGGTCTTATTGTCTGGAAAGATTATTACCGTATATACTCGTGTATAAGCCGACCCGTGTATAAGCCGACCCCCCTACTTTTGCCCCCAAAATCTGGGAAAACCTATTGACTCGTGTATAAGCCGAGGGTGGACCCCAGCACAGGTATACAACAGCCCCAGAGGTATATACAGCAGCCCCAGAGGTATATACAGCAGCCCCAGAGGTAGTATACAGCAGCCCCAGAGGTAGTATACAGCAGCCCCAGAGGTAGTATACAGCAGCCCCAGTGGTAGTATACAGCAGCCCCAGTGGTAGTATACAGCAGCCCCAGTGGTAGTATACAGCAGCCCTAGTGGTAGTATACAGCAGCCCCAGAGGTATATACAGCCCCAGAGGTATATACAGCAGCCCCAGAGGTATACAGCAGCAGCCCCAGTGGTGTATACAGCAGCAGCCCCAGTGGTGTATACAGCAGCAGCCCCAGTGGTGTATACAGCAGCAGCTCCAGGGGTGTATACAGCAGCAGCTCCAGGGGTGTATACAGCAGCAGCCCCAGGGGTGTATACAGCAGCAGCCCAAGGGGCTGCCGACATCACGATTCCGGGCTTCATTCCGCGTCTTCCGGCTTCCTTTGGTCGCGGGCAATGACGTCATTGGGTATATCTTGTTGACTGTTACAGAGACCAGCAAAGTTACAATTTCTGCATTGAAATATGATATGGATTTTAACATCAGACCTGAGCAAAAGAAGTAATTTATTTTATTAATGGTAATAATTAACTGCCAATTATAACATGCTAAAAGTTCTTTTAAATTTTTTCTTTCAACCTCATTTACATCTGAAAATTTACACCTTCGTTTTTAGGAAAGGTTGTTATTTAATCTGTAATCTCACAGCCAGTTGAGTACATGCTTTATTGTGTAGACACTGAAGCTCTGCCATGTATGTCACATAGGGAAATACACTGAGGCTCTGCCATGTATGTCACCTAGGGAAATACACTGAGGCTCTGCCATGTATGTCATATAGGGGGATACACTGAGGCTCTGCCAGGCACATAGGGAAATACACTGAGGCTCTGCCATGTATGTCACATAGGGGGATACACTGAGGCTCTGCCATGTATGTCACATAAGGGAATACACTGAGGCTCTGCCATGTATGTCACATAGGGGGATACACTGAGGCTCTGCCATGTATGTCACATAGGGAAATACACTGAGGCTCTGCCATGTATGTCACATAGGGAAATACACTGAGGCTCTGCCATGTATGTCACATAGGGGGATACACTGAGGCTCTGCCATGTATGTCACATAGGGAAATACACTGAGGCTCTGCCATGTATGTCACATAGGGGGATACACTGAGGCTCTGCCAGGCACATAGGGAAATACACTGAGGCTCTGCCATGTATGTCACATAGGGGGATACACTGAGGCTCTGCCATGTATGTCACATAGGGGGCATACACTGAGGCTCTGCCATGTATGTCACACAGGGTAATACACTGAGGCTCTGCCATGTCTGTCATGTAGGGGATACACTGAGGCTCTGCCGTGTATGTCACATGGGGGGATACACTGAGGCTCTGCCGTGTATATCACATAGGGGGCTACACTGAGGCTCTGCTGTGTATGTCACATAGGGTAAACAATTTTGTTTCAAGCATATGATACTCGTTCGAACTCACTTGTGTCAAATAACAGGTGTGGGCAATCTGAAAATCACACCTGAAACCAGATTAAATGCAGAGAAGTAGACATTCAATTTATGCATAGTCTGTTTTGGTGTGACACACTAAGCATAGAGAGCAGAAAGAGGGGAATACAACTGTCTGAGGACTTGAACAAAAATTGTAAAAAATATCAGCAATCTCAAGGTTGCAAGTCCATGTCCAGAGATCTTGATGTTCCTTTTGTCCACAGTCCTCAACATAATCAAGAAGTCTACAACCAGTGGCGCTTTAGCCAATCTTCCTGGACTTGAATAATTTAGGAAAGGTTGCAATGCAGTGAAGTCTGGATGGTGGAAGCAGTCAAAATTAAGTTCCAAAGAATTTCAAGCTGACCTTCAGACTCTGGGTACATCAATGTCAGCCTAAACTATCCATTGATAATTGAATTAAATGAAATGCTATGGCAGGAGACCCAGGTGAACCCCACTGCTGACACAGACATAAAAAGCTAAACTGCAGTTTGCAAAAATGTACTTGAATAGGCCTAAATGCTTCTTGAAAAGTGTCTTGTAAACAGATGAGAACAAGATGGACTTTTTTTTGTAAAGCACATCATTATACTGTAGGCTTAAAACAAAATGAGGTCTATAAAGAAAAGAGCACAATAGCTACAGTCAAATATGGTGGAGGTTCAAATATGTTTCGCAGTTTTGTTTCTTTTGGCGCTGGGTGCCTTGACTTTGTGAAAGGCATCACGAAATGTGAAGATTGCGAAAACGTTTTGAGTCACAATGTAGTGCCCAGTTTCAGAAAGCTGGGTTTGCATCCTAGGTGGATGGGTCTTCCAGTAGGACCATGGCCACAAGAAACTCCCTGAAATAGATGGAAAGAAAGCACTGAAGAGTTCTGAAGTGGCCATCAATGTGCCAGGATCTAAATTCCTTAACGAGGACCTGTCACCAACCATCCATGGTGATCTAATTACAGCACTGAATGCAGCATGTCTGCTGCATTCAGACAATGGGTCCCCCATCCCTTGACCACCCCCCCCCGTACCCCGAGATAATAAACTTTGAAAACTTACATACTGGAGCCAAATAGGTGGCGCCTAGTAGCTGGAGCCACTTCCCACACAGGGCAGTTTTGATCTTTAATCTGACTCCCTCATGCCAATCATTCTGTCCCTCGCCTGCTGCATAACACGAAGCCAGGGATGCGGTGCTGGCCGCATCACCCCGCCTCCAGCGGTGACATCACCGCAAGAGTGCGGGGCGGCCGGCCTCCTGCCGTGACATCACCGCCTTTCCCCGCCCTGCTCCATGGTTAACATGGAGCAGGGCAGGTATAAGTGGTGACATCACCGCTGGAGGTGGGGCAATGCGGCCAGCACCGCACCCCTCGCTTTGTGGTATGTAGCAGGCGAGGGAGACAATGATTGGCATGAGGGAGGCGGCGGTGGGCGGATTAAAGTTTCAGGGGGCGTTAAACTGCCCTGAGAGAGAAGTGGCTCAAGCCACCTACTATTTGGCTCCAGTATGCAAGTTTTCAAAGTGTATTATCTCGGGGTACAGGGGGGGTCAAGGGATGAGGGGACCCCTTGCCAGAATGCAGCAGACATGCTGCATTCAGTACTGTAATTAGATCACCATGGATGGGTGGTAACAGGTTCTCTTTAAACCAATGCTGTTGGGAAAAGGTGCTCTTCAAGTAGGAGAGACCTGGTTTCTAAAGACGAATGGCTCAAAACTTCAGCTGGGAGATGTAAGAACCTTGTTGATAATTATAGGAAGCGATTGGCTGCAGATACTATTCCAAAGGGTGTGCAACCAATTATTAAATTGAGTATGCCAACAATTTGGCTGAACCATTTCGGGGGCTTTGTGTGAAATCATGGCCAATTTGCCTTTTTTTTTTTTTTTTTTTTTTTTTGATGTTCCAATACACACACAAGGAAATTAAAATGACGAAATGTGTATAATTTCAATAACTTTCTGGTAGAAGTCCTACATTTTCTAGACAAATTTCAGGGGTGTTAATTGTTCACAAAACTCTCTTCTGAACTGATGAGTAGCTTTAGGTTTTCGGTACAGGTTACATTTAAGTTCCATTCACACTGTAATATTATTGTGAATGCGTTTTCCTAGACGCGCTTGTATCATGATAATCTTGCAGTTTAAACAGACTGCCAATCACTGCCCGTGTATTAAATAAATAAGTAATGATGAGCTAGCCCACTCGTCACTGCTTAACACCTTAGTCGAGCACTGCGGTTGCTGGGTACGCAGTAACTCGATCAAGTATTGCAGGTGCTCAGATGCAGTTTGTGAACGATCCGACGCAAAGAGCCAGCTCCATTCAGTGAACAATAGGAGCTGGCACCCCAGTGAGAGGCGCTTGTAGTCTCTGAATGGCTCTCACTGGGGATGAAAACAACGTGTCCAGATGTCATGTATGTAATAAAAAAGAGAACCGTCCATCCTCCTGCGGAAATGCTTTGTTTTTGGCTACTCTATGTGGCAGACAGCCAGACTGCCGTTCACGAATTGACTTCCATTATCCTTGTTCCTCAAGTCAAGCCTGTCAGAGCGAACTGACCAAGCTTGATTTTGAGTACCGAGCACTTTAGTGCTTGCTCATTAATAATAAATTGTTGGACTGGATACTTCACAGATGTGTGAAGTTTTATTTCTGCTTGGCCGTCAGCTTTTGCTTTTTTGACAGCTCTCTTGGACAAGTGATCGAAACCAAAGCATCATAATCTTGTATGGTTTATATCATTCTGGAATAGAACAATGGAAAGTCATTTATGAGAATAGCTTGTCCATTAACATGGATTGCAGCCACAAAATAACAATCTCACAGATCAACACTCCTGATTGTGATCAATAGTCAAATAATTAAATTTGCCTTTTCTGCATTATTCCAGACAGAAAATCCCCGGTTGGAGCGACCATATACATTTAAAGACTTCATCCTTCATCCACGAAAGTAAGTATGGTACTTAAATTTTTGTCATGGTTACTGTGTAATTGTTTAACAATCAGTCTTTACTCTTCTCAAATTATACCTTTATGCCTATGTCCTCGTAAGTGATGTTTAAAAAAATAAATATATGTATGTACTAGCTGTAGAGCCCAGGGGTTGCCCAGGCATAATGCCCATATGTTGCCGTAATGCCCAAATATGACAATGTACAGATGCATAAAAAAAAAAAAAAGAGGTCACTCGCCAGGTAATTTCTACGGGTCCAGCATGGTGGACCCGTGGAAGCACCAGACAGGTGTGAAACAGCGCTGTCGTCCCGTGCCTCCTTGCACTGCACTGCCGATATCATGACACCTGCAATCCATGAATTCTTTTTGGAATAAAAGGACCTGAAATGACCTGGTGAGTGCCCCTCTGTTATTTCTTTATGCAGTTGGACATTTGCCACTCTGGCATCTAAAGGAGGGTGCACCGTGGGTCCCCAGTCCCAGTTTGCTCGCCGCTGCCCCCTTGTGACTGATTTGGTCCGCCAGCTGGTGCCAGAACCTTGTTTACTGCTTCCAAATATAAAAATATCGACCATGTATGGTAATATCACCCATATATAGTAATGTATTTATGTATCTGTATGTATGTATCATAGCTCTGCTCCTTCCAGATAGCCCGGCCCCTTCATAGCTCTGCCTTTACACTGAGCCACACCCACTCCATATAGCTTAGCCTCATCATAGCTCCACCCCTCCACATGGTACCAGGGGAAGGGCTTTGTGAAGTGGGCGAGGCTATGGAACATAAACACACACTCAGCTTTGTATATTCGATGTGTGTGTGTATAATATATATATTCTTTAGTATATATAACCCGTGTTGCCTTGTCGTAATACCCATATATGGTCGTAATGCCCATATGTGGTAATATCGCCCATATATGGTATTGTATGTATATATGTGTGTGAGTGTTATGTATCATCTATCGACCCCCCCCCCTCCCAGTAGCTCCACCCTTCATAGCCCCACCTCCCTTGTATATTCCTGCCCCCAGGACTATGTGGATGGGATGTGGCTGAGTGGGCGGCGCTTATGCCACATCATACTTACATACACACTCCACACACACATACAGTCAGCTTTTATATTTATTTTATATATATATAATATATATATATATATATATATATATATATATATAATCTATTTAGTGTGAAGTGCCTTTGCCTTTCATTGGCACAGTATCAAAAATTGCTTGTGTGTAGTAGTATAACTTATATGTCTTACCTGTCTCTGTACTCCTAGGTTTTTTGTTTTCCCTGAAAGATGTTCTGATGCTAAGGGTGCCTTCACACTTGCGTTTGGAGTGCAGCGCACCAAACGCAGCCAAACACTTGCGCACATGCGTTCCTATGTTTAACATGGGAACGCATGTGCCTGCGTATGGCTGCGTTTGGCCACATTTGCGTACGGATTCGCATAATTTATGCGCCCTCCGACCGAACTGCAAACGCAGCATGTAGCATTTTTTGTGCGTTCGTGGGCGCTTGTTTTATCCGCAAGCGCACAAAAAAATGCATGGATCTCAATGGATCCGCAGTGTCCTCTGCATGACAGGGCAGGAGAATGCTGCGGATCTCATTGAAATCTCTCCCGGTGACCGCTGGTGATCAGCGGCGGCCACCGGGAGATCATGCAGAGCCACAGCTGATCCCCCGCCGGTGTCAGCGGGGAGAAACAGCTGATCTGACAGCTGTTTAAATCTCCCGCGCTGACACTGAATAAGTGATGTCGGCGGGGGAAATTTGAAGCAGCGATCAGCTGTTTCTTATCTCCTGCACTGATATCACCCTATTCGTGTCAGCGCGGGAGATTTAAACAGCTGTCAGATCAGCTGTATCTCCCCGCTGATATCGGCTGGAGATCACTGTGTCGGAGGAGGAGATCTCTGCCGCTGATCTCTTCCTCCAGGCCGCCCCCAGAAGACAGCTGATTGGCGGCCTGGGCACCATACTAATGTTAACGCATGCGGAGATTCTCTGCTGCGTTCACATAAGTATGTGCTGCGTTGCCCTGCATTTGCATCTGCATGCCTCTCGCATGCAGACACAAACGCAAGTGTGAAGGCAGCCTAACAAAGTGAATGAGAACCCTGGCATCTCATGCACATGTAGAGTATTTTCTCCTTGCAGATCTGCTGCAGATTTGACCCATTGTAATGAATGGGAAAAATCTGTACTGAAGGTGTTTTTCCTTCCAAGAGATGCAGAAATAGTGCAAATATTTCTGCACCAAAGCCTATACAATTGCACATACCTTTACTGTAGAATATATAATTTAGAGCATTATTCCTAAAAATGGATTTAATCTCTAAATCTGCGTAATGTGTCACTAAAAGACATACATCGCTTGGAGAAATTCTTGAAACACATAGGGAGCTTTTTTTTATGTATATGTCAAAGAAATGCACTTTAAACCCAGCCAATGTGAATACAGTGTTAATGGGATGTTTCCCTTGTATTTTGTTATAGCTCCCTAGGGGATGATCGTTCAGGTTTTAAAAGCATTTAAAACTATGCAGAAAAATGATTTTACTGTCAGCACAACTGCACATAAATACCAAGTAGCGTTCCCATGGCGTACCTGGCATCTCCTCAGAGTTTAAGAGTTAAGATCGTACGTTCCAGAAAAATTCAGAAGAATTTGGGTATGCCGTAAAGTGCCACCTGCTCCAATGAATTATCCTATTATCTAAGGCCTAGATGACTATTACATTCTGTTCCCAACATTGTTTATGCGGGCAGCAGCCAATACCCATTCTGACCCCCTCCTTCAGTAATAATACAGTTGGCTTAATGTAGTATTCAAGTTGGCTCCTGCTTGGTGTATTATAGCCCTGCTCACCCTGGAAGATAAATACTGCTAGATTACGTAACTTTATCGGGGAGAATTATTTCTGTATGATATTAAAAATCTTACGTTCTTGTCCTTGAGCACAGTGTGCTAATTGGATGCGTTATTTGTGAAAATGTAATTGAGGAGAACAGCTATACAGAGCAATAATCATAAACAAGACTGTAAATTCTTAGCACGTTTTTAGCCAGATCCCGGACTTAGAACCCGTAACACAAGTTTTCTTATTTCAGGCAGAGTTTCCAGTATTTTATATTTCTGGTTTTTCGCTGGGCACGTAGATGGAATGTCTTTACATACTTTCTGACCACATTGTAGAGAACTCTAAAAAATAAGTTTGCCTAAGGCTGTGACTGCGCCTTTATTACATTTCAGTGTGTTTTTTATTTAGCATTTTATTACAAGTTTTTGACTTAAAATTTACATTAATCCTAAATTATTTAATCGCTTTAATCACACAAAAGGTCAATTCTACTCAGAGTACCCTAACTAGATCTTCAGTCACTTTGCAGTCAAAGGGTCAGAAAATGACATTATGGAAGGCTAAATGATTGAAAACTGTAAATGAATACAATAATTATTACAAACAGTTGCCATCATCTGGGCTTTTACATTTTTCCTTCGCCTCATTGGGGGACAGAGGACTATGGGTGTTATGCTGCTGTCCACTAGGAGGCGATACTATGCAGAATCTGTAAAAGAGTTAAATGGCTCCTCTTTTGCAGTATACACCCCTGGAGCAGGAAGTGCTTCAGCAGTTTTTGCTTAGTGTCGTTAGGAGGAACACAAAATTTTATTCTTCTTAAATTTTTTTTTTTTTACTTTCAAGATGAAGAAAAGTTGGTCTCTGGGGAGGCTCACGGCATGCTCCTTCCTCAGCCCCCCACTTTTGGGGGGCCTGGTTGAAGTTGAAAGGTCGATCCACATGCCGCTCCCTCCTCGGCACACCACAGTTGGGGTGCTGGGTTGAGGTCGAGACAGGTCCTCGCTTTTGGGGTCTATGGGTTGTGGTCGAGCCGAACATGAGCGCTCGGACGGTGGACAGCAGCATCCCTCCCAAGTCACCCCTCAGGGGGTTCTTAGGTCAAGACACCGCAGTAGGGAGCAAACCGTCTGCACGGACACAGCTGCACAGTCCAGAAGCCTCAGCTTTGCTAAGTGCTTCAACAGGACACCCTCACAGCAATCCTCAAAGCTGCAGCTCCAGGAGCACCAGCTAGCTGAGTGCTCCTGAAGGGGCCGGTGGAGCTCATTATTGAACGACAGGAGCACAGTAGCTGCTCCTGTGGCATCCAGCACCGCCATTTGCCGCAAAACCGCAGGAGATCCAGCGTTCTAGATGCTCCTGCCAACGCCACTAAGTTACTGGCGCTGTGGGACACAGGAGGTCCGGCGGGGTCCAGGTGCATTCCGACCCTGCCCAGACCTCCGCGCCAGCCAGTTAACATTTCCGGCTTCAGGAGGTTACTACAGGCCGCGGCTTCGACCTAGCGCAAAGCTGCCGCCTTTGTTGCCTGCCCCTCGGATGACTAAAATGACGCACCCGGCGTCATAGCAGAGGGCGGACCAGAGACACAGCCACATCAGCAAGAAGGAAAGAAGCCTTGTCTCGGCGCCATTGTGTGCTGGAGGCCCGCCCCGCCTTTTTAGCAGCGGCGAACCATTACAACAAAGTCAGCAAACAACTGAGGCTGACAGTATGAGCATCTAGAGCCTGCACAGCACAAGGCAATACATAAAATAGACAATACAAGGAACACTAGTTTCCAGTATAAGTGTGCCTATAGTGCTAAAAAGCAAACATAGTAGGTACATAATAAAAAGACAGTTTCAGGACCCTGATTATGGGTAATAGCCTTTATAGCCTTTCAGTTACAGCACTAGGTCCAGTACCTCACACACAATGACTGGGCATCCCATGCAGTTTCCGTTACAATATTTGAAGCCCCACTACACTGGAAGCCCCACAGGGCCTCTTCCCTACCGCAGCATTCACATAACAAAGGGGCTGGATAGGAGCCTGAACAGCAAATCCTAGCAGCACTTCCATCCGATACAGTTCCCATATTGGTTACGGCGGACTCTGTCATGGTGGAGCAAAGGGTGCACACGCCACGTCCACCCCTACCTTCCCAGGTTATCAGCGCCGATGGTAGCATCACGGACTATTCGCCGCCCGCTACCAATAAGGCTTACAGGGTCACCGAAGATTCAATACGCACGACTTCAATGTACAGCAGTCTCCAAAGACAACCGCAGGACAACCGACAGTGATATATTCAGTTGCAGACTGTCCTCCTTCCTCGGTACCATGAAAACAACGCTATAAGCAGGACATGCACACGGTCATAACAAGGCTCCACATGCAACATATGTGCCTGTTAGAGCATATAATACGGTATGGCAACCGTAGGGTGATTATACAGTTTTCATTCCTGCGGGCAATACTTCGCACTGACGCTGGCTAACACAATTGACTACAATTCAAGTCAGCAGTTTCAGGCCTGTGAACAGCCACTACAGTTGCTCTTGGATTAGCAAAGGAATACATCACAGACTATGTAATACGGTTGCACAGGCAACTCGAACAGCCACCATAACTAATCACCTAATACACTCAGCTAGAACGTAGGGCCAGATGTAGGTACATGTTGAATTGCACCTAGGAAGAAGCTAGGTTGCAATAACACACCGACATACTTTTTCCTCGATCCACAAATGTTGGCGAAGACCAGAGATAATTGAACATCTCAAATACTCATCCAACATAACCCTTCACAGGACCCCACACAGCCAGGATAAATAGTGTTTTGGTTCACTTACTAGACGTTTACTAACAGGTGCCGTCCTCAGCCCATCACTGTTCAACAGCACAGTGAGAGTTAAGGTAACCAGCAATTACCCCATGGATGTACGCCGTTCCAGCACAAGTCGCTACCCGATCCAGAGCCCACAGTGGTAGGCAGGGGGAGCACAGCCATGTCTCAAGAGGCAGACTAAGACACCCTAATCCGCAGCTGCATGGATAAATCTACAAAGGGTCTCTGTACTATATGACCCATAGCATATTCCCTCCTCAGATACACATTGTTAGGGGCACTGGGTCGTACCCTAGATTGCTATATCATAGACTCGTTCCATGACGCCTGAATGTTGGGGGCTCGGGTTGAAGTGGCGAATGCACAAAACCTAAACGGACCCCTCCTCAGATTACAAACACTAAACTCTGGGTCGCAGAACGTGGAACACGAGACCAGCTGCTAATGTCATCAATACTCCTATCTTAGGTTATGTTGGGCAGATATACACGCAAGCATTCTACATTGTCCGCTCTGAAACAGACCCAAGCAGGCACCCCGTCGGCATTAACCCAATTAATGGCCTTCCGGTGCCCTGACTGGCCATAGCATGGACCTTAGTCCACACAGTCAGTCAATTCTCGACTCAGAATTCAAAATAGAATACCGGCAATACAGAGGCACATAAATACAAAAATTTTTCCCAGCCTAAAGTCAGCATAGGCAATACTGCAGGCTAGGAGCCCCCAGATCTACACGACTGAGTCATCAAAGCAGGACTTTAGATACCGAAAGCACGTTCTCACTTTTACTGTGCAGTTAAGAAAACTCGCTTGGAGGACCAACCTACACAGGTATACCATCTTTGTCTAGGTAGCTGCAGTCTCCTTCAGCTGTATCCTCAATCCTTCACAACGGCCATAACAGGCCTAGACAGGATAGTGGAAGCATCGGCAGCAGTGCCATTGGCTCAGGCAAACCTGGTTGGTTCACTTATACATGCTCAGGCAGAAGGTTTTGCCCAGGATCTTGTAGCATTCATAGTCACAGCAAAGAATCCAGACTTGTCAACACCATACCATCACGCATGTGTAGTCGGGTTGTTTAATTAAGTAGCCTCTCACGGTCACTTCCCTTGGCCCTGTTTCATTCCAAGAACTCTACGCTTCTTTCAAACAGACCTAGACTCAGGTCTGTCATTAAGGTCTCTCACGCAGCAGGTTTCATCCTCTTTCACCTGCTTCCAAGCACTTTTTTGTTACCGAATTTCTAGAAAATTTTCCCTTCACAGTCTGCCATGTAAGGTTTTCAGATGACAAGACTGCACAAGTAGGACCAGAACGTTGTCTTCACGGACCTACAGAAACCACATTTCAAACCTCTATAGAATAGTACCCTTAGCATGCTCATCCATCCAAGGTATGTTTCGAGGATGATTACTGTTCTCTACAGAGGTTGGTACTTGCAGTTTGCCCATGTAAACCATGTTTTCTATGCTCCCACCAAGACAAGATTACACTATACCTGGTTCCATCCTTAATCTAACAGTGGTAGGTTCCTACCACCTGAAGTAAGACACCTCGCGGTCAGGACTGCGCTTGGCCCCAGTCCAGCAGGTCTCACAGAACCTACAGATCCAATTGCTGGTCATGGACCTACGCAGCTAAGTATACACAACAGTGGCCGTTGTAGAGATCAAATTATCTTTCTTCATTCTTACAGAGGACAGTAATAACAACATGTCAGCATCTAAGGCTAATCTAATCACATAGATTCGTCTAAACATCAAAGGCGATTCTAGCATCGAAAACTCACCCATTCCACACATTACAGCAGTGTCACGGCACATTGTACTACGGACATGGAAGCCTCCTAGGCCATTCAACGACAGGGGTCAGTGCAACAAGTGTAATATTTGAGGGAGGTCGGGCTCACCACTATGTGGGTGCTTAGAAAAAATTATGTCGACAAGTATTTGATATATTTCGGCACTCCAGGAAATGACCAATGAATGGTGAAAAAAAGTGTTCTTTTATTGAAAAATCAACACTGTGACAGGCATAGTTATCCAACGTTTCGGTCAAACACTGACCTTTGTCAAGGATTTATCGAAACAAAATAATTAAAAGTATTATCAATACAAATGATAGTGGGTCATTCCATGTCAAGTGAACCAATGATTATTACCTCTATATTTTTAATTCTTTTGAGATTTTGTTATTTAATAATAGCATGTCAGACAATGCAAAATGTGAAGAGAAAAATTTTTTAAAAAATTTATTTTTTTTTTAAATGATTTTCAAAGTTCGGAAAAAGTGTGAATTTCGCTGTTGCCTGCCTTTACGTTTATCCTCATAACTCAGGCTAGGAATAAGATAGAGAGACAAAATAAACACCATTCTACTCAGAACTATACAAGCTTTCACCAGATATGTCACAAGAGGATCTTTGTTAATATTTTACCCATGTGATCGCAAGCGCAAAACTTTAAAACGTATTTCCGAAAAATCGGCGCGCTTTAAATATTTCAAAAACTGCCCATGTGTCTGCTTTGCTCTTAGCCACATCTGTAGCAAATTTCAAGTTGGGATCGCGATGGGATCATATTTTAACATATTTTACTATTAATAGCGTCAATGGGTCATTCCATATCAAGTGATCTAAATATGAATATTTTTTTTTACCTGACGTCTTTAGATTTTTTTTTTTTTTTTCCTTTATGAAGTACTACTTTAGTTAATTACAAATTAAAAGTTTGGAATTTTTTTCTTCATCAGTTAATTTTTTACAGATTTTTAAAGTTTAAAAAAAGGGTGAATTTTGGCCTGGTACGACTTTAAATTTTTTTATCTCGGGCTAGAAATAAGATAGAGAAACAAAATAAACACCATTCTACTCAGAACTGTCCAGGCTTTCACCAGATATGTCACAAGAGTATATTTGTTAATTTTAATTTTTTACCTATGCGAATGCAAACGCAACATTTTGAAACGCATTTCCGAAAAAAACATTTTAATAAAAATTTTCCAAAACTGCCCATGTGTCTTTTATGCTCTTAGCCACATCTGTACCAAATTTCAAGTTGGGATCGTGATGGGATCATATTTTAAAATATTTAACTATGGTTAATCTCATTTTTATTAAATTTTGAAAAAACATATGAAAGACATACATTCAATCTTTTAACAAAATCTTGAGACATATAAAATATACAAAAAGAGAATTCACAAAGTTATTAGTAACTTTAAGATAAGCTGCAAATTTACTTTTGCGCTTATCTCTGGTGCAATATATACTACAATCTAAATATAATTCCAAACACTCAAGTATACAACCTTTCTCAGGGTTTTGAGATGTTCTGATGTCAAGGGGACAAGCAGCCCCAGCAGAATGATTTTTATCACTTGGCCCCTTCTAACAGGTTGACCACGTAAGTGGGTCATTACCCGTTGAGGCCTAGTTGGAATAGTCTAGCGACTGGTGTACCGGAAAGGAAGGCCGAAATATTAATGATCTACTCACAGCTCAGAGTTTTCGATACCTGTCTAATGTTCACTAGAATTCTGAAGGTATAGGCGTAGAAAGGAAATACCTAGACTGAATGTATCAGATGGGAAGAAAAGAGAGATAGAAAAGAAGAGAGAGAGAGAAGACAAACAAAAACCATTAGAAAAAGTTATACTGGGAAAGAAAAGCCACGTAAGAAAAAAAGAAAAAAAGGAGGGGGACGGGGACGGGTGAGGTATGGGAAGGAGAAAGGGTACTCATCCCACTGGCTCCCCATCAGCCAGAGGTCGAGCCATATTATCTGTGCTGGAAAAGATACTCCTAAATTCTGCAGAGTCGTGAAAAAGAATCCATTCAACCCAAATCCCTAAGAATTTGTTCCGAGATCCCGACGCATCAGCTGCGAGCTCCTCCATTCGATATATGTCCATCAATTCTTTGAACCAATCAAGTAGAGATGGAGCCTGGCTTGATTTCCAGAACCTCGGGATCACAGCACGAGCAGCCGAGATGCAAAAGCGGAGAATATCCCTCTTCTGTAGCCCAATAGGACCTGGAAAAATGGATAACATTGCCGATTCTGGGCAGCATTCGGCTTGTTTACCTGTTATCCGGGCGTATGCATTGAAAACCTCAGACCAGAACCGCCGGATTTCCCCACAACTCCACCAAATGTGTATCATTGTACCCTTCTCTTCCCCACAGCGCCAGCAGGTATCAGGGGTTCCAGGGAACATGTTCCGGAGTGTCGTCGGGCACAAGTACCATCTAGTGAGCAGCTTATAGCTTCTTTCTTGTGCAGAACAAGCGCTAGCTAGTGAGTGAGTAAATATAAAGCATTTCTGCCAATTAGCTTCTGAAATGCTACACCCCAATTCCCTCTCCCAAGCACGTTGGAAGTAAAGGGTGCCCTGCTCTCTCATGGACCCTAAGGCCTGGTATAGAAATGATATTTTGCGCCTCGGTGGAGCCTCCAGTTGGAATAACCTCTCCAATACGTTGGGCGTCAATCTTACCCTGCAAGAGTGGTCAGCTGAATATAAGTATGCTCTGTATTGGAGAAATTCGAATCACTTAAGAGGTCTCGTAGGTTCTTTGAGTTGTAGCTCTGCCATCGGGGGCAAACCACCACTGGACAGAGTCTGTCCTACTCGGGTGTCATCCACAATCCGCCAACATAAAAATCTCTGCCTGTCAAATCTGGGTGGGAAAGATGGGTTGGAAAAAAGGGGAGTCAAAGGGCTAAGTCTGTCGTTTAAGCGGAGGGTTTTCGTCACTAGGTGCCATACCTTCAAGGTGTTTCTGGTCATGTCTGTCAAAGGTACTAGGTCTGTGGAGTCTTTAGGGGAAATCCAAAGCAGGTGTTTCAGCGGAATCCCCAAACCCTCTTGCTCCACCCCTACCCATTTCTTGGAGGACGCATGATAATGCCAATCTAGAGCTCTAACAAGAGAGGAAGCCACAAAGTACGCTCGTATGTTGGGTAGTCCAACCCCTCCTCTGGTCTCGGGCAAGGATAGGATATTCATTCGCAATCTGGACCTGTTGCCCCCCCAGACAAATCTAAGGATCATAGATTGCATTTTGGAGAGGAAACCTCTATCCAATAGAACAGGAACTGTCTGAAAAGTATATAAGAGTCGGGGCAAGACATCCATCTTGACTACGTTTATTCTCCCGAACCAGGATAGCTTTAATTGTCTATAGGAGGTAAATGCCGATTCCGCGTTAGTCAAAAGGGGTTGATAATTTAAATTGAATATTTGTTTAAGATCTTTTGGTATAAGGACTCCCAAGTACTTAATGGCTTCTACTTTCCATTTAAATGGGAACTGTTTAGATTGATGAGAAACCAATTCTCCAGGCAAAGAAATATTGAGTGCCTCGGTTTTGGTGCAATTCACTTTAAAGTTGCTCAATTGTCCGAACCGTTCAAACTCCATTAAGACCGAAGGGATGGAGACCAGGGGCTGGGAGATGTAAAGTAGCAGGTCATCTGCAAATAAGGCTAATTTGTGATGACTCTGTCCCAGCTTGACCCCATGGACGCATTCATTGGACCTAAGTGCAAAATATTTAACTATTATAGTGTCAATTCAAAAGTCACCAAGAACACAATCAGTCATTTTTTCACAATTGCCCGTCAATAGTTTGAATTTGATATAAAGAAACATAGTCTTGTAACATCTCAAATGAAAGCTGTTACCGTTCTGAGTAAAATGACGCCTCTCCCACTTCATTATCTTATTTCTAGCCTGAGATAAAAAAAATGTAAAGTCGTACCAGGCCAAAATTCACCCTTTTTTTAAACTTTAAAAATCTGTAAAAAATTAACTGATGAAGAAAAAAATTCCAAACTTTTAATTTGTAATTAACTAAAGTAGTACTTCATAAAGGAAAAAAAAAAAAAAAATCTAAAGATGTCAGGTAAAAAAAAATATTCATATTTAGATCACTTGATATGGAATGACCCATTGACGCTCTTACTAGTAAAATATGTTAAAATATGATCCCATTGCGATCCCAACTTGAAATTTGGTACAGATGTGGCTAAGAGCACAGCAGACACATGGGCAGTTTTTGAAATATTTAAAGCGCGCCGATTTTTCGGAAATGCGTTTTAAAGTTTTGCGCTTGCGATCACATGGGTAAAATATTAACAAATATCCTCTTGTGACATATCTGATGAAAGCCTGGACAGTTCTGAGTAGATTGGTGTTTATTTTGTTTCTCTATCTTATTTCTAGCCCGAGATATGATAGAAAATGTAAAGCCATACCAGGCCAAAATTCGCACTTTTTTAAAACTTTAAAAATCTGTAAAAAATTAACAGATAAAGAAAAAAATTCAAAACTTTTTTTTTGTAATTAGATAAAGTTGTTCTTCAGATAGAAAATTTTTTTTAAAAATCTGAGGACGTCAGGGAAAAAAAATATTCATTTTTGGATCACTTGACATGGAATGACCCTAGTATGTTTTCTTTAACAATTTCTAGAACTAAATATATATGACAAAGAAGTATAATGACCATATATTATAATATAATATACTCCGTCCTTAGCAAACGCAGGTCTAGGTAGACGTTGCCACCAGGCGCCAGCGGTCCGCCTGTCGGTGCATAGTTCTTCCATGACCATGCTCAGTGTTACTAGATCCATTGCCGGTTTTCCCACCCAGGGACAGCTTTAGGATGTCCCAATAAGATTTTGTGTTGTGTTTTATTATGTTCTTACCTAATGTTTTCTCACAACAGTCACAAATCGAAAGTCAAGGGACATCTCCGATTAAAAATGACTTATTTACCTAAAAACAGTGGATCTGAAGAAGAAAATACAGAGCAAGGCGAAGAGATGGAGGTCAGACTTTTTTTTTTCTTTTTCTCTAAAGTTTTGTAGTATTTTTTACCATCCATATTCATAGTAATCTATTATACTATGCAAAATCATTTTCCTTTGGTTAGCGCTCCATATGAAAGCAGTGTTTTTGCTTCCTTACATCTATTTCTGCTAGATGGCACATATTTGGATTGTTCTACTCTTGTTTGTTTTGTATTTCAATGTTTTCTGTTGATAATTTTGAATTGGAGGTGCTAAGCAATTATCATATCGGCTCCAAAATATGTAAAGCCCAGTAAACAATAAAAGCAATGTAGTCTTTGCTTAGGCATTATGGCGTCTTTAACCCCTTCATGATGTACATGTACGTCATAGGTTGCCTCCCACCATTTGATGCCAGCTCACACTGTGCGCCCACATCCTCCCCGATCTCAGCTGATGTCACCAGTTGAGATATGTATCTAACAATGCCAATCAGATCCGCGATCTGATCGGCACTTTTAACCCTTTGGATCGCTCTGTAATTCATTGACCGCGTGATCCAAAGCCCCGCGGCGTTGCCGTTTTCCCCCACCCCCGGGATGGATAACAGTAAAAATATACATGTTTGGTACCTAAAAACTTGTACAGACCAGAGCCATCATACTAAGGCTACTTTCACATTTGCGTTTGTAGACGCTACAGATCATCTACAGATATGAACGCATGCAAAAACACATAGATAATTGTGTCAACGCAGCGTTGATTACCTGCATGCATTGACAGAATTATTGCCCATAGAATTGAATGGCCACCTGTTGAAAACAATTATTCAGCGGCCGGGGAGAGAGAGAGATCCACGTTTGCTTGCTTTGCCTGCGTTTGGCAATGCGTCTCCATTGAATTCAATGCATAGATTGTGCGCACAGGGATGCTTACATTAAAAGCTTGCTCCTTGTCCACACAAAAAAAAATGCAACATGGTGTGTTGATAGGCCGCCGACAAACGCATCTGAACACAACACATGCAAACGCAGCGAAACGCAGGCACCATGCGTCCCCATATTAAACATAGGGACATGGTGCACATGTGTTTCACTGCGTTCGCATATGCTGCGGACCGAACGCAAGTGTGAAACCGGCCTATCACATCAGTTTTACCATATAGTGAACATGGCAAATAAAAAAAAAAAGTGTAATTGCTTTTTTTTTTTTCCATTTTCCTGTACATTATTTGGTAAAATAATGATTTCATACAAAGTACAGCTCGTCCCACAAAAAACAAGCTGTCATAAGTCTATATTGACGGAAAAAAAAAAAAAAAGTTATGGCTCTTGGAAGGGAGGGAAAAATTAAAATTGCATGGGGTGAAGGGGTTAATGAAGTGATGGTGGAAATACCAGGGTTTAGTCCATCAATCAGTTTCATATTGTTGGATAACCTAAGTTTATGCCTTTAATATCCCAAGTCTTGGAGTCCACTGTATTCATAAGTTGAGCTCCTAGTCTCCTTCATTGATGGTGGCCTGACTACTGGGTACACACAGCAGTTATTGGTCACTTTGGCAGGAACTGACCAGCACATAGACATCTGAAACGTATATAGCGTGTGTACGTATATACCCATACATTTTGATGCATTTGCCACCTTTCAATTTTTTAGATATTTTAATTAGAAGATCAAGATCAAAACTTTAACTGTATAAATGCAAAAAGGGGGAGACAAGAGGTGCAATAGTGCCCTATCACTAGTGACACACTGAGTATATAAATAGGTGTACACTCACCTGGTCCAGTTGTGTGACCCACAACTGGTTTATATGCATTCTGTTTAAAGCTGCTGCAGGACCTCCACCAACCACTCATACGTGGAAAAATGCTCATATATAGGGAAGATGGTGTGTCACGGTCCGCGCTGCTGTCTCAATGGAATCACAAGGGATGGATGTCTCCAAGGGAGTCACAAGGAAGGCAAGGTTCCAAAGCAACGATCTCCTTTATTCACCAACAGCGTTTCGGCACCTATCTTGGCACCTTCATCAGATAGCAGTGCGGACCGTGACACATCATCTTCCCTATATATGAGCAAGATCAAAACTTGGCAGCCTACACTTTTCTGTACAGTCATAAAAGGACTAGATGTAAACATCCATGACTAATGTCTAAGGGGACGCATTAGGGATTTATTTGCCCCTTAGAAGTTTGTTGGTAATGTGCGCTGAATGTCTGAAAACTGTTTATTTGTTCTTTTATGCTCGTAGACTTTGCTACTAACTGCTTTCATGTATCATCTCTCATACTGTGTCATGCTTAATGTGAAATTAATTGAAATAAATCCATTTCTGCTTTTCCCTTATTGATTATACTGGTATCACTTTTCTCTTTACATAGCCTGGCTGGGTTATATTGGACCAACCAGATCCTTCTTATCAACTACAACAGCAGGAACTATCTCCACTACCTCCAGGGTGGGAAGAGAAACAGGATATTCTAGGCAGAACCTACTATATCAGCCATCAGTTTAAAAGAACGCAGTGGCAGAGGCCTACCACTCAGTAAGTGACTGACTTAAATGCCAAATATAAAGTAATAAATGTAAGTAATAGTCTACAATAGTTCAATGTATTGAAACCCATGTTCTGACATTACAATTTTCTCAAAAATGTAATTAGTTTGTAAAACCTACTACTAAATGTGCTACACTGTGGATGTGGAACTGCAGAGGTCCCTCTATGGCAGTATAAAATGAATGCGCTGCATCAAGGCATTATTATTACTGTGGTCGTTTTCAGTTAACATAAGTTCCTTGCATGGTAAAAAATGGCATAACACTGAAGATAGTTTATTCCATATACAGCACACTTTACTTGCTAAAAACAAATTGCTTTCAAATTAAAGATGTCCCATCAAAATTTATATTTCCTAATTCATCTTAAATATGAATTAAATGATTTTCAAGTGCACTTACCAATCACAGTGGTCTTCAGTTGTCAGCATCGCTCTGGCCCTATGTGACTGATTCTCTTCTTTTAGAAAGAATGTATTAATTACCAACTTTTTTATAAAAATAAAAGAATCTTAATTGAAACTCAAAAACCGATTCAACAGTACAGACAAACATCAAATCTTAAAATTTACTTCTCCAGTACAAAACGTATAATTTATCAGGTTTTTCTATCCCTCAGTAACTGGACCCTACCTTATAATGGAGGTATTTACACCTTACTTTTTATGGGTGACCCCATTCAACGTCGGCTTTCCCTTGGAGTATCCCTCCCTTTAGAAAGCGGGTCTACAGTTTTGGTAAAAATGATGCAGTCTTTTCCACTGGCAGGACTTAACTTTAGGAGATGTAGTCCTCCAATAAGTAGAATTCCAGACTGTCTGTGTGGAACATCTGTATTCCGGAGAAGAAATTGCTTCCGGTATCTCCACGTTTGATGCGTTTTGCCTCGTCAATTTGAACGGGGCTCATCAGAAGAAAGGAGAATTTGTAGCAATTTGCGTTCTCAATATTCACAATAGAAAAGTCTCTCAGAAACAAGCAAGAGGAACATCAATAATTTCACATCCGAAGGGGCAAGATAAACCCAATATTAACTGAGGAGGGCAAATGTTGACAAACCACCTCTGATCCGGTGTTTGTTGTTGGACTATTTTCCACACTCCTCCCCCATACCTGTAGCCTTGGATATAGGATCAGAGGTGGTTTGTCAACGTTTGCCCTCCTCAGTTAATATTGGGTTCATCTTGCCCCTTCGGATGTGAAATTATTGATGTTCCTCCGTGCTTGTTTCTGAGAGACTTTTCTATTGTGAATATTGAGAACCAAATTTCTACAAATTCTCCTTTCTTCTGATGAGCCCCGCTCAAATTGACGAGGTGAAACGCGTCAAACGTGGAGATACCGGAAGCAATTTCTTCTCCGGAATACAGACGTTCCACACAGACAGTCTGGAATTTTACTTATTGGAGGACTACATTTCATAAAGTTACGCCACTCACATCACTGACAGTTTTCTGCCCATGTACAGTGGACACAAAATTGCCATACTGTGTTTCGGGCAGGTTATACAGAGCTCATGAATCTACTTGACTACCTGGAAGCAGGCCAAGTAGTCCTCAATAATATCCTTCAGATTAAACAGTTATCAAAAGTGCACTAAGCAGCTCAATAAGTGAAACATCGCTTGAATCAGGATCTGTCTCTTCATTATGCTTATCTGATTAGGTGGCAAAATCCTCATGACATTATTTGCAAAGTTAAGTCCCAGTCACACATAATGATATCGTTAGTGAGATTGTTGTAACTGTGACGTTACAATGATCTCTCCAGCGATGTCGTTCTGTGTGACGCTTTGCAACGATCAGCAACCTCACAGCAAGGGCCTGATTGCTGCCAAGTGCTGTGGGTCATTTTTTGATCGTTGGTTTCCCGCTGGTCAGCACGCATCGCTGCGTGTGACCGCGAGAAACCAGCGATCAGTGACCTCACTGGCTGGTAACCATGGTAAACAGCGGGTATCCAGGCATTGCGCGCTGCCTAGATACCCAGTGTTTACCATGGTTACCAGCGTCCTCCCTGCTTAGCACTGCCTGTAAGGCAGCACTAAACAGGGAGGATGCTGACATCGTCTGCAGCGATGTGGGAGGTGGCTCCCAGGTCCCTGATCTCTGGGGAGATCTACCTGTTTCACAGCTCCCCAGCGATGAGGTAACGACGCTCCAGCGATCCTGGCAGGTCGTTATCGCTGTCGGGATCGCTGGAGCAATCGTTGTGTGACAGGGCCTTTACTCTTCACTCTATGTAAATAAATTGTTTAAATACTTCTAATGAATGCATCAGTGATCGGAAAACCTCTTTTTGTTAAATAATGAAACAATGTGCAATGTGTTTTTCTTCACACTTCATTTTTTTTTTTTTTTTATTATTCTATTGCTCACTCTTGTTACATTTACTGTGACAGTCATAGGGGCTGATTCAGCAAAGCTATTTTACTACAAGAGTTGGCATGAAAGCTTGCAAAAGTTCAAAATGTTGTCGTTTTCATGCCACTGTGAATTAATTCTGCTCAAACGAATGGAGCTGTGGAGGAGGTGGGACATGGTACGACTCGATCAAATCTGCCAGTGTTTTCTTTGTTAAAATGGAGTACCATTGCTGTTTTAGCATACAGAGATGTACACCACTTACTAGAGGAGCCAAATTAATTGGCTCTGTCAAACCTGGGTTACTGCAAGCTTTGGCTACACCAGTCTTGATGAAATGGCCCATCAGTCTTTGAAAAAAAAATAAAAAAAAATGTCTAAGCATTAGATTTTGTGCATTGCTTTTGATTAAAATTCAAAATAATAAATTATATATTTCCAGAGATGGCACTGCTGGTCCAGAAAGTGGCAATGTTCAGCTAGAGGCTCAACGTGCATTCACTACTCGAAGGCAAATCTCTGAGGAAACAGAAGTTCCAGAAGTCAGAGAGTCTCCAGAGGTAAATTGTACTAATCTCAGCCCCCATTCAAAGGCTATAAACAAAGTACCGTATATACTCGTGTATAAGCTGACCCGTGTATAAGCCGACCCCCCTACTTTTGCCCAAAAATCTGGAAAAACCTATTGACTCGTGTATAAGCCGAGGGTGGATCCCAGCACAGGTATACAGCCCCCAGCAGTGTGGTATACAGGCCCCCCCCAGTGGTATACAGGCCTCCCCAGTGGTAGTATACAGCAGCCCCAGTGGTAGTATACAGCAGCCCCAGTGGTAGTATATAGCAGCCCCAGCAGCCCCGGTGGTAGTATACAGCAGCCCCAGTGGTAGTATACAGCAGCCCCAGCAGCCCCAGTGGTAGTATACAGCAGCTCCAGCAGCCCCAGTGGTAGTATATAGCAGCCCCAGTGGTAGTATATAGCAGCCCCAGTGGTAGTATACAGCAGCCCCAGTAATCCAGGGCCCCCCCAGCCTTGCTCCGGTAACCTGTAAAGTAAAATATACTTATCACTGTCCCGCTGCCGTCCGCGCCCGCTGCTGCTGACACCGCGATCCTCCATCTTCATGCGTCTTCTTCCGACTTCCTGTGTTCGGCGCCGGCAATGACGTCATTGCCTGCGACGAACAGAGGAAACCGGAAGAAGACGCATGAAGATGGAGGATCGCGGTGTCAGTGGCGGGCGCGGACGGCAGCGGGACAGTGATAAGTATATTTTACTTTACAGGTTACCGGAGCAAGGCTGGGGGGGCCCTGGATTACTGAGGCTGCTGGGGCTGCCGTATTGACTCGCGTATAAGCCGAGGGGGGTACTTTTCAGCCCAATTTTTGGGCTGAAAAACTCGGCTTATACGCGAGTATATATGGTATATGAAAACTCACAGTATAGTTAATGGGTTATTTCCATCTTCAATTATTATACCGTATTTTTCACTTTATAAAACGCAACGTATTCTAAAACGCACCCCAAATTTGGTGAAGGAAAACAGAAGAAAAATAATTTGTAATGGTAAATGGGGTCTGTTTTAATAAACCAGAGTCCGTGTTATCAGTGTATATGTCCCCCATCCTGGTATATATGTCCCTCAGTCTTGTACGTGACCCATCCCCCCCCCCCTCCCCATCCTCAACCCACCATGGCTTACATAGGGGGGCTGTGGTGGTGGAGCAGAGGTGCAGGAGGCAGGGTCCTTGGAGGATGTGGGCAAAGCTGCAGGACTGGAGTGGTGGTGTGCTGTAGCGGCTACCATTTTTTGTGTTCTTGCACGCATTGGCAAGCTGCGCCTTGGCTTCTACCATCTAGGACTTGTCAGTTGCACACATCCCACTGCTGCCACCAGTTTAGGCCAATTAATTTGAGTAAGAATGTTGGCTACTACCACCAATCATTTATACAGGTAGATTAAAAACTAGTTAGATTTAGCATATGACTTCTCTGGGATATGGTTTATAAAGCTAGAGGAGCGAAGTATTCAATTTTATATAATTAATTCGAAAGATATGCAATGTTTGCAAAGTTGTGCAAAAGATATTACAAAAGAGACAAAACAATACAGTATACAATGACTTAAAATAAAAGGGAAAAATACTTGACCTGTGGTTGTAGGAGTGGCGCAAATCTCTTTTTGGAGGGAAGTTCTTCTAATAGAAAATATGGCTCAATCCTACACCAAAGTGCACCTTCCAGCATTGAACCAGGATTATAATGTGGCATTTGCTTTTATTAATCCACGTTATACCCACATACCCTCTGGTGACTCATAACAGTAAAAAATAAAATTTATGAAATCCCCACTTCTAGGATATCTTTACCTCTGGAGGTCTTGGGTGGAAGATATCATGGTGATGTTTCTTATTGCAGTATTATCTCTCTATACGTATGAAATAAAATGAACATGCAGTGACACAAATTGCATAAAAAAAGCATCACAATAAATGAAATAAATAATACAAAACAAACTAAAAAACAATAGTTCCTCATGGCATATATGGAAAAAAAATTGCAGAAATATACATAATGATAAAGATGTAATGAATGTATCCTAGTCCAGAGGAGCCATCTTGAACTATATAAATAAATATCGGCAAACAAAAAAGTCATGAAGTATAAAGTGCTAAGTGCTACTGTACAATAAAGACCCTAACATTAGGGAATGATTAAAGTGCCATTATAACTAGTATCGACTTATTTTGTTTATTTATTTCTTGTGGTGCCTCTTTTCTGCAATTTGTGTCACTGCATGTTTATTTTATTTCTTTAATAAAGTAGTTTTGGAGCTTTTTTTCAGGTTACTTTTATTCTTGTAGTATGTGTCCGATTGGTCATGGACCATATAAATGACCTATGTATATAATTTACATTGTTATCACATTTCGGGTTAAGGATTCCGGATATATTTTTGCTAGATATGAAATATGGCATGGCTAGCATCATTCAGTTGTCTGATATTAATTTGGAGCTCATAGGCATGTCTTAAAGTTTAAAAACAAAATGTATGTTTTTCCTCTGGAAATCCCAAAGCTAAAAATATATTTCCTATCATTATCCGATCACTACAATCTCCAATATTCATAATTTTCCATTAGTGCCCATGTATCTAAAATAAAATCTTTTGTACTGAATACACTGGTTCTTGTGCAAGTTTACGTCTCCAAACCTAAATATACAAAATCCAGACTTCATGTCTATTTACCAACAAATGTGTACCAGTTTTAATTGCCTGTCCACACCATGAGGTCCCAGCTTTAGTGGACGTGCCCTATTTCTCATCTCTCTACGTCTTCAGTTATTTTTTTTTTTTTCCCTAGATATACTTTAATGTTCAGTGTAGATATGCCTCCTCTCCTGAGATCAGAGAGATGTCTTATGAATTTGTATAATTTTTCTATGACACCGATGTCGGCCACACTCGGGCACAAAACTATTTCCCATCACAAAGAGAAGGAAAGGACACAATGGGCCGCATTCATTTTTAAATTCCCATTAAAATGACAGCTGGAACAGTTTTACTTAAAAAGGCCAGTATAGCATTATTCTACATAAGCCAGACATTCCACGTTGTAATATGAAATATGTGTACGGACCCTCATTTGACCAAATATGATATATTTTTAAAGGGATCCGGTCACCTCCAGAACGCCTCCTAAGCTAGCAAAACACGTTCCTTCAGCATCCCATCACTAATCTCACACTCCTTTTGTCTCCTAAAAGCATCCTGTGAAAGTGCATAAAAATGTTTTAATACTCACTCATTAGTGATTATAATTAGCAGGGGCTAACACGCCCCCTATCCACTTGACGTGTCACAGCTGAAATGCAGAAGTTCCAGGTAGTACGCAAGGTATGACGCATAAAAGTATTGATATTTTTTTACATAAGGGAGCGCTGCAAGCTTGAAAAGCACAGCTGGATACAGTGTTCCAGGGACCAGTGTTGCTCAGTCAGCAAGAAGCATGATTTAAATGAGATAAAAGATGGCACTCACCGGATCTCTTCGACGTGCTCTTTATTCACAAAATATGAGGGTACATAGTGCAGGGAGGGGTCGGCAGGGTGGACAACGGCTCCGTTTCGCGCGTATAGCGCTTCTGTGGGTCCAGTACTCAAACCACAGAAGCACTATACGCGTGAAACGGAGCCGTTGTCCACCCTACCGACCCCTCCCTGCACTATGTACCCTCATATTTTGTGAATAAAGAGCACGTCGAAGAGATCCGGCGAGTGCTGTCTTTTATCTCATTTAAAAGTATTGATATGCTGCATATTTTTACGGATCAAAAGATCCATAAAAATATGCAGCAGCTATTACACAGCACAAAAATGTGTGATGTTGGCACGGCACAAGCAAAGTCACATTGACTTTGCTGACTGGCCTAAATACTGTGTGCATTTGCTGCCCACTTTTACAAATATGCTGTAAAAATGCGCAGCAACTGCGCTCTCATCAGCACATAGCCTTATACTGATATATTGTAGCTATGTAATGGTGAATGCAGCGTACATTGAATGGGTCCTATATAGAAATGACTAACCATTACCCACTGTAGATATGTGTCCATATAAAGTTCTATAAGTGATTACCCTTATTAAATTTTATGTGCCCGTGTGCATCATGCACACATTGGATTAAATAAATATTTGAACACAGGTTGTAATGTAAGAAAATGGGTAAAAAGCCAAGGTGATGAATACTTTTGCAAGGCACGGTATCCTTTACCGTATATACATTAAGAAGGGCAGTCAATATCACAATGATGGTGTAAAGACGGACCTTAGATCTGAAGGCTGGAAAGGGAAACAATGAAGCCTATTTGCTCTGTAAGAAAAAGTATCATGAAACGGCCCCTTGTTGGTTTTGCTTAAGGGTGCAATGCAGGGCTCAATGTGGAACTTGCCATAATTAGCCAGAGTACTTAGTATGAAACCATTAGGTAAGATACTGGTAAGCTTATAAGGAGGGGGGGGGGAGGAAGGGAGGAACTGAAAAATAAAAGGGAAAATACAGAAAAAAGGGAAATGAGCAAAGTGGGCCACCCCAACGTCGTAACTAGTCAATCCCTTACCATATAGAGGCTTTTAAAGCAAGTTCTTCCCGTAACAATTCTGAGTCTCTTCCCCTCCTATGCCCTGTCTCTGTCCCCCACCTGTGCGAGGTGTGTGTGCGAGGGGGAGAGTTTTCGGGTGACATCGCTGGTGGCTATCGGCGGTACTGCTGGTGGTCCCATGCTGTCAACGGGTGCCGTATTTGTACATCTTTTGTACATCCATCACTTGGGTATGCCAATATGGCTGCAACCGATGCGTGGAATTCTGTGATTCCTAAACATCCAGACGCAGGAAGTGAGGACGCCACAAGGTAATTATTATATTTGATATATAGGCATTGGATTATGCAATCTTTGAGGGAATCTCCTCAGACCTCATTTATATGATTGTAAATCCCTTATTGTATTAAAATGTACAAATAAAACTATTTAAACAGCTGTTGATGCCAATATAAAGATTCACTGTCTTTGTGGTTAATAGAGTTGGGAAATTATTACAGAGGATGATGCTACAGTATACAGCAATCACTCCGCTCAACCCATGCCTGGCCCTGATCTCCAAGCACAAGTCAGTGATCAGCTCAGTACCAGACTCCACATTTCTGATGGAGCCAACTGTAGACACAGCTCCAACACTGTAAGTAATGTTTCTTGTTATATCACAATGTTATTAGTAATAACAGTGAATATAAACAGCAGCGCACAACCTCCACTTCATCCCATAGCTGTTAATATGAAAAGAAAAGCAAACATAGTTTAATATGCAGAGAAATGTGTAGGTGTCGTTATTACTTAAAGTGGTTTTATCAAGATTTAAGACTATCCAAAGGATCATAGGGTGATTTACAGATTGTTGGGCTCTGGCTGTTTGAGGGATCACCTCCGCTGTGTTCATTATCTATGGGACTGGAGTAGAAAGCAGAGCACAGTACTCGGCTCGACCTCTGCTCCTTTCAGATGGAGCTCAACATGTTGCTAAAACCCTTTTATATTGTGCTTTATGGTCATAGGCTTGTTGATCGTATTTACAGCATTTTTTCATACTAAAGGGTTATGCTGCCTTAATTGTTTAGTGATCGTTTCTCATTAAGGAGACCATCTTGCCATTCAGGATTCACACTCAGGAAGGTGCTTACCAGATGATTCTGTGACTGTGCTCCAGGTCTCTGATTTGTTTGATCAGAAGCAGCACTGTGACAGTAAAGGCTCGGAGGAGCTCTGTCCTTTTCATTTCCCTAGATCTTTGCTGATTAGACTTGTGAGCCAACGCTTGCCACTCGGATATTGATTGCAAATCCTAGCATTTCTATTAAATTCCCGATTACCATTCTTATATGCTCCACTATTCTTAATATAGTTGTACATTTTTTCCTCCTCTTTTATATATTATGAAGGCGCATTCCAGCAGACGAGAAAACCTGCAGTCCTATACACAAGAAGAACTTCCTACATTACCTGTTGTAAGAATGGTTTTCCATGTAATGCATGATAACTTTTTTGTATACCCTTGTCTTGTGGCCTTTGTTCAGTGGACAAATGTACAAGCTTTTTTAACCTCTAGGAGAACTAATACATTTGCTTAATGGAGTTTCTCTTGAAGACACCCGCAGTCCTTATGTCCTACACAGGTACACACTTATTAAAGAAGTCTTTCCTTCTCTGGTCCTCTCTACAAGAGTCCTTCTCTTATGGAGTACTTGAGCCATCCTTGTATTATAAGGACACCTAGTCATCTAAATTGCTGCCTTGTAACATTACCTTTCCTCCAATTACTACTACCTTAAAAATACTTGGCAGGTCATGACGACTTCTGGCAAAATCGATTATTGGCCAAGGCCGGTAGTAGAAGACTTAAGACAATCTACTAATTGTCTGGTTGCTTACTGACTGCGTTTGCCTCTGAGACAAGCCCTTTAACCTTGCATGCTTTATTTTTCTTCCATGCTTTGTTTATCTTCAAAGTTTAATAGTTTATTATTATTTTTTTAATCCTGGTTTTTTTTTTTTTTGTTTTTTTTTCAGCTGTTACCGACATTCTCAGGGTTACCTCCTGGTTGGGAAGAAAAACAAGATGAGAAAGGAAGGTCTTATTTCATCGATCACAATGCGAGAATTACAACGTGGGAGAGACCTGTAGTTCAGGTACTACTAAATCATCACTTTGAATATAATCCTACTAATTTTCATCTCCTAAATAAAAAGGAAAGCAGCTTGAGCGTCTGGTGCGTGAGAGACACAGGCTGTGAGCACTGCTATGTTTGTGCTATGATAATGCCTGTACACATGCCCTTATTTTCCAATAACCAGGTTAAAAGTATCCATTATTTTTCTTTTTCGCTCCATTGGGAGACCCAGACATTGGGTGTATAGCTTCCGCCTCCGGAGGACACACAAAGTATTACACTTAAAACAAGAAGTGTAACTCCTCCCCTACTGCCTATACACCCCCTCTAGGAGGAATCCCATCAGTTCTTAGCTTTGTGTTGAAGGAGGCACACTCTGCACTCATGCACTCTCACTTAGTCTTACTCACTCTCCTTGGAGAGTGTCGGATGGAAGCAAAGAGGATCCTTAGGGACCCCCAGCATGTCTCCTTCCTCACCCTCGGGCAGAGGCGGTTGAGGTACCCTTGGGGTACGACGGGCTGGAGCCCTCATGCTGCGTTTTCCTTCTCCATCCCCTCGGGCCTCTGGAGAAGTGGGATCGGAACGGGCTCCCAGAACTTCTGGAGCTCTGACTCCATCCACAGCCCCTAGGGATCCTGTCGGCTGGTGTCGTGGACCACAGGGCTCGGTCCCCTGCACCTCATTAAGGTACTCTGGGAGTTATGCTTGCCCTGCCTGCCCTGCTGCAGCCCGGTCCATCCACCTGGGGAGGGAGTATGTGGACTCTGGTGACATTGTCCCTCTGTGTGTGCTCCCTCCAGGCTCTCATGCCCTCTTCAGTGGGCTCTTTAAGGTGTGTGCTGCTGCTCACACTCTAGAGGGGCCCCTGGTGGTATTTTCCCGGTCCCTAGCGGCCTGCCACTGCAGCGCCGCGGGTTTCCCGGGGGTCGCTCGTACTACCGCGCTCGGGTGCTCCCGAGCGCGGGCCGGCGTTATAAATTTAGGCCCCGGCTTCATTGAGGCCTTGTTTTTCCTCCATGAGCCCGGGCTCCACTGGAGGCGGGCCGGCCGCCTTTGGGGGCGGTCTTGGAGCTCGGCCGCTCCCAGCCATGGCTTGCATCATAGCCTGGCTGGGAGGGAGGGGAGTAGCCCTCCGGATTCCCAGGCTGCTAGGCCACGCCCACTCGCTCGGCTCCGGCGGCCATCTTATGTAGGGGCTGGAGACTGCTGCTCCCATACTCCCAGCGTCTCCCCTACACTCTGCAGCTGCCAGTAAAGAGCGGAGCATCCGGAGGGCACACACACTCCCTGGTCGGTCTGGTAAGTCACCACAGGTCTCCTGTTGGTGCCTTTCCTTCTCCTATTCCCCCCTCTGGCTTGTTTCCCTCTGGGAGGATTAATTCTAAGGGCGACATGTCTTCCACCAGGAGCAAAGCCCCTAGGGTGAAGGCATTTTACTCTTCTTGCACTGTCTGCAAGATTGCCCTGCCTGCTGGGTCTATTGACCCTCATTGCACTGTCTGCGCTTTACATGACTCTGTAGCTGCTCAGGGGGCCCCCCCAAGCTCTGCTACATCAGAGCCTTCCCCGAGTCAGGGGGACCAGGATGTCCCTCCTTGGACTGTAGCTTTTACTAGGACCTTTTCAGAGTCTTTTGCCCAGTCCATGACGGCTCTGACCAGGGTCTTGCAGGAATCTTTGCAGGCTGGTCACCGGGAAAGCGCCCCCGGTCCCTCTGCCTCACGCCGCAGGCACCTCAGCGAGTCGTCCCCTGCTGAGGGTGTGGATACTGGAGACAATACAGGGGTCTCGGACGCAGATCCCTCTCCTCGGCCACCTAAACGCCCACGTAGAGCACTCTCTCCGGCCTCCTCTCTTCGCACGGAGCAGACTGAGGGTTCTCAGATTGAGGGGGCTGATGGTCAGGAGTCCGTGAGGCCCTCGGACGAGGCCTCAGAGGAGGATTCCTTCGTGGATGACTTGGTGTCCTCCATTAATACAGTATTGGATCTCACGGCTCCCCCTCCCGCGGTGGACACCTCGCTCTCAGAGGAACTGTATCAGTTCCTTCCTCCATCCAGACCCCGGGGATCTTTCTTTGATCATTCGAACTTTAGATCAACGGTTCAGACCCCCAGAGCTTGTCCTGACAAGCGCTTTTCCAAGAAACTGAAGGATACTCGGTATCCTTTTCCCTCTGACGTTGTGAAGGGTTGGTCGGCCTCTCCTAAGGTAGACCCCCCGGTCTCCAGGTTGTCGGCCAATACTGTCATGTCTGTTGCAGATGGCTCCTCTCTTAAGGACCCCACTGACCGACAGATTGAACTTCTGCAGAAGTCAATCTATGAAGCTACAGGAGCCTCGTTTGCCCCAGCTTTCGCTGCAGTTTGGGCTCTGCAGGCTGTTTCTGCCTGCTTGACAGAACTGAATGCGGTAGCTCAGGATCTTCCTGAGGTGACTACCCTTACTGCTCAAGCGTCTGCGTTTACTGACTACGCCAGATCGGCCGTCATGGAATCCGCCAGCCGTACTGCAGTGGCCTCGGCTAACTCTCTTGCAGCCCGCAGGATGCTGTGGCTGCGTGACTGGAAGGCTGATGCCACGTCCAAGAAATTTCTACAAGGCCTCCCGTTCGCGGGACACAGGCTCTTTGGCGAACTATTGGACGACATCATCAAGGAATCCACGGGTGGAAAGTCAACTTCTTTACCTCAGACCAAGGTACAGAAGTCTGGTCAGCGTCCGATGCACGCCAAGTTTCGTGCCTTTCGTCCCTCCTCGTCCCTCCTCAAAGGCGTCGTCCTCCTCCTCCTCCCGTACGGACAGGGATCAGAAGTCAGGCCGGTTGTGGAGGTCCAAAAATCAACAAAGGAAGCCAGCCAGCGCTACAGCTGCCAAGGCGGCCTCTTCTTGACTCGCCGCCTCTCCCAGCAACATCCTTGGTCGGTGGCAGGCTCTCCCACTTTGGAGACATCTGGCGCTGTCAGATCCAAGACCAATGGGTAGTCGACGTCGTCACCCAAGGCTACAGAATAGAACTGACCTCACGTCCTCCGACTCGTTTCTGTCTCTCTTCGCCCCCGCCAACAAGGGCCTTGGCCTTTCGTCAGGCGCTGGACGCTTTGAGACGAGACGGGGTGGTGACCCAGGTTCCCTCCGGGGAACGATTCCGGGGGTTCTACTCGAACCTCTTCACGGTTCCCAAAAAGGACGGCTCGGTACGACCGGTTTTGGATCTCAAACTTTTCAACCGGCACGTGAAGGTCAGGTCATTCCGCATGGAATCTCTGCGGTCTGTGATAGCGTCTCTTTCTCAGGGGGACTTCCTAGCCTCAGTAGATGTCAAGGACGCCTATCTTCATGTCCCCATCGCTCCGGCACATCAGCGATGGCTGAGGTTCGCGGTAGGAGAGGAGCACTTTCAGTTCATGGCTCTGCCCTTCGGCCTGGCCTCCGCACCAAGGGTCTTCACCAAGGTGATGGCGGCGATGGTGGCGGTTCTACATTCTCAGGGCCATGCAGTGACTCCGTACCTGGACGACCTTCTAGTCAGGGCCCCCTCTGCGGAGCAGTGTCAGCGGAGTCTCTCGATTACTCTAGACACGCTGCAGCACTTCGGGTGGTTGATCAACGTACCCAAGTCTGTTCTTCTGCCTGCTCAGTCCATAACTTATCTGGGCATGGAGTTTCATACTGCCCCGGCTCTGATCGTCCTTCCGGTCGACAAACAGATCTCGATCCAGGAGGAGGTCCAGTCTCTCATGCGGTCAGACTCAGTGTCCATCAGGCGTCTGATGCACGTTCTAGGGAAGATGGTGGCGACCATCGAAGCAGTGCCATTTGCGCAATTCCATCTCCGTCCGCTGCAATTGCAGATCTTGCGCGGATGGAACAAGAAGTCCTCCTCCCTCGACCAACACATCCCTCTGTTGTCGGACACGAAGGAGTCTCTTCGTTGGTGGCTGCTTCCCTCCTCCCTCTCTCGGGGCAGATCCTTTCTGCCCCCCTCTTGGTTGGTGGTGACCACGGACGCCAGTCTTCTAGGCTGGGGCGCCGTTTTTCTTCACCACCGGGCACAGGGCACCTGGACATGGCGGGAATCCTCCCTTCAGATCAACGTTCTGGAGATTCGGGCCATTTATTTGGCTCTTCTGGCTTTTCAGAGATTCCTGGCGGGGAATCCGATTCGGATACAATCCGACAACGCCACCGCGGTCGCTTACGTCAACCACCAGGGAGGCACTCGCAGTCCTCAGGCCCTTGCAGAAGTCCACCGTATCCTGCAGTGGGTCGAGGACAACGGCTCGTCCATCTCGGCAGTACATATTCCGGGAGTGGACAATTGGGAGGCCGACTATCTAAGTCGGCAAGGTATGGACCCAGGAGAATGGGCTCTTCACCCAGATGTCTTTCGCCACATCTGCGACAGATGGGGCACTCCAGATGTGGACCTCATGGCCTCTCGGTTGAACCACCAGGTCCCGCTGTTCATGTCTCGCTTGCGGGACAGCAGGGCGGTGGCGGCGGACGCTCTGGTCCAGGATTGGTCCAGGTTTCGCCTTCCGTACGTGTTTCCTCCAATCCCTCCATTACCCAGGGTTCTTCGGAAACTCAGGATGGAATGTCATCAAGCCCTGCTCATCGCCCCAGACTGGCCCAGGAGGGCCTGGTATCCGGATCTTCTACAGCTCTCGACGGGGATTCCGTGGAGGCTCCCTCTCCGGCCAGACCTTCTGTCTCAAGGGCCGTTCTTCCACCACAATTCAGCGGCCCTCAGCCTGACTTTGTGGCACTTGAAGACTGGTTGCTGACATCCTGTGGCTTTTCTTCGGAAGTCGCCGCAACCATGAGACAAGCCAGGAAACCTGCCTCGGCAACAATTTACCGTAGAGTCTGGAAGATTTTCTTTTCTTGGTGTCGTCTCCACAGAAAGTCCCCCTGGCCTTTCTCTCTTACAACCCTGCTTGCTTTTCTTCAGTCCGGGTTGACCAAGGGGTTGGCTCTCAGTTCCCTAAAGGGCCAGATCTCCGCTCTGTCTGTGCTTTTCAACAAGCGTCTGGCTAACCTGCCTCAGGTCAAGACGTTTGTGCAAGGGGCAAATCACATCGTGCCCCCTACAGACGTCCTCTGGACCCATGGGACCTTAATATGGTTCTCGCGGCTTTGCAGAAGCCGCCTTTCGAACCCTTGAGGGAAGTGTCTCTCTTGAGACTTTCTCAGAAAGTGGCCTTTCTGGTGGCTATTACATCTTTGCGCAGAGTTTCGGAGCTGGCAGCTCTGTCCTGCAAATCTCCTTTCCTGGTAGTTCACCAGGATAAAGTGGTACTACGTCCTGTGGCGGAGTTTCTACCGAAGGTGCTGTCCCCGTTCCACCTGAATCAAGACATTGTCCTGCCATCTTTTTGTCCTAATCCGGTTCACCAGTATGAGAAGTCCCTCCATACTCTGGACCTGGTCAGAGCGGTCAGGATTTATATCTCCCGCACGGCTGCCTTTCGCCGCTCGGATGCCCTGTTCGTTCTCACGACGGGCAAGAAGAAAGGAACGCAGGCTTCCAAGTCCTCCTTGGCTCGGTGGATCAAGGCTCCCATTCAGGAAGCCTACATTCTCTCTGGTACACCTGTGCCGGCTGGGATTAAGGCACATTCCACAAGAGCTGTGGGTGCCTCGTGGGCCCTACGTCATCAGGCCACGGCGCAACAGGTGTGTCAGGCGGCCACTTGGTCTAGCCTGCACACCTTTACGAAACACTATCAGGTTCATGCATATGCTTCGGCTGAAGCTAATGTGGGTAGACGGATCCTTCAGGCGGCGGTTGCTCACATTTAAAGTTACTGTCTTGCTTGGGTCTCTTCCCACCCAGGGATAGCTTTTGGACATCCCAATGTCTGGGTCTCCCAATGGAGCGAAAAAGAAAAAGAGAATTTTGTTTACTTACCGTAAATTCTTTTTCTTCTAGCTCCTAATTGGGAGACCCAGCACCCACCCTGTTGGCCTTTGGGCGTTGTTCTTTTATGTGAGTGACTGGTGTTGTACATGTCGCTCTTTTGGCCCTGTTGGCCGACAATGTTTAACCGGACCTTTTGGTCTTGATGTGGGTTTTATCCTCCTTCCTGCTTGTGCACCGAACTGATGGGATTCCTCCTAGAGGGGGTGTATAGGCAGTAGGGGAGGAGTTACACTTCTTGTTTTAAGTGTAATACTTTGTGTGTCCTCCGGAGGCGGAAGCTATACACCCAATGTCTGGGTCTCCCAATTAGGAGCTAGAAGAAAAAGAATTTACGGTAAGTAAACAAAATTCTCTTTTTTTCACTCCTACTGTTCCTGAGTATTCTGCTTTTTATTTATTTTTTCCATCTACTATACAGACCCAGAGATATCGGCTTTTTATTTATTCTTTTTTAAATCTTTACCAAGTGCACGAGACATTATCACTGGGCATCTTATCGACACGCCCAAGATAATCTGTAAGACACAGCCCCTTGTAAACACCTTGACAATTGATATTAAATAAAAAGTCCAATATGAACCACATGGTGGATTAAAAAAATAAAGGTCTTCCTAAACTTCTTTTTGGTCCTGACATCACAAGATGCTAAAAAGGAGAATGTAAAGTATGAAGTATATAACAGACACTTTGACTGATGCAATCTACTGGCCATAAGTTTCCCTGTTAATAACGTGGATACATTAATGTATGCTTTTTATTCTTGGCAGATGTGTGTGACAGATGCCATGAGCTCAACATCATCAATCAACCCAAATAATATAGAACTTTGTTTAGTGGTTGGCTTGATATTGTGGAGAATTGGTATTCTTACATATTGTTATGCTGAAATTATTATTGTTTTGGGTGGAGAAAAGAATCAAAAGAAACGAGGACACCATAATAAGTTTGAAAAGCTAACATATATATATAATTTTATTATAAAAAAAAGGGAAAGCACAAAGTTATAACCAACCATTTGTGCAAAAGTCATGGTCAATGTGATCTGTGATCTCCATAGCAATAGGATGTAAATAAATGAATCCAGGCAGCACTCAAAGATAAAGCAAAAGTGGACCTTCATGCCCTTAAAGTGGTGCCACTTTAAGGGCTATTGAAGTACACTCTTGCTTTATTTTTGAGTACTGCCTGTAATTATATACATATATACATACACACACACGCACACATACACACACATATACACACACAAATAATATTATGTGTATGTGGACAGAGTTCTGGTGTTGCTCCTGGGATCTGTTGCCATATACGTGCGTATGTGTACATATATATACTATATATATGTGTGTCTGTGTATAATAAATATATCTTTTTTTTTTTTGAGTTGGTTGTAAAGTTGAATTGTTTGTTGAAAAATAACTTAATACTTGTGATTCCTGAAGAGCAAGTTTCTTTAGGCATCCTATTGTTCTTGGCTACATGTCTGTGCTGCCACTGTTTATGGAAACACAGTGGGTACGCCCTGTTTGGAGGTAGCACTCAAACCTAATGTGTCCCTAATTTTCAGTCTCAGAAGCCATCACCTGTGGAAATGTCACAGACCTCTCCCACCCAGAATGCTCCGAGCGGTCGTCTTCAGCAGTCTCCAGACTATGAATCCACTAAACAGACTGTGGCCCCGGATCATGCATACCTCCCCAAAGGCTGGGAAATAAGGCATGCCCCGAGTGGACGTCCCTTCTTCATCAATCACAACACGAAGACTACGACATGGGTATTGTGAATCTTCTCCCTCTATCAATTATTAGAATGTTCTTTCGCTGCTAAAACCAATGACTGTACACATATTCTTATTCAATTAAGATAAAGCAATTACATGGGAATAGTGTAGCCAGAATTCCAAATATATGAAACAAATAAGTAGAGTAAAGATTTCAATAAATTGTTTTGCTTTCCCCTTTACGTTTACAACGTGTATTTCAGGCATGTTTTCACTATTATATCTGTGATGGCTTTATATGTTAAACTGCATTTTTCCCAGTATCAGTGGTTTAACTTTTTAGTCTATCTTCACTGTATTATTCGCAAGTGATTATCAACGTCATTACTGCTGAAGATCCCTTGAACTATGTAAGGAACTCCTTTCTGGGCATGCATAAATAAACCTTAATTATAAAATAGAAATAATAATAGTCCTGTAAAATAAAAGTCAGAACATCCATATTTCAAACCTCATGAAACCAAGGGTATATGGGGCACTTTTTTGTAACTTCGCAATTGGGTGCTTAAAGGGAAAAATTTACTTATGGTTTAAATTGAGTTTCGTTACATATTTTTATTTTAGTTAAATGTATTTTTTTTTTTAAATGTTTTTTTTTTTCCAATTCCGTAATCTTGTCATTGTCACACTGGCCACTAAGTTTAAAATTAGGCTCACATTTCCTGTTCTTTGTAAAAGACTTTACCAAATTATTGTTGTTATTAGCATCATCATCATCATCAAAGACAGGATTGCAATAATAATTAACACCCCTAGGTATAGGAAATAACACAAGCGCTACCATTCACAAAAGGCGATGTTCACAAATGAGATTTTTTTTTTATTCTAGATTGTGTTATCATTTAAAAAAAGCTATCAAATAAAATTGGTTTAAATTGGTGACTTTCTAACAACATATTCCTTTTGTTAACCGTTCCTGTCACTGCCTCCTCCCTCATTCCCTAGGTGTGTACAGGGGGAAACATTACATGGCTTTGACCTTTTTCCCGATGTGATCTGCTCCTCCCTCACTTTAGGGTCCTGATACACAGACAGATCACTTGCCTGAAAATGGCTTCATTTTTTTCATGGTAATACATGAAGATTCATTTCAAAATCTTTTATATCCTTTCTATAGCGAGACTTTTTATTTTATTATGGATGACATGTCGAACAACAATTTTTAGATCAGCTGCTTTCTAATAATCTTTATGTGGGGTAATGATCATTAATAGTCATTTTTTTTTTGCATAAACTATCATAATCTGATGACTGCCATGTGTAAAAAAAAAAAAAAAAAAAAAAAAAGGTCCAGTTGTCATGCCATTTATAGGTGGTGCACCCCGAATGTTGCAACTAGAATTTTGAGCCCGGGAACCTACCAGCAGGATTTAGGGCTAAAAAGTGGAGCAATGTTTTGCAGGCACTAGGATACTGAGTGTGCAGCAGAACATCACTATGTGGGGTTGGATTACTTTTTATCACTCCCCTGTTTGCTCAAAACCAAACCCTCCCCCCTTCCGCTCTGCCTCCCCATTCACTCCCTCCCCTGTCACTATATGGCAGGCACATTTAAGTCTGACATTGTGAATGAACATAAAGAAGGACAGCGCCTCACCAGCCGGTATGGTTCAGATTTGCATGTTTTATTCCGTCATCTCTGCACGACGTTTCGGTCAGGTGACCTTTTTCAAGTGACATTGTGAATGGTCATAGATGGCACAATATCAGACTCCTATGTGCCCCAGATCATCCCTCCTTTCCCAGCTGTCTCCTCCAGATTGCCTCGCCGCTACTGTCATCACAGATGATGATGACAGATAACAATAGCCATGATCTATCCCGGTCTCCTCCTGCTTGTGACCGCGGTCTGTGAGGAGAGGAGACCGGGGACGTGCAGCTGGAGAGGATAGAGTCTTCCCCTGCCCTCAGGCACAGGAGCAGCAGTGTTGAAGCCAAAAAGCATGCAGGCGACAGGGAGGGATGACCTGGGGCACATAGGAGTCTGACATTGTACTGTCTATCACCATGCACAATGTCATAACTAACGTGCCTGCTATATAGTGACAGGGGAGGGCGTGAGAGGGGTGGGAGGAGGGTTTGGCTTAGAGCAAACAGGGGAGTGATAAAAAGTAATCCATCCCCTCATAGTGATGTGCTGCTTCTCAGATTTCCCGGTGTTTGATAACTCTTTACTCTGCAATAATACATGTAATCATTGCAGTAAAGGTAAGATTGCCTGTAAGGTTCTGGCTTCACTTTATAGCCTTAACTCGTGCTGGTTGGTTCCCTTTAACATTTTAGCTTTGTGACACCAAGATCCAAGCTGTAACCCTTAAGTTATAGCTTCGGCAAATGTTAAAGGCAAGACATATTGCACTGTTTTGTGCAGTGAAAGAGTTAAAGGATTAAATGTATTGGGTAGGAATTACACGATAGCAAATGAATAAACCAAATATATTAGACAGTGACAAAACATTAATTTATATAGAACGAAAGCCCCATTTTAAAATTGTCACCACATATCTCCTTTTTCTCTGTTGTATATATAGACAAGTGTGGTGTTTGTGTTCACTTTCTATTTTTGTCTGGTGTGTTATATCTCTTAATCGGGTGAAACATTCAACAGTCTGACTAGTATAGATGTCGAAAAACCATGTATACAGTAAGCACAATGCTTTCAAGCAATCTTGTTTTTATCATTTGTGTAGGAAGACCCCAGACTGAGAATTCCTGTCCAGCTACGGACAAGGCCTCCTTTAGATGTGTCAGACCTGGGACCACTGCCAGTAAGTGAAACTGCCAAAGGATAAACTTCCTTAAGCATGCTGCCCACTATAGTACCACAGAAAGATTAAAAAAAATCCAACAAAAACTAAAGCAGGACAAGGTATTAGTAAAATAACAAAACGATCATTATTACATTTTTTTTTTTTTTTTTTTTAAGAACTATCAAAAATTGAAAAATTGTTTATTTTTTTTAGCCTTTTAGGGAAAAAATTATAACTCCTCCTTACCCATACTGCTCAGACAGCCAGTCTGACCTAGAGAACTCTGGATGAAGCATATATGTGAAACATATGTCAGGTCAGGGTGACTGACTGGTAATCTGAGCAACCCTAGTACTGTAGGAGTCATGATTTTTTATATCAAGGGCTATTAATGTTTTCAATGTACAATTTACTGTTTTTATTAACAGTGCTTTTGGCTACATGGTGTTATGCCTTTAATTGATTTCCTGCTCTGACGAGGCCGTCTACTATTTTTTGTCTCACTCCTGTACATTGAGTGAGTGTGTATTTTTATTTTTTTTTTGTTTAAAGGAAAAAAAAATGTAGTAAAAGAGAACTTTGAGATATTACTAATACTTTGTCCTGCACTTTTGTTTACTATAACCTGATATGTACCATCTGTGTAATGATATATTTCTTCATTAAAGCGGCGATCACACTTTGTATGGCCACTATGTGTATAAAAATGGCACCAACATACAGAGTATTTGCTATTTCATTGTTCGTTGTTATCTGCTGATCAGCCGTTTCGCTGCATAACATCATTGACAGTAAAAGTACTTTGTCACATGCAGAGCTGTGTGATCTTCAGGTGCATCTTGGTGAATGCTGAACTGCAACATTCGCCCTGAGCTATCGGATTCTCACCAGCTATGCAGTAAATATCCATGAGGTTAACCAGGACTCGCCCAACATCTAGTCCTGGTTGACATTGCCAGTGTGTTTTCCACTACATTTGTCTACTTTATATCTAAGTCTGCAGAAAATTACATAGTGTATCTGACAATTTGTAAAACTGAAGATGAAATAAATAAAGATCTCCATTTACTTGGGGAGCCCGACATTACCAACTCTTATGATCACCTACTATATTGTGTAGCTCACGAAGTAAATGAGCAGATCATACTTTTTTTGTTGTTGTTTATAAAGCAGTGTTCACATATCGTTTGTCCCTATTGAGGCAGGCTGCAAGAAAAAGTTGGCTACATCTAGCTCTCCGCCTACGATAGGCATATACAGCCGAAAATGAAGCATGATACAGCATCATTATAGCCAATGGCCTCATCGCCACATACGTTCACATTTTGCTTTGTGGGCCTTTACTGTAACCTGTGATGGAGCTACTGAATGTAGGGTAAAACGCTATAAGAGCCCACCCTGTACTTTTAGCTGCTGTCACATGCATACCTTTTAAAAGGGGTCTACATCAAATACTTCTGACATACTGGCTTTGTCAGCACATTGGTCCAGTTGGCAATACTGTCACTGCAGCATTTTCCTTCCACATTAGCATAATAGAGATATATCATCACATAGCACTTGTCATGGTTCTTACTGTATTTCTAAGAATTGTGCTGCAGAAATTGCACGATGTCTACCACTGATGGCGATTAGCAAAGCCCTTCTGTCGAAGTTGCGGCACGTTTTCTGACTCACAGTTCGTGCAGCAAAACTGATAATTTTGTAAATGCCCTAATGAGTGTCATCACTGCTTTCCCTTGATATTGTTCTTATGTGTATAATATGAATGATATCCTGAATCTCTAAGGTCAGGAACAGATGTGAGTGATGACATTGTATAGTACTGTGGAGTATGCTTACACTATATAAACAACGAGGATAAAACAGTCACCAAAACCTGTTGTAGGGTGGCACGTTGGCTCAGTGGGTAGCATTGTTGCCTTACAACACTGGACTCCTGGTTTAAGATCCCAACAAGGATAATATTTGCAAGAGTTTTGTATGTTCTCCCTGTGTTTGTGTGGGTTCCTCCCACACTCCAAAGACCACACTTAAAGAATTTAGATTGTGAGCTGCAATGGGCAAAGTGAATCATGAGTGTAAAGTGAAGCAGAATTAATGGCGCTATATCAGCAAGGACGATAAATAGGACATTACATGAGGTTATGTATAAACCGCACTGGTACACTAATTCTTCTCATTGTACTATACTGACCTGTATATGATTCTCCCTTGCAGCCTGGTTGGGAAGAGAGAACGCACACGGATGGCCGAGTCTTTTATATTGACCACAGTAAGGAAATATCTGCTTCTAAATTGTGGTAGTACTATTGGATTTCTAAAGAAAATAAAGAGCATTCTTATTTTTTCCAGACACAAAGAAAACGCAATGGGAAGATCCACGCTTGGAGACCGCCGCAATAACCGGACCGGTAAGTACAAGTGAAAGCTATCAGTATACAGCGCCATTACAGAGCCATCATTGTTTTCCTGGTCATCACCTCTAAGCACCTACAAGTATGACATGGAAGCTCATGGCATTATTGCTGAATGTTTCTTGTGACACATCTGCCATATTTACAAGACAGCAGCTTGTTTAAGGTGTGAAAAGTATGTTAATATGGAGGCAGTGTAATAATATATCACACCTCACACCATCTGGGAAATTACCTTAAGCACTTCTATCCATAGCCCCTGGTTGCAGTGAGGGGGTGGAGATTGAGTTTCATTCTTGGCTGTCTGAACTTTTTTTCACTGAGTCAGAATGAACGGTCCTTACAGTTAAGTGTTAGGTGAGTCCTTATTAGCAAGGAGTAACTGACATGGCCATGTGATGTGCCTATTAGAGGGCAGCACATCTCTGAGCCTGCATTAAGCTCCTCTATATACATAGCGCACTGTCAATTCTATGCCTGATTTGCCAGCAGTGACGGACAGGGCACTTACTATGTATAGATGTCCGTGAGTCTTGTGAATAATTGTGGACAGGGTGCAGATTACAAGTCAGAAGAGAAATTGTATAAAGTAAAATGGGGGAAAAATCAAAATTGTGAAAATTATGATGATGGGGAAACAAAATGGTAAAGAAATGCTCAAGCTTTTAAAATGTCAACGTTCCTGGATTAGTTTCAGCATAAATAACTGCTTTTAGAATAGGTGAATCCTGCTATATTCACACGTATGTTAAAGGGGCTGTCCACTGCAGGACAACACCAGCTTAATCAATTCAGGATCTCAATTAAATAAAATAATGTTAAATAAAAAAAAATGTACGCACTCCTCTTGCAGCTGTTGCATGACATATTGTTGTGTTGTGTGACTGCTGCAGGCGGGACGTAGACAGAAGCATGATGATCTGCAGCCACAAAGTGTCCGCACAATGGCTGCAGCAGGTACATGATACAACAACAGAATTCTCGCAACAGAAAGACAGTCAATGCTGAAACGGCGCCACTTAGAGGAGAGTATCCATTGCTTTTATTTGGCGTCCTGAACTGATTGAGCCAGGTTGTCCAGTAGTGGAAATCCTCTCTAAGCACTCTTCTGTACAATGCCAGAAATGCTGAAATTATTATTATTATAGCGCCATTAATTCCCTGGCGCTTTACGTATGGAAGGGTATACAAAGACGAAGTACAAGGTACATGGACAACATATGGCACACCGTCCGTGAGGGCACATAAGTGATAATGGGGGTTTATTTCTACAGATGAAACATTTTTCCCTAGTTTTACTTGGTCAAAATAGTTTTGTTTTGTTTTTTTTAAAGTCCCTGCTAATATATACCTAGTCCCTAAAATATAGAGGAGTGTTGGAGCTACCGTATATACTCGTGTATAAGCCGAGTTTTTCAGCCCAAAATTTGGGCTGAAAAGTCTCCCCCTCGGCTTATACACGAGTCACTACGGTATGTGATGTGGTGGGGGCTGTGTCCGGGGCTGGGGAGGCTGGAGGAGGCGGGGGGGCTGCTGTATGAGCGGCCCCGTCACGTGGGGCCGCTCATTAAATATGCACTGCTTCCCCCTGTCAAATAAAATGTGATGAGGGGAAACAAAGGGATAAGAAATGCTCAAGCTTCAAATGTCAACATCCCCTGGTTATATTACCATGCTAAATAAGCCTGCTTCTGATAGGTTGAATCCTGATTGTTCACAGTATGAAAGGGGCGTGTCCATTGCAGGACAACAGCAGCTAATCGACTCGAGGAGCTGCAATTAATCAAAAATGTTAATAGAATGGGACGCCCTCTCATGCGAGGCGTTGCCAGCATTTGTGTGTGTGGGACCCCAGGGCGGGGCGTGACCCTGGCATGATGATCTGCACCACAGTGTCCTGCTAACAAGGGGCTGCACCCAGGCTACTGTATACACAACAGGAATCTGCATAGAAAGACTACAACTGGCTGAGAACGGCCACTGGGAGATGTATACCATTGCTTTATACTCTGGGTCCTGAATATTACCATGGTGCCAGTGTGAAATCCTCTATACACACTCTCTGTAACTGCCAGAAATGCTGAAATTTAAATTTATATTCATGGGCCCTTAATTCCCTGGCGCTTTACTACCTGGGCGGGTATACAAAGGCGCTGTATAACTACATGGACAGACATATAGCACCACTGTGCTGTGTAGGCACATAGTGATAATGGGGGGTTTATTCACAGATGAACATGTTTTCCTACGCTTTACTCTGGTCAAAAGTTTTGATTTTTTTTTTTTAAAGTAGGGTGCTTATAACTGTCGTTTAAATACAGAGTATATACGGTAATTTATTAGAAAATCAGTAATGTTAAAATAATTAATTTTATTAGCATTTCTTTTTTTTTTTGTTTTGTCATTTATACTTAAGTTCTTTATTAATTCATGATCAAATCTATCTTTTAAAAGGATATCTCCTGGTCATGTATTTAATTAGTGAGGAGATGATTCTTCAGCTTTATCAGTTTCGGAGCAAAAAAGCTACTGAAAGAGATGTATGAACGCTTTGTAACAGAAATTCTGCCTTTAGTGTAGTAAACCTAAAAGAATTACAAGAAATCCGAGAACTGTAATTTTATAAAGAACATAGTAAAAGAAGGCAAATGCTTAATAAGTAGCAAGAGGAGCCTGTATGTTCTCCTGCTGCATTAGTTTGCCCCCTAGTGCACAAACGTATAATGGCTTTTGTGACCTTGACTAAGAGAAAGGAAATAGTTTTTCGAGGTTTTCTTTTGTTTTTTTTATACGCTTTTATTTGAACATCTATTAAGGTGTGTGTGTGTGTGTTATATATAAATATATTGTGTGTGTATATTATATATAATATTAAATTCTTCTTTGATTTCCAGGCTGTACCTTATTCACGAGATTACAAAAGAAAATATGAGTACTTTCGTAAAAAGTTGAAGAAGCAGGCAAGTGTAATTCAAGGTGTTTTCTACATATTTGTGGTTGTATGAAGCTTAATTTATTTATTGTTGGTAGGTGGGTTCATAACAACTGGTTATGGGGGTTTGCAACTTACTGCTTATTAAAAATGTAAGACGTCCTTTGAGATTTTAACACTTTGGATTTGTTTCCGCTCGTTGCTTAGGAGACTGCCCACTACTACTGTCTAGATCAGAGGTCCCCAAGTCCAGGCCTCAAGAGCTGCCAACAATGCATGTTTTCAGGATTTCCTTGGTATTGCACAGGTGCTAATACTGATCATCTGCACAGGTTATGATTCCAACCCTGTGCAATACTAAGGAAATCCTGAAAACCTGCACTGTTGGTGGCCCTCAAGGCCTGGAATTGGGGACCGCTGGTGTAGATTGTCAGCACTGTGCTGAGGCTGGCCAGGTTCAGGAGGCAGTAGTACTCTAGCGATCTCGCTAAACTACAAAACTGTACTTACATGCTCAGTGAAGAACCACTTGTAAGCACTGTTCATGCTCTGCTAGATATCAGCAATGGTCAGTCTCCAAGGCAACATGCTGTAAACAAAAGAAAAGCTAGTGCAAGAACAGCTACAGCTGTAAATTGTAAATTTGTTTGTATTTATAAGTGGTAACCAACTGTACCAATTTATAAATATGACAAAGTCTCTCACTGAGCTCAGGGAGACCAGTAGAGGGAAACACTGCGGGAAGCTGGCTAAAGCGCTCAAACACAGTGAAATCCATGGGCATTGCCCCCTGGGAATTTGAATATGAAAGTGGAGTCTGTGGATCCTCGTTTAAGAGTCTCAAACACGGGACTAGCCATATATACCTCCAGGGAAAGGGCCTAGCCCTGGGGTGGACTCCTTGCGGAGACCACCATAACCACCATATTAAGTGGCCCTTTTAGTCAATATCCCACTTAGTTACGAGCTTAAGGATATGACAAGGGAATTACCAAAGCCAGGTATCCATCCACAGACAGCTGTTTCAGGGTATTGCCCCTCATCAGTGTGGAGTAGGATTCTGGCTAGGTGGGAGCAATGCCTGGTAGACCAACATCACAAAGCTCTCACTGATCTCAGGGAGACCAGTTGAGGAAAACACTGCGGGCAGCTGGCTAAAACGCTCAAACACAGTGAAATCCATGGGGCATTGCCCCCTGGGAATTTGAGTATGCAAATGGAGTCAATGGAGCCTCGTTTAAGAGTCTCAAACACGGGACTAGCCGGATATCCCTCAGGGAAGGACCTAGCCCTGGGTAGACTCCTTGCAGAGACTCCTTGCAATTTATTAATATGGGGATAACCTTTAATTGTAGCTCTGTTCCCAACAGACATGTGGGTATAGTTGTAATAACAAATACACAAAAAGTGGGTGGGAAACTTTAAGCCAATTCTCATAGATATACCAATTATAGGGCACACTTTAAAGTATAAAAACTTGAAAAGCTTTATTTAAATTACAATATACAAGGCTATCTTAGCCCACTCAAACACTCACTCCTTCCAATCACCTCATGGTCACAAAGCAGTTGGCAATTTAAGCATGCTCACCCATGGTCACTTAATCTAGGGAGGTTGGTGTCCCTTCAGGGGGATAGGGTAGCCCCTACGTAATGGGTGGGGAACCTCAGGCCCCAGGGCCGAATACGGCCCTCGATGACTTTTTTGCGGCCCCCGGACAGATTCCTGGGAATCGCAGAGCTCAGGCTGGCAGATTCATTTTATCAACTGGCTGCCCTTTAAATTCAGCTCTCCAGTGATCTCTATGCCCCAGCCTCAGCTTCCCCAGTGAGGTATATGCTCCCAGCCTCTCTTATCATGTTTAGAGCTCTAGCAAACCTGGAAAAGCAGTTGAGAAGCAACATGATCAATATCACCCACACCAAAGAGAAGCAGCCCAAACCTCCAAATTGGGGGTGAGTTGATTGTTTAACCAAATATAGCGGGTAATTTTCAAGTGTCGGGGAAAATTTTACTGTTCCACTCCCTCGCCAGTCATCCCAGATTGGACTATGAACACGCGGTACCAGATAAGAGTAAATCAGACCGAGAGAGTCCGGTTCAAGCTTATAACGTGTCCAGGTTTAATAATGACAACGTACACGGCAACAACTACTGAACCCAATATCCGGGTACAGGACATTTTATAGTCTAAAAGATAAGCATGTAAATGTCCATGGCAGGGTGGGAGTTAGGTGGGATTAAGCTAATGTCTATGTTTGTTAATAATAATAGTTCTTTGTATTCTGAGAGTCCGTTCTTCGTCACGTCATGGTATCATCCCTTGGCTGCTGGGATACAGGTTATCTTGGATTTCCCATAGCACAGTCTGGTGCAGGCACAGCGAGGACCAATCAGCTTGTCCATTTTCAAGGCAACTTCTGCACAGCCATATCTTCTTTCCAGCATACACATCTAAGGAGACACTGTTTACAAAACAGCTCCTTGTTCACAGATTCATAGTGGGAAAGAAGGAAAAAAAGAAATAGATGGAAGGGGGGGAGAGACAAAGAGAGAAGAGAAGAAGAAGAGAAAGAAAGAAGGAGAGAGAGACAGATGGATAGAAAGGGAAAGAGGGAAAAGAGGGAGAGTGACATGGAGGAAAGAGAGAGCTGAAGAGAAAAGAGGGGAAGAGAGAAGAGAGAGAAAGTGAGAGAGAGAGAGAAAGAGAGAGGAAGAGAGAAAGATAGAGAGAAGAGAAGGAAGAAGAGAGAGAGAAAGAGGAAGAGGTAGAGAGAGAGAGAGAGAGAAAGAGAGAGATGGAGGAGGGGAGGGGGGTGACTCAAAGATAAAGAGAAGATGTTGGATACGTACCTGAATACAGAAAAAACTTATTGTTTCATTTAATGCTATATGAGTATAAAAACTAAGATTAATAGATAAGATATAATTCATCCTCCACACAAGTTGATAATTTTGTACGGCCCCCGAAGGGTTGTAGAAATTTCCAAATGGCCCTCAGCAGAAAAAATGGTTCCCCGCCCCTTCCCTACGCGGGGGCGCCTTGTAATAAATGTAAGTGATTTTGAGCTTCTCTTCAGCCAATGTAAATTACCCTCCCCTCCTCCCCCGAGCCATAGTATACAAATCTAGTTAGATACAGAGATCCGGCCGGGATTGGGAGCTACGAAGCTCATAAGAATGACACGCATTGCTTAGTGAACCTGTTACCACTATGGTCTTGGGGCAAAGGCAAGGCAGCAAAACAGGAAAAGTGACCTAACAGGAGAGGGGGTGATTATTCTGAAAGTAATTTTCAAAGATGTTTATTTTACTAAGGACTACTTAAATATTCGTACGTAGTATGGGTTAAACCTTCAGTAATGTCTGTCTTCATAAATAAAATCTGGCATGAAGGATTAATGTTTGAGGACCACATTTTCTAACATTGGCATTGTAATTATCGGCCTGGCATCAGATTTCTCATATGTTTTTCTTCTTCCTCATTGGGAGACACAGGACCATGGGTGTTATGCTGCTGTCCACTAGGAGGAGACACTATGCAGAATCTGTAAAAGAGTTAGGCCGGCTTCACACTGCGGCGTGGTCCGGTCCGGGGCTGTCTGGGATAACCCAGACAGCCGCGGACCAGATCAGCACACAGGACTGGGGGGCTAATATTCCCTCCGGTCCGGTGTGCAGCGCACGCAGATCCCGCTGCTGATAAGTAAGGGCCGCGGGCGCCGCGCTGACCTGTCAGCGGCTGCAGTTGACAGGTCCTGTGTCCCCCAATTAAAAAGAGAAAACGAATTTACGGTGAGTACACAAAATTCTCCTTTGTTTCAATTCCAGCATGTAAACGCCTCTTCCAACTAGAATCAGATTTTCACAAATTAGAATTGATTGTATAATTAACACAATTGTACAAAGTTTCAACAGCACAACGTATGAAACAAGTTTCAAGATCTCTTTGATGGCATTCAATTTCAACCTGTATTGTTTAGCGGAGATGGATGCCATTCTGGCATTGGGATGCAGGCCTAGTCTCATGATAGGCACAGTAAAGTGGTCACAGCTCCCTGTTGTAATGAGACATATGGCTAGGATACATATTTAGTAGCTGGAACTTTTTTTTGAATGAATGAATGACTGAAAGAGAAATTGTAAAATGAAAAATGTATGCTAATAAATGGAGCAATATTGTCTTTATTCCGCTTGGAAAAAGTATTGCATTCGGTTGTCAAATCAAATATTTTAATATATACCTATATATTTTCTTTCTCTGTAGCTTGATATTCCTAACCGGTTTGAAATGAAGTTGCGTCGCGCAGCCATTTTTGAGGATTCCTACAGAAGGATAATCGCTGTGAAACGGCCAGAATTCCTCAAAGCACGTCTCTGGATTGAATTTGACAATGAAAAAGGCTTAGATTATGGAGGAGTTGCCAGAGAGTGGTTCTTCTTAATATCTAAAGAAATGTTTAATCCATATTATGGTCTCTTTGAGTATTCTGCAACGTAAGTGCCTTCCTTTTTTGAGACACTTTCCCAACCCGGTATAGTCTAGTGTCGGGATGATGACCTAAAGTCCATTACCTATCCTTACGCACAGCATGGCTGACCCAGGAAAACCTGGGCCATAATAATGACATTAAGCCCATTGACTTAGCTTTGTGCACAGTGTTTTGGGCCCATCATTTCTTTTCCCCATATCATTCTGCCTGCATGTAGGGAAACTATTGCTCAAACATAGGTCTGGGAAAGACTGCTTAGTAACTATAAGCTTAATCAGCGTGAATCCTGTTTTATCAGATTTGTTTCACTTAATGTGAGGATCTACCGTAATTATTTTTTGTGCTGTCAAATAATGATGCTGGAGTGTTCAGAGATCATTTTTCAGTCTTCCTGCCTTATTATTTTTATTTATTTATTATTTATTTATATAGCGCCATTAGGTTCCATGGCGCTTTACATGAGATAAGGGAGACAAGAACAAGTGCACTAAATCTAGGCGATCAGGATGTACAGTACAGGAGGGGCAGGGACCCTGTCCACGAGGGCTCAGTCTACGAGGGGCGGGTTGGGATACAATAGGATGGGGAACGTCAGGTATGGGGCGGTCGCCTGGGTCTCATGGCAGGTTTAGGCTTGACGGAATAGTTATTCTAGAATACTATTAGGTTAAGTATGCATTATTAGATATCCTGTAGCCTGCAGCTTTTGTGAGGTGGAGTTCTGGATGTGGATGCGTGTGTAACTCTAGTGCCAGAAGGAAGTTACTGCCTGTACAAAAAGGACTGTTCCCTCCCAAATCAGGAAGCATTTAAATGGGTTCTCGGCCCTTTTCTTTAAAGGGAACCTGTCCCATGAAATTTAAACGTCTGCTTTTTCTGTGATTTTAGGTCCTGGGGGCGGGGCTATCGGTGACTGACAGCTGTGTTTATATACGCATGCATATATAAATATATATCATATGAAGGAAAAAAGACTAGCGGCACTCACCGAGTTGATCTTGTCCTTTTATTTACAGTTCCATATAGTCACCATGGAAAACGTTTAGCAGGGGAGGGGTGCATGGACGGCGGAAGACAGCCTGCCGTTTCGCGGTTTATGCTGCTTCTACAGGTCCGGACCTGTAGAAGCGGCATAAACCGCGAAACGGCAGGCCGTCGTCCGCCGTCCATGCACCCCCTCCCCTACTAAACTTTTTCCATGGTGACTATATGGAACTGTATATAAAAGGACAAGATCAACTCCGGTGAGTGCCGCTAGTCTTTTTCCTTCATATGATTTTTACTGCTTCACATTGATGCGTGCAACGCCACAGAGTCTGTAGCCTCTGGTCATTAAGCAATTGATCAGCCTGATAGTCCCTGATGCCTGGGCTCGGTTATGGTTCAAAAAAAGAAGAGACATGTACTCCCCTTTCAGTACCCTGCCACTACTCCATCCCGCTGGCAGTTTCCCCCTCTGGTGTCCTCCCCTTTTCTTCCGTCATGGAGAAGGCTGGGGATTGGTGGTGAAGTACAGTTGTGGCCAAAAGTATTGACACCCCTGCAATTCTGTCAGATAATACTCAGTTTCTTCCTGAAAATGATTGCAATCACAAATTCTTTGGTATTATTATCTTCATTTAATTTGTCTTCAATGAAAAAGCACAAAGAATTATCCTAAAGCCAAATTGGATATAATTCCACACCAAACATAAAAAAGGAGGTGGACAAAAGTATTGGCACTGTTAGAAAAATCATGTGATGCTTCTCTAATTTGTGTAATTAACAGCACCTGTAACTTACCTGTGGCACCTAACAGGTGTTGGCAATAACTAAATCACACTTGCAGCCAGTTGACATGGATTAAAGTTGACTCAACCTCTGTCCTGTGTCCTTGTGTGTACCACATTGAGCATGAAGAAACTAGTATTATCTGACAGAATTGCAGGGGTGTCAATACTTTTGGCCACAACTGTATATGCTATATTGTTGCTTTTTTTTCTACTACAGTAGTGTCAGGAATTTCCAGATTGTTTTATCTATGACTATGACTGTTGTATTTTTGGGGATACTAACAGACTTCTGTTCTTCTTCACAGTGATAATTACACTTTGCAAATCAATCCAAATTCTGGCCTGTGCAATGAAGATCACCTTTCATATTTCAAGTTTATTGGCCGTGTGGCTGGGATGGCAGTATACCATGGAAAGCTTCTGGATGGTAGGTTTAAGATAATTTTTCCATGATCTCACTTTTTCTCCTTCTCGGCTTCTTTGGAGTCTATGAGATTACAAACAGACCTGAAGGAGTCTCTGCCACTGAATTCAGTGGACGTGTTAAAAAAAAAAAAAAAGGATGCCTTACTGAGACCTTGCGTGACGCATCAATTCATATCAGATATTTACAATGCAAGTTAACAGAACAATTTTTTTTTCTGTATCTATTATCCCTGCAGTAGTTTGGCACTGGAGAAGTGTTTGCTATCCAAGAGGATTTTTCGTTCTCGTCCTGATGCTGAGCAAATTTTTTCCAATTTTGTTTTTGCTCTTTATTTCTCTTCTTGTCGTCCACCTCTTTTTGTACAGATTTCCAAACTAATGTTTGAAAGACGTTTTCTAAAGTTGTACAAATGCACCTTAATTCACTCTCCCTTGGTACAAGCAGAAGCAGCTTTGCTTCCACAGCATGGAAGAAGCGCTGGTGCACTAAATTTGGCTGGATCCAGCAATTTCGCATTGCAAGTGCTGCTCCTTGCCTAGGAAAGTTACCACCGCTGATAGACTGCAGGGGTGACGGGAAAGACAGGCAGCAAGCACTCAACTATAGAAATGACTATCCCACTACTCTTAAGAAAGGAGAATTTTTTTAATTCATAGTAAATTACAAAGTTTTTTTTTTTTTTTTTTTTTACCGGTGCTTTGCAATTGTTACTCATTTAACAAATTGAGACAACCCCTCAAAACTACTTTTTTTTTTTAAGAGCCTGTTTTTCTACTGGACTTTGGTATTTACTATCAGTTATCACATGATTTGTGTACACAATTTGCTTTCATAAGCATGTGATAGGGCTGACTGACATGGTTTTCATTTGTCCTGGAGGTCATATAGATGGACAGAGAATGAATGAACAATTGAGAAATCTAATCAAATCAATATTTGGTGGATGTAGGTTTGAGCAATTCTGTCTGTGGTTAGTTCTCCTAAGATATTTGGAACAATCACATTCCCTACCAAGTTCCTTAAAAAAAAAAAAGCCCTGCGGTGCGCCCAAACAGTGGTTTATGACTACATATGAGGTATCGGTGTACTCAGGAGAAATTGGCCAACAAATTTTAGGATGCGTTTTATCCTATTGCCCATGTGAAAATGAAAAAATTGAGGACAAAAGAAAATTTTTGTGGAAAAAAAGTACTTTCATTTTTACGGATCAATGTGTAAAGCACCTGAGGGTTCAAAGTGCTCACTATGCATCTAGATAAGTTCCTTTGGAGGTCTAGTTTACAAAATGGGGTCACTTGTGGGGGAGCTCCAATGTTTAGGCACACAGGGGCTCTCCATGGTGTCCGCTAACAATTTGAATGGAAAATTAGCTCCAATTGTTAGCGGACACCATGTCATGTATGGAGAGCCCCTGTGTGCCTAAACATTGGAGCTCCCACACAAGTGACCCCATTTTGGAAACTAGACCCCCCCAAGGAACTTATCTAGATTGGTGGTGAGCACTTTGAACCCCCAGGTGCTTCACAAATGAATCCGTAAAAATGAAAAAATAAACTTTTTGCGGAAAAGAAAGTACTTTTTCATTTTTACGACTCAATTTGTGAAGCACATGGGGGTTGAAAGTGCTCACTATGCATCGAGATATGTTCCTTGGGGGATCTAGTTTCCAAAATGGGGTCACTTGTGGGGGAGCTCCAATGTTCAGGCACACAGGGGCTCTCCATACGCGACATGGTGTCCGCTAACTATTGGAGCTAATTTTCCATTCAAATTGTTAGTAGACACCATGTCGTATATGGAGAGCCCCTGTGTGCCTAAACATTGGAGTTCCCCCACAAGTGACCCCATTTTGGAAACTAGATCCCCCAAGGAACATATCTCGATGTATAGTGAGCACTTTCAGCCCCCAGGTGCTTCACAAATTAGGCCGTAAAAAGGAAAAAAAAGTTTTTTGTGAAAAAAAAAAAAAAAGTACTTTTTCATTTTTACGGATCAATTTGTGAAGCTTCTTGGGTTTCAAAGTGCTTACTATGCATCTAAATAAGTTCCTTGGGGTGTCTAGTTTCCAAAATGGGGTCACTTGTGGGGGAGCTCCAATGTTTAGGCACACAAGGGCTCGCCATACACGACATGGTATCCACTTACAATTCCAATTGTTAGTGGACACCATGTCACGTATGGAGAGCCCCTATGTGCCTAAATATTGGAGCTCCCCCACAAGTGACCCCATTTTGGAAACTAGACACCCCAAGGAACTTATTTAGATGCATAGTGAGCACTTTAAACCCCCAGGTGCTTCACAAACTAATCCGTAAAAATGAAAAAGTACTATTTTTCACAAAAATCTTCTTTTTTTCCTTTTTACAGACTAATTTGTGAAGCACTTGGAGATTGAAAGTGCTCACTATGCATCTAGATATGTTCCTTGGGGGATCTAGTTTCCAAAATCGGGTCACTTGTTGGGGAGCTCCAATGTTTAGGCACACAGGGGCTCTCCATATGCGACATGGTGTCCGCTAACAATTTGAATGGAAAATTAGCACCAATAGTTAGCGGACACCATGTCATATATGGAGAGCCCCTGTGTGCCTAAACATTGGAGCTCCCCAACAAGTGACCCCATTTTGGAAACTAGATGCCTCAAGGATTATATCTAGGGGTATAGTGAGCATTTGGAACCTACAGCTACTTCACAGAATTTGATAATGTCATATTGAACATTTTCTTTTCTTCACACAATTTCTCACTTTTAGAGCATGTGCACAAGATACGGACACACCATGTCCTGGTCGTCTCCTCCCCTGCATTTTTTTTTTTAGTATTTCTTTATTAAATTTTTAAAAAAATGACGTGGGGCTTCGCCATATTTTTGGTCCAGCCAGGTACAGCAGGCAGCTACGGGCTGCCACCAACCCCTTCTGCCTAGTTTTACCTGGCTGGAAACCAAAAATATAGGGAAGCTCCTTTTTTTTTTTTTTTTTTTATAATTCTTTCATGAAATAATTTTTTTAAAAAATGGCGTGGGCTTCGCCATTGTGGTCACAAGGGGTTAACTGAAGATCCGGTAACCCCTTGTGACCACACAGGGATGATGACCTGCAGTTAACCCCTTGTGTGGTCACAAAGGGTTAACTGCAGGTCATCATCCCTGTGTGGTCACAAGGGGTTAACTGCAGATCCAGTAACCCCTTGTGACCACACAGGGGTGATGATCTGCAGTTAACCCCTTGTGACCACACGGGGTTAACTGCAGAAGACCCCTGTGTGGTAGTTCAGGGGTTAACTCTGCCTCTGTTTCGGCGCACGCAGAGCAGCGGCGCCGGGACAGAGGCAGAGAGAAGACGGCTGGCGACGCTACAGGACGGATGAGTATGAGAGGAGCAGGGAAGGGGGCCCGGGGGGGGAGCGCATCAGAGCGGGGGGGGGGGTCGAGGGGATGGCATGGGGAAGAGGGGGGGGGGAACGCTAAAGACCGGAGGGGGAGCGCAGCAGGGGGAGCGGAGGAGGGGGAGATCAGGGGTGAGGGGGGTGATATTGGGGGGCCACTGAGGGGACCAGTGGCCCCCCAGGAATGGCGGCATCTCTATGCGATCTGACAGATCGCATAGAGATGCAGTGGAGGCGGCGGGTTTTACCGCCGGCCGCCGCCATTTGTAGATGTTATGGGGGTGGGGGGGGTGATCCCCAGTACTGGGGGTCTTGGAGGGCTAGGGGGTTAATACTTTCACTTTGATCCGACATGTGTTTTCATGTCGGATCAAAGTGAAAGCATTTTTACCAGCACTTTCACTTTGTGCAATGTGATGATCGGTCATCACATTACAGGTGCCTGTAAAACACCAGCTAATTCTTAATCTCTAGGGTCTCAGCTACCCCTGGTAGCTGAAACCTCGGAGATTTTAGCTCCAGGGCGTCAAACCAGGGTCCTTTCTGTTAGGACTTATTTTAACGTCTAACAGAATAAGGACCCTGTTTTGACGACGTATATATGCAATGCGCTGTCACTAAGGTGTTAAAGGTTGCTTTGTGCATCACTAATCTGGTGTTAAAAACAATCCATGTATTAGAATAAAATAAAAGCACTTTAGATGATTAGTTGTTTGCATTAGATACCTGCATGAACCGTTGTGTGATGGTTCTTCAGCTGGAATTAGTCCCCTCAATCCACTTCTCTCATGGTGTTTTTTTAAACATAGCAACGCCCCCCCCCCCCCCGCAGTGTAATATGCTGACTTCAATCACTGAAGGTCCTGCTGTTGAAGATCTTGTGGTGATGTCACGACCATGTGACCGTGATGGCTGGAGCTAAGCAGGACCCTTTTGGGCTTTGCTCAGTTGATTCCGGTCACAAATTGTGACATCACCACAGGTCCTGCAGTGATGTCGATTAATTACAATGCAGGGGGCATGGCGAAATTCAAAAGATATCATGAATGAACTTGAGTGACAGTAAGCAAAAGCACCACCCCTATGACTGAAGCCAGGTATGTGTGTGCAGTCACCTCTGCAGATAGTCTTTTTTTTCCCAAGATAAATATGGTGAACTTTGTATTTAGAAAACCATGTTAGTGATGCACATTGCATTATGTAAAACACAGGGGAATGGGGGCGGTTAAATATCCTAAAATGACAGAACAGGCTAACTGATAAAAATAAACTAGCATTCTCCTTTTGCTTCATTTTTCCGTTCCTGCCTTAACCTTTTGCAAATAATTACGGTTATCTCTTACAGGTTTCTTCATACGACCATTTTATAAGATGATGCTACAGAAAGCAATAACCCTGATTGACATGCAGTCTGTGGTATGGAATTTTAATTATTTTTTTTGTATGATTCCTGATGGCTATTACTGTACAGCTATTGCATGACTTTTTTACGGATTTTAACACCTCTATGAATCCTTGACAGTAGACTGATATGCCATATAGTAGATATTGTTATGGCTCAAGGCTTCCTTTTTATGCTTTGGAGTCTTCAACATTCGGCAAGTATTATTGGTTCTATATACTCATTACATTAAGAATTCCAGCAGCCCTCTGCAACAGCTAGTGGAAACTTCTGTAATGCTCCTTTCACATCAGCGGTTTGCTGATGTTTCTGGACTATCCGGCAGATGGCGCCAGATCTGCCGCCTAATCGCTGACTTGCGGCACAGATCCGGCAAGCCCCATGCATTCTCTATGGGGCTTGTGGGCTGGTGTGAAAAGCGTGGTTTGCCGGATCTGACAGATCCGGCACTTGCAGTGCAGGAAAAAAAAACAACTGCTAGCTGCGGTTTTTCGACCTGCCTCAAGTGCCAGATTTGCCAGATCGTGGCAAAAAAACACATTTGCCGCAAGTCCCATAGAGAATGAATGGGGCTTGCCGGATCAGTGCCGCTAGGTTGCAGATGCGGTAAATCTGCCGCATTCAACGAAATACGCTGATGTGAAAGTAGCCTTAACCCTACTGTTCTGTTCGGTCAAAAATGACCAAATTTAGAATATTTTATTTTATTTTTCATTTGTTTATGAAACAACCATGTTCACATACAGTAAAATTAATGCAACAGGTATTCAAATAAAATACTTAAATTAGCTAAAAATCAAGACTTTAATAGGTTCGGTCAAAAATTACCGAAACATTATATGTGTATAGTAGACCGGAACAGAACAGCAGGGATAATGAAAGCCATTAATTCACAGTCAAAGGTTAGGGTAACTGTCATATGCAGTATGCTCCCCCTAGTGGTCACCACCACACTGAGCAATCTCTGTCAAGAGATTCATAAGCGAGTTTTGTAGCTCTGACTCATAGAAAAGCATGTTAAACAATCCTTATTTATTTATAGAGCACCATTGCTTCCATGGTGCTGTGCATGAGAAAGGGATACATACAAACAAGTTAAAAATACAATAAATAGACAGTGACAGACTGATACAGAGGGGAGAGGACCCTGCCCTTGCGGGCTTACATTCTACAGGATTCTGCCTGTAGTTAAAAAAGCATGCTTGGAATAAATGTATCTCTTTTCCTCTTCTAATTACATTATGTAAATATCTGCTCCATTCTTGTCCTCTCTGTGTTTTATATGATCGTACATTCACACTCTACACACAAGGCACTATATGATAGAGCATATGGACAACGGGAGACTGGAACAGATCAGATAATTCACTGATAAAGTGATCTGTAAGAAAACCATCTTTACAATATATCCAATGTGCATAACAATGTGAAGAAGTGATCTAGATTTTTTTTTATTTTTATAGGAGTGTAAATGTAGGGATCCCTTTAAGATATAACACTAACAAGTGATAGGCTGATGTGATGGTTAGTGACAATCCAGCTCAGGGCTATGGTAATTTAATACGGCCTGCCCCCCTTCAACCCACCATCTAAAGAGTCCTGTTTACACATAGTGGACCACACACATTTTGTCATGTGGCAGCTTCAATAGCACCTGTCCTACAATAGTCACAGTCATGGGGTCACACACATCCTTCACTGCTTAGCTAAACTCTATATGTAAACCGTAAGATGGTTTCAAAGGTGAACATAGTCTTCTGTGCCTACTAGATTAACCCTTTGGAGCTCTTGCAAAACAAAAAATTATTTAAAGTTTTGTTGTGTTTTTTTATTTTGTTGTGTGTTCAGATCCAGTTTGGAATAAGAACATTTTCGATTCTGTGTTCCCATGTACAAAAGCTGGTGGCAACATAGTGAAAGACTTTGTTAGATAACCTTATTTTTCTGTGAAATAATTTATCCTAAATGATTGTGGTTTGTCTCTCAGGATAGTGAATATTACAATTCTCTCCAGTGGATACTTGAGAACGATCCAGAAGAACTAGACCTACGATTCACTGTGGACGAGGAACTGTTCGGACAGGTAGACATAGTTATATCTGTGCCGCTCTAGAGGCGAGCTATCTGAATGTTATGGCATATATACAGATTATTCTCTACTTGTAGACACATCAACATGATCTGAAGCCTAGTGGATCAGAGATTGTAGTCACCAATAAGAACAAGAAAGAGTATATACAGTAAGTCTGCACTAGGGGAATTTTACTATACTAAATGCACCATATCTGTGGGGAAATTTGATCCTAAATCAGACTTGCATTCTAAACACCACTTTTCTATGTGTTTTAGAGACTTTCTGAGATTTGTGTAAAAAAAAAAAAAAAAAAAAGGGGGGGGGGGGAGGGGGAATGATCAATTATGACACTGTGCCAAAAATGAGAAACATTTTTTGGGACAATGGAAGCTACATAGTAGATGCATCCAATTTACCAACCAATATAGCCACAATTTTAATAAAACTGTACATTAAGGCCTTGATTCTTGAAAGCAATGCTGTGGTAAGATGTGACATTTGAGAGAGCTACTTTTTAATGAATTTAGCGCATATTAAAATTGATGAGCATCTCGGCCTATACTACTCCCGCCTGGAGCTGGTGTACGTTTCTAGTGTAGCTTAAGCCGCTTTTGTGGAATAAATGATGATGCATTTGTTGGATAGGCTTTTTCAAGGCACAGTGCTGATGCCACATAAAGAGAAGAATATTTCACATCTTATATAGCTAATACCCAGAATGGCATTGATCTGTAAGAAAAGAATCCAAATTTCACCCCATGTGTCTTAAATTACACAGTATGAATTTGGTCTTCAGTTGAAGGGGTACTAAATCTCAGATTTACCTGTTATGTGGATCCTGCCAATAAGAACTTGCTAGGCAATGTCTCAGAGTACGACGACAACTAATTCCATAGGTTCCTTGTCCCTCAACTTACAATTAACTCATTGATATCAAAAATTGTCCAAATCAGAGGACCCCATTTACAGTTTAGAGAATCTATTTGTTGTCAGTGTACACATAAATGACTACTAAAGTATATCTAAAAAAGAAAAATATATACATTTTTCAATGATGGAACAGGCCTGATGTAATTGCTTTATCACGCTTTCACAAAATACAGAGTAGAACTAATATATTTTAATCCTTTTTATAGTCTTGTTATACAGTGGAGGTTTGTGAACAGGATCCAGAAACAGATGGCTTCTTTTAAAGAGGTATCCTAATAATTCCCTATATATTTATTGCGTTACTGTTTGAGCTACAAGTGTCATAAGTAGATCCCTGGCTATTTTAAAATGTGAGTGTGGTAAATGGTAATGGTACTGTTTAGTATAGTGGATATTTTATATGTGAGGTTTGACTGTAACTTAAAACTTTAGTCCTATTTCAGAAAACGTCTGCATGCAGGCTCAATTGAATGTAAAAAAAAAGAAAAGAAACAAACTGAGATTTCCTTACCTGTATTGGGTCCAGCACTGTCCCTGTTTGTCTGCAGCAGTGAGGTTGACAACCTTGCTGACATCTACTATATAATTGCCGTAGGCATTTTCGTGTCGGACCCCGAAATCGCCGTGGATATGTCACACTCTGACGTCACCACGGCGAAGCATTGGCCGCGTAGCGGCCAATGCGAGTCGTTAGCTACGCGAGCAATGGCCGCGAGGCCATTGCGAGTCGCTAGGTTTGTGCGAGCAATGGCCGCGAAGCGGACATTGCGAGTCGCTGGCCGAAAATAGAACCAGAGGCTCGGCCACAAAATTAGCGATGTACCGCTGAGGTAGCGCGAGCAATGGCCGCGAGGCCATTGCGAGTCGCTACCTCAGCAACCGCACCTGCCGCAAGTCTCTCTATACTTTCAATGGGGATCCATTGAGAGTCGCTGTGTAGCGCGAGCAATGGCCGCGAGGCCATTGCGAGTCGCTACCTCAGTCGCCGCACTTGCCGCAAGTCCCCCTATTCTTTCTATGGGGATTACCGCAATCGCGCCGCAAGTGGACTTGCGGCAGGTGCGGCAGCGAGTCGCTGGCTGAGTGCGAGCACTTGCGGCGCGGTTGCGGTAATCCCCATAGAAAGTATAGGGGGACTTGCGGCAGGTGCGGCAAGTGCGGTTTTGCCGCACCTGCCACAAGTCCCCCTATACTTTGTATGGGGATTACCGCAACCGCGCCGCAGATGCGGTTTTTAAATAAAATAAAATAATTTTAATACAAATACATTCAATTAAAATAACAAATAATAAAAAAATTTAATAATAATAAAAATTGTAAAAAAACAAAACAAAATAAATAATACAATAAAAAATAGCTATCTACTATAATCAAATTAATGCACGTTCTAGAATCCCGATGCATTTGCATCGGGCTCACAGCTAGTTATACATAAATATCTATACTGAGCAGTGTGACTGTGAATCCAGTTTTTGGAATAGGTCGGAGATGACATTTGCCTAGAGATGCTGCTCCAGCTGCATGTTTTTACTTTTCTGGTTGAGCTGAATGCTCCTCACTTATCATACCCTATTCATATAGTATGAAACATAAGTTGACACCACATTACGGCAATCTGTCTCATCTTGACCAAGACTTAATTGAATTGTTGCTTTTTTTTTCAAAGTGAATGCTGAGTTCAGGAGGTAGAGAGAGGAAGAAGCAGATTTACTGTATTTTTCGGACTATAAGATGCATCGGACCATAAGACGCACCCAGGTTTTAGAGGTGGAAAACCGGGGAAAAAAATATTTGAAGCAAAAAATGTGATAAAATATTTAATAACATAAATAACATATTATTTGTTGTGTTATTATATATAATAGTATGTTATTTAGTTGGAAGCTACGGATAGCTGCCGGACTTGAGTGGTGTTGCTAAAATACTATGTGAAGCAGTGGTGACAACTTTCCTGCCTCCTGCGATCACAGTCCATCGCTGCCACCTCCCCACAGCAAGCCCCCACATGTTACATTTGGGCTATAAGATGCACCCTACACTTTCCACCCACTTTTGGAGGGAAAGAAATGCGTCTTATAGTCCGAAAAATATGGTATATTCTACTGCTTATATTTTTTTATACTGTTTTCAGTAAAGTTTTTGAAAAGCCAGTGACTATTTATATTGATTATGGTATGGGATAGTTTGCACAGAATCCTGAATTAGGTTTTTCATCCAAGACTCTATCCTGTGAAGCCTATTTTCATTTCTTGGAGCAATACTGCCCGGTTTGGCTTTTTTTCCTATTGGTTTTGTAGAAAATAAATGCATAATTTTTTTACCTAAGTGAATTTCTTCTATGGGCGAGAACTTATTCTCTGAGATGGAAAATGTTCTTACTTAAGATATGCTATTGCTGAGTTTGGTGAATTGGATAACATTGGACACCATCCTTTTTGGCCCAAACATGATTTGGATTGTGCTCCAGAAAATCAGGTTATTTGGCTGCCTGAACTTCAGAATTCTTTTACATAACTGCACATATACTAAAACTGGCCTGCTGACTGCAAGTAAAAGCATATGTGTTCCTGGAAGGATCACAAATACTAAAAAGATGTGGCGGTGCATTTAGAGGGCGACTGGTGTCTCATGGTTATACCATTCTTCTCGGTGTTTATCTTTCTATTGTCCCATTTTTTATTTATGTCAATTAAAATGACTTCAAAATTAAGTGCCTCTTTTCTTATGTGAACCCAGATTATACAGTGAGTTTATTAAATATATTTTTTACTGTTTGCCCGTGTCCCAAATTTTCCTAATAGCGATATTTTTGTTTTAAAAAAAATGTAGTTTTCAATAAATACCTATAAAAACACATTTATACTCTAATTATTTCTTTTTTTAAAGGGTTTTTTTGAAGTGATTCCTCAGGATCTGATCAAAATATTTGATGAAAATGAATTGGAGGTATAGTATTATTTGATCACTTCTGGACATTAATTAGGGCAATTCTTAAATGCATTGTTTTATTCCTTCCAGCTCCTCATGTGTGGTTTGGGAGACGTGGATGTCAACAATTGGAGGGAGCATACCAAGTATAAGAATGGCTATTGTCTTGGACATCAAGTTATTCAGTGGTTTTGGAAGGTGAGGAGTTATGTGTCTTTCATATACTGCACTATGTTTACTAGGTCGGTCACTAGGTGTACACTCCTCAACGTTGAACTTTTCTTGGTGCGTCTTCAAAAGCACTTGACCAGCTTCCTGAAAATCCAGTCTACTCTGAAAGCTCTGTCTGGGAGAGACCTCGCTGATGCAGTGTAATTTTCTTGTGTCTTATTAATGTTATGTGTCTTACCATGGTGTATGATATGTGACATGAATTGATGTACCACAACCTCATTTTTGTAGCAGAATTTGGCAGATCCTCATCCAGTTTTGTCTCCTACACAATTGTTTGTTTGAGTCAATGACTGTTTTTCAACCGATATATAAAAATGATCGTTATTACCAGTTTGGTGTGATTGGTTACTCGTAAACGTGATTAGATTTCTACCAAATCCCTGATTTTGTGCAATTTTACGCAGAAAATATTTATGCAGTTTTGAAGGCAAATTGAGGTCACACCAAATATTAATTTAAGATTTATCTTTTGCAGCATTTGTTCCACATTTACTTTTTTGCACAGCGCTATTCAAGTATACATAATGTATTGGTGCATACCATATTTTTCAGATTATAAAACACACCAGACCATAAGATGCTCCTTGGTGTTAGAGTAAAATAGTAAAAACAAAATTCGTACCAAAAAATTTGGTCATGACACACTGTTATGGGAAAGGGGATCTGCTACTGACATTGTTATGGGGGTAATGTCCCCACATTCTGTACTAATGTCCCACATCCTGGGCCCATTCCTGGTATATGTTTCCATCCTGATATATTTGTACTCCACCCTGGTAAATGTCCACCATCCTGATATGACTACCCCATCCTGGTATATAGGATTTCCCCTATCCTGGTATATAGGATTCCCCCATCCTGGTATATATGACCCCTATTAAAAAATAAGCAATTATACACACTGTCCATCACTCTCCCACAACAGCACTGTGTCTTTTTCTCATGCCGGCAATTGACCAGCATGTAAGTGCACAGCAATGACATTACTGTCATGCGCTGGACTCACACACAGCTGCTAACATGGATAAAAGACGTTGCGCTGCTGCGGGGGTGCAATGTACGGTGAGTATAATCATCCATTCACTGCCACCTGCTGGGATATTCAGTCTTCCCATGCAATGTGCGTGGGAAGCAGTGAATATCCACCTTCTTTAATAGTGGGCATACACAATTGCCCGTGGCTGCAGCAGCAGGTAGGTAATTACGTGTGCCCGCCATTTAAGAAAATTTTATATGCGCCCCCCCCATCATCCCGCCCACTTCTTAGTGATGGCAGAAGGGGGGTGGCCGGGGTTAAGCAGTGAATATTAAATTTACTTAACCAGTGGGCACAAGTAATCATCGGTAGGCACTGCTGCAGCCTGCCCCTCCCTACGATGACCTGCTGCTCACCCCCTTCTCCACAGCTATACCATACTTTGGACTATAAGATGCAACTGCACTTTCTCCCCAAATTTTGGGGACAGAAAGTGTGTTTTATAATCTGAAGTGTGTGTGTGAAGATATACAGTTGTGCTCAAAAGATTTCTGTTTCTTATCGAAATATCGAAAGACAAAAAGGAGCAATAGGGTCTTATCATTATTATTAATGATAGTGGTAATGATTATTAGTGCTCACAACCAGTTTATTAGCTTAGTACAGCTACCACTGGATCCGCACTTCACGTGCACAGTGGCAGCTAAACATAGATCCAAAAGGACCATGCTTCTATGATCCGCGCTATGCTGCAAACCACCAAGGACCACAAAGGATCTCAAGGCAATGATGTTTTATTTCCAATGCGTTTCGGAGCAGTCCTTGCTCCTTCCTCAGGGATACATACCTTTGTGGTCCTTGTTCGTTTGAAGCATAGCGTGGATCATAGACTTTTTGGATTTTTGCTTTCTTGGCGTTTTTTTAGAGATATGAATTATAACACACCAAACTTTTTTTTTCCCTCATGGTTAGTGGTTGGATGAAGCGATATATAGAGTTATATAGATGTATACATACACACACACCAAACTTCTTTGGGAAATCCTGCATGGGGGTTTCTTTGTGGCATGTATAATCTACTATATCTTATGCATATAAAGGACTAGCTGTACTACCCGGCTACGCCCGGGTTAATAAATAACTTCTGTTAGCTATAACAAAATAGAATTTGAATATGTCATATTAATGACCTGTAGGAAAATAGAAGCTGAGCTGTGATTGGTTGCTATAGGCAGCCTAATAAATCTCTAGCCAACAGTAAACCCTCCCCCCCGGCCGGGCAGTATATATTACCTCACACATACACATAAAAGACAGCTCATGTGACTGACATCTGCCTTAATTCCCTATATGGCACATGTGTTGCACATTGGCTGTTTTTAATCAGATGTTTATTTTTGGAAATTAAAGATACCAGATGTATGAGGCGAGTTGTGTGAGGCGATTTGTGCACATCTGTGTCTGTCTGTGTGGTGTTTGTGTCCCTGGGGTGTGTGTGTCTCACAGTGGTGTGCGTGGGTCCCTGTGGTGTGTGTCCTTTTGGGGGGGAGGGGTGTCCCTGTGGTGTGTGTCCTTGTGGGGGGAGGGGTGTCTCTGTGGTGTGTGTTCATCCCCATGGGGTCTGTGTGTTCCTGTGGGGTATGTGTGTATGTCCCTGTGGGGTGTGTGTCCCTGTGGGGTGAGTGCATGTGTCCCTATAGGGTGTGTATGTGTGTGTGTCCCTGTGGGGGGGTGTCTGTGTGGTGTGTGTCTCTGTGTTGTGTGTGTCTCTTTGTGGTGTGTGTGTGTGTTTGTGTTCGGGTGCGTGGTGAATATCCAATGTTGGGCCTCCACCTTAGCTGTTACTCTTTGTGTGCATGTGGTGTGTATACATGTCCCCGTGCATGGGGAATATTCCATGTCAGGGCCCCACCTTAGTGACTATATGCTGGTATATGCTGTTAAAGCCACGTCACACGCATCAATTTGAACAACAATATTGTTAGCGATCACAGGCATGCGGGATCGCTAACAATATCGTTCAGATAGCTGGTGAGCTGTCACACAGGCAGACTCACCAGCGATCAATGGACCAGAGACATCGTGGAAACGATTTAAGCCTAGTTACCCGCTGTTTACCATGGATACCAGATCCCAGCGCTTGCAGAAAGGCACTGGGAGCTGGCTGTCCACCGGGCAACCAACGATTGATTTGAGGTCCTGTCGTCAAATCAAACGATGAACGATCAGCCGACTGATCGTTCATAGTTTGTAGTGTCACTCGCAACGATGTCGTTTCAACATCGTTCAAGCGTCACAGAACATGTGACTTTTGAACGATATTGTTGTGTGTGACGTGGCCTTTAGTCTTTGGTGCTGTCATTAAGCCCCTCTCATTCACAACTGTCAACTGGTAACTGTCACTTTTTCTCTCCATTATGTAGATAGGGCCAAAATTGTTTGGTGAATTGGAACGCGTGGGGTTAAAATTTCGCCTCAAAACATAGCCTATGACGCTCTCGGGGTCCAGACGTGTGACTGTGCACAATTTTGTGGCTGTAGTTGCGACGGTGTAGATGCCAGTCCTGGGCACACACACACACACATTCAGCTTTATATATTAGATATAGTATAGTGTAGTATAATATGCATATAAAAAATATAGGGGAAACCCCCTTACAGGATCTCCCAAAGTAGTTTGCTTTGATCTCATTAAATCTATGTTGATAAGTCACATTTCTGGGATGGAAACCAAAATAGTTGAATAATTCTAAAATAATCAGGATAAAAATGTACTGATCTCATGTTTCATAAAAGACAATAAATATGACCTGCTGTTTATGTAAATGATGGAAGCAGATACTTTATTGGATCTAATGAATAATGCAGGCATCAAGTCAGATTAAACACAAGAAGGTGATGTCCTTCATACTGAGGAGGTGAGGAATTTCCAAATGAAGTTGTAGGGTGTAAGAAATCGGCACTAGAAAAATAACAAGTTTAACAACTTGGCATTTGTCCAGGCAGCAGTGACCCATCTTCTGATTTGCTTAGAGCTTCATGAATTCATCTGTTTAATCCATTGAACAGATATCGATATCACTGACAAGCAGCCACGTCCCTGCACCTGGGTGTACTGGGAATTGTAGAAATTGTAATCTTATTTTAGTGCTGCACCTTGTAAATATTTTATAATCTGACTCTTTGTAAAATCTGAGGAAAAGTAAAAGGCAATATGCTTTTTTTTCATCATCTGACTCCTTTATATTTGTTTAAAAGTTACAATCTATGGTTTTGTTTTTTAGGCTGTATTAATAATGGATGCAGAAAAAAGGATACGCTTGCTGCAGTTTGTCACTGGTACTTCAAGGGTACCAATGAATGGATTTGCTGAGCTCTACGGTACGTATAAGTAGTCCCTAGTGTGCTTTTTGGGAGCGTAAATAGGGACTTACCGTAAATATTTCTATTTGTACATAGTTTTTACGGTTGAAGGTAGACTTAAGCCCATTTATATCAACCCATAGCCTAACATTTTGATCCAGAGAAAAGCAAACAAAAAACATGTGCAAATGCGAAGTTCCACATTGGGGGAAAAAAAATTCCCTCCTGACGCCACATACGGCAATCAGACTAGTTCCCTGGATCAACACCCTATCAATGATCTAGTATATGTAACCAGTAATATTATATTTTTCAAGACGGGTATCCAGGCCCTTCTTAAATTTTAGTTTTGAATCAACCATTACCACATCACACAGCAGAGTTCCATAGTCTCGCTGCTCTTAGACCCCTTTCACATCAGCGTTTTTTTCAAAATGCGGCAGATTTACTGCATCTGCCACCTGACGGCCACCCTTGTGGCACATTTGCAGCAGGCCCCATGCAATGTCTATGGGGCTTGCAGCAAGTGCGGTATTGCCGCAGTTCTGGCTACTAAAAAAAAACAGTCGTCAGTGTTTCTTTTCGCAGCCTCAAGTGCCAGAACCGCGGCAATACCGCACCTGCTGCAAGACCCATAGACAATGCAGGGGGCTTGCCGCAAATGCGGCGGTTAGGCGGCAGATGCGGTAAATCTGCTGCATTTTGAAAAAACCTCTGATGTGAAAGGAGCCTTATAGTAAAGAATTCACATCTGTCATTATGATTAAAGCTTCTTTCCTCCAGACATAGAGGATGCCCCCTTGTCCCCATTTCAGGCCTAGATGTAAAAAGATCATTAGTAAGTTCTCTGTACTGTCCCCTCATATATTTGTACATTGTAATAAGATAATAAGATCACCAATGAGCCTTTGTTTTTCCATACTAAGTAACCCCAAGTTTAATAACCTGTCTTGGGTATTGTAGACCACACAATCCTTTAATAACCTTGGTTGCTCTTCTCTGCACCTGCTCTAGTTCAGCTATGTCTTTATTATAAACATTATCTTATAATATTCAGTTTATGAATATGGGAATAACAGTTTTCATAGTATTAACTGTTGCTGCCTCATTTTACGATATGTAAAAGAAAAAACAACAACAGCTTGTAGTGCGCCTATACACATGGGGCTGTTAACGGGCGGTTCTTTTGCATTTAAACTCACCTGGTCTGGTTATAAACCACAGCCCGTAGATAAGCTTATTAATTTGAAGCAGCAGAATCCTCCGGTTCCGTCCTCGTGCTTCCTACGAGGTCTTCTCCGGGGAAACACTAGTGCCGGGCGGCGTCACGTGTCTAGTAAAGGGGCCGATCCAGCTGGCGTCTTTTCAGGTCCTCTCCCTCCTCTGCAGCTCACTCCACCACTCTCCCCATAGGGAGTCAGAATGATACAAAAAGATGGAAGCGTGATGTATGTTTGGGCGCTGAGGTAAGGAAGATCTCTGATGCTGGCTTCTTTTCCGGACTTTATTAAAATAATTGCAGTTATAATTATTCAAGCTTAAGGCTCTCAAATCCCACGATGCATTTCGACGTGCATACACGTCTTTCTCAAGTGAAGTGATTCACTTGAGAAAGACGTGTATGCACGTCGAAATGCATCGTGGGTTTTGAGAGCCTTAAGCTTGAATAATTATAACTGCAATTATTTTAATAAAGTCCGGAAAAGAAGCCAGCATCAGAGATCTTCCTTACCTCAGCGCCCAAACATACATCACGCTTCCATCTTTTTGTATCATTTTACGATAGAAGACAGTTTGCAGAATAGTGATTTCACTAAACGCATATTACCAAAAATGTATCTGTCCCATGTAACCGCATAAAGGACCCAACTTTCTGGCAATAGTTGTGTCTAAACTTCAAGGTTGTTGGGTCTCTGCATGCAGAGCGGGATCCCACAAACTTTCATCTGAGGTCTGACTGTGAGATCTTACATGTTATAATCGATTCTGGCCTAAACGAGCATAGTTTATGCTTTAATCCTACTGAAACCAATCATTAACATTACAACAGCTGTTATCGATCAGTATCTGTTTTGTTACCTCGTCATCAATTCTAGTATAGTCAGAAAAACATGTAATCTCCCAAAACAACACTCATAACATTGTTTTCCACTTATTTTTTACATCGCTTCAGTAGTGTGGTATTTCCTTTAAAATAGACTTTTTACAGCAAAATATCTCATTCCATAAAAATGCAGCACTGCCAATACTGTAACCATCGCTCAGAAATCCTATAGAAAAATCCTATTGAGTATGATGCTATTTCCTAGAATCTCTGCCATAAAACTGTGACTGATATTACACAATGTGATGTGTAGCGGTATTGTCTACAGAGAAGTCTTCCCTATCTGCCATTAACTCATGTTTGATTTCAGGCTCTAATGGACCACAGTTGTTTACAGTTGAAAAATGGGGCTCACCCGACAAACTTCCCAGAGCGCATACGTGGTGAGTTACCTAAATGTTTGCTTTATAAAAATATTTTCCTTCAAAAATAAATATATATAATACGGTATATAAAAAAATAGGGCAGCACAAAAACAAACAGTGGTCTGTCTGATTGAGGTCTGTACACGTGGCTGCTTGTTCTATAGAATAAGGTACCATTTGGCAAATAAACATATTTTTGAGCAATATAAATGTTCCTGGCAAACTATGACTGTATATTTCATTTTCTAATGGAGGTTTACCATCACTCATTTAATTAAAAAAAAAAAGTGTAGATTAAGCTCATGTCTTACTATAAACATCGGTCACACATCATGCAGTTTTTGGCGTCCTCCTGGATGTACTAAGCATGTGTGTGATATAATGCTCCAACTCCACCTAGGATCTCCACCAACTTGCACATGCCTAGTAGCGTTTTGATCACAGGATGCCATATTAGAGTAGGGCAGATGCCAGAAACATTTATATTGCTCAAAATATGTTTTGTTTGCCAAATGGTACCCTATTGACTGGGACAAAAACAGCCACATGCACGGACTTCACTCACTTAGCACTGATCACACAAGTGATGTTGAGTGATTGAAGGCCTAATATGGCATCCTGTGCTCAAAATTCTACTGGGCATGCGTGAGTAGGCAGCGTTGGAGCATTAAATCACACACATGCACAGTACAGCCAGGAGGATGCCAAAATGTGCAGGATGTGTGACCGATGTTTATAGTAAGACATGAGTTTAATCTACACTTTTTTTTATTAAATAAGAGTGATGGTGAACCTCCATTAGGTAAATGGAATATACAGTCAGTTTTAAAGACCATATTAGAGTAGGGCAGATGCCAGAATCCTTTATATTGCTCAAAATATGTTTATTTACCAAATGGTACTTTATTCACTAGAACAAGCAGCCAGTTTTACTAGATACTGCCCTATGATGTTCATTTTCATCCAACTGATCTTGCCAGTGCTATCTGCGCACCCGCAAGATTAGCGTCACGGAGTAGAGCTGTATTACCTAACCCTGCTAATAACTCCCCAGCCATCAACTGTCATAGCCCCTCTCCTTGATGCAGAAGTACTGCAGTGTATTATTATATGAGCAATCAAGCTCGTCAAAGTTCAAGTTCCCAAGTGGGATGTTGAAAAATAAAAATTTGAAGCAATATTAAAAAATATATCTAAAAATCTCATGAAAAAAACACTCTTCTCTATTAAAATTTCTTTATTATGTAACTGTTATATAAAAAGAAAAATATACACCATTGGCATCTCAATCTGTATTAACCCAAACTAATAATCAGCAAGGTAAATGCTGTAAAAAAAAAATAAATGATGCATGTTTTTTGCAATTTGTGTAACTTGTTCTATGTTTTTGTCTGCTGCGTAAATATATCATGTTTCTACATTTATTTATTTTTTTTCAGCTTTAACCGCCTGGACTTGCCTCCTTATGAGTCATTTGAGGACCTATGGGACAAGCTGCATATAGCAATAGAAAATGCTCAAGGTTTTGATGGGGTGGACTAAAGTACATGATGTGTTGCCATGAGCTGCGTTTACAACTGAGACTAATCTTTTCCCCAGGGAACGTCTATAGTGTTATTTTGCAATTTTTAGAGCAGTTCTTCTATTGATAGGAGATGACCAGAAAGATATTCCTCTGCAATTGAACAGAGAACGTGCGTGTGTGTGTGTAAACTGTACACATGAATCATTTTCCAAGTTCCTCCAGCGTTTCATATAACATGCCATTTTTTTATTTCTTTCGATCTAATGGTTACCTCTCCAGAAGTCCATCTTACCTGGTTATTAAAACTACTGAATTGTAAGCTGTGAAATGAATATGATCACAAAATTCTGAAGAAAAGAAGACTTTGTGAAAGCAAATACTTCTAAAACCCCAACATTGCTAGCAAGTCGTCTGTGATGTGAAGGCTTCACTGACACATCATCTATATGATTTCAATACCAGAAGTACCAAAATTCACATTAAACCACTCAGTATTTTACCTCTTTTGGGTAAAATATAGTAACTCTCAGTACTCTCACTAGAAATACATGTACCGTTATGAGTCAATCCATGTGGTGTGGTGGAGCTGTATTATTTCTTCATGGATGAATGGGTTGAGAATTGTCATAGCTGTTGGCCAATTTATGCTGTGAATACCCATCTGATAAGTCTCATCCTTGGGTGTGCCACATACATGTCACTTCTCAGGGTTCTTCCTTTCATTAACTGGCTTAATTGCAAGTGAGGATGAGGAAGGTGTGGTCTATATGCACTGATCTGTGATTTTTTTAGAGTGTCTAGAAAGGTTTGGCTAGAAGGGAAGGGGTTTTATGGGCAGTTTTATTATGAGACACAAGGTGGGCTTGTCATGAATGACTTAACATTGATAAAATAAAGTGGTTTCTATATACTTACCTTTCTGAACATATACTCCATGATGAGCTCCCATAAGAGAAATCGATCTATCTGCTAATGGAAATGCTTTCTCAGCACCTACCTATGTGGTGCTTTTGACACAAAGGTCTGCCATGTAACTCCCTGAATGTCTCCTTCAAAGTATTAACAATTTTATTTTAGCAGTAATGTGTGTAAGATCAATGAGCAGATAATTGCTACTCAAAAATATTGGTTAAAAAAAATGTAAATTTTAATGTATCATTCTGAGTGAATCATATTGCTTTCAAGAGGACCTGTCACCAGATCAAAAGTGGCCAGTTTGCTTTTAGTATATCCTTTTTGGCTTTCCTTGGTATTTTTAATTTATTTTTGATCTGCATATTAAGTGCTGATTTTTATGCACCCACCTGTGAGCCATATGCCCCATTGGTGAAGACCATCAAAATCCAGCACTAAGTGAAAAGGCCTGTATCTCTAGAACCATGCTGTGGATGTAAAGATAAAAATGGGGTTGTCAGTAGCAGTCTGAAGAACACAAAAACTGTCCACTTATCACATAACAGGTTGTCTTTAATGCACATTTATGACTAGCTTAATCCCATCCTTTTCTCGTGTTTAGGCTGCTACTTCAGGCTGAGTAATGGTCTTAATCCTAATGTAGTTAAACATCCATCCCCCACAAAGGCTTTAATTGATGTTGCCCCATGATTCTTAATAGTCTTGTCTTCTGTCTTATTGTTTGCTTTTTATGGGTTAATTTTTGGACTTGGTTTTAAAAATGACATTATATTTTTCAGTTGTGGGGTGGGAAATGTATTAATATGCTGAACACTTCCATTAGCCCAGAGTGTGTACACATTAATTTTTGCAATGTTGCACAGTTACTCAGAACCAACATGTTTACAGAGTTTTATACGTTTACAGTTAATCTCATGTATAGTTTTATATATATATAAACTACTTCACTTTTAGCCTAGTTACCAAATAATGTATTCTCTACAAAGTAACCAAAGTCACAATGTAATGTGAGAAGTCGTGTCATTTGCTCTTTCTTTTGTAAATCCATGTGGCTTTTTTTTCTATTAAATTATTTTCCTATATGAAAATGTAGAAGTTGAACTGTAATAATTTCCAGTTCTAGAAAGATTTATCTTTAATCCTCCTTAGAATTGTTAAACTAAATCTATCATTTACAATCATCAGGGCAGCCTTTTTCGGAGGTGTACCCTTCATCCATTCTGTAGGAGCAAAGCATACTGAGGATGAAGGAAACTGTGACTCAAATCTTAGCTATAACAGAATTGAAGGGACAAATATTGGTCCTGGTTACAAATGTGGCGTCCTGAGATACTTTTTATGCCTACGACACTTTACTTCTTACACGACACTTTGACAAACTTTTGTATTTGATTGTATATAATCTCCTGATATGTACATGCAAACTCAAACTGAGGTTGATATGTTTCTATGCAGAAATTGAAATATGCAATTGTAAAATAAAGACAGCAGTGACCATCACTGGTCTTATGTCATTGTATATAGGCCATCGTTTAGTGGCTAATGCAGTAACAGTGCAGGTATGGTATCATCTATCCAAAATATGTCATTACTACTTCCAACATAATTCATAGCTGCATGGTTAACTGTACTAAAAACACATTAAAATACATCCTCCATGCTTTAGTCTTTTATTTTTATACCTACAGTAATCGTTCATCATGCAGATTTTAGAATTGCTGCTTTTAAGGCTTATTCAGACATCAGTTTTCATGTATGACTTCTGTCCATGTTTTTCACGGAGAGAACTTGTACTTTTATGATCGATGGGGATCCGATTTTGAATTAAGTCACGGATGAAGCTTGGCAAGGCAAGTTGATGGAACCGGGAAATAATCAGACAGCTCTTGGATGCAACAGTATTCAGTCTGTGTGCTGCCTGATTTTCTGGTTTGATAGGGACCTTAAGAAAACTTCTCATAAGCAGATTTAAAAAAAAAAGACTGAAGGCAAAAACTGATGAAAATTATTATTTTTTTTTTGTATAGGGGAAAATCCCCATTGTCTGAATGAGCCCTTGTATATACAAAGCTGTTTTGATTGGCTCCTCTTGTGCTTGGCACAGGCAAGTATCAGCATGGCAATAGTGTGATGTGTGAAGGGGGTTAGTCTTATTTCAGTAGTTTAGCTATCTTTTCAAAGGAGATTGTCTTGCATATTGAAATAAGCCATCAGCCAGCCACGTTTTACATGCAGTGATGACTTTGCATAAGCCTAAAGGGGAGCTGTCTGGACCACTGCTTATATCCAAAGATCAGGACACCTTTGTAAGTACAGGTATATTCGTAATCTGTGTGTAGTTACACACCATTGAATACATTGTATAGTTTTGTGCAGGCATTTCAGAGTCAGACTGTGTCTTCATGGCTACAGACTACAAACCAGTCTGATGTTGCATTCATGTATTACTCTAACTGCCCTCTTTTCCTGCTAATCTACAGGCAGTTGGAGAGGGGGCAGATGGAAGAAATTATTGCATTACATATTACATGCACATTTCAGATACATTGGCTTAATAAAGCATTTTGTGATTGTGTATACAGTTTCTGATTATGTGAACCCATACCTGAACTAAATAGGAAGCTGTTACATGCCACTTCTCCTAATACCTTTTATATCTCTAGTGACCAGTGACCTGCTTATTACTGAGTGATTTTCTGAACTGTTTTGCTGCTTTTACCTCCACCACTGTTCTAGGGGCCTGCAATTTATTCACAGCAATACAATGCAGACCACGCACTAGAGAAGAAGTCAAGCACCTTACATTTGCTACAAAGATAATAGGTTTTATCCTAGGGGTGTTTTGTATTTTCCCATTCATTGTGACATGTTTGTGGCTGCAACTCTATTCCTTGAAAGTGTTAAATGTAAATAAAGGATAATTTATATGAAATGTATAATGACAGTTGGATATTTTGTACAAATGCATTACAATAGAAAAGCAAATGAATCATTTTAAATGTTGGAATATTTGTTTCATAAATTCTAGTTTGAGATGCTTATACATGGTAATTAATTATCCTGCAGCAGTAAATAAATAGATTTATGCTAATGTCATTTCTTTTGGTTTATTAAAAACTGTTACATTTGCTCATATGAGGATAAAAAGTATAAAGGTAATGACATGAGGAAAGAACACTGCAGCTCTTGATTGTGTACAGAAAGTAGCATTTCCTAATTGCGTATGCTTCAAAATCAGAGTAAGCAAAATTGCTATGAATTTCTGCAAACTTTACTTTTGTGACCAGGACAGTTTTCTATTCCAATTCAAATAAAGCCATGAGAAGAAAGTAAACGTATACTAAATATACATATGTACTAAAGTTAAACTGAAATGACCACATAAGATATAGAAGAGAGTAGTATAGATCTCCAACTAAGGAGTCTAGGGAGTAGGTAGGGAGAGACAAGAGAGGGTGCAGATCTGAGTGTAGAGCGTTCATACAGTTATATGGTATAAGTAAAATTGGTCTCACCTTTGCAGTGTCTTGTTGCTTTACTTATCGAGCCAGTTAAGGTTCTTGAATCAGTGTTATAACGGTGTGGTATGCTGCCTTATCCCGAACCATTCGGATCACCCAGACTAAGTGACCGTTGCGTATAATTTTGGATTCCAACATCCGGAGGAGTGGATTGGGCGCTCCCACAATAAGGATTAGATTTCCTCGTATTCTTTCCACGTTTATTAGAAGTAAAACCCTTTACAGATAAAAATATAAAATATAGTATACAACTCGTTTCGGCTAGATTTCTTTCCACACTAGCCTTCCTCAGGTAAGGTTATTAGTAGCAATACAGACTATTAATAATAATATTAATAATAATAATAATTTTTATTTATATAGCGCCAACATATTCCGCAGCGCTTTACATTCTTAATACAAAGTTCACATTTAAACAATCATAAGAAACAATTAGAAAATACAATACAATGCCAAAAAAAAAACAAAAAAAAAAAACACAATACAAAGCATAACATAATACAATAATTGAAGCAAAAAAATGGCAACCCTGCTCATAAGAGCTTACAATCTAACAATGAGGTGGGGGTGACAAGTATAGCTGCTCATTTGCAATGATAGTATAGTCAACTTGAGGAGATGGGAAACAGATAGGAGCAGAATAAGTGGCCACAACCCGTTATATATGTGATCCACTTGAGGCGGAGCGGATAGGCTATGTCTAGATGACTGGCTAGGGATCATGATAGGCCGCCCTAAAGAGATGTGTTTTTAGGGATCGCCTAAAACTATTTACCGTATATACTCGTGTATAAGCCAACCCGTGTATAAGCCGACCCCCCTACTTTTGCCCCCAAAATCTGGGAAAACCTATTGACTCGTGTATAAGCTGAGGGTGGACCCCAGCACAGGTATACAGCCCCCAGCAGTGTGGTATACAGCAGCCTCCCCAGTGGTATATACAGGCCCCAGCAGTGTTACAGCAGCCTTCCCAGGGTTATATACAGCAGCAGCAGCCTCACGGTTATATACAGCAGCAGCCCCACGGTTATATACAGCAGGAGCCCCAGGGTTATACAGCAGCAGCCCCAGAGGTATACAGCAGCAGCCCCACGGTTATATACAGCAGCAGCCCCACGGTTATATACAGCAGGAGCCCCACGGTTATACAGCAGCAGCCCCAGAGGTATACAGCAGCAGCCCCATGGTTATATACAGCAGCAGCCCCATGGTTATATAGAGCAGCAGCCCCACGGTTATATACAGCAGCAGCCCCACAGTTATACAGCAGCAGCCCGAGGTATACAGGCCCCCCCATCAGTATCCAGGGCCCCCCCATGCTCCGGAAACCTGTAAAGGAAGATGATTATACTTATCACTGTCCCGCTGCCGTCCCGCTCTGCATCGCGATCCTCCATCTTCATTCACCGGCTTCCTGTGTTCTGCGCCGACAATGACGTCATTGTCGGCGCCGAACACAGGAAGCCGAAAGCCGGTGAATGAAGATGGAGGATCGCGATGCAGAGCGGGGACGGCACCGTGACAGTGATAAGTATAATCATCTTCCTTTACAGGTTTCCGGAGCATGGGGGGGCCCTGGATACTGATGGGGGGCCTGTATACCTCTGGGGGGGGGGGGGGGCGCCCGTGTAGTGATTTGCGTATAAGCCGAGGGGGTAACTTTTCAGCCCAATTTTTGGGCTGAAAAACTCGGCTTATATGCGAGTATATACGGTAAGTTGTGGATACATCTAATTTTTTTGGGTAGAGCATTCCAAAGAATTGGTGCAGCTCGGGAGAAGTCTTGGAGCCGGGAGTGGGAGGTTCGGATTAATGCAGAAGTGAGTCTAAAGTGACTTCCAGAGCGAAGAGAACAGCTGGGGTGATAGACAGAGATGAGGGAGGAGAGGTAGGGGGGTGCTGCATTGTGAAGAGCTTTGTGGGTGAGAACAAGCAGTTTGAAATGGATCCTATAGTATATAGGCAGCCAGTGTAATGACTGGCATAGAGCAGAAGCATCTGAGTAACGATTAGCTAGATAGGTAATCCTGGCTGCTGCATTAAGGATGGACTGGAGAGGGGACAGTCTAGTGCGTGGGAGGCCAACTAAGAGAGAATTACAGTAGTCAAGGCGGGAGTGAATCAGGGCCACAGTGAGGGTTTTTGTGGTTTCCAAGGTGAGAAAGGGGCGAATTCTGGAGATGTTCTTCAGGTGCAAGCGGCAAGAGCTGGCAACAGATTGTATATATGGGGTGAAGGAAAGATCAGGGTCAAACATAACACCCAGACAGCGAGCCTGCTGACTCGGCACTATTGTGGTGCCGCACACTGAGAGAGACTATTATATACATATGCAATGTAGTAGTCTAATTAGCTACAGAATGTGTCTTAATCAGTTGGAGGGGATCCACTCAAAAGCGTGTATTCCACATCTCTATGTAATGTTGGACTTTTTTGTCTTTAATAAACAAAATTTTTTTATGCAATTATTCCATGCAATTTTTTATCTCTACTTGTAATAGTGGAAGAATTTTCATTGTTTACCTCTTGACAATGCAGGCTGCGTTCACCCATTTGGGTATTTTGTTGCGCCTTTTTGCGCGTTCCTTTTGATGCGATTTTTGGCTGCGCAAAAAGGCACAACAAAATTCGTGAGTGCATTCACACACCGCGTTTTTATGTGCTGCGGGGAAGGAAGAATCCTGCTACCTCCTACCCTCTGTAACATCTGTGCACGTCCCTAAAGATTTGACAGTATATTATAATACACTGTGAAATCTAAATTCAATAAAGCCAGAGGTTTTTAAAATAATAAACATGGATACCTACCCTCCGGCGGGTGGATGTCGTGTGTCCGGGAGCCAGGACCGGTGAGCAGCCACAGATTCCGAGTGGAAAAAGACCTGTGGTGATGTCAGAGGGCGTTCCGGGCGCTGATTGGCCGCTCACTGTCATGTGATACATATCACATGACCGGAACGCCCTCTGACATCACCACAGGTCCTAGCAGGGCCATTCCAGCAGTGGCTTCTGGCTCCCAGACACTGGAACACCCGTCGGAGAGGTAAGTATTTAATTCTTTATTATTTTTAATACATTTGTCTTTATTTAACTTTGATTTTGCAGTGTATATTAATACACTGCGAAATCTAATGGGCGGTCACAGGTGTCACACAGGGGAGGAGGAAGCAGGATTCTTCCTCCCATCTGTGACGTCAGATGCAGCAGCACTGCCCTTATAGGAAAAAGCGCCAGCGCTGCTGCGTAAAGAATTGACAGGGTCATTCTTTGTACGCAGGTGCTTTTTCCTATAAAAGCGCGGGCGTATTTTTACGCACTGTCTGCACGGCAAAGTGAATTTCCCATTCACTTTGCCGGCAGACAAAAAGCACATTGCATATTTTTCCGTGCTCTTTTCAAAATACGCAATGTGTGAACGTAGCCTTAGTCTCTGTTTTTACTAATTGTCATATTTATATATTTTTTATTTTCTAGGTTTATTTATTTTCTCCCTTAAACATCTTTACACCAGTGACCCTATTTCCTCACATCTCCTTCCATCTCTTTCTCCAGCTGTCACATTTCGCCTAACTAAAATATTTAATCTTTCCCTCTCATCTGGTGTTTTCCCCTCCTCCTTCAAACATGCCAGCATACATCCATTATTAAAAAAAACCTTCCCTTGACCAGAACTCTGCTGCTAATTACCGACTCTAATCTCCCCTTCATCACTAAACTCCTTTAACGCTTGGTCCACTCCCGTATTATCCGCTATCTCTCTGACAATTCTCTTCTTGACCCTCTACAATCCGGCTTCCGCTCCTTGCACTCTTGCACTCTACTGAAACTGCCCTCACTGAAGTCTCTAATGATCTTCTAACAGCTAAATCTAATGGTCACCACTCCCTGTTGATCCTCCTGGATCTCTCCACTGCATTCGATACTGTGGATCACCAGCTCCTTCTCTCTATGCTCTGCTCTATTGGGATTAAGGACACGGCTGTCTCCTGGTTCTCCTCATATCTCTCTTTTTGGAAGTACACTTAGCTGTAGGCTGATTTTCTGCTAAGGGAAAAAAAAACCCTCTTTATATCTGATTTTCTAGCGAGTGTGACGAGCTACGTGTGACAGAGCAAGTGCGACAGAAGTAAGTGTGTGACTTGTGATTCAGTGACTTTGGTTTCAGGGAGTTTGGAAGGGAGGACTTACTGAATTGCTGGTTGTATTTTATTAATACTTTGCAATTCTTTTTACTTATCATTTCTGTCTGGTGCAATCCCCATTAGGAAATGAGCTCCATGATTGGCAATGCCATCCAGTGTACATCTTGCCACATGTATGCATTCCTTGACCAGCCGGTCGAGGGTGCATACTGCTGTGTGAGATGTGAGTACGTTGTGCATTTGGAAGCCCAGATACTGGATCTAAATGAACAACTGACAACGCTGAGATCCATAGACAATATGGAAAGGAGTCTGCTGCTCACTGAACAGCTGCTCAATGGGATAGATGTGGGGGAGGATGGTAGTATGGAGCTGCAGGACCATGAGGTAGCTAGCTGGGTGACAGTTAGAAGGCGGGGTAGAGGGAAGGGTGCCAGGGAGGCTAGCCCTGATCTGGCACACCCCAATAAATTTGCTATGTTGGCAGATGAGGGGGGGGGTGAGTTCAGGTACAGCACTGCTGCAGCAGGGCATGACCTCTGAAAGCCAGAGGAGTGGCTGCTCCAGTAAGGGGGAAAACAGGGGAGAAGGACGGGCCAGACAGGTGCTGGTAGTGGGGGACTCAGTTATTAGGGGAATAGATAGGGCAATCTGTCACAAAGACAGGGATCGTCGAACAGTGTGCTGCCTACCTGGCGCTCGAGTCCGGCACATCGCTGATCGGGTTGACAGATTACTGGGAGGGGCTGGTGAGGACCCAGCGGTCATGGTGCACATTGGCACAAATGACAAAGTTAGAGGTAGGTGGAAGGTCCTTAAAGATGATTTCAGGGAATTAGGCTGCAAGCTTAAGGCAAGGACCTCCAAAGTAGTATTCTCTGAAATACTGCCTGTACCACGTGCCACACCAGAGAGGCTAGAAGGTTGGAGGAGTGTTTAAACTAGGGATTTGGGGGGAGGGTATTCATTGTATAGGAGGGGAAGATAGTGTAAATAGTAACCTGGGCACAAGTAATAAAATTGGGGGTGGCATGGGGGGTGGGGTTAGAACAGTCAATCAAGTAGGAAGGAATAGAGGTAAAGAGAGATGCATAAAGTGCATGTACACTAATGCCAGAAGCCTCACCAACAAAATGGAGGAATTAGAATTGATTTTGTTGGAAAATAATTATGACATGGTGGGGATTTCGGAGACTTGGCTGGACGAGAGCCATGACTGGGCTGTTAATTTACAGGGCTATTGTCTGTTCAGAAATGACCGTACAAATAGGCGAGGAGGAGGTGTATGTTTATACGTAAAATCATCCTTAAAACCCATCCTGCGTGATAATATAGGTGAATCTAATGGAAATGTAGAGTCCCTGTGGGTGGAGATAAGGGGAGGGGGAAAAAATAATAAATTACTGATAGGGGTTTGTTATAAGTCCCCAACAATAATGGAAGTGGAGGAGAATATCCTCATAAAGCAAATAGATGAAGCAGCGACTCAGGGAGACGTCATTATTATGGGGGACTTCAACTACCCTGAAATACATTGGGGATCAGAAACCTGCAGTTCCAGCAAAGGTAATAAGTTTTTGAAAACTATGAGAGACAATTACCTTTCACAACTGGTTCAGGACCCAACAAGAAGGGGGGGCACTGCTGGACCTAATATTAACCAACAGGCCGGACCGCATATCAAATATACGGGTTCGAGGTCACTTGGGTAATAGTGATCATAACTTAATAAGCTTTCAAGTATCCTTTACTAAGACGTGTAGTAGAGGGGCTACAAGGACACTAAACTTCAGGAAGGCAAATTTCCAACGGTTGAGAGATGATCTTAGTGCAATAAATTGGGACGATGTCCTGAGACATAAAAGTACACAACACAAATGGGAGATGTTTATTAGCATTCTGAATAGGACCTGTGCACAATATATACCCTATGGGAATAAGCATGCTAGAAATAGGAGGAAACCACTATGGCTAAATAAAGCGGTAAGAAGTGCAATATGTGACAAAAAGAAAGCATTTAGGGAATTAAAGCAAGTAGGTAGTGATGAAGCATTATTAAATAAATACAGAAAATTAAATAACATTTGTAAAAAGCAAATCAAGGCAGCAAAGATTGAGACAGAGAGACTCATTGCCAGAGAAAGTAAAAAGAATCCCAAAATATTTTTTAACTACATAAATAGTAAGAAACTAAAAAATGATGGTGTTGGCCCCTTTAAAAATAGTCTGGGTGAAATGGTGGATGAGGATGAGGAAAAAGCCAATATGCTAAATGACTTTTTTTCAACAGTATTTACACAAGAAAATCCCATGACAGACAATATGATCAGTGATAACAAAAAGTCTCAATTAAATGTCACCTGCTTAACCCAAGAGGAAGTACGGCATTGTCTAAAAATCACTAAAATTGACAAATCCCCGGGCCCGGATGGGATACACCCCAGAGTGCTGCAGGAATTAAGTACTGTCATAGATAGACCATTATTTTTAATATTTAAAGATTCCATAATAACAGGCTCTGTACCACAGGACTGGCATATAGCAAATGTGGTGCCAATATTCAAAAAGGGGACAAAAACTGAACTTGGAAATTATAGGCCAGTAAGCTTAACCTCTACTGTGGGTAAAATCCTAGAGGGTTTTCTAAGAGATGCTATACTGGAGTATCTGAAGAAAAATAACCTCATGACCCATTATCAACATGGTTTTACGAGGGACCGTTCCTGTCAAACTAATCTGATAAGCTTCTATGAAGAAGTAAGCTCTGGACTGGACCAAGGAAATGCAGTGGATGTGGTGTATATGGACTTTTCAAAAGCTTTTGATACGGTGCCACACAAAAGGTTGATACATAAAATGAAGGCAATGGGGATAGGGGAAAATATGTGTAAGTGGGTTAAGAACCGGCTTAGTGATAGGAAACAAAGGGTGGTTATTAATGGAACACACTCAGAATGGGTCACAGTTAACAGTGGGGTACCACAGGGGTCAGTGTTGGGCCCACTTCTATTTAATATATTTATTAATGACCTTGTAGGGGGCATACGGAGTAGAATCTCAATATTTGCAGATGACACTAAACTCTGCATGGTAATCAATACAGAGGAGGACAATTTTATATTACTGGAGGATTTATGTAAACTAGAAGCTTGGGCTGCTAAATGGCAAATGCGCTTTAATGGGGATAAATGTAAAGTCATGCACTTGGGCAGAGGAAACAAAAGGTATAATTATGTGCTTAATTGTAAAACACTGGGCAAAACTGTCACTGAAAAAGACCTGGGTGTATGGGTAGATGACAAACTCACATTTAGTGGCCAGTGTCAGGCAGCTGCTGCAAAGGCAAATAAAATAATGGGATGCATTAAAAGAGGCATAGATGCTCATGAGGAGAACATAATTTTACCTCTATACAAGTCACTAGTGCGACCACACTTAGAATACTGTGTACAATTCTGGTCTCCGGTGTATAAGAAAGACATAGCTGAACTAGAGCGGGTCCAGAGAAGAGCGACAAAAGTCATTAGAGGACTAAGGGGTCTGCAATACCAAGACAGGTTATTAAACTTGGGGTTATTTAGCTTGGAAAAACGAAGGCTTAGGGGTGATCTTATAGTAATGTATAAATATATGAGGGGACAGTACAGAGACCTTTCTAATGATCTCTTTACTCTTAGGCCTGAGACTGGGACAAGGGGGCATCCTCTACGTCTGGAGGAAAGAAGGTTTAATCATAATCACAGACGCGGATTCTTTACTGTAAGAGCAGTGAGACTATGGAACTCTCTGCCACATGATGTTGTAATGAGTGAGTCACTACTAACATTTAAGAAGGGCCTGGATGCCTTTCTTGAAAACTATAATATCAGTTATACACACTAGATTCTTTGATAGGGCGTTGATCCAGGGAACTAGTCTGATTGCCATATCTGGAGTCAGGAAGGAATTTTTTCCCCCAATGTGGAGCTTAGTGTTGCCACATGGTTTTTTTTTGCCTTCCTCTGGATCAACATGTTAGGCTATGGGTTGAACTAGATGGACTTAAAGTCTTCCTTCAACCTTAAAAACTATGTTACCGCTCCTTCACTGTATCTTTCACCGGCTCCTCTTCCTCTCCTCTTCCCCTCACAGTTAATATACACTGCGAAATCAAAATTATACAAAGCCAGAAGTATTAAAAATAATAAAGATTTCATACTTACCTCTCCGCCGGCTTGTTCGCGCCATCCGGAGATGTGCGAAGGCCTTGTACTGATGGAAAAAGACCTGCCGTGATGTCAGAGAGGGCCTTCCCGGCGCTGATTGGCCGCTCACGGTCATGTGATACATATCACATGACCGGAACGTCCTCTGACATCACTACAGGTCCTAGCAGGACCATTCCAGTGGCGGCTCCCAGTCACTGGAACACCCGTCGGAGAGGTAAGTATTTAATTCTTTATTATTTTTATACATTTGTCTTTATTTAACTTTGAGTTTGCAGTGTATATTAATACACTGCGAAATCTAATGGGTGGTCACAGGTGTCACACAGGGGAGGAGGAAGCAGGATTCTTCCTCCCCTCTGTGACGTCAGATGCAGCAGCACCGCCCTTATAGGAAAAAGCGCTGCGTAAAGAATTGACAAGTCAATTCTTTTTGCGCCGGCGCTTTCTCCCAGAAACGCGCGGCGCGAAAATACGCGTTGTCTGAACGACAAAGTGAATTTTACATTCACTTTGCTGTCAGACAATACGCACCTGCGCATTTTTGAAAAGCAGTGTGTGAACGCAGCCATAGGGAGGGAAAACAAACAAGCCTAGAAAATAAAAATAAATGACAATTAGTAAAAATAGAGACTAATTGTCAAGAGGTAAACAGTAATGAAAATTCTTACATGATTACTAATGGAGATAAAAAAAAATTGCATGGAATAATTGCATAAAAAATTTTGATTTTTTTTTTTTTTTTTTTTTAAAGACAAAAAAGTCCAACATCACATTTAGAGATGTGGAATACACCCTCCAACTAATTAAGACACATTCTGTAGCTAAATAGACTACTACATTGCATATGTATATAATAGTCTGTATTGCTACTACTAACCATACCTGAGGAAGGCTATTGTGGAAAGAAATCTAGCCGAAACGCGTTGTATACTCTATTTTATATTTTTATTTGTCACAATTTTTACTCCTAATGTGGAAAGAATACGAGGAAATCTGATCCTTATTGTGGGAGTGCCCAATCCACTCCTCCGGATGCTGGAATCCAAAATTGTTGTGAAGTTTACATTGGTATAGGACATCAATCAGCTGTTATTGGGTCTTGCGGTGGCCGGATGTAGTGAGATGTGGAGCTGCACAGCTCCATCAATGGTATAGTGGACTTGGCTGGTTATGTGGATAGGGGTGGAGGTGCAGTACCCAGCCATGGCCACTATGCAGTTGACAAAGCTGTATTGTGCAGCTCCACAACTCTGCATACTTGGCTGCTTGGTTTCTTGGCAGTGATGCCAGATATAAAAATTCTAAGATGTCCTTTTAACAAATCGTTGCCAGAATGTGTAGACTACCATCATGCTCTAATTATACTGTTGTTTTTACATTTGTTTGAAGTCTAGTTTGTCATGATGGATACTTTCACCTTGCTGCTAAGCATATGCCCCCAAGATCTTGTTGAATATCAATTTGAGCATCAAAGATGGCTCTGAGGGGCATTTTGTGTCTGACTGATATGTTATTTACACAAATCTCGCCACATTTTTTTTCCCATTGTTGATGGCCAGGTAGCCCCAAATCACTGGGTAATTTATTCTAAACTAGATGGTGGCCTGATTCTAACGCATCGGGTATTCTAGAATATAGAAATAGGGATTGCATGGGGAAGGCGGTGAGAGCTGAATAGGGAGGGACTTTGAAGTCGGAGCGGCGGGGGGAGGAAGGCGTGGCAGGGGGAGGAGGATGGGGGAAGGAGGAGGTAGCGGCGGGGTGGAGAAGGATGGAGTGGCACAGGCAGGGGGAGGACGGAGCACAGCGGTGGGGGGGGGGGAAACGAAGCAGCGGGGTGGGGGAAGACTGAGTAGCCCAGGCAGGGGGAGGACCGAGGATGGAGTGGTGGAGGGGAGGAGGACAAAGGAAGGAGGAGAAAGCAGTGGGGTGGGGGAGGATGGAGCGGCACAGGCAGGGGGGAGAATGGAGCGGCAGGGGGAGAAGAGGATGAAGCCGCGAGGTGGGGGAGGCCGGAGCAGCACAGGCAGGGGGGAGTACGGAGGATGGATTGGTGGAGGGGAGGAGGACAAAGGAGGGAGGAGGAAGCGGTGGGATGGTGGAGGACGGAGCGGCTTAGGCAGGGGGGGGAAGGAGCAGACTCACACCCATACACACACTCAGACTCACACCCACAGCCAGATACACACAGACTCACACAGCCACACACATGGGCTCTCACCTCTCCGTCCCCTGGCAGTCCCAGTGCTGGCCCTCATGTCCTTGGTGCTGAGCGCGGTGTCAGCAGAGAGCGTAGGTGTGGAGGAGGTGGGCGCAGAGGCGGCAGGGGGAAGGATGATCCCTGGTGTCAGCTGCCTCCTGTCAGTGCAGCTGGGCCCCGGCTGGCATGTGCTGCTGCCACCTCCTCACTGGCAGGCACGGAATGTGTGTGCAGAGGCTCCAAGGGCCGGTGACTGACTGTGCAGCCATAGGAAGGAGGAGAGTGTGGAGGAGCCGCACGATGCGCGCTCCCATTGCTCCCTGCACCCTGGGAGCCCCGATGTCACATCGCCATTGGACTCGGTGGCTGGTGTTCCTGCCTCGGCCGCTGGGAGGAGCCGGATTCCTTCGGCTGGTGGCGCCGGTGATAGGAGGGCCTTGTCCTCATATGGAACTGCTCCCGTGACGTCTGCCTCTGTCGCTGAGCGCCGCTGTGTTTCCCCTCTGGGTGGTGTTGGTCGCAGAGGAAAGGGCCCTGCAGAGGTGTCCGTTAGGCGCAGCCTGCGTTCTTCTGTCAGAGGTGGCGTGGGTGGAGCCAGTCGTGCATCTCCATCTGGCCTGGATCTAGGGGCGGTCCGGATGAGGTCATCAGGTTGTGAGCTCCAGCCTATGGGAGGTAGCCGTGCCCTTCAAGTACATTGGAGCCTGGCTTGCAGGCCGCCAGATATAGTTTTGGTTCCCCAGTGATAGTGTGTTTAGTTTCGTGTCTGACCTTGCCTGGATTTCTGACTCTGCCTCTGCCTATTGATTTTGTACCTCAGCTGCCCTCTTGGTTTTTGCCCTTGACATTTGCCTGGATTTTTGACTCTGCTACTGCCTGACGATTTTGTACCTTCGCTGCCCTCTCGGTTTTTGACTCGGACTTCTGACTTCGTTTTTCGGGTCTTGATTTTCCCCTGGCGACCTCCCCGGCTCTGTTGCTCATATAGGCAGCTACCCCCTGGGCTCCGCTATAATTCCAGATCCCTGTATAGGGGTTAAGGGTCTCGGGGTTTCTCGGGGTGCTGCCTACCAGCAGCTCGGCCTCACGGTGGATGGTCGTCACACCCGACCCTGGCAGTCCCCGTTCCCCGGTGTCAGTGGGCGGCGCGCTCCCCCGGGGGGTCGGGGTGTGTCAGCCTCGCTGTGTGGCACGCAATCGCCTGCTGCCGCCGCTCACTGCACCGTAGGACCCGTGACAGAGCGTGTGTATGCATGTTCAGTGTGCATGCGTATAGCATGCGTGTATGTATGATGAGTGTGCATGTGTGAAGCATGCATGTACGTGGTGTGTGCAAGTGCAGAATGCGTGTACATGTAGCGTAGAAGTGGAGCATGCGTGCCTATGTGGAGCATTCATGCTTCACACATGCATGCATCACATATGCATTGAGACATCACAGGCATGCTCCACAGACATACATACGTACGCCCCACATGCACACACACGCTTCGGTACACACTTTCTACATGCTCCTCACACACGCTCTACATATATATATATATATGCACACTCCACATACACTGTCTACATACACATGCACGTACACTCCATACATGCACTGACGCTTCACACATGGATGCATGGTTCACACATGCATGTGTGAAGTGTGCGTGTGTGGAGCATGGGGATGTATGTAGAGCGTGCATGTGGAAAGTGCGTACAGGAGCATGCATATGAATGTGGAGTGTGAGCATGCATGCACTTGATGCGTGAGTTTAAGGTAAGAATATGTGTACATGGAGCATGCAAGTGCAGAATGCGTGTACATGGAGAATGCATGTGGAGTATGTGGATAATGCGAGCATGCACATGTGGAGCAAGCATGCGTATGTGAATCAAGCATGCGTGCGTATGTTGATAAAGAGAGCATGCAGGGTGTGTGTGTGTATGTGGAGCAAGCGTGTCGAGTGAGCATTAGGGGACTCAATGCGTGACACAGGTCCTTGTGGTGTTTAGGAGCTGGAAGTGGAAAGACAGGAGAGGGGTACCAGGAGAAGAGGGTCCCGGGAAGCTGGGGTTGCTTAGAGCAGGGGTAGGGTGCTGGGAGTTGGTGGGGGTGTGCTGGGAGCAGGCGGGTGCTGGGAGAAGCTGTGAACCTGGGGGTGCTGAAAGGCAGTGAATGGTGGGAGGGGTGGGGTGCTGGGAGCAATATGGGGGTACAGGGAATGGGGGAAAGCAGGAAAGGTGGAGGTGCTGAGAGCCATCAGATACTGGAAGCAGAGGGGGTGCTGGGATCTAGGGGGTTCATTGGTGGGAACCGGGTGTCCTGGGAGTGAGTGGGGAGGGTGTGGGAGCGGGTAGAGCAGGCAAGCCGGGAACCAAAGGTTGGTATGAGCTGGCGGGCGGGGGGGAAGCTGGGAACATGGGTGTGCTGTAAGTGGGCAGATGGAGGAAGCAGGCAAGCGGAGGGTCCAGAGACCTGGCAGATGTGGTGAGCCGGCATGGGAGGAAGCTGCCATGAGATACTGGAAGCGGATGGGGTGCTGGGATCTAGGGGGTTGATAGCTGGGAGCCAGGGGGTGTGCGGAAGAGAGATGCCGGGAGGGCAGGGTAGGCGGGAACCAAAGGTTGGTGTGAGCTGGCGGGCGGGGGGAAGCTGGGAACGTGGGTGTGCTGTAAGTGGGGGGATGGTGGGAGTAAGCAGGCAAGCGGAGGGTCCAGAGAGCTGGCAGATGTGGTGAGACGGCGGTGGGGATATGCTGTAATGTGCTGGGAGGCGTTGTGTCCTGAGGGCCGGCGGGGAGCAGCGGGTGCTGAGGTCCGGCGGGTGCAAGCAGTGCTGGAGAGCGGTGGGTGCTGGGAGCCAAGCAGGGAGAGAGGTGTGATCGTGGCGGGGGTTAGTGTGCATGAGGTTGCGGTGGGAGTCCGCTGCGGCTGCACTAGCGGCCGCCATGTTTTGTTCTGTCTCTTTCCGCGTGGCTCTTTTGCAGACGCTGCGCTCATTGGCCGCCGCATCTGCCGGCGACCAATGAGCGCTGGCGCGCGATTTCAGTGACAGAGAACCTTAGACGATTATATAGTAGATACTTTTGTTTTTGTTTTTTTGTTTTTTCCTTTATGCATGAAAATCTTGAGACTTTTACACCTCTCCTGGCCTGCTCCTGCTTTGCTTTAATAGTGGTTTAACACTTGCAGGTTTTTATCTTGCGTCGATATCCGTCCAAATCATGAAGCATCCTGATCAGGCATGTGCCCTTGTGCTTAATATGAGGCAGCAGGCACATGCGTTGGTATCAGTACTTAAGCGGATCAGCACCACTGTGTCGTCGTTTTGACCACCTCCCCGAACTCCGTTTGATTTTTGCGGCATGATAAAAATTCTGATGCATACGGACGCATCCACAAACAGAATGGATCCCAATGGCATTTGGATCCAGCCAGGATAGATCCATTCATCATGATCCCTTTTTTGCCACTGTGTATACTGTCGTTCAAAAGTTTGGGGGCATTTAGATATTTTTTTCTTTTTAAATAATATGATAACTAGTGACTCCCTTAGTATATAAATCAATTATAAAGTGCACTATTTAAAATATAACTTTTAATAAATATCTTGTTAAAATTAACAAATAGGTGCTCACCCACACCTGGTGTCTACAAACATACTTCATAGAGGGATGGTAATTCTACCTTTACCCGGTACTTATATCTACCTGTCAGCAGAGATTTATACACCTACTTTTTACGGTGTCCCCGCTCCACGACGGCTCACCCTAATATTGTCACCTATAATTTAGGGAGCTGTCAGGTCATGCATACCATGTTCTCCTAAGGTGTCTAACTGGGCATGGGTCAAACCCCTATGTCCGATGTATCTATGTCTTTTATAAATATACTGCAGATAGGTAGGTTATAGGAGCCAGGGCCACTTAGGGGGCTCGCAAGGTTTGCCCTACATCTTACACAATCATACGTTTTTTTGACACCACCATCTCCTGTGATAGTTGTAATAAACCCAGATTCGGTTGCCCCCTCCTATGTAACCTACAATAGCACAGTGACAAAGATCATTACCGTCAGTACCACCTAGATACCACATAGATGCATGAATTGGTAGATATAGATCAATCACTTATCTCAGATCCACTGTCTTGTACTCAACGCGTTTCCACCTACTGATGGATAGTAGGTTTCATCAGGAGAGACAGTTCTTTTCCTTTGAGGTGCCTGCAGGTCTCTTTGTATAGTCCTCAGGTTGCGCAGGTGTAGGTAGATTAAGGTATCATCTCTCCCCCTCTTTCCTGCGCTCCTCCTCCCAGTGTGGATATCTGGGGGTCTCCACTTTCTGTATAGCTGTGTGCGCTAGCCGGGGTGTTAGATATCCCCTCCGGTCCTTCCTGATAACGGCGCCACAGTCCGCCCTGCCGCACGCCCCTTTATACACCTGCCTCCATCAGTGTGAGGCTAAAGGAGGCGTGTCGGCGTGCGTTTCACCTCCGCGTAACTTCCGGTCTGCTTTCCACAGACCGGAAGCACGTCATTACTAACAACTATGCGATGGGTGTGTCAGTGCACAGCGAACCACCCATCGCAAGTGCCCGGCTCGCGGTCCGATATCCCTTAATTATATAAGGCCGCTTTGTGGCATACAGTGTTATATGGCGGTATAACAGGGGATGGGGTTTCCTTCCCAGCATCCCGGCAGTGCGGCCGCAGTATCGGACCGCGAGCCGGGCACTTGCGATGGGCGGTTCGCTGTGCACTGACACGCCCATCGCATAGTTGTTAGTAATGACGTGCTTCCGGTCTGTGGAACGCAGACCGGAAGCTACGCGGTGGTGAAACGCACGCCGACACGCCTCCTTTAGCCTCACACTGATGGAGGCAGGTGTATAAAGGGGCGTGCGGCAGGGCGGACTGTGGCGCCGTTATCAGGAAGGACCGGAGGGGATATCTAACACCCCGGCTAGCGCACACAGCTATACAGAAAGTGGAGACCCCCAGATATCCACACTGGGAGGAGGAGCGCAGGAAAGAGGGGGAGAGATGATACCTTTATCTACCTACACCTGCGCAACCTGAGGACTATACAAAGAGACCTGCAGGCACCTCAAAGGAAAAGAACTGTCTCTCCTGATGAAACCTACTATCCATCAGTAGGTGGAAACGCGTTGAGTACAAGACAGTGGATCTGAGATAAGTGATTGATCTATATCTACCAATTCATGCATCTATGTGGTATCTAGGTGGTACTGACGGTAATGATCTTTGTCACTGTGCTATTGTAGGTTACATAGGAGGGGGCAACCGAATCTGGGTTTATTACAACTATCACAGGAGATGGTGGTGTCAAAAAAACGTATGATTGTGTAAGATGTAGGGCAAACCTTGCGAGCCCCCTAAGTGGCCCTGGCTCCTATAACCTACCTATCTGCAGTATATTTATAAAAGACATAGATACATCGGACATAGAGGTTTGACCCATGCCCAGTTAGACACCTTAGGAGAACATGGTATGCATGACCTGACAGCTCCCTAAATTATAGGTGACAATATTAGGGTGAGCCGTCGTGGAGCGGGGACACCGTAAAAAGTAGGTGTATAAATCTCCGCTGACAGGTAGATATAAGTACAGGGTAAAGGTAGAATTACCATCCCTGTATGAAGTATGTTTGTAGACACCAGGTGTGGGTGAGCACCTATTTGTTAATTTTAACAAGATATTTATTAAAAGTTATATTTTAAATAGTGCACTTTATAATTGATTTGCATTTAGAAATTTCCTTATTGAAAGTACAGCATATTTTTTTCCAATGAAGCTAACATTAAATGAATCAGAAATACACTCTATACATTGTTAATGTGGTAAATGACTATTCTAGCTGCAAACATCTGGTTTTTAATGCAATATCTACATAGGTGTATAGAGGCCCATTTCCAACAACCACCGCTGCTGTGTTTTTAATGGTACATTGTGTTTGCTAAGTGTGTAAGAAGGCTAATGGATGTCTAGAAAACCCTTGCACAAGTATGTTAGCACAGCTGAAAACGGTTTGGCTGATTGGAGAAGCTATACAATTGACCTTCCTTTGAGCTAGTTGAGAATCTGGAGCATTACATTTGTTTGTTCTATGAAACTATCAAAATGGCCAAACAGAGAACTTTCATTTGAAACTCGACAGTCTATTCTTGTTCTTAGACCTTAAGGCTATTCCATGCGAGAGATTACCAAGAAACTGAAGAATTCCTACAACGGTGTGTCCTATTCCCTTCAGGGGAGAGCACAAACAGGCTCTAACCAGAGTAGAAAGAGAAGTGGGATGCCCCGCTGCACAACTGAGCAACAAGACAAGTACATTAGAGTCTCTAATTAGAGAAATTGACGCCTCACAGCTCCTCAACTGGCAGCTTCATTAAATATTACTCGCAAAACGCCAGTGTCAAAGTCTACAGTGAAGAGGCGATTCCGGGATGCTGGTTTTCAGGGCACAGTGGCAAAAAGCCATATCTGAGACTGGCTAATAAAAGGAAAATATTAATATGCGCAAAAGAACATAGACTTTGGACAGAGGAAGATTGGAAAAAAGTTTTATGGACAGACGAATCAAACTTTTAAGGTGTTTGGATCACACAGAAGAACAATTGTGAGACACAGAGCAACTGAAAAGATGCTGGAAGAGTACCTGGCACCATCTGTCAAGCATGGTGCAGGCAATGTGATGGTCTGGGGTTGCTTTGGTGCTGGTTAAGTGGGAAATTTGTACAAGGAGAAAGGGATTTTGAATAAGGAAGGCTATCACTCCATTTTGCAACGCCATGCTGTACCCTGTGGACAGTGCTTGATTGGAGCCAATTTCATCTTACAACAGGACAATAACCCAAAGCACACCTCCAAATTATGCACAAACTATGTAGGGAAGAATCAGGCAGCTGGTATTCTATCTGTAATGGAGTGGCCTGCGCAGTCACCAGATCTCAACCCCATTGATGCTGTTGTGGGAGCAGCTTGACCCGTATGGTACTCAAAAATTGCCCATCACGCCAATCCAACTTGTGGGAGGGGTTTCAGGAGCATGGAGTGAAATTTCTTAAGATTACCTCAGCAAACTAACAGCTAGAATGCCAAAGGTCTGCAATGCTGTAATTGCTGCAAAGGGAGCATTCTTTGACGAAAGCAAAGTTTGAAGGAGAAAATATTTCAAATAAAAATCATTATTTCTAACCTTGTCAATGTCTGGACTATATTTTCTATTCATTTTGCAACTCATTTGATAAATTAAAGTATGAGTTTTCATGGAAAAGCACAATTGTCTGGGTGACCCCAAACTTTTGAACAGTAGTGTATGTCTGTACTGTATTCTGGCACTTCACAAGTCTGGCCAAATATGACTCTTTATGAGATAGCTAGACTACCAGAGCAATGTCTGTGGGTTGTAGACACCACCTCATGCTACCTCTAGGGGTGAGAGCAATGTTAATATTCAAAAGTGACAACGGATCTAACAAAGGCCTGACTCTATGAATCTAGGGCTTGGGTGTCAGTTGGCAATACTCACTGACTATTCCTTATTACTCAGCCTGCCACTGTCACCAGGACAGCTGGAAGAGCGGTGTAACTGCCAGTTTTGGAGTCTCTCATGAAGGTGTCAATTCTGAGGCGCTGCAGGCTGCAATTTTTAGCATGTGGGGCCCAGAACACTTGGTCTCACAAACCTGAGAATTCCGGCCCCAGCCTGGGTTACATTGGCTGGCAATCCAAAAATACAGAGAAGCCCATGCATTTTTTAAAATTATTTAAAGAATGAAAAAAAAAAAAACTAAGGGCTCCCCTGTATTTTTCATTGTCAGCAAAGGCAACAACGGCATTAGGGGTTGGCAACCAGTAGCTGCCTTTTTTTTACCTTCGCTGGAAATTAAAAATACGGCAGGGCCCTACAGTTATTTGCACAAATTTAACCCCTTAATGACCTTGCCATTTCTTTTTGCATTCTGACCAGTGTCGCTTTGAGGTAATAACTCTAGAACTCATCAACGGATCCTAGCGATTCTGAGATTGTTTTTCGTGACATGTTGGGCTTCATGTTAGTAGTAAATTTAGGTCGATAATTTTTTGCGTTTTTATTTGGGGAAAAAATCCATCATGCTGTTAAACCAGAGCATTATGTGGACACAAAATAGTTAATAAATAACATTTCCACAAATGTCTACTTTACATCAGCACAATTTTTTTTTTTTTTTTTTGGTAGGAAGTTATAAGTTAATCAGCAATTTCTCATTTTTCCAGCAAAATTTAGAAAACCATTTTTTTTAGTGACCACATCACATTTGAAGTCCCTTTGAGGGGTGTACATGACATGAATACACCCCAAAGTGACACCATTCCAGAAACTGCACCCCTCAAGCTACTCAAAACTACATTCAAAAAATTATTAACTCTTCAGTTGCTTCACAGGAACTAAAGCAACATGGAAGGAAAAAATAGACATTTTAATTTTTCTAACAAAAATGTTCTTTTAGCCTCAATTCTTTCATTTTCACATGGGCAACAGGTGAAAATGGATCTAAAATTTGTTAGGCAATTTCTCCTGAGTACACCGATACCTCATATGTGGTCATAAACTGTTTTGGGCGCACAGCAGGGCTCAGAAGGGAAGGAGCGCAATTTGACTTTTGGAGCCAATTTTACCATTCAAAAAGTGAAATGGCGCTCCTTCACTTCTTTTAGCCTCAATTTTTTTATTTTCACATGGACAACAGGATAAAATGGATCCTAAAATTAGTTGGACAATTTCTCCTGAGTACACCGATACCTCATGTGGTCATAAACCACTGTTTGGGCGCACAGCAGGGCTCTGAAGGGAAGGAGAGCCATTTGACTTTTTGAATGGAAAATTAGCTCCACTTATTAGCGGACACTGTCGCGTATGGAGAGCCCCTGTGTGCCTAAACATTGGAGTTCCCCACAAGTGACCCCATTTTGGAAACTAGACCCTCCAAGGAACTTATCTAGATGCATAGTGAGCACTTTGAACCAGGAGCTTCACAAATTGATTCATAAAAATGAAAAAGTACTTTTTTTTTTCACACAAATTTTCTTTTAACCTCAATTTTTTCATTTTCACATGGGCAATAGGATAAAATGGATCCTAAAATCAGTTGGGCAATTTCTCCTGAGTACAACGATACCTCATATTGGCGGAAAACCACTGTTTGGGTGCATGACAGAGCTCTGAAGGGAGGGAGTGACATTTTGGAACACATTTTGATGGCATGGTCTGTGGGTGTCATGTTCTGTTTGGATGATGTGCCTAAACGTGGAACCCCCCCCCCACACAAGTGACAATACTTTGAGTACACTGCCACGGGGAGCCCTGGATGCTCAGCGAGTGACATCACCACTCTCCTGTGGCAGTTTCTGATTGCCGTGTGTGAATTCACTCATGAGTCCCTGCGGTCAGTGTGATTGCAGACTCTGCAGTGAGAGAGCACTTTTCTGAGTATTGTGTATCATTTATTAGAAATTCCTAATGGCCAGGTTTAACATTGGCCCGACATTATGAATCTCAGGCTTAATGCCGGCTGCCAATACAAAGCTGACATTAACCCTTTTATCACCCAGTTTGCCACCAGCACCAGGGCAACTGGAAGGGTGCAGCAGCAGAAAATGACACCTCTAATGAATGCGCTATTTTCTGGGGTGGCTATGGGTTTCAATTCACAGTGTGGGGGGCCCAGAACATTTGGGTGTATCCACGCTGAGGATTCCAGCCCCCCAGCTGCCAAGTTGTACCTGGCTGGCAACCAAAACTACGGCAAAGCTCCATGTTTGTTTGTTTTTTAATTTGTAGAAATAATTAAAAAAAAAGTGGGGCTTCTCCATACTTTTGGTTGCCAGCCAGGTACAACTTGGCAGCTACAGACTGCCATCCACCCCCAGCTGCCTTGTACCTGGCTGGCAGCAAAAATACAGGGAAGCCCAACATTTTTTTTATAGAACTAATTTGAGGAAAAAAAACGTGTGGCTCCTCCATATTTTTGGTCCAGCCAGGTACAACTAGGCAGCTGGGGCTGGAATCCTCAGCATGGAGAGGCCCAAGCGTTCTGGGCCCCCTATGCTGCGAATTGAAGCACGTAGCTACCCCAGAAAATGGTGCATTCATTGAAGCGCCATTTTCTGGTGCTGTACCCAGACTCTTCCAGTTGCCCTGGTGCTGGTAGCAAACTGGGTAATAAAGGGGTTAATGCCAGCTTTTCTATTGGCAGCTGGCACTAAGCCAGAGATTTATAATGTCGAGCCAGTGTTCGACCCGGCCATTAGGAATCTCTAGTAAATGGTAAAAAAAAAAAAAATGCACCACACAGAGAATCTTTTTATTAAATAAAACATAAAATCAAAATTTGGACTCCATCTTTATTATTATCCGACATAGTCCGAAACGATGGTTCCACAACGCTCGATCGCCTCTGCTACATCCAGAGACTGCAGAAAGGGATCAAGTGTCCTCTTGTTGCAATCTTTGGTGTCATAGTGATGGTGCACTGTATGGCAGATCATTGCCATACAGTGCATCATCACTGATACCAGAGACTACAACAAGTGATCAAGTGTCCTCTTAGTGTAGTCTGGTGTCATCGTGATGGTGCACTGTATGGCAATGATCTGCCATACAGTCCATCATCACCGTGACCCCAGAGACTACAAGAGGACTCAATCCCTTGTTGTCTCTGGGGTCACGATGATGCACTGTATGGCAGATCATTGCCATACAGTGCACAATCACTGATACCAGAGTGTGCTGTTCCCTTAATATCTTCATATAGTTCAATCCACTGTTTCATTGTTATCTGTGTCATGCTTGTCTGCTGCCACCTGCTGACCAGTAGCTTTGTGTCACTCCCTCGCTCCTCCTTTTATGCTTTTCTAGGATGTGGGAGTGTTCTGCAGCCTTGTGTACTATCTCACTTCCTGGCATCCATTTTACTCTAGCTCCCAGTGTGAGAGGTACACATATTCTTGGGCTGCAGAAAGCAAAGTCTTTTGACCAGCAGCAACTTCAGCAGGTCAGTTGTGGCTCCAGGGGTGAACACCCACAAGACAATTACCCTACTGCTACTTGTACCATCTGCATTGTGTCACCTTACTGTCTTCTGGTACGGTTCAATAAACCACCGCTGATTCATCTCTGCGTCCACGCTTGACTCCATCCATACGAAGCTGCACTTGGTCATGTCTGCCTCGCTTCAAGGATAAGAAGGTAATACTTCTCACACCACAACTTACTGCACACCTTCATTCGCCTTAAGCTGGGACAGAACACAGAGACTACAACAAGGGATCAAGTGTCCTCTTGTTGTAGTCTGGTGTCATAGTGCTGATGCACTGTATGGCAGATCATTGCCAATCACCGTGACCACAGAGACTACAACAAGGAATCAAGTGTCATCTTGTAGTCTCTGGGGTCACGGTGATGATGCACTGTATGGCAGATCATTGCCATACAGTGCACCATCACTCTGACACCAGACTACAACAAGAAGACACTTGATCCCTTGTTGTAGTCTCTTTGGGTCAGAGTCATGGTGCACTGTATGGCAATGATCTGCCGTACCATGCACCATGATTCTACCTATGCATACTCTCCACCCACCCATCCATAGACCCACCCATCTACCCATCCATTTACCCATCCATCCACCCATCCATGCAGGCTCTCTTTCCATCCACCCACCCATCCATCCATACATACACCTATGCATCCATACTCACCTCACCAATCCACCTGGCAGCCCGGTGTCATGCAGCTCCTCAGCTGTCATTAGCTGACTAGCTCGGGAGAGGTGGTGGTGGAGGGCATGGAGGGAGGGGGAGGAGAAAGAGGGTGGGGTGGAGAGCGGGAGGAGGGGAGGCGAGGAGGAATTACCGGTGGGTGCAGGGCGGCTGTGGAGTGGCTCTGAAAGGAGTGATCATCCCATCAGATCGCACCCATAAGAGCTGGAGGGGCGATGCCCGCAACCACCAGCGCTCCAGCCTATGGAAGGGGTGTGACAGCTCCTTTCATAGGTTTACAGTGACAATCGTTGTGATTAGCTGTTGGAAGTTTCAACAGCTAATCACAGCGATTGCAGGTGGGAGGTAGTGGAAAAGCCATCCCCACTGACGTCACCTAAGGTCCTCTCCTGTGTGTAGGGCTGGTGACATTTCACTGGCCCCAGACACAGAAGCTGCAGGACACCGATCTGTTGATGATGCCACATAGGCGTCATGGGTCGGGAACGCACCGACTTTCATGACACCTACATGGCGTCAAGGGTCAGGAAGGGGTTAATTCCTCCTGTGGGCCCCAGATACCTTAGTCCAGGGATCTTAAACTTGGCTGGGTATGTGGGACGCATATAGAAAAAAATTAGAATTTGGAGGGCTGCATTCTTTGTAGGGCTAAGTGACATTTTAGTGATCCATATATAATACATTATATGTCCCCTTCTTGTAGTAATGTGCCCATCCTGGTCCCTTTCTTGTAGTAATCTCCCCATTCTCGTCCTCCTCTTGTAATAATGCTCCCCATCCTGTTCTTCATCTTGTGGTAATGTCGCAATCCTGGTCCCCTTCTTGTAGTTATGCACCATCCTGGTCCCTATCTTCTATTAATGTCCTCCTTCCTGGTCTCCTTCTTGTAGCAATGTCCCATCCTTGCCCTCTTCTTGTACTAATGTACCCCATGCTGATCCCCTCCTTGTTGTAAAGTCCCCTTCTTGTAGTAATGTGCCCATACTGGTTCTCGTCTTGTAGTAATGTCCCCTTCTTGTAGTAGTAATGTGCCCACTCTGATCCCCATCTTGTAGTAATGTCGCCATCCTGGTCCTCGTCTTGTAGTAATGTCCCCATCCTGGTCCTCTCTTGTAGTAATGTCCCCATCATGGTCCCAATCCTGTAGTATTGTTCCCATCCTGCTCCTCTTCTTGAAGTAATGTCCCCATCATGGTCCCTATCCTGTATTAATGCCCCCATCCTAGTCCTTTTCTTGTAGTAATGTCCCAGTCCTGCTCCCCTTCTTGTAGTAATGTCCCCATTCTGGTTGCCATCTTATAGTAATGTGCCCCATCCCGTTCTCCATCTTGTAGTAATGGCCCCATCCTAGTCCCCTTCTTAAAGTAATATCACCATCCTGATCCCCATCTTGACATAATATCCCCCTTTCTGATCCCCATCCTGTAGTAATGCCCCCATCCTGGTCCTGTTCTTGTAGTAATGTCCTAATCTTGGTACTTTTAATGTAGTAATGCCCCCCTTCTAGTTCCCATCTTGTAGTAATGTCCCCATCTATTAGTCTAATAAACATTAAGTTGTGTTTATCTCTTAACATATGCCGTGTTACAGAAATTTTTTCTTACCCCTTTGTGACCACCGATAAGACTTAAAACTGACTTGAGATATAAATGAATAGCATTCTCCGATAGGTGAAAATCCAGCAGCTGTCCAGCATAGCTGACACCCCACTGCATCAGTCAAGAATGGTATTGGCACAGACAAGGGCTGTTTAACTTCTTAGATGTTGCTGTCAATAGTGACCAGGGTTGCCACTAGCAATTTCAGGGCCCTCACTGGCAAAAATTCCCCCCCCCCCTTTCCCCCAAGACTCCACCCTAGCTCTGCCTCCACCCCTGCTACTCCATCCCTCAAACCTGCCACAGTTCTACCACCCACTATTAGAAAACTCTGGCGGGGGATCAGAAGACACAGCAGGGGGTCACCGAGGGAGCGCGGCTAGGTAAGTATAAAGTGCAGGAAGAATAATATTGTTTTTCTGCTTCTAGGCAGGGGTGAACCTAGCCACTCTGTTGCCTGAGGTGAACTTCAAAACAGCGACCCCCCCCCTTCCCACAAACACATATCAGACAGTCCCCCATAGGGCTCCCAGATCATATACAGCTCACCCATAGGGCTTCATCATGGGAGCCCTATGGGGGGCTGTATGATATGGGAGCCCTATGGGGGGATTGTATATGAGATGAGACTCCCATCTCATATACAGCCTCCCATAGGCTCTCACATCATGTACAGCCCCATCTCATATACAGCCCCCATAGGGCTCCATCACAAAAAAAAATATTTGTCATTCAAAAGTACAACTCAATACAAAGGTCAACATTTTTAATACATTGAGAGGCACTGTTTGTAAAATGGTATCACTTTGGGGGGGGGGTCCAATATATAGGACCCCCAAGGTCACTTCAAAACCAAATGAGTTCCTGAAAAGATACTGAACATTTTATAAATTTCCTTAAAAAAATTATTGCTAATAGGATGTTAGAAGGTTTAACCTATTAACAGAATAAAAGAACATTTTACAGATGGTGCAGATATAAAGCAGACATGTTGGAAATGTTATTAACTTTTGTGAGGTGTGACCATCTGGATTCAAGGCATAATTATTCATTTTTAGAATTTTTTGGCAAATCTCTCATTTTATAAATAAACACAATTATATCGACATAAATGTACAATTATCTTAAAATATATTTTCACATAAAAACAGTCTCAAAATCACTGGGATATGATGAAACATTGCTACAAAAAGTGACATTGGTCAGATATGAAACATTTCCCCGATCACTGCGGGGCCTAAACTTTCCATATGATGTTGTGATGGGACATTCATGTTTTATTTGTGTGGTTTGATATGGAAGAGTAACATGGTCAAACCCCACATTAATGTCTGATAATCAAAGCAGATGAACAGACAAATTAAAAATATGAGGCGCTCTCACTATGGCTAAGTGCTACTACAACTGTGGCCACCAGGGTGCAGTATTAGGCCGTTAGGTAACGGCACTATGCTTACAACTTATGGATTTCTCTTTTCTATGTAGTAGATACTTATACTGATTTATCAAAATTGGAAGTCCTTTGTTAAAGACGGAAGCGCTGTAAAATCACAATTTCTAATATTCTGACACATTTTATTCCGGTCACCCAATTGATCAAACAAGCAAGTCCACCCTATAACTTATTACCGTAATTCATGTTCCTGTTTACGCTGTACTGCTGTGATACACTGATCCCGAGGGAAATTATGGTATCACATTGTATCGTATCATATGTTAAAATTTATCTTTAGAATAGTGTGTGGTAAAGAAACCCCCAAAATAGACAAGTACCTCCTAGACCAGGGGTCCCCAACTCCAGGCCTCGAGGGCCACCAACAGTGCATGTTTTCAGGATCTCCTTAGTATTGCACAGGTTGGAATAATTTCCTGTACATTTGATCACATTAACACCTGTGCAATACTAAGGAAATCCTGAAATCCTGCACTGCTGGCGGCCCTCGAGACCTGGAGTTGAGGACCTCTGTACTAGACAAATGAAATATGATGTATGCAAATAGTAACTACATGGATGCCACACTGCATTACTGCTATATGAATTTACTTAATTAGTAGTGATGAGCGGACCCGAACTGTAAAGTTCTGGACCCGTACCGAACACAGTGTTCGTGCACAAGATCCCACACATGGGTTTCCATGGAAAACCATGTTACAGTTTGGGTCCAGGGCCTGTAAAACAAAGGATAAAATTAATAATAAACATTATGCTTGCCTGTCCAGCAACGTGTCCTCCCGTCCCACTGCCTCTTGGCATCTTCTTATGGGACTGCTCATTAACTTCTAGGTTTATTTACTCCACTGCTCGGCAATTTTAGGCTGATGTTGGCAGTGTTCAGGCTATGCTATTAGGGGTCACCCGAGTTCATGGACTGAGCCATGAACTCAGGTGAACTTTGACTGTCACTCTCATTCTCAGCCTGCTTCTTTTTCTTTATAGATGCTTGTCTATGCAGAGCGATGTAGAAGAGCTAAGCTAACCCTGTGGACTACATCGGACGGAGGTTTTTATTTTCTTTTTAATAAAGATGGAATTATTAAATTTTTTTTCTCTTATTTCTAATAAAAAAAGTCTTTTTTTTTTTTTTTAACTAGAAATTCATGACAGCCATGTCTAATTTGGCGTGACTCCATGAATTTCAGGTTTAGTTCCAGCTGATAATACAAAGCTGACCCTAACCCCTTTATTACCCAGCGTGCCACCGTCATAAGGGTCGCTGGATGAGCTGGGCAAGGCACCTGGAGATGGCGCTAAGAAACAATGCACCATTTCCAGGGGCGGCTGTAGTTTTCAGCATGGGAAGCCTTAGCACGTGAGAATCCCAGCCCCCAGCCTCCTGGTTTTACCTGGCTAGCATTCAAAATACAGCGGGAGCCCATGCACTTTTGTTTTTTAAATTATTTTTGTAAATAATATAAAAAAAATATCAATGGGCTTCCCTGTATTATGATTGCCAGCCAAGGTAAAGCCAGGCAGCTGGGGGTGGCAGCCATAGCTGTCCGCTTTATCTGCGCTGAGAATCAAAAATACCATGGATCACTATGTCAGAGTGGACATCTGTGATTGGCTGCTGCAGTAACCTGAAACCAGCCCATACATTCTAGTATAGGCAGATTCCAGGTTACTCCAACAGCCATTCACAGACACCCACTCTGTGACAGTGTTTGTGATTGGCTGTTGGGCCCTTCACAGATATAGTAGTGTAAAAATAAATTGTAGCTGTCTAACATTTTTTTAAAACATTTTAAAAAATACTTAAAAGATGAAATATCAACAATAAACATATTTAATATCATGTCTGAAAAATTCTGATTTGTTTAAAATCTGTATTTAACCCCTTCAGGACCCAGACTATTTTGACCCTAAAGACCTTGGCATTTTTGTCAATTCTGACCAGTGTCCCTTTATGAGGTAATATCTCTGGAACGCTTCAACGGATCCTAACGATTCTGAGAATGTTTTTTCGTGACATATTGGGCTTCATGCAAGTATTAAATTTAGGTCGATAATTTTTGTGAAAAGATTTGGCAATAATTTTGCAAATTTGAATTTTGAATTTTTATTCTGCTAACCAGAGAGTTATGTGCCACAAAATCTATATACATAATCGCCAGTTTTGCACTTCCGGCCACTGTGCCGCTATCGCGAGCGATGGCGCGCAAGCGCCATCGCGAGCCGCCGACACTGGCCGGAAGTGCATAAAGCCTGGCGCCACACACCCGCCCGCTGCTCCCCCGCTGACCCGCCACATCCTCCCGTCCCCGCTGCTCACCGCTCCCTCGCATCCACCCGCAATACCGCCCCCTCCCTCTACACACCACACACTGTGACCCCAGCCCGCCACAACCGCGCCACTGCATGAGACGTCACCGCCACCGTCTGCACCAATGATGTATACAATGTGTGTCTCAGTCCTCTGTCCACTCTGTGCTCATGTCTCTCTGTCCACTCTGTCTAAGTGTCCTGTCCACTCTGTGTTTACTGTGCTCTGTCCACTCTGTTCTCATGTCTCTCTGTCCACTCTGTGTCTCATGTCTCTCTGTCCACTCTGTGTGTAATGTGTCTCTGTCCACTCTGTGTGTAATGTGTCTCTGTCCACTCTGTAATGTGTCTCTGTCCACTCTGTGTGTAATGTGTCTCTGTCCACTCTGTGTGTAATGTGTCTCTGTCCACTTTGTGTCTCGTGTCTCTGTCCACTCTGTGTGTAATGTGTCTCTGTCCACTCTGTGTGTAATGTGTCTCTGTCCACTCTGTGTGTAATGTGTCTCTTTCCACTCTGTGTGTAATGTCTCTCTGTCCACTCTGTGTGTAATGTCTCTCTGTCCACTCTGTGCGTAATGTCTCTCTGTCACTCTGTGTGTAATGTCTCTACACTGTGTAATGTGTGTATACTGTGTGTAATCTCTGCATACTGTGTGTCTATACAATGTCTCATGTATGTATATACTGTGTGCTTCTCTCCTCACCCCTCCACCACTCAGCCGCATCTCTCCTCAACCCTACACCACTGAGCCGCTTCTCTCCTCACCCCTCCACCACTAAGCCGCTTCTCTCCTCACCCCTCCACCACTGAGCCGCATCTCTCCTCACCCCTCCTCCACAGCCGCTTCTCTCCTCACCCCTCCACCACACAGCCACATCTCTCCTCACCCCTCCACCACACAGCCGCATCTCTCCTCACCCCTCCACCACAGAGCCGCCTCCATACTCTGCTACTCACAGAGCCACCTCGATACTCTGCTACCCACAGAGCTGCCTCGATACTCTGCTACCCACAGAGCCACCTCGATACTCTGCTACCCACAGAGACGCCTCCATACTCTGCTACCCACAGAGCCGCCTCGATACTCTGATACCCTACTAACCCTCCTGTATACTCTGCTACCGTCAGAGCCGCCTGTATACTCTGCTACCCACAGAGCCGCCTGTATACTCTGCTACCCACAGAGCCGCCTCCATACTCTGCTACCCACAGAGCCGCCTGTATACTCTTGATACCCACTGACCCGCCTGTATACACACAATTCATTTCACCCCGCTCCCGATGCAATTGCATTGGGCCTTTTTACTAGTAGTTAATAAATAACATTTCCCACATGTCTACTTTACATCAGCACAATTTAGGCAAAACATTTTTTTTTAGGTAGGAAGTTATACATTTGAAGTCCGTTTGAGGGGCGTACATGACAGAAAACCCAAAAAATTACACCATTCCAAAAACTGCACCCCTCAAGCTACTCAAAACTACATTTAAGAAGATTATTAACCCTTCAGGTGCTTCACAGGAACTAAAGCAACGTGGAAGGAAAAAATGGACATTTTAATTTTGCTAACAAAAATGTTCTATTAGCCTCAATTCTTTCATTTTCACATGGGCAACAGGATAAAATGATTCATAAAATTTGTTGGGCAATTTCTCCTCAGTACACTGACACTGATCATATGTGGTCCTAAACCAGTGTTTGGGCGCACAGCAGGGCTCAGAAGGGAAGGAGCGCAATTTGACTTTTAGAGCTAATTTTCCATTCAAAAAGTGAAATGGCGCTGCTTCACTTCTGAACCCTGCCGTGCGCCCAAACTGTTTATGACCACATATGAGGTATCAATGTACTCGGGGGAAATTGCCCAACAAATTTTAGGATGCATTTTATCCTGTTGCCCATGTGAAAATGAAAAAAGTTAGGCTAAAAGAAAATTTGTGTGAAAAAAAAAAAAAGTACTTTTTCATTATTACGGATCAATTTGTGAAACATCTGGGGTTCAAAGTGCTCACCACCCATCTAGATAAGTTCCTTGTGGGGGTCTAGATTCCAAAATGGGGTCACTTGTGGGGGAGCTCCAATGTTTAGGCACACAGGGGCTCTCCAAACGCGACATGGTGTCCGCTAACAATTCCAATTGTTAGTGAACACCATGTCGCGTATGGGGAGCCCTATGTGCCTAAACATTGGAGCTCCCCCACAAGTGACCCCATTTTGGAAACTAGATCCCCCAAGGAAAGTATCTAGATGCATAGTGAGCACTTTGAACCCCCAGGTGCTTCACAAATTGATCCGTAAAAATGAAAGAAAATTTGTGTGAAAAAAAAGTACTTTTTCCTTATTACGGATCAATTTGTGAAGCATCTGGGGGTTTAAAGTGCTCACTATGCATCTAGATAAGTTCCTTGGAGGGTCTAGTTTCCAAAATGGGGTCACTTGTGGGGGAGCTCCAATGTTTATGCACACAGGGGAGGGGCTCTCCACACGCAACATGGTTTCCGATACAATTGGAGCTAGTTTTGTCCATTGAAATTGTTAGCGGACACCATGTCGCATATGGAGAACCTGTGTGCCACCAGCACAAGGGCAACTGGTAGAGTTGGGGTACAGCACTAGAAAATGTGCTATTTTCTGGGTGGCTGTGGGTTGCAATTTGCAGCGTGGAGGCCCACGTTAGGGTCTCTCCACGCTGAGGATTTCAGCCCTCAGCTGTCAAGATTGTACCCGGCTGGCAAGCAAAAATACAGTGTAGGCCTTTTTTTTAATTTCTAGAAATAATTCTAGAAAAAAAATGACGTGGGGCTCCGCCATATTTTTGGTCCAGCCAGGTACAACTTGGCAGCTACGGGCTGCCACCAACCCCCAACTGCCTCATTGTACCCGGCTGGCAACCAAAAATACAGCGTAGGCCTTTTTTTTTTATTTCTAGAAATAATTCTAGAAAAAAAAATGACGTGGGGCTCCGCCATATTTTTGGCCCAGCCGGGTACAACTAGGCAGCTGGGTGCTGGAAACCTCAGCTTAGAGAGGCCCAAGTGTTCTGGGCCCCCCATGCTGTGAATTCAGCCCGCAACCGCCCCAGAAAATGGCACATTCATTGAAGCACCATTTTCTTGCACTGTACACAGGCTCTTCTAGTTGCCCTGCTGCTAGTGTCAAACTGGGTAATAAAGGTGTTAATGCCAGCTTTTATTTGCAGCTGGCACCAAGCCCGAGATTCATAATGTCGGGCTAATGTTAGACTCAGCCATTGGGAATCTCTAGTAAATAGTCAAAAAAAAATTATACCACACACAGAAAAATCTTTTTATCTGAAAAAAAAAAACACAAACCAGATTCGGACTCTTTATTATAAAGAGCCGACATACACAACGAAGGTCCCACAACGCTTGATCGCCTCTGCTCAATCCTGAGACTGCAGCAAGGGAACAAGTGTCCTCTTCCTACAGTCTCTGGGGTCAGAGTTATGGTGCACTGTATGACAATGATCTGTTATACAGTAGCACCATGACTATAATCCCAGAGACTATAACAAGAGGACACTTGATCCCTTGCTGCACCCATCCATGCATCCATCCACCCATGCACTCATCGTATTTATGCATGCACCCATCCACACATACGCATCCACACATCATCCACGCACACATCCATCCACGACACATCCATCCAAACACGCACACATCCATCCAAACACGCACACATCAATGCATGCACACATCCATCCATGCACACATCCATCCATGCACACGTCCATCCATGCACGCACATACACATACACGCATGCACACATCTATCCATGCACACATCCATCCATGCACGCACATATCCACGCATGCAAGCATCCACACATCCATGCATGCACACATCCCTCTATGCACACACATCCATCTATGCACCCATCCACGCATGCGAACACACATCTATCCATGCACACATTCATCCATGCACGCATCCACACACGCATCCACACATCCATGCTTGCACACATCCCTCCATGCACACACACATCCATCCATGCACCCATCCATCCATGCACGGACACATCCATGCACGCACGCATCCACAAATCCACGCATGCACACATGCATGCATGCAACATCCATCCATGCACGCACACATTCATGCATGCACACATCCATCCATGTACACACACATCCATGCACGCACACATCCATCCATCCACCCATGCATGCATCCACCCATCCATGCATGCACCCACTCACCATCCATGCACCCATACATGCATGCACGCACACATCCATGCACGCGCGCATCCACAAATCCACGCATGCACACATCCATGCATGCAACATCCATCCATGCACGCACACATTCATGCATGCACACATCCATCCATGTACACACACATCCATGCACGCACACATCCATCCATCCACCCATGCATGCATCCACCCATCCATGCATGCACCCACTCACCATCCATGCACCCATACATGCATGCACCCACTCACCCATTCATCCATGCATGCATGCATGCACCCACTCATCCATTCATTCATTCATACTTACCTCATCCAGGAGGAGGAGCCCGGGAGAAGAGGAGGGGCCACACCGGAGCTGGCCAGCAGATGCACCAGCAGGTGCAGCCTGCCGAGAGGTGAGGGGGGGACACGGGCACAGGGGGAGGTGTCAGCTTGCTCAGCTCCCTCTGTGATCACACCAGGAGAGGGCTTAGGAAGCTGACTGGCGGTAACAGTCAATTACCGCTGGCGGGCGACTGTTATTGCCGGGTGAGGAAATAGGAAAGGGATCAGGGGGGGTATTCATCAGCCCTGGAGGGGGAAAGTTCCAATCAGATCTGGAGGGGGTTACTCGCTCTGATTCGCAGTCTCAATTTCAACTGCCAGTCAGAGCGAGTTTATCCACCCGGGGCTAAGCCACCCCCCTGGGCTAAAGTATGGGTCCTTGCGATCCTCCAGCTCCGGTGAATTGTCACTGGCCCTGTCACTGGAGCTGCAGGAGCGCAAACAACCCATGACGTTATAGAGACGTCATAGGTCGGGAACCCACTGACTTTCATGACGTCTCTATAACGTCATAGGTCGGGAAGGGGTTAAACTGTACATTGAAAGCTGAAAAGAAAATAATAAACAGACAGAATTGCCAAATTACGCCCACCAAAACATGTTCTGTTCGGTTTCACAGCAAAAGTGCGCGCACAAAAAGAATTGACATGGCAATTCTTTGTGCTTTTTTCGGCATATTTTTCCCATAGGCTACATGATAAAATGGCCTCAGGAAAAGCGCATTGGCAAAAGCGCGGCGTCTGAATGCAGATGCGCTTTTTTGCGCAAAGCATGTGCAAAAAAGCACCACTGCACAATATGCAGCAAAATACGCTATGTGTTAACTCAGCATTAGTCCCTAATTCCTGCAAGTGTTAGTGCAGTGCCTACAACCTACACGAGTGGTGGTCAGTCTTTTAGGCATGACTAAGGCTACGTTCACACACTGCTTCTTTTTTGCGCATGCATTTAGCCCACATATTGTGGCCGTGCAAAAAAGCACAAAAAAAGAAGCCGTGCATTCAGACAGCACACTTTTTTACGGGCCCGGGGGAGAAGTGATGTCACAGAGGGGAGGAAGAATCCTGGTTCCTCCTCCCCTCTGTGACATGTGTGACAGCCCCTTTTGATTTTGCAGTGTATTAATATACACTGCGAAATCTTAGTAAAAGTAAGCCAGATGTGTTAAAAATAATAAAGAATGAATGCTTACCGTTCCAACGGCCTGTTCGGGATATCTGGAGCTGAGCCAAGCATAGGTATCAAGCAGGCAGGACCTTGCATGATGTCACTGGGCGCTGATTGGCCGCTCGCGGTCATGTGATGTGTACGTCATATGATGTCACATATCACATGAGTGCGAGCGGCCAATCAGCACCAAATGACATCATGCAAGGTCCTTGCAGGTTTGGTTGTGCCGGCTCCTAGCGCCCCAAAACATCTGCCGGAGGGTAATATTCATTCGTTATTATTTTAAACACATTTGGATTCCTTTTATTAAGATTTCGCAGTGTATTTTAGTACACTGCGAAATCAAATGGGGCTGACACACATGTCACAGAGGGGAGGAGGAACCAGGATTCTTCCTCCCCCCTCTGTGACATCAGATCCAGCAGTGCTGGCCCCTATACGAGAAAGCGCAGGCACAGCTGCGCAAAGAATTGACATGTCAATCATTTTTACGCCCGCGCTTTCTTCCATAAAAGCGCTGTATATTTTTACACAGTGTCTGTACGGCAAAGTGAATTTCACATTCACTTTGCTGGCAGACACAGAGGCCCATTGCGCATTTATGAAAAGCACGCGCAAGGTGTGAACGTAGCCTTAGGCTGGTTTCACACTGCAGTTTTTTCCCTGATCAGGTTCCATCCGGTTTGTGTACCAAAACCAGGAGAGGAACTTGCAGAGAAAAACTATAATTGAAAAATTGACACCTGTTCTGAGTTTTGGAGACACTCCTGGTTTTGGCACATAAACCAGATGAAACCTGATCAGGAAAAAAACTGCGATGTGAAACCAGCCTAACAGGACCGGCATCAGCAAGTGATGGGGCCCTGGACAGCTGGGAGGGCTCGCTCACCATCGTCAGGGGTGGTGATCTATTCTGTGGCCCCCCAGGCTGACTTCGGAGGACCACAGTACTCAGGCTGGCAGCCGCACTTTGCTGGCTGCTGGCCCTTTAAACTTGCACGCAGCGTCAAACTGCTGAACACTGAGTGCACATGCAGTGAGGTTTATATGTGGGCGGAGCTAGCACATGATGAACTCTCGTCCCACAGATAAAAAGAGGAGCCACAGTGCCAGTGAGCATCCGCCAGAACTGTATGCCTCCCCCACAGTGCTGTATGCCACCCACCCTAGTAATGTGTATGCTCACCAATAATATTTATGCTCCCCAGTATGCCCCCGCAGTAATATGTATGTCAACAGCCTCATCTGTGATGAATATACTGCAGCCTCTATGTCTCCTGTGATACATGTGTGGCACCCCTATGGCAAAGCACCACAGGGAGGTACTGCACCCCAAACAGAAGGTGTAGTGCCTCCATAGCCATGGATATGGAGGACCCTACAGAGTCTGCACCCCAACACCCATACAGTAGGCCACCTTAGTACAGGGGACTGTATTTTCAGTAGGTCCCAGGGAGTGGAGCCTAGATGAGTGGGAGACGAGGAGTAACAGAAGACTAGTCAGTCAGATGTAAGAGAGCAGAGAAGACGGACGCAGAGGAACCTGCGACCATGACAGGAGGCACCTCTAAGGAAAGGGTGACCCAGACAGAGAAGGGGGCCACTCTAGGACTGGTCGGAGCCAGCTGGAGACCCAGGTCATCACAGATACACCAGAACCGAGGTGGTTAGTTACGGTCTGTCCCTAACCGCAGATCGGCAAGCTGTGGGCCTGACATAAGGGAGCCACAGCACCCATCAAGTAGTCCAACATCACTCCCGCAGCTGAGTTCACGACAATGAGAAGTACAGAGACTTTAGGCAACAGACCTCGAGGACTAGAGACTAGACTCATGAGTGGGAGTACAGATGGGCCATCAGGGCACAGAAGGGTAAAAGGACCAGGAGAGCCATTTTAAGGACACCTCTGACAGACTCGGGAAAAGCCACCAAAATCCATGGCTGCGGCCCCTGGTTAACCCAGACTGTACCGTGTACCGATTTCACCTGGTGTAAGTAAAGAACTGTTTGAGCTGATCTGGTGTCTGGTCTCCTTTCATCTGTCGCCCGGAGGACCTCTACAGCATCTCAGAGGTGAGGACTAAGACTCCCATCTTCAACCCCGCTGCCCTGAGGTAAAGCTCTGCCTGTGGGGAGCTGCACTACCAAAGCTGCATTTCCATCACCTCAGCGGCCGGCCGCAGTGCCGATAACCATATTACCTGGTACCACAGGTGGCGTCACATTACAATTCCCCCATCATCATCACCCCCACCTGCCATTGAGGGTCTAGGGCACGAAACCGGCCGTGATCTCCAACGAAGTAACCATCTATCCCAGTATCCGAGTACCCTCTACCCTGTTGACCGACTCACATATACAGCAGTCTCAGTGTGCACTGTGGGTGGCCACATCTGATCAATGATGGCTATCAAGCAGGCAAGCCTGCACAGTCTCCTGCCCGGAGGAGACAAGCTGAGGTAGATGAATGAGGCTTGCTCCTGGCTTCCCCATATTAGAAATATGTCTGTGTGCATTCATGTATGATGTGTATATCTATGTATGTCAGTGTACATGGCTTTGTAAATATTTGTCTGATTATATGTATTTTTGCAAATTTGTGTTCAAATATGTATATTTACGTATGCCTGTATGTATACGGATCTGTGTATGTGCATGTGCAAGTGCATGTGCATGGGGCCCACTGAGACTCCTTTGCCCGAATCCCACGAAAACAAGGAGCCGGTCCTGATGACCAACATTAGGGTGCGTTCACATCTAAAGATATGACGTAGCACAGATTCTCAGCCAAAAAAGTTGGCGAGTGTCATGAGGGTGTCGTGTTTTTTTTCCCTCCCATAGTATCCGTGTGTGCTATTGTGCGAGAGTGCATTTTTTTCCCACCTAGCGTCCATGTGACAAGTGAAAGTGTTTTTTTTTACCATTTTTTTTTTCTTGCATAGCACTCGCATGACATACAAATGATAGGTGAAAAAAAAACCCACACGCATTGACATAGCACTCACATGACATACAGATGCTAGGTGAGGAAAAAAACACATGACACTCGTCAGTGGCACACCCAGAAATTTCCCAAGGTAGGGGTCCAAGAAACACACACCGGCCCTGAAAAGGGGGTGTCACCCCCAGCGGGGTTCTGAGGGGTAAAGCCCCCAGTGGGGGGGTTTGAGGGAGTTAAGCCCCTAAAAGCAGCCTCTTTTGTGGGCCCTTGGGTGCTGTGTAATTGTTCCTGTCTCCTGACATAGGGGCCCAGCTCCTTGTGTACTGCACCACTTCTCAGGGCCGTCCAAAGGGGGGGGGGTCCAGACACGTAGGTCCCCCCCTTGGGTGCGCCTATGACACTCGTCATCTTTTCTGGCTAAAAATCTGGGTGATTTTATATATGGAGATTTGAACATACCCGAATAAAAAGTTGCATATAGCAATTTCTCATCTGTCCTAATGATGGCAGCAGATAAAAGCTATTGAATATATGCAGTGAAATCGCTATTGGATTAAAGGGGTTTTCCAGACTAAGGAGAAAATTCTATTGAACGTGATCTGCCACTTAAACAGCTAATACAGTGGAATACTGACAGTATTCACATCGTCTTCTGTCATGATTAAGATTCAGAGTAAATTCCCATGATGAACTTTTGATGCTGCTTGTTTTCGCTGTGTGAAAAATACAACATTTTACAGTTCCAGTAAAAGTGGATGAGATTTATAGAAATCTTGTACCCAATGTGCTTCTTTTTTTTACTCAGTGTTGGGCTAAATTCACACTTTGCGCTTTTTTGCGTGCGCTTTTCAAAAAAGCGCAAGTGTGTCTGTGTCTGCCGGCAAAGTGAATGTAAATTCACTTTTGCCGTTCAGACGCTGCATAAATATACGCAGAGCTTTTATGGGAGAAAGCACGGGTCTAAAAAGAATGACCATGTCAATTCTTTACGCACTTGCGCCCGCACTTCCTCCCATTATCCCCACTGGAATTATGCATCGCCGTTCAGACAATGTGCAATTCCAGCGCGTATAATGCCGGTGCTGCAGGATGTGATGTCACACAGGGGAGGAAGAATCCTGTGTGACAGCCCCTTTTGGATTTCTTAGTGTATTAATATACACTGCGAAACCCAGGTAATCCAAATGTGTTAAAAATAATAAAAATGTAATACTTACCCTCCCCCGGTTGTTCCGGTTACCAGGAGCCGACACAACCAGAGGTACTGACCTTCCAAGACCTTGCTAGAACGGTGATTGTCCGCTTGCGGTCATGTGATATGTGACGTGCATATGATGCACATATCACATGACCGCAAGCGCCCAATCACTGATCTTGATAGGTCCTGGATGTTTCCTTGGACCCGCGCTCCATAGGCCCCATGTTATTTGGCGTGGATCAGGTCGGATTAAAACTCGGTCCGATTTGACCCGCTGTGCCAAAAATCGCAGCAGGCTGCGATTTTGGGCACAGCAAAAAATCGGCCAGAATCGGATCCGACAAAAATTGGATGCCAATAAGGCCAAATCCGATGTGATCCGTGCCCATAGACTAACATGGGGCCAAAATCGGATCCGTGGCTGTCCGTTTTACAACGGACAGCCACGGATCACATAAAAACGCAGTGTGAAAGCACCCTTACAGATGCACTGAGTTTTCTGTGCAGATTTTCACCATAGATTTGCATTTTTTTATTATTATTTATCTGTCTTCTGCTCGATCTTGAGCCATGGTGACTTGGCGTTTGGATAAACGCTCTGTAGGAAGAACAATCTTGCATGAGTCTAAATCCACCTAGGTCTTCACCACCGTTATTATGACAGTATCAAGCCATTTGGTTGCTGGTCTTTCTCTTCACCTTGTACCTTCTATTCTTCCTACTATAATGTCCTTCTCTAGTGATTTTTCTCTTCGTACTGTATGATGTGTCCAAAGTAGGTAAGTTGTAGCTTGGTGATCCTTGCTTCAAGTGACATGTTCTTCTTTCCATCAATTGTATTGATAATTCTTCTCCAGCACCACATTTCAAAGGCGTTGATTCTTCTTCTGTCTTGCTTCATGTTTCACTTCCGTATGTTACCCCAGAAAAGTCCAGACTAAGTTTGAAAGTTTGAACTGTGTTTTCGTTGCCAATGAAATATTCCTTGATTTGAAGACCTTGTGCAGGACTTCATTGTTGATTTTCCCATAAGTATTCTCCTATTGACTTCAAAAGTCGTCACTACATCTTCAGTGATCATTGACCCGAGTAGGTTGAAGTCCTTTACCATTCCTAGTTTGTCGCCGTCCATGTCGTACCTGGCAGTAGTTAATATCTTTATCTTCTTTGTGTTGAGTAACAGTCCCATGTTCGAGCTTTCCATCTTAACACTCCATAATAAATATTGCATTCCATCTATGCTTGTTGCGATCAGTGTTGTATCATTTGCGTATCTTAGATTGTTGATGATTCTTCCACCAATTTTGATTCCTTCCTCTTTTTTTGACAAGCCCAGCTTTCCTGAAAACAGCTTCTGCATATAAATTAAAAAGAAATGGTGACAAGCAACTTTGAACCATGATGTGTCACCATACTCCGTTCGGACTGTTGCTTTTTGATCGATGTAAAGGTTCCTATTGAGGCTGTTCAGATTTGCAATAGTTATAGAAATACTGTAGGTAAAAATCGCACGTGTTTTTAATGCATTTTCAGGGTAGAATCGGAAACACATCAAAAACATATGTAATCCGAACCTAAGAATATCAATAAAGTTTTGTTAAAGCCACATACCAGAAAGATTCAAAAACAAAACAATTTTATTTAAAGCATAACTCACCAAACAGAGACAAAAAAAAACTGCGTCAAAAACGCATGTTAGAGGAAACACACACAATCAAGAAACACAAGTCACCTATTTTACCTAATAGGTGCTGAAATTGTGCAGAAATTCTGCAAAAATATAGTTTTCCCAAATCTCATTATGGGAACGCAGCCGAATGCCCCATTGTTAGACTTAGTATTAGGTTGCTTAGTGGTGTTTTCTGTTTTTGCACCCTCTTTCTTTTTCTTCCCACTCTTCCAAGAGCTATATCTATTCTTTACCTTTTTTTTTTATTTATTTATTTATTTTTTTAAATGGGGCAAGTTGTAGTTTTGGGTGATGCAATTTATTCTACCATATAATGAACTGGAAAGTAAAGGGGTGGGGGAGGGGAATTCAAATGTGGTGAAACAGTAAAAAACAAAAGCAAAAAAAAAACAGTAGCCCACCACTGTTTTTTTTTAATGTTTTTTTACTGAGTGGTAAAAAAATACCTTGATTTCACATGTACAATTATGACAATACCAATCGTGTAAAGGTTTGTTGTTTTTGATTCAACTGGTGACGTTTCTATTTTTCTGATGATAGATCTGTATGAGTGCATATATTTTACATGGTAACCTGACATTTTATTATCATTTTGAGGTCCAAACAAGTTTTGACTTTCTATATTTTTTGGACTATATGATGCACTTAGGTTTTAGAGGAGGAAAATAAGGCAAAAAAAATTAAACCAAAAAATATGGTCATGATGCACTGTTATGGAGGGATCTGCTTTAAATTCTATCATGGGGTAATGTCCCCCAATTCAGTACTAATGTCCCCCATCCTGGGCTCTATCCAGGTATACATGTCCTCCATCCTCGTGTATATGCTCTTCCATCTTAATATATATATATATAACTAGAAAAAATTCTCTGCAGCACTCAGTTACTACCAGTGATGTACATATGCTAACAAGCCATATATATATGAGAAAAAAGTTCAAAAACTTACGTTTTTTTCAAAAAACTCAAAATTCTTATTTTATTATTTCTGAAGTTCTTAGTACATACATTGGCCAATGTCTGTTTGCTCATCAACTGCGACAAAGTGACTTCAGGTCTGATGAGTCCTAACGCTGACATCCCTGCCTTCCTTGTCCTTCCCCCCATTTCTCAGTGGGCGGACACCATCTCGACCCTAGGCCACCCTAGGCTCGACTGCACTGACCCGGTTCTGGAAACAACGCTGAACTGGAGGTTGGCAAGGGATGTACCCGGCGGCCATGCTGAAACCACAAAGTAAAAGTAACAGAACTGTAGCTGTGGTGTGTGAGACTTTCTTTAGCGGCGACCACCGGCCGCAGGGGCTGCATGAGACATTGGGGTACTGATGACCTAGTGACCATCTGCCAAGGTACAAACTGACTCCTCCATCCTACTGCCCTGGTGACCGCGCTCCGCCTGTGGGAAGCGGAACCATCCAAGCTGCCGGTCACAGTCCCCAGAGGTTCTAAAGCGGCGGCCGCCCTGGCCGCATACCGCAGATGGTGTTATGAATACGCCTTTCCTAGTCATGTTCAATCATCTACCCTTGTTTATTAAAATAACACCACCACAGGAGCGGGTCTCGGTCCCAATTTGTCCCCGCGAAAAGAACCGAGAAGTGAAGAAGTCTTCCCCGGCCTTGGAGTGGGTGTGTCAACTTGGCATCATGAACAGGATGTGAGCGGCCCAGTAACATCGGGTCTCGTGCTCCTGAAATAACTGTTAAGAGACTGTGTAAGAACTAGCTCACAAAAATGGAGGTGAGAAAACAACAAGCATCACGTGCAGATTGGGGTGTGTGTGTCTAGGCTCTCGTCGTGTGAAGGACCTTGGAAAAGGTGCAAACTAGCAGGCCCGTCCCAAGTACTAAAGAAAAGCCAAAGGGGCCTGCTATCGAGTGTTGCTGACCCCGCCTAGAGGAGTGAGAAAGACCCGGAAAAGTGAGGCCCAGAAAACCAGAACGAGAGGGAGTCGTGTGGTTCGAGGAGCAAGGAGGCATCATGGGGAGCACCGGTTCGGATACCCTGGCTGGCGGACTAGAAGGAGAGAAAGCTCCCAATGCTACTGGGGAGGTTATAAACTGGGTACAGTTCACCGGGTTTGTCTGATCACTTTAAGGAGGCCATGAAAGAACTGAGCCAATTGGTGAACAATGCGCAGTAGCATTTGGAAGCAGTCCCAGTTGCAGAAAGTGGCGCTACGAGCACTGGTGCCAGAGCCTCCCAAACCATCAGAAGCAGCACCAGCAGACGAACCACCAAGCTAGAGCCAGCCAGAAACACCAGAGCCGATAGAGGAGCCAGCTGCAATACCAAGCCCGCCTGAAGCAGAACTGCAGCAGGAGAGCAGTGAGAATTCGGCAGAGATCCCAGAGGCCAAGGGCAGAAGGGCGCATTGAGCATCCTACAAAAGCCTAACCGAGAGGTGACAGATTGCGGCCCAGACAGAGCGCAGACACTACAGTGACTACTAGGCACAAAGACAAGCCGCTGAGATGGAAGAGCGACGGCAGCGCCGAGACCGCTGGCAGCAGCAAGAAGAGACTAACTTGGAGGAGTAGGCATGTATGAGAAAGACTTTGTTTTTTTTTTTCAGTAAATATATTTATTGAAATTTTCAACAGTAAAAACAATAGAAAGAACCAGTACAATGTCCAGGACTTACCGTATATACTCGTGTATAAGCCGAGTTTTTCAGCCCAAAAATTGGGCTGAAAAGTACCCCCCTCGGCTTATACGCGAGTCAGTGCTGTATACCGATGTATACATCGGTACATACCAATGTATACATCGGTATACAGCAGCCCCCGCATCCCCAGTAATGCAGGGCCCCCCCAGCGTCTCTCCGGTCACCTTTAAAGGAAGCTATACTTATCACAGTGCTCTGTCCGCGCCCGCTCGCACCCGCTGTCAGCAGCCGACCAGATCCTCCATCTTGCGTCTTCTTTCTTCCTGTTTCTGTGCTCGTCGCGGGCAATGACGTCATTCCCTGCGACGAGCACAGGAAACAGGAAGAAAGAAGACGCAAGATGGAGGATCCGGTCGGCTGCTGACAGCGGGTGCGAGCGGGCGCGGACAGAGCACTGTGATAAGTATAGCTTCCTTTACAGGTGACCGGAGAGACGCTGGGGGGGCCCTGCATTACTGGGGCTGCCTGTATACTACCGCTGGGGCTGCTATATACCCCTGGGGCCCTGTATACTACCACTGGGGCTGTATGTACTACCACTGGGGCTGTATAAACCACTGGGGCTGTATATACTGCTGGGGCCCTGTATATACCTCTGGGGCCCTGTATACTACCACTGGGGCTGTATAAACCACTGGGGCTGTATATACTGCTGGGGCCCTGTATACTACCACTGGGGCTGTATATACTACCACTGGGGCTGTATATACTACCACTGGGGCTGTATATACCTCTGGGGCCCTGTATACTACCACTGGGGCTGTATATACTACCACTGGGGCTGTATAAACCACTGGGGCTGTATATACTGCTGGGGCCCTGTATACTACCACTGGGGCTGTATATACTACCACTGGGGCTGTATATACTACCACTGAGGCTGTATATACCTCTGGGGCCCTGTATACTACCACTGGGGCTGTATATACTGCTGGGGCCCTGTATACTACCACTGGGGCTGTATATACTACCACTGGGGCTGTATATACTACCACTGGGGCTGTATATACTACCACTGGGGCTGTATATACCTCTGGGGCCCTGTATACTACCACTGGGGCTGTATAAACCACTGGGGCTGTATATACTGCTGGGGCCCTGTATATACTACCACTGGGGCTGTATATACCTCTGGGGCCCTGTATACTACCACTGGGGCTGTATAAACCACTGGGGCTGTATATACTACTAGGGCTGCGTCTATACTACCACTGGAGCTGTATATACCACTGGGGCTGTATATACTACTGGGGCTGCGTGTATACTACCACTGGGGCTGCTGTATCTACCTCTGGGACTGGTGTATACCACACTGCTGGGGGCTGTATACTTGTGCTAGGGTCCACCCTCGGCTTATACACGAGTCAATAGATTTTCCCAGGTTTTGGGGGCAAAAGTAGGGGGGTCGGCTTATACACGGGTCGGCTTATACACGAGTATATACGGTAATACAAAGATACATTACGTCCCGAAGAGATCAGCACAGGAGTGGTCCAATAAGGACACTAGCACCTAAAGGGTACATGTTTCCCATCTTAAGAATCACCTCTGGACAAGGACCTTATATAAAGAATACAGAACCTATGAAAAGACAATTGTGGAAATAAGAGAAGAGGAGAGAAAGAGAAAATAAAGGGGTAGGGGAGTAAGGAGGGAGGGGGGTGTGTGTAAGGGACACCCAGCAATTTAAACGCCCACGAGTTGACAATCACGAATATGTACGCAGCCAAGTAGGGAACCCTGTGCTCTCCTTGAAGGACTGCCAGAGGAACCAGGTGCGTCCCTGTTCATGTGCGGCATCACCATCACCCGCCACCAGTGACTCCAGACGATGTAATCTATCCATTTCAGATATTCATTCCACCGTGGAGGGGACCTCAGTGCACCTCCAATGCCGGGGAATAACTGCTCTGGCAGCTATTAGGCAGAATCTCAGAATCCCCTTCCTGACGGAAACTATCGAACTGGGTGTCAGGGACAGTAGGGCCATTTGGGGAGATGGTTCATGACGGACCCCAGTCATCAAATGAAAGGCATCGAAAACTGAGTTCCAGAAGGGTTGCAGGGGACGGCAGGACCACCAAATATGAAGCATAGAGCCCGTGGCAGAGCCACATCTCCAGCAGGCGTCCGAGATCTCCGGGTTAATCCTGTGGAGAAGGGTGGGACACCTGTACCAGCGTGTCAGTAATTTATAATTCCTCTCCTGCGCCTGACTGGACATTGTCATCTTATGTGCAAGAGTAAAGATTTTCAAACTATCCGCCTCAGAAAAGGTTATCCCCCAGGTCCCTCTCCCAAGCCTCCATAAATCCAAGCGTGGTAGGGGGAAGTGAATTCAAGACCAGGCCGTAGAGCACCGAAACCACGTGAGAGGGACCATCAGGGACTCAAATGGAGTCAGCGCCCCCATCGGCACACTGGAAAGAAAGCTTCGCAATTGCAGAAACTCTAGCCAGGACAGCGGTGTCGTGAGACCGGGGCCCCGTAACCCCCGTACACCGGAGAGCCCCACAAGCTTATCCTTCACCTGACCCAGTTCTACCCCCTCAAGTCGTGACCAACACAGATACGTAGACCTATTCATTGCTGGGGGAAAGGCCGGACTGTCAAAAAGGGGACTCAGTCTGCTCAATCGAGAGGTCAGGCGTAATTTCACATAGGATCTATCCCAAAACTTCAAAACAATCTGAGTGAGTGGAGCAAAACTCGACACAGGTGGACGTCCGGTCCCCCCAGCCAAGGCAGCCAGTATAAAGAAGAGGGTGATAAAAGTTTTTCCAAGAGCACCCACTGTTTATGAGTATCACTGAACCTCCAGTCGACAATCCTAGAGAGCAAGACTGCCTGATAATAACGTTTAAAATCAGGAAGGACTACCCCCCTTTAGTCTTGGGTCTCACTAGTACTGAGAACCGAGTCCGCGGTTTCCTAGTACCCCAAATAAAGCTATTGATAGCCGATTACAGGCGCCTGAAAAAGCAATCCGGAACCTGCACTGGAGCTGTCTGAAAGAGGTAGAGGAATCGGGGTAAAATATCCATTTTGATCACTCCCACCCGACCGAACCAAGATAGCTGAGGTCTGCTATACCGTTTAAGGTCCGAGAGTTTTCTGCAGGAGCGGGACATAGTTCAGAGCATATGTTGCGCTAATGTCAGCGGGTATTAAGACTCCTAAATATTTTAAGGCATCGGTCTGCCACTTAAAAGAGAAGTACGCCTGGAGCCGAGAGACTAGATCATCAGGCAGGGAGATATTGAGCGCCTCCGTCTTGGAGTAGTTGACTCTAAAATTTGAGACCTCCCCGAACCTACGGAACTCCCTGAGGAGTACAGGGAAAGCCACAGTCGGGTTGGCAATGTATAGCAATAAATCATCCGCATACAGGGATATCTTAAACTCATGTTGGCCAATCCGCAGACCCTCAATATCAGGTGTCCTCCGTAATGCCACTGCCAGATGCTCCATCGCAAGGATATAAAGTAAAGGGGAGAGGGGGCAACCCTGACGGGTCCATGAGAAAGACTTTGGTCCCTAACCCAGCAGAGCGGTGCCGTGGAGTGGTCATGGAATTCCACCTTTGAAACGGCTGGGGGTTCATCAAGGAGTATGGCTTGAAGCAGAACCATCCAAGCTGCGGGTCACTGTCCCCAGAGGTTCTGAAGCAGCGGCAGCCGCCCTGGCTGCATACCACAGGTGGCGTCACAAATACCCCTTTCGCTAGTCATCGCCCGTCATCTACCCCTGTTTATTAAAATTACATCGCCAGGGTCATGGGACCGGGTCCCGGCCTCCATCTGTCCTTGTGAAATGAACCGAGAAGTGAAGAAGAACAAATGCTGCCCAGTTCCCGAGTCTTCCCCGGCCCTGGAGTGGGTGTGTCACATGTCATCACTGCCATGCATTCCCAGTTATACCAGCGTCGGCTCACAAAATATTCACTGCTCCTCACACCTGGGATTATGGGCATGGGGAGCAGTGAATATTCATTCTCTTTAACAGCGGTCACTTGTGTACACCCCAGCATTGGCTCTTGCCTAATGTGACCCTGCATCTGTCTCTTGCTTGTGACACACTCCGCTGCCGTAACCCCTTCCCCCCCGTCCACCACAGCCAGGTATGTCTGGATTATAAGGCGCCCCCTCTACTTTCCTACAAAAATGTTTCAGACATTATTGGGTATCTCCCCTTGAGCACATGATTGTGGTTGAGCCAGACTGTTTTACTGACTGTCAATCGTCCCTATCCTGGATACAAAGACCCACTTTACTGTAAACAGCTTGAACGGTCATTAGACAGCAAGTAGTTGGGTATTTTGTGTAACACAGAGGCACAATCTTTATGGTTACTAGTGACGGCATAATACTTATGGACGTTTTCTTTGCTAGGCAGTCGAATTGGGCTCGCTTTTTATTTTTTTTTTTATAAATTTAGCTTTAGTGAAGAAGTTCAATAATGCAATACAGTATTCAAAACGAGTCAAACAATGTGTATAATACCACATAAGTTTCAATCTATACATAGATTGAACAGCCGTTTAACTTGCCAGTCGGGCAATAAAAAACATGGGGCCACTTCCCTAGTAACTACTACAATTCAATTGGTTGAACCCTTAGGTTTGCCTCGTATCTTAGTTGGCGGCCCTTGGTAATTCAGCCAGCAAAAACCAGACCTAAAGAAAAACATTAGAATGCAGAAGAGTGAGAACGGCAAAGGAAAGAGGTGCTGAGCGGGACTCACTTCTCTTAACTACATAACCATGGACAGTGATCCCTTGCAGAAGGACACTCCCAGAGCCCTTTCCTCCCTTTATGTGTCAGCTGGGCAGCACCCTGACTTCTTCTGGTCCCCCAAGCCTTACTATCTTGCTGGACTCACTTGCCCTTCTTGCTGTCTATCTCTCAGGCCTTCTCCAGCTTCCCAGCACCTGATTTTCTGCTTACATGATCCTTGCTGGTTCTGTTCTCTCAGTCTTCCCACACACGTCCAGTCCTGGACTCCTTCTTCAGCCCTAGACTGAGCTCTCACTCTTTTAGCTCGCAGATCCTTGACTGAAGCTGGAACAAAGATGGCCTCTCTCTATAACTCTTTATTCCTCTCACAGGGGCTTGCCAATACTTAACCCCTAGTAGCTGCAAACCAAGCATCCTACTTAACAGTTCTATCTTGTAGCACATCTAACTCTACTGAATCTACACAACATTCTTATCTTGTCTACTATCGAACATTCTATTCTTATACATTACAGTGCTGTGCAAATTAATTGGGAGAAAGCAAGTGTTTACTTGTTTTTCTTGCATTAGTTTTACTATTTCTGATAAGTGTTTTATCAGTTCTTGGTGTCGTTTTTCTTTTCTTCCACATTTTCCTTTTCGTTTTGGAGACAACGATCCAGTTTCATTGTGTGTGCGAATTATTCTTGAAACAGTAGATTTTCCAATACCAATGGTGGAAGTGATTTCTCTTACAGTCAGACTTGTATGTTCATTAAGAGTAATAATTCTAGACCTCTTCCGTGGAGTAACATCCATTTTTACAGGCACGAATCACACTGAGAGAAAGTACAGTAAACCACTCCTCACAGAAACAAGCTCTCAACTGAAGGTGAGGGGGCAGCTAGCTGTTATTTTCTGCCTAAAACCAGTCAAACCACATTTTGTTACTCAAGGTTGTACACTCACACCTGTTCAAAGCAGTTAAAACTGGTTTGAATCACTGACTGGTAACCCAACTTACGATTTTACTTAAAAAATGCTTTGGCCCAATTAATTAGCACAGCAATGTACATTATATTTATCACTATGCATATTATCAATACAATACAAATACATATTAGCAAGCATCATTGTACAGGGACACTTCACATTAGACAAACAGCACTATACATATTAATATTCACACTTAATGTAGGGGGTTGAAAAGATCCCTTACAGTAAATATCAGAAAGATCAAGTATTATTGTGATATTAAGCATTTGTATTTTGTCTTTTTGGCTCATGGTAAGTACCAGTATATGAAATTGACTGGATTGATGTTAATCTACATTGTAGAGACCGAGAACAGGAAAATGATTTCCCAATTAGATCTGTTTTCTCTTCCAGAGATGTTCATCCAATGCTTTCCTTGACGTCTGGCTGTGCCATGTGATTTATGACATCGGTTGGGGGTTGGAATTTCCCTCTTTGTTATCTTCCTAATTTAGAGATCAACCAAGTCTGTGAGTAAAAAGAATTCCAGCAGGATGCAACTAACAAACCAAATCTGCATTCCCATGTGATAACAGGAATGGATGGGATGGTTTATTTTCCAGTTGTAAATGAACTAAGGTTAAGCAAATGCATTTTTAATAGCGCTTTTGTTTTATTCACGACATTTATGGAAGACGCTCCTCATCATTGTATCATATAATTCTAGATGTATCAGACACCAGGGACCAAGCCCTATATGAGCCACACTGCCTCTGTGTGCTGCCATACAGGCTCGGTTGGGTGCCAAACATATGGAGAAATGATGACTGAGTACGCTGGAAAACAAACAGGTGAAATATGAAAGTGTTACTTGTTGGCTATTGATTGCACATGTATCTTTTACTCTTGGACCTCGTATTAAGTGACTGCTCTGATATAGAATATGGAATAGACACATTTTTAGTTGCAATCTGTATTTCTAGCTCTGCAGGAGCACTGGCAACTCTCTTTGATTGGACCAGGGAAAGAGAAACTTCTGCGTGACAGATGCAATGGAGGTATGGAAGATAGAGCAGACTTTGGAAGAGGCCTGATATTGGCTGGGGGTCAAAACGATGGCACTGATATGTTTGTCACCATTAACCTGTAGTATTGTTTATCTGAAAAGAACCTCATAAACAGTTGACACAAAAACATGGCAAGAAAAAGTTTATTGAATCACAAAAAAGAAGCACATACCATAGAACAAAATAAAATTTAAAGTTGATTTTAATCACTAGAATGAGTAATAATAATAATATCCACAATTTGATGTGTTTAAAAAAATGTTCCTGTGTCTTGTGTATCTTTGCTATGTACTGTGTAATGGATGTGTCTGACCGTACAGAGACATGGTCTGATCATACCACATCTTCTGTGCTGAGATAATCTTATATATGTGTCCCTGCTATGTACTGTGTAATGGATGTTTCTGACTATACAGGGACATGGTCTGATCAAACCATATCTCCTGTACTGAGACAATCTTATATATGTGGCCCTGCTATGTACTGTGTAATAGATGTGTCTGACCGTACAGGGACATGGTCTGATCATACCACATCTCCTGTGCTGAGATAATCTTATATATGTGTCCCTGCTATGTACTGTGTAATGGATGTGTCTGACTGTACAGGGACATGGTCTGATCATACCACATCTCCTGTGCTGAGATAATCTTATATATGTGTCCCTGCTATGTACTGTGTAATGGATGTGTCTGACTGTACAGGGACATGGTCTGATCATACCACATCTCCTGTGCTGAGATAATCTTATATATGTGTCCCTGCTATGTACTGTGTTATGGCCGTGTCTGAATGTACAAGGACATGGTCTGAACATACCACAGCTCTTGGGCCAGAGAGGACGCAAAAGAGAGTATACAGACAAGACAGCATGAGAGCACAAATTATTCTTTCTTTGAAGTAAAACGTTTTACTTTCTCCCCTGTCCAAGAGCTGTGGTATGATCAGACCATGTCCCTGTACGATCAGACGCATCCATTATACTAGGGGTCTCAAACATGCAGCCTGAAGCCCCATATGGCCCCTGATGCTGCTTCATTCAGCCCACGTGCACCAAAGACCCCTACGTAGGATTACGATCCAGTTCAGGAGCTGCCGACGCCGGCACTTTACTTCACTTGAAGCGCAGGCGTCGGCGGCTCCAGAACCGGATTATGATCTTCAAGGGGTCTGTGGTGCCTGAGGCCTGCATGTGGTGGGAAAATAGGAAAGAACGCCGAGGGAGCGGAGGATGGGTAAGAAGTGTGTGTGTGCAGCTTGTGAGAAGTGTGTGTGTGTGTGTGTGTGTGTGTGTGTGTGTGAAAAATGGCACAATCAGGAACATTATTACAAGATAAGTGAACCAGTATGGGGATATTACTACAGAAAGGGGATCAGGATGGAGACATTACTTCAAGAGGGGGACTACAATGATGCATTACCATAAGAAGTGGATCAGCATGGGGACATTACTACAAGATGGGGAGCAGGGTGGGTACACTACTACAAGATGGAGATCTAGAAGGTGGACATCGATAAAAGATAGGGACAAGGATTGGGACATTACTACAAGAAGGGGATCAGGATTGGGACATTAATATAAGATGGGACCAGGCTGGGGACCTTACTAAAAGGAGAGGACCAGGATGGGGACGTTACTACAAGAAAGGGACCAGAATGAGGACAGTACTTCGAGAAGGCAAAAGGGATGAGGACATTACTACCAGTAGGGGACCAGGATAGGGGACATTACTACAAGAAGGGGACCATGATGGGGATGGACATTACTAGAAGAAGTGGACATTACTACAAGAAGGGGACAAGGATGGGGTATATTACTATAAGAAGTGGACTAGGATGGGGATGGGCATTATTACAAGAAGGGGACCTGAATGGGGACATTACTACAAGGCAGGGGACATTACAACAAAAAGGGGACCAGAATGAGGGCAATATTACAAGAAGGGGATCAGGATGAAGACATTACTACAAGAAGAATGAATTTTTAATAGTTCTTTTGTTTTATTCACAATGTGTACGCTTAGTCGCTTTCTCCAGGAGTGCCTGCTGCCAGTGCTCCACAATGTCTAAATGAATGCACTCTAGCTGACGACTCAGTTTAGTGACCTCCGACAACAGAGCAGGGTCAATACCCGGCATCAGGCTTTCCTTCAGGGAGTCAGGACACAGGTCTGAAAATTGGTTGGCCTGGGGGGGACCGGGGGAGTCCACTCGTCGCACCCCGCGTCCCGCCATTGCCGGGATTTCACACAGACACTGTTGGCAACCACTCTTTCTACTCCTCGCTGCGTAGTCTCTCTCTTCCTCTCTTCGTGGGTGTTGCCGTTCTCGTTCGTCGTCGGCCGTCACACCGACGGGTGGGATTACACAGTCTCTGGAGCCGCCCTCCCAACGGTGGAAGAATTGGAAGGGTGTGAGCATCTTTTCGCACCCAATGCTGGCCTGGCCCACGATGAGGAGCCGCAGCACACCACTCTGCCAGCACATGGCTCTAGTTGTTCAGGGCCGCCATGGCCTGGGCCCAAAACAATACAGTCTGTTGGTGCACAAGACCCGGTTTTACTGAGTTGGTAGATACTGTTCGTGACGCCAAGTTGTTTCGCCCACCGTGGCCATGGGGTACTCTGAACCGGGCCCTCTCGTCATCTAGGATTGCAGGGTGTCATGGTGACGCAACCTGGCTCTGTGGTCCCGGGCGAGTCAATATTTAGTTGGGGGGAGGATTTGATGAACGGGGAGTAAAGTTTTTGTAAATGGTAGTGACGCCAACCGTGCTTTGTGGCCAGCTGTAGCCGCCGCTGCAGTCGGGTCTCCTGGGGATGGTGGGACTTGCAGCCAGAATGATGCACCCTCCATAGGTAGGGCTGGTCCCTAGGGCTACTGTGTAGATAGTGCAGTTGGGGATAAAGGATAGTTACCAATATTCTCGAGCAGACCACTGCTGCTCGCTCAGTGTAGCAATCAGCCCCTTCCTAGGCACACAATTAAGAGTCACATGCAGTTCTGAGCTTTCACCAGGTTTTACTTCCTGCTCCGCAGTTCCTACAGTACATAGTCTGTTCACTAGCGGCTCCAATACCCGGATTAGCAACTGGGACAGCTCGTCAGCAGCACCCCCGTTCTTGTACCTTTCGGGCCTCTACTCTCTTTCCCGCGCACTAACTACAGTCCAGCAGTCATGGGCTTTTCGTGGGCACCCTTCCGGGCCTCATAGCTCTAGTTCAATGGCCAGGGGTTGGATCCGGGACATAAAGACCCCTCACCCCACCGGATTTTGTGGTTGGGGCATGCAGCTTCTCGGCTACTTCAACAGGGCTGGCACTCTGGTTCCGGCCCAGTCCCTCGGTGTCCCCGCTGACTCGGACACACCTTGGACCCCTTCTTGCTTCCCTTTATATGCAGTCTGGGACCCGGGCTAGCCATACGGTGGCACAGGCCGCTGGCTCTGTGTTCTTCCTGTCTGGTGTCTCAGTTGACTGGACTGTCGGGTGTCTCTCGCTAGGTGTTCTTTCTTTCACTCCACTCAACTCCTTCCTCCTGGACTAGTGTCCCCTCTTTTTGTACTCTTGTCCCCACCCCTTACTGGGTTTCTTCCTAACTCTCCACCCCCAACTTAGCTCCTCCCACTATCCCATGCCAGACATGAAGTAACTTGGATTTGGGATAGGTGGATGTGTTGGGTGTTTGTGCGGGGTGACCAACCTACCAGTCCCAACTGCTATGCCACTTAGTGGTGACCGGTCCGCAGGGTTGCCACACTTTCTTATGGTGGATTTAATCTCTCTCACACCCCTCACCCCAACAACAACCGTGGTGGAGGGAGTTGGCTTGCTTCTGTCCGATTACTGCTCTTTCACCCCAATTCCACTACTGTCCTCCGCAACTCTTCCCTCGTCCGCATCTACTCCCCCTCCAACCTCAGGCTGGCTGTCATCTACCGCCACCCAGAGCTAGTCATCTCCACCTTTCTTGACCACTTCACCACCTAGCTACTTCATTTCCTTTCTGCTGACATCCCCACTATCATCATGGGTGACTTCAACATCCCCATTGACACTTCCTCCTCCACTGCCTCTAAACATTTATCACTGACTGCCTCCTTTAGCCACACTCAATGGTCCTCCACAGGCACTCACAAAGATGGCCACACACTGGACCCGTCTTTTGTTCTCTTACTAACCTCTCTAACTCACCAGTCCCCCAGTCTGACCACAACCTACTGACTTTCTCTTCCCTCTCCTCTCCTAGTGTGCAACAGCCGCTCCACAATCTCAATCATCCTCACAGATAACCTCAAACACCTTAATTTACACTCATTCTCTGAGTCCCTTCTCCCTCTTACAGACATAGCTTCCTTATATGACACAGATGCTGCTGCCGCTCTAAATAACACCGCAATAACAGCAGCACTCGATTTGGCCGCCCCCTCACACACAACAAAACTCGTACAATCAACAGATATGCAATTTGTTCACTTGTACTGCAATTATGTATTCACTATGTAAACCCCAGACTACTCATCACTACTGACCTCTCACCCACCACTACAGCTCTCCTTCCCGCTGCATCTGACCTACGCTACTCCCATCCCCTGCTCACCATCCACAATGTATCCCCTCCTTTGCACTTTCACTCCCATCCTTCTCCACTTCCTGCTACCCCCGCTCATCCCTCCACCCTGCAACAAAGTACTTCTCTCACCCTCCGTCCTACCTAACCACCTCACCCACTCATCTGAACTATTCATGCACTTTCAATCCTCCATCTCCAATCAGGCACGGCCACCATGTAAACTCTCATGCTCCCACCTGCTAACCCTCTCCCTGCTCCTCCTACTCGCTGGCGACATTTCCCCTAATCCCGGCCCCCTCCGCCACATCCCCACAGTCACCTACACCCCACCCCCATGTCCCATCACCAACTATCATAACCCCACCATCACCCACCCTCGCAACCTGACCAACCTTAGACCCATACCCCCAGCCCCTGCTCCTCTAATCTCCCTGCCAGGCGCACTCTGGAACGCCCGCTCAGTCTGTAATAAGCTCACAGACATCCATGAACTCTTTATTTCTAATAAACTCTCATTCCTTGGCATCACAGAGACCTGGCTCACCCCCTCCGACACGGCCTCCCCTGCTCCACTATCCTACGGCGGATTCAATCTTTCCCACACCCCGCCCCTCTGACAAACATGGCGGAGGTGTCGGCATACTCCTATCTGACACCTGCTCCTTCTCCCCTCTGTTACTCTCCCATCTTTCGAAGCCCACTCTGTCCGCATCTTCTCCCCCTGTAACCTCCAGCTAGCCGTCATCTACTGCCCCCCTGGATCCATCCCCACCTTCCTCGACCACTTTACCACCTGGCTACTTCATTTCCTCTCTACTGACATCCCCACCATCATTATGGGCGATTTCAATATCCCCATTGATACTGCCCACCAAACCGCCTCTCAGCTTCTTTCCCTGACCTCCTCCTTCGGGCTCTCCCAATGGTCCTCCTCCGCCACCCACAAAGATGGTCACACGCTGGATCTCATCTTTACCCGTCTTTGCTCACTTACTAATCTCACAAACTCAACCCTCACCCTGTCTGACCACAATCTGCTGACCTTCTCCTCCCTCACCTCCCCTACTACATCACCTCCTCTCCGCAAACTTGATCATCCCCGCAGAAACCTAAAACACATTGATCTACACCAGGGCTGGGACGACAGCTAGGCGAAACTAGGCGATCGCCTAGGGCGCCATCTTATGCAGGGCGCATTCTCGCCTGACCGGAGTCCGGTCACCGCCGCCCGGCCCTGGAGTTGCGGGGAGAAGCTGGGCAGGGAGCGGTGGGCGCCGCCATGTTCTTTGTGGCTGGCGCCCACTAACTGTACAGCCGGTCAATAGAGGTTGAGACCTCTACACAATGGCCGCGGTCTCCAATTAGCCGCGGCCATTTTGTTGAAGTCTCAGCTTCCACCGACCGGCTGTACTGTTAGTGGGCACCAGCCACAAAGAACATGGCGGCGCCCACCGCTAGCTGCCGCAGGCCCGCAGCTACTCCTCGCAGGCAGCGTCCTGCAGATGTGCCCTCCGGGCTCCGGCACCCCTGCTCCGCATCCACAGCTCCCCACAATGGTAAGTTATGCTGGAGGCTGTGGGGGAGACAGGGGGACTGTGGGGGAGACAGGGAGACTGTGGGGGAGACAAGGAGACTGTGGGGGAGACAGGGGGGCTGTGGGGACACAGGAAGGCTGTGGGGGAGACAGGGAGACTGTGGGGGAGACAGGGAGACTGTGGGGGAGACAGGGAGACTGTGGGGGAGACAGGGAGACTGTGGGGGAGACAGGGAGACTGTGGGGGAGACGGGGGCTGTGGGGGAGACAGGGGGGCTGTGGGGATGACAGGGGGACTGTGGGGGAGACAGGGAGACTGTGGGGGAGACAGGGAGGCTGTGGGGGAGACAGGGAGGCTGTGGGGGAGACAGGGAGGCTGTGGGGGAGACAGGGAGACTGTGGGGAGACAGGGAGACTGTGGGGGACAGGGAGATTGTGGGGAGACAGGGAGGCTGTGGGGAGACAGGGAGGCTGTCAGGATGGAGGGATGCAGTCAGGATGGAGGGAGGCTGTTGGTATGGAGTCAGGATGGAGGGATGCAGTCAGGATGGAGGGAGGCTGTTGGTATGGAGGAAGGATGGAGAGAGGCTGTCAGGATGGAATAGGCTATTGGGATAGAGGGAGGCTGTCAGGATGGAGGACCACTGTTGGGATGGAGGAAGTATGGAGGGAGGCTGTCGGGATGGAGGAAGGATGGAAGGAGGCTGTCAGGATGGAGGAAAGAAGGAGGGAGGCCGTCAGGATGGGGGAGGCCGTCAGGATGGAGGGAGGCTGCCGGGATGGAGGGAGGCTGTCGGGATGGAGGAAGTATGGAGGGAGGCGGTCAGGATGGAGGGACATTGTTGGGATGGAGGGAGGCTATCGCGATGAAGTGAGGCTGTCGGGATGGAGGAAGGATGAAGTGAGGCTGTCGGGATGGAGGAAGGATGGAGGGAGGCTGTCGGAATGGAGGGAAGCTGTTGGGATGTTGTCTATATGGCTGGCAGCCATCTCTATTGCGTACGGCCAGCAGTAGTCTCTATCGTGTATTCTCTATTGCGTACGGCCAGCAGTAGTCTCTATTGTGTATTCTCTATTGTGTATGGCCAGCAGCAGTTTCTATTGTGTATTCTCTATTGTATGTATAGCCAGCAGCAGTCTCCATTGTGTATACGGTCCGCAGCCATCTCTATTGTGTATACAGGTAGCAGCTGTCTCTATTCTGTATTCTCTATTGTATATACAGCTATTGTGTTTAGCGTTATAGAAAAGAAGTTGCAACACACAATCAGCGGTGTTTATTCACTCTTTGTGGGGTGGCGCTTCAACAGGCATATAGTCAACAGGCATATGGTGGACTATATGCCTGTTGAAGCGCCACTTGCGGTGTGAAACGGCCATCGCCTTTGAGAACCTCCCCTTCCTCCCACCCGCACCATGTAAGACCACACGAAGAGGGAATAAACACCGTTGATCCTACGATGTTGCAACTTCATTTCTATAACGCTAACCGGAAGTGATGAACCGCTAACTGGAAGTGTGGACTGGGTTGTTTGAGTGCTCAGCAGGCTGAATGCCGGAGCGCTGGTGATCAGGAAGGGGGCACCCTGAAGCGATCTGCAAGCTGCAGCTCTCCAGAAACACCGTGGACAGATTGGTGCTGGCACCAAGAATCATCAGAACCGTGACTGATACAGCTATTGTGTATTCAGCCCACAGCAGTCTCAAGTGTGTGTGTGTGTGTATGTAATATATAATATAGAGAGTGTAAAAAAAGGAAAAACAGCACAAAAAATAGAAAAAAGTGGACTTTATTGCCCAATGCGTGGCCACGGGGGGCGCCGTTTGCCTTACCTGCCTAGGGCACCAAAATGCCTTGTCCCGGCACTGATCTACACTCACTCTCAGAATCCCTTCTCCCTCTCGCCAACATAACATCTATACGTGACACAGACACTGCCACCACCCTCTACAACACCACATTAACCAAGGCGCACGACCTAGCAGCCCCACTCACACACCACGCTCCACGCACTAATAGGCAACCCTGGCACACCACCCTCACTAAAGACCTGAGACAGGCATCCAGGGTCGCCGAGAGGAGATGGAAAAAATCACGTTCCACTGAGCATTTTGCGCTGTTCAAACAGTCCCTCATTGCCTTCAAGACTGCACTTGCTACCGCCAAACAAACCTTCTTCTTATCCCTAATAACCTCCCTGTCCCACAATCCCAAGCAACTTTTCAAAACCTTCAATTCCTTACTCCGCCCGCCTGCTCCCCCTCCCTCTCCCCTTATCTCTGCAGAAGACTTTGCCTCCTTCTTCAAAGAAAAGATTGACAGAATCAGAGACAGCTTTGATCCACTGTCCCCACAGCCTCCCCTTTCACCTATACTGCCCTCTACTTCCATCAACTGCTTCCCCCCTATAACTGAAGACCAGCTCTCCTCCCTCCTGTCAAAATCACACCTCACCACCAGCGCCCAAGACCCGCTCCCATCCCACCTCATTCCCAACCTCACCTCCGTTATCATCCCAGCCTTAACTCATCTTTTCAACCTATCACTCACCACTGGCACCTTCCCCCTCAGCCTTCAAACACGCCTTGATCACACCCATCCTCAAAAAACCCTCCCTCGATCCCACAACTGTCTCCAACTACCGCCCTATATCTCTCCTCCCTTTCGACTCTAAACTACTTGAACAGCACGTCCACTCTGAGCTGTCCTCTCACCTCTCCTCCTGCTCCCTCTTTGACCGCCTGCAATCTGGCTTCCGACCCCTCCACTCCACTGAAACAGCCCTGACCAAAGTCACAAATGACCTACTGACTGCCAAAAGCAAGCACCACTACTCTGTTCTCCTCCTCCTCGACCTGTCAGCCGCCTTCAACACTGTTGACCACTTCCTTCTACTACAGATCCTGGAATCTCTTGGCATCACGGACCTTGCCCTCTCTTGGATCTCCTCATACTTAACGGACCGCACCTTCAGCGTCACCCACTCCCACACATCCTCCTCGCCCTACCCCCTATCTGTCGGGGTCCCCCAGGGCTCGGTTCTTGGACCATTACTGTTCTCAATCTACACTCTCGGCCTAGGACAACTCATTGAGTCCCATGGCCTCCAATATCACCTCTACGCCGACGACACCCAAATCTACCTGTCTGGTTCTGACATCGCCTCCCTTCTATCTAAAATTCCACACTGCCTGTCCGCCATCTCATCCTTCTTCTCTGCTCGCTTCCTTAAGCTGAACATGGACAAAACCGAGTTCATAGCATCCAGGCCCTCGCCACCTCCTGCCGACTCCAGCTCAAAAACATCTATAGGATTCGCACTTTCCTTGACCACGACACTGCTAAAACCCTTATTCACGCTCTCATCATCTCCCGCCTCGATTACTGCAACCTCCTGCTCACTGGCCTCCCCAATACCTCCCTTGCACCTCTCCAATCTATCTTGAACTCCGCTGCCCGCCTAATCCATCTGTCTCCCCACTACTCCCCTGTCTCCCCCCTCTGCCAAGCCCTTCACTGGCTCCCTATTTCCCAGAGATCCCGGTTTAAAACATTAACCATGACATACAAAGCCATTCACAACCTGTCCCCACCATACATCTCTGACATGGTCTCCCGATACCTACCCTCACGCAACCTGCGATCCTCCCAAGAGCTTCTCCTCTACTCCCCCCTCATCTCCTCTTCGCACAACCGCATACAGGATTTCTCCCGTGCTTCACCCAGACTCTGGAACTCACTGCCCCAACACATCAGACATTCTCCTACCCTGGGAACCTTCAAAAGAAGCCTGAAGAGCCAACTCTTCCGCCAAGCCTACCACCTGCAATAAGACCCGGTCCACCACACCGCCTCATGACTGAATGTTCCCCCTCCCACTGTATCCCCACCCGCCCCTCGTAGACTGTGAGCCTTTGTGGACAGGATTTCTCCCCTCTTGTTTCTGTACAACCGAATTGTCAACCTTTATTGTTACTTGTATTGTTAATATGTTACTTGTCCTAGTCTGCCCTTTTTAGCATGTAAAGCACCATGGAATATAATGGCGCTATATAAATAAATAATAATAATAACAGGCAACCCTGGCTAATTAGCCTGACCAAAGAACTGAGATGGGCCTCCAGGGTAGCTGAGCAGAGATGGAAGAGATCCCGTTTTGCCGACCACTTTGTCACATACAAGCAGTCCCTCACCAACTTCAAGTCCACTCTCACTGCTGCAAAACAAACTTACTTCTCATATCCTCCTTGTCTCACAACCCTAAACAGCTTTTCAATACTTTCCTCCGTCCGCCAGCAGATCCTCCCCTCCTCTCATTTCTGCCGAATACTTTGCCTCTTTCCTTAAGCAGAAGATTGATAACATCAGAGAAAGCTTTGGCCCGCTGCCCCCTATGCCACTTCTCATAACTGCTTAGCCCGGTTCCTCCAAAACCAGCTTCTCCACCATGACAGAATATCAGCTCTCCTCCCTTCTGTCAACATCACATCTCACCGCTTGCACGCTTGACCCACTCCCGTCCTACCTCAACCCCAACCATGCCACAGTATTCATCCCAAGCCTAACACATCTCTTCAAACTTTCACTGACATCCTTCATCCTTCACCCTCATCCTTCAAACATGCCTCAATCACACTCATCCTCAAAAAGCCCTCCCTCGACCCATCCTCTGTGTCTAGCTATCACCCAATATCACTTCTCCCTTATGCCTCAAAACTGCTGAAACAGCATGTCCATCTTGAACTGTCCTCCCACATCTCCTCCTGCTCCCTCTTTGACTGATTAGAATCTGGTTTCCGACTGTATCACTCAACTGAAACTGCCCTAACTAAAGTCACCATTAACCTACTAACCGCCAAGAGCAGCGACACTACTCTGTCATCCTCCTAGACCTGTCTTCTGCCTTAGAATCTGTAACAAGAGTGAACGGTCCACAGTGTCAATGATCTCTTGGCATTACAGACTTGGCCCTATCCAGGATCTCGTCATATCTAACAGACCGGACATTTAGTGTTTCCCTCTCCCACATCACATCCTCACCTCACCCCCTGCCTTTCGGTGATCCCCATATCTCAATTCTAGGACCCCTATTCTTCTCCATCTACAACTTCGGCCTGGGACAGCTCATAGAATCTCATGGTCTTCAGTATAATGTCTGCGCTGATTATTATTATTTATTATTACCATTAATTCCATAGTGCTGTACATGAGAAGGGGTTACATACAAAATTATAGATATGGTTTACAGTAAACAAATTAACAATGACAGACTGGTACAGAGGGGAGAGGACCCTGCCCTTGTGGGCTTACATTCTACAAGGCAATGGGGAGGAAACAGTAGATCAGGGGTGTAGAAGATATGGTGGTGGAGAGACAGCAGCTCGAGTGGCGGTGGGGTAGCAGCTCCGGAGGCGGTGGGGCGGCGGCTCGGTCATTGCAGGCTGTAAGCTTTCCTAAAGAGAGAGGTTTTCAAGTTCCATCTGAAGGATCCGAGCGTGATGTGTTGGGGAGCAGAAATCCAGATGATGGGGGATATTGGGTAGAAATCTTGGAGGCGGTTGTGTGAGGAATGCATAAGTGTAGAGGAGAGGAGGAAGTCTTGGAGGATCGAAGATTACGTGAGGGAAGATAGTGGGACATTAGTTCAGAGATATATGGAGGAGATAGTTTATGGATGGCTTTGAAGGTCAGTGTTAAGGTACTGTTACACACAGAGATATATTGCTTGCAACTCACTGGTTGCAGTGAAATCATGGACACAGTGTTCCATTTTGTACACGGCAACAAAATAAAACAATGTGTCCATGATTTCACTGCAACCAGTTAGTTGCAAGCAATATATCTCTGTGTGTAACGGTACCTTTAGTAGCTTGAATTGGATTTGTTGGGGAATTGGGAGCCAGTGGAGGGATTTGCAGAGGGGAGATACAGGGGAGTAGCGTGGAGAGAGGTAGATTAGTCGGGCAGCAGAATTGAGGACAGACTGGAGAGGTGCAAGAGTGTTAGCAGGGAGGCCGCAGAGCAGTATGTTGCAGTAGTCAAGGTGGGAGATGATGAGAGCATGTACAAGAATTTTAGTAGATTGAGGGCTGAGGAAAGGACAGATTCTGGAAATATTCTTGAGCTGGAGGCTAGAGAAGGTGGTGAGAGTTTGGATGTGTGGTTTGAAGGACAGGGCAGAGTCGAGAGTTACTCCAAGCAGCGAATTTGAGGCGTGTGAGAGAGCATGATGCCATTTACCATAATAGATAGATAAGGTGGTGAAGATGAAAAATGGGATGGAGGAAAGATGATGAGTTCGGTTTTGTGTACGTTGAGTTTTAGGTAGCGAGAGGAGAAGGAGGTTATGGCTGACAGACACTTCGGGATTCTGGTCAGCAGAGTTGACATCTGAGCCACAGAGGTAGATCTGAGTGTCATCAGAGTATAGGTGGTACTGGAAGTCATGGGACTGTATGAGTTGTCCTAGGCCAAGGGTATAGATGGAGAAAAGTAGGGGCCCCAGGACAGAGCCTTGTGGGACTCCAACAGAGAGAGGGCAAGATGAGGAGGTAGTGTGGGAGTGGGAAACGCTAAATGTGCAGTTGGAAAGGTATTAGTCAACGGAGAATAGGGCAAGGTCTTTGATGCCAAGGAAAGAAAGAATCTGAAGTAGGAGGGAGTGGTTGACTTTGTCAAAGGTAGAGGACAGGTCGAGAAGGAGGAGGATGGAGAATTGTCTGTTAGCTTTGGCTGTAAGTCATTGGTAATTTTGGTTAGGGCAGTTTCAGTGGAGTAGTGGGGCCGGAAACCAGATTGTACATTGTCAAAGAGTAAGATGAGCGGTGGGAGGAAAGTTGAGCATGGATGTGTTGCTCAAGGAGTTTGGAAGCAAACAGGAGCAGCGATATGGGGTGATAGCCCGTCTTAGCAGTCGGGTCTAGGTTTGGCTTTTTGAGGATGGGCGTGATGGTGGCATGTTTGAAAGCTGAGGGAAAGGTCCCGGAAGATAGTGAGAGATTGAAGGGGTGGGTTATGGCTGGGATGAGCGTGTTAGTGAGTTTGGGGAAGAGGTGGGAAGGGATGGGGTCAAGTGCACAAGTGGTGAGGTGTGATTTGGATAGGAGATGAGTAAGCTCTCCTTCAGGGATGTTGGAGAGGGAGGTTATGAGGGAAGGGCAGAGGTCTGGTATATGGAGTGGTTGGGGTGGTGGAACAATAAAGGTTTTCCTTATTTGGTCAATCTTAATTTTGAAGTATGTGGCAAAGTCCTCAGCAGAGATGAGGGAGGTCGAAGGGGGAAGCGGTGGGCGGAAGAGAGTTAAAAGTGCTGAACAGTTGTTTGGGGTTGTAGGATTTGGAAGCTAAAAGGTTTGTGATGTAGGTCTGTTTAGCAGAGGTGACGGCTGATTTGAAGGCAAGTGTAGCATGTTTGAAAGTTGTGAAGTCGTCTGGCAGGCGCGTTTTCTTCCAATGCTGCTCTGCAGCCCTGGACACTTGTTGAAGTTTTTTGGTGAGATTATTGTGTCATGGTTGTGTCACATCGCCATTGGACTCGGTGGCTGGTGTTCCTGCCTCGGCCGCTGGGAGGAGCCGGATTCCTTCGGCTGGTGGCGCCGGTGATAGGAGGGCCTTGTCCTCATATGGAACTGCTCCCGCGACGTCTGCCTCTGTCACTGAGCGCCGCTGTGTTTCCCCTCTGGGTAGTGTTGGTCGCAGAGGAAAGGGCCCTGCAGAGGTGTCCGTTAGGCGCAGCCTGCGTTCTTCTGCCAGAGGTGGCGTGGGTGGAGCCAGTCGTGCATCTCCATCTGGCCTGGATCTAGGGGCGGTCCGGATGAGGTCATCAGGTTGTGAGCTCCAGCCTATGGGAGGTAGCCGTGCCCTTCAAGTACATTGGAGCCTGGCTTGCAGGCCGCCAGATATAGTTTTGGTTCCCCAGTGATAGTGTTTGTGTGTTTAGTTTCGTGTCTGACCTTGCCTGGATTTCTGACTCTGCCTCTGCCTATTGATTTTGTACCTCAGCTGCCCTCTTGGTTATTTCCCTTGACCTTTGCCTGGATTTTTGACTCTGCTACTGCCTGACGATTTTGTACCTTTGCTGCCCTCTCGGTTTTGACTCGGACTTCTGACTTCGTTTTTTGGGTCTTGATTTTCCCCTGGCGACGTCCCCGGCTCTGTTGCTCATATAGGCAGCTACCCCTGGGCTCCGCTGTAATTCCAGATCCCTGTATAGGGGTTAAGGGTCTCGGGGTTTCTCGGGGTGCTGCCTACCAGCTGCTCGGCCACACGGTGGATGGTCGTCACAGGTTGCCTACTGATTCGTCGCCTCTTGCGATGAACGAGAGGGGTGACTGAGTCTATGGCTGATGTGAGGGTGGCGTTGTAGAAAGCAGTGGCACTGTCTGTGTCATGTAGTGAAGATATAGAGGACAGAGGTAGAAGAGAGTCTGAGAATTTGTGAATGTCTAGGTGTGCGAGATTTCTGCGAAGATGAGCTAGTGGCTGGATATGGGGGACCAGTGAAGAGGACAAGGATGAGAAGGTGAGTAGATGATGGTCAGATAGGGGGAAGGGCGAGGTTGTGAGATTAGGGAACAGAGGCGGGTGAAGATGAGGTCTAGTGTATGTCCGTCTGTGTGGGTGGCTGTGGAGGACCATTGTGTAAGTCCAAAGGATGAGGTAAGAGAAAGGAGTTTGGAGGCCGCTGGCTGGCGGGTGTCAGTACCGATATTAAAGTCACCCATGATGATGGTGGGAATGTCAGCAGAGAGAAAGTGAAGGAGCCAGATGGAGAATTGGTCAATGATGATACGCAGATCTACTTCTCTGGACCTGACATCACCTTACTGACCAAATCCCACAATGTCTGTCCAGTATTTAATCTTTCTTTTCTGCTAGATTTCTAAAACTGAACAATGTACAAAACAAAATTCATTATCTTTCCCCCATGTCACTCTTACCCCTCCTCCAGACCTATCCATCAAATTCAATGGCTGCTCACATTCCCCAATCCCGCATGCTCGGTGCCTCGGGGTGATCCTCGACTCTGCCCTTTCTTTCAAGCCACATATCCAAGCCCTTGCCACCTCCTGCCGACTCAAAACTCAAAAATATTTCCCGGATCCATACATTCCTTGACCAAGAAACTGCAAAAACACTCATGCATGTCCTCATCATCTACCGCCTCGACTATTGCAACCTCCTACTCTCTGGCCTCCCCTCTAGCACTCTTCCACCACTCCAATCTATCTTAAACTCTGCTGCCCAACTAATCCACCTGTCTCCCCACTATTCCCCAGACTCTCCTCTCTGCCAATCCCTTCAATGGCTTCCTATAGTCCACAGGCTTCAGTTCAAAGCCCTAGCCATGACATACAAAGCCTTCCACAACCTGCCTGAGGGGGGAGATGGGGGAGTAGCGGGAAGACAGATGGATTAGTCGGGTAGTGGTGTTTAGGTTAGATTGGAGAGGTACAAGGGTGGTAGCGTGGAGGCCAGTAAGTAGGAGGTTGCAGTAGTCAAGGCAGGAGATGATGAGAGCGTGAATGAGTGTTTTAGCAGTGTCGAGGTCGTGGAAAGTGTGAATTCGGGAAATGTTTTTGAGCTGGAGTTGGCAGGAGGTAGCAAGGGCCTGGATGTGGGGCTTGAAGGAGAGGGAAAAGTCGAAGATTACCCCGGGGCACTGGGCGTGGAGTACTGGGGAGAGTGAGCAGTCATTGACAAGGATGGATAGGTTGGGTAGTGTGGGAGAGCGGCTTGTTGGGAAGACGATGAACTCAGTTTTGTCCATGTTCAGCTTAAGGAAGCTAGCAGAGAAGAAGGATGAGATGGCGGACAGGCATAGTGGAATTTTGGAAAGTAGAAAGGTGATGTCGGGGCCAGACAGGTAGATCTTGGTGTCGACGGCGTAGAGATGATGCTGAAGACCGTGGGACTCAATGCGTTGCCCAAGGCCAAGAGTGTAGATGGAGAAGAGTAGCGGTCCCAGAACTGAGCCTTGGGGGACACCAACAGATAGGGGATAAGGCGAAGAAGAGGTGTGGGAGTGGGTGATGCTGAAAGTCTGGTCGGTTAGGTATGAGGAGATCCAGGAGAGGACTAGGTCAGTGATGCCAAGAGATTCCAGGATCTGAAGTAGAAGGGAATGGTCAACAGTGTCGAAGGTGGCAGATAGGTCGAGGAGGAGGAGGACAGAGTAGTGTCAAGTGCTTTTGTCAGTCAGTAGGTCATTGGTGACTTTGGTTAGGGCTGTTTCGGTGGAGTGATGGGGATGGAAACTGGATTGTAGGCGGTCGAGGAGGGAGCAGGAGGAGAGGTGGGATGACAGTTCTGAATGCACGTGCTGTTCAAGTAGTTTTGAGGCGAAGGGGAGAAGAGATATAGGGCGATTAGTGTTGCGCCCAGGCTTTGGGGTACTCGGGTGTCAGGCTCCGAGGGCTTAAAGAGGACCTGTCACCAACCATACATGGTGATCCAATTACAGCACTGAATGCATCATGTCTGCTGCATTCAGGCAAGGGGTCCCCCAGCCCTTGAGTCCACCTGTACCCTGAGATAATACACTTTGAAAACGTACATAGTGGAGCCAAATAGGAGGTGGCTTGTGGCTGGAGCCAGAGGGCAGTTTCACACCCCCTGTATGTTTAATCCACCCACCGCCACCTCCCTGATGCCAATCATTGTCTCCCTCGCCTGCTTCATAGTACACAGAGCTTATTGCAGTGCTGACCACTTTGCCCCGCCTCCTGCAGTGACATAACCGCCTTTTCCCGCCCTGCTCCATGGTTAACATGGAGCAGGGCGGGGAAAGGCGGTGATGTCACAGCAGGAGGCCAGCCGCCCCGCCTCCTGCTGTGACATCACCGCTTATACCCGCCCTGCTCCATGTTAACCATGGAGCAGGGCAGGGAAAGGCGGTGACGTCACCGCAGGAGGCAGGGCGGCTGGCCTCCTGCTGTGACTTGTTACATGTTACATGTCCCCCCTCTCCCCCCATCCAGGACGTGGCCTCCTGTCATGCTAAATGTCCCCCGTGCTGGCCCCACTGTCCCAGATATGGGCTTCCCCATCACACTATATAGCCCCTGCTGGCGTGCACCCTGTAAAATAACAAACGCTGTTACTCACCTCTCCGATGATTGCTCCATGCTTTAAGCTGAGTGGTGACTTCCTGTGTCTATGCTGGCATCAGGTCACGTGATCGGCACAGCATAGTGATGTGCGCCCCGGCCACATGATCAGATACCCGGGACTGACGCTAAAAGTCACTGCTCAGCTGGAAGCATGGAGTTATCATCGGAGAGGTGAGTTTCAGCGTTTGTTATTTTACAGTGTGCACGCCAGCAGGGGCCATATAGCTTGATGGGTAGAGCCCATATCCGGAAGGTGGAGCTATGTTTGCCAGCACAGAGGGACATTTAGCATCACGGGGGATGTGCCATGCAGGGGGCCATGTGCCATCACAGGGGCACATGTGCCAGCACTGAGGGACATGTGCCAGCACTGGAGGCCATGTGCTAGCACAGGTTAACATGTGCCAGCACTGAAGACATGTGCCAGCACTGAGGCCCATGTGCCAGCACTGGGGGCCGTGTGCCATCACTGGGGGCCATGTGCCAGCACTGGGGGATATAAAGCGTGACAGGGACATGGCGACATGTGCCAGCACAGGGAGACATATAGCATGATGGGGGGGCATATCCGGGACGGTGGGGCTATGTGTGGCAGCACAAGGGGACATGTGCCAGCTTTGGGGGACATATGTAAGATAATGGGGCCATATCCAGGATGGGGGACCATGTGCCAGGATGGGGGACATATATACTGATTATAAGATTGACACTGGCATTATCAGATAGACCCCATTTAACATGAAAAATTATTTTTTTTTTCTTTTCCTTCACCAAATTTGGGGGTGAATCTTATAATCAGGTGCGTCTTATAAAGCGAAAAATACGGTATGTAAAAATCATGCAATATGATATTCTGGATGTTTTTGTTAGATTCTGTCTTTCACAGTTAAAGTGTACCTACTATACAAATGACATAACTCTCCATTCTTTGTAGGTGGGAAAAGTTGTAAAATCAGCAGTGTATCAGATACTGATTTTCCCCATTGTAGATCTAAAATTAGAAGAGTAAAATCGTGCCAAATCAATGTTTTGATCAAAATCTTCTGTGCTTTTTTTTAAGCCAAAAATGGGTGAATTTACATTTGTGAGGTTTTATAGTTTTCTCACTTACAAATTAAGAATATACATAGATCCTGAATTTAGCACCAAAAAATCTAGTGGCTGTTTGTGCTATGCTGAATAACGTGTTGTGTTATGGAGATATTCTCCCCAGAAGCATTGCCTACAGGCGTGTAATACAGTAATGTTGGGTTACTTACGCATGTACTGTTATAAAATTTCTTAAGCCATGTATAACTAAAAACAAAGGCTAAAAGTCATGCATGGTAAGCTAAATATGAATGTCATGCTTGCCTATGAACATGGGATTAGGTGTTTAGTTGCTGAAGTGCAGCAATAACTGTATAAAGGCTGTGGATGGCTTGAGTTTTCCTCTTGATGGTCATAAGAGATTACTGCCGTAGGCCAGGTTTATACATTATATAAATATTACGCTGTTGAACCAGTCTACAAACCAATATAGATGAAGTTTCAATGTAGATTTCACTTCATTTTGGCAACAGATGGGATATGCTGAAATCTGCCACACAAATCGCTCTACGTCCGTCTGCAAGTCATGAATGTGTTTATATAGATTTATCATATCACGGCTACACAGGATTTTTGGCATTAAGGTGTTGTGACCTAACGCTCAGAGCTGCTGATGTATAGAGCATGTGAAATATGAATCTCCTCTGTACACTGAAGTTTCAGATTTATGGTTGCATAAAATTGGTAATTTCTACATAGGTGGAAATGATTAATATTCTAATATTCAGTCTTCTGTTTTTAGAAATGAGTGAAATATTTAGGCTGAAATAGAATAAGCAAGCCCTGGGTACATGACTGGGTCGGATTATGGAGTCTTGTGTAATCCACTCTGTGGTTAAACCCGATATACTTGCCAGAATGTGCATATAAATAAGTGCAGTTGAGTCACACAACAACACTAAGGACCCCGGGACATTGGGTGGCTCCAGAGGGAGAACCCAAGCGTAGCCGGGAGGGAAAAGTGAAGTGTAGGAAGTATGGAGTTAGTCGACAGAGGAGGAGAAAGCGAGAACATCGGAGGAGTGGAGTGGAAGTCGGGAGTGTAGGAGCGGTGTGGTGCCGACTCCCGCGGGCTGGAGCACGATCACGCTCACCCTGGGAGGGAAAGATTTGCAGGCGTAGAGGAAAGAAGGAGCCCATGGGGTACGGAGTGAAAAGTAAATCCTTGTATGCCCATATCTAGCAAGGGTACAGAGGAGCTGGTGGACGACACAGGGACCTGGCCCTGAACACGGCGCGGAAGCTGCACGCTCAAACCGTTGAACCGGAGGCCCCAAGCTTCTAACGGGAGCTGTGGCCGACCACCCGACACAAATCGGAGAAGGCGGCCGAAATAGAGAGCAGTGCCCTGGGAGGGGGTCACAAAGAAGCTCTTGTGGCTGTCGGTACCTGAGCTCTGTGCTTCGGAGGCTCTGAGAGCTTGGGGGGCAGAGCGGTGTAACGCTTGCCCCAGAAGAGAACTACCCCTTATAGCTCTGAGAGAGAGAGACCACCAGAGATAGAGACACTTAGAGAAAGGGGAAAGGGCACCAACCGAGGCTTGACTGCACTGACCCAGTTCTGGAGAGAACGCTGAACCAGAGGTTGGCAAGGGAAGTACCCGGCGGCCAAGCTGAAACAACTGAGTAATAGTAACAGAGCTCCAGCTGTGGTGTGTGAGACTTTCTTTAGCTGCAACCACCGGCCGCAAAGGCTGCATTAAACACCGGGGTGCTGATGACCTAATGAACATCTGCCAAGGTACAAACTGACTCCTTCATCCTACAGCCCTGGGAATTGCACTCCACCTGCAGGGAGCGGAACCTTCCAAGCAGCTGGTCATCGTCCCCAGAGGTTCTGAAGCAGCGGTGGCCGCCCTGGCCGCATACCGCAGGTGGCGTCACGAATACCCCTTTCCCTAATCAGCCACCCTCATCTACCCCGTTTACTAAAATGGCACCGCTAGGGTCAAGGGACCAGGTCTCGGCCCCTTCCTGTCCCCGTGAAAAGAATCGAGAAGTGAAAAACAACTACTGCCCAGTCACTAAGTGCCCCTGGCCCTGCAGTGGGCGTATCAGGTCTATAGCAAATATTACAATGCCCTACTACATACATAACCTCTTAGATGGGAGGACCTAGTTTTTTTTTGTCTGCGTAACAAAATCACATCTTGTCTGGCGAGCTACATAATTGCAGCAGGCAAGAACTTGATTTCCACACTACGGCACACAATGTCAATACCCACATTGCACAGATTAGTAGAGATCGGGATTTAGTCCGCGCTGACCCAGGAGACAGAAGGATTTTCAATCTTTTATTCACCACCACACATTGAACAACGAACATTCCGACGTGTTTCATAGCCAGTGGGCCACTTCATCAGTGCTTAACTCCCTTAATACCCACATTGGAAAAACTGTATTGCAAAGTGAATTAACTCTACCACATAACTGAATTGGCTGCGTCGGTGAATCACTCGCTGACCTCATTCCGAGAAACTTGGCAGCCATGGATCAATTTTAGATCACAATTCAAATATCTGTCAGTATTTGCACCCTAAGAATATCCCAAGATTTGCAAAAACCCCGTGATTCCCTCTGTGGCGCCCCGCAACGAGTGCGTCACAAGGGAGTATTGCAGCCGCAATATTCTCTAGACAAAGCAGTGAAATAGTTAACTCAGAGATCCAACCCAACATACAACACCTAGAACAGGGGACCAATCATAGGTCCTGGTGGGTGGAGTGTTAGGGTAGTGCAGAGAACACAATAATCTAGACAGTCAGAACAAGTCGGAACATAGTCTAGAACTTGAAGAGAGCAGACTAGAACTTGGAGTGGAGCGGGGGCTCCGCACCCCGTGCGGGCCCCTGGGCCGTCACCGGTCGGGTGTCAGCACCTGAGGCCTTAACTACCGGGAATGGGCATATCTACACGGGTTCCCAAAAGACTCCCGTGCCCACAACTCACAGCCGGTTCACTGGTACCGAAGCTGGCAGCAGTTCACCTCTGCCACGCGAACCAGCCCCGTGGAGGAGCAGCTTTATAGGAGCACCCCACCACCAGCCAGTTTCCAGTCGTCTAACCAGCGGTGTACCCACCGAGGGACCCAAGGCTCCCCAAAGAATCCAGAACGTACATCATGGATAGGGCATTGAAGCAGCCTCCCCGTACCCGACCTGGTATTCCTGGGCGACGCTGGCAAGAGAAACTAAGGAGGTAGAGAGGAGGTACACTGCGGATCTCTGAGGAGCACTATCACTGCTGAGTCCACCCGGTCTTCTACTCAACCACTGTAAGCCATGTACTGCCTGCTGGTTACAGTAAAGAACCGTTGCAGAGACTATCTGTGTCCGTGTCTCCTTATGAACTGTCCGTCATGAACTTAAGGTAACCGCAGCTGCCGCACAACATCTTGAGCAGCTCCAGCCCCCGGGGATCACCGCTCAGCCTGTGGGGAGCGTAACATCTTGCTGCTGTCCATCACCCCGGGAGGTTCCGCAGCGTCGGTAGCCCTTACCGAATCTACTCATAGGTGGCGTCACGAAGAAAACAAATTAAAACCCCCTTTTAATCTGTTCCCGTAAGACGACCTCAATTTTGATCTGCACTACACCGGGCCCCACTACCGGCAGGCGCGGTCCACCCGTGACAAGGAAGGAGAAGAATCGCCTGTCTAAACCGGGAGTAACCCTGGCCCCTGGTGTGCGTCAGAAAATGGCGTCACGAACAGGATACGAGCAGGCCCGTTACCAACGGGTATGTTGTGCTTAAACTGGACTTTATTGTCTACAATTGGACTTTGTTCGTCCCTAAAAGAACTTTCCCGCCTTTACACCATTGGGTCAAGATGGCGCCCAAGATGGCGTTCCCGCCACAAGAAGCCGCCACGTGAAGCCCAGGAGTGAGTCAACCCCCCCCTCACTGTGGGAGGGTTAAGGACGAAAGGCGCCAAACTCTTTGTCCGCCCTGATTGCTCGAATCAACCATGGGGGCGGACCCCAAAGACTTTTCCCACGATTGGACTACAAAAGCCCAGAGGAGATGGGAGTGTCATACCTAGACACACCGACAGAGAGAGAAGACATCTTCACCAGCTCAACCAGAACGTCTTACCGGTTGATCGGGTGTGGTTTCCCTCCAAAGAAGAATGGCCAGCATGAGACTCCAAGACCTGATGCGGGAGGTCGAGGCGGAGGCCAGAGCAGCCATAAGCCAACCGGGTCCGGATCCTGCCCTTACCCTAGACGGCAGCCCCGACTTCTGGCTAGAGGCTCTACAAGACCTCCGGGTGCGGTTACTAGAGACAGTGGAATGGACGATTCGCAGCTGGAGCGCGACCCTAGGCAGACGACTACACCATGCGATGCAGCAGAGCCGACCGGGTGCAGCTTCTCCAAGCCCAGACGACGTCACCAGCTTCTCGACCGCCTCACCCTCGCCTACCACCTGTCCTGCTCCGTCACCTGAGCCAATAGACTGTGTCATTCCGGTGGAGGCCGCAACTCGACCCGTTCCAGCGACCAACATCGCAACCGATTCCGTTCTTGAGCCGGAGCTCATAACACGCTCCATGGAAGAACTCGATCTCTACCAGGTTCCACCTGCGGAACCCGCGACTAGTTTCCACACTACCGAGACTGTCGCTTGTTTCTCCCTAGAACCGGAGGCCTCCTCTGCAACCACAGAGGCCTACCTGGTAACCGGGATTGAAACACCTTTACCTGCGGAAACAGATGAAGAGGCAGGCAGCCTGGAAGCCCTGCAGGACGTCCCTACGGAAGGATCCGCAGCACCACCGCCCCGTTGTACAACGGAACAAGCTTTAACGTCTTTCATCAACAAGCAGCCTGATGTGATCATCGAGGAAGAGGTCGGAGAGGATGACGACGAGACCCACAGCACCGCTGAGGATTTCGACACCGGGTTCGCTTGGGAGACAACAAAGAACTTCCTTCCGGGCACACAGCTCGGGTACACTGGTCAGGTGCACTGCCGACACCTTCCCCTGTGCCGTTCCACCGGGTTCCGATACAGACAGCCCGCCAAGTTCAAGCTTCCCGCCAAACCACCAGCTCCATTACTCATCTTTACACCCCGAGCCGTAACGACGGGGATGTACGCCAGAGACGACGAGAGGAGTGGCAAGCCAGAGAACGCGCCAACATGGAGGCCCGTGCCGAGGCTCGCCGCCAGCCGCCGCTGCCTGATGAACTCCGCCGTGAAGGTAGAATTTCCACCTTTAACTTACATACCGGGTGGGGGTTCGCTTGGGAGGTGGGTTTGAATGAGGAGGTGTTTGTGGGGCGCCGGGACGTTGAGTCAAACTTGCCAAGAGGACATCCCGATCGCGACCTATACCGGGGCGATATTATCACCTATGAGCGCTATGCTTGTGCAGATGGGTGGTTTGCTATCCGGGTACGCCATCACCCTCAGAGCCAGTGACTTTAAAAACTTGAACTTTCATCAATGACTCTGTTACCGTTAGTCACTGACTGTGTGATCTCGCGGCTACAGCCTGGACTCTAGTTAAAGTACAGTCGACCGCCCGCCGGGTCCGCACAAAGTGATTACCTGTTTCTTTGCTTATAACATCAAAGCATTTCTTTACCTGTTTTTCTACTTTAATAAAAGTGTGTCATATATGTATAAAAATGTAAAAACCTCTGTAATGTGAGTAGTTTGACGCTTGGGGACAAGCTGATTTAACCAAGGGGGAGTGTGGCGCCCCGCAACGAGTGCGTCACAAGGGAGTATTGCAGCCGCAATATTCTCTAGACAAAGCAGTGAAATAGTTAACTCAGAGATCCAACCCAACATACAACACCTAGAACAGGGGACCAATCATAGGTCCTGGTGGGTGGAGTGTTAGGGTAGTGCAGAGAACACAATAATCTAGACAGTCAGAACAAGTCGGAACATAGTCTAGAACTTGAAGAGAGCAGACTAGAACTTGGAGTGGAGCGGGGGCTCCGCACCCCGTGCGGGCCCCTGGGCCGTCACCGGTCGGGTGTCAGCACCTGAGGCCTTAACTACCGGGAATGGGCATATCTACACGGGTTCCCAAAAGACTCCCGTGCCCACAACTCACAGCCGGTTCACTGGTACCGAAGCTGGCAGCAGTTCACCTCTGCCACGCGAACCAGCCCCGTGGAGGAGCAGCTTTATAGGAGCACCCCACCACCAGCCAGTTTCCAGTCGTCTAACCAGCGGTGTACCCACCGAGGGACCCAAGGCTCCCCAAAGAATCCAGAACGTACATCATGGATAGGGCATTGAAGCAGCCTCCCCGTACCCGACCTGGTATTCCTGGGCGACGCTGGCAAGAGAAACTAAGGAGGTAGAGAGGAGGTACACTGCGGATCTCTGAGGAGCACTATCACTGCTGAGTCCACCCGGTCTTCTACTCAACCACTGTAAGCCATGTACTGCCTGCTGGTTACAGTAAAGAACCGTTGCAGAGACTATCTGTGTCCGTGTCTCCTTATGAACTGTCCGTCATGAACTTAAGGTAACCGCAGCTGCCGCACAACATCTTGAGCAGCTCCAGCCCCCGGGGATCACCGCTCAGCCTGTGGGGAGCGTAACATCTTGCTGCTGTCCATCACCCCGGGAGGTTCCGCAGCGTCGGTAGCCCTTACCGAATCTACTCATAGGTGGCGTCACGAAGAAAACAAATTAAAACCCCCTTTTAATCTGTTCCCGTAAGACGACCTCAATTTTGATCTGCACTACACCGGGCCCCACTACCGGCAGGCGCGGTCCACCCGTGACAAGGAAGGAGAAGAATCGCCTGTCTAAACCGGGAGTAACCCTGGCCCCTGGTGTGCGTCACCTCCTCACCCTCACCTCCCCTCAACCTACACCTTCCTCCCTCCTCTTTCCCCTCCCTCTACTCCTTTTCGACTTCTCTACTCTTTCTCCTATAGATTCTTCTATTGATATATCTTTCATTTCTTATAAGCTAGATTACCCATTACTCGACATAATCGCTTTATCATTACTATCTATCTTTGACTTTCTCATATGTCACAATAATCACATTCTCCTCAATAGTGCGTGAGGAGCTACAGCGTTATCGAAGGCTCCACTTGACACCCAAGCTATTATGAGATATGGCTATTAGCTAAAAGTAAACATCTGAACATATGTGGCATGGTCATTGATTACCTGATGATATAAGAATATTATTACCCCTCATACTGTTATTCCGCGCATATATCATAACTTGTCTATATCATTACTTGTGTACATCATAATCTGTTTGACTGTTAAATTTCTTATTATCCTGTTTAATAAAAAGAATATTGAAAAGAAAAGAATATATTGTATTGAATATATCATTTTTTAAAATGTAGACTGTAATGTAAGCCCTCAAGGGCAGGGCCCTCTCCCCTCTGCACCAGACTATCATTGTTTTTCTGTTGTATTATCATTGATATCTATATTTTGTATGTAACCCCTTCTCATGTACAGCACCATGGAATCAACGGTGTTCACTAAATAAATAAATTAATAACAATAATGGAAATTTACAAAGCATCTTTCATCAACTTAGTTTCTTTAACTGGTTTTCAGTTCAACTAATCAAAGCATCAACAATAAATGGTCCGAAGATCCTTCATTACAAATGACGTAAAATAGTTTCTGAAAACAACTGAACATCAACCTTGATTATTGTACAGTGTGTACTACATGCACTCATCATGTGCACAATGTGGACGATTCTAGAGAATATTCCTCATAACCTCAATATAGAAAACCCAATTTAAAAGACTAAATGAATGGTGGTACATTAAATAGTCACTTTTCATTAGGGTACTCTATAAATGATTTGATTGCAGGGCGTCCTATTGCTCAGCTTTCCTATAATCAGCTGGAGCGTTAGTAGAAACCTAGCAAGTGCTTAACATTTTTGTGGCATCTTCACAGGAAAATGAAGCATAACATGTTACCTATTACATTCATATCACTTAATTTTTGTAACCAATCTCTTTATCTTTTCTACATTTTGTGTTACATGTATTTTACAAGCTTACATGCTGATATCTGCAGAGATTGAAGAGAGTAGGTGGGGACAGGTGGATGAATTGCTCCCTTAATAACAGCCGTTTAAAGTTTAATTCAATAATAATGTGGAGCAAGTGATTGTAGTAAACTTTGAAATATACTTTGTTAATTTAATCATTAATAAAACTTCCACAAGATGTCCCCACCAGACCGAGTCTGAAGCTCATTGTTAGGGCCCCTGGTACCGCTCCCCAGCTCACCTCTCCTGGGTCTGCATCCTCTGCTCCTCTACCGATCGGGCATCTGTTGTCCAGGCGTGCTGTGTCTCGGAGCCATCGCCGGGTTCCCTTCCCATCTGCTGACCACCGGGCTCAAACATCAGCACACTACAATGGTCGGAGTCATGAACCTAATCAGCAGTGCACTAGGCGTGGTTGCGCTCCTATCCTGTGAATGTAGGGGCCGGAACGGCTCAACCTGACACTCCCCTTGACCAATAGCTGTCCGTCCTTCGGTATATCATGCCACCTCCACTGATGGGAGGTGCCCGATTATTGAGTTAGTAAGCTTCTGCTTCTCTGGCTGTTAGTCAGGCCCTCCTTATGCTCTCCTCCGGTAGACCTATTCCTGCTCTCCTAGCCTTGGGCTCTGATCCCTCGAATTCTCCCTAGCTATATTGTAGTATAGGCTAACCTCCCTGGTACTAGCAGCTGTGGTATTTAGACCCCCTGGGCTTGCCCCTGACAATCCCTGTATTGGGGTTGGTTAAACTAGGACCAGCTCACCCAGGGGAGTTCAGTACCACGGCCCAGTGGGTCCACTCTAGGGCACCTTCCCCCTGAAGCGTGACAGAATAATCAGGCCATGAACCCCGCTGGTACCTCGTTCTCAGCACAAAAAGAGCTGGCTTATCTTCGGAAGAATCAGAACCGTAATATGGCTTTCCTTCAGTCCATGGATACCCGATTAGCCTTCCTTCAGGCCTCCGACCCAGTGTCCGCCACTCTGCTGGCTAGTCTACAGCAGGAGCTGTCCGTGCAACAAGACATGCAGTCTTGCATGCTGTCTTATATGTCCTCAGTGAACGATCGTCTGGTCTCCCTGCAGTCTGAAACCATGGCCTCGGCTCAAGCCGCAGCCTATGACCGGTCTCCAGGAGGAATCCCAAATCCTCCGTCTCGCCTTGGAAAACCGCCTAGATACAGCGGTGACCCTAAAAGTACCTTTACACGCCACCACTGAAAGGTATCAACTGCCTGGCATTGGGGATATTTATGCCTGTTGCCATGAAATTGCTACGAAATGGCGGCGTGTAAATAGGGAAATTCCTTCCTGTGTCCTGCAGTTGACTCAGATACCTGTTGCTGAGCCGTGCTCAAAAACCGAAGGCAATGGAAAGGCACAATTGCCATGGTAGTGGCATCTAAACGGGGCACAGGCATGGATGTTGCGTCGCCTAGTGATTTCACAGGGGCGTGCCCAGCGTCATGGATACCACGCCCCATCAGCGATCATTGGTGGGGGCTACTGTGTTACCATTGGCTGTCCCTGCACAGGGCGCCATATTTAAAGAGCTGACCATTCACACTACACAATTGCAATGGCGTCATGTATTAGCCAGCCTTCCTGCGCAGGCTGGCCAATCATGATGCTATTGCGTTGTCCAATTAGCGTACAGCGTCACGGAATACACAACTCTGTCACGCCTATGTACTTGCGGCGCGAAAGATGTACGCCCATATTCCTTTGTGGTAGAGGCGTGTAAACAGGGAAGGTATTCAATAGGAAGTAAGCCGCAGGAGCTGCCGGCACTTCCGGGGAACACAGATACCTTCAGTGGACAACGCAATGGCGGCGTCTATATGCGGCATTAGTGATCGGTATCCACCATTAAAAACGTGCGCATGCACGTGCGGTGGATACCTGTTGCTAGGCACAGTGGGGGTGTAAAGGTACCTTTAGATGTGCCGCGGCTTCCTCAGCCAGTGTCATCTACACTTTGAACTACTGCCGCAGCAGTATCCCGCCGATCGGGCCAGGGTGGCCCTTGTTGTGTCACACCTGGAGGGCGAAGCCCTGGTGTGGGCTCCTCTATGGGAGCTTGATGACCCCATGGTCTCTCACTTGTCGACCTTTCTGGAGACATTCTGTAAGGTCTTCGATGAACCCAGCTGGGTCGCATCTATTACAGAATCCCTCTTCAACTCCATCAAGGGACCCTCACCGTTGGGCAGTACGCCATACTCTTCTGCACCCTCTCCTCCGAGTTGAGATGGAATAATGAGGTGCTGACTGTGGTTTTTTGGTGTGGCTTGTCTGGCAGAATGAAGGACGAACTCGGGGTTTGGATATCCCAACAGAGCTGGAGGACTTGATCTTGCTAGCCACTCGCATCGATTTGCGTTTCCAGGAACGCTCCCGTGAATCCACCAGGAAGAGGAGATCCATCCGGCCGCTTCCCTCTGAATGCAGTCCGCCCAGTCCATGGTCTGTGATGTCTGCCGCCACCCCCTTTTCCGAACCTATGCAGGTGGATTGGGTCAAGATGATGGAACAACGCCGAGAGGAGAGGCTGCTCGCGGCCTATTCCTTTACTTCGGAGACGCCTCCCATCAGCGCCGGTATTGTCCTGAAAGACCGGGAAACTCCTCCACCTAGGTCAAGTAAGAGAGGCCATCCTAGGGGAGAGCGATGCCTCTCAACCCCTCACCCTGCCCGTGCAGGTGATACGTCGCAGAGACACTCCTCTGAGCTGGCCTACTTGAGTTCTGGGGCAGCAGGAAACTCATTGAGCAAGAGGCGGTGACTTCGGCTTGGAATCCTCGTAATACCTCTGTTGATGCCTCACGTAATTGTGTCAGTGGATGGCAGACCGCTGCAGGAGATCATCCCGAGGTGACGGAAGAGGTGGTGGTACAGATCGGGGCTCTACACCGTGAAAGAATTGTTTTCTACGTTCTGCCCGGTCTCTCCCATGCCCTGCTCCTCGGGCTTCCCTGGCTTCCGGACTCATGAACTTGACCTGGACTAGCGCTCTGGGGACGTGCTGCGGTGGTGTCCTTTCTGCCTGCGAGTCCATTCTGCCACCTTGTTCCCCGCAACCAGATTTGTTCTTCCTGGTTTATCGGCGGCCTATCAGCAGTATGCGGACGTCTTCAACAAGACAGAGGCAGAAGTCCTCCCGCCTCATCGGCCGTATGAATTGCTCTATAGACCTGGTTCCTGGTACTACACCACCCAGGGGACGGATCTACCCGTTGTCCCCAGCCGAGACGCAAGCCATGTCTAAATATATCACGGACAATTTGGCTAGGGGATTCATCCGAAACTCCACGTCCCCTGCTGGGCAGGGTTTTTCTTTGTGAAGGAGGGCACCCTTCGACCCTGTATAGATTACAGGGGCTTGAATGCGATCACCGTCAAGAACAAATACCCCCTGCCGCTGATTCGGAGCTCTTTGACAGGCTCAAAGGGGCTTGCATCTTCACGAAATTGGACCTACGAGGAGCCTACAACCTGGTTCGAATACGTGCCGGGGACGAATGGAACACTGCTTTCAACACCAGGGATTGCCATTATTTGGTCATGCCATACGGTTTGTGTAATGCCCCTGCGGTTTTCCAAGAGTTCGTCAATGACATCTTCCTGTGATCTGTTGTGTGTGGTGGTATATTTGGATGACATCCTCATCTTCTCACCAGATTTATCCTCTCATAGATGGCAGGTACGGCAAGTCCTCCTGCGACTGAAGAGGAATCGTTGTACACCAAGATGGAGAATTGTGTCTTTGAGCAGACCTCTTTGCCCTTTCTCGGATACATCATCTCTGATTCCAGATTACGGATGGACCCTGAGAAGCTCTTAGCCATTCTGAAGTACCCCCGTCCTGTGAGAACTAAGGCTATCCAGCAGTTCCTTGGCTTTGCAAATTATTACAGGCAATTCATTCCCCATTTCTCTTTCTTGATCAAACCCATCATGGCTCTCATCTGTAAGGAGCAAAGTCCTGCAACTGGACCCCGAGGCCGAAGAAGCCTTCTCCACCTTAAAGCACTCCTTCTCCGAGGCTCCTAACTTGCACCGACCAGAGGTAAACAGACAGTTCATTGTAGAGTTAGACGCCTCCTCCATAGGAGCAGGGGCTGTCCTCTCCCAGAAATCCTCTTCGGGTCGGTTAGTCACCTGCGGGTTTTCCTCCAAAGCATTTACCTCGTCGGAGCGCAACTATTCTATCGGGGATCGTGAATTGCTGGTCATCAAAATGGCATTAGAGGAGTGGCGACAACTCCTCGAGGGTGCTGTTCATCTGTTCATTATCTTTACTGACCATAAGAACCTGGCTTATCTCTAGTGCGCCCAGAGGCTCAACCCCCGGCAGTTCTGATGGTCCCTGTTCTTTGCCCTTTTCAATTTTTAACTGCACTTCCGGCCTGGGAGCAAAAATGTCTAGACTGATGCCCTGTTAAGGTCCTTCTAGCCATCAGATGTGGAGGAGGAGTCCTATCATTGACCTACCAAGATATTCACTGTGGCTCCCTTACGTATAGCTGGACTTACGCCGGGTAAGACCTTCGTGGCACAGGATAAGAGGAAGACGGTCCTGTCATGGGCACATTGTCGAGAATTGCCGCCATGTTGGAGTTAAAAAGTCTCTCTCTTTGATCTCTTATCACTATTGGTGGCCTACTATCCGTTAAGATGTCCACGATTTTTTTGCTTCATGTGCTAGAAATAAGGTGTCCAGAAGTTGCCTCCTGGACGTCTACTGCCTCTCTCCAGTTCCGTCGACTCCTTGGCAACACATGGCCATGGATTTCAATATGGATCTTCCCTGCTCCTCCGGCTGTATGACATATGGGTAGTTGTGGATTGCTTGTCTAAAATGGCCCACTTTGTTCCTTTGCCCGGTCTATATCTGCTCCTGAGTTGGCCAAGATATTCATCGAACACATCTTCCGGCTCGACGGACTTCCTCGCCCTATCGTGTCCGATATGGGAGTCCAGTTCACTTCCCGTTTTGGAGGGGGCTGTGCAAGCATATGGACATCACGTTGGACTTTTCCTCTGCCTATCATCCTCAGTCCAACGGACAGGTGGAGCACATTAACCAAATCCTCACCACCTATCTTCGGCACTTCGTCAATGCTCATCACGATAACTGGACCTGTCTCCTCCCTAGGGCGGAATTCGCTTACAACAATCACTCTAGTGAGTCGTCAGCTAAATCTCCTTTTGTCGTGGTTATTCGGGCAACATCCTGGTTTGCCTCCTCCTATCTCCTCAGTGTCCGGCAACCAGGCGGCTGATGCATTGTTCGTGGACTTCTTCAAGACCTGGAGAGAGACCAGAGACACTTTACACAAGCCTCCGGCAGGATGAAGAGACATATCTATAAGAGACATCTGGATTCACCATCTCTCCTCCGAGCGATAAAGTGTGGCTTTCTTTCCAGATATGTCAGGCTGAAGGTGCCATCCTACAAGTTGGGGCCGCGTTATATCGGTCCCTTAAAATCCTGGGACTCATCAATGACGTTGCCTACAAGCTGAGACTACCTGCCTCACTTCACATCCCTAACTCCTTTCATGTCTCGTTGTTGAAACCAGTGGTGCTTAATTGCTTTCATCCATCCTCCAGCTCTGTGCCACGGCCTCTCAGCTCCGAGAATGTTTATGAAGTCAGGAACATCCTTGCCATGAAGAAAAGTACAGGCAAAACCCTATTCCTAATTGACTGGGTTGGCTTCGGTTCTGAGGAGAGGACCTGGGAGCCGTGAGAGAACATTGATGCCCCACGCATTCTGGTGAGGTTCTTAGCACGCCTTCGGAGGAGGGGGCATGAGGGAGGGGGTACTGTTAGGTCCCCTGGCACCGCTCCCCAGCTCACCTCTCCTGGGTCTGCATCCTCTGCTCCTTACCGATCGGGCATCCAGCGTCCAGGTGTGCTGTGTCTCGGAGCCATCGCCGGGTTCCCTTTCTGTCTGCTGACCACCGGGCTCACACATCAGCACACTACAATGGTGGAGTTATGAACCTTAATCAGCAGTACACTAGGCTCGGTCGTTATCCTCCCCTGTGAATGTAGGGGTCGGCACGGATCAACCTGACATTCCCCTTGACCAATAGCTGTCCGTCCTCCAGTATATCAGGCCACTCCACTGATGGGAGGTGCCTGATTATTGAGTTAGTAAGCTTCTGCTTCTCTGGCTGTTAGTTAGGCCCTCCTTGTGCTCTCGCTCTCTTCCGGTAGACCCATTCCTGCTCTCCTAGCCTCGGATTACTCGACTCCTCCTTAGCTATCCTGTAGCATAGGCTAACCCTACGAGCCACCCCCCTGGTACTAGCAGCTGTGGTATTTAGACCCCCTGGGCTTTGCCCCTGACAATTCCTGTATAGGTGTTGGTTAAACTAGGACCAGCTCACCCAGGGGAGTTCTGTACCACGGCCCAGAGGGTCCACTCTAGGGCACCTTCCCCGGAAGCGTGACACTCATTCTCTGTGAGATTTGTCTTCAATTAACACACAGACTGAATACAGCCAAATAATGATATAAGGGAGGGGGTGTGGTATTTTATTTAATAATAATGTGGATCAAGTGATTGTAATAAACTTTCAAATATACTTTATAACAGAACTGTGATCGAAAACTATTTAAAATCTTTCCAGATGATGTACCTGTAGACTGATTCTAAACCTGACATATGCTAAATGAAGGGCGGGGCCTAAACAGCGGCCACAGCTTATCAGTGTCCAGGTTTCATGCAGGGACAGTGTGAGCTCAGGTTGTCAGCAGTGCACACAGGTCCTGTGAGATCTTATCTGCCTCTTCCATACACATCACACTGATCTCTGTTATCAGCCAATTGCACTGAGGAGGAGAGCTGATGTGAATGGAGAGGAATCGAATAAGATCACACAGCCAGGACCTGTGTGGCAAAAGCCTAATGAGCTCACACTGTCCCTGCATGAAGTAAACTGACAACACAGATCAGCTGTAGCTATGTTAGATAGGGACACTGTGCAGACCACGCCCACTCCATTATATAATTATCTGGCCATATTCAGTCTGTGTGTTAAGTGAAGACAGATCTCACAGAGATTGAGCTTCAGACACAGTCTAGTGAGGACATCTTGTGGAAGGTTTATGAATGGTTTCATTCCAGATTTCATTAACAAAGTATATTTGAAAGCTTATTATAATCACTTGCTCTACATTATTATTAAATAACAATGTAAACTGCAGTTATGCTTTAATGAATACAGTGGACCCATTACTAAAAGACTTCTGTATACTTTTATAAGTTGATTATCAGACAAATGGTGCAATATTTTTGTACTGTTTGGACTAATAGAAGAGAAGACCTGTATCTGTAATATACAGGCGGCAAAGAGAGCAGAGCAACTTCTTGAAGTGACAGATCCACTTTGAGAGACAAGTGCATCCATACAAAACAGCAAAAAGTAATGGATACTGTATTCATTAACATAGGCAAGAATAAAAGGTAAAATATGGGGCACTTTAAATGAAAAAAGCTATTGTGAAAATTCAGCAATTCTATGATGTCAACAAGCTATGTAAAATATGTTAAATGGAGATGCAGGACATTGTTTAGCCAGTGGCGCTGAAGCAGTCAAGCTGTGAATTGTACAAATATGTGCACATATCTAGGTCACTTCTGCATTCATGCTGAACTCAAAAAAAAAAATAGCCCAAAATCTCCTTAGTTCACATCCTCTCTGCAGGTTCACCTGTCACCTAATAATATGCATGGCCATGGGGAGTTTACAAGTTTACAATTTGTATAGTCTTATTCACATGACTAAAATTATGATTTACAAGTAGATTCTTGTGAATAAGCAAAGTTTTGATAAATGAAACGATTTTAGAGATGGCAAAATTCTAAAAATTATAATTCATCGAGGTCCACTCAAAATGTGAGTACTACTCAGTGTCTGTGTTCAGTGAACAGGGGTACTCTAGACAATATAGTTATTCTGAACGTGAAAGCACAGGACTCTGCTATATACTGTGATGTCATGCTAGGTATGGAAAAGTACTGTATACTACTGTAGATGGTGGGCCGATTCTAACGCATCGCGTATTCTAGAATATATATGTAGTTTATTTATAAAGATTTAAAAATAATGCAATGAATACACGGCTTAGTTCAATATATTTGTACATTTGACACCTCACCAGCAATCAGTAAGGTACCGTCACACTTGGCAACACTCCAGTGATCCAGACAAACGATGCGACCTGGTAGGGATTGCTGGAGCATCAGTATGTGGTTGCACCTGCGCGCCACACTGAGCGAGATGGCTGGCGCCGGTCATCCCCCGACTGCGTCGCCGCTGACCTCCGTGACAGGATCAGCGATCTGACAGCGGGGGCCTGGTCGCTGCTGCTTGTCACGCTGAGCGAGATCGCTAGTGCCGGTCGGGGTACTTCCGCTGCCGGCGGACAGGAGATGACCGGCTTTAAATGGTCATCCCCCGGCTAGCACCGCTGATCTCCCGACGGTGGCGTACGTGGTTCAAATCTGGCGCCAATTCGCGGCCGGACTGCGCCTGTCGCTGATTGGTTGCCGCGCTCAGCAGCGACCAATCAGCGACGCGGGATTTCCGTTACTGAGAGACAGACACGATAAGGCGATTATATAGTAGGATAGGATCTCCTGGTATATATGGCCCTCATCCTTGGCCCATCTCGGTATATATGGCTCTCATCCTGGTATATAATAATAAATATTTATTTATATATATGACTCACCGTTGCCGGGTCTTCACGTCTCGGGCGTTGCTTCTCCCGTCACGGTTCCGCGCCCTAGGCTGTGGGGCCCGGTGGTCAGATCAAAAAAAAGGGGAATTGAACGGATAGGGATTAATTCTTACTTGTCGTGACGCCACCTGCTTGGGCCTCCGGGGGATGTACAGCAGCTAGATGGGACGCTCCCCACAGGTTGAGCGGAAGTCCCCTGGGCCAGGACTGCACTTGGTGGTTTATGGCAGCTCGGTGATTCTTAGCATGCGGAGTTAAACAGTTCTGAAGAAGTAACAGACACCAGTGTTCTCTGTAACGGGTCTTTTACTGTAACCGGTAGGTGATACAGGGTATACAGTTAACGGGTAACGTACCGGGTGGTCCCAGCAATGACCGGTGTTTCAGAGCTCCGTGGTGTTCCTCCGTTCTTAACTTTTCTAGTTTGGTTGCTGATGTCGCCTTAATGGGCCAGGAGCTGCACCAGATGGAGTATGGCAGCTCCCGTAATTACTGAATATTAATTCAGGAATGATGCTCAGACACATAAATTCTTTTGGTACCTTTACTGATGATAACAGGTACACTCGGACCGGGTAATGAGGTTGACACTCCTGGAGTTTCCACAGCAAGCAGTGGTGTAGGCTTCCTTCTATGCTGTTCTGGTGAGGTCGGGGGGATATGGAGACCGGGTTGCACGTTCTGGTTGGACGTGATTCACCTGAGTTCGCTGCACTGAGGGCACTATAAAGGGTTGCGGGATTCGAATTTCCTTTCCCCGGGCTCTCATTTGGTGGTGCTTCAGGTGTACAGGGAGCTAGGCTTCCTGGTTGGGGTGCTGGTTTCTCTGCAGCCAGTGATATAACTCCTGCAGCGACCCAGTGACGCATTGTTAGGGAGAGTTGGGATGACTCTTCTGTCCCTGTGTGGTATTCTCCTCCTGTCCTATGACCCCAGTTGCAAGGGTCTCTCACTCTCTGGGTGTGCTGGTCTGGGCCTAGTGTGGCTCCAGTACCAGGTCAGCTCTCCTAGCTGTTCACAGTTCTAAAGCGACTGCACACTCCGCGTTTCTCCCTCCAGGACCCGCATTTATAGGAGGAACTGGCTTAAGGTAACCAGTGGAGCTCCCCCTAGAGGCCTGGGGTGAAAAGGGGTGTAAAAGGTGTGTTGTTAGTGGTGAGTTCTGCTTGCTGCGTACATTCCATTTGTGTACCAAGAGGTCTGTGGTGCCCCAACCAGGGTGCCAGGGTGCCACATATAGCGCCAACATATTCTGCAGCGCTTTAAAATACAGTGGTTTGTATACGAACGGTCATAGGTAACAATAAAAGTATACAATACAGTAAGTAAAGTAGAGAATCAATGTAAAAGATCCAATACACTAAGTAGAAATCAATGTAAGAAATACAATAAATAAAGCAGAGAAAGAATGTAAAAAATATAGTCCAGTAATTAGATACAATACAATAAGCATAGAATCAATGTAAAAAGTACAATACAATAATTAAAGCAAAAATAAAGGAGACCCGGCTTAAAAGAGCTTACAATCTACCACGAGATAGAGGTTACACAAAGTACAGTGGTTTATTACAAGGATGGTCCAGGCATCTTGAGGAACTGGGGGATAGAAATAAAGTTACATGAATGGTCAGTCTGTGTAGAGTTTTGAGTTTGGTTTGGGAGTTTGAAGAAGAGTTATGTCCAGAGAGATAGTGAATGGGCTATATACAGTACAAAGGACTTCTATTAGGGAGCATGATAGACCACCTTAAAAAGATGAGTTTTTAGGGACCGTCTGAAGCTATGCAAGCTGTGGATAGTCCTTATTTCTTGGGGTAGAGCATTCCAGAGAATTAGTGCAGCTCAGGAGAAGTCTTGGAGCCGGCCGTGGGAGGATCGGATTAGTGCAGATGTTAGTCGAAGGTCATTTGTAGAACGTACAGAATGGGTTGGTGTGATAGACAGGGATGAGGGAGGAGATGTTGGGAGGTGTTGTACTGTGAAGAGCTTTGTGGGTGAGAACAAGCAATTTGAATTGGATCCTGTAGTGTACAGGCAGCCAGTGCAGTGACTGGCAGAGAGCGGTGGCATCTGAGTAACAATTAGCCAGATCGGTGATCCTGGCTGCTGCATTAAGAATGGACTTGAGAAGGGAAAGTTTAGAGAGGTGGAGGCCGGTTAATAGAGAATTACAGTAGTCAAGGCAGGAAGGATTAGGGCCACGGTGAGGGTTTTTCTTGTTTACATGGTGAGAAAGGGGCGGACTCTAAGATGTTTTTCAGGTGCAAGCGACAAGAGCGGACGAGAGATTGTGTATAGGAGGTGAATGAGAGATCAGTGTCAAACATAACATCCAGACATCAAGCCTGCTGCCTAGGCGCTATCGTGGTGCCACACACTGAGAGGGAGATGTCAGATTTAGGGAGGTTAGTGGAGGGCTGGAGCAGAAGTTCAGTTTTGGAAAGGTTGAGTTTCACATAGAGAGCAGACATGAAGTTGGAAACTGCAGTTAGACAGTCATTAGTATTTTTAATACCGCAGGAGTAAGGTCAGGGGATGAAGTGTATAATTGTGTGTCATCAGCATAGAGATGGTATTGGTAGCCGAATCTGCTGATGGTGTGTCCAATCGGGGCTGTGTATAGAGAGAAGAAGGCCAAGGACCCCAATAGTGAGAAGAAGAGGGAAGGAAGTGGATCCAGCGAATGATACACTGAAAATATGGTCAGAAAGATAGGAAGAGAACCAGGAGAGAGCGGTGTCCTTTATGCCGATGGAGTGCAGCATAGAGAGTAGGAGATGGTGGTCAACAGTGTCAAAAGCTGCAGAGAGGTCAAGAAGAATAAGCAGAGAGTGGTCACCATTACGTTTTGCCATCAGAAGTCATTGGTCACTTTGAGGAAGGCGGTTTCTGTAGAGTAAGGGGCGGAAACCAGATTGTAATGGATCTAGAAGAGAGTGAGTGGAGAGGTAACGGGTGAAGCGGGTGTAGACCAGGTGCACCAAGAGTTTGGAGATGAAGGGGAGGTTGAAAACTAGTTTGTAGTTATTTGTGCAGAATGGGTTAAGACAAGATTTCTTTAATAATGAAGTAATGATATAATGTTTGAAGGAGGAGGGGAAGATGCCAGAAGAGAGGGAGAGGTTGAAGATTTGGTTAGGTGAGTGGTGGCGACTGGAGAGAAGGAGTGGAGTAGGTGTGAGGGAATGGGGTCAGTGGTGCATGTAGTGGGATGAGAGGAAGAGAGGAGCCTGGAGACTTCTTCTGAGACTGGGTCAAATATGGAGAGTGAGCCGGAGGAAATGTGGGAGTAGCAGCGCTTGGAGGCTGGGAGCGGATTTCCTAGCGGATGTTGTCTATTTTCTCCATAAAGTAAGAAGCCAGAATATCAGCACAGAGGTCAGTGATGGGGGCCTGCACTTTAGGACTGAGGAGAGAGTGAAAGGTGTCAAAGAGTTTTTTTGGATTGTTGTATAGTGAGGAGATCAGGGTGGAGAAGTAGGTTTGTTTGGCAGGGTGAAGAGCAGAGTTGTAGGTTTTTAAAATGAATTTATAGTGGATAAAGTTTTCTGGTGAGTGAGTTTTCCTCCATAGGCATTCAGCACTTCTAGAGCTTCGCTGGAGGAATTTGAGTTTGTGATGTGAGCCAAGGCTGTTTTATTCTATGTTTGGAGGTTCTGAGGGTTAGGGGCGCTACTTGGTCCAGGGTGTTTCTGAGAGTGTCATTGTAGTGATTTACTGCCAGATCGGGACAGGAGAATGAGGAGATTGGGGACAGTGATGAGTGTAGAGAGTCTGTGGATGTATGAGGGTTAATGGCCTGTATATTTCTGGATGTGTGATAGGTAGGGCTGTGCTGTGGAGGGCGAGGGTTTGTGAGCGTGAATGAGAGAATGTTGTGGTCAGAGATGGGAAGAGATGAATTATCTAAGGAGGAGGTTAAGCAGAGCTGGACAAAGACCAGGTCAAGGGTGTTACCGTCTTTTTTTGTCTCAGAGGTTGAGAGCTGTGAGAGGTCAAAGGAGGTGGTTAGAGATAGGAGCTGGGATGCAGATGAGGAGATGGGGCCATTTATGGGGATGTTAAAGTCTCCCAGAATGAGGGTTGTAATCCTGAGGACATGTAGTGCGGCAGCCACGTGGGGAAATGATCGAGGAAGTTGGTGGGTGACCCTGGGGGTGGTATACAATTGCTACTCTGAGGGGCAGTGGATGGAATAGCCTAATGGTGTGAACCTCAAAAGAGGGGATTGAGAGTGATGGGACTGGAGGGATGACCTTAAATGTACATTGTGGGGACAGGAGTAAGCCAACACCACCACCATTTCTGTTCCCAGGTCTCAGGGAATGGGAGAAATGTAAACCAGCATGAGCAATAGCAGCAAGGAGAGTAAAAATTAGACTTAAAAAAGCACTCCCATCAAAGTTTTTCTGCTCTTGATATTTTGCAATCAAAATATTACATAGTAATGTACTGTGTACTTACAATTTTTTTTTCCTTTCTATTCAACTCTTTTTATTGGATTTTGGAGAAACAAATTACAAATTATGGAAATTATAGTTGATTCATCCAAGATATAAATGTTTTACATTACAAGACTATTATGAAGTTGCATACATTAACAATCTTAGTTCTAAATAAAGGTATTACAATAAAAAATAAAACACAACAAAACAAATAAAAGTGACGAGTTATGTTAATTTTTTTATCATCCACCTACAGAATAATAATTAAGTTACCGTACCTCTAAGCACCACTTCTATCTATGCACAAGAGATTTAGTAAAATTTTACTTAATGTCTTTGGTATTGAGGGTAAGTGTTTTCTATTTAATTAAACACGAGAACAATTGGATTGCAGTGCAAATTAAAATTATTTTTTATTTTTATATGAAACAAGTGCACTGAGGGGAACACCTCAGGTCAGGCAGAGTGGTAACCTGCACCTGCAGGATGTTATTAATATTTACTCAGCAATACACATTAAACAGGAAAATGCTGTATGCTTTCAGTTTAAAATACATATAAAGTGATCATTGCACTTCCCCGGTAATAATAGCAAATTCCTATATAAATGCATAAGGTGAAAACCTCGCAGAGGTCAGAATACCCAACAGTATTACATAGTATGTGCCAATTGGCACTAGTCATATCTGACAACAGGGTAATGACATACAGGTAAACACAAGCAAGTAACAACTATAAGTATTACCAAAGTAAAGTGCAGGTGCAGATGTGGCTAGGAAGGGGTAAGGACCCCCTAGATGACTGGCTACCCCTACGCGCGTTTCGCGTGGCGGTAATGAAGCTTAATCATGGGGAACGCACCTAGAAGCTGCTGACAGGATCTTTTGACATCAGAGGACGCGGTCATATGACCAGCGTCCTCCAATCTGATGCATAGAAGCGGCGCATGCGCACACGCCACGACACCCACGGCCCATCCCCGCCCTGCGTCATAATGATGACGCATCACCGCTCCCAGCGCTGCTAGGAGACAGACGACGCACCACCGTCATTTAGATGCCACGGGCATCTGATGCAGTGCTCATGGGCACTGCATCAGATGTAACTCTGCATGTAATCCAACAAAGATCACAGACATGGGGACAACATTTAGTATTTAGATGGTGCATTCCTCTTCAGGTTTTCATATGCATCCAAATGCCTCCATGCCTTGATCCTGCTTCAAAAGTCCATGTGCATCAAAACGTAGTTATTGCCAAATCTGTCAGAACAAAAAGGTGCAATTTTTTAGTGAAACATTGTACATCGAAATGTGAATTAAAAACAATAAGCAATCAAAGAACTGTACAAACACTTAAAAAGTCAATCACAATAGGGGAGGAGGGAAAGAAAGGGAAGGGAAAAAAGGGGGGAGGGGGGAAAAAAGGAAAAAGGGAGAGGAAAAATAAGGAAAAGGGGAAGGGAAAGGGTCGGTGACAGCATAAAACAAACCTAAAGAAAAGGAGCAAAACTGAGGCTCTCATTTAATCCCAAAGGGGCAATGGTCTCCAAAATGGAAATCCATTGTGTTTCTTTCTGGGCCAAGATCTTTTTCAGGTTTCCCCCTCGCATTCCACCCTTGACGATATCTATCCCTCTGAATTTCAGGGATTTGGGATTTGAAATATGGAATAATTTGAAGTGTCGTGGCAAAGTCTCCAGATTTGCCAAATCATCCACTTTTTTAGCACTCTCAATTCCCTGCACATGTTCTCGCACCCGTATGCGTAATTCGCGAGGTAAGACCCACATAAATTTTGGGGCAGCGGCAGAAAGCGTGGAGGAGAGCATTCACTGCTGTCTCCTTCCGATAAATATCCGTCTGCATCCATCCCCATTCATCGACACACAACCTTATATCCAAGAATTCAATTTCTGTGTTACTGTGTTTATACGTTAATTTTATGTTTCTAGTATTAGTATTTAATTTCTCCATAAATTGCTCGAGCTGCCCCACAGTGCCCTGCCACAGAAAGAGTACATCATCTATATAGCGCATCCAGCACTGCACATGGTGCACGATCGACGCCACCCCGGCCCGCAAACAAGTCCCTCTCCCAATACCCGAGGAACAAGTTTGCGTACGCGGGCGCACAGGCCGCGCCCATGGCAGTGCCGCACCTCTGCAGATAGAATGAGTTCTTAACAATGAAAAAATTATGAGACAGGGCAAAGTGGAGCAGCTCAACAATTAATTCACACAGATGCCCATCCATATTGGAGCTTTCCAGGTAAAAATGGGCCGCCTCCACACCTGCATCATGGGAGATGCAGGTGTAGAGGGACTCCACGTTAGCAGTAACCAATAAAGCGTCTTGATCCACACAGACCCCATCAACCCGTAGCAGGACGTCCGTAGTGTCTTTAATAAAAGATGGCAACGTCTCAACCATTGGTTTCAAATAAAAATGTTTAAACCGACAAATAGGGTCAAACATGCCCTCAATGCCTGACACTATCGGACGTCCCGGTGGGTTGACGGCGTCCTTGTGAATCTCCGGGAGAAGATAAAATGTTGGAATACGGGGGAAGATAACCATCAAGGCATCGAACAGCTTTTTTGTTATGATCCTCTCCTCAAGTGCACCACTTAGGATCTTTAATAGTTTTCCCTTAAATAGAGAGAGAGGATTAGACTCCAACTTGGAATAGGTAGATTTGTCCCTCAATTGCCTATATACCTCTTTCTCATATTTCACATTTGGCCACACCACAATGTTCCCCCCCTTATCCGCCGCCTTGATCATGACATCTTTTAAAGATTTAAGTTCATTCAGAGCAATTCTCTGTTTTTGAGTTAAGTTGTCAAACTTCCTCTTTGTAGAAAGATTTTTAAAATCTTCCACCACCATTTTCGTGAAAATGCCGATTGCAGGACAAAGCGTAAGGGGGGAACATTTGGTGGAACGCGGTATAATAGACTGAGGGAACATACCTTGAGTTATTGGTTCTTGTTCTTCCATTAATTCTTCCAAGTTAAGGAGTAATTCATCCTCTAACCCCCTACCAAGATCCTGGGTGCCTTTGTTGTGTAGTTTTCTAAGAAGCAATTTTCTTGAATTTCCTTCAGTGCTGTGAAGAAATTGAAGGAGTTAGTAGGGGCGAATGTCAGACCTTTTGAGAGTACCTCAATTTGGGTCAGGGATAGATTGTATTCAGATAAATTTATTATCTTCAGGCTCTCTTTATCTTTACCCTTTCCCTTCTCCTTTTCTTTCGATTTTCCACTTAACAATGGGTTTGCTTGTAGCCTGGTTACAATCTGTTTTTCCCCTGGTCCTGATAGATTCATGACCATACCTATCCCACTAGTGGCACCCACTGGTGTCTCGCCCTCTTCACAGGTCTCATCACCTGATGTTACTGAGACTATAGAGTCTTTTCTAGGTTTAGCTGGATTTTTAGGTTTACCTCCCGTGGCAGGTTTGGGGCGTTGTGATCTCCATTTATAAACACGATTATTCTTGAGATCATTCAAGTCTCTAAAGAATTTTTTGTTTTTTGCCTCCTTAATCTCCTTTTCCCATTTACTCACTTCAGACTCTATCTCACTTTCCTATTTCTACAGTGTGTCACCTTTTAACTCCTTCCTTAAAACTAACAACTCGTCCACTTCTGACTCTATTGAAGACAAAGTTGTATGTGGAATTATATACTTAACAAAAAAATGTGAAACAACTGAAAATATGCTTATATTCTACGATTCTTCAAAGTAGCCACCTTTTGCTTTGATTACTGCTTTGCACACTCTTGGGATTCTCTTGATGAGCTTCAAGAGGTAGTCACCGGAAATGGTCTTCCAACAGTCTTGAAGGAGTTCCCAACGATGCTTAGCGCTTGTTGGCCAATTTGCCTTCACTCTGTGGTACAGCTCACCCCAAACCATCTCGATTGGGTTCAGGTCTGGTGACTGGAGGCCAGGTCATCTGGCGTAGAACCCCATCACCATCACACCTCCTCCTCCATGCTTCACGGTGGGAATCAGGCATGTAGAGTCCATCCGTTCACCTTTTCTGCGTCGCACAAAGACATGGTGGTTGGAACCAAAGATCTCAAATTTGGACTCATCAGACCAAAGCACAGATTTTCACTGGTCTAATGTCCATTCCTTGTGTTCTTTAGCCCCAACAAGTCTCTTCTGCTTGTTGCCTGTCCTTAGCAATGGTTGTCTAGCAGCTATTTTTCCATGAAGCCGGAAGCACAAAAAACATAGTCAAACAAACGTGAAAATATACTCTGTTGTAAAGAAAAACAGTAAAAAGCAAAACACGTATCAACAAAATACCCTGTTTTTGCTACTTTTTTAGCAGCACTTGCTTTTTACTGTTTTTCTTTACAACAGAGTATTTTTTCACGTTTGTTTGACTATGTTTTTTGTGCTTCAGTCTTTTGGTGGTGTGAACACTGTCCTACAGACACGTTCACTGTGTGCATGACTCATGAGTTAGTTTTTGTCTATTTTTCCATGAAGGCCTGCTGCACAAAGTCTCCTCTTAAGAGTTGTTGTAGAGATGTGTCTGCTGCTAGACGTGAAAACCATTTCCGGTGACTACCTCTTGAAGCTCATCAAGAGAATACCAAGAGTGTGCAAAGCATTAATCACAGCAAGAGGTGGCTACTTTAAAGAAACCTAGAATATAAGACATTTTAAGTTGTTTCACACTTTTTTGTTAAGTATATTATTCCACATGTGTTAATTCATAGTTTTGATGCCTTCAGTGTGAATCTACAATTTTCATAGTCATGAAAATACAGAAAACTCTTTGAATGAGAAGGTGTGTCCAAACTTTTGGTCTGTACTGTATGTCTGTTTCCAATAAGATGCAATTTAATAAAATGTGTGTCACTAGTGGTCTGTTATTTATGGGAATATCATCTTTATTCAATAAAAGTAAAGCAAGGTCAGGGGTCAGAGTGATGTTTAAGTTAGTCACCCATTTATAAGGTCTTGAACTGCATCCTAGTATTTTTTAAGGTGCGAGCAAGACAAAAATATATGAATAATGCTCCCTATCGAACCACAGTTTCTCCAGCATTTGTCAGAGTTATGCAGATCTACCATGTGGAGTTTTAGCAGCGTTAGGTACCACCTTGTTAATGTTTTATACTTTGATTAAACCAGGGAGACACATGAGATGCTCTTAGAGATAGTCGTCATAGTCTTATGAAATTTGTCTTCGTCTAATTCGTCTGTTAGGTTTAAGTATTTCTGCCATGCCAACAAGTATTTTAATTTAGTTACATGAGTGTCATTTAATACTTGATACATGTTACTGGTCTTCCATAGGTTAGACTCTCATACTGTGTATAGGGGAACTGTGGGCCCATCATACTGTGTATAGAGGAGCTTTGGGGGTATCATACTGTGTATATCAGAGCTGTGGGCCCATTATACTGTGTACAGAGGAGCGTTGGGGGTATCATACTCTGTATATCAGAGCTGTGGGCCCATCATACTGTGTATAGAGGAGCTTTGGGAGTATCATACTGTGTATATCAGAGCTGTGGGCCCATTATACTGTGTACAGAGGAGCGTTGGGGGTATCACACTCTGTATATCAGAGCTGTGGGCCCATCATACTGTGTATAGAGGAGCTTTGGGAGTATCATACTGTGTATATCAGAGCTATGGGCCCATCATACTGTGTACAGAGGAGCGTTGGGGGTATCATACTCTGTATATCAGAGCTGTGGGTCCATCATACTGTGTATAGAGGAGCTTTGGGAGTATCATACTGTGTATATCAGAGCTATGGGCCCATCATACTGTGTATAGAGGAGCTTTGGGGGTATCATACTGTGTATATCAGAGCTGTGGGCCCATCATACTGTGTAAAGGGGAGCTGAGGGCCCTGGACAGTGTATATAGTGAATTAGTGGGGTTATTATACTGTGTATAATATGTATAGCAAAGCTGTGGGCTTATCATACTGGGTAAAGGGGAGCTGTGGGCCCTGCATAGTGTGTATAGTAGAGCATAGGGGTCATTATACTATATTGGGGCAGTGGGGGCATTATTCTGTGTATAATGTGTATAGCAAAGCTGTGGGCTCATCATACTGTGTTTAGGGGAGTGGCCTAACATACTATGTATAGAGGAGCTGTGAGCCCATCATGCTATGCATAGGGGAGGTATACATTGGGGGACTCAGTGGACATTATTAAGTGTTAAGCAGGCACTTAAGTAGGGTGGAGGGGCACAAGAATGTTAGTTAGGAAGTTACATAATAGATTGATGTAGTCTAGGCGAAAGATGATGAGGGCATGTTGTACAAACATATTTGTTGACTCGCAGCTTAAAAATGAGCAGATTCAATAAAGGGTTTTGAGGTGAAAGCACCAGGAGTTGTTTGGGAATTGGATGAGTTCTAAACCAAAATCCCTAGTATTCATCCGTACAGTAGATTTTCACAAAGCAAAGCCTCGACGTTATTATAAATTCACACGCTATAAACTGTTTTGTTTTTCAGTCTGGAACATTGTACTTTAGTCTGATTATTTGGAGTTAAACTTATCATAGAAGTCAATAGTTGAGAAATAATAAAAGTGCCTGTGTGGGAAAAAAATCTCCTCTCACAAAGACACAATTTTCCCTTACTATTATTTTTATTTTGATTGCTGTAATCTGGGTCTTGGTTACTCACGTTTTAATTTTAAGGCAAATAGTGAATATTTACATATTTGAACTACGTGTGTCAAATATTTCACTGGAGATTTAGGATAAAACTCAAAGGAGCAATTGTAAGTAAATATAGAGCTTTTCCCACAATATGTTCCTTTACATACTGTGGTTCTTACTTAAAGGGTTAAAAGTTGTCCATACATTGATGACTCATTCACGTATTTATCTGGCCTTGAATAAGAATGGAATCCTGGACGTCTTTTTAATCAAACTCGTCTTCTATCGCTTAGTCTCCTTGACAACATATCTATCCCGCTCTCCTTTAAAAGAGCAAACATTGCGCAGAACCGTCTTCCACCAATGTCATTAAGAAAAACAGTGCGCTGGAAATCCGGTTCAAAAGTGACCAAAAATGGATTAGTCAAGATTGGTGAATGCAGTGGCCATAAAATTTCCAAGAAGCTTATGTGCAAGTCAGAACGAGAGACACAGAGTGCCTTTATAGTACTGGTCGCCTTTTAGCAAACCCTTTAGGCAAACCTGTCATTATAACAGCTAAACACGGAGCAAAACTGCTCAAAATCTGAAATATGTATTATGCAGTATGTTAATCTTTAACTACGTATATACGGTAAGTCTTACATTTGTATTAACTTTTGTTGTGGGTTTAATAGAAAAAAAATCATAGCATTTTTTACCCCCTTAACCCAACAACATTAATAATTAATAATACATGTTAACAGTAATAGTCATAAATTAAATGCATTGTTACAATTACAGAGATACCAAATTGTTATCTATTTGTTTCTGTCATTTATTTTTTTTTAAATGTGGCTATTGTAAATGTTCCAGTCTCATTGCAACACGGCATAGTAAATCTACCTCTGCTTGCTGTAATGACCTACATTGCAATATCAGCCTGACTCATATAGCCTTATAGTAAATCTACCTCTGCATTTATTGTAAACTCTCCTGTGTCATCTGTATACATTATATGCTTTACTCACCAGTATAGGACTATTTCCCACATTGTTAATGTTATCTTAGTGAAGGTGTGATTCTGTAGAGCCAGCTTTTGCCTAATGTCAGATCTGTGGCCTTTCATCATCTATTTATCTCCTGCTGTGAGGTCCAGCTGCTAATTACCTGAAACCATGTGACTTCCCACAATCGCCCTCACCTGGTTCTTTAGTGTGCCCTATAAATTTAGTTTTGTTTTAAGGAATGCACGCGAGTGTGGGGTGTACAAGTGAGTGGCACCTTATGCAAAGTGGCACTGTTGCTAAGTGGCTTGCAGTTACTTCATGACAGTTAGTCAGGGTAGGAGTCAGGTAACCCACTCCCTTTCATTCTCTTTTTTAACCATGTATTTTATTTCATTGTCTGTCTTCCTATGTGCTTTTGCCATTCACTTTCACCGCCCCATCCCCACTCCATCACCCCTCATCCACTTAAGCCCCTCTCTTCTTCCCCCTACTATCTTGAGCTCTCATATTCTCTTAACCATACTAAATAATCTCAGACTATCATATTCCAGGGTATTGCATCAAAAACAATGTCACAAATCCAAAAACTATTTGCTTTTTTTTTTACTGCTGCTCCTGTCAGGTGATATCTCTCCAAATCCTGGTCCACCCTCTGCCAACTTCAACACCTCCCCCACCTCACATAGAAACCATGCTAACCTTATCAACATTATATGCACACCTTCATTTCCCTCTTTTAATTGGACACTTTGGAATCCATGGTCTATATGCAACAAGCTTCTCTTTATCTACAACTATTTTCTCACTAACTCTCTTAATCTGCTGGCCCTCACTGAAACCTGGATCCAGGACTCTGACATGGTTACTCCTGCCACTATTTCTCATGGCGGTTAACATTTCTCCCATTCCACGACACCTGGGAACAGACACGGTGGTGGAGTTGGCTTACTCCTGTCCCCACAATGTACTTTCCAGGTCATTCCCCAGCTCCATCCCTCTCATTCCCTTCTTTTGAGGTCCACACCATTAGGCTCTTCCACCCCCTCCCATTCAGAGTAGCGGTGGTGTACCACCCCCCAGGGTCACCCACCCAGTTCCTTGACTATTTCTCCGCGTGGCTGCCGCACTTTATGTCCTCAGAATTACCAACCTTTATTCTGGGAAACTTTAGCATCCCCATAAACAGCCCCATCTCCCCATCTGCATCCCAGCTCCTATCTCCAACCATGTCTCTTGGCCTTTCACAGCTCTCAACATCTGAGACACACAAGGATGGTAACACCCTTGACCTGATCTTTGTCCAGCTCGGTTCAACCTCCTCCATCGATAACTCGCCTCTTCCTCTCTCTGGTCACAACATTTCCTCCTTCACGCTCTCAAATCCTCACCTACCCAGCACATGCCTACCTATCACACCATCAGAAATCTTCAGGCCATTAACCCTCATACACTCACACACTCTGTGCTCTCATCACTGTCTCCAATCTCCTCCTTGTCTTGTCCTAATCTGGCTGTGAATCACTACAATGACTTTCTTAGAAGCACCCTGGACCAAGTAGCGCCCCTCACCACCAGAACATCCAAACACAGAGTTAAACAGCTCTGGCTCACATCACAAACTCGATTCCTCCAGCGATGCTCTAAGAGTGCTGAACATCTATGGAGCAAAACCCGCACACCAGAAAACTTCATTCACTATAAATTTATGCTGAGAACTTACAACTCTGCCCTCTACCTCGACAAACAGACCTACTTCACTATCCTGATCTCCTCACTATCCAACAACCCAAAGAAACACCTTTCACTCTCTCCTCAGTCCTAAAGCGCAGGCCCCTATAACTGACCTGTGTGCTGATTATCTCGCTTCTTACTTCAGTAAGAAAATAGAAAACATCCTTCTGGAAATCAACTCCCAACCTCAAATCACTGTTACCCCTATCTCTCCCCACATTTGGCTCACTCTCCACATTTGACCCAGTCACAGAAGAAGTCTCCAGTCTCCTCTCATCCTCTCGTCCCACTACATGCACCGCTGGCCCCATCCCCTGACGCCTACTCCAGTCTCGCTCTCCCATGGTCACCACTCATCTAACCAAAATCTTCAATCTCTCCCTCTCTTCTGGCACTTCCCCTCCTCCTTCAAACACTCTATCATTACTCCATTATTAAAGAAAACTTCCCTCGACCCATCCTGCACAAACAACTACAGACCAGTGTCCAATCTCCCCTTCATCTCTAAACTCCTGGAGTGCCCGGTCCACTCCCGACTCACCCACTCACTCTCTTCTAGATCCGCTGCAGTCTGGTTTCCGCCCACTGCACTCTACAGAAACTGCCCTCACCAAAGGCCAATGACCTTCTGACAGCAAAACATAATGGTGAACACTCTCTGCTTATTCTTCTTGATCTCTCTGCAGCCTTTCACACTTTGACCACCATCTCCTACTCTCCATGCTGCACTCCATCGGCATAAAGGACGCCGCTCTCTTATCGTTCTCTTCCTATCTCTCTGACCGCTCTTTCAGTGTATCATTTGCTGGCTCCACTTCCTCCCCTTTTCCTCTCACTATTGGGGTCCCTCAGGGTTCAGTCCTTGGACTTCTTCTCTCGCTTTAAACGGCCCCAATTGGAAAGACCATCAGCAGATTTGGCTTTCAGTACCATCTTTATGCTGATGACACACAACTATACACTTCTCCCCCTGACCTTACTCCTACTGTACTAAAGAACACCAATGACTGTCTAACCACAGTTTCCAATATCATGTCCGCTCTCTATCTAAAACTCAACCTTTCCAAAACTGAACTTCTTCTGCTCCCGACCTCCACTAACCTCCCTAAATTTGACATTTCTTTCTCAGAGTCGGGCACCACGATAACGCCTAGGCAGCAGGCTTGCTGTCTGGGTGTTATGTTTGACTCTGATCTTTCCTTCACCCCATATATACAATCTCTCGCCTGCTCTTGCTGCTTGCACCTGGAGAACACCTCCAGAATTCACCCCTTTCTCACTTTTCAAACCACAAAAACCCTCACTGTGGCCCTGACTCACTCCCACCTATTGTAATTCTCCTTTAATTGGTCTCCCCCCACTGGACTCTCCCCTCTCCAGTCCATCCTTAATGCAGCAGCCAGGATCGCCTATCTAGCCAACAATTACTCGGATGCTTCCACTTTATGCCAGTCATTGCACTGGCTCCCTATACACTATAGGATCCAATTCAAACTGCTTGTTCTCACCTACAAAGCTCTTCACAGCGCAGCACCTCCCTACCTCTCTACCCTCATCTCTGTCTATCACCTCACCCATTCTCTTCGCTCTGGAAGTGACTCTAGACTAACTTCTGCATTAATCCGAACCTTCCACTCCTGGCTCCAAGACTTCTCCCGAGCTGCACCAATTCTCTGGAATGCTCTACCCCAAGAAATTAGGTCTATCCACAACTTACATAGTTTCAGACGATCCCTAAAAACAGATCTTTTTAGGGAAGTCTATCATGATATCAGGGGCGGACTGGCCCAGGTGACAGGGAAGCATCTGCCCCCCGGGCCGGTGGTATCTCCCTAGTTTAGGGCCGCCCCCTGTAACGATTGGGTCTGCGCGGCAGTGATTTGCGGCCGCAGCTGGTGCAAAGACAGAGGTGCTCAACCTAACAAGGGTTATGCCATAATTACGGTAGCCTCTACATGCTTCCTGACGTGTTCCCTCCACACGGACCATTGGGATCCTAGGCCCTGCTTGATCTCACAGGGCATAATAAGGCATACAGTATGTATGGCTGCTGCCCTGATTTTGAAGTTGAAATACAGAAGGGCTATGGGGAACCCTACACCTTTGAAGGTTGGACATCTAACATGGGTGAGAACATTTCTTTGCTTTTTTCTTTATTCAATATATTTGCAAAAGGTGAAAGATATTTATCATAACTTGTTAATTGTGTAATTTAGAAAGGAACCTACAATGACATGCAACTTACCATGGGAAATGACCAGCAGTAATTATCATTGTTCACATCTGTGCTTATTATAGCGCTGTTTTGAATAATAATTTGAAATATACAACCAGGGGTGGATTATAATGAGGGCAAACAGGGCTACCAACCAGGACCCAAAACCCTTGGGGGGGCCATGCCATGGTTCAGAAGATAATTGCCCTTACTATAATGTGCAGTGGGCACCACAGGATAATTGAGTGGGCTCGCCCTGCCACATGGCATCTGGCAGGGCATACCAAGCAAACAGAGCCTTGGCACGCGTGTGCAAAAACCATGCCTACGTTCTGCTGTGAAGGAAAGCTTTTAATGACGTCGCTGTCAGCTAGCATGCCTGAAGAGTGCGGGACAAATGTGCCTTGACTCACTCTTCTGCATATCGCTAGCTGTTGCCTGCACTACATACTACACTACATACTATATACAAGTAGTGGCAGACTGGCAGTGCTAGGCAGCAGCGCTCAGTATTTAAGGGCAGGGGGAAATTATTATAATTTTTAAAACTTGTAAATAAAATGTGGGGGATGGGAGTGCATTGAAACTACATGGAAAATGCCCCTGCTCACTGTGCCCCTGCACCTTGGACATTTTGCTTGCATCATGTATTTATATACACAGTGTGCTGAGCCATTCTACATGTAGTTATACATACATGATGCAAGCTAAATGTCCAAGGAAGAGGGACACGCAGTGAGTTGGGGCATTTTTCATGTAGTTTCAATCCACTCCCATCCCCCACATTTTATTCACAAGTTTTAAAAATTACTATAATGTCCCCCTGCCCTTAGATACACAGCATCACTGCAAGTTCTACTCAGTTTTTTTTATACCACTGTCACTTTGTAACAGTCTGCAGTCCCAAAGAGTGACTGCAGACTAATCTTAGGTAAACAGTCACACTTTAAAAGGGAAGATGAAGAGTTAAAAAATCACTAAAAACTTGCCGATATTGGGGTTATTCTGTGATTGAAAGTATTGGGGTGCAGCCAGACAAAGATTACATCGCAATTCTCGGACCACCCGGCTTGACCTAAACGTAACAGCTTCATAGAAAAACATGAAGCTGACACTCTGGGGTCAGAATAGCCTCTGGCTTTCCATGTATTGCGATGCGATCCTTGTCCGAGTTATATGCCTGTCTGATTGCACCGTTAGGACGGTGCCTGATCGCTGAAAGTACAGTTCATGGTAAAAATATGGCTGGCCTCCAGTCATACAGGACTGTATAAAGCATCTAAAGTCACCAACCCAGCATTTTGACTAACAGTTCCTAGTGCTGTACATCAGCCACCACAGCCGCCACTCATAGTGTTGTGAACTGCGACTGTAGATACTTCATATACACATATATGACTGAAACCAGCAGCTCCAAGGAGTAATAGGGTATGTGCACATCAGTCGTTTCTGCATGTTTGCAGAACGACCGGGAACCGCTGTAGAATTGCAGAACTGAGTTTTCTGCACTCGCCAGTGTCCCTGGTTTTGTTAGCGTTTTGCTAACGATTTGCGATCGGGTTACTAGCGGTCGGACAGCGTGTTCCTGGCGATTTTCCCGGCGTTCTTCTTAGCGATTTCCAGACTGGTCTTTGTTGCACTTGTTCAGCTGGACCCGCTGGAAAAACGCTGAAAAGAAGTCGTTTGCTCTATCTTTGACAACCGGTGGGAAACCGGTGAATAAACTGAAAACGACCAGACAAAAATCGTTCTAATGAAGACAGCGATTTCTAAACTCCATTGACTAGCATGTTAATACAGCCGGTGGCTAGGATTAACATAAATTAACATAAAACTCAGCGGAACCGCCGACGGAAAACTTCCAAAAACAGCCCACAAAACGACTGATGTGCACATACCCATAAAGTTCCTTTATTTTTTTCTATGAGATGTACTTTCAGTACAGCAGTTGTGCACCTTCATAACACTATTAATCCTGTAGAATAACTTTATATCTCCAGAATAAGTGTTTGGAGACATCATAGGTCCTCTTTAACCCCTTACATCTGTGTATGAAACAGCCTCATAGGGTGTGCTCGCCCCATACTCAGTAGGTAATACTTGTGTGTTACAGCCAGGACCTGTCTCTAACAAATTAACCTGTTAAATTCACTGTCAAACTTTGACAGCAGCACTTAAGATGCGCCTTCATGGGGGTGCATGATTCCATGAGCCTATTGTCACGCTTGTGAAGCAATCCCAATAGGGGACTACAAAGTAAAATGAGAAGTAAAAAATAAATGAATTAAAAAATATGAAAAAATAAAAGTTGAAACCATCACTCTTTTAGCCCAATCAAAATAAAGATAAATACAAAAATACATATATGGTATCACCAAGCTCAGAAAAGTCAGATCTATCAAGTTATAAAATAACTCAACCATGGGTGCACACATAGGCAGATTATAATTATGGCAATCAGGATTGCCACCTGCGGGGAGTCCATAGTCAGAGAGTCATTATCAGAATGTATTGTGCACCGCCATCAAGAGTTCTGCTGCTGGCAATAAAAATGTCAGCTAAGCTCCAGGGGAGCTCCTGTTGGGGTTCATACTGTATATAAGGAGCTATGTGAGGGCTTATATTATATATATGAGACTATGTGGGGGTTCATCCTGTATATAGTGGACTATGTGGCTGCTCATACTGTATATCGGGGACTATGTGTGGGCTTCCGCTGCATAAAGTGGCTATATGTGATCTCCTGCTGCATACAGTGGGCTATGCATTAGTTCAATCTGAACAAAGTATTAGTAACAAAGCTAAACTACAAAATTTTTATTAACAAGAATTCAATCACAAGTAAGTCTAATTACTCATTAAACAGATAATACAGATTAAACAGATGACTATAGGACTAGAAAGGAGGAGAGAGGAGTCTGCCTGTGTCTCCTCTTTTCCCTCCTTCCACTTCCAGATACACAATCATCAAAACCTAAGATAAAAGTAAAATGAGCATATGCCCTGCTGTAAAAAATTAAGCAAAAAGCAATAGTGCATATAAATACACAACATAGGGTACTAAGTAAACACTGTTTTTGATAAAAAAATTTTTACAAACCATCCCACCATGACAAGATGTATCCCAACCAGGACGGTCCTACACTATATGAACAAGGGCAGAGAGGCACTAGGACCAGGTATACTTTGCATGTATATCAACATGCACTACAGCTCATCTTTTCGTGTTTGCTTTAGTCACTTGTGTTCAGGACACACAGGGCGTGCTCTCCTTTTTCTGAGCTGAGCATTCATATATATAACTTCTCATGGCTAGTCGTACATAGTCAGTACCCAGTGTCTCTCTGTCCTTGTTCACATTGAGGACAGTTTTAGAGAGTGTAGGCTACACCTTGTTGCGATTAAATGGCTTTCAATGTTATTTATATGCGCTATTGCTTTTTACTTATTTATTTACTTGAAGGGTATATGCTCACTTATTTTATCTTAGGTTTTGTTTATTTAATGGCCATTGTGAACATGGTCTTATACAACTTACACTATTCAAATTTTTTCAGATTTGCTTTAATTTCTTGTATTCAGTACATTTTTCTGAGCTGGGCCTTTAATTTATGGCAGAACATTGGCTCAGTGGTTAGCACTGCAGACCTTCCGTCCTGGATTCTTGGGTTTAACTCCCACCAAGGACAATATCTGCAAAGAGTTTATATGTTCTCCCTGTGTTTGCGGGGGGGGGGGGGGAGTGGTTGGAGTTCCTCTGGGTTCTCCAGTTTCCTCCCACACTATGAAGGCATACTGGGAGGGAATTTAAGTTATTAGCCCCAGTGGGTACAGTCATGATTGCATCTGTTGACCGCAGAGGAATTAATAGTGCCATTTAAGTGAGTAAAATAAATAAATATAGCTTCCCTAAGTTGGGTGTCCATAGTTGGGACTATTACACAAGGTCAGTTTTGAAACATAATAATGTTTTAATATTAGACAGTGTAGAGCATTCCTGATTAGGGTACACCTTGATGCAGCAGGATTGCTTTTACGCTATGTTTTAAATTTATTTACAGCAAGTATATGCTCATTTTATTTTTTAGTTTAGGTTTTTAGGTTTTGTTTGTTTAATGGCCAGTCTAAATATGTGCATTGCCCACCAGGACCATGGGTTACTTAGGACCGGTCCCTGCTTTTCTGGTCACAGGGGGAATGTCGCGGTAGTGACCATGGACCATTTCCGTTACCCTGGAGGGACTGCAATTAAAAGGAGAAAAATGTAAAAAGGGGTAAAATTAAAATTAAAGTTTGTTAGTGACGCCACCTATGGCATGCAGCCAGATGTGACCGCCGATGCTTTTCTCAGCTCCGGGGGATGGTGAGGTGACGCAGCTAGGTGCTGAGCCCTCCACAGGCAAGGCTGGTTTTTCCCCTAGGCCGGTGATAAGAGTCTATTGTGGGGTGGTTGTGAGGTGACTGTGGGGGTGCAACTTACACTTTCAGCTGTATTTCTCCAACTTTCAGCTCCTCAGGTGCTTCTCAGATCCTGTGGTCTGTAACCAAGGACGCTTAATAAATCTCTCTCACACAAGTTTCAAATTCAACCGGGTACTTTACTCACTGCTTAGCTCTCGTTTTACACTGTCTCAATCCTGCAGTGAGCGGTACCGGTAGCCAAACAGCAGCTGAGATGGATCGCCAATGCACCCCCTTTCACAGTCCTTTCGGGTCTCTCCTCAGAACCACTCACAACCTATGGGCCGACAGTTGCAGACTATTTTGGGTATCCTTCCCTTGGATCCCTAGTCCTATGTGAAGCCTTTCCTTCGGTGTGACGGTCAGTTTGGTTCCGGGCATAAAGACTCTTCACCACACTGGTTAATCTGTGGCCGGAGCGTATAGCAGCCAACCACTTTTACAGGGTCGGTACCCTGTCCGTCGACCCAGTCCCTCAGTGTCTCCATAAAGCCGGTCTTCCACCTTGGACTCCTCCACTACACCTGGTCAATAGCCTCGGACCCGGTCAGCCATAGGATGACACTGGCCGCCGGTTCCTGGTTTTCCTCACTTGTTGTTACTGTCTTTCTCCTCTGTCACTCCCGTCCTCTGCTCCAGCTCCAACCAAACTGAACTAACTGTCACTCTCTCCCTGAGGTAAACTACTCTAGCTCATCCCTCTCTCACAGGTGTCTCCTCTAAGCTCCACCCACCACTCAGCTCCTCCCCACCTCGCCTTGCATGTCATGAAGTCCTAGGTATAGGGAATCGGGAGCGTGTTGGGTGTTTTTGGTTTGGGGTGAATGGCTTACCATCCCAGCTGCTGCTATTTTCTGTGGCTACCAGCCCACAGGGGTGCCACATATGCTCTTATAGTTTGTATGTGTACCAACTCATACTATGGCTCATTTTTTTGGACTTGCTGTAGATACTTATCAGTAGCAACTGCTATCACCTGCCTCAGTAATGTCAAAATCTATCTTCACTGAACGTATATTTTACCCATTAATTCAGAATTTTGACAAAGAATGATCAGTTCTGGCAAGGAAAGAAGTGGATTTCTCTAATAATATATATTACATATATTCTCTATTAAGATATATTATGCTCATGTGTGCTATTGATTGATCAAATTAAAAGGAAAACAGTTACTCTTTAAGGTTTGTTTTTTGAGCAAAGATTGTGAGGTGGCTAAGTCTGTCCTTTGTGTGTCCCTTTTAATAATAATGAATAGCTACCGTATATATTTGATTTAATATATAGTAAATTATTTAATCTATAAGTCACTAGTTTTTTTGATAAAAAATAAAAGTAATGACAAATGGATGTAAGACTATGGAATATGGTAGTCATAGTAAATGTACTGAATTCTCCCGTTATAATAAGCACAGAAGTAATTGTTAAAGTTCAAGATCTATATTACTGTGAAAGTGGCACCTGTTTCAAATTATGAGCGCACATCTGCTATTAAATGACACTGAGGATCCACTTATTCTATAGAAACCAATCTCAAGAAATAAAGTAATATCGACACAAGGTGCAATGTCTAGTGGATGTTAGAGCCATAAAATCTCTTGGGTTTGCACTGATCAATGCTTTTAAGCTCTATTCAACGAATAATACTGCTAAAAGTCATTCTCATTACTCAATTGACATCTGGAAGAAAGGAGAGGCGGACAATACTCGGCTAATGTGACAGGAAAATACTTGTTTCTTCAAACATTATAACTATTTTATTTAGTTGGTTGTAACTGTTATTGTCCACTTGCAGTGAAACATTTTTCTAGACTCCTCATTTCTTTTGCATATGCTATACATATATGCACCGTACATGTACAGTCATGGGTGAAGGTGATGGCACCCTTGAAATGATTCCAGAAAATGAAGTATTTCTCCCAGAAAATTACATGTTTTGTACAAACAAAAGACAGCAGAGTTGTATACAAGCATGAACTGGCACGCTAGGAATCTAAATACTCAGGCACCGCCCTACAGGTAAAGGTACCTTAGATACCCAGTAACTCTCAGGAACAGCCTTGGAAAACTTTGACAACAGTGCATGCGATTCCCCTTTAGGTGGTGTGGAGAGACGATGCACATACCCTAACAATGCTGCCAAGAGACCCATGTGACATGCGCAGTCCCTTGAGATCGGGGAAGGAGCAGGGGAGAGAGATAATCGCGGTGGTAAGTACCTTGGTGTCCTTTCTGAGAGAAGGCGGTGGGACAGTGTGGGGTAATACAATTGATTGGACGGTGGTTCACAGTACAAATGGACAATTGCCCAAAACCTACTGTGAAAGCAACCGAGGATTTTTTTTTAAGGAAAAGAAGTGCAATATTCTGCAATAGTGGAGTCAATCATCAAATCTCAAATCCATCATGCATTTAATATGCTTAAGACAAAACATAAGGCAGAAAGTCCCAAAAAAAAGCAACAGCTGAAGTCAGCTGCAGTAAAGCATCACAAAGGGGAAAACCCAGCATTTAGATAACCATGGCTTCCAAACTTTAGACATCCATTGGCAGCAAAAGATTCTCTACAAATTATTAAAAATAAACATTTTAGTTATGGTAAAGTTAATTTGTTCAATTACTTTAGAGCCTATAACATGAGGAGGCTTTGTAGAAAAATGGTTGAGATCCACAGGAAAGACATGGAGCCGGGCTTCTTATACCGCGCAGGCCAAAACCAACGTCCACAGAAGATTGATCAAAAGTTTTCTTTATTGAGCCTATGCGTTTCGTGGCATGAACTCGCCACTTCATCAGGTCACAAGAACATTTTCAACATGAAAAGTATATATACACACCACAATAAACAAGGTTTCCACCCTTTCTGACATTTGTTCCGGTCGAAACACCCACCTGTATACTAAAAATGTTTTTAAAATTCTAACACATACTTTAAATAACATTCACCCATCAAATTACAATATAAATCAATTATACATCAAAACAGAAACTATTTATTAAACAAAAATAAAATCAATAGGATACTTCCGGACTCAAACTCACCACAATAAAACGAGTCCTGCCCGCATTAATCCATTCAGCCACACCATCTATTGAAACAAGCTGTGCCTGTTCATATATAATCCACAGTGGGAATATTCTTTCTTTAAAAATATATATAAATCTAAAAGAAATCTATGTTTATAAAAATCATCTATTTTTTAACCCTTCATCCTCCCTACTTTAATTTTCTGAGATAATGAAACTCCCTGAAACATGGCAGTATGATATTGATTTGTCCTGAGGAAGGGGCCAGGGAGCCCTGAAACACGTTGAATAATAAACCAATATTATATTCACCCTTTGATGTCTCGTGGAATATGGCAGCACAATTTTTAACCCTTCATCCTCCCTACTCTATATGCACCACACTGGGGTGATATGCAGTGATATGCTTTTATACTGGTTAAGACTCTGTTCTGTCCCCTTTTGCAGACTGCAAATCCCAAGCGCTCTAATCACCAGTCTTTTAGATGATTGCATGAATGTACTTACATCACCAAATGATGGACAGATAGTGTCAACTCAACCGTCACTGCAGCTGCAGAAAGACCAGGGGAAAGGCTGTAGTTTTCTTCCAAATCTTGTGTTAGTTTCAATGGAATAATGGGTGAAAAGGAATAATCTGTACAGGGTTGCACACGTATTGTCATGGTGTAGTGAGAATGCTGATGAGGTATAAAACTAGTTTGACCCTAATCTAGGAACCCTGAATGGCCTTGAACCCGAAGGTATCTCTGAAAGTGAGAACGTTCAGGCCTCCAGCCTCTCCCTAAAGCTCCTCCACCAGCCCAGCGCTATTTCCCCCTCACCTCCCTCCACAGAACTGGGATACAGTAACTCCAAAGGAAAGGACTTCAGCAACACAAACACACAGGTCAGCACAGCATGGCTTCCAGGCATAGAGTGAAACTCTATCAGTAGTGCCACCTGGTGGAAGGAGAGGCTACTTAAAGGCAAAGGGGGAGTTCAGATGAGTCACACATTAACCCCTCAACCAGCAGTTCAACCTAATAGTGAATGCAGTTCTGGAGCACAACACAGGAGGCCAGGACCTTAACAACCATCAACCATGCAGCTCATAGGGTACCGTTACACGTCGCAATATTGTTCCGATATCGCATACAATTTCACAGGAGCATGTACGTTTTTGGCACTTGTCCAAGATCGCATAGTAGATGTTACACGTAGCAATCACACCTCCAACCTGCGACGATCTGGCGTCCCGGAAGTCAGCGCCCAAATCGAGCAGCCGATTTTTCAGATTGTAGTTGCAACATCACACAGCGCAACCACATAAGCAATGTGGGCGTACTTTTCACCCTGATTAGGACATAGGCATACCTGAGTTAACGTTTAACCGCGCCAAGAACACTCCGATTGGACGGTGAAAGAGCGTTTCTATTGGTCAGCCATCTCAGACAACATGGTGGTGACATGGATGCTATTGCCCATTATATCATCTGGAAACTGATATCATATGTGATGAGTGTCAGCTCCAGCAACACACTGCGGCGGTTTCAAACTGGCAGACAGGCAAGCTAGTGTATTGCAGTGTGTTTCCGCTAGATGTATGGACATTCTGGCCGTCTACTGTACAAGTTGGTAAGCTACACACAGGAAGTATGGACATGTCTATGTACATTACATAGCATTATCCAAACTATGTGGCTGGCAAATGTATGTATGTGTTTCCACATATGTACATATGTCTCAATCAGACAATATAGAAGTGACCATGTGTGTGGACACATACCCATGTCTACATGCACCAATCTGGACAGGGAAACACACAAACACCATACGGTGTGTTGGAAACCGCCACACATGTTTAGTGTACCTGTGCACACAATGGTGCAGGGATCCTCAAATAACATTGTTGTCTCACACCTCAGAGCACACCATAAAATGATACATGTGATATACGCTGGTCAGCTACAAATAAAAGAATCACACACGTTTGTCTGATCAGAAACAAATATATTCGGAGTGTGGCCACACAAATAAAAACAACAACAAACACAACAAAAAAACAAGTGTTGTCATCACACAAGCAACATATTACATAAATGAAATACTGCACAATTCTGCCATAACTTAGAAATGAATGTATGTGAATCCAAAACATAAAAATAACCACAAATTGAACAGTGTGGACCCATCACACACCCCTTACACCTGGTGGTCCTGCCAGGCCACCGCCCCAGGGCCATTGAAATACGAGCAGTAGCTGTCTCTGCTGCTCCTGGCATCCTGCTGATGTCGGCCCTGGCCCAACGGCTGTAGTGGCGCTATGCCAGGGTCGTTATCACGCCACTCATCTGGCATGAGTTCGCCAGTTGTGGGGTCCACACTATCCACATAACTTGCTGGCATGTATGATTGAGTATCCCTACGATGCAGAAAGTTATACAGCACACAACACGTCAACTACCATTTTGATAGATTCCAGTTTCATATTTAAAGCACTATGAATCTATTGGCCATGATCTCGAACGCATTTTCAACCACAGAACGTGCCCGGGATAGCCGGTAATTGAAAAGGCGTTGCTCAGGGGTCAGAGTCCTCTGGGGATATGGCCGTAGTAGGTTTGCGTGAAGTGCGAAGGCTTCATCCCCCACAAAGGCAAAGTTGAGATGTTCAGTGGTGTCATCATTTGGGGGTAAGTTCAGCCGCACGCTCACAAGGTCTCGACCAAAGGAGGTCTGGGCTAAAAAACCCCCATCAGACACACGCCCATTCATCCCCACATCCACAAGGAGTAACTCATAGTTGACATTGACGAGGGCCATGAGGACCACACTGAAATAACCTTTGTAGTTAATATAATACGACCCGCTGTTAGGGGGTTGTGTGATCCTCACATGCTTGCCATCCAATGCCTCCCCGCAGTTTGGGAATTGCCACCTCTCCTGTAAGCCAGTGGCAACTTCTAACCATTCCGCGGGGTTAGTTGGAAACCGCATATAGGTTGGCAAGAGACACCTCACAATGGCCTCACACGTCTCAGGGATTAGGTGGCTCAGCAGTGGGCATGAGACTGCAGCAGAATACTGCAGGTCAGTCATCGTGCACCCTGTTGCCAAGAAACGCAGAGTCACAACCAACCGCACCTCGGCTGGAACAGCTCGACGCATTACAGTGTCCTTACGGGCAATATGTGGTGTAACCAAGTCCAAGAGAAATTTGAAAGAGTCCTCGGACATCCTGAGATAGTTCCTGAAGTCCTGCGGATTTCTGTCCTCCAGCAGACGGACAAGGCCCATGTGACTCAGGTGGCACCTTTGCAGGAGCCAATCCCGAGACCACACACGCAGTTGTCTATGCCTCTGCAGTCTGTCAGTCCTCTCATCCGTCAATAAAGCATCCTCAACCATGGACACAGCCACTACTGCCATTGCGGAACAATGCATGACGTCCAATCTCTGATAGCAGGGTCTGCGAATGGAAAAAGGAAAAATAACAAGTATAAGCACATGGAGGCCTAACAACAATAACAACATTCATCAACTAGCACATGTACATAGTTGTGTCATACCCCTCCATTACACACTTACATGGTTGGCCTGTTACGTTACACACCATCTAATGCTTGTCGACCTTGCTTATTGAATACACTACAGCAGGGGTCTCAAACACGCGGCCCGAGGGCCGCATGCGGCCCCTGGGGCTTCCCTATGCGGCCCGGGCACCTTGGACAACTTAATGATGCATTGCCCCAGTGCAGGGTGCCGCTGCAGTCCTCGCGGTGTGTGAGGACTTTCATCCGCGGCACTAACAAGCTCTGCCACTCAGCAAGTCAATGAGAGGCCCGCAGCTGACGGTGGAATATGGCGTCACCTGTGGGCCTCTGGCTGGCAGATTGCATTGATCTTGCTGAGCAACAGAACTAGCCTGAGCGGTGGCTGGTGGAAGTCATAGCACAGCGGAGGCCGGAAGTCAGCACAGCGGGGACCCCGGCGGCCCCCTGCACTGGAGAGATGCATCATTAAAGTGAGAAAAGTGTGAGTGGCTGTGTGTGTGAGGGCGAGTGGGTGTGTATGTGAGTGAGGATGTGTGTATAAGAAAGTGTGTGTGTGAGGGTGTGTGTGAGTTTCAATGTGTGTATGAGAGTGTGTATGAGGATGTGTGAGTGTGTGAGGGTGTGAATGTGAATAAGTGTGTATGTGAGTGTGCAAAAAAAAAAAAGGTAAAGCACGATGGGGGGCATCACTATAAAAGTAGATCAGGATAGGGGGCATACCTAGGAAAGGGGTTCAGGATCTGGGACATCACTACAAAAGGGGACCAGGATGCGGGACATTACTACAAAAGGGGACCAGGATGGGGGACATCACTACTAAGGGTGATCAGGATGGGGGATATCACTGGAAAAGGGGTTTGGGATGTGGGACATCACTAGAAAAGGAAATTGGGATGAGGGAGATCACTACTAAAGGAGATCAGGATGGGGGACATCACCACAAAAGGGAACCGGGAAGAGGGACATCACTATTAAAGGAGATCGGGATGGGGACATCACTAGAAAAGGGGATCAGGATGGGGGACATCACTATAAAAAGGGATCAAGATGGGGGGCATCACTAGAAAAAGTGATCAGGATGGGGGGCATCACTAGAAAAAGGGATAAGGAATCGGGGACATCAGTAGAAAAGGACATTACTACAGGATGGGGACATTACTACAAGAAGAGGATCAGGATTTGTACTTTACTACATTGAGCTAAAAATCCTGGTATTACTAAAAATATCACTTAGTCCTACAAGGAATGCGGCCCCCGTTATAAATGTTTTTCTATGTGCGGCCCACCAACCCAGCCGAGTTTGAGACCCCTGCACTACAGTATGACATTTCAATAATACATACTACACATATGTGAACCCATACTACTCATCATGTACAGCCTTGCCATTATGTGCATCCAGAAAGGCAGTACAAGACCAAGATGTGTCCCATGGCTGCCAACAATCAGTATGTACAGTATGTAAATTAAAAGTATTTTGCACGCCACAAAAACACTGAATTGGGTCAACTACATTACACATCACAAGAGGGTAATGCTTGCAGATGCATTATTGTGTCTTCATCTAACTGACAGATGTACAATCCACCGGCTGCATGTCCTGGAATCAGTTAGCATGTAATGTCTGTGGCTAACCGGTGCTCCGACATTTCCTGCCATTTGGATATAGTCCATATTTTACCTTACCAACAATCTTCTTGTCAAGACCGTGTTATCCACACAAAATGGATGATCACTGACTACGCACAAAACAGCATGTGGCAACCACCCACGCAGTACCGAATATGTAGCCTATAGCCTAAAACAAAGTGGTAACGGTGGGCGAATGGCCCAGGAGCTCCTGGTGCTCATTAGTGCAAAATATCCATGCAGGAATCTTTTAACAGCAGTTAAGATGCCAAAATATCCCCAAACAGTTGTGCACATGACTACTTACTCAATGGCTCTGGGCAGCAAACACAACATCGTTCTGCCATTCCACCAATCACAACCCGATTGCATTGTCCAATTGTATCTTGCCTTGCCATTACAACGCCCGACGTCGCCGATTGGACGACTCTGCTGTGATGTGATTGGTTGAGCGCCCTTTAAAAGATGGATGTGGGACATCCGGTCTGTTGCACATGGAAACACAACGTGGTAGCGTCTCCTCTTCTGGCACTGCAGGACTGACGGTATGTATTGTTGACTCTGGCTCGTCTTCATCTCTTCTTTCTGTATGGGCTGCGATTCGCACTCACTCCTCCACAATGTGGTAATGTTGTTGGTGTTAGTTTATACTACGTATGTGTCATAATGGGCCATGTAGCATTCATAGGTGCTATGAGTGACTCACCGTAACCGGGTCTTCATGTCGCAGGTGTTGCTTCTCCTGTCACGGTTCCGCGCCTGCGGCTGTGGGGCTTGGTGGTCCAGATCAATAGTGGTTGGCTGAACAGTTAAGGGTTAAATTCTTACTTGTCGTGACGCCACCTGCGGGAATTCCGGTGATTTCACCGGCGCTGCTTGGACCTCCGGGGGATGTGCGGCAGCAAGATGGGACGCTCCCCACAGGATGAGCGGGAGTCCCCGGGGCCAGGAGCTGCACTTGGTGGTTTATGGCAGCTCGGTGGTTCTTAGCATGCGGAGTTAAACAGTTCTGAAGAAGTACAGACACCAGTGTTCTCTGTAACGGGTCTTTTACTGTAACCGGTAGGTGATACAGGGTATACAGTTAACGGGTAACGTACCGGTGGTCCCAGCAATGACCGGTGTTGTTTCAGAGCTCCGCGGTGTTCCTCCGTTCTTAACTTTTCTAGTTTGGTTGCCGATGTCGCCTTAATGCGCCAGTTCGGGTACAAGGGGGCTACTTAAATTTCCCTGCCGGTGTATACTGCCCGGTGTGAGGGGAGCCTGTTTCCTTTTGGAGGGTACTCCGCTGGCAAGACGACTCTGGTCACGGCTGCAGTGAGGTGCTCCTAGAGAGCAGTCTCTCCACTTCTGGTTTGTTGAGCAGCGATGGACGACTTGCTAGCTTCGGAACCAGTGATCCGGTGGTTGATGGGCGCGGGTGTATTTTGACCCATTTGGATAGTCGCCCAGATTCCGGTTTTGGGGCACCGGGTAATGGCGCCAACCGGTAGGTGGTCTGCAGGGCTGCACGGAACTGTGCAGAGCCCTCTTCTCCTACGTTCCTCCCGACCACTTCTCTCTCCTCTCTCCTTCTTCTACATTCTCCTACACTCTACTCCTACACTCTGCCCACCAGGACCTTATTGGCCCTCTATTCTAATGGTGCATGTAGGGTATGGAGCTCTGAGTGTTAACCATGTCATTACTGAGATGGAGAATATTGCATCTTCAGTCAGGGATGCAATACCCTCCTGTGACGCACTCGTTGCGCGGCACCACATGAGCATCCCCCTAATGGCATATTCATCAGAATGTACATTACCAGAATAAACATCATATATGTTACGGCCCACACTATTGATGCATATACGTATAAAGGGCATGTGCTTCTAAAGTATCTCAACCCCAATCATGGTTCAGTTTGTTTAAAATTATATCATACAGTACCTACAAGTATGTTCTTTGCCTGTGAGCCTTTGCTAAAGTAAACCAAAGTTCACATTATCCTCCTCCATTACCATACAGGCTTATGTAGGGACTGTAGTGGCATTTAGCTTAATGTGTGTTTTGTACCCTGGATACGGTATTTAATGTGTAACAGATATTTGTGGTAGCCAACTGATGTGTGGACAGGACCACATGTACCCCAGTTTGCACACATGAAACAACATGATACATACATGTATAGCGATTTACAAGAGAAACACGGCACTTACCATAGGTAGAATCTTCATAGCTTTTATTCCATGCGATTCAACATAGACAATACGCAGGGAGGGGAGGGGGTGCTGAGACTCGGTGACAGTTCCCCGTATGTTGAATCGCATGGAATAAAAGCTATGAAGATTCTACCTATGGTAAGTGCCGTGTTTCTCTTCTAAATCGCTATACAAGACTGTTTGCTTATACGCACACGTGCACCGCCGTGCATAGGAATCGCACACTTTGTGGGTTATATCAGCGAGTTACAGATTGATTGTGCCCGACTTTCTCTACCTGAGTGATACATACATGTGTGTGTGTTCATATCATACTTTTCATTTTGCAGATGGCGGAGAACCAGGATTTCATCTGGGCCTTCATAGCCAAGTACCAGGAGCTAGAGTGCTTGTGGCAGACCACATCACCTGATTACAAGAACCATCAGGTGAAGAGAGTGGCGTATGACCAGCTCATCACCCTCTCCCAGCAGCAACACCCTGGGGAGAGGGTGGATAAGGAGTTTGTGCTGAAGAAGATCAGTAACCTGCGCACAGTGTACAAGAGGGAGCTCAATGAGGTTGAGAAATCAACAAGGTCCGGAGTGAAACAGGGGAGGTGTATGTGCCACGCTTGTGATACTTTAACCCCCTCATTTCCTCCGGGACCAGCATCTCCCTCCGACTACACCAGGGGTGGGGAACTCCAGTCCTCGAGGGCTGCAATCAGTTCAGGTTTTCACGATTTCCTTAGTATTGCACAGGGATTGGAATCATCACCAGTGCAAGTGATTATGTTATCACCTGTGCAAAACTAAGGAAATCCTGAAAACCTGCACTGATTGCGGCCCTCGAGGACTGGAGTTCCCCACCCCTGGACTACACTGTGCAGCAGGGACCTAGCACACTCCTGCTCCGCCACTCTCCAAGACCCGACTCCGCCACAAGAGGTACTTCATAATGCCTTTGTGACATCACACTCTTCAACGATGGTTGGAAACGCTTGTGTTGTGTTTAACTTGACAAACATATCAGCATGTGGTGTTTGGCACAGTATGTTTAGGAGTTGTAGCACCCATTTGTGACATCGGAAAGATTGTGTGCTTGTGTGAACACATATGCATGTCCATGGTGGTTACTTAGGTGAGTAGAGTAATCACTGTGTCATGTTACACATAGCCATATCTTTAGGACAGTCTAATGGGCACACCTTTAACTCATTATTTCACACACAAACACTACAAATAGCTGCTTGGTAGTAATGCATTGATATGTCAATGGTTAAATTATGTAGTAAATGTTTTTTTTTTTTTCTTCACAGGGCCCTCAAGAGGTCGGGTCCAGCCCGGGGGTGGGGGGCACCCGTTGGCGACCATCCCCCAACAACATCTGGGAGAATTGTGGAGCCTGATCCCAGTGCGGCCGTGCAGCACCCTCGGCCCAGTGAGGGGGTGAGGCGTCGAAGACCATTGCAACCCCCTATCCAGCTGGGCGATTGGGCTAAGAGGGTGCTGCTTAACATGGAGCCGATCCCTTGCACTGGGATTGGGCAGCTAGTTAGTGATAGGGTGTCCGGCTGGGCCATCAACAACGTATGGACCACGAGAGGGTAATCTACCTTGCCTTAGAGGTGTCAGAGAATGGGACACTGAACTCGCAGACCATCTTGGCTCAGCCCCCCCAGCAGCCGTCAGTGTCCCATCAGGCGCCGCCGCTGGCTATGTTTGTGCCTGGACATAATCCTGAGGTGCTGATGGATCCTGGAAGACCTTTCCCTCAGCATCGACCACACCCACTTCCCGCAAGGGATGTGGGTGAAGTAGCCACGTCAGATCCTGCAGCTGCACATCAACAGTATTGGGGACGCTACCAACAATTGTGATGTGCCGATTTTGTTTTGCCCCGTCTTTTCTTTAGGGAGAGGGCCTTTTTTTGGCTATAGTTTTGTTTTGTTTGCTAAATAAAACGTTGAACTACTTCCATGTAGGGCAAATCATGTATATTGTGGTGTGAGTGAACATGTGTGTATGTGTTATGACATCATACTCATCACGCAGAGTCTGGTTGTGGGCGCAGATGGCGGCCATGCGGTCCCTTGCCTTGTACTTCATGTGCGCCACCTTTTTTATGATCTGCTTCGGCATCCGCACCACTTGCAGTCTCCTGAACAGGGACCGCTGTACTTTACGCACAATGCGCATCTTATGCAGCCGGGGGTGCTGATGCGGTAACTCGCATCAGTAGTCGAGTCTATCCAAATAATCAAACATCAGGAGTAGCTCGGACTCTCCCCATGCTGCAGAGCTGTGCTGTGCGGCAGCCATCTTTATGCAGGGGACTGTAAAGCACCTAGAAGGCAGGGCCCCCTGCAAAACAACTTAATGACGTCATGGAGTATTGACGCTATGTAAACTTCTCCGTCCACAAAGGAGTCGCCCACACATAGTGGATGATCACAGTGAACGCCACGGTGTCACATAATATGTAAACCGCAACGCTCATGCGTCGCAGATGGCCACACATATGTGGCCTATTATTGCAATAAGTGGCTAGACTTTTGTTAACATTTTATATATGTGCGAGTGTGGGATGGGATAAGCTAGCAGCAATGAGGCCTTCATATACTGACATGGCACTTTTGGCCAGTACTGTATGTTTTTGGCGACACTATGTTTGTGGCGTCGTCAATAGGCGCCTTAAACGTCATCATGAATAGTAAAGGAGGTGTTTGACAATGATTGGCCTTGTATACATGCATTTTAGCCACATTGAGGAGATTCAGAAGTCAATGAATGAAGTGGCGTACGCACACATAATCTAATATGGCTCATTTGCCAGGGCCATCCAATCGGCATACAATACTAGCCACCAATCGACGTAGATGGGGCGCGGAAAACACAACCCACAGGCATGCCTACGGGCTTGGTTGTGCAACCTGCGAAATCGCAAACAAGATCGTAGTTGCACCGTCACACAGCATGATCATGGCAGATCGTATATGCAAAATTGTATGGTTGAAGGGCTTGCACAATCTTCTTGCAATATCGTACCTGCGATTTTTCCAGTCGCATTGCCCTGTTATACCACACAACGCACCAACGATATCAACTGCAACGACCACAGCACGTGACTTTTTGTCGATGTTGCATTGCAATATTGCGACGTGTAACGGTACCCTTAAAGACAAACATACACAGCAGCATCCAGCAATGTCAGCGCCATCTAAGCGCGTGACATGTGTCTTCAGTAATGGCTTCTCTAAACTAAACTAAACTGGTGAAGAAGAGAGGGGTACCCTGTACAGAGATAAACTAAGGGAGGGAAGTAGGGACAAACTTCATACAGTCTTAATCTACCTAGCAACAATAGGCAGTTTCCTGATTGGAGGAAATACACAATGCAGAAAAATATATACAACAGGTTGTTCCCATTCTCACAACCACACAAGGTGAAGCCTCTGATACCTATTTAGGTAACATTTTATCTCTCAGACCCTTCATCCTCCCTACTTTAATTTTCTGAGATAATGACCCTTGGGTTTTTATTGGCTGTAAGCCATAATCATCAACATTAACAGAAAATAAACACTTGAAATATATCACTGTTTGTAATGACTCTATATATGTGTTTCACTTTATATATTGAATTACTGAACTAAATTACCGTAACTTTTCGATGATATTCGAATTCATTGTGATGCACCTGTACATACAGTATATTATAATATTACATATTATATATATATACCGTAGTTATGGAGCAAGTGTAGAAAGAATTCAATATTTTTTTAAGTTTTACTTAGAAATTCAAAATATAGGTGAAGATTGGCATCATCAAAAGGAGTTCAAGCTTTACAGATACTTTACATTTCCAACTTCACAGTCCTCATTGACGGTATTAAAAATAAAAATACATCAATAAAAACACCTAACGGTATATAGGGAGATGAAAGAGCATGCATCCTAATAAAAAGCTTACCATGAATGTATCTAGACCATGCTTCTACTTAAAAATGAATGAAGGGAAGTTGTGCCTTGTCTTTCAATGCTGATGTTAAAAGAAAACGATAGAAGCTGGAACAGTATACACATACAAGAACAAACATCAACCAGGGAACTTCTGATTACTGCTTAAAAGATATGCTTGCAATAAATACCCTATGCAACAAAGTGGCCTTGGGGTACCCTGTCCTGGGCGTTGTAGTTCACGGGGATGTCACGGGGCCTGTTACCTGTCCCGTGGCCCTGATGAGCTCTGAAAAGAGTCAATAAAAATAAAATAAGTGTTTTGTGACGCCACCTACGGTTCCAGTAATGTTACCGGCGCTGCGAGATAGATCTCCGGGGTGATGGTGAAGAAACAAGATGGTTACGCTCCCCATAGGTGGACCAGGATCCTCGGGGCAGTGATGGAAGTTATAGTTGTTTTTACACAGGGACCCAGTTTACACCAGGCTTTGTCACTTGCCCTTTCCCTGCTGCGGTCAGCGGCTCGTCAGGTGGAGATAATAAAGTACGCCACACAGTCTTTTCACTCTGTACAAGTTTGCAGGCAGTTCTTTAAAGCAGGTTAACAAGCAGCACAGTCTTCCTGGCTATGCCTGGCCTGGGTAGTCACCGATGAACCAGGATGCTTTACTCTGGACCCTCGGTGGTATGCTTGCCGTTCCTTTCCAGTCCCTTCCTGCGCTCTCCCTGTCACCTTCAGCGCTCCCGCGCGGAGAGCCTCAAGCCAGCTCCCACAGATCCTCTCTGTTTTAATGAACTATAACAAAGGGAGAAGACAAGCCTTGTATTTTGATGTATTCTAGCATTATGGAGGAATAAAAATTTCAGTTCTAGGAGATTTGACAACTGATGAAATCTAATACTTGTTACCTTTTTATCTTTGCAATATACATGAGATTGAGCGTATATGTTTATTTCACTGGAAAGAGGGGAATATTGTGAAAGCCGGAACTGTTGAATACCAAATGTGCCATTAACGCACTTGTGTGCGGTTATATTAGCAGCTATCTTGGATTTCAGCATGCCAATCCTTCTTGTCGGATTTCTACATATTGAACCTTATTTCCTCTTCTGATGAACAATGTATTTAAAATAAGTAAGTACATGTTGTAGGAATACGGCTCACTCGGTGGTGTTTGAGGTTGCCACAAGAGGTGACAAAATCATCCAGACTGCTTCCATAAAGCAAGCCACCCACAAGGAAAATAAACCACCTTTCTTTGCAAGGAAACAGGATTCACAGTCCTAGCAAAGGTTTCTGGGAGAGAAGTTGGGGTCAGTTCTGGATGGTGTCCACCTTAATCACTTGGGGCTTGATCTCCACCCCTGCACATAGCTAAAGTGTTTGGCTTCTTCCATCCCGAATGCACATTTCTCCGGGTTGATAAACCCCTTCACCCCTGACGATTTTCCATTTTTTGTTTTTCCCTCCCTTTCCTCATAGAGCTATAGCTTTTTTATTTTTCCATCATATAGCCATATAAGGGCTTGTTTTTTGCAGGACAAGTTGTTCTTTTAAATGACACCATTCATTCTGCTAGTATGTTGTACGGGGAAACAACAAAAAAAAAACTTCCAAGTGCGGTGAAATTACAAAAAAAGTGCAAAATCAAATATTTGCATTTTTTTTTTTTTATTGTTTTATTTTCAAAAAGGCAATACCAAATATGTGCATTTTTTATTATTCTTTTTAAGTTTTATTTTCAAAGAGGCAAAAGGGTGATATGTGACTTGTACTTATGTTTTTTTCATATTTTTTAAAATCTTTTTATTGCTTTTATTAGTTCTCTTAGGGGACTTGAAGATGACACTGTCTGATCGCTTGTGCTGTACAGAGCCATACGTCAGCATATGCAGCACTGCTCTGCACAGCACAAATGATTATCGCCTGTGAACGCCATCCATGACTCATCAGGTGACGCTTGGCTGTCATGTAGCTCTGTTGGAGAAAGTGCCGTTACGTCCGCGCTGCCGTCAAATGATCACCAGAAACAAGGGAGCATCTGGAATTAGTAGGGTCTTTATTCTGCCGACGCGTTTCAGAGCACCCACCTGGCTCCTTCCTCAGGGACAAAACCTGAGGAAGGAGCCAGGTGGGTGCTCCGAATTGCGTCGGAAGAATAAAGACACTACTAATCCCAGATGCTCCCTCGTCTCTGCTGATCATTTGACGGCAGCGCGGACATAACGGCACTTTGTCCAACAGAGCTACAGGTTTTTCACCGCGGTTACCCGTGGAGGGGCGGTCCTTGCAGCAGCTGTCTTTCAGGCGACTACATTGACTTCTGGCTATTATACTGGTTATGGGTGACACAACCAGACCAGGTGAGCAGTTTTACTCATACATTTATTTACCTCTTTATCTAGAGATAAGACCCTATTGCGCATTTTCTCACTTTCACAGCTTGGCTTTCATGACAGCTCATCAATGCCCCATGATCACACCGTGGGGGCCGCCCATGGATGCGAGGAATGGCACTATCCCTGCCAACACATGTTAGATCGAGCTGTCAGAGTTTGCCAGCCAAACGAACGTGTTAACAGTGGCAAGCAGATCTCTGCTACTAAACAGCAGAGCACCAGTTGAGACTTTTCCACCACAAGGACACTCCATTAGCGACTGTTTGAAAAAGACTAATTTGAGTCGAAACATTACACATTGTTGCGACTGAGGAGTACCTCACTGTATTTACTTAATTGTTTTGGCCCTTCAATAAAAATCTCAAACTAGTGCATCTGATGAGTGTGCAGTGTATATCTACTCCTACAAACAGTTCTGGAAACTAATCTATCGCTGTTCCGCTGGAGCAATTCTCAGCACTGCTGCATTTGAGCATGTGACAGCGTCCCTGCCACCATGATATTTTTCACATCAGCTTCAAGCTTAGACAACAGACAAGTAATTTACAAAGATTCCCTTTCTGTACATGGCTTCATCAAGTTGACATGGTACACCTGGTAGGGCTTCCTCTTTCCTCACTGGTGGACTCTATAATTAACCTCACCAATAATTTAGACCATTTTGCAGGGGTTCTGCTACTTGGTCTGAAACTTGCTCTCCACAGTGGGTACCAGCATTACTACCCGATCCCCAGAACTGAACTTTCTCACCCTTGCTTATCAACTGTACACTCTTGTCTGGGCCTTTTACGCCTGTAAGAGGTGGTCTCGCAGAGTGGTCATCACTTCAGCAATTCTTTATTGTATTTGGGCCACATGTTCGATTATGCTCCTATAGGGTATAACTGCTGCTTCGCAAATCTCTATCACTTTATCCAGGAGTTTGTGGGGGTTTCGACTATATCACAGTTCACACAGGAAGAACCTTGTAGATGCTTGTAGGACTTCTCTGATGGACAATAAAAGGTACTATAGTAGATAGTGTCATTCTCAGATATCCTTTTTTACAGCCTTCTTTAGCATGCTCTTCAAGGTTTTATTAAACTGTTCCATCTGACCATCCATCTGCAACGAGATTTTTCAAGATGCCTTGGTTGTTCTCCAAGCAATCTGGCAATCCCTTTTTCCCTCACAAGTTCCAAAATAAGGCAAAGTCCCGGCATATTATAATGGGGTCTAATAAGTCCTTGACTACGCCAACCTCATGGGAATAAGTGCCACAGTTTGTCTTTATGTGTTTATGAGAGGAAGTGTGGCCCATATTAGGGTCACCAATCTCCCTCAGTCCAAAAGTCATTTGCACTGCATTCATTGACATGGGACATGCATGTGGCCTCTCGCTGGGTTGAGAGTACACACTGCTGGCATAGAAGCCACGGCCCCTTGTTTTCCCAAGGACCTCTCAACTACCTGGTACCTTTTTACCATCCCCACCAGGTAATTGGCATTCAGTGGATCTCCCTGAGCAAAGTAGTATAGAACTGCCTTCAGAAGGGAGTGGATTCACCTGTTCATGACAACCCGCTATATCATCTGCGCTGGGGAGGAAGATGCCGGTTGCAATTACTTCTGAACGAGATGTGATAAGTCAAACATTTGGGACCCAGGAGGTTTGTCACCATAGTAGCCCTAGTGTTGCACCTGGACAGTTGGAGTCACTTCCAAGCACGCCATGATCTCTGTTTTCAACTTGGCATACGCTTTTCCATCTTGCAGAGGCAGGTCATGATAAGCCTATTGCGGATCCCCTGTTTAATATGGTGCAGGCACCTCCTTTCACCGCTCCGGTGGTAATCTCTTCCATTCCGCCACTCTTTCATATACAAAACAGGAAAAAACTGCGGCACTCCATCATGTATTGTACATAGGTGCAATGCTGAACACGACACAATGTCACAAAAAGAAAGCAACACTCAAACACTAAGACATGCTATTTTGAATATAGAACAGCATCATAGCTAAGGAAATATGAAAAAAATTAGACACTTACCTTATAAATATGGCCATATCAATAACCGTCCAATAGCTACATCAATGCGTGTCTCATTTACTGGGTCCTAATCTACTTTTGTACACGCACTTTCAGTCCCAGCCTCTCTCTGGATTAAAAACCTTTCTTTGAATGGGCAAATTGTCCATTCAAAGAGAGGTTATTAATCCAGAGAAAGGCTGCGACTGAAAGTGCAGGTACAATAGTAGGTTAGGACCCAGTAAAAGAGACATGCCTCAACATGGCTACTGGGCGGTTATCGATATGGCCAGAGAGAGGCTGTGAATGAAAGTGCAGGTACAAAAGTAGGTTAGTACCCAGTAAAAGAGACATGGCTTGACATGGCTACTGGGCAGTTATCAATATGGTCATGTTGTTAAAGTGAACCTGTCACCTACATTAAGCCCCCCAGGCTATCACTACCTGTCCCTGCACCTTCCTATTACTACTCTAACTATCCCTCTTTGTGCTAAATGTGACCCGTTCAATAAAATATTTTTATTACTTACTCATTACTATGATAATGAACTCTGTCCCTTCGCCGCCTCCTGTATTGTTTATCAGGCCTCAATGGGTGTGTTATTGAAACCCAAATGCGCGCCCCTCAACCTGGCTCGCAGCTGTCTGCAGAGTGCTGGGTATGATGCTGAACTCGTCATTTCCGGTACTCCGCAGTTCATCCACAGAGCAGCGCATTGTGCATGCTCTGGGGAGCACATTACGTCAGCTCATCATAGATGAACGTGTAGCGACCGGTGGTAAGGCCGCGGGTGTGTGTGTATGATCTTTCTCAACAGAATCCCCATACTCAGATTTAACCGGTAGTAACATTTCTTTACTGTAAAACATGTCTATAACACAGTCAACTGATCTAGCTGCACACATGTATATGGTAGGGTCTCTGGATCTTCACTTCTTCCGGGTACGCAGCTAGCAAAGAAAAAAAACACAACAATGGAGATATCTTTCCCTAACTTTCCCTAAAATACGTACCAGTCTATCACAGAAGAAGGTGTCGCTCCCACGTAGCAGGCCTGGGGATCTCACGATGACGGGTCCCGGTGCAGCGCTGAAGGGGGAAACTCCTCAGTCTTCTTCTGTGGTCTCCTTCCGGAGGTAACAGAATCTTTCTTTGTTAGTCTCTCTCAGTCTCGGGGCAAACCGATGAGCAGAAGGGAGATCACAGTAGCACAGATGGCTCCCTTATGTCAGTCACAGCCCCTGCACATGTAATCCAGTGGCAAAGTCCTGAATTCCGGAGGCAATGTCCTGAATTTGAGTGGGACCCTCGGTAAGGCAAGGTCCTGCAGACCGGGGGTTGCAGCAACGATCTTCACAGGGTATTTCTTCCCAAGAATCTGGCTGCAAAAGAGCCCTATGTCTGTCCTGGCTGCGCTCTCTGGATCTGCACTGTTTTTCTCCTTTCACTTCCTGGGTAAACAACAGAGATGGTGGGGGCTTTCCACCCTCTGTGATTGTACAGTCCACTGATGCCCCCTGGTGGACAAGTGCGGACTGTGCACAGTTCGTTTCAGTGTCAATTTCAATAATACAATCTGAATTGTACACCTCATTACATACCCCCCCACTTAAAGGTTGGCAGTCCCTGTCAACTACCGTCGGTTCCCAGGCGGAGATGACTGTAGTTGTCACAGGGGTCGGTTGAGAAGTGGGCCATACATACTGGTCCCTGTAAGACCGTCCGGGCGGGATCCCAGCAGTGGTGCGGTCAGTGCGTCGCAAGGGTCGGTTGTTCCCCTCCTCGTCACTGTCTTTACGCCCCACTCCAGTCAGTACTCCGGGAGAGGGACTGGTCTGTGTAGGTGGGTCACCGGTCTCAGAGTCGACGTGATCTCTATGTTGAGAAATGTCCGTGACGTCAGTCATGTCGGCAGCGTCACCCCCTCCGGTTACTGTGGGAGGGGAGTCAGGCGGGAGCGGCAGGGGCGCAACATATTTCGGTGCACAGTGCGGGTGCTGCGGCTGTCTTCACCCCGCACTCGGTATACATGTCCATTGGGGTAAGGGCGTTCGATTACCCGGTAGACTTCAGTCTCCCACTTGGCTCGAAGTTTCCCTTGAGGCTTCTTAATACGGAGCAAGACTAGCTGTCCCAACTTTAAGGGTTTCTCTTGCACGGGGAGTGGGTCAGCATGTTTCTGGCCCCGGATTTGTTGACTCACCAGCCGGTGTACAGTCTCCATCTTCTGTCGGTGAGTATTTAGCCAGGAGGGGTAGTTATGGCAGACATCTTCTTCTGGGCGGAATAGGTTCAGGTCATGGACCCCTTTTCCTGGGCGGCCAAAGAGAAGAGTGTGTGGGGTGTAGCCAGTCACGGAGTGGACCTGGTTGTTGTAGGCCCATACTAGATCTGGAAGGAATTGGGGCCATCGATCTTTCTTATCTTCGGCCAAGGTGCGGATCAGCTGGAGTAGGGTCCGGTTAAAGCGTTCACATGCACCGTTCCCTTGTGGATGGTAAGGAGTGGTCCTCGACTTCTGGATCCCATACATCCGATGCAGCTCCTCGATGACTCTGCCTTCGAAACAAGCCCCCTGGTCGGAGTGTAACCTCTCCGGACACCCATAGACGTGGATGAACTGTCGACAGATGGCCTGTGCAGCCGATTCGGCCGTCTGGTCCTTGGTAGCAACAACGACGGCGAATTTTGTGAAGTGGTCCACCATGACTAGGCAGTATTGATAGCCACTGCTCGCCGTCCCGATCAGCAGATATTCGACCATCAACCGCTCAAGAGGCCTGGAGGTTTTAATCGTCTGGACAGGTGCACGCTGTTCGGTGGACTTGTGCAGTTCACAGGTGCGACAGGTTCTGCAGACGTCTTCAACCAGCTTGCGGAGCCCCGGACAATAGATAGATTGTTGAATCCACCGAAACGTCTTATCTACTCCGAAGTGTCCATTCCTTTTGTGGGCTTCGGCCACCATCTCACGGGCTAACTGGGCAGGTACTACAACTTGTGTGCATTCCTCCAGCATGTGAGACAAGAGAACCTTCCGGTATAGTACTTCTTCTCTCAGAACCAGCCGGTCCCACTGGCTGAGCAGGGTCAAGGTTCCGGTAGACAGTCGTGACCGTGCTTCGGAGGAGGGCTTCTGCTGTTGCTTCACCCATTGCTTGAGTAGGGCCCATTCAGGGTTCTGGTCCTGGAGCCTGCACAACTCTTGGGGACACAGTGTGACCCCCACTGGAGTTCCAACTTCGCCCACAACGAACTGGCAGTAATCCATCATCTGTTGGGCAAGCCTTGCAAAGTCGGGTGTCTCGTCTCCTTCTAGTTCTTCATCCCGGTCTCTGGTAAGTAAGGGGTATGACACTCTAGACAGGCTGTCCGCATTTTGATTCTCAGCCCCAGCCCTATATTTGATCTTGCAGTTGAACTTAGAGAGTCGAGCCATCCAACGCTGCTCCATGATTCCGAGCTTTGCATTTCTAAGTGGGCCAACAGGTTGTTGTCGGTCAGGACCAGTACTTCCGTCCCTGTGAGGTATCCCGCAAATTTCTCCGCCATAGCCCACGTTAGGGCCAATAGCTCCAGCCGGAACGAGCTATAATTGGTGGGGTTCTTCTCGCCCTCGTGTAGGGATCGACTGGCATAGGCTATGACACGTTCCTTGCCTTCTTGTACTTGTGAAAGTACTGCCCCTAGACCCTGTAGACTGGCATCGGTATGTAGTTGGAAAGGGAGATTGTAGTCTGCATATGCAAGGATGGGAGGTGAAGTCAAGGCACCCTTTAGGGCTTGGAAGGATTCTTCCTGGCTGGGTCCCCAGCTGATGGGTCGTCCTCTGGGGCCGTTGGTGGTCCCTCGAAGCAGTTCGTGCAAGGGTGCAGCAAGCCGGGCGAAGTTTCTCACGAACCGGCGGTAGTAACCGGCCAACCCCAGGAAGGCCCGGACCTCTCTGACGTTCGTAGGCTGTGGCCAGTCCCGCACGGCGGCTATTTTCTCTGAAGACGGCTGTACACCTTCGGCCGAGATCCGGTGACCCAGGTAATTGATCTCGGGCTGCAGAAGACGGCACTTGCTGGGTTTCAACTTCAGGCCATGTTCTCTCAACCTACGAAACACACGGCCCAGATGTTGCAGGTGTTCTTCAAATGTGGCCGAATAGACTACGATGTCGTCCAGGTAAATGAGGGTGAAGTCGAAGTTGAAGTCCCCCAGGCAGCGCTCCATCAGTCGCTGGAAGGTCCCGGCGCGTTGTTCAGGCCAAAGGGCATCCGGTCGAACTCGTACAGGCCCATGGGTAGGATGAAAGCAGTCTTTTCTCTATCTTTCTCGTGCATAGGTACCTGCCAATAGCCGCGGCCAGGTCCAATGACGAAAAATATTTAGCTTTCTTCAGGGCTGTCAGGGATTCTTCGATCCTTGGTAAAGGGTATGAGTCCCGGATGGTGCAAGCATTCAAACGGCGGTAGTCCACGCAGAACCTCAGGGACCCGTCTTTCTTCTTGACTATCACCACTGGTGCAGCCCAGGGGCTCTGGCTTTCTCGTACCACTCCAGCGTGTAACATGGAATTCAGGAGGTTTTTCACTTCTTGGTATTGTTGGGGAGGTATTTGGCGGTACCTTTCACGGATAGGAGCGGTATCACCTGTGGGGATTTCGTGCTTGATACTGGGGGTGCATCCAAAGTCGGTGTCATGTGGGCAAAGGACGCCTGGTGCTCTTGAAGTAACTCTTCCACCTGGGACACTTCTTGGTTGGAGTATTGGGATATGTCCAACTGGCACTTTTCTCGTAGTTCTCGCCCCGCGTTGACGTCACCCGCGACAGCGGCCATGGCAGAGACCGTCACTGTCCAATCTCCCTCTGTAGACGGTGCAAACTGGAGGGGGTTCATAGGGTTCACCTCTTCGGTTAGGGCGTAAACTCGGGCGAGTTGTGTCCCAGCCTCTAGGTCGACGCTCACGTTAGCCGTGTTACCCAGCCTGACAGGAATCCTCCCCTTTCTCACAACGGCTAGCGTTCGAGCAACTAGGGGTTCAGCTTCCCTTCCTTCGGGGTGCGCGGCTCAATCAGCACCTCCACGCCTTCAAGCTGTCTTGTGGTGCTAAGGGGTAGCGAGATAATGGTCTCCTTCTCAGCAGGTAAAGTTATCCTAGTATGGCGGGGTACGGTGATCGTGGCTAGCGGCAGTTGTTTTTCTGTCATTCGCTGGAGATTGCAGGTCCGGACCACTTGTTGGAAGGCTCGGCGGGTGGCCCTATGTGTGGTCACTTCTTGCCAGTACTTGGGCCCCCTCTTGGTAACCAACACAAGATTCAGGTCTTTCAAGATGTTCATCCCAATAATCATGGGCGTTTCTGATCCACAGCCTTCCCTGACCACAATTATCCCTCTCTTCCCGAGATCTTGCCCACACACTTCGGTGTTCATCCAGGCAACTCCCGTCACCGGAATGGGTAGATTATTGGCTGCTTTGATCTTGATAGTAGTATCAGGGTCATAGGCAACCCGCGGCTTCAGATACTCTTCGTAAAACTGCTCGGAGATGGTGGATACCTGGGACCCAGTATCCATTAATCCTTGCACGGCGGTCCCTTCCAATAATACTTCCAGGGTAGGGCTGTTTAATGCAAGTTTGTTCCGTGGCTGGCTCTGTTTTCCTACACCCCTCTCTTTGGCCTCCCTGCCGAGTGAGCCTCTTTGGCAGGGACGTCTAGTTTAAAGGTGGTCGCTGTTGTGTGGCATGACTTGCTGGTTCCGGTATATCGGCCCGTGGATGAACTTGAACGTTCTGGGGGCAACGGTTTGCTCTATGGCGGGGATCACCGCATGTCCAGCATCTTCCCATCGGCCGGCTGGGTTGTTGTCTCGCTTGCCTGTCCGCCTGTTGGTCCAGGGTGAGCTGCAACACCTGTTTCTGCAACTCTGCCACCATCTGCTTCAGTTCTTCCGTGTCACTGTTCGGGGTTCTGATACCAGTTATGGACCTGCAAGCCGCGGTATAAGTCTGGGCCTCCATGACAGGTCCTCTCGAACGTTCTATCGCTTCTTGCTTAACCTCAGCGAACGTAAGGGCCGGATTTATCCGGAGTAGATCTTGCAGTGAGCGGTTAAGGTACGGGTCTCTTAATCCAGTCACGAATTGATCTCTCAACACCAGGTCACGGGCGCCCGTACTAGCTATCTGTTCTTTTTTCCTGCAGGCTTGTTCAAGCAGTACTTGGAGGGCGTTGGCATATTGAGGGATGTCCTCCGACTCGAGTTGCGTACGCCGGAAGAACATATACCGTAATGTTCCCGCATATGTGGTCGGCCCATAGGTGTTCTCCAGCACCCGCACCAAGTCATCCAACGTACGCTGGCTCCTAACCGTCTCCAGCCTGACTGTCGTCCACGCTTCCCCCTCTAATGTTAGCATGGCCATTTCTGCTAAGGTCTTAGGATCAATGTTATACATCTCCCCACTATCTTAAGTTGTTCGGTCCATTCAGTTACAGGATAGTTCCGTCCGTTAAACTTCCTCACCTGATTGACAATAGATGCCGGGGGAGCTGTCCGGTTATAAGTTACTACCGGGAGGAGATTCTGTTGATCACACATCCTGCCGACTACGCCAGATGTAGCGACCGGTGGTAAGGCCGCGGGTGTGTGTGTATGATCTTTCTCAACAGAATCCCCATACTCAGATTTAACCGGTAGTAACATTTCTTTACTGTAAAACATGTCTATAACACAGTCAACTGATCTAGCTGCACACATGTATATGGTGGGGTCTCTGGATCTTCACTTCTTCCGGGTACGCAGCTAGCAAAGAAAAAAAACACAACAATGGAGATATCTTTCCCTAACTTTCCCTAAAATCACGTACCAGTCTATCACAGAAGAAGGTGTCGCTCCCACGTAGCAGGCCTGGGGATCTCACGATGACGGGTCCCGGTGCAGCGCTGAAGGTGGAAACTCCTCAGTCTTCTTCTGTGGTCTCCTTCCGGAGGTAACAGAATCTTTCTTTGTTAGTCTCTCTCAGTCTCGGGGCAAACCGATGAGCAGAAGGGAGATCACAGTAGCACAGATGGCTCCCTTATGTCAGTCACAGCCCCTGCACATGTAATCCAGTGGCAAAGTCCTGAATTCCGGAGGCAATGTCCTGAATTTGAGTGGGACCCTCGGTAAGGCAAGGTCCTGCAGACCGGGGGTTGCAGCAACGATCTTCACAGGGTATTTCTTCCCAAGAATCTGGCTGCAAAAGAGCCCTATGTCTGTCCTGGCTGCGCTCTCTGGATCTGCACTGTTTTTCTCCTTTCACTTCCTGGGTAAACAACAGAGATGGTGGGGGCTTTCCACCCTCTGTGATTGTACAGTCCACTGATGCCCCCTGGTGGACAAGTGCGGACTGTGCACAGTTCGTTTCAGTGTCAATTTCAATAATACAATCTGAATTGTACACCTCATTACAAACGTGCTCCATAGAGCATGCATACTATGCAGCTTGAATTCCGGCGTGAGGAGTACCAGAAATTACGCATTCAGCATCATACCCGGCATTCTACAGACGGCTGCGATCCAGGCTGGGGGGGCGTGCATTTGGGTTTCAATGTCACATCCATCAGGACGTGATGAATAATAAAGAAAGCAGCGAAGAGACAGAGAGAGGATGCCAAGGGGGGCTAGTAATGGTAGCCCCCCTGTTAATTATTATAGTAATGAGTAAGTAATAAAACTGTTTTATTGAACAGACACAGGTCACATTTAGGGCAGAGAGGGATCGTTAGAGTAGTAATAGGAAGGTGCAGGGACAGGTAGTGATAGCCTGGGGGCTTAATGTAGGTGACAGGTTCACTTTAAATATCTTTACAATTGTCCATCAATTGCACTGGTTTCAATGTCATCTAATGCTGCATTCCCAACAGTAAGACTTTCCTTTATGGTACATATTCTCACACTTGTGGCCATGTAAGGCATGGTGAGTGTCTCAATTTTTTCATATTCCCTAAGCTATTATGCTGTCCTATATTCAAAATAGCATGCCTTAGTGTTTGAGTGCTATTATCTTTTTGTTATGCATTCCAATAACATCAGGAACGCCTCAACATTATAACCTGTTGTCATCTTTTGCAAGGCTCTCCTTACCGTCTTTCACACGTGTGATTCATCACCTTGACTCAGAGGTAGTGCGGCTTCCCTGGCACAGAGTGTCTTAGCCAGGATCACCATCTGCTGCTGCTGTCGCTCTTACTGCAGCTGTATCTGTTGTTGCTGCAGCTGGAGCCGTTACATCAATAGTTTATTGGTTACCTGTTGGGCTTTCTGTTGCTGTTGCCATTGTTGTTTCTGTTCCTGAAACTATTGCTGTTATTGGAGATTAACCTGCAGTAGCTGCTTTACCAGCTCCTCCATATTGTCGGCTTTCACTCCAGCTGCTGCTTTTAGCCATGACATACTGTATGGTTTCCCATTGGCAATCACACATAGCCCTTAAGATTTTAGCCTGTTCTTCTGCACTGACTGTAGGGTTATGGCTTACTCAGTGACATTTAAGGGTACTGTCACACACAGGGATATATTGCATGCAACTCACTGGTTGCAGTGAAATCATGGACACATTATTATTACATTTGTACACAGCCACAAAATAGAACAATGTGTCCATGATTTCACTGCAACCAGTAAGTTGCATGCAATATATCCCTGTGTGTGACGGTACCCTTAGGTAAGTATGGGAGGTGTCTTTAAACAAAAACATTTAAAGGCCCCATTCACATACTGCTTTTTTTGCTGCGTATTTTTACGTACAAGCTCAAAAAAAGCCAGGAGTGGAACAATCAAAACCGGGAGTGGCACACTCAGAGGAAAGGTCTAAAGGCCACTTTACACACACCAACTTATCTGTCCAACTTCTGACCAACTTGCTGGTTGCAGTGAAATCATGGACACATTGCTCCATTGTACACAGTCACAAAATGGAACAATGTGTCCATGATTTCACTGCAACCAGTAAGTTGGTCAGAAGTTGGACAGATAAGTTGGTGTGTGTAAAGTGGCCTTAATAGAAACAAGTGCTCTTCTTATATGTTTAATCACCCACTCCTGGTTTATGATGAGCTTGTACTTACAAATACACAGCAAAACAAGCAGTGTGTGAATGGGGCCTTATGGTACCATCACAAGTCGCGATATCGCGAACGATATCGCGGATACGACCCGTTTTTTGAGGCATGGCTACAATGTCCAAACGATATCGTAGCGTGTGACTCCTAGATACAAAAACGATAATGCGTTGTATCGCTCATCGCAGATTTGAGAACATGTTCTCAAATATGCCGATTTCCGACCGTACGATTTGCTGCATCGTGCTGTGTGACAACGTGCAAACGATCTCATTAACGATTTCACCTATTCTTGACACTGGCTGGCCTCAATCGGTGGGTTGTGCGCTGGATCGCTGGCGTGTTGCCAAATGTGAAATCGTTAACAAGATCTATGCTTGTGACACCGCACAAGTGATATCGCAAAATTGTACTAACGATCTCGATCACGTGACTGTCCAGCCGATATCGTGATTGAGATTGAAGCGTGTGACGGCACCCAGTGGCGTAACTAGAGTCTGGTGGGCCCCGGTGCGAAATTTAGACCTGGCCCCCCTTCCTCCCACCACCAGGGCCAAACTGGTACCAAGAAGCAGCCCTGGAAAACAAGCTCCACCAGCCCATATACTATAACACCCATCAGCCCCAATACGTAAATTTTGCTTTTACCCTGTTGTGGCCCTCACCACTTTCTTAAAGACGTTATTCGAAGAGCCACATGTGAATGGTGCAGCAGAGGGAATAATCAACCACAGCTCCATTTACATGGTGCTCTTCAAAGCTCCGTTTCTCAGGATTGTGGGGTCCAAGTGGTCAGACACACAGACACACAGCCAGCCACACACAGAGCCACAGCCAGCCACACACACAAAGCCAGCCACACACACATACACACACAGCCAGCCACAGCCAGACAGCCGCACACAGCTAGCCACATAGACAGCCACCAGCCACACAGACAACCACACGCAGACACAGCCAGACGCACATACAGCCACACACAAACAGCCAGCCACATAGACAGCCACCAGCCAGGCACACACAGATGCAGCCAGCCAAACACATACACAGCCACACACACACAGCCACAGCCAGCCACACAGCCAGTCACACAGACAGCCACACACAGACAGCCACACATAGACAGCCACACATAGACAGCCACACACAGACAGCCACACACAAACAGCACACACAAAACAGCCACATAGACAGCCACCAGCCACACACAGACAGCCACACACAGATGCAGCCAGCCACACACATACACAGCCACAGCCAGCCACACAGCCAGTCACACAGCCACACACAGACATCCACACACAGACAGCCACACACAGCCACATAGACAGCCACCAGCCACACACTAACAGCCACACACAGGTGCAGCCAGCCACATAGACAGCCACAGCTAGCCACATATCCAACCAGCCACACACACACAGCCATACAGTCAGCCACACACAGCCAAGCAGCCCCAGCCACACAAAGACACAGTCAGCCACACACAGCCAGCCACACAGCCATGGAACATCAGCCACACACAGCCATGCAGCTCCAGCCACAGCCAACCCAAGCCAGCCACGAGGCACCAGCCACACACAGCCAAACAGCTCCAGCCACACACAGGACACAGTCAGCCACACAGTCACAGCCACACACAGCAAGCCACACAGCCATTCAACATCAGCCACACACAGCTAGACACACACAGCCATCTACAGTCATGCAGCTCCAGCCACAGCCAACCCCAGCCAGCCACGTGGCACCAGCCACACACAGCCAGCCACAGACACACAGCCCCAGCCACACACATACACAGTCAGACACACACAGCCAGCCACATAGCCATGCAGCCCCAGCCATATACAGACACAGCCACACAGACAGCCACACACAGCCAGCCACAGCCACACACAGTCAGCCACACAGACAGCTTGCCACACACAGCCAGCCACGCAGCCTCAGCCACACAGACATATAGTCAGCCACTCAACACAGCCACGCAGCACAGTATAAGGGGTGGGCGTGCACACACCGTATGGGTAGGTGGGCACAGTATATGGGGCACACAGTATAACAAGGGGGCACAGTATATGGGGTGGCACATTATATGGGAGGGCATTAGTAGATGGGGAGGTACAGTATGGGAAGGGGCACACAGTATATGGGGCACACAATATAGGGGGGTACAGTATATGGGAAGGGCACGCACAGTACATGTGGTGGGCACGCAAAGTATGGGATGGGCACAGTATGGGGGAACACAGTATAGTGGGAGGGGGCACACAGTATATAGGGCAGTAGGGCACACAATATAGGGGGTACAGTATATGGGGTGGGCACACACAGTATATGGGGCACACAATACAGTGTCTGACCTGGCGCAGTCCTGGTATAGAGTCTCAATGTCTCTCCTGGTGATCAGCTTGCTGTGGTTGATCCCCGGCTGGATGGCCCCCGGCCCCCGCAGACAGATGAGCTCCAACCTCCTGCACATCCGGCACTCACTGCTGCCCCCGGGAACCGGGAGCCGGGCTGTATGCGACCAGCAGCAGAGATTCCGGCGGGCTCAGCATTATAGGAGGAGGGGCGGACATGGCCATGCTCGGGCTCCCGGCCTGACAGAACAAGCAGTCACTCACCGCTGCCTCAGAGTGAGCCAGATTGCTGGAGCCCGGGACGCGGAGTGGCCACACACACCGCCGACACCAGCCTGCTTGAACGCAGGCCGGCACCGCTGCCTCCTTTCCCCTTCCTGACACACTGGCCATGAAGTCACATGGATGTGGGTCCTTGGAGGCGCACATCCATGTGAAGCGGGGGCCCGGTGCTGGGATCGGCAGTCGCAGGGGGGTGCGGGCTGCGGGCGGCCCGGGCCCCTTATGGTCCCGGGCCCGGTCGCACCCGCTACCCCTGCGACCGCGATTCTTGCGCCACTGACGGCACCATTAGACTGCTTTATTCAAGCTCCATAAAGCAAGCCATACACAAGGCAATTGCCTTTTTTTTTTTGCAAAGGTACACAGTCCTAGCAAAGGCACTATGGTGTTAATGCAGCACACAAAACCCAGTATTGAGATTTTTCACAGGACTTTTTACCTCCACACAGACAACTAATGATCACACTGGGACTTTCTTATGTCCACTATACCATGCCCATCACCATCATGGTGGTGATATATGAGCAGTTGGTCCCTCCCATCTCTCTGACTGCTCGTAAACCTGGCCCTTGTCAGCCCTCTTAGTACTATATGAACTGAAGCTTGCTTTAAGGCTTACATTACAGAGGATAACCACCTCTCTTATACATATTTCAACTTCATGACATGTCCAGCTGCCATTTTACAATGGGTTTAATTATATATTAATTAGCTGTGAGCCCGATTCTAAAGAATCGGGAGTCTAGAATCTGGAGAGAGAGAGAGGGGGAGAGGGAGAGGGAGAGATAGGTGAGTCGTTGCAGCCGCGGTAACTCCGGCACGTAGGTCCATTGCGAGTTTCATGGCCCAGCGATGACCGACGACAGCCGTGTGCCGTGGCCGAAAATCGAACCAAGGGCCCGGCCATGCATTGCTCGAAACACCGCTATGTATGTCTATGGGAAGTGAGGCGCTATTCTCATTGGTCGCTGTGTGCTGGCGGCGACCAATGAGAATAGCGCCTCACTTTCAGCGGTAAATTTGAAACTCAAAGTCGTCCATTATATCTCTATGGGAAGTGAGGCGCTATTCTCATTGGTCGCTGTGTGCTGGCGCGGGCAATGCCTTGTGGGGCGCGTGGCTGCTGAGCAGCCACGTCCACGACGACGGAAGTAGAGCCGAAACTTACAGAAGTGCGTTAGGGGAATTATATATTAGATTAGTGCTGAAATTGAGTGAGGCATCATATCTATAGAACTGTAGAAGAGGTTTTCTAGACTTCAATCTTGATCAATGTTATGTTGTTGATTGATGTTTCAATAACATTTGAAAGGTTGTGAACTGAAGAAGATATGGTATTTCTTTTAGGAAAACATCTTTACAATTGTCCATCAATTGCAATTGCTTCAATGTCATCTAATGCTGCATTTCCAATGGTAAGGTTTCACTTTTCTATTAGAATAACAAGCAATCTAATTGACTTTCCTTTATGGTATATATTCTCACACTTGTGTCCATGCATATTAATCTTTGTGGCATTCATTACCAATGCAATTAGATTTAACTGCATGTTCGCAGGGCAGTTATGTACTCAGCTGTGTTGCTGAGCAGGTGCTAATTTCTTTTTCCTCTCCACTGAAGTATTTTACTTATTCAAGGACATTTTCTCTCCTCCTTAACATTTGTGATATATAAGGAAGTAAGTTATGCTTCTAGTGATAGATTAAGTAAACTATAATAGTGATATTTAAATAAATGTACATTTTCACTCTTAATACCCTGTTTCCCCGAAAATAGGGCGCCCCCCTAAAGTAAGGCATGCTGGCGGCAACCAATCAGCGAAGCGGATCATGGCTTGACGCCAGGGGCGTAACTAGAACTGGCAGGGCCCCATAGCAAACTTTTGAACGGGGCCCCCTCCAAGACACGCCCCCAATGACATGCCCCCTTCAAGACACACCCCCTTACCAAATCGGTGATAACAGTCTGACGCCACCCAGTTTACCGTATATACTCGTGAATAAGCCGACCCGTGTATAAGCCGACCGTCCTACTTTTGCCCCCAAAAACTGGGAAAACTTATAGACTCACGTATAATCCGAGGGTGGACTCCAGCACAGGGTATACAGCTCCCAGCACAGGGTATACAGCTTCCAGCACAGGGTATACAGCTCCCAGCACAGGGTATACAGCTCCTAGCACAGGGTATACAGCTCCCAGAGTCCCAGCACAGGGTATACAGCTCCCAGCACAGGGTATACAGGCCCCCCCCCTCACAGTATGGCGCCCCCCCTCACAGTAAGGCCTCCCCATGCTGCCGCTGCTCACTGTACAATAAATAGTGTTATTAGCTCTCACCCTCGCTCCGGGCTCAGTGCTTCTTCCCTCCTTCCTGCTTATCCTGTGTCCGGTCACCGGGGCTCACGGCGATGACGTCACCGGTCGGTTAGTAAGGAGGTAACAGGTCGGCCAGGGGGCGGAGACCAACGCCGCAGAGAACACACAGGCAGGCTACAGTCTTGCGGCGGCAGCCCCTTTGATCTGTGTGCGGCGGCCGCGGCCGCTTTGCACAGGAGCTGCATCCACCTCGCCGGGGGGCCCCGTTGGGCGTGGGCGCCCCCCGCCGGGCCCCCACCCCCCACCTGATGACCACACAACAGGTATTGCAGTAGGTATAGCAGCGTAGCGGCGCTGGGTCCGGGCCCCCCACAAGCGCCGGGCCACAAAGCGACCGCTACGTCTGCTATGCCGGTAGTTACGCCACTGCTTGGCGCGCAAATTGAACTGCCGCTCAAAGTGTGTCACACTTCACTCCTGTTTACAAGGCTGCCGCTCATAGTGTGACACACTTCACTGCTGTTTACAAGGCTGTCGGTTATAGTGTGAAGCACTTCACTCCTGTTTACAAGGCGGTCAGTCATAGTGTGACACAATCCACTCCTGTTTACAAGGTCTGCCACTCATAGTGTGATGCACTTCACTCCTGTTTACATGGTCTGCCACTCATAGTGTGACGCACTTCATTCCTGTTTACAAGGCTGTCAGTCATAGTGTAACGCACTTCACTCCTGTTTACAAGGCTGTCAGTCATAGTGTGACACACTTCACTCCTGTTTACAAGGTCTGTCACTCATAGTGTGACCCACTTCACTCCTGTTTACAAGGCTGTCAGTCATAGTGTGACACAATCCACTCCTGTTTACAAGGTCTTCCACTCATAGTGTGATGCACTTCACTCCTATTTACAAGGCTGTCAGTCATAGTGTGACGCACTTCACTCCTGTTTACAAGGCTGTCTGTCATAGTGTGACACACTTCACTCCTGTTTACAAGGTCTGCCACTCATAGTGTGACACACTTCTCTCCTTTTTACAAGGCTGTCAGTCATAGTGTGACACACTTCACTCCTGTTTACAAGGTTGTCAGTCATAGTGTGACACACTTCACTCCTGTTTACAAGGTCTGCCACTCATAGTGTGACACACTTCACTCCTGTTTACAAGGCTGTCAGTCATAGTGTGACGCACTTCATTCCTGTTTACAAGGCTGTCAGTCATAGTGTGAAGCACTTTACTCCTGTTTACAAGGATGTCAGTCATAGTGTGACGCACTTCACTCCTTTTTACAAGGCTGTCAGTCATAGTGTGATGCACTTCACTCCTCTTTACAAGGCTGTCAGTCAGTGTGACACACTTCACTCCTGTTTACAAGGCTGTCAGTCATAGTGTGACGCACTTCACTCCTGTTTACAAGGCTGTCAGTCATAGTGTGACACACTTCACTCCTGTTTACAAGGACTGCCACTCATAGTGTGACGCACTTCACTCCTGTTTACAAGGCTGTCAGTCATAGTGTGAAGCACTTTACTCCTGTTTACAAGGATGTCAGTCATAGTGTGACGCACTTCACTCCTGTTTACAAGGCTGTCAGTCATAGTGTGACGCACTTCACTCCTGTTTACAAGGCTGTCAGTCATAGTGTGACACAATCCACTCCTGTTTACAAGGTCTTCCACTCATAGTGTGACACACTTCACTCCTGTTTACAAGGCTGTCAGTCATAGTGTGACGCACTTCACTCCTGTTTACAAGGCTGTCAGTCATAGTGTGACACACTTCACTCCTGTTTACAAGGCTGCATCATAGTGTGAGCACTTCACTCCTGTTTACAAGGCTGTCAGTCATAGTGTGAAGCACTTACTCCTGTTTACAAGGTGTCAGTCATAGTGTGACCACTTTCACTCCTGTTTACAAGGCTGTCAGTCATAGTGTGACGCACTTCACTCCTGTTTTACAAGGCTGTCAGTCATAGTGTGACGCACTTCACTCCTGTTTACAAGGCTGTCAGTCATAGTGTGACGCACTTCACTCCTGTTTACAAGGTCTGCATCATAGTGTGAGCACTTCACTCCTGTTTACAAGGCTGTCAGTCAGTGTGACACACTTCATCCTGTTTACAAGGCTGTCAGTCATAGTGTGACGCACTTCACTCCTGTTTACAAGGCTGTCAGTCATAGTGTGACACACTTCACTCCTGTTTACAAGGCTGTCAGTCATAGTGTGAGCACACTTCACTCCTGTTTACAAGGCTGTCAGTCATAGTGTGACGCACTTCACTCCTTTTACAAGGCTGTCAGTCATAGTGTGACCACTTCACTCCTGTTTACAAGGCTGTCAGTCATAGTGTGAAGCACTTCACTCCTGTTTACAAGGCTGTCAGTCATAGTGTGACCACTTCACTCCTGTTTACAAGGCGTCAGTCATAGTGTGACGCACTTCACTCCTGTTTACAAGGCTGTCAGTCATAGTGTGAACGCACTTCACTTACGCTGTTTGTACAAGGCATTGTCAGTCATAGTGTGACGCACTTCACTCCTGTTTACAAGGCTGTCAGTCATAGTGTGACCACTTCACTCCTGTTTACAAGGCTGTCAGTCATAGTGTGACACACTTTCACTCCTGTTTACAAGGCTGTCAGTCATAGTGTGACGCACTTCACTCCTTTTACAAGGCTGTCAGTCATAGTGTGAGCACTTCACTCCTGTTTACAAGGCTGTCAGTCAGTTACACTTCACCTTTACAAGGCTTCATCATAGTGAACTTCACTCCTTTACAGGCTGCACTAGTGACACTCACTCCTTCAAGGCTGCTCATATGTACATTCTCTTCAGGCTCGTCAAGTGAAACACTCTTACATTATATTCCTCTCTTACAGCTGTCATTTGGAGCACTTCCTTAGTTCCCCACTTCACCCTCCCTGGCCTTCCTTAAAGGGTCACATGTGACACCACTCTTTCCTCACTCTGTTACAAGGCCACCATATTACACTCTCCTTTACAAGGCTCATAGTGTGACGCACTTACCTTCAGGCTGCATTATGCCACTATCTGTTACAGCTGTCAGTCGTGACACACTCATCCGTACAAGTTGCATCGTTGCTTACTCTGTTACAAGGTGCATCAGTACCATCACTCCTGTTTACAAGGTGTCATCATAGTAGTGACACACTTCACTCCTGTTTACAAGGCTGTCAGTCATAGTGTGACGCACTTCACTCCTGTTTACAAGGCTGTCAGTCATAGTGTGACAGCACTTCACTCCTGTTTACAAGGACTGTCAGTCATAGTGTGACGCACTTCACTCCTGTTTACAAGGCTGTCAGTCATAGTGTGACACTTCACTCCTGTTTACAAGGCTGTCAGTCATAGTGTGACGCACTTCACTCCTGTTTACAAGGCTGTCAGTCATAGTGTGACACTTCACTCCTGTTTACAAGGTCTGTCCATTCATAGTGTGACACACTTCACTCCTGTTTACAAGGCTGTCAGTCATAGTGTGACGCACTTCACTCCTGTTTACAAGGCTGTCAGTCATAGTGTGACGCACTTCACTCCTGTTTACAAGGCTGTCAGTCATAGTGTGACACACTTCACTCCTGTTTACAAGGTCTGTCACTCATAGTGTGACGCACTTCACTCCTGTTTACAAGGCTGTCAGTCATAGTGTGACGCACTTCACTCCTGTTTACAAGGCTGTCAGTCATAGTGTGACAGCACTTCACTCCTGTTTACAAGGCTGTCAGTCATAGTGTGACGCACTTCACTCCTGTTTACAAAGGGACTCTCACTCATTAAGTGTGAAGCACTTCACTCCTGTTTACAAGGCTGTCAGTCATAGTGTGGACGCACTTCACTCCTGTTTACAAGGCTGTCAGTCATAGTGTGACCACTTCACTCCTGTTTACAAGGCTGTCAGTCATAGTGTGACGCACTTCACTCCTGTTTACAAGGCTGTCAGTCATAGTGTGAGCACTTCACTCCTGTTTACAAGGCTGTCAGTCATAGTGTGACGCACTTCACTCCTGTTTACAAGGCTGTCAGTCATAGTGTGACGCACTTCACTCCTGTTTACAAGGCTGTCAGTCTAGTGTGACGCACTTTCACTCCTGTTTACAAGGTGTCAGTCATAGTGTGACCACTTCACTCCTGTTTACAAGGTCTGCCACTCATAGTGTGACACACTTCACTCCTGTTTACAAGGCTGTCATCATAGTGTGACGCACTTCATCCTGTTTACAAGGCTGTCAGTCATAGTGTGAAGCACTTCACTCCTGTTTACAAGGATGTCAGTCATAGTGTGACACACTTCACTCCTTTTACAAGGCTGTCAGTCATAGTGTGATGCACTTCACTCCTTTTACAAGGCTGTCAGTCAAGTGTGACACACTTCACTCCTTTTACAAGGCTGTCAGTCATAGTGTGAGCACTTCACTCCTGTTTACAAGGCTGTCAGTCATAGTGTGACACACTTCACTCCTGTTTACAAGGCTGCCAGTCATAGTGTGACGCACTTCACTCCGTTTTTACAAGGCTGTCAGTCATAGTGTGACGCACTTCACTCCTGTTTACAAGGCTGTCAGTCATAGTGTGACGCACTTCACTCCTGTTTACAAGGCTGTCAGTCATAGTGTGACGCACTTCACTCCTGTTTTCAAGGCTGTCAGTCATAGTGTGAAGCCCTTTACTCCTGTTTACAAGGATGTCAGTCATAGTGTGACGCACTTCACTCCTGTTTACAAGGCTGTCAGTCATAGTGTGACGCACTTAACTCATGCTTACAAGGCTGTCAGTCAGTGTGATGCATTTCACTCCTGTTTACAAGGCTGTCAGTCATAGTGTGATGCACTTCACTCCTGTTTACAAGGTCTACCACTCATAGTGTGACGCACTTCAATCCTGTTTACAAGGTCTGTCAGTCATAGTGTGCTGTTCTTCAGTCACATTTACTTCACACGTTGTGTCAGTGACAGTCTGAACTACGTCAGTCATGTTTATTCAATGGGTTTAATTGGTCGTAAGCGCACATACGCCAATGACGATGACAGAAAAGCTGCTGATGCAGCAAGGCGACAACAACATCGACACCAAGAGACACCACAACAAACTGCCGTGAGACAAGCCCAGGATGCGGCATCTATCAGACGTCGTCGGCAAAAGGAGACACCACAACAAACTGCTGCCAGACAAACCCAAGATGCCTAATCTCATAGACAGTGTCGGCTGAATGAATCTTCAGAAGACAGGGCAAACAGACAACAACATGTTTGCGCCATTCATACAACACAAATGCTCTACCAACTAAGGCAAGCCCAGGAGAATATTCAATAGACATGATAGACACATAGGTAGATGATAGATAGATATTGTGTATTCATTGTATTATTCTTAATTCTTCATAAATAAACTACATACATATTCTAGAATACTTGATGCGTTAGAATCGGGCCACCATCTAATGAAGAATAGTTCTCCTGATTAGCACATGTTGCTTACCTCATGTGCAGGGTACTACAGTAGCTTATGTATCCATGCTTATGACCACAAGCAAGTCACTGTCATTATATGTGTGGTCGTAACCATGGAGACCTATGCTGCAATGCCCTGCACATGAGGTAAGTGACATAGCTAACCAGTAAAATGTTACTACATTACACCTATTACATTTAACAGTAGGCTCTACTGAGAATACCCCTTTAGCAAGTGAAAAGGTGGACTAGGTCCAAACTCTAAGGCCACTTTCACATCAGCGGTAATCGCTGATCGCGGCAGTTTCAGTGAAAAAACCGCAACTTCCACAATTACCGCATAATGGCCGCATTTGCGGTTCACTTGCAGCAAGCCCCATGCAATGTCTATGGGGCTTGCGGTAAGTGTGCGGCAGGTGAGGTTTCGGCACTTGCCGCAGATGCAGCCGCGAAAAAAACATGGTCAGCCGCGTTTTTTTTCTCGGCCGCATCTGCTGCAATTGCCGAAACCACACCTGCCGCACACTTACCGCAAGCCCCATAGCCCCCAATGCGTTTTTTTCACCAAAACTGCCGCGATCAGCGATTACTGCTGATGTGAAAGGGGCCTTAGACAAGTAAATAAGTGAAATGTATTTGACAATGTCAGAATATCTACGTTTTCAGCAGAAGCTTACAGTGAAAATCTAAAGAAAAACTCCTATTTTTATTATCCATTACATACAATCAATTCACATTCCTCTTTGTTAGTTCATGACATTAATAATTTACATAGTATTCCAAGATGATGTTAAGAAGACTATGAAAATGCAATGTTTGTGTCCCAGCAAAACTACAATTTTAACCATAAAGAAGAGAAATATACCAGTGACGTGACTACTTTATTCTTTCTATTATATCTGGAGATGTGAAGACGGCTAAAAAACATTATACTATATTCTATTGTGTTTTTTACATCATATTTTCTGAATATAATAAACAAAGCAATATCCCTTTTGTCTCTCCTCTTATATACTTCACCATATGAAAGCATAAATTGTACCTAGATATGAAAAGCTACTGATCTGGACTTAGTGGTACTACAAAACTGCAAGAGTTAGAACCTGGTTCCTATTATTCTGCACCTCGAGACATCTATTCCGTGAGGTCTGATCACAATTCATTATCTTGATATCTAACGGTGAAGGAAAGATAACTGAACTAAATGAAGGCCGCAACCAAAACTACCAGCGGCTTTAGATTCCAGGACAAAAATCTCAGCTATTTTCGTCCGTCATTGCAGAGATCGCAATCACTTGATTTTCAGAAATCTCCAGATAAACAGTGTTTTGTAAAAGACAAAAAAGTTCAAAGAATCCAGTTACCGGTAATTCTTATAATATGGTAAAATATGTCGTCAATAAAATAGGACAGATAGGGCTTGTTCTACAGGATACTGGCTATAGCATAACAGTAGAAAACATAATTACTAATCAGGCGTGATGGTAGATAGGTGGTAATGATTGTATACTGTTTGTAATGTGGTGTTGAAAGAAAAGGCTTTTGGACCAAAGTGATCTAAGATTTATTGTGAAAGTAAAGGGAACCTGACAGCAGATACATACGTACATACTACTCGATCTTCCGACAGTGTCTATGAGATCCTGGCTGAATGATTTTAGTTATGTGTGTTTGACTCTGAAATGCTCCAAAAAACAAACCGGAAAAGCTGTTGGGGACCAAGTCATACTGGTTACTAGTCGAAAGGCGGGTCCTCGGTGGCTTCTCCCCACATACTGCCAATGACCGACAGATCTGTCACTATACATGCATAGTGAATGTCACTCTATGTGGGGAGAAGCCCCCGGGGACTCACCTGACTGACTAATCTTCCATGCATAGAGGCGTATCCAAGGGGCACAAAGGGAGCATTTGCCTGAGCACAGCAGGCAGGGGGCCGCCATTGGGCGGTCTGAGGTGTCTCCACAGTGCCTGTCTTTTGCCACCCCCTGGACTGGGATTTGGCCATTCTTTGAGCGGGCTGTTGGCTCAGAGCAAGTGCAGCATGCTGGCTCCCAGTGATTAATTGTACTCAATGTCTTTAAAATGCAAGTCCAAATGAAGCCCTACCTGCCAGCACTTCTGTGTCATAGTGATGTCTGCAGTGTGATCAGTTCAGTTTGATTAGAGCTGATGACACCAAAGAGTTCTTGTAATGGGGGGGATTATTTATATGAGGACACAATTTGAGAAGCGAGTGGGTTGGGGGTTGACACATGATTCAGAGGAAGGAGGGGGATTTGAGGACCCAGTTTGAGGAATGAGAGTAGGGAAGAGAAGTTGGAAATTTGAGGATACAGTATGAAGAGTGAGAGAGGGTGTAGGTGCAGGCATTACGGGGATCGTGGAGATGGGTGCAGACACAGTATGGGGAGCGAATGAGCATATTATGCTTACAGAGTATGGCAGTGAGGGGGATGGGATGGATGCGGACACAGTATGGTGAGCAGGGGGGTGAAATTTGAGGACAGTGTGAGAAACGAGGGGGGAATGTATGATGAAATATGTAATAAAACATATCCCTGAAACGTGTTGACTAATAACTCTTTATTATATTCATTATACTCCCTATGATGTCTCCTGGAATACGGCAGCTCAGTTTTTAACCCTTCATCCTCCCTACCATATATGCACCCCACTGGGGACTACACCAGCAGTGATATGCTTTTATAGTGGTTGTGACTCTCAGAGCCACACAAGGTGAAGCCTCTGATACCTATTTAGGTAATATTTTATCTCTCAGACCTTCATCCTCCCTACTTTAATTTTCAGAGATAATGACCTTTGGGTTTTCATTGAATGTAAGCCATAATCATCAATATTAACATAAATAAGCATTTAAAATAGATCTCTTCATTTGTAATGACTTTATATATTATATACGTCTCACTTTTTGTATTGAATTACTGAAATAAATGGACTTTTTGATGATCTTACTCATTGAGATGTTCCTATATATATATATTTATATTTAGAGCAGGTTATGAAGCAGCAGGCATAATTTGACATGTGAATATACTCTACCTTGTATGAGAAGTTTCTTATGATAACTGAGGTCATTAGCCAATTCAAACAGCTTATCAGTCGGTGGGTGCCGAGACCACAAGGTGTCTCCAGCTATTACAGCGTGTATATTTTACACTAATATATCATTCTGGCATTTTCAAAATGAACTAATAGAGAAAGGAAGAGAAAGTGCTAAAAAAAGCCTAAAATATATGAAATTGCTTCAGAAACATTGTGACACCATTTCTCAGCATAGACAGCGTAAAAATGGCCCAGCTGCAGGTAATAAATGAAGAGACTATGATATATTTGCTGTGTGTTTGGTAGGCGGTGATGGGTTTACTGTATTTTGCTCTTGTCTGCTGCCAGCAATTGAATATCTGCTTGGATATAGGTAGTTAGTCATTTCTAATATCTTGGCATTATTTTCGCGAAGGTGGAACACTTTCTCAATTTAAATATAGATCCCTTAATAACGAACACAAGCATCATTTAAAATCACAGCAGCCCTGCCCTGACCCATAAAGCATGTTAACTATTGATGAGCGAACCCTTGTATTCTCAAATGCTCCCTATTCGAATCGAGCAGGTCAGACGCTCGGACGGGTTCAATTCAAGTAGAGAGTATAAAGAAGTCAATGGAACCTAAAGCGTGTTTCAGGAGGACCCTATCAGGAGGGCTGGGGATGCAGGAAAATCGCTGAAATGGATAGAAACAGTGTTTCCTGTCTGCTTTACTTATGCTGGTTATTAAAAAAAAGGGGGACCCAGTGTAATTTTTTTTCATTTATATATTTATTTAGTCATAAGAAGCTGTCCAATAAGCTCCACATTGTGCAATTTTATTATATGTGTCTGTCTGTCTATATCTATCTATATCTATTTTCTATCTCTATAGCAATGTTCACGAAAGCCAGTCCTCAAAAGCCACCAACAGTCATGTTTTCAGGATTTCTTTAGTATTGCACAGGGGTTGGAATCATCACCAGTGCAGATAATTAAATTCACCTGTGCAATACTAAGGAAATCATTAAAACATGACCTGTTGGTGGCTCTTGAGGACTGGAGTTGGTGTACACTGCTCTAAAACGCTAGAAAATTGCAAATGAAAATCGAATGCAAAAATGCAGCAAAAAGCGAGTTTTTGTTGCTGCATTTTTCCTGCACAAATGGTGCATCAATTTTGGCAATCTAATAATCAACATGTTAATATATCCTTAGTAGAAGGACAGTAAGGCCCTGAAAAGGACTTTGTTTTAATGGTGCAGCAGTGGTATACAATTACTGCAATAACAATTAAACACTGCCTATATGCCTGCTCCAATCTAAGCTCTCCTTGAACTGCTTCCAGAGAAGAGTGTGCTAAGCATCGCATCATCCGCAATACTCGATCGAGTAGCAAGCGTCCCGAGCTAACGGATCTCGATCAAGTATCTAGTAGTTATTACAGGGCACCAGAGAGTGTTGTAGTCGTGGGCAAGCTGGGGCTTTGGTTTACGTGGAATACATGTCCCTGATAAAAGTCAAAAAACAAGGCTAACCACAGGCAATATATCTCCCAACCACTCCCTTCTACGGATATTCATACACTTGGAAAATCCAAATGGAGGTTTTTCACCCATATTACCAATAGTCAATAGTTGTAAGAGTAACGCTACTCCATTTTTTAGTCTTAAAAATCTTTCATCGTTATTGTCATCGTACAAAGAATAGAACAGACATTACAAATTTCGGTAGTGAGCACACAACAACACCCTATTGGTTAACATATATCAATTGCCAAATGAAAAATGACTGTCAGTAGACAAACTGTAAGTAAGCTCCCATCACAGAGTTCTCCGGTTTAGGTACAATAGTACAACAACATGGGTATAGTTTCCATCAATAGCCCGGGATTTAATGCTGGAACTCATCAGCAAGCTGGAACCAACAACTGGGATTCTTTGGTGGGCCCAATTCAGGATGTGGATCTTAATACTGTGGGCTATACATTACATACTACCCCCACAGATATATTCTCACCATTAAACCTTAGTTCCAAAATACCACAGTTGTGATGCCAAGATATAATAGTGCAGGATAAGTACCTTATAATATCCCTAATCCATCATACCACAGGCATTCAATTCATAGTGCTTACCCATGCTAGTAATGTGAGTTGGCCTACTTCCACTGGGGGAGCCCCTACGTTGTGCCCGAAGGCTTCCTCAGGGGGCTGCAAGTGGAAGAATAAGCAGCATGTGCATAAGATTTCAGAAATCTCATTCACTTTGCTGGTACAATAAAGTGTAGAACACCACAAATGAGAACATCAAAACAAATTACCACCAAGGAGCCAAACCTAATACTAAAAGCATAAAAGCACACACAGATGTGAAGAACCTCGATCATAGAGATGGCTGCAGCCCAGGTGCAAAATGCTGATGAGGCTGCCAGGGTGAAATATTTGACCATATTCTTGTATTGTTTAATTTATCTCCAGTTAGATGCTCATTGAGATATTCCTATTTCAAGACAGTATTATATGCTCTATCTATTTAAAACATGCATAAGTCTCTTTTTATATAGTGTATGTAAACATCTGGTTTCAAATGTAGGTATGACTATATTATCAGATCTTTTGAAAACAGATTCTTTGAATATTTGATCTTTTAAGGGAGAAAAGTAATTATTATGACAACAAAATCTAGAGATGCTTCAATCTTTTTGAGTTTAAAGGGGTTGTCCAGTCTGAAAGGCCGGTCTACACGTGTCAGCATCGTTAACGATGTCGCTGCAACTTGTGACGTAGCAGCGACCTTGTAGCGATGTCGCTACATGTGACATCCTGCAACGATCAGTTCCCTGATCGCTGATCATTGCGGAATGGCCAGGGCCATTTTTTGATCGTTGGTCTCCCGCTGGGCGGCCAGCATCGGCGTGTGTGACAGCAGGAGACCAACGATCAACAACCTACCGGCCGATGCACAGCGCCGCACAGTACACGCTGGGACATGGTAACCAGGGTAAACATCGGGTTAACTAAGCGCAGTCGCTCTGCTTAGTTACCCGATGTCGTACCCTGGTTACCAGCGTTTTCGCCGGTTGCTGTCGCTGGTGAGTCTGCTTGTGTGACAGCTCACCAGCGATCATATAGCAATGTCCCAGCGATCCTGATCATTGGTCGGATCGCTGGGACATCGCAGCGTGTAACCCGGTCTTAAACCTGATAATTTTGCAGTCACTCGATGTGACTGCTGACTTATCAATCCTCCCAGGGCACATCGAGTGACTGCAGACTTATCAATCCTCCCAGGGCAGACATTGTGCGTTTCAAGGATTCGCCGGTTTCTAAGTTGGGAATGGAATTATGCGGTATGTATGCTCCCGGCAACAACAAGGTTAGTGGGCGCAGCTTCGCTCCATACATGTGTATGGAGTGGGCACATCCGTCTAGTGAGCACAGCCTTGCTCCAAACACTTGTATCAAGCGAGGATGCGCCCACTAGTCACTCTGGTCACAATTGCCGGGATCATGCATACCGCATAACTGTGCTCCATTCCCGGTTTAGAAACAGTGAAACCTTGCAGCATTCAGTGTGGGCACTTGGGAAATTGATAATTCTGCAGTCACACAAAGTGTTAATGATATGCAAATGATGGAAAAATGTAAACAACATTTTTAAAACATCTTGTGTTATTCAGTACCGAGAATGAGTACTAGGCTCAAAAATACATGCACTTACACTCTTTGGCATGCTGTCACTGAGATTATTAATGGTTGTCCGAGGAATGCTCTGCCAAGTTAAATGCACTTGGGTATGCAAATCATCAAGATCCGCTGCTGGCAGCTCACTTTGCAATTACTGACCATTAATCTTCCCCAAATGTGTTTTATGGGAGACAAGTTTGGAGGCACTGCAGGGTCAGGATAACATTTTTAGGCTATATAGGCTGCTTACAGTAGAACAAGCAATGAGCCATATTGAAAAACAGCTCCTGGGTCACGATGGAGGAAATAGCCATACCACTGGTTCCACGATTAATCCATTCTGTACTGCAAGTGAAATTGGATGTCACCTACAAAGGCTAAGGAATCAAATAGTGTCTATGCAACATCAGAAGGCGTTTAACACTAGAGTCCCAGAAATTTCGAGCTCTCCCCTGAAGTCCCGAAAGAGGGTCAAATGACCCTTAGTCCAAACCGACAACTCTGATGGCTCCATTTAGCATCCTTTCATTTGTAAATGTGGCCTAAAATCCTTCAGGTCATTCGACCCGTCTCTGGGTTCCAAAGGTAGAAATATTAAATGACCCCTCTCTGGGACTTCTAGTGTTAAATGATATTGGGTTAGTGAGCTAGATGGCCTGCTATTAGAGCAAAACAGCAATAATGGCTGGAATTGAGGTCTATCCTCTTTATCAATCAGTCTCACTTTTGTCTTAGATGCAATGATAGTCAGAGAGTGGTCTAGAGACCACGTGGGCAACGCCTTGAAGAGGAGTTTAAGAGGGAACATCCACTGGTCCTACTCACATGATTATGGTGTGGTGTAGAATAAAGCACACTTGCCTGTTCCCTCTAGTCTTCATTTCAGGTACAATAACAGCTCAGCATTACATTGATTTGTTGGTATAACAGTGATATGACCATTTATCCAAAGTGTCACAGGAATCATTTTTTAACATGACAAAGCCAGGCCTGCTTGTGTGGCTTAAAAATGCTACCATAGCCTGGAGCATCTCTGGATTTGTCTCCCATTGAGCACATCTGGAATATCAATAGTTGACATTACAAATTGTATATTAACAGAAAAAGCGCTTAGAAATTTGAAAACATATGGAGCAGATGGTTGGTGGCAACTTACCAAGCTATGTAAGTGTATTGGTAGGAGGACATATTGCTGGAATGTCAGATTACTTTAACTATAGGTGCTTTGGCTATACAATTTAATGTCTGGAGGTTGTGAGGGATGAGGGCTGGTGTGTCTGATGGTTCTCCCGTGTATCTGCATAAATGGAGTGAGTGTATGTCTGTGCTGTTCAAGTGGTCAGGATTTACAAACTTCTATTCATGCATGATAATTGACATTTATATCTCGGCTCTAGAACCTTGCCATTGCTCTTATCGAAAAGTTTAGTTTATCGAATAATTATCTATGGTGGCAGTCACAGTTTCCTTGTGGTCTAAATAATAAGCTTACGAATGAATCTTGAACACATGAGAATTATTTAATGACTTTTGTTTTTATAACTGTAAATGTCAAACCCCCCAAATACACACCTTTAAAAGCAACCTGCTCACTACGTCTTGACCTCAACCTAAAACAATACCTGTCCTGAGTCCTGAACAAACATCTACTTCAGTACTAAATCAATCCATAATGTGTAAAAATAGTTTGTACTTACAATTCCACTGGTATTAGATCTTCTGCTACATGCTTATCCACCCTGGGGTTCTCCACGGCTGCATTCTCCCCCCTCAATGCTAGGATCACACCCTGGTGGGCGCGATTATTCAGTCAGGAGCACGCTCCCAATTCAATATTCTTTTTCTCCTTCTGGGTATGGCGCACTGCGGCCATGCATCACTTCCGGTCCTATGCGGAGTGGGTTGTATTGGGTACAGGCCAGCTCTGGAGGGCGTGCAGTTCAAGTTCCGAAGCGGCATGTACATCTGATAATCCCACACAATGCATCCAAAATGACGCGAAGCCGGCAGTGTGTCATACCCAGAAGAGAAAAAGAATTTTAAATTGGGAGCGCGCTCCTGACTGAATGATCACACCCACTGGGGGCATGAACCCAGCGTCAAGGGGGAGGGAGAATGCAGCCATGGAGAACACCCACAGGGGTGTAAAACCAGCAGTGAAGGGGGAGAATGTAGCCATGGAGAACACACAGAGTGACTAATTATCATACGGCGATGTAAGTATCAAACTCATTTTTTACAACCATTATAGGACAGTTTTAGGTCAGACAGGGATGGTTAGAGATGTACTAGGAAGGTGCAGGGACAAGTAGTGATAGGTTTGGGGGTAAAAACAAGCTGACAGGTTTCCTTTAAAGAGGACCTGTCACCCCCCTGCTGCATGGCAAAGTAAATGCAGCACTGAATGCAGCATGCATGCTGCATTCAGGGAAGAGGTCCCCCATGTCTCTAGCCCCCCTGTGCCCCGAGAAATACACTTTATAAAGTTTATAGATGAGGTCTAATGGGTGGGATCTTATGCACAGGGCATCGCTGCTGGCACAGTACTCTTGCCTCCTCCTTTGTATTCAGCCCTTTGTATGTGAGTGCCGCCGTCTCCTCTTTTCCTGCTCTGTCAATCACGCTGCTGCACAGAGCGCCAGATTCCCGCCCTGCTGTTTAAATAAAGCATAAAGCAGGGCAGGCTCTGCTGCTGACATCACGGAATACCGCTCTGTGCGGCAGCGTGATTGACAGAGCAGAAGAAGAGGAGGGCAGAACAGGAGGTGGCGGCATTCACATACAAGGGGCTGAATACACAAGGAGGAGGGCGAGGACTGTGCCAGTAGGGACAACTTGTTAATAAGATCCACCCATTAGACCTCTTATCTGTAAGCTTTATAAAGTGTATTTCTCGGGTACAGGGGGCTAGAGACATGGGGGACCCTTCCCTGAATGCAGCAAACATGCTGCATTCAGTGCTGCATTTACTTTGCCATGCAACAGGGGGGTGACAGGTCCTCTTTAAAAAAGAATGTCCATTTGCAATTTACTGAGTTGCAATGTTGTAGTAAGTGTAATTAATATTTGCAGAACTTGCAAAGAATTAGTTTGCTTAGTAAATGCCTTGTGCTTATATTCAATTAAATTGCCTTTTCTGACAACTAAGAATATAATATTCTGCATGTAAATGCATTGAGACTAAATAAGACATTTGTTTGCATTTTTTCAGTCATGCCAAGACCTTCTCGCCTGGTCAAATAGGAATGCAACATATCATAAAACTTAGCATTTACACATACACACAAAAAAACTACCACCTGAAAATGTTCTATATCTGACATATTATCAGCACAGCAAATCATTCTTACACAAGTAATTATGTAAAAAAAACACAAATCTTTCAAGACACAGCCAATAAAAAAGTCTAAATGCATGTCATTCTGCTATGCTGCAATAACCCCAACTTAGTACTGTCTTTGACGTCAAGTCAAATGTTATGGGGCTAAAGCAGCGGGTTGTTTTATCATTTGATCTCTTGTGAACATTTTATTTATAGCTTATGGAATTATAGCTCATTTCCCCAGGTATAATGTTTGTATGAATGTCTGAAACACATTGCCTATAAGATGTTATCTATTCCTAGATTTGTTCATTCTGTTCAAATGAGAGGCCATACCTAAATTAACTTGGACAACTGATTTAAAACCTCTTAAAAAGGCCATGTTACTGTTTAAAAAAAAAAAGAGTTAAATACCTTGTAAAAGTACCCAATCTTCCATGATTCTGTTTCCATTTTGTGTTGTTTCACACTTGCAAGAGAAATTCATGTTTGCTGCTTTTGGAAAGCAGCATGTGAAATCTCTGGTTGCAGACCATCTGGAGGTTTGTCAGAGTTTTTTCTGGGTCATACACTTTCACCCCTCTATCCCAGACCCTTCCAAACACAGCATGGTGACTTGATCTAGCAGACTGAATAGCTTTAGATACTACATAACTGTGAGTGGCAGCATTATAGAGGAATAGGTGAAATTATACATTCCCAGAGAACACGTCTGAAGAAAGACTCAGTTGGACTGAAAACAGAGATTTCACATAGTGCACTATAAAATTATCTCAACACAGGAGATGTGATATAATCAGACCATGTCCCTTTGTGGTCAAACACATCCATTACACAGCACATAGCAAAGACACATAATAAGATTATCTCAACACAGGAGATGTGGTATGATCAGCCCCCCCCCCCCCTGACATCATGTCCCTGTACAGTCGGACATCCATTACAACAGTACATAGCAGGGACACATATATAAGATTATTAAGCACAGGAGATGTGCATAATCAGACCATGTCCTGTACAGTCAGACACAACCATTACACATTACATAGCAGGACACATATATAAGATTATCTCAGCACAGGAGATTGTGTATGATCAGTCATGTCCCTGTACAGTCAGACACAATCCATTACACAGTACATAGCAAGATACATATATAAAATTATCTCAGCACAGGAGATGTAGTATGATCAGACCATGTCCCTGTACAGTCAGGACATGCCATTACACAGTATATAGCAGGGACACATATATAAGATTATCTCAGCACAGGAGATGTGGTATGATCAGTCCTATGTCCCTGTACAGTCAGATCACATCCATTACACAGTACATAGCAGGGACACATATATAAGATTATCTCAGCACAGGAACATTTTTTAAAACATCCAATTGTGGAAATTATTATTATTCCAAGATCCAGTGATTGAGACAAACTTTAAACTTAACTTTCTTTGTGGGAAAACCCATTTAAGCCTGAATACATCTGTATGAAAGGAGTTTGCTACAGATCTTCCCTGTAAACCAAGCCACTTTTCCAAATTTTGGCGAGTGCTGTGTAAATGTAATGTTTTGTGCAATTTATGATATTTGGGCTCCAGAAGTGTTTGACACCAAGCCAGACACACATATTTGAGGGTCAGCTAGCCAATATTATCTATCCATATGTCAATCTGTAAATGCTTATTATCTTATAAGAAGAAAAAAATAAAATGTCATGTTATTGAGTTCAGTAAACGATAGAAAGCCCAAACCAGAAAAGCAATTGCATTTGTACTCCTCCAATTACCAGCCCCGTCAGATAATTCCATTACCATCAAGACACAAAGATTATCTGTGGGATCTAGATCCTGAGTGATTTTGAATGATTACAAATCCTCTATAATATATTCAATGCACTTTCAGAAATTCTATGTATTCATTGCTGAGCCCATTTGCATTGAGCTGTTATTAGAAATGAGTCCCAGCACTGTATGCTCATGTCTGTGATAAGGATATGCGCACATGTTGAGTATTCACAACAGATTTTCCTGCTGAAGAAGTCAGTGTTGGCAAGAAAAATGCTGTGTGATTGTGAAATAAACACATTTTGACATGTTTTTGCAAATGTTTTTGATGTGTTTGCCTTGCGTTTCTTTCCTACTTATTGAATGAGTGAAATAATGCAAAACTGCTGAAACCATTGAGATAATGCAGATTGAAAAAAAAAGAAGTTAAAATTTGCAATGAAAAGTTGCTGGTAACTGTAAAACGCGGTATTTTCTTCTGCAACAAAAATGCAAAGTGTGAACAAGCCCTAGAGGAGGAAAAAGTATATACGTACTTTTCTAATATGCTCTGCTTTCTCAAAATGCAATACTACTGAATTAGATAAAAAGTCCCTGCAATTTGCCAACACATTAGGCCGCCTTCACACTAGTTTTCTGCTGTCAGGCTTTGTACGTTGTTTTGCTGGATGCACCGGACACAGTCTGACAGTTCAGGACAAACATAACTGGAGGGGAAATATGCCGCCCGATCCTGTTTTATGCCGGAATTGGCAGTCTGCAGCTGCTGGAACTGTCCCTTGCTAAAATGTCAGGATTGCGGCTTGCGGGGAGCTGGCAGCGGTTCTGAAATGTCAGCCAGGAGTTCTCCACAGTGCTGAAGTTCAGTGCCGGCCAGCGCTGAACTTCGGCACCCGGCGTCCGAGAGCCGGATCCGATTTTCTGTCAGATACGGCGCGATTGGGCGCCCATTGACTCCCATGTTGGCGGGCGCCGGATCGCAGCGGATACGGGAAGATCTGATTTGGTCCTATTTTTGCCCTGGACACAAAAACGCTGCAAGCTGCGATTTTGTGTCCAGGGAAAAAAAACAAAATGTGACGGATCCTCCCGGACAGGACAAAACCGGATAGAAAATAGCTGCCATCTGGCCCTATCCGGCCCCATATGGAAACAATGGGGCCAAAATAGGATCCGGGGATGTCTGGTGTGATCCTAAAAACCGTGGTGTGAAGCCGACCTTACTCTCTTGATCATTTACTATCTGTTTTTTTGTATCCCACACTCTACAAAAACTTACTATAGCGTTTATCAATCTACTAACCGCAAAATCTAACAGTAACTACTTTCTTCTGATACTGGATCTCTCTGCAGTATTTGACAATATGGATCACCAAGTCCTCACTATGCTCAATCAGCCTTAAAGAGAATGTGTCATGAAAAAAAATGCTTTCAACAATTGAAAAAACAATGTAAAGTGTAAGGTTACGTTCACACTGTGCGTTTTTGATCTTTTTTTGAATCAGTTTTTGCAGTGAACGCATCATTCACATGGAATCCCAGCAAAGTCAATGGGTTTTCAAGTTTTGCTGTTGAGTCTGGGCATTTAAGATCTGGTGTGTTTTTTCCCTTGAAAAGAGATCCTCAAAAACAAGGAGCATATTAGCTTCTGTGTCATATTTCTGATCCGCTTTTCCCACTGAGAGCATTGTATATGGGGAGAAAAAGCGGATCAGAAACGGGTGAGAAACGGATGATCCATTTTTTGATGCATTTTTTTTTTTTTTTGAAAAGCTGATCCTCTTTTGCAGCTGAAAAAGTAAGAAAAACAGCCCCAAAAAAACTGATCAGAAGCGCACAGCGTGAACATAGCCTAAATGTTTTCATATTTATTTTGTATAAAATATGAAAAATTATTTAAAAATGTTAATTTGCACTTCTTTAAGGAAGTGGAGAAACTCCAGTGCCGCATTTAAGCAGCTCCTCAAAGTCATAATCGCTTTCCAACAAGCTTTTAATATGACTAAGGGATTTGTGCCAGATCAGAACCCCAAACTACAGACGCTGCGTTTCGGGTACCTGCCCCTCATCAGTGTAGTGTGTAGGATATTCTGATCTTGCTCTCACACAGCCAGATCAGAATATCCCACACACTACACTGATGAGGGGCAGGTACCCCGAAACGCAGCGTTTGTAGTTTGGGGTTCTGATCTGGCACAAATCCCTTAGTCATATTAAAAGCTTGTTGGAAAGCGATTATGACTTTGAGGAGCTGCTTAAATGCGGCACTGGAGTTCCTTAAAGAAGTGTAAATTTGCATATATCAGAGAGGAGGGAAGTGGCTACAATCTCCTCACCTACTTCGCTGTCTCCATAAGGCGGCCGTCACACGCATCAATTTCCTGCACGATATCGCTTACGCGATCTGCTTTTTGATCGCTTAAGCGATATCGTCTGTGCATCGCTGCGTGCAATCAAGCGATTTAACAATGTAAAATCGCTTGATCGTTACATCGCAGATTGGTGAGCCGGAGCTCATATCAAGCGATAAACGCTTGATCAATCTGCCTCATCGTGGTATGTGACACCACGATGAACGATCTCCCAGCGGCAGAGCCTATGCTGGGAGATGGAATGTATGGTAAACGTCGGGTTACTAAGCGCCGCGCGGCGCCTAGTAACCCGATGTGTACCATAGTTACCAGCATTCTCTTTGGTCCACATTGCTGGGGAGTCTGCCTGTGTGACAGCTCACCAGCAATGTGAGCGATATTGTTAGCGATCGCGCGTGCACGTGATCGCTAGCAATATCACTAGCGATATTGATGCGTGTGACGGCCGCCTAAGGTAGATAGCAAGTTCCCAGACCTTTAAAAATGTTTAGACTTTCAACTTTAAACACTAGGGGGAGCAACTGCTGACCTTTGCTATAAAAAGCTAGAGTACTGCTAGCTCAAATTCTGCATTATGTGGATCTGCTGGCCTGTGTGACCTCACTCCTCTCCCATCCTTCAGGATGTATGCAGTGCCATTTTGGCGACTGTGATGATATCCCGAATTGTGGACAGAAAAACTAAAGAATAGACTTCAGCACACAAAGAAAGGAAGGAATAGGATAATTTTGGAATAAAGCCAATTTTACCCCCTTCACCTCCAGGCGATTTTCCGGTTTTTGTTTTTCCCTACCCTTCTTCCAAGACCCATCATTTTTTTTTATTTTATTTTGATGTGAATATAGACATATGGGGGGGAAGAGGTTCGCAGGACGAGTTATTCTTTTGAATGACATCATTTATTTTACCATATAGTGTAGTGGAAAACTGGAAGAAAAATTCTAAGTACGGTGAGATTGCAAAAAAAGTGCAATTACACAACTGTTTTTGGAATTTCTTATTCATCATGTTCACTATATGGTAAAACGGCCGTGTTGGTATGATGCCTCGGGTAAGTATGAGTTTGTAGATACCAAACATGTATACTTTCACTTTTATCTAAGTGGCGAAAAAAAAACCCAGAAGTTTAAAAATAAATAAAGAATTGCACTCTGGCGCCATTTTCTGTGACTCAGTGTTCTCATTTTTTGGGATCTGTGGCTGGATGATGGCTTATTTTTTTGCGTCTTGAGCTGATGTTGGTAATGATACCACATTTGGGTAGATAAGCTGCTTTGATCACCTGTTATTGCATTTTGTTGCAATGTGCAGCGACCAAAAAACTTAATTTTGGAGTTTGGACTTCCGTTACACAGTTTACAGATCAGATTTATTGATTTTATACTTTGACTAGATGTGGGCCTGATGCTATCGCATTAGGAGGGTGGCGACGTCACAATGGAAGCATGGGAGTGGGCTTTGTGGCATTGGGGGGGCAGCGGCTGTCTCTCTCCTGTGCGCTCTCCGCTCTCCCCCTGTCTGCTGTCTTTCTCCCCTGTGCTGTCTTTTCCCCTCTGTGCTCTCTCCTTTCAGTGGTCTTCCCCCTGTGTGCTCTCCCCCCTGTGCTATCATCTCCTCTTTGTGCTATCTCCTTTGAACTGTCTCCCCCTGAGCGCGCTCTCTCTGCCCCCATTTGCACTGTCTCTGGCCCCTTGAGCGCTCTCTATGCCCCTGTGTGCACTGTCTCTGTCCCCTGTGAGCTCTCTATGCTTCCCTGTGCATTCTTCCCCTCTGTCCTTTGTCTCTACCCCCTTGTGCTCTCTCCCCCCATGCGCACTTACTCAGGTGGTGATGTGTCGGGGCTGCAGTTTCAGGTGGTGGCGTTTTGGTAACCAGTTATGGTACTGTGCAAAGGCCAGTACCACAGTGAGCAACGTATTTAGCACACCCATCACTTGGATGTGCAAATATGGCGGTGGCGTGTTTTAGCAGGACACCTGGATGCGACAGATGAGATGTGCAATTATGTAACTGCCCCCTCCCCCCCCCCGTGCGCTGTCTCTGCCCCATCTTTGTTCCCTTCTGCCCTCCTGTGCGCTCTCCTCCCTGTGCTTCATTTCTTTCCCTTGTGCTCTTCCCCCTCCATGCACACTTACTCAGCGGTAATGTGTCGGCGGCTGCAGTTGCAGGTGGTGGCGGTTGCGGCAACCGCTTGCAGTACTGTACAAAGGGTGCCATCTCTTGGGTGTGCAAACATGGCAGAGGTGCATTATTTCAGGACATCTAAATGCAACAGACGGGACAGCGCAATTATTTAACTGCCCCCTATGCATTGTCTCTGACCCCTTGTGCACTGTCTCTGGCCCCCTGTGCACTCTCTGTGCCCCACAGTGTGCACTCTCTGCCCCCCATGCGCCCTCTCCTCACCCCCTGTGCGCTCACCTGCACCCTGGCGCTCTCCCACCCTATGCACTCTCTGCACCCCCATGTGTGTTCTTTCTGTAACCAGTGTGCTTTCTATGCCCCCATGTGCGGCACGCCACTGCCATTTTTGTAAACCCAAGTGTCTAAAGATGGTGGCGGCATGAATACCTGCCTGTGCATACCCGATACATACCCCCCTTGCTCCCCATACTCTGTCTGTATACATCAGTCTCACCCTCAGCCAATCACAGTCGCTGTCAGAGAGATCGGGGATCTGTGATTGGCTGCTCAGCAGGCAGTGCAAAGTGGACTCCGGAAGTGACAGCAGCACCGAGACAGGTGAGTATAATGCTTTAATCACAGATTTCACAGCGAAGTCCCTGTTCAGAGTAAGTGCTGAACACTCAGGTGTTTAGTATGGACCCAAAACAGACAAAAGGATCCCTACAATACCTGATGCAGCCGGGGAATATTCTGTTATTATAACGGAACCGGCACACGGATCCAGTATAATACAGGTGCGATTTAATTTGGGTGCATCCATTTTAAGGGCAAAAACCGTATCCCATCAGATGCACTTTTCACCTGATCTCACTGGATACAAAAAAATGCCTACGCGAACCTGCCCTAAGACATAACAAATTTCATTGCAAATGATGATATGTAACCACTTTTATTAATTGATAATAAAATCAAAAGCAATAAAGATAATTTCCTAATCCGTGTTTATGTGGTTTCGTCTGGCACTTGGGTTTCCTCCCACACTCCAAAGACATACTGATAGGATGTTTAGATTGTGAGCCTCAATGGGGACAGTGATGTAAATGTATGTAAAACGCTATGGAATTAATAACGCTACATGAATGAATAAATATTCTTTTTATATTATTATTTTTCATATACAACAGTTACACACAGTGAATAAGATCATTTTGCTGGATTTTGTATTAAATCACTAGTCAGACACTTCCCAAGCATCTAGGACTGCTATTATTAATTATTATTATTATATTATTGTTATTATATCTGTAGTGTGTCCTACAAATTTAGTGCAGTCTTAAGGGGTTCTCGTGTGGGTGGTCTGCACGTGTGGCATCTCATGGAAAGTGGCATTGAATGCTAAGTGGCTTGCAGCTACTTCATGGCAGTTAGGGTGGGAGTCAGGTAAGCCACACTTTTTTCCTTTCTCCTTTTGCCATTTCCATTACTTCAATGTCTATCCTCCTATGTGCCCTTGCCATTCACCTTTACCGCCCATCACCCCTCATCCACATTAGCACCTCTCTCCTTCCTCTACTTTATTGAGCTCCCATACTATCTCTAACATAATAACAATCTCAGACCACCAGATTCCAGGGCGTTGCATCAGAAAAAAAAATAAATAAAAAAATCACAATTACAACAACTATTTGCATTTTCTCTTCTTACTGTGCTCTTGTCAGGTGATATCTCTCCAAATCCTGGTCCACCCTCCACCAACTTCAACCCCTCTCCCACCATACATGGAAATCCCACTTACCTTATCAACATTACCTGCACACCTTCATATCCCTCTTTTCACTGTGCTCTCTGGAATCCATGGTCTGTATGCAATAAGCTTCCATTAATTCATAACTACTTTCTCACTAACTCCCTTTATCTGCTGGCCCTCACTGAAACCTGGATCCAGGATTCAGACACAGGGAACAGACTTGGTGGTGGAGTTGGCTTACTCCTGTTTCCACAATGTACTTTCCAGGTCATTCCCCCAGCTCCATCACTCTCATTCCCCTCTTTTGAGGTCCACACAATAAGGCTCTTTCGTCCTCTCCCCCTTAGAGTAGTGGTGGTATACTGCCCCCCCCCCCAGGATCACCCACCCAGTTCCTCAACCATTTCTCCGCATGGGTGCCGCATTTCATGTCCTCAGAATTATCAACCTTTATTCTGGGAGACTTCAACATCCCCATAAACAGCACCATTTCCCCATCTGCATCCCAGCTCCTATCTCTAACCACATCTCTTGGCCTCTCACAGCTCTCAACCTCAGAGACACACAAGGATGGTAACACCCTTGACCTGATCTTTGTTCGGCTCTGCTCAACCTCTCCTTAGATAATTCACCTCTTCCCCTCTCTGACCACACATTCTCTCCTTCATGCTCACAAACCCTCGCCCACCCCAGCACAGTCCAACCTATCACACATTCAGAAATCTACAGGCCATTAACCCTCATGCACTCTCAGACTCTCTACACTCATCACTGTCCCCAATCTCCTCATTCTCCTGTCCCAATCTGGCAGTTAATTACTTAAATGACTCTCTCAGAAGCTCCCTGGACCAATAGTGCCCTCACCTTCCGAACCTCCAAACACAGAGTGAAACATCACAAACCCGATTTCTCCAGCGATGCTCTAGGAGTGCTGAGTGTCTATGGAGGAAAACCCGCACACCAGAAAACTTCATTCACTATAAATTTATGCTAGAACTTAAATGCTGCCTTTCACCTTGCCAAACAAACCTACTTCACCACCATGATCTCCTCACTATCCAGCAACCAAAAAAAACTCTTTGACACCTTTCATTCGCTCCTCTGTCCTAAAGTGCAGGCCCCTATCACTGACCTCTGTGTTGATGATCTGGTTTTCTACTTCACAGAGAAAATAGAAAACATCCGTCAGGAAATCAACTCCCAACCTCAAATTGTTGTTACCCCTACCTCTCCCCACATTTCCTCCGGCTCACTCTCCACATAAGATCTCCAGGACTAGCCTCTCTTCCTGTCGTCCCACCACATGCACTGCTGACCCCATTCCCTCAGACCTACTGCAGATCTCTCTCTCCGGTGGTCACCACTCACCTAACCAAAATCTTCAATCTCTCCCTCTCTTGCATCTTCCCCTCCTCCTTCAAACACTCGATCATTACTCCATTATTAAAAAAAAAAGTCTCTTGACCTATCCTGCCCAAACAACTACAGACCATCTCCAATCTCCCCTTCATCTCTAAACTCCTGGAGCGCTGGTCTACTCCCGCCTTACCCATTACCTCTCCACTCACTCTATTCTAGACCCATTACAGTCTGGTTTCCACCCTGATACAGGTCCTGACTCACCTTACTCGGGGTACTGAAGGTGAGGAGGTCCGAGCCCCCAGCCTAAGACCCTTAAACTCCTAAGAAGCAATAGGAATAAGGCCCCTACCTCCACCCACGGACCACGGAACCCAGCAACCTCAAATTGGAAAAACAGTAGCAGCTTGAGATCATGTCTGCATTCCAGGGTCACAGAATAGCAGTGAACTGAATCAACGACATCAGGTGGATGTGAGCTGACCCATTTATGGCCAAGGGCGGGGCGCAAACAGCCCAGGTACGCCCCTCAGCTCACCCAAGCATGAGTCATATTCATCACACACACCTGCTACAACCTGCTTCCTGCTCATTCGTTTCCTCTCTCAATACTGAGAGCAGGGAAAAAAAGGCTTAATTTTAACCACAGCAGCAGCACTTCCATACTGCAAGGCAGTCAATACGTGACACTCTCTCCTGTGTGCGGCACCACAATAACGCCTAGTCAGCAGGATGTCTGGGTGTTATGTTTGACTCTGATCTTTCATTCACCCCATATATACAATCTCTTGCCCGCTCTTGCTGCTTGCACCTGAAGAACATCTCTAGAATTCGCCCATTTCTCACCTTGAAAACCACAAAAACCTCACTGTGGCCCTGATTTAACTCCCGTCTTGAGTATTCTAATTCTCTTTTAATTGGCCTCCCCCGCACTAGACTCTCCCCTCTCCAGTCATCCTTAATGCAGCAGCCAGGATCACCTATCTAGCTAATCGTTACTCGGACGCTTCTGCTCTATGCCAGTCATTGCACTGGCTGCCCATACACTATAGGATCCAATTCAAACTGCTTGTTCTCACCCACAAAGCTCTTCACAGTGCACACCTCCCTACATCTCTTCCCTCATCTCTGTCTATCAACCCACACCGTTCTCTTCGCTCTGGAAGTGACTTTAGACTCACTTCTGCATTAATCCGAACCTCCCACTCCCTGCTTCAAGACTTCTCCCAAGCTGCACCAATTTTCTGGAATGCCCTACCCAAAAAAATTAGGTATATCCATAACTTACATAGTTTCAGGCGATCCCTAAAAACACATCTTTTTAGGGCGGCCTATCATGATCCCTAGTCAGTCATCTAGACATAGCCTATTCTCTCCACCAGTCTCACATGCACCACAAATATTGGTTGGTGGCCACTTATGCTGCTCCTATCTGTTCCCCATCTCCTTAAGTTGACTATACCATCATTGTAAATAATCACCTGTACTTTGTGTCACCCCCACCTCATTGTTAGATTGTAAGCTCTTATAAGCAGGGCCGTCATTATTTTGCTCTAATTATTGTATTGTATTATCCTTTGTACTATATTGTATTGTTTTTTTGCATTGTATTGTATTTTCTAATAACTGTTTCTTATGATTGTGTAAACATGAACTTTGAATTGTGAAGAGCTGCGGAATATGTTGGCGCTATATAAATAAAGTTTATTATTATTATTATTGTTTAAAATCAACACAATTGGATAAAGTTGAGAATTTTCTTCCACATCAGACTAAGACCTTAGCAAATCGTGTTATTAAAACACAGGAAACATCTCATTTCTGCCAGATAATTCATGAAACAAGATAGAATACAACAACACGGAACATTTCCCTTGATACAAAGCAAAATTATTTTCTGTGACACTATAAACATAGTAACGGGTGTACACTCTTGTATTCATCATAATTATTGATTGATATGTATCCATGGACTACAATATGAGCTCTAAATCTCTCTGTGTGCTTGTAATTGATCATAAGACATCTCCTTCTTCCTAGTGAAACTCATGGGAACCTAATGTTATTACTATTGGAGAAAACAAGCTGGCATTACAGATTGTATAGATTTATTCGGTAATAGTTTCATTTTTTTGTTGTTGCTACATTATTTGAAGTACAAGTGCAAAAAAAAAAAATCATACTGCTACAGGGAGCAATCATTTTTTTATGAACTCTTTAATTAGTTTTTATAAGGTACATAAAATCAAAGCGAAGAGAAGGCAGGGTATGAGAAAAGCGGAATCTCTATCATGAGTTTATGGGTTTGCTCACACTAGCGTATATTCTTGAGAGAGAATCGGAAGGATTATGCACATGACACTCGGCTGAAACTCTGTTCCGAGTGTAAGCCGGGTGTCATTTTACTGTGATCCAATTCTCTTGCATGCAAGAATCTGAGAACAGGTCTGGAGAAGACGGAAAGATTATTATTTTCTCCATCTTCTCCATTGTGTGTGTCAGCATATATTCAGACTGTACTTGGATACTTTATTGTTGGAATCGGAGTCTCCGTCCCTACATTATACTGCTCTCAGCTAGGTGACAGATACTCTTGAACTCCATGAACATCTGGCAATTTAAAATTTTTGCGTTTTTTTTCCATCTGTACTCCTGCTGTACTTCTGTGGTCTTCTGCTACTTTGACATCTGTCAGGGTACCTTTACACGCCGCAACCGTGGTGAGGAATCTGACCGGCGACATGTTGCCCCGTCACCATCGCCGTCAAATTGCCTCGCAGTTGCGGCGTGTAATTGGGGAATTTGGCGGCGATAAAAAAAATTGCCGCATGGTTCCGATTTCACAGCACTGCTCCAAAATCAGAGGCAATCATGAAGGCGACATTCCCGGCTTTTGGCGTGTGAACAGGCGATAGTGATGGAATCTATTGATTTCCCGTAGGAGTGCCGCAGCGTGCTGGAGACCACGCCCTGTCAGCGATGATTGGTGGTGGCTACTGTGTTTCCATTGGCTGTCACTTCACAGGGAGCCATATTTGAAGAGCTGTCCACTCACCACCACACAATGGCAATGGCGTCATGTATTAGCCAGCCTTCCAGCGCAGGCTGACTGATCATAACGCTATTGCGTTGTCTAATCAGCGTGCTTGGGGCGTGGTATACACCAGTCTGCCACGCCTATGTTCTCGCCGCACTGAACATGTATACCCACATTCCTTTGGGGATTGCGGCGTGTGAAGCGGTGACGGGAGTCTACCGGATGTTTCCCGCTGTTGGTATGGCGATCTCCGGGGCGACACATCACCTTGGGTTGAGGGCGAAATTGCAGCGTGTAAAAGTGCCTTTGGCGATCGGAGGCGACTGTGAAAAACGTGCACGCGCACGTTAGATTGCCTCCTATCTCCGCCAAAAATTGCGGCGTGTAAAGGTACCCTCACAGGTCTTCTGTTACACTATTATCTGCCCATGCTGCTCAGGTTGGGTTCATCTGTTATGCCATGTTTCTCTGCCCATGTCCATTATCTGTCTGTTAATGTCTGGACCACTGTTGACGTGGAGGCATGGAAGGACACCCAAGTGCGAAACGGTCGTTGTCCTGGAATGTAGCCTGCATCCTCCCGCATGGCCGCTTGATCCCTTTTTGAACACAATAAATGCTTAAAGAAACCTGACTGGTGAGTGCAGCTTTATTCTGTTCTGAATTGGAGATTTTGCACTTGAAGTCTTAAGCAGAAGCTTTTTGTACCCGAGAGGTGGATTTTTGTTTGCAATTATGCTCCAGTTCCCAGTTCAGTAACATTTGGTACACAGACACAGTAATGCAGGTCAGTTTTATCTTTACATTACATGGATAGACCTCTTTATTAATGTATGAAGTTTGGATTGTGATGTCTCATAACAGATCACATGTAAGTAAGGTTACACTCTTAAAACAATAGTCCAAAAGTGAAGAAATGACTAGATCAGAACATACAGTCTCATCACAAGAAAAAGTTAAAAAAAAAAAAGTGATCCACTGCAGTGATCACAAGTCCGAATGACTGAAATAGTATGTATAGAATTAGTCTCTATACATAATGTTGTAGTCATAATAAATATATGAAATTCCATATAAAACAGATACACTCACTGGGAGGTGAGTGCTCTGTCTAAGCTACTCAGTATGATATACAGATGAAGAAAAGGAGAGTAAATGCTTAGTGAATTTATCAAAAGTGATTTTATACAACACAATAATGAGAGGAGGAGCCATACCTGAACTGATGAATACGGCACATATCACGCTGATCCCCAAGGGGAATAAAGATCTGGAGAACCCAGCTAATTATAGACCAATTTCCCTCATTAATGTTGATTTAAAAATTTTATCCAAAATTATGGCGAACAGATTGGCTCACTTCCTTCCCAAGCTGGTTGGACGCCACCAGGCGGGCTTTGTCAAGGGCCGTTCGGCAGTTGGGAATGTTAGGAGGGCAATGCTAGCTGTGGACGCGGTAGCACAGAGGGAGAAAGGCCTACTAGGAGGGGATCCAGCCATGGTCACCTTGGACGCGGAGAAGGCATTTGATAACGTCAGGTGGCCATGGCTGGAGAAAGTACTAGATGCGGTGGGTCTGACGGGCCAATTCAGAAACTATATCAGATCACTATATGGGGCACCAAAGGCGAGGGTCAAATTACCGGGTTTCCTATCTGGGGTCTTTCCGTTATGTAGAGGGACGCGCCAGGGCTGCCCCCTGTCGCCTCTGTTGTTTGACTTAGCTATCGAGCCATTGGCGACATTCCTAACAAGTGGGGAGAGTTTCCAGGGCATATCGGTGGGTGGTGTATGGTTGAGGGCCAACATGTTTGCCGATGACATAGTACTCTATTTGAATGACCCGAGAGAGGAGCTGCCACGAATCCTTCCTCAGATTACGTCATTTGGCTCTTTTTCGGGCTTTAAACTGAATGAATCTAAATGTGAAATTTTCTATCTGTCAGGCAGTAAAGGGAATAAGGGGGAGGCTAGGAGAAGGACACCAAATATCCTGGGAATCCCGATGGCGAAAGATTCGGTCAAATACCTGGGAATACGCATAGCTAGAACTGCAGATCTAGTTTACAAATTAAATTTCCTGCCGATCATACAGGCAATAGAACGTGACCTCCGGAGATGGGAGAAACTGCCTCTCTCATTGCTGGGTAGGGGTCACCTCCTTAAAATGATGTGTTTTCCCAGGCTCTTGTACCCGTTGCAGGTGGTTCCTCTGATGCTCCGTAGTGGGGATGTGGCACGGCTAAATAGGGCCTTCACCAGATTCATGTGGCAGGGAAGACGCCCTAGGATTGGGCTAAGCACACTTATGTTATCTCGAGAAGAGGGTGGGCTGGCAATTCCGGATGTCAAGGGATACAACGTGGTGTCCTTGCTTAGACATGTGTTGGACTGGCTGGGGAAGACCAGTAAATTCTCCGATTTCGAGATGGAATCGGCATTATGCCGACCCTGGGGTTTGGCCTCGGTTCTTCACACCCCGAGAGCAAAACTCCCTAGTGGGATCAAACAGTCGGTGGTGCTCAGAGATACACTGGCAGTGTGGAAATTAATTCGCAAAAAAATGGGTCTTTCCTGGCGCATGTCTAAATATGTGAATCTGTGGACACATCCGGAGTTCCCATTGGGAAGAGAGAATGTTCTATTTAGGCAATGGAAAGAGAAGGGGGTGGAGTTAGCTGGAGATCTTCTGTGCCCGTCGGAAGCTAGATGGTTAGGGGGGAGAGAATTAGTATCTGCTCTGGGTCTATCAGATTTTCACATACTGCAATATAACCAGCTTGAATATCACATCATGAGAAAGTTAGATAGGGTACACACAGAATGCGTGGTGAATGCCTGGGACGATTTGGTAAAGAAGGGAACAAATAACACCAGTGTATCGTCGCTTTACAGGGACTTGAGGGGACTGCTCTTACCTACCCAACGAGGGGGGCTCTTCAAGGGGTGGAAACGACGTTTGGGACCAGATGGTACGGGAGACATGTTATTAAGGGGGTGGAGAGCCCTAAGAGACAACGTGGTTAATGAGCAATGGCGAGATACTCAATTTAGGATCATGCACTCAGCAATTTATGGGTTCAGGACATACACACAAAACCCTGACACTGACAGGCGGCAATCATGCCCGAGGTGTGGAACGGATAATACAGATCTGCTACATGGGTTGTGGGAATGTACTAAAATTCGCCCACTGTGGGAGTTCGTAGAGAGCTTGGCTAGGTCGGTGACGGGCATGGGGATGACATTGGGGAAGGAGGGATGGCTGTTCCATTGCATTACAAGTTCTCACGGACCCAGAGACGTTCAGAAATTACTGCACACCATAGCGATCCTTACTAAAAGGGCGATACTCGGGGCATGGCTGGAGGCTACGCCACCGTCTCGAGGGGGAGTAATATCAGACATAAAGAAGGCAATGACACTAGAAAGAATAGAGGCGGAGTCAAACAAAGATAAGTTGACGACTAAGTTTTTCAAAAAGTGGAGGAATTTTATTACGCATAGTCTTACGGATACAGAGATTAAGATAGTGGTCACACCTTTCAAAAATTCAGAATGGTACTTGACGGAACAATTGCGGGGATCATTGGGTCGTCTGGAATTGCAGTAAGGTTGATCGCCACACAGCCAGGTGGGGCGGAATGCTAGGCTTTGCAGGGATATCTGATGGAATGAGGTGAAGCGGTGCTAAAGGGGTGGGTGGGAGGGGTTATATAGTTTTGGATGGTTTATTGTTGGGACCTTATTCTTTTGGAGAGAGATTGTTGGATGTAACAGACTCATTTATTGTTTATAACGTGATTTATATGATATCTATGAAAATTTAATAAAGATATTTGGAAAAAAAAAAAAAAAAAAGTGATTTTATTTAGTTTAGACTTGGGGAGTAAGGTGAGGGTGATGGTGTAAGTGCCCTGTTCCCCTGATTAAGTGGCTATAGGCAGAGCCTAAGCCACGAAACGGCATCAGAGTCCGCAGTCCTAACGTTCCCCTGCCTCCTGTGCTCTTAACCCTCGCCCTCCAGTGGTAACTGTACCTTATTATCATGCAACACGTTCTTGGTTAATGGTGCTTTTAACTGTATGGAAACAATGTGAATGATCTGCTTTATGCTTGTCAACCCTGTTTGCTTCATGTGTATACCCTCGTATATATGGGACAACTTCTATAGAAATGTTGCAACTAGAAGCTTTATTGTCTCCCTCATAAGTGTGCATTGAAGGCATGCTTTGAGGCATATGGTGTATTAAACCCTTGCATACCTTTCATATTGATACGTCCCTCACAGTAGACACTAGTGTTTCAATCTCTATGTACAAACCATTTAAACGCAATTGTATGAAATATTATATGTGGTCCTGAGTGACCAACTTGTACCACTGTGCTGTTGGTGACAGGGCACTTACACTATTGCCCTCACCTTGCTGCCAAAGTCTAAACTAAATAAAAGCACTTTTGATAAATTTACTAAGCATTTACTCTCCTTTTCTTCGTCATAATAAACCTAAGGAAAAACAGTATACAAAAACATGCAAAAATACCCTGCCATGAATAAATAAGTAAAATGTAGATGCAAATAAAAAACAGGGTATTTAGTATATACGTCTTTGCAAAAAGTTAAAAAGCCATCCCATCACGACAAGGTGTACCCACTTTGGTCCAGTACTCATGCATAAGCCGAGTTTTTCAGCCCAAAAATTGGGCTGAAAAGTCTCCCCCTCGGCTTATACACGGGTCAATACGGTGGTGGGGGCTGTGTCCGGGGCTGGGGAGGCTGGAGGAGGCGGGGGGAGGCTGCTGTATGAGCGCCCCATCATGTGGGGCCGCTCATTATATATGCACTGCTTCCCCCTGTCAATCAGCGGCAGGGGGAAGCAGTGCATATCTGGCCCCCAAATGCTGGCACTCGCCCCCCCTCTGTGTAAGGGCCCCCCCGCTGCTTATCTTACCATCCCCGGTCTTCTGCACAGCGCCGGTCCTCGGTGCTCCGTCCTCGCTGCTCCCGTCCGGCTGCATCCAGGATCCCCGGCCGTCGCAGGCATATGACGTCATCGTGCGACGGCCGGGGATCCCGGATACAGTGAGGACGGGAGCAGCGAGGACAGAGCACCGAGGACCGGCGCTGTGCAGAAGACCAGGGTTGGTAAGTTAAGCAGCGGGGGGGCCCTTACAAGGAGGGGGGGCGAGTGCCAGCATTTGGGGGCTGCTGTATACCCATGGGGCTGCTATATACCCCTGGGGCTGCTGTATATGTTGAGCCCACTGGGACGAGGGTACTCGGTACCGGACCGGGTCTTTACTGGGGAAGTCACGGGTAGTCCTGGTCCGGACCGTGTCCCGGGCCCTGGCAAATGAAGGGGAATATTTACAGGGGTTGTCAGTTGTGACACCACCCACTTGATGCGGCCAGTAATGGGGGCCGCCGCTGCTGCAGAACCTCCGGGGACGATGGGATAGCAGCTTAGGTGTAATAGTTCCAGTGGGTAGAACTGTGTTCCCCGGGGCAGTAAGGGTTAAGTCTATTGTGGAGTGTGTAGCACACTTACTTTGCAGACGCTGCAGGGATCTCTCCTCCTGGCTGGTGCTGACAGGCTGTATCCTGTAAGGAGAGAATCACTTTCATTCAGAAACACAAGGGTAGCAGTTCCAGGGTTTTCCAGTTTACTCTCAGTTCTTCCAGTCACTTTGCAGCTCATTTACAGTTCTTACAGAGTTCCAACACAGTTCTTAATACACGGGCGCATTCTCCCTCTCCGGGTTCCCTTTGCTCCCTGCAGCCAGGCCTCTCTCTCTATGACCCCTCACACAGTCTGCAGTGTCCTTTCCGGGCTATAACGGTCTCCGTCTCCACGGGTGTGTGTGAAACACTGGACAGTATGGCGGTGACTCGGGCCCCTGTGAGTCCTTAGTTTGTCACTGAGCTGCCTGTCCTTTAGGGTAGGGATCTCAATCTGGAACTAAGATCCCTCGTCGTGTTGTTTGGGGATGCCGGGTAAACTACGGTCCCCTCTAGAGCCGACATTCTACTTCAGCCCAGCCTCCAGCAGTCCTCCAGCACGAGGCTCTACCAGGCTCCTTTCCTTCTGTGTCTCTTAGTATCATAGGAGGGCTACTCCGCCTGCAGTCAGTTGCTTTAGCTGTGGTTCTAGGGCCCCGGGTTACACCGTCCCTCTCGGCTCTCTGCAAATATGAGTACAAAGATGCACACTCCTTTTGATGTTTTTTATGCAAGGTTTATTATGATGGATAATGACCACAGATGTCAACGCTTTTCGGCTTTAACCAAAGCCTTGATCACGACAATTGGCAGGTGTAGGTCATGGAAGGTTCTAGGAAAAGATTGGAAAGAGGCGTCTTTCCTTGGTAGCGAACGCTTGATTGTGGTGATTGCTATATTTCAATGATTCCCAAATGGGATAGGCGATTTTCAGCACGGTCCTTCTTTAGGTGATTAGTCCGCCCCCGTCAGGGTCCTGGTAGGAATGAGCTCTCACACTCCTGGGGATCCGGCTCTGGATAGGCTTTCTCTCTCCTCTGGCTCACACTGGCTCAGTACAGATTCTGCGTTCCTTCTGCCCTCACTCTTCCAGGACGTGTGGCTCTCTCCTGCTCAGCTTCAGCTCAACTTGCTGCTGTTCTCTGGCCTGTGCTCCTGATTTTACAGCTCGGCACCCTGGGCCTACTCCTCAACACCTTCCTCCTCCCCCTTCCTATATACTCTCAAGTCACCTGACTACGGGTGTGCCCAACCCACTCCTCTAAATCCACCACCCCTCAATATCATAGCCTCTAATCTCAGGGCTGGATGTTACGTTCTCTTACACGTGGGTTATGTGGGCTGTGAGGGTGTTGGTGTGCAACAAGTGTCCTACCTGCCTGGCTGCAGTTCCCTTTTGTGGCCTCCTGAACTCAGGGGCACCACATATACCCCTGGGGCTGCTGTATACCCCTGGGGCTGCTATATACCCCTGGGGCTGCTGTATACCACACCACTGGGGCTGCTATATACCCCTGGGGCTGCTATATACCACACCACTGGGGCTGCTATATACCACACCACTGGGGCTGCTATATACATCTAGGGCTGCTATATACCCCTGGGGCTGCTATATACCCCTGGGGATGCTATATACCACACCACCGGGGCTGCTATATACCCCTGGGGCTGCTATATACCCCTGGGGCTGCTATATACCACACCACTGGGGCTGCTATATACCCCTGGGGCTGCTATATACCCCTGGGGCTGTTATATACCCCTGGGGCTGCTGTATACCACACCACTGGGGCTGCTATATACCACTGGGGCTGCTGTATATACTGCTGGGGCCTGTATATACCACTGGGGAGGCTGCTGTAATACTGCTGGGGTCTGTATATACCACTGGGGAGGCTGCTGTATACCACTGGGGCTGCTGTATATACTGCTGGGACCTGTATACCACTGGGGCTGCTGTATATACTGCTGGGGCCTGTATACCACTGGGGCTGCTGTATATACTGGTGGGGTCTGTATATACCACTGGGGAGGCTGCTGTATACCACTGGGGCTGCTGTATATACTGCTGGGGCCTGTATACCACTGGGGCTGCTGTATATACTGCTGGGGCCTGTATACCATTGGGGCTGCTGTATATACTGCTGGGGCCTGTATACCACTGGGGCTGCTGTATATACTTGTGGGGTCTGTATATACCACTGGGGAGGCTGCTGTATACCACTGGGGCTGCTGTATATACTGCTGGGGCCTGTATACCACTGGGGCTGCTGTATATACTGCTGGGGCCTGTATACCACTGGGGCTGCTGTATATACTGTTGGGGTCTGTATATACCACTGGGGAGGCTGCTGTATACCACTGGGGCTGCTGTATATACTGCTGGGGCCTGTATATGCCACTGGGGAGGCTGCTGTATACTACCACTGGGGGGGCCTGTATACCACACTGCTGGGGGCTGAATACCTGTGCTGGGGTCCACCCTCGGCTTATACACGAGTCAATAGGTTTTCCCAGGTTTTGGGGGCAAAAGTAGGGGGGTCGGCTTATACACGGGTCGGCTTATACACGAGTATATACGGTACTCTATCTAATTTAAAACCTGTTCATGAGTCGACTGACCTCAATGAAAGATGAAGATTTCAAAGACATACTGATAGGATGTTTAGATTGTGAGCCCCAAGAGGGACAGTGTTGCAAAATGTATGTAAAGTACTATGAAATTAATATAAATGAATAAATATTATTATTGTATTATTATAAAAGTGTGACCTGGGTCCTAAAATGGACACATAGCAATGAGAGGCAAATAGATCAAACCATAGATGTCCATAAATTTAGTTATGGGTAATAATGAGAAATGACACAGGAAAAGAACTGAACACACTTACTAAAATGTATTTAATACTATGTGCAAAAGCTTTTATTGGTGATGGCAGCCTCTAGAAAATATAAATAGCCCAGCACAGCTTCCAAACGATATGTACTATGATGGTTCTCCTCCTGGTATACCTGTCCCTCCTCTTGTTATATCTGCCCCCATCCTGGCACATATAATCCCCCATTTGCGCCGCACACAGTAAAAAAAATATATAAATGAATATAAAAAATGAAGATTATACTCATCTTCCCTCTACTCTCCCGGTGTCCATGTCCTCCCCATTTGCTGTCCTCACCGTATCCTTGCTGCCAGCTCCTGTGCATATTTCATTTTGAGGTTGCATCGTGATGACCTCATCATTCTGCTGAAGTCAGCCAAGAATAAAGCGCCACTGCCCCTGCATCTCCACATGGCTAATTGGCATGCAATGCACCTGAAGCACATCACATGCATATTAGCTATGTGGACAGATAGCGCCTTAGTGCGCACTCAACTGCTGTCTGTCCCTGATGGGCCCTCACTGTCAGGGCTCCCTGTCCCTGATGGGCCCCTCACCATCAGGGCTGCCTGTCCCTGATGGGCCCCTTGCCAACAGGGCTGCCTGTCCCTGATGGCAAGTGGGACTCCCCAGCTGTCCAGGGCCCTGGCACTTGCCTGGGTGCACCAGGTGCTGACACCATCCCTGCCATGGAGCCTTTTTGCATTACTTATTGTTTTCTTTGAAACATTTGTACCTGTGCTGATTCAAGGTCTTTCTGTAAGCTCTCCACACATGGTTCTTGACTCTTGGGCAATTCTCCTCTGAAAATTCTTTTAAATTCTTTTCACTCCTCTGTCTGAAATCTTGTGGGAGGCACAAGGTCATGGCTGATTTAGGGTGAAATTATATTCTTCTTACTTCTAGATTATGGCACCAACAGTGCTCTCTGGAATCTTCAGTAAATACCTTCTTATCTGGGTGTAAGATTTTGAAAATTAGAGGTACCAAGGCTCACCTTGTGTGGTTGTGATGAGTCACAACCACTGTAAAAGCATCTCACAGCCGCAGAAGTCCCCAGTGAGATACATGCGAACCAACGGTAGAATGAAGGGTTCATGACTGCGCTTGCGGACTTCAGAAGACACCAGATTCCAGGAGACATTAAAAATTAAAATAGAGTTGTGTTTTTTTTGTCAACGCGTTTGAAGGCTCTCAAGCCCCTTCCACAGGACATGCTGAGGAACCAATGCTGCTTTGTCAGCATGCAGCCCTTCATTCTACCATTGGTTCATCTGTATGTTTTTCAACAATAAGGTTGCAAAATTCTTTACATAGCTCAATCATGTGATGTTTCTCGTGTGGCACCTTGCTAATAAGAAACCTTTTTATAGGCCATCAGTTGAATCAGCTGATATAAATTTTCCCTAAGTGGCAGGATTGCTTTCTAATTACCGTATATACTCGTGTATAAGCCGACCCGTGTATAAGCCGACCCCCCTACTTTTGCCCCCAAAACCTGGGAAAACCTATTGACTCGTGTATAAGCCGAGGGTGGACCCCAGCACAGGTATACAACCCCCAGCAGTGTGGTATACAGGCCCCCCAGTGGTAGTATACAGCAGCCTCCCCAGTGGCATATACAGGCCCCAGCAGTATATACAGCAATCCCAGTGGTATACAGCAGCCTCCCCAGTGGTATATACAGACCCCACCAGTATATACAGCAGCCCCAGTGGTATATACAGACCCCACCAGTATATACAGCAGCCCCAGTGGTATATACAGACCCCACCAGTATATACTGCAGCCCAAGTGGTATACAGGCCCCAGCAGTATATACAGCAGCCTCCGGGGGTATACAGCAGCCCCCAGGGGTAATACAGCAGCCCCCAGGGGGTTATACAGCAGCCCCCAGGGGGCTATACAGCAGCCCCCAGGACGTTATACAGCAGCCCCCAGGGGGTTATACAGCAGCCCCCAGGGGGGGTACACAGCAGCCCCCAGGGGGGATATACAGCAGCCCCCAGGGGGGGTATACAGCAGCCCCCAGGGGGGTATACAGCAACCCCCGGGGGTTATGCTGCAGCCCCCGGGGGTTATACAGCAGCCCCCGGGGGTTATACAGCAGCCCCCAGGGGGCTATACAGCAGCCCCCAGGAGGTTATACAGCAGCCCCCAGGGGGGGTACACAGCAGCCCCCAGGGGGGGTACACAGCAGCCCCCAGGGGGGATATACAGCAGCCCCCAGGGGGGGTATACAGCAGCCCCCAGGGGGGGTATACAGCAGCCCCCGGGGGTTATACAGCAGCCCCCGGGGGTTATACTGCAGCCCCCGGGGGTTATACAGCAGCCCCCAGGGGGTATACAGCAGCCCCCAGGGGTACACAGCAGCCCCCAGGGGGTATACAGCAGCCCCCAAATGCTGGCACTCACCCCCCCCTCCTTGTAAGGGCTTCCCCCCCCCCCGCTGCTTATCTTACCATCCCGGTCTTCTGCTCAGCGCCGGTCTTCTTTGCTCCGTTCTCCATGCTCCGTCCTCGCTGCATCCCCGGCCGTCGCGCGATGACGTCATATGCCTGCGACGGCCGGGGATCTCGGATGTAGCCGGACGGGAGCATGAAGAACGGAGCACCGAGGACCGGCGCTGTGCAGAAGACCGGGATGGTAAGATACGCAGCGGGGGGGGGGAGGCCCTTACAAGGGGGGCGAGTGCCAGCATTTGGGGGCATATATGCACTGCTTCCCCCTGCCGCTGATTGACAGGGGGAAGCAGTGCATATATAATGAGCGGCCCCACGTGATGGGCCGCTCATACAGCAGCCTTCCCCCGCCTCCTCCAGCCTCCCCAGTCCCGGACACAGCCCCCACCACGCAGCCTACCGTATTGACCCGTGTATAAGCCGAGGGTGAGCCTTTTCAGCCCAATTTTTGGGCTGAAAAACTCGGCTTATACACGAGTATATACGGTACTCATATATTTCAGCTGGTGTCATGACTTTTCATGGCTTTTTGCACCTCTCTTCAATACTTTTTCTCTGTGTAATTTCTCATTATTACACATAACTGATGTACACCCACTGTATGTTGTATATAAATAAAGTGATTCTTACTTACAAGTCATGGTTTCTCAGAAACATTGCTATTATAAAAGCATCTAGTTACCAACAGCAGGATTTCACTATTGTGAAGCTCTGGGAAAAACTATGGTACAGATAGAAAGCAGCTCATACAAACTGCTTTCTCTTGAGTAAATGAGGTCAAAGATCAATGCATATGCTTGATTGTTGATGTATTTCTAATATAGCACAGAGGCTTTAAAAGTGCACTAAATCTCAACAGGAAAAGCTTATAATTGTATAGATTATAACTTAGAACTGATTTACATAGAAATATTTTTGGAAGTTTTCAAACCTAGAGGTAAGAAATAACGTAATGATTCTTCTTAATTTAATGCCACCTAATAAAGGTAGCAATCCTAAAAGTCATAATTGATTTTTTTAGGATTTTTAGAACATAACAATGGATAGGATAACATAGTGTGGCGCCCTGCTCACGCAGGTAACCACAGATCTCTCTAATGCACAGCTGGGTTTCCACAGCAGGTACCTACTACATACAACACCTTCCACCCCGACACAGTTGGTGTGAGCTCAACTTGCTGCCCTTAGGCAAGATCCCCTATAAATACTGCTGCTGGGGGAGAAGTTAGTCAGAGTGTGCAGACGCTAGGAGAGCTGCAAGGACGTCCTGGTGGTCGGTGCTGCGATTAGGCCCGAGCCAGTGACCCGGAGTGGCCCTTCTACGTCCGGCCAGCCTAAGTGGGACTGAAGGCGAGGAGCTGAGAGAGCTAAAGGGGAGCGAGGAACTTGGAGAAGAGTTTCACCCAGAGAATTACCGGATATTGGGGATCCGCACCTGTGGGATACTTTATGACCACAGAGAACCCCGTCACACCGTGGAGGCTTCGGCTACCCAGTTTGTTTTCCCCTGAGAGTCAAAAGGAGGGAGCCAGACACAGCAGACAGCACCGCAGTGTTCAGCGAAGGTATGCCAGAAACCGCACAGGAGGGAGACAGACACTACAGTCAGGAAGAGAAGAGGAGGCAAGTCTGGCTGCAAGCAGGCTGTGCTTCAACCATCACTACTGAGCATAGGAGGCCTTATACCCACTTGCTGTGAGGACTCACTGTGCAACCCTGTCACCCGTTGGTGCCATGGACATGTTTACCTGTGAAACATCAGTAAAAGGTGAAAGAGACTTCTTTTGTGTACGTGCATCCTTCCTCTCCACTCACCGTGCCCCTCATAGACTATTCCAGCACTCCCTGTACTATCCCAGCTCCCCGCCAAGCTGCCCCTTTATACATTGCTGCCCCAGAGGTCCCAGTCCTGCCTGTGGAGGACTACAACACCTCAGCCGCAATACCACCGAACTCCGGAGGACTGTGGTGGCGTGGTGATATCTCACCAGGTACTGCACGACAAATTATAAACTTGTACATACTCCCTTGTAAATACCCCTTTACAAGAGAATAGTCCCCAGGATACGGGATCAGGCGTGGACGCCATTCCCCGTGACACAATTAACCCCTTTGCCGCCTGATACCCGAGTACCCAATACCCTGGTGCGACACAATAGCATAGGATAGAACATCCACAATGACACTGTAGATGACCAAAAGTACATATACAAATCCTTCTTGTTAGGCAATATGTCCAGGTAGCATTTAAAATAGTATATAGATACATAAATAGATCTCAGTCAATGTCTTGTAACACAAATATTGGGAAAATAATGAGAGAAAGAAAAGACAAGCTGAATGCCTAGAAGGGTAATAGGGGAAGGAAGAGAATCTATTTTACTGTATTTTGCATTGTCAAGCATGTCGTTCTATGGTAATATATGCTGTATCTTTAACACACATTATACATCTGTAGTAGTTCCCAAGGACCCTAACATCCCGCTCAGATCCTCCAGACAATACCATTCTGTGTGGCGGAAGGGACTGATCATTCTCGATATTTCATGTGGGCTATAGTGATCTTTGCTTTAGCTCCTGTGGGTTGAGTCTCCGGGGGTCTTAACTGATGAAAGAGCATGGTTTGTGGTGTTTGTGGGAGTTGGATTCCCCAGCATGATCGAACCTGTTCTCCAACCTGTGTCCAGTACTCTTTAACTGCCCTGCATTCCCACACCCCATGCCAGAGATTCGTTAAAGGCGTTCCGCACTTAAGGCACGCTGTAATCCTGTCAGGGAATGTAGAAGAGGATGGAATATTGAAACCATATAAAGCTGTGTGCATGAGCTTGAAATAGGTCTCCCTCCAAGTTTCGCAAAGAATGGATTTTTTGACCCGTTCCCACCCCTGTAGAATGGTCTCTGCAATATCTTTATCCCCTGTCCATTTCTCCCAAGTCTTAAACAAGTTCTTCTGCTTGAACTTCAGGAATTTATGTCTAAAGGTACCATCACACACCGCAATCTCGGCTGGCGATGTTTGGTGATCTGACGTGCGCGTTCATGTTTTCCGTGCCTGCCTCAGATCGTCGATGACGGTGTCACACACCGCAATTTCGCCCTGAAGCTATGGCGATGTGTCACTCCGGAAATCGCCTCAGCTATAGCGGAACCAATCTTGCTTCATTCCATCGCCACTTCACACGCCTCAATCTCAAAGGCAATGTGGGCATACATGTTCAGCACGGCGAGGAGATAGGCGTGCCACAGTGGTTTACACCGCGCCCCATACACGCTCATTGGACAATGCAACAGCGTCACGATTGGTCAGCCTGCTTTGGAAGGCTGGCTAATACATGACGCCATTGTCCATTGGAGTTTGTCACAAATACACGCTCGTGTCGTCAATTCTGGCCATATCACAAATCATGTGTAAACATAAGTAATGACTTAATGACTCTGGCCAGCAAGCGTGCCGTAGCTTGGTCGTTAGTGGTTTTATGTGGTAACCATCCAATCACAGAGCATCTGCGTCATCTAATTCACGTAGCCGCCTGGGCGTTGCCACGTGCGACTACTGATTAGGCGCCTGTGCTGCTTTGTGATTGGTCATGTTGTGTTTAAAATGTGACCAGCTGGTCCGCCACCCATGCTCCTACTTCAATGTGCATTGTTCTAGTAGCGTCTCATCACCAGAACTTTGTTGGACAGACGGTAGGTTGGTGGATATACTATTGTGCTTCTCATGTATGGTATATTATTTTCGGCTTCCGAGCTGTATGGGCGGGTTATCTGCAGCTTCATGTAGTGTCATGTAGATGTGTGGTTTAACCCTCTCCGTGTCCTGTTGCACACATAATGATCATTGCCACCAATGACATGACAATGTGCCATAGAGCACTACCTCGTTCCCTAAATATGTGCTGAGGTCATTCCTGTGTCTAAATTTTGTGTGGTACGCCATGTGTGCCATGTCAACATGATACAGCTTTGTAACTTTGCCTGCCCGGGCCCAAACCACATATACCCCGTGTCATGTGCAGCATGTCACATCTGTGTACACATATAAAGGCCATTAATGCTTCTGCATACACAAGCTAACTACCAGACCATCTGTCATCGCTAGTGCTGGACATGGATTGCCCACACAGAGTAGGGTGTGACCTGATATGTACATGTATGTGTTTTTGTTTGCCAGATGGCTGAGAGTTCTGATTTTGTACATGAACTCCTAGCCATGTACTAGGACCATGAATGCCTGTGGCGGGTTGCGTCGCCCGACTACAAGAACAAGGCGGCGAGGGCTGTGGCCTACAGGCATCTTGTCGAGCTGGCAAACCGGCTCGACCAAAGTAAGACCTGGACGGTGCCGATGGTTGTGGAAAAAATCAAGCGGCTGCGCACCGTGCTCAACAAAGAACATAAAAGGTGTTGATGGCTCGGTCCGGGGCTGGAACTGAGGAGGTCCCTAAGCCACGTCTGTGGTATTATGACCTCCTCACCTTCACCCTGGGCCAGGAGGCTTATCGCTCAACACGGTGCAGCAGCCGCCTTGCGCAACCATCTACGGCCACAAGCCAAGAGCCTGCCCCTTCACAGGAGGTGCGTAATTGTTGTTTTTCTACCTACGTCCACACCTTGGTGGTTGCACTGATGTGTGGGTTGGTAGACATGTAGAAGGCATAATCGTGTTGTACTTTCACCATTCTTCTGTGTGTTCTGCTGTGTGTTGGCTCGTGGCTGTTGGCACAGATTGTGCTGTGTTATGTTGGGGCACTTGGCATATCAATTTGGAGCCTCAGATGAGTACAGAGCACTGGTCTTCATCTCTGTTTCCAACCCTGCTACTGTTCATTTTGGTCTTTGGCATGCTCAGATATGCGCCATTTGGTGCTGGGTGGTTGGTTGTGGTAATTGATGGCAGTACATTGCTACTCTTGTTAATTAGTTTTTTTCTATGTTTGGTTTACAGGTCCTTCGTGAGTCTGGCTCCAGTGCAGAGGACCCAGCCGCTGGCCAGGCTCCACCCTCATCATCTTTGGTGGAGCAGGTACCTGATCCCAGTGGCGGGGGGCCGTGCCCAGGGCCCAGCTCAGGCATACAAAGGCGTCGAACACCTGCCCCACCCAACACTGAGCTGGGTACCTGGAAAAAACAGGTCCTATTGGACCGAGAGAGGACCCCCGCCACTTCAATCAGGCACATGGCCAGTGAGTGGGTGTGTCGCATGGAGCCGGAACAACGTGCCATCGCAGAGAGGGCCATCATTCGGGTCCTGGAAGCAGGCGTTGATGGGGCACTAGAGGTGGGGTGGTTACATTGCCATCCCCAAGAAAACACCCCCAGCGCCCCTGCGCCCCAATAACCCATGGCTAGAGGTCGCCAAAATCAGGATCTCCCACGAAGACTCCAGCACAGAAGGGCCACCAATGTGTGGGAGTATGGGGATGAGCCATTGTCTGATCCAGCAGAGGACGAAGATGCAAGACTCTACTAGGCAATGCACTACATTGCGTAATGGACTTTTTTTAAAATTTTTAAATAAAACCAAGTGTGTTTTGATTTGCATTTTGTGGTAATAAACCAGACTTGGATTTCCCATACCTACGTCCATATATGTGTCAGGTTCAGCAGTATGGTTGTGTGTGTTATGTATTGTGGGTGTATGGTGATGTTTGTGTTGCAGAAGGAGAGGCCTCATGTCCACAATAACATAGTTGGGTCATTGTAGGTGACAGGAGCCTAGCCCTAGATGACATGTGTGAGTATTGAGAGTTTGCGAGTCTTCTCTGGCCGACATTGGCAAGTATGTTTGGGTCTGTGTGTTTGATATGTGGGTGTGATATTGGAGACATTGATGTAAAATAGGGCTTCATCCGTGTAGAAATGGTACTGTATGGTCCGATCTTTATCATGTCACACTGCACACCTACGCAAATTCTTTAGCCATGTGTTGTGTTTTCAAATGTCACCTCCCAAAGGTGTCCCTGTGTGTGTTGAGACAAGGGATCAGACATTATGTTGGTTTGCAATCACATTTATTGTTTGCAAAACTTGTTTTGTCAATGATGTTGTTTCCGATTAGTTGTATGCAAACCATACTACCCACTTTCCCAATGTGGGATACTATAAAAAAAGAGGGCAACAGGGCCTAAAAAACAAGGTTGCCAACATGGCAAAAGTCAAAATCAACAGGTCCAACATGGACAACAAGATAGAAGGGCCATTGGCCACATTACAGGGGGGATATGGTGGAGTAGGGGCAATGGCGGACTGGGCTGCCTGGAGGCACAGGATCATTGCTCACAACCAGTCAAGATGTTGCTGTCCTTCTCGGTGGGCATGCTCCAGGTGCTGCTGTGCCTCCCTGTGTGCCTGCAGCAGGTCAGCAATAGTTGGTACACCTGTATGGGAAATAACGGCTATTAGACAGTGACATGTGTAGGTGTGGGTGGGTGAGTGACATCATTGGTCAGGATTTCACTTACGCTGCCGATCCCCATCCCGGTTTCCATCTGGAGGAGATGGTGATGTGCTGACAGCCCATCCTGCAGCGCGACCTCTTGACCCTTGACAAAAAAAGGAAAAGAAAACAACATCATGACTCACATACTGATGTCAGGGACACACACCAACATGTATATCACAAAGCTTGGAGCCCATTGCCAACACTTACCACCAATCCCAACTACTGCAGGCTCCATGTCACTGTGTGGGGCACGGGAGCTGGAGATGCTGGGGGGGGAGTTGAGCCTGGGCTTGGGTTGGGGAGCAAGAGGACCAGGCATCCTGGTCCCTCCAGGGAAGGTGAGGTAGGGTCCCGGGGGGTGCAGGACTTCCTGGGCCCTCCAGGGAAGGTGAGGGTGGGTGGGTCCTGGGTGGTGTAGGGGACTGTCGGCCCTCCTCAGATGGGGAGTCCTCTCAAAATTGACAAGACACCGATTTTACAAAAGGAACACAACATAGGGCAAACACGTACTGTGTGTGTATGAATGTCATTAGGGCGTGAAGGATAGCCTACAATGTTTGGGTCTGGAGCGACCCTATGGTAAGGGGCCAGTCTATTTTTGGACATGACCACAACACCAGTGACCACATATTTGGGATGTAACACACCCTTGGATTAGCAGACGATGTATTTTTACACCAAACACAAGAGCAGACAGTAAGCATGTGGTGGTGCCACCATGGGGTCAAACACATAGCAGTCAGTTTGTAGTCACTTTTCCGGATTGTGATCAATGTCTTGTGAAATGTTATGTGTCAGAGTGTGCACATAAGTGCTGCCAGGTGTTATGCGGCCCTTCAAATTAGCATTAATATGTTGTGGTCAACTTTGCTGTCATTACACACCTATGTTCGGCCACACACACACACACGTCAAGGACCACTATAACCGTCAGCATTAAAAAAACAAGCGAGTGTATTCTGCACCTTCATGTTGCAAATGCACATTGGTGACAGGTCCACATGCTGGTTTATGTCACACTATGTGCCATGGCACAATAGTACATGATAGTTGGGTAGTGTTTTGAGTAGGATGATCGTTTGGCATTGCCACATACTCACCACGCAGCCTGGCAATCCGGGCACGAATGTCCACAATCCGTCCTGGGGACTTGTGTTTCAGGTCTGCAACCTTTTTTTGGGATCTGCTTGCGGGCCCTCTCAACACCCACTTTCCGTAGCAGGGCCCGCTGGATCTTGCGCAGGATAGTCAGCTTGCGCAGCCGTAGGTGGCGGTGACGCTGGTCGCACCAGTAGTCATGCCGGTCACACAGATGACAAGTTCTGCTGCACCCCATGTGTGTGAGGGGCGCCCCCTCCAGCTCAAATGGAAGCGATCTGATGGGAGGATTGCCCCCATCAGAGCCGCTCCATAACCGCCCTGCACGCGCTGCCCACCACTGATGCTCCAGATCTCCCCCCTGCTCCTGAGCCCTGCTCCTTCCTCCCATTCCTGATCTCCCTGCCCCCTTCCTCCTAATTCCTCCCTACTGTCTTCTTCCTGCTCCCGTTCTGGTCCTGTCCCTCTTCCTCCTCCCCCACACACTCTTGATCCCCGTGCCCCTCCACCACCCTCCCCCCCGTGCTACCCCCATACCTCCATTCTCTGCCGGACATGTCCTCCGCCGCCAGTCTCCTGCACTGTGCAGCTCCTCCGGTGTGCAGGCTGATCTGCTACAGGAGGAGCTGCCAGACACCGGGCTGCTGCAGGGGATCTGTCTGTGAGGTGAGTATGGATGGATGGATGGGTGGATGATAGATGGAGGGATGGATGGATGGAGGGATGGATGATGGATGGATGATGGATGGATAGATGATGGAGTCAGAGTCATGCTGCACAGTATGGCAGATCTTTGCCATACATTGCAGCATGACTGACTCCAGTGACTGCAACAAGTGGACACTTAATCCCTGATTGTAGTCTCTGGGGTCAGAGTCATGGTGCACGTTACAGCAGATGATTGCCATACAGTGCACCATGACTCTGACCCCAGAGACTACAATAAGGGATCAAGTGTCCACTTGTTGCAGTCACTGGGGTCAGTCAAGGTGCACTGTATGGAAATGATCTGCCGTATCGTGCACCATGACTCTAACCCCAGAGACTACAATAAGGGATCAAGTGTCAACTTGTTGCAGTCACAGGGGTCAGTCATGGTGCACTGTGTGGCAATGATCTGCTGTACCGTGCACCATGACTCTGACACCAGAGTCTACAAGTGGACACTTGATCCCTTGTTGTAGTCTCTGCGGTCACAGTCATGATGCACGGTACGCAGATTATTGCCATACAGTGCACCATGACTCTGACCACAGAGACTACAACAAGGGATCAAGTGTCCTCTTGTTGTAGTCTCTGGGGTCAGAGTCATGGTGCACTGTATGACAGATCATTGTCAAACAGTGCACTATCAGTGTAACCCCAGAGACTGTAGGAAGAGGACACTTGATCCCTTGCTGCAGTCTCGAGCATCGTGGGACTATCGTTTTACACTACGTCAGAGGCGATCGAGCATCGTGGGACCTTCGTTGTAGACTACGTTGGATCGATATAGTAAAGATGGAGTCCAAATTTTGCTTTGTTTTTTTTCAAATAAAAAGATTTTTTTTCTGTGTGGTGTATTTTTTTTTTTACTATTTACTAGAGATTCCTAATGGCCGGGTCTAACATTGGCCCGACATTATGAATCTCGGGCTTCGTGCCAGCTGGCAATAAAAAAAGCTGGCATTAACCCTTTCATTACCCAATTTGCCACCTGCACCAGGGCAACTGAAAGAGCCTGGGTACAGCGCCAGAAAATGGCGCTTCAATGAATGCGCCATTTTCTGGGGCGGCTGCAGGCTGCAATTTGCAGCATGGGGGGGCCAAAAAGCTTGGGCCTCTCCATGCTGAAGATTCCACCCCCAGCTGCCTGGTTGTACCTGGCTGAACCCCATGTCATCTTTTTTCTCTAGAATTAGTTTTATAAATAAAAAAAAAAAATGGGCTCTGCTGTATTTCTGGTTGCCAGCCAGGTACAACGAGGCAGCTGGGGGCTGGTGGCAGTCTGTAGCTGCCAAGTTGTACCTGGCTGGACCAAAATTATGGCGGAGCCCCACATAATTGTTTTAGTCTAGAATTAGTTCTAGAAAAAAAAAATGGGCTTCGCTGTATTTCTGGTTGCCAGCCAGGTACAACGAGGCAGCTGGGGGCTGGTGGCAGTCCGTAGCTGCCAAGTTGTACCTAGCTGGACCAAAAATTTGGCGTTGCCCCACATCATTTTTTTTTAATTACTTCTACAAATAGGATGACATGGAGCTTTACCATATTTTTGGCTGCCAGCCAGGTACAACTTGGCAGCTGGGGTCTGGAATACTCAGCGTGGAGAGGCCCAAACGTTGTGAGCCCACCACACTGCAAATTGCAACCCACAGCCACCCCAGAAAACAGCGCATTCATTAGAGGCACCATTTTCTGGTGCTGTACCCCAACTCTTCCAGTTGCCCTTAAACTGGTGGCAATGCTGGTGGCACACAGGGGCTCGCCATACGCGACATGGTGTCCGCTAACAAGTTGAAAGGAAAATTAGCTCCAATTGTTAGCGGGCACCATGTCGCGTATGGAGAGCCCCTATATGCCTAAACATTAGAGCTCCCCCACAAGTGACCCCATTTTGGAAATTAGACCCCCCAAGGAACTTATCTAGATGCATAGTGAGCACTTTAAACCCCCAGGTGATTCACAAATTGATCCGTAAAAATGAAAAAAGAAACTTTTTGTGGAAAAAAACAAAAAAGTACTTTTTCATTTTTACGGATCAATTTGTCAAGCACCTGGGGGTTCAAAGTGCTCACTATACATCTACATAAGTTCCTGTGGCACCCCAAGGGTTAATGTGCCACAGAAACATCAACACAGGTTTAATCCCCACACAACACTACATTAGAAAGTGGGAGGAGTTTAGTTGGCACCTGCACTAGTGGGAGGAGCTAAGTTGTTTGCCAGTCAAAGATCTGACAGCGAAGACGGCAGCAAAAGCATTCCAGACGCATTTCTGTAGACCACATGGTTACCCAGAACAAGTCCTTGCAGACCAAGGTCCAGCTTTTGAATCAGAACTATTCAAGGAATTCTGCAATATGTACGGTTGTAAGAAGATTCGCACAACAACGTATCATCCTCAAACAAATGGTTTATGCGAGAAAATGAATCATGTAATTGAACTGTTAAAGACCATACCACAATCAGAAAGAAAGCAGTGGCCAGATAAATTACCTGACTTGGTAGACTTATACAACCATGTCCCCGTGAGTTCTACAAACTGCACTCCAGCATATCTTATGCGTGCAAGACCCAGTAAATTACCAATTGATCTAGAAATGGGAATCGTAAAACTAGATACAGAAGTAGAAGAAGAATCAGATTGGGATACCCAACGTCAGAAACAGTATCAACAAGTTCAAGAATGTGTAGAGAGAAACCTACAACAAGCAAGAGCAAGACAAGAGAAAACTTTTAACAAACATGCTCAAGCAATGCCATTACAAGAAGGTGATCAAGTTCTCAAGAGAAAGAGACGCACTGACAAACTGGATAATCAGTGGGAAACCGTCCCATACACAGTCTTACCATCTAACCTAGACAATGTTAAAACCTGTTTGATAAGCAAAGATGAAGGAAAAACGTCACAAGTCGTATCTCGTGATCAGCTAAAATTATGTCCTGAAACACTGAAGACACCTGAAGTAACAGAACCTGTACAGGTCCAACCTATTAAAGAAAAAGAAGACGTTTTCCACACGGTACTAGGAGATTTTCCCCAAAACATGGCCAAATTACCATGGAGCAGTTGTCGTACGAATGATTGCATTCCCTTCAATGGTGGAACCAACACCAGAAACCGTGTACCTGAAGAAGTCCCAAGACCTGAAGAAATGGAAGTAGAACCCGTAGAGGAAGAATCAATTCCTGGTCCCAGTGAGCTTGCCAGTCCTACAGTCAGATCTTCATCTAACATAGTACCAAACACAAATGGTACATGCCTACCAGCACCAATAGGCTACATGCAAGTAGTATACCCGTTTTACGCAGATCCGAGCGTAGTACCAGAGGTCAGTTACCAGCTAGGTACAGGGATTAAAAGGTCAAGTTAACTGTAAAATACAAATTGAACCCGGTAAACAAATGTACATAGTTAATGCAACGTTAAAAAAGCCCAGTACCTACAGAGACTATCCTGTATGAACTTCTTGCATATTCTTCAAACTTTTTCCTTTTATTTTATTTTTATGGACCATACTACCACGGACTGGTTGTGGTATAAACTTTCTTATATATTCATCAGCCCGGAGGCAAAAGACTAGACCCCCGGAAGGACTGCTTTTTGAATTTTTGGACTGTTTTTGAAGTTTAGTGATTTTTGTGATTTTTACTTTTAAGTCTTTGTAAATATTAATTGTATTCATTGTTTGTTCTTTATTGTTCCACAGTCCCGGAGTACTGTCTTTAACTAAGGGGGAATGTGGCACCCCAAGGGTTAATGTGCCACAGAAACCTCAACACAGGTTTAATCCCCACACAACACTACATTAGAAAGTGGGAGAAGTTTAGTTGGCACCTGCACTAGTGGGAGGAGCTAAGTTGTTTACCACAGAGCAAGAGTGACAGTTAGTTCAGTTTAGTGGAGTCTGGAGCAGGAGCAGAGTCAAGTAAAAGTGGAGGTCCTGAGAGGTCTGAGGAAAGGAGACAGAGGAACAGAGGAACATACCCGGGATAAAGAGTTACCCCAAAAACTTGACCCCGGGGAGACGCTTAAGACGGATACCGGATCCGAGGCTGTGCCTGAGACAGACAGGACAGTAAACACCGGCATAGTGAAGGTCCACCATCTTCACAGCACCATAGCAAAGCAACACAGAGGGGTCAGTGACACAGAGGACTCAAGTTGCCCAGCATATTGGTACCCGTGAGCAGAGACAGGGCCAGCAGTACAGCTACAAGCAGCAGCAGGGCCACACACAGCGCTTAAGTAGGAAGCCAAGGACCCGGTCAGGGTGGGAGCAAACCTGGTACAGACTCCGTGGACAATATTGTGATATACCATCTGCAAGTAAAGACAGAAAACCGTGAGTGTGTGTGATCCTTATACTGAAGCCCCACTTGCCCTCATATACTGCGATTACCTCTACTCTCATCATCTCTACTGCTACCCCTACTCTCCTGCAGCATCAATAACTATCCTCAGAGACTTTAACTACTTCTACCACTGCCCCGGGGAACCCAGTTCTGCCCACAGGAACTATTCTATCCAAGCTGCTATCCCATCATCCCCGGAGGTCCTGCAGCAGCGGCGGCCACATTACTGGCCGCATATAGTGGGTGGTGTCACGAGTGACAAATCCCCTGTAAATAACCCCAATTTTATTGTGCGGGCCCGGACACGGTCCGGACCAGGACCGCCGTGACATCCCCCAGCAGTACACCGGTCCGGCACCGAGTACCCCCGTCCCAGTGGGCTCCACAACCTTTGGGGGTCTAGTTTTCAAAATGGGGTCACTTGTGGGGGAGCTCCAATGTTTAGGCACACAGGGGCTCTCCATACACGACATGGTGTCCGCTAACAAAATGGGGTGACTTGTGGGGAGCTCCAATGTTTAGGCACACAGGGGCTCTCCATACACAAGATGGTGTCCACTAACAACTGAAATTGTTAGCAGACACCATATCGCGTATGGAGAGCCCCTGTGTGCCTAAACATTGGAGCACCCCCACAAGTCACCCCATTTTGGAAACTAGACCCCCCCCAAGTAACCTATCTAGATGCATAGTGAGCACTTTGAAACCCCAGCTGCTTCACAAATTGTTCCATAAATATGAAAAAGTACTTTTTTTTTCACAATTTTTTTTTCATTTTATATGGATCAATTATACTATACATCTAGATAAGTTCCTTTGGGTGTCTAGTTATCAACCTAAATTTAATACTAACAAGAAGCCCAATATGTCACGAAAAAACAATCTCAGAATCGCTAGGATCCGTTGGAGCGTTCCAGAGTTATTACCTCATAAAGGGACACTGGTCAGAGTTGACAAAACTGCCAAGGTCTTTAAGGTCAAAATAGGCTGGGTCCTGGAGGGGTTAAAGAGTCAATTATGACTTTTAGGATTGCTACCTTTATTAGGTGACAATTTGCATATGCAGTTTTCCAGAGATGCATTGCGGCTTTAAGTCTCCTCACTGCCGACTGGCAGAATACTCTCCACAAGGAGAATAGCTGTTACCCCAGACCTCGTCTTAGCCTCTCATACAGCCAGATCAGAATTCCCACACAGTGCACTGATGAGGGGCAATCACCCCAAAACGCAGTGTCTGCAGTTTGGGGTTCTGATCTGGCACAAATCCTAAGTCATATTAAAAGGCTTGTTAAAGAGTCAATTATGACTTTTAGGATTGCTACCTTTATTAGGTGGCATTAGAGTTTATCTATGTGGTAACTGAAGTGACAATTTGCATATAAAAGACTTTGTGACTTACTGTATTTTTCGAATTATAAGACACACTTTTGTTCCCCCAAATTTTGGGAGAAAGTGGGGTGTGTGATTTATACTTTGAATCTACTGGTTCTGTACTGTAGGGGCAGGCACGTTGGAGCAGTGTTCGGGGCTTAAGCGGGCTGGCGCACGCTGCAGAGGCAGCCAGTGGTCACGTGACCCTGCTTATTATGATCATGTAATATTCACTGCACCTGCTGTCTTTTACCTTGGTGCTGAAGCAGCGACGAGATGTGTACAGGAGAGCGGCGCATATTACATGTGCCTGCACTCACCCCCCCTGTCCCGGATATGGACCCCCATCACTATGTGCCCCCCTGCTGGCACGCACACAGTAAAATAACAAACGCTATTACTTACCCTCCGTTGCTCCATGTACAGTACCATGGAATCAATGGTGCTCTATAAATTAATAATAATATCCAGAATGGGGGGCTATGTTTCATCACAGGGGGGACTATATGTGGTAGCACAGGGAGGGCTATTTGTGTCAGCACGGGGGGCTATATGTGGCAGCACGGGGGACCATATCCAAGATAAGGGGCCCATATCCAGGATGGGGGGGCTATATCCCAGGAAGGGGGATCATGTACCAGGATGGGGACATATATACTGATAAGACAAACACTGGCATTATAAGACGGACCCCATTTAACATCAAAAATATATTTTTTTTTCTCTTCTTCAGCAAATTTGGGGTGTGTTTTATAATCTAGTACCACTTATAAAGGGAAAAATACGGTACATTTTTGCATGTAAATGAGGCACCCAGACTATGATATGTAGGTGCAATACAGTATGCATTGTGGGGGTGTATTGGCTGTACAGGCCGGCTCGGGAGCATGCACAGTTTGCACCCGATAATCACCCACAATGCACCGGACCAGAAATGACGTCCAGCAGGCGCATCATACACAGAAGGAGGAGGCGGAAATTTCAAATTGGGAGTGCGCTGGAGGATGAATTTTCACACACAGCGGGGCGTGATAGACATGCAGAGAGGATGGAGAAGGAGCCCTGGAGACCACCCAGTCAGACTAAAGACCGTAACCTTGATGCCTCATTAGCATGCAAAAATGTAAATCACAAAGTCTCTTTTCACAGTCAGTATAGGACAGTTCTAGGTCAGACAGAGACGGTTAGGGATGTGCTAGGAAGGTGTGTGGACAAGTAGTGATAGGTTAGGTGCCAAAACGACCTGACAGAAATTAGCACCAGGTGCCAGATTGATACCAATATTATGCAGGTATCTGAAAGTGTTCTCTAATTTTGATCAGTGTTCTTTTTCACTCATCTCATTTACATTTTTATTCTGTGATTTAGAATATATTCAGTTTATGAAAGAAGCTTAAAGTACTGCAAATTTACATGTCATGATATGTTCATATAGAATGCAATAACGTTAACATTAAGGAAATTGTGTGTTCTCTAATTTTGATAGCCAGTGTATGTGCCGAGCAGGCTGTCAAATAATGTGCTAGAGAGTTATTACAATGCACTTACTGTGTAGCGAGCAACGACTGTAATTGCTTCCTGCATCGCACAGTGGCTGCAGGGATAATCAGCTACACTGTGACTTTAAGTAGCTACTACAGCTGTAGTATCAATAGTAGTTGATTCTACAGCTGCAGTCAAAAGTGATACTGTACATTGTGTTGTATGCAATTGGGTGGACTGCATCTGCTATTCATGAGTATGTGCACACATTAAGGCTACATTCATACTATGCTTTTTTCTGCGCTTTTTTGCACAGGCGTGTTTGCAGCATTTTGCACCTGCGCAAAAAAGTGCAGTTAAAAAAACGCAGTGCATTCACACATCGTGTTTTTTTACGGGCGAAACCCAAATTAAAGTAATCCAAATGTTTTAAAAATAATAAAAATTGAATACTTACCCTCCGCCTGAACCGACACAACCGCAGGTACTGACCTTCCAGGGCCTTGGAAGATCTGTGATTGGTTGGCCGCGGTCATGTGATATGCATGTCATATGCACGTCACATATCACATGACCACGAGCATCCAATCACAGATCTTCCAAGGCCCTGGAAGGTCGGTACCTGCGGTTGTGTCAGCTCCTGGCTCTCCGAACACCCGGCGGAGGGTAAGTATTCAATTTTTATTATTTTTAACACATTTGAATTAGTTTAATTTGGGTTTTGCATTGTATATTAATACACTACGAAACCCAAAAGGGCTGTCACAGATGTCACAGAGGGGAGGATTTTTCCTCCCCTGTGTGACATCATATCCTGCAGCGCCGGCATATTCCTGCTGGAATTGCGCATTGTCTGAATGGTGATGCGTAATTCCAGCAGGAATAATGGGCTCCTATAGGAGAAAGCGCGGGTGCAGGTGTGTAAAGAATTGACATGGTCATTCTTTTTACACGTGCTCTTTCTCCCATAAAAGCGCTTCGGCTACGTTCACACGGTGCATATTTTTTGCGCTTTTTTTGCAGTTGTGCTTTTTTGCGCATGTACGGGCAAAAAAGCGCAACTGCATTCACACAGTGTGCTTTTTTCTGCACGCTTTTCCCGAGCTCATTTTATCATGTGGGCTGTAGGAAAAGCGCGCAGAAAAAAGCGCAAAAAATTGACATGTTGATTCTTTTTACGCACGCGCTTTTGCGGTGAAAGCGCATGAGTAAAAAACGTGCAAAAGTGCAACATGTGAATGCATTTCTGCAAAACTTTTGCTGGAATTGCATTTCACTGCATTTATGGTGGCTTCACACTTGCATTCACTGCTGCACATTGCAGCGGGCGAACGCGAGACGAGCGCAAGCACTGCCCATCCCTATGTTTAACATGGTGACGCACTGTGTATGCGCTCGGCTGCGGATGGCCGTGCACCCGAGTGCATACACCATGCGTCCCCATGTTAAACATAGGGATGGGCGGTGCTTGCGCTCGGCTTGCGTTCGCCTGCCGCAATACGCAGAGCAGGCGAACGCAAGTGTGAAGCTACCAATCCTCGCGCATAAAAAAGCGCAGCAAAAATACAGGAAAACTCAGTAAATGCGCACCTTGTGAACGTAGCCTGAGTTTTTGGTGTAGAAATTTCTCCACCATTTCTGAATCTTTTGGCAGAAAAAAACTCAGCAGCAGCAAACGTTAGCTTTTTTTTCACAGTTTTTGCTGCAGATTTTTCCCATTCATTACTATGGGGGAAATCTGAAGCAAAAACACTGAAAGAAATGACATGCTACAAAATCTGCACCAAAACTGCAAGGAAACTTCATAGTTCTCATTCACTTTGTTGACATCAGGATTCCCTTCAGGTTTTGTCACAAATCTGCACTCAAAAAAAAGCAACAAACACTGCAATAAAAATGGCACAGAGTCTAAGGCTGGCTTCACACTTGCGTATGCAAGCGCAGCGCACCGAACGCAGCCAAACGCCTGCGCACTGTATTCCTATGTTTAACATGGGAACGCATGTGCCTGCATTTGGCTGCGTTCGGTTGCGCTTGCGTTCGAATGCGCATAATTTGTGTATCCTCAAAAGCGCAGCCTGGTGCATTTTTTCTGTGGGCGCTTGTTTTATCTGCAAGTGTCCGCAAGCACACAAACCACTCATTGAAGTCAATGGGTCCGCAGTGTCCTCCGCATGACAGCGCAGGAAAACGCTGCGGATCACATTGAAATCTCACCAGGTGGCCGCCAGTGATCAACGGCGGCCACCGGGAGATCAGCTAGAGCCGCCACTGATCTCCCGCCGGTGTCGGCGCGGGAGATTTGAAGACACAGCTGATCTGACAGCTGTTTAAATCTGCCGCGCCGACACCGAATAGGTGATGTCAGCGCGGGAGATTTGAAACAGTGATCAGCTGTTTCTTATCTCCTGCACCGATATCACCTATTCGGTGTCGGCGCGGGAGATTTAAACAGCTGTCAGATCAGCTGTATCTTCAAATCTCTCGCGCCGACATCGGCGGGAGATCAGCTGTGGCCGGGAGGAGGAGATCTCCACCACTGATCTTCGCCTCCCGGCTGCCGCCAAGACAGGCGATTGGCTGGCCGGGCTGCATACTAATGTGAACGCGTGCGGAGATTCTCCGCTGCGTTCACATCAGTATGGCTGCGTTTGTGTCTGCATGCCATACGCATGCAGATACAAACGCCAGTGTGAAACCAGCCTAACAGTTTAACTCTGCAGCACTACAAGAAAAATCAGTGTAGCCCAAGCCTAAAACTTCATTTTCTACCTGTATCTGTGCTTAGAGTAAGCCTGCCAGACATGGGTAATTACCATAGTATCTGCAGGTAAGGGCAGACACACACTATGCAAGATAAAGGCGAGATACTCACATGAGTCTCGCATGACTCACCCAGAACGGTCACCGTCACTCTGGATGGGAGCGCGTCAGTTGCTTGTGTTTCTTGTTCCTCTGCAGAGAGCTGGCAGCCAGGTCGGGTGAGTCATGCGAGACTCATGTGAGTATCTCGCATGCACCTCACATAGTGTGTTTCTGCCCTAAAAAGGATTTTTGGAGGTGACAGGTTCCCTTTAAGGTCACATGAACCTATTAAAAAAATTTGTCAATTCAGAAAGGTTGGACATTTTTTTTCACTTGTTATGAGTGTGCAGTCCATCTACAATTTATTTTTCTCACACCCATGGACTTGAATGGGTGAGTCTCATCCAAATCCCAGAGGAAAATTGAGCAAACTTTTATTTTCACATACAGATTCTGTCAATAAAAAAAAAAAAATCAGTAATCCGCAATGCCCCATTGAATTATATAGGTCCGAGTGCTGTCTGTTTATTTCACAGATAGCACTCAGACCGAAAATAATGGTCGTGGGAACCTGGCCTTAAACTGGTAAATTACAGATGAAACAGAAGAAAAATCTACAAACCAAATAATAATTTTGCAGTTGTAATAATGTTTAATGAATGAGTGAAATAAAAGAGATTGGTAAATCTTCAAGCTTTCCGTACATCATCAGAACAATGCAGGAATAAATGTTTGTCTATCAGGCTGCCTTCACACTACGATTTGTGGCTGTCCGCGGGGATCCGTGTTTAGGTCGGATACCCCGAACAGCCACGCATCCACACGGATCCCTGCAATCGGATGGCAAATAGCCATCCGTATCCGTGTTATGCAGGATCCGTGTGGATCCTGTGGTCCCTGTCTCTCCCTGCATCTTCTCCATCTGTCCCTGTCTGTCCCTCTTCTAACTCTGTAAGAAAAAAGGGAGAAGGGGCGCATGTGTAGGATCCCTATAGCTCAGTTAATATGGCGTTATTTCAGGTGGCCACTCACCTGTTTGGGTTGTGCACGACCTGCACAACCGGGTGTAATAGCCTCTGATATACGGGGGACCCCCGACAATGTACACGCTCCGCTCCTTCATCCTCGCTGGTCCCACAGCTGTCCGTTTAGGACTTTTCCGGTCAGGTGGCGCCAGTCCCGGATGTGCGTCACTGCTTGTTATCTAGGGAACGCCAGGTCCTTTTCCGCTGTGCTGCTCCAGCCGCTGATCCCTCAAGGGGAATGGATGTTTACAAGAAAATAAAATGGCGGTCTTGTAGAAGCGCTACTAAAGCTCAGGCAACAGGATGATGATGTTTAAAAATAGCAACCTTTATTTTCCCCTCACAGCGCCACAGCATGTTTCAACTGCTCAAGGTAGTCTTCCTCAGGTAGTGTCTACCCAGCCACACACAATTTGTTGTATGTTAAAAACTAAATTTCCACAATTTCAGCACCTGTCATTGTGGGTTTTTTTTTGCACTTTTTTTGTTGCTGTGTGTGGATGGGCCATATGGGTGCAGTTGTTCCAGCAGGTAATAGTGTTGAATGCCATAACAGCCCGCCTTCTAAGATAGGGGTTAATGTAAGAGGCTGGCCATGCACTATGCAAACCTGTGTGAACAGAGCACTATATGAGTCCCATTCTGTTTGCAGGACAACCAGTGGTCGCTCCCTCTGTGAGAAAGGAGGTTGCTAGTGATTGGGGCTGGTGTCCTGCATTCATGATGCGTTCATTTATAACCTGGGCAAACCTGCACACAGCACTGAGTATAAAGGCCACTTTACACACACACAGATATCTGTGTCCAACTTCTGAACAGATCTCTGGTTGCAGTGAAATCATGGACACATTGTTCCATTTGTACACAGCCACAAAATGGAACAATGTGTTCATGATTTCACTGCAACCAGAGATCTGTTCAGAAGTTGGACACAGATATCTGTGTGTGTAAAGTGGCCTTAATGGTCTCCAGACCTGAATCTGCTGTGGTAAGGGTGGCTTCACACTGCGGCGTGATCCGGTCCGGGGCTGTCAGGGTTGACAGCCCCGGAACGGATTTTGGCCCCATAGTATCCTATGGGGCTGAATGGAGCCGGACGGCAGTTATCTGCCATCCGGCTGCCATCTCGCCGGAAGAATCCGGGAGAAGTGTGATTTTCCTCCCGGATCCAAAAACGTTGCATGCAACGTTTTTGGGTCCGGGGAGTCCGATTTGCACCTAATTGGTGTCTCCCGGATCCTCCTGGATTCCCCCGCATCCTTCCGGGGCAATCCGGCACTCCCTTAACATGGGAGCCTATGGGCCCGGATCGGGGCAATACGGCCCCATAGGCTCCCATGTTAATGGGAACCAGTCACCCGATTTTACGGCCCTACACTGTCTCTGGCTGTCCCTACACCTTCCTAGCAGCTCCCTATATATCCCTTTCTTATCTAAAGTGTCCCTATGAAAGATGTGTAAAATAAGTTTAAACTTACTGCAGTCCCCGTGGTTGGGGGACTGGGTAGGCATGGCCTCACGTCCTTCATCATACCTCCGTCTTGTAATGCACGCCCCGCTGGGCGGCATTATTCTCGGTCCTCTCTGCCCCATTAATTGGAATCTCCCGTCCTCTACACCTCTTTGCATCGGCCGGGCGTCACATCCGGCGCGTTGCATTATAGGCCGTCACTGAACTGAACAAAGAACCTCATCTTAGCCCGGGTATCAGCAGCAGATTCAAATGTTGCTTTCAGTCTAGCTGCTAGATGCTCTACAGTGTCCTTATCTGTGTCCAGCCAGAACGCAACCTCACGCCGTGCATTGCTCGTTAACTGTTAACGTGGGCTTCAGTGAGGGGGTACATCACATAATATTCCTTTATCTTTAGCATAAAGTCAGTTAGTGTATTAGGCTCACCGGAGTACATTGCCCCTGGAGTATACGGCATCAGGAATGGCATTATGGATGCTGTTCCTTGCGCCACTGCACCGCCGGGTATTATCGCTGGGTCCAGAGCTGCAGCTCCACCGACTGCTCCGTCGCCGCCTTGTGCATTGGGCTACGACATCTTGGGCCCCCTTAGTTAATATCCGCCCTCCGTCTTCCGCTTCCGTCCGGATGTCTAACAAAGGTTCCGCTGCGCACCAGGGATTCTCTTCCCTTCCGGATGACGTCAGAGCGGTGAGCGGTTTTTTCTTCCCGCGCGTCGCGCGCTCTGCAATGGCGGATTCTGAAATTTACAGTATCTGTGGCGCAGTTACAATTCAGCTTGCCGCGCAGCCCAGCAATGGCGGCAGATATAAAACAGTGACTAATCACGGCACACAATGTCCAGTAAGGGCACGGTAGATCCTGTTCGTGACGCCAGGTTGCTGAGCCCACTGGGACGGGGTACTCGGTGCCGGACCAGGGTACTGCTGGGGGATGTCACGGCGGTCCTGATCCGGACCGTGTCCCGGGCCCGCACAATAAAATGGGGGGTTATTTACAGGGGATTTGTCACTCGTGACACCACCCACTATTTGCGGCCAGTAATGGGGCCGCCGCTGCTGCAGAACCTCCGGGGATGATGGGATAGCAGCTTGTATAGAATAGTTCCTGTGGGCAGAACTGGGTCCCCCGGGGCAGTGGTAGTAGTAGTTAAAGTCTGTGAGGATAGTTATTGATGCTGCAGGAGAGTAGGGGTAGCAGTAGAGATGGTGAGAGTAGAAGTAATTGCAGTATATGAGGGCAAGTGGGGCTTCAGTATAAGGATCACACACACTCACGGTTTCTGTTGTTTTCCAAGTCTTTACTTGCAGATGGTATATCACACAATATCGTCCACGGAGTCTGTACCAGGTTGCTCCCACCCTGACCGGGTCCTTGGCTTCCTACTAAAGCGCTGTGTGTGGCCCTGCTGCTGCTTGTAGCTGTACTGCTGGCCCTGTCTCTGCTCACGGGTACCAATATGCTGGGCAACTTGAGTCCTCTGTGTCACTGACCCTCCGTGTTGCTTTGCTATGGTGCTGTGAAGATGGTGGACCTTCACTATGCCGGTGTTTACTGTCCTGTCTGTCTCAGGCACAGCCTCGGATCCGGTATCCGTCTTGAGCGTCTCCCCGGGGTCAACTTTTGGGGTAACTCTTTATCCCGGGTATGTTCCTCTGTCTCCTCTCCTCAGACCTCTCAGGACCTCCACTTCTACTTGGCTCTGCTCCTGCTCCAGACTAGACTAAACTCTCCTCTGAACTGAACTAACTGTCACTCTTGCTCTGTGGTAAACAACTTAGCTCCTCCCACTAGTGCAGGTGCCACCTAAACTCCTCCCACTAGTGCAGGTGTTGTGTGGGGAGTAAACCTGTGTTGATGTTTCTGTGGCACTTTAACCCTTGGGGTGCCACAATTACACCACATCCCTCCTCATTACAGAGATGCACATCAGGTGATTTACTTAATTGGTAGTTGCTCGCAAGCCTATACAGCTTGGAGTAGGACAACATGTATAAAAAGTATTATGTGATCAAAATACTAATTTGCCTAATAATTCTGCACACAGTGTATATTTTATACCGACTCCAGTTTTTGTCTCACAAATACTGAGGTAAAACAAATACTCAAGTGTGCACATGGCCATGTGCTACTTCTGCTGTGTTTTTGGTCTCTTTTTGGTACACAATTGTGATGCCCACCAGGGTCATGGGGTACTCGGTAACCAGGCTGGTCGGTACTTGGGAGGTCACAGTGGCGGTGACCCAGCTCCATGGCCTTGGGTGTGCAGTGAAAGGGGATTATTTACAGGGGATAGTCTGTGACGCCACCTGAGGTACTCAGCCAGGGATGGCAGACGCTGCAGAAGATGACCGATGGTGGAGCAGGGCCCCAGGGTAGATGTAAAGTCTGTCAAGGCTGATGGTCAGCAGCACTGTCGGGAGCAAAAGGAACAGGGAATAACCAGGTGACACCAAGGATGCAGATCTTTACCTTTACTTGCTGGTCAGGCAAGGCATTCCTAGCCGGGTGCTGTGCTCCTCCATGGTGCAGAGAGGCCAGCTTCCAGGCGTAGTGACTGCTCCTCCGAGACACCATTCTTAGCCTTTCCTGGTTGCCCTCTCCCTGCGCTGTACACTTGCCCTCCTTCCCAGTGCCTTCGTGGATAGGGTCCCAGGCTGATGGCTGCGGGCCTTGTCGGGCGGCTGTGGTGGCACGTCCCATGACCCTAGTTTTAGCCACTGTCCTGGCGATTATCCACGGTTGGTGGCCACTGCTCTTGCAGCAGCCTCTGATTTTCCTGGTGGAAGCGTGCAGCACTCCCGCCAGATCGGGGCCGATCCCCTCAGACAACCTGTCCCTCTGCCCAACTCTGGTCGGGCCAGACTCAGGGCACACGTGTGGGTCTCCCACTCCCGTGTCGCCTAGGACTCCTCTGTCCCATGTCCTCTCCAGAAGTCCTTCCTCCTTCAACTCCTCTCTCCCTAACTGCTAACCCCTGCTCCTGACTAGAAAATGGGGCCCTCCCTCTCAATAGGGTCCGCCGAATCCCCTAGCCTGGAATTGAGATGGTGTTGTGTGCAGGTGTAGTGTCTCGGACTTGCAACCTCTCTCACCTGGGAACGGTGAAACCACACCTATGGAGTAGGTGCAGCATCACTGTGGTGACCAGTCCGCAAGGGCACCACATTCCACCTTGGCAAGCACAGTAAGTCTGCGGGCTGCAAACAGGTACAAGATGTTACAAAAGAACTTACATTTTTTTTATTCATGTGCACACTTCATACAACAACAGTTGACGATTTCATCCTTTTATGGGAGGCTCCGACTTAAAGAAGTATTTAAAAAAGTACAAAATAATTGATCACTCCAGTCTTTGCAAGGTCACTTATCAAAGTGTACCCTTGCCAGATGTAAGGTGCCCTGAGTGTGAACCGCTCTAACCCACTTTTGTTCATCTCCGGGTGTGGCTATGGGCCTCTAGGCCTGGCCTCATTTGGCTCTTCGACCACGCCGGCATTTTATTTTTGTTGCCGGCTAACTAAAGGTAATTTACATTCTAAAATATTAAATAATAAATAATATATATATATATATATATATATATATATATATATATATATATATATATATATATATACACACACATACATACATTTCTAACACCTAGCCAGGTTACTTACTGGCTACTTTGTCAAATTACACACTAATAAACCTATCCAGGTAGCCATTATTTACTTTAGCACAGTATCTGTTCTCTACTGCTTCAATGGTAACACATTAGATGTATGGCTGCCTCCTCTGCCGGGGAGTCCCCCCCAATCCTGAAATTGGGATGGTGTTGTGTGCAGGTGTGTCTTGGACTTGCAACCCCTCTCACCTGGGAGCAGTGACACCACACCTATGGAGTAGGTGCAGCATCACTGTGGCGACCAGTCCGCAGGAGCGCCCACAATGGTCTGAATCAAGCTGTTTTGAATACTTCCTGTTACTTGGATTGGAGTGCAGGCATTTTTAAATATGTTTCAGCAGCAAAAATGCACTAATGTTTTCTGCGTCTCATTCAAGTCTATGAGGGAAATCTGCAAATGAAACATAGTTACTGAAAAAAATTGATATGTGGTGGGTTAAAAACAAAACAAAACCCAAAAACACAGGTTAGTTTTCTCAGCGTAAACACGCAAACTGGGCATGAGATTGCTAAAAATCCTATTAATTTTGCTGGAAATGTTACATTGAGCAGCGACAATATGCAGTAAGGAAAAAACATCAGAATCTTATGGGGGAACTTTTGGGGGAAAAAAATAACATGATTCTGTTTTTCATCTTAGCAGCAATAAACTTTTTTTTTTTTTTCATCCGACTAATAAGATACCAAACTTGTTTTTCCCTCTAAAACTTAAAAAAAAACCTGAAAGCATCCAGAGGTGCAAAAAAAAATGCAATTATCAGCCGTATCGTACCGCACAAAGATGGTGCCATTAACCTTTGTGCAGGCGGCTCCACAGACAATTGTTTCCTGCACATAATAGAAGGTCATTTCAGGGCACCACAGCCCTAATGATGTGAGGAGGATTGAATGGGGGAGACAAGCATGGAGCTCCAGGCTCCTCACTACCCCAGCTCAAGACTACTCAGTAACCACTAGCTCCAGGACCCTTAGCTCCCCCAGTTCCAGGCCCCTCAGTACCCCAGTTCCAGACCTCTCAGCACCCCAGCTCCAGGACCCCTCAGCAACCCAGCTCCAGACCACTCAGCATCCCAGGTCCAGGACCCTCAGCTCCCCAGCTCCAGGACCCTCAGCTCCCCAGCTCCAGGACCCTCAGCACCCCAGCTCCAGGACCCTCAGCTCCCCAGCTCCAGGTCCTCAGCTCCCAGCTCCAGGACCTCAGCACCCCAGCTCCAGACCACTCAGCACCCAGCACCAGGACCTCCAGCAGGGCCGTATCTAGGGGGGGGGCTGGCGGAGCATGAGCCCCGGGCGCCGCAGGGGGAGGGCCCTGCTGGGCCCTCCTGCAGCACTGCGGTCTTCACTGCTGGCCGCATATTGCGTGCCGCGATCCCCCCCGCAGTGAGAACGGCATTCATCTCCACTTGCACTCTGTACTGATAGGACCTGTGCTGATGTCATGGAGGGGAGGAGTCAGGGGTCACATGATCAGCTCCTCTGTGTATACAGGCCTGGGGACGCTGTTGTGCTGTTTGTCATGATAAGGTGGATAAGGTGAAGGTTTTGTGTGGGGTTGGGAGGGATTTACAGTGTGGATGTAGGAGAGCTGTGTGTGTACGAGGTGTATGGAGCGGAGCCACGTGTGTACAAGTTGTATGGAGCGGAGCCATGTGTGTACAAGGTGTACGGAGCAGAACCATGTGTGTGTGTACAAGATGTATGGGGAAGAGCCTTGTGTGTACAAGGTGTATGGAGTGGAGCCACGTGTGTACAAGGTGTATGGAGCGGAGCCATGTGTGTACAAAGTGTATGGAGCAGAGCTGCGTGTGTACAAGGTGTTTGGAACAGAGCCACGTGTGTACAAGGTGTATGGAGCGGAGCCAGGTGTGTACGAGGTGTATGGAGCAGAGCCATGTGTGTACAAGGTGTATGGAGCGGAGCCAGGTGAGTACGAGGTGTACGGAGCAGAGCTAGGTGTGTACGAGGTGTAGAGAGCTAAGCCGCGTGTGTACGAGGTGTACGGAGCAGAGCCAGGAGTGTACAAGGTGTATGGAGCAGAGCCAGGTGTGTACAAGGTGTATGGAGCAGAGCGGAGTGTGTATGAGGTGTATGGAGCAGAGCCAGGTGTATACGAGGTGTACGGAGCGGAGCCAGGTGTGTACGAGGTGAGCGGAGCCAGGTGTGTACGAGGTGTACAGAGCTGATCAGAGTGTGTACGAGTTGTACTGAGCAGAGCTGCGTGTGTACAAGGTGTACGCCGCAGAGCCAGGTAAGTACGAGGTGTACAGAGCGGAGCCCAGTGTGTACGAGGTGCACGGAGTGGAGCTGTGTGTGTACAAGGTGTACGGAGCGGAGCCAGGTGTATACGAGGTGTACAGAGAGGAGGCGAGTGTGTACATGGTGTACGGAGCAGAGCCTTGTGTATGCAAGGTGTATGGAGCAGAGCCACATGTATGCGATGTGTACAGAGCAGAGCGTGTGTGTACGAGGTGTATGGAGCAGAGCGGAGTGTGTACGAGGTGTATGGAGCAGAGCCAGGTGTATACGAGGTGTACGGAGCGGAGCCAGGTGTGTACGAGGTGAGCGGAGACGTGTGTGTATGAGGTGTACGGAGCTGAGCAGAGTGTGTACGAGGTGTACTGAGCAGAGCTGCGTGTGTACAAGGTGTACGCCGCAGAGCCAGGTGAGTACGAGGTGTACGGAGCGGAGCCCAGTGTGTACGAGGTGTACGGAGTGGAGCTGTGTGTGTACAAGGTGTACGGAGCAGAGCCAGGTGTATACGAGGTGTACAGAAGGACGCGAGTGTGTACATGGTGTATGGAGCAGAGCCACATGTATGCGATGTGTACAGAGCAGAGCCGTGCGTGTACGAGGTGTACAGAGCGACGCTGAGAGTGTACTAGGTATACAGAGCAGAGCCGTGTGTGTACGAGCCAGGTGAGTACGAGGTGTACGGAGCGGAGCCAACTGTGTACTAGGTGTTTGGAGCAGAGTTGCATGTGTATAGGTCGTGCAGAGCAGAGCCGCGTGTGTACTAAGTGTACGGGCCAATCATTATACTGCATGTAGGTCCATTATATTGTATGGAGGGCTGTGTGTGGATCACAGTTGCAGATCATACTGAGCCAGTGTAGTTGAGGGGCTTACAGTAGGGTCATCATACTGTGCGTATGGAGGAATCCACTGTGGGGCATCATACAGTGTTTGGGGGGCACTTTTGTTGGCATCAGATTTTATAGCTGTAACGAAAGGGGAATCATGGGGCTTCAATAGAAGGAAAATTACTTTGTAAGGGCAGCAAAGTTGCGAGATATGTTATTATGTGACCCAGGCAAATATTTTTTTTTGGGGGGGGGGGGCAATAAGAACTTCTACTTCTACTAAGGGGCCCGATGATTTCTATGTAGGCCCTCATGCAGGATGCATTGTCCCTCTGCTGCAGGACTGATTGGCCATAACTTACACATCAGGTCCAGTGCCATCTCTCGGTATATACAGGCATCCAGCCATGTTTCTCCTGAGCGGCAGTTGATCGGTGGCGCTCGTCCCCTTCCCACTACCACATGCTTTGCTCAACCCAATTGGACAGCCCCTGCTACTGGCTCTGGACAGCTACGTGTGCGGTGCATGTGATTGGCTCAGCGTTTTGGGTGAAGGAGACATGGTCTGTTGGGGAAGATGCACCATTTTCCCAGTTCATTATAGTGTGAGCTTGTTGATGCTCAGACTGCAGATCATTGCATGTGATGTGTGGACGATGCTGAATGGTGGACGTCTGACTACTCAGTGCCAGGCAGCAGCCACATTGGAGCTGCCCAGTATGGACACAGTATGAGAAGTAAGGGGGATGGATGTGGCACAGTATATGTAGTGAGTGGGGATCAGTATGGACACAGTATGCGGAGTGAGGGGGGATTGGTGTGGACATAGTATGGGGAGGGAGAAGGGATGGCTGCTGACACAGTATGAGGAGTGAGAGGGGGATGGGTGTGAACACAGTATGTGGAGTGAGGGAGGATGGCTGCTGACACAGTATGGGGAGGGAGGAGGGAATAGGTGCAGATACAGTATGTAGAGTGAGCAATGGATGAAGAAACTGTAGGGGATGAGAAAAATGTAAAGGGGCACAGAATAGAGATTGAGCATGTGTGAAGCTGTATAAAGAGGGGGCAGCATGCGGGGACAGTATGTTGAGTTTGATGAGGGAGAACAGTATAAACCGTGGGCAATATAGAAGGATACCGTGTAGAGGATAGAGTGACCATGGAGCCCAGTATGGAAAGGAAAGGGCAGGTGTGATGAGGGAGTAGTGTGGAGGGCATGCGCCAGAAGAGGGACAGTGTGTAAACCATATTTTGTGTAGGGAACAGTGAGGAGGAGCAATTATTTATTCCGGGGCACAGTGTAGGGCAGATATTTTTACTCAGGAAAATGTTGATCATTCTGCTATTTTTAAGGATATTGTGCTGGGATGTGCTGAAGAAGACCGGAGAAGATGGAAATGTGCAGAGACAAGCTGTGGATGTCAAAAGTCATCATGATGTCTGCACAAGATGAAGAAAAGAAAAAGACGACCCCGATCTGACAAGGTCATCTATAAGGTACCAGGATGTAAATGATTATTTATGATAATGACTACTTCTCATCAGTGCTGTAGTTCCTGTATGCTTTTATTGACGTCTGGTAACAACAACTCCCAGTATGTCCTTACTATTACTAATGATGTAGTAGGAGTTGTAGGTTCATGCAGTACATTTGTGTATGGGTCTGACCTGACATTACAATTGTGTTACCATGTACTGATGGTGGTTCTGATGTTGAATTTTGGTACAGATGAGTATTGTGATTTCTGTTCTGATGGGGGTTATATTTATGTATTTCTGTACCTCTGGTGGGTCTGGTGATACATGTCTGTACTGATGAGGGTTTTGACTTGTATTTCTGTTCTGATGGGGGTTATATGGATGTATTTCAGTACCTCTAGTGGGTTTGGTGTGAAGTTTTGTGTTGTTAATTGTTCTGATCCTGTACACATCTAACAATCCATAACTTGTTAGCTTTCTTGATACATGGCTATGGTAATAAAGTGTTGTGCATTCTAACAAGTTAAGGGTTCTATCTATTTGTTAGAAGCATTAAATTGGTTGTCCCAAGCTTATGATGAGTCTGCAGTCACTCTATGTAACAGCAGACTTCTTGAATTCTCACAGAGCGCACACTGCCTGCTGTCAGGATTGTCTGGTGAGAGTGGAAGGTCACGTAACTATAAGTATGCAATTTACATACATGCAGTCACGTGCTGACTAGACATGCGAGGCTTCGATCAATGAAATGAACTGAGCGAGGCCGGACGCGTCTAGTCAGAATGTGGCCAGAAGTATATAAATCGTATACTTGTGTTCATACGAGCGTCCAATCTTACCATTGATATGGGAGAATCCTGAAAGTGTGTAGTGCAGGCACCATGAGAATTTGGAGGCCTGCAGTCACCTAGACTTTCATCTGAAATCTGGACAAGCCCTTTAATTATAACATTAAACACCTTAGCCCACTCCTAACAATGTGTAATATACTCACTGCCAGAAACAGCTCATGCAGTCACTGTACCTGTAAGTGTAAAAAATCGCACATGAATGATTGGTCACATGACGTCTACTCAGACCACGGGAGGGGGCGCCAAAGTTAACTCTTGCCCCGGGTGCCAGAAAACCTAGATACACCTCTGCCTTCAGTAACCCAGCTCCAGACCCCTCAGCGACCCAGCTCCAGGACCCTCAGCACCCCAGCTCCAGACCCCTCAGCACCCAGCTCCAGGACCCTCAGCTCCCCAGCTCCAGGACCTCAGCACTCCAGCTCCAGGACCCTCAGCACTCCAGCTCCAGGACCCTCAGCACCCCAGCTCCAGGACCCTCAGCACCCCAGCTCCAGGACCTCAGTAACCCAGTTCTAGACCCTCAGCACCACAGCCCCAGGACCCTCAGCTCCAGGACCCTCAGCACCCCAGCTCGAGGACCTCAGCACTCCAGCTCCAGGACCCTCAGCTCCCCAGCTCCAGGACCCTCAGCTCCCCAGCTCCAGGACCCCCAGCACCCCAGCTCCAGGACCCTCAGCACCCCAGCTCCAGGACCTCAGCTCCCCAGCTCCAGGACCCTCAGCACCCAGCTCCAGGACACGCAGTACCCAGCTCAGACCCCAGCTCCCGACCCTCAGCACCCAGCTCCAGGACCCTCAGTTCCCAGCTCCAGAGCCTGAGCTCCGCAGCTCCAGGACCCTCAGCACCCCAGATCCAGGACCTTCATAACCCAACTCCAGACCCCTCAGCACCCAGCTCCAGGACCCTCAGCTCTCCAGCTCCAGAACCCTCAGCACCCCAGTTCCAGGACTTCAATAACCAGCTCTAGACCCTCAGCACCAAGCTCCAGGACCTCAGCTCCCCAGCTCCAGACCTTCAGCACCCAGCTCCAGGACCCTCAGCTCCCCAGCTCCAGGACCCTCAGCACCCCAGCTCCAGGACCCTCAGCACCCCAGCTCCAGACCCCTCAGTATCACAGCACCCCAGCACCAGACCCCTCAGTATCACAGCACCCCAGCACCAGACCCCTCAGTACCACAGCTCCAGGACCCTCAGCACCCCAGCTCCAGGACCCTCAGCTGCCCAGCACCAGACCCCTCAGTACCACAGCTCCAGGACCCTCAGCACCCCAGCTCCAGGATCTTCAGTATCTCAGCTCCAGGACCCTCAGCCACCCCAGCTCCAGACCCCTCAGCTGCCCAGCACCAGACCCTCAGCTGCCCAGCACCAGACCCTCAGAACCACAGCACCCCAGCTCCATGACCTTGTGCCCTGCAGAGCGAGCCAGAGCCCAGTTGTGCGGACACACACACCCCCTCTCCACATGCCTGAGCTCTGCTCCCCTCCCCCCTTCACTATTATGTAGTCCCGGCCACTCCAAGGTTTCCCTGTGTCCGTCGCCCCCCACCTTTGGGCACTCTCCCTCCGCCTCCTTCTACCTCGTGTGCCTGCGCAGGAGCTCGAGGAAAAAAAAGTCCCGGAGGTCTGAGAGGCGCCAGTGTGAGGAGCTCCACACAGAGAGCGGCCGGTGAGAGGCATGAGACCCAGGTGATGGCAGCGGACAGAAGGAGGATGGCCCGGGGGCTCTGCTGCTGTGGGCAGCGCTGCTCAGCTTCCCAGGTGAGGACACATAACTTTGCTCCTGCAGTGTCCCCTTGTTGTGTATGGTGCCCCGCACATAGCTGCACTCAGTGCTCGGTGCTGTGATGCTATTCCCTGCTGCTCGCAGCCTCTCGTTATGTATTATTGTGCAGTTAGTGTTATAGAGCTTGTTACTTGTATGACTTTGTATAATGTGAGTTGAGTTGCTCATATGCATGTTAGGGTGGTGATGTTTATACAGATGTTCCCATTGATGCCCATGGTGCCCACTGTTCAGGGTGGTAATGGTGATCACATTGGTGAATAAAGTTTGGGGAAAGTCAGGGACGTTACTTGACCTTTCCATGTATTTTCTATCCACCTCCTGATTTAGAATTGATGACCACTGGCAATAAGTTACATATTCACAGGACGATGACAATGATGGGTGCCCATTCATCCATACTGAGAGCCTGCCCAACACATGATGGGTACCCATGATACATCCATACTGAGAGCCTGCCCAGCAGATGATGGGTGCCCATTCATCCATACTGAGAGCCTGCCCAGCAGATGATGGGTACCCATACATCCATAATGAGAGCCTGCCCAGCAGATGATGGGTACCCATTCATCCATAATGAGAGCCTGCCCAGCAGATGATGGGTACCCATACACATACTGAGAGCCTGCCCAGCAGATGATGGGTACCCATACATCCATACTGAGAGCCTGCCCAGCAGATGATGGGTACCCATACATCCATACTGAGAGCCTGCCCAGCAGATGATGGGTGCCCATACATCCATACTGAGAGGCTGCCCAGCAGATGATGGGTACCCATACATCCATACTGAGAGCGTGCCCAGCAGATGATGGGTACCCATACATCCATACTGAGAGCCTGCCCAGCAGATGATGGGTACCCATACATCCATACTGAGAGCCTGCCCAGCAGATGATGGGTACCCATACATCCATACTGAGAGCCTGCCCAGCAGATGATGGGTACCCATACATCCATACTGAGAGGCTGCCCAGCAGATGATGGGTACCCATACATCCATACTGAGAGGCTGCCCAGCAGATGATGGGTACCCATACATCCATACTGAGAGGCTGCCCAGCAGATGATGGGTACCCATACATCCATACTGAGAGCCTGCCCAGCAGATGATGGGTACCCATACATCCATACTGCGAGCCTGCCCAGCAGATGATGGGTACCCATACATCCATACTGAGAGGCTGCCCAGCAGATGATGGGTGCCCATTCATCCATACTAAGAAAACAAAAAGACAGGCAGCACTCTAAATCACGGTTGTGAAAGAAACAGCTTTACTCAAGCCATGTGATAACAACGTTTCAACCTGCGGTTTCATCAGGCATTTTGTCCTTTTTTTTTCATTCATCCATACTGAGAGCCTGCCCAGCAGATGATGGGTACCCATACATCCATACTAAGAGCCTGCCCAGCAGATGATGGGTGCCTATACATCCATACTAAGAGCCTGCCCAGCAGATGATGGGTGCCCATTCATCCATACTGAGAGCCTGCCCAGCAGATGATGGGTACCCATACATCCATACTAAGAGCCTGCCCAGCAGATGATGGGTGCCTATACATCCATACTAAGAGCCTGCCCAGCAGATGATGGGTGCCCATACATCCATACTAAGAGCCTGCCCAGCAGATGATGGGTGCCCATTCATCCATACTGAGAGCCTGCCCAGCAGATGATGGTGCCTATACATCCATACTAAGAGCCTGCCCAGCAGATGATGGGTGCCCATTCATCCATACTAAGAGCCTGCCCAGCAGATGATGGGTACCCATACATCCATACTAAGAGCCTGCCCAGCAGATGATGGGTGCCCATACATCCATACTAAGAGCCTGCCCAGCAGATGATGGGTGCCCATTCATCCATACTGAGAGCCTGCCCAGCAGATGATGGGTACCCCTACATCCATACTAAGAGCCTGCCCAGCAGATGATGGGTGCCCATTCATCCATACTGAGAGCCTGCCCAGCAGATGATGGGTACCCATACATCCATACTGAGAGCCTGCCCAGCAGATGATGGGTACCCATACATTCATACTGAGAGTCTGCCCAGCAGATGATTGGTGTCCGTACACATACTGAGAGCCTGCCCAGCACATGGTGCCTATAGATATTGGCACATCGGGGTGCAGAAGGCTTTTCACGCTGATTGTCCTGACTACATGGATCTATAGATCCGCATACATTTCATGCATTTATCACTGATCATCCTCCTTTTGTGACTGATTTGCCGAGTAGTATGAACATTCAATCTGGTTACACATTAATACTAGAAGGTATATTCCATTCACATGAAGGGATTGACAGTCTTGTTTTACTTCCATTCACAGGCAGAACTCTTAAGCTTCTGTGTGTGTATTGAAGATCATTCATATTCCTACTGTATGACTAATTGTGGCTCATAACCCTGGTGGCTTAGTGGTTAGCTGTGCAGGCTTTCAACATTGGGGTCTTGGGTTCAGATGACACCACGGACAGCCACTGAGTTCCTCTACTCTCCTTGTGTTTGCCTGTGTTTCCTCCGGGTTCTTGTTCTCCAATTTCATCCCACACTCCAAAGACATAGTGATAGGGAATTTAGATTGTGAGCTCCAGCGGAGGCAGTGATGATAAAACACCTGGGAATATGATATCAGTAAATTAATAAATGTTGTTATTATGAACTCACACAGGTAGGTCTGAACTATGGGAATATGGCATTGGGTAAAAGCCTTTGCTGATAGTACATCAGTTATTAATTTGTTATTATACTGGTATAAGATCATTGAAGAATTCTGCATCAGTTGGATTGTGTATTGGGTGATCACTGTTTTTAACAATTGTCCATTTGTTCCATTACCTCTTGCATTATCTTTGTTTATGGCAATTAACACTTTAGCTTGTAAAGAAAGTGTTAATGTTGTGGAGCATTTAGGGATACCTATTGTAAGGCAGATCAGCCATCATTGAGATCAGATACAGCTTGCTTGTGATAGATTTTACACTTTTAGGATCAACAGTGAAACCTCTCAAATTGTGTCAAATCTGTCAGGTTACAGAGTCCACTTTATTGACCCTGATCTGAAAGCTCAATTGTCAATGTGGATTCCAGAACTATTTATATACATCACCTTAATGTCTTTAAAACACAGCAGAGATTAAAGGGACTGATAAAGTGGATTGCACAGAGATTGTGTCCTAGGGCTTGGGCTCTTTAAATGACCTGCCTTCTTTTTATCTCTGGTTGTGATGGATGGAGAAACCAGGCTTGTTGCATTAGGTAAAGGAGGCATGTTAACTTCCTTGAGAGATCTGTTCTTCCAAGAAAATGTGTATTGGGTAATTAAGTAATCCCCACTGCATGAGACAGTAAGCAGCCAATTAGTTCCGCATTTCTGTAACAGTTGGCAATACACAAACGTGGAAATAAAGGGTCCCTAATCCCTCTCCCACTGCGATCCAGCAGCAAGAGTCACCAATATTAGGAAGTGGCTTTGTCCTTCATTTAAATGCATCTGCGAAAATGTCGAAAAAATTGGTAAATGAAGCAAGTTGTACGGTTCTGAGAAGCAATACCTAGAAAGTGCGGAGCACTAATGGGCCCTAAACACTTAGGACATATAATTATTAATCAAAAAGAGGGAAAATATTAGGTTTATTATTCCCCTGCATGCTAAGTATAACAATGCCTCTTCAATAAAAGGTATTACAGGCTACATAAGTGGCAGTTATGGTATTAAAGCTAGCCACCATGGGTGTGAAAGTGTGAAATGTCCCCAGGGCAGAGAACCTGCCTGTATATAAAGAGGCAGGGTTGTTAATGATTTCTTGTAAAATCAAACTTTTATGACTTTCCTTGTTTAGGATCTCTGGGACAAGCTTGTAAAATTAGCAAACAGCTTTACCTCTTGTTTTCCTGTTAATGACGGTGAAACCTCACATTGTGACTTCTCATTTGTTGAGAGTGTCCTCGTTTACGAGTGTTTGGTAAATAAATATGAGAGTGTTAGTAAAAAGTTAAGAATGTGTCTCTTTCTGTGGGACTTGAATTCATTTGGGATATGGGCTCGGGCGTATGAATGGATTCGATCCATTTTATATCTGGAATAGAGAAACATCTAGGATCTCTGTATCAACATCAGTTTAATGAAAAAGGTGACCTGTTTTTATGTAACCATCAGAATCCATGTCTAGGTACTGTAGTGCAGGCGGGAGAATAATTGCAGAACGCTGATTGGTTTTATGGGCAGCGAAGACTTCTTTTGCGCTCACAAATTGCGTTGTTTTTTTTATTGCAGTAGACAGTACCAGAAAAGTGATTATTTTTCCTTGCAGATTTAATTTTAAACTTTATATTCCAAATTTGCAGCACATCAATGCTGTAATTTTTTGCAGTTTTTTTGTATCCATTCCAATAAATAAAGACGTGACAAGCCATGTGTTTATTTTACGCAATATTTATGTTTTTGCCAACACTGTTTTTTGCAGTGGAAAAATCTTAAATGTGTATATGAACCCCAAGCCACGTTCAGAGAAAAGCTGCTTTTTACACTACCATCAAAAGCTATGAGATGTCAGAAATACGGTGCGCACGCTTGAGAACAGCAGCATTTCTGAGATCTGCAGCACGTCAGTATATTTCTGCATTCTTGCAGCATTTTTTACACTCATAGCAAAGGAAAAGTGCAAAAGAATGCACCAAACAGGTTTTGCTGTGTATTTGCAGCCTTGTTTTTACTGTTTTTGGTGAGTAAAACAAACTTTATTAAGCATGTACTGTGTTTCTTCCAAAGATTTTTGCTACGGGGTGGAAGAAAGGACATGGGAAAGAGTTCTTTACAGTTAAAGCAATCAAACTTGGAATGCTCTACCAAAAGAGGTAGCAATGACAGAGGCTATAACTGCTTTTAAGAAAGGGCTGGGTGATATCCTCACAACAGTTTGCATTGTGGGCTATAGATGATTTAGTGACAAGGAATGTAGAATGGTGAAGTGATGAAGAAAGGTTGATGGATCCAAGTCTTTTTTTTTAAACATTGTAACTGTAGACAAGTCACACACGTATTCCATAATACAGGTAAAGGATGGCGTAAAATGCAACAATAATAACTTAGCTGCCCATCTTGGTTATGTACCATGTCATATTTGTGGAGGACACATTGCCATTGGTTGCTGAGAATCTCATGCACATAGTGCGGAAACAGACCTGTAGCTAGGGCTGAGTTCACATGTCCGTAATTATCTGTGAGAACGGATACAGTGGCAACCCATTGGCAAAAGACTTGTGCAGACACAACTTTTTTGTCTGTTTTTAAATAACTGATTTCAGGGATTCATTTTTCTTTTTACTTTGGAATCTATAGAAAACTGATCTGTTAACAGATTGTTATTTATCCACCATTGAAACTGATCCAGCAAGGCTGCTTTCACATTGCGTATTTCTTGGATCCGAGACTGTACGTTGTAAAACTGACAGCCACGCATCCGATTTGGCCCCCATGTATCCCTATGGGTCACGGATCATATTTGGCCTAATTGCCATCCGATTTTGTTTGGATCTAATTTGTGTCCGATTTTTTGCTGTACCCAAAATCAGAGACTGTTCCGATTTTGGGCACAGTGGACCGAATTGGATCCGACCCAATCCGCGGCCGTTAACATGGAGGCCTATGGAGCACGGGTCCGAGGAAACAGCTGATCGTTCCTCGGACCTGATTTTAGTGTACTAAGCATGCTCAGTAGACTACAATTGCTCCTTACCATCTAATTTCACTTCCGCAATGTATATACATACATTGTGGAAGTGAAATTTAGTAAAAGAAAGGGTTAAAAATAAAAAAGTTATATTCTCACCTTTCCAGCGATCCCCAGGCGCCTCCAGCAAGCTCAGGATGCTTACAGGACCTGCGGTTACATCACAACCTGATCAGCTGATCGGGTCACATGACTGGTTACCGCGGTAACTGCGGTCACGTGACCCGATGTTGTGTCGTAACCGCAGGTCCTCTAAGCATCCGGAGCTTGCTGGAGGCATTGGGGGACTCGCTGGAAGGTGAGCATACATATTTTTTTATTTTTAACCCTTACTTTTACTAAATTTCACTTCTGCAATGTATGTACAGTGCTTACAAGTAGTATTCAACCCCCTGCAGATTTAGCTGGTTGACACATGCGGAATTAACTTGGCATTGTGACATTTGGACTGTAGATCAGCCTGGAAGTGGGAAATGCAGTGCCACAAACATTTTTTTTTTTTTTTTTTTTTTAAAGCGTTAAAAGTTAATTCAGAGGGTCATTTATTATTCAACCCCTCAAACCATCAGAATTCTGTTTGGTCCCGCTAAAGTATTAAGAATATGCTGATGGCGCGATTTTCTGCATAGTGGTGTGCTCCCCATTGTTGGGGTAATTAACATGCATCTTTGATGAAGTATATTAACTAAAGTATTAAGAAGTAGTTCAGGCACAAATAACAATGAGCTTCACATGTGTTAATTAATTATCTCTTTTGCCAGCCTTTTCTGACTATTTAAGACCCTCCCCAAACTTGTGAACAGCACTCATACATGGTCAACATGGGAAAGACAAAGGAGCATTCCAAGGCCATCAGAGACATGATCGTGGAGGGTCTCAAGGCTGGCAAGGGGTACAAAACCCTTTCCAAGGAGTTGGGCCTACCTGTCTCCACTGTTGGGGGCATCATCCGGAAGTGGAAGGCTTATGAAACTATCCTCCCGTGCCGAGGCCAGGCTTGTCCGAAGAGTCAAGGCTAACCCAAGGACAACAAGGAAGGAGCTCCGGGAAGATCTCATGGCAGTGGGGACATTGGTTTCAGTCAATACCATTAGTAACGTACTCCACCGCAATGGTCTCCGTTCCAGACGAGCCCGTAAGGTTCCTTTACTTTCAAAGCGTCATGTCAAGGCTCGTCTACAGTTTGCTCATGATCACTTGGAGGACTCTGAGACAGACTGGTTCAAGGTTCTATGGTCTGATGAGACCAAGATCGAGATCTTTGGTGCCAACCACACACGTGACGTTTGGAGACTGGATGGCACTGCATACGACCCCAAGAATACCATCCGTACAGTCAAGCATGGTGGTGGCAGCATCATGCTGTGGGGCTGTTTCTCAGCCAAGGGGCCTGGCCATCTGGTCCGCATCCATGGGAAGATGGATAGCACGGCCTACCTGGAGATTTTGGCCAAGAACCTCCGCTCCTCCATCAAGGATCTTAAGATGGGTCGTAATTTCATCTTCCAACAAGACAACGACCCAAAGCACACAGCCAAGAAAACCAAGGCCTTGTTCAAGAGGGAAAAAATCAAGGTGTTGGAGTGGCCTAGTCAGTCTCCTGACCTTAACCCAATTGAAAACTTGTGGAAGGAGCTCAAGATTAAAGTCCACATGAGACACCCAAAGAACCTAGATAACTTGGAGAAGATCTGCATGGAGGAGTGGGCCAAGATAACTCCAGAGACATGTGCCGGCCTGATCAGGTCTTATAAAAGACGATTATTAGCTGTAATTGCAAACAAGGGTTATTCCACAAATTATTAAACATAGGGGTTGAATAATAATTGACCCACACTTTTATGTTTAAAATTTATAAAAATTCAACTGAGCAACATAACTTTTTGGTTTGTAAGATTTATGCTTCTGTTAATAAATCCTACTCTCGTTTGCAGTTTGAAGGCTCTAACTTATTGGCATCTTATCAAACCAGCTAAATCTGCAGGGGGTTGAATACTACTTGTAGGCACTGTATATACATTGCGGAAGTGAAAGTGCCCCGCTGCCTCCTGTCATCTCTTTCTGTGTCTGGATCTGTGATAATCACGGCCCCGGACACAGAAATAGGTCACCTCCTGTGGTGTCCGTTCCTGTCCGTGGGGTCTTGCAAAAAGTAGGATCCCACGGACAGGAAAAAATACGCTATGTGAAACCAGCCTAAGCAAAAAACATCCTTTACAGATGGAAGAAAACCTTTAAGGCCACGTTACACACACAGATATATTGGTCACAGATCTCTGGTTGCAGTGAAATCATGGACACATTGCTCCATTTTGTGGCTGTGTACAATGGAACAATGTGTCCATGATTTCACTGCAACTAGAGATTTGTGACCAATATATCTGTGTGTGTAACATGTCCTTTAGTGTTAAAAAAGAATGGATCCAGTGGAAATCAATTTTCTAAAAATGCCAACGGATAGCTGGTGGATGCGTTATAACAGATGATTACCGAATGTGTGAACTTAGCCTGTGTTTTAGACATTTCTGTAAGAAATCTGTGGAGTGTAAAATATACCCTTAAATGTCTAATGGAAATGGGTCACACCTCTGGGAATGGCACCTAATCTCAAAAACAGGGCTGTCTCTTCAAAGGGAACCTGTAGGGTCCTCCATGCCCCCAGAAGCTCCAGCACTTGTGGATTAAAATCCCCCTTCTTAAGAGTCCCAGCATATAGTAGCAATGACCATACATAAACAAGTCTTAAGAAAAAGTATTTCTAAAGACTGTTTATGAGATGCTAACTATGGTTTTGACTAGTCGAATGGGGGTTTTATGACTAGATCACCCACTTAGTATGTTGGCATGCCCCTGTTTGCTTGATAACAAGCTTTAAAAAAGCTGGTGTCTGTGCCAGTACTATATGAAGCTGCATGTGCAGCTTTGTTTCACTAATCATTGAGCTTCTCTGATGCCAGGTGTACATGTGCAGCTTTTAAGGGGGTGTCACACGCGTCAATGTCGTCAGCGAGATGATCGCTGACGACATTGACGGCTGATTGCTGGTGAGCTGTCACACAGACAGACTCACCAGCGATCAATTGACCAGTGACATCATGGAAACGATTTAAATATCGTTTCCACGATGTCCTGCTCCCGCTGCCAGCCTGCTGGAAGCGGGAGCAGGCTGGTCTCCAAGGTACACTGCGGGTCTCTAGGCAGCGCGCGCTGCCTAGATACCCGACGTGTACCTTAGTTACCAGCCTCCTCCGCTCACCCGGTGAGCGGAGGAGGCTGGTAACTAAGGTACACGTCGGGTATCTAGGCAGCGCGCGCTGCCTAGATACCCGACTGTGTACCTTAGTTACCAGCCTCCTCCGCTCACCGGGTGAGCGGAGGAGGCTGGTAACTAAGGTACACAGTCGGGTATCTAGGCAGCGCGCGCTGCCTAGTTACCCGCAGTGTACCTTGGATACCAGCTCCCAGCGCTTGTGACAGGCGCTGGGAGCTGGAATATCGCTAGTCCCGGTGTCACACGCAGCGATGCTGCGTGTCCACCGGGCGACAATCGCCAGGTTTCTGAGCTGGTTCTGAAACCTGGCGATCATCAACCAGCGATTTATCGCTGGTTGATGCAGTATGTCACACGCGTCAATATCGCTGCAACGTCACGTGCAGGCGATATTGACGCGTGTGACACCCCCTTTAGAGAGCCATAGTGTGCAATGACACCGGCTTTTCTATAGCATGTTATCAAGCCAACGGACGTGCCAACATGCTAAGTGGGCCAACTTGTCGGGGAACTAACACCAAGTCGACTTATCAATGCCGTGTTTTGCATATCATAAACAGATTTCAGAAATACTTTATATAAAGATCTATTTATCCATTCAAATACAAATAGGGGACAATTAGGCAACTACTGGTGGTTCGGGGGTACGGAGGGACTGACTCGTTCCCTTTATGTAGCGAAGAGGGGGCTGTATATGCTTGTCTATCTCATGTCTGGCTATTTTCAAAACTCTCAATGAAGTGAATGGTGAGAGCCGCGCATGCGCATGTCGTTACTTATTTATTCACAGCACAAGATGGGCCCAGTTCTAGAGATAGCTAGAGCCCCCTGTGGATATGCCATGAATGTCTGAGATGAGAGTAACCTTTTCAAGTGTTTCTTTTGTAAAAGTATACTCTGTAAGTTTGCTACTTTAGTGACAGCTAATTATTGTAGATTCTTTGAAGAGAATTGCACTTTATGAACAGGTTTGCTTCATAGTGGCTGAATTTCTTGTATTTATTGTTCCTTTTGTTTTCTGATCTATTCTTTTTATTCCCACGCAGGATCTTACTCTTTCAGCGACTTATTGTTTGTAAAAGAGCCTGAGGATGCAACAGTTTATCGGAAAGATTCAGCAATATTAGACTGCTTGGCTCAAGGGGAACCTCCAGTCACAATCACGTGGCTCAAAAATGGAGCAAAGATTTCAGAGACTGAACGGATCTCAACCTTACACAATGGCTCCTTGTACATCCAGGAGGTGGAGGGCAGGAAAGGAGAGCAGTCTGATGAAGGATTTTACCAATGCTTGGCTCTGAACAAATATGGTGCCATTTTAAGTCAAAAGGCTCATCTTTCATTAGCAAGTAAGTTGGGAGTTAAGTTTCAACTGAGCTGTCAGTCACAGTTTACTATAGACTTTGAAGAACAATTGAACTGGATTTACATAAATATTTGAACATAGTGAAAACACTGTTCATTATATACTCCCTAATTAATTGACTGCTTACACTTGTTTGCTGATCAGCGGTCATTTAATAGCCTATTTACTCAGACAGGCCACATTTTAGATGTCCACTAAAGAATAGTTCAGTGAGCACAGGCTGTCATAGTAGTTGACTGCACGAGTTCTATTTATACAAAACAATGTGCTGTCGAGAACGATGATTCCTAACAACACTCAAATGGTTATGCAGTGTGTATGAGCTGTAAGGGTGTACATGACCTAAGAATATAGCTCATCAAGAGAGATAAAGCTGGGCACCACTAACACTTCTTCAACTACCGGTCACACTCAATAGTGGCAAAATGCACCTGCGGTCATGAGGGTCACGTCTACTCCGGGGTTGCACACTTCAGATAACCGCATACATATAATGATTCAACAAGAGAAAGAATAAGTAGCATACACCGGGAGGTGGATCAACTCTTCTTTATTAAATGGTGCAAGTTACAAAATGTGTAGGCATGGGGAGTGGGAGCAGCGGACAACAGCAGGCCATTTCATGCCTAGGACCCTTTAAATCGCTACACAGGTGTGAAACGACCTGCCGATGCTCCCACTCTTCCTCCCTGCACATATTGTAACCTACACCGTTCAATAAAGAAGACTCCATCTACCTCTCGGTAGTGCAGTTTATTCCTACTCTTGTTGGATCAAGACCTAAGAATATAAGCATCTTAAAGCCTCCTTGCATATTAGACTAAAGGCCCAGTTACACACACAGATAATTGTGCAGAGGTTGTTTGCAGATCTCTGGTTGCAGTGAAATCATGGACACATTGCTTCATTTTGTGGCTATGTACAAATGGAACAATGTGTCCATGATTTCACTGCAACCAGAGATCAGCGAACAATATCTGCACAATTATCTGTGTGTGTAACTGGGCCTTATTATTAACTGAACCCTCCAATATTGCTGGGTTCAGGTATAGGTGTGCTGTCTGACTGTTGGGGGAGATGTAGATCACTTGTGTCTAGTTTGGGATTGATAATCACATTGTTCTCCCTGAGATAACATGCTGGCCAACATGTTTTGCTGGCAGCTTTCTGATAGAGAACACAGGAGCGCTCGCTCAGGCAAGTGAGCGCTCATTTGATATAGGGGGCGTTGGCTCAGACGGCTAGCGGCTTAAGCATCACTCGTCGGGCAGCCATCAAACAACTGCTATGTGTTTAACCATGGTAACTATCAACCTTCACGTTTAATTATGATGGTGGCCATATTTAAAATAATATATCCAAATAGTAACAATATGATGGCAGAAATAAATGGAAGAGGCAACAAATGCATTTTTTATATATATGAAGTAGGTCATGTGTGTAAAACGTATTCTTTATTTGAGCAGATATTACTATTTAATGAGATGTGTGTGAACACACCAAGGACAGTTCGGTTAATTTATTTATTTCACACCAGAGTCCATCAATTTACTAGTGAAAAGAGAATTTCCCAGTCAGTAACGGAACATGTCTAATACATTAGAGACAGGTCCGCAGGGTGCAAACGTGACTGCCGACACCTTTACATAATAACGCTCTTTGTAGTAAGATCACATGGCGGGGACGTGTTGTGTTTCAGCATCTCATGTTAGCCCCTCTCTTGGAGGTTTCGTAGGAAAAAGACAGTTATGTAAAAATAGATAAATGCCCATCGATCCTCACATTTGTGTTTAAGCGCTGCTTTTCCCCTCATTCGTATCCATATTATAACTGCTGCTTCTCTAATTGCCTGGCCTTACAGACCAAAGAATGTGCGATATGCCAAATATAATCCCTTTCTTCCAGTTTTTTGAAGCATAATGGGTTCTCCTGTTTGACACTTGTGTATAGACGACCCTTAAGGATTAAACATTTATCTGCAGTTGTAAAAGCTAGGCTGTGAACCAATTGATTTTTCCATTAGCCTGTGTTTCCAAGGCAAGCATTTTGCCTACCATTTCATATTTGTACCAGATAACACCTCTCTATTCACATCTACCATTATTGTTGGCTATAAACAGTAGGGGCGTTTTTTTTTAAATTGAAGACTAGCAATTCTCTTGACGGCACTGTGTTTTTGCTATCTATCGCATACGTAAGCTTCTTCTTGCTATTGTGCATTCTCAAATTGTGATCACAAGCTTTTATTTTTAGTATATCTAATTTTTTATTTCTTGACATATGGGGTCCTTTTCTATACAACAAATTCTACAAATTAATCTGCATGTTTATTTGGAACGACTTTAGATGATCCACTCAAACTAGTAGATGCACGAGTGTTTAGACCTGCTGACCCGCATTAAATCGACCACCAGTTGGCTACTCTCACTTTCCATGTGCATATTTGTATACCGTATATACTCGTGTATAAGCCGACCCGTGTATAAGCCGACCCCCCTACTTTTGCCCCCAAAACCTGGGAAAACCTATTGACTCGTGTATAAGCCGAGGGTGGACCCCAGCACAGGTATACAGCCCCCAGCAGTGTGGTATACAGCAGCCCCAGTGGTAGTATACAGCAGCAGCCCCAGTGGTAGTATACAGCAGCAGCCCCAGTGGTAGTATACAGCAGCAGCCCCAGTGGTATATACAGCAGCAGCCCCAGTGGTTAGTATACAGCAGCCCCAGTGGTTACTATACAGCAGCCCCAGAGGTGTATACAGCAGCCCCAGTGGTAGTATACAGCAGCCCCAGAGGTATATACAGCCCAGAGGTATATACAGCAGCCCTTAGGTAGTATACAGCAGCCCCAGTGGTGTATACAGCAGCCCCAGAGGTAGTATACAGCAGCCCCAGAGGTAAATACAGCCCCAGAGGTATATACAGCAGCCCTTAGGTAGTATACAGCAGCCCCAGTGGTGTATACAGCAGCCCCAAAGGTAGTATACAGCAGCCCCAGAGGTATATACAGCCCCAGAGGTATATACAGCAGCCCTAGTGGTGTATACAGCAGCCCCAGAGGTAGTATACAGCAGCCCCAGAGGTATATACAGCAGCCCTTAGGTAGTATACAGCAGCCCCAGTGGTGTATACAGCAGCAGCCCCAGGGGTGTATACAGCAGCAGCCCCAGGGGTGTATACAGCAGCAGCCCCAGGGGTGTATACAGCAGCAGCCCAGAGGTATACAGGCCCCCCCATCAAGATCCAGGGCCCCCCCCTTGCGCGGCACACCTGTAAAGTAAAATCATACTTATCACTGTCCTGTCGCGCCGTCCCACTGCTGCCGACATGACGATCCCGGGCTTCATTCAGCGTCTTCGGCGGCTTCCTGTGGTCGCGGGCAATGACGTCATTGCCCGCGACCACAGGAAGCCGCCGGAAGACGCTGAATGAAGCCTGGGATCGTCATGTCGGCAGCGGCGGGACGGCGCGACAGGACAGTGATAAGTATGATTTTACTTTACAGGTGTGCCGCACAAGGGGGGCCCTGGATCTTGATGGGGGGGCCTGTATACCTCTGGGGCTGCTGCTGTATACTCGCGTATAAGCCAAAGGGGGACTTTTCAGCCCAAATTTTGGGTTGAAAAACGCAGCTTATACGCGAGTACATACGGTATTTTACTCTCTTTTATAGAACTATTAGTTCAGTTGGGGTCACAATCTAAATTCCCTATCACAATCTCATTTCTTTGGAGGAAACTGGAGAAACCTGGAGGAAGCCCACATAAACATGGGGAGAACATACAAATTGCAGATGTTGTCGTTGATGGGATTTGAATCCAGGAACCCAGTGCTCCAATGTTAACCACTGAGCAACCGTGCTCAGTATACAGATGTTTTATTGGCATATACTGCCATTGCTAGTGTCACCACATCACCTGTTTACAAGGGACAATGTCCTGCATAGAACAATTACTTTAAAGCAAACTTAAAAATCATGCCATTCGATAATAAAGTGTTTTGCTTGTTCGGTGGGTCAATTAGGGTGTTCCTAGGTGTGCTCTTTCACAATAACTACACCTTAAGATTTCCTAGATCCCTTTTGGACATTTTTTTGCAAAGATTGGGCTTTTAAAATAGTCTTTGAGGCACCATGTTGATAATACATCCCCCATATAGTAGTACAGGAGTTGTGTACATATCATTGCCTAATGCATGAACCTGTAGATTAAAGGAGTTGTCTAATCTAGAGAATCCCTTAACAGAGAGATGTGATCACTGTGGGTTTGATAGCAAAATTGGAAGGTGGAGCTAGCCATGCACTTCCTTTGTAACGGCTCAGTTGTCAGGGCCCATCATAGAGATGGTCTTTGTTACAGCTCTCTGCACTGGCTAATAGATGGCGGGTGGTGCGTGGGGGCACTCTTTGTGATGCCCATATGCCTTACTGGGGCATATGGGAAGGAGTTGTCTTGATGAAAAGTTATGGTGAATGAATCATCATGTGTTTCTGATCTGTTAAATCAATACTTCTGTTTGTTAATGGCTGCTGAGGTCACTGCTGCTGTGAGCCAAAATGTGCTTAGAGCTTTTGCCAAGAGCGCTCCTCCCCCATAATAGTAAAGGGAAATATCTCACTACAACACCTCCAATGCCCGGCTTTTACTTTCACCATGTTATTGTTACAACCTGGGCTGTGGACTCAGAAAGCCAAACCACCCACTTTGACTCAAGTTCCCCGACTCTGACTTCTGCATACATGGCTCATGTTTAAGTGATACATTTATTGCAATGTAGTACAATGTGAACATCAGGCTTTTAATCGTTATTATGATACAATAATCAAGTAATTTAGATAGAACATAATAAATAATAATATCAGCACATTCTGCATTGAACTGCTGTATTCAATTTTTTATATATTTTAGGAGTCTGAGTTGGTCCGTTTTATACCGACTAACCAAAATGTACTTTTAACTCCACAGCCCTGGTTACAACTAGTGCATCAAGTAACATTGTCTAGTACTTATCTGATATGTATAGACTGAAGGATAGGTTCATTAATAATCCACATAACAATTTCTGTCTGAATTGTCATTTAATGTAAGAATTTTTCTGGAAAGGATCATACCTTCTCCATCTCTAAGCTGCAGAGCATCATGCAAAGTGACTGGTGGATTCAGGTCCTGATGATACTGTTGCCCATTTATAATCCTCTTATGCCTTCTATGTTACTCTATTTAAAAGGACAATGCCTTTGTAAATATATCCTAATATTTTAATCCTTTCCTTTCCCCAACCCTTTTCTATATTAGAGGTTGAACCCTTCTTCCGCCCCACCCTACGCCTCTTTCCCTATCGCCTCGGCCCTTCCCTCCTTCCCAAATTAGATATGGAAAACTATATATGCATACAATTATCCTATGCCTACTATGTTATATACCTTTTAAACATCCAATAAAAATCTATTCAAAATATAATCCTCTGTTTATCCTCTAAATGTGGGAAAAAACATGCAATAGATAGCATTGCTAAGTACATTATTGGAAGTCTAAACCAAAAACCTCGATTGGAGCAGGTACGCTTAAGTTTAAACATTTTTTAAAATAAAAATTGTGATTATTGGAAATACAGTTTAGTCGGAGATATATATATTGGGTATCCATGCAGAACGTGAGGATCCCACTAGTTGCCATTATGTCCTGTGACAGATAATAAGATAGTGTCCTCATTTTCTGCGCGCCGGTTGATGGCTTAATGAGTCTAGACTCTCCCACAGTATATGTATAATGCTTGGCACAACATGGCACTGTGTGTAAGCAGATACATAAATTAGCATTGAAGATGATAATGGCTCGCTCTATGGAATTAACACTGTTTTGAATATCAAATGCATTGTTAATCACTTCCCGTAATGGAGACATCAGTGGGTAGCTCTGAGAATATCCTAAAGCCTTTTTCACATGGGATAGAATAGTAAATAGGAGAAAGGGGGCAGTGTGTACTCAGGCTTAAGGCATTTTTCATTTTGTTTGCCCCATGTAAACTTCTCTTCAGAGTCGCCTAGAGACAACGGCAATAGAGCCGAACGTCTTAAATGAACATCTTCTAGATAAATACATGTCTATGGAAATTGGTGGTGGGGTCACATTTATCCTAGTACAAAGCCTTATAAAAAAATATGTGAAAGGCAGTGATTGCTTTATCAGCATGTGTCCGTTTTTACGATCTTCATCTACTTACCAGCTCAATTTTTTTTTTGCCATGTAACATTACTGCCATCAAAGCTATAAGCTAATATATGTAGATGGTCCAATTTCTAGGTAGCTAAGGAACTGAACCCAAAAGCTTCAATTCCGAAGATCTTTTACTCCAAATGGAGTGTAAAATAATAGCATGTCCATGGTTTAGATATAAAGATGTAAATGTGAAGATTTAGCTTCAGGTTTTTTTTATGAGCTTTCCGGTATATTTTAGGAGAGCTATACATATTAAACAGGTAGAGAATAGGCATTAAATGGGCATTCTTTCTAGTCAAAGAGCAAGTACTATCTTAGTCAGTGGCCACAGCAGGGGGCAAGGATGTTCTTTTTCTGAGGCTGGCCAAAGCATTGACAAGTAAGATTGCCATTAGCTTTGGGATCACAATGCAGTTTTGCATTTTGAGATGCCTACAGCTTTAGCCCGGGCAATGGTTTAGGAGCTGAACACACAAGTAGATCAGGACCAGGTTTCTAAAGTTTAAGAAGTGGAAACTGGAGGTTGCACTCTATACAGGAACGTCATTATGACATTGCAAATTAAGGCTTCACAGGGTTGAAAGGTCAGAAACTGGCCAGGGTGCGGCATACCTCCCTGATAAAGGGCAGATGACCCTGATTCTTTGGCCAATTCTTTCATGTCTGTCCTCTTGCAAAGAGTGATTGCCAGGGATTGTTCTTTAGGAATGCACAGATTGGAAAGTAAGCAGACTTTTTTTCTTTCTTTTTGGTGTCCCTTAGAATCTTATCTCCTGTTCCCAGCAGGTCCATCAGCAGACTCTTCCTAGACTTCTCTATTTAGTCATCCAGCTGAAGGGCTTTTATCTATTAACCCTGCATCTTCTAGGAAACACCAGTGAAACTACTGTATTCAGGTTGAGTGGCAAAATAATCTGATTTATGATTATTTAGTTTTTGATTTGCACCCAAGCTGTTTTATTAATAGTCTTAAAGTTGTTAGTTTTTAGAATATGGCAAATGTAGCTGTCATATTATAGCCATTAGGCATTACTTGGCACTGTTATTTTATATCCTGTAGCTTCTATAGTACCAGCAAACTTCACAGTTCTCTACAGAGTTGCAATAGCACCCGGGCACAAGAGTCTAGGGGGCCCAAAAAGTCCCTTTGGCCTATAGAAAAAGACCAGTGTTATTAAAGACTTGCCATGATTGGAGGCCCCATTGTAGCTTTTGCATTGGGGCCCATTAGCTCAATTTACACTGTTGATCATGTGCATCAGTCCTTGATACCAATATACTTTTCTAATCCGGTTTTCGATCTCTCCATTAACCTATATTTGTTTCTTGGCATGTGGAAGACACCAAATTTACCTGAAGAGAAGCTAAACAAATGTGGAGATATTGCAAACCTTCACGATGATGATCTGTTTGTTTGAAGATAAATGTCGTAAATACATAGTGACTGTATGTTAATAAGCTTGTGGGCAGAGGTTTAATAGTTTCACATGAGTTGAGCCCTTGAAATAAATAAAATTTGCTCAACAAACAGTTGCGATAATTCCACATTTTCATTGTATGATTACATGAATACATTATGCACATTACATTAGAAATATCCAATATGTACAGGCACTATGTTTTTAGCTCATTGTACCAAAAGAAAAAGTCAACTCCAAAAACTCAGCTATCTCTTTCGTATGCTCGAAATAACTTTCACCCTATTCTAATGCAAAATGCTTAGTAGCTTCTAATTTTCATTATAATGTATGTTCTGAGTCCACTCATTTGGAACATGGTCATGTACACTGGTGATCAAAATTGGTGAACAATGTATGATCACTTGATTTTTTTCCCAGACAGAATATAATCTACCTTGATCAACATTTGAAGGTTTTTGTGTAAAGGATACACCACGCCACTAGAACAGTATTTCCCAAATTAAGCAAAGTTTATTAACTTTAAACCTTTATTTCACACAAAACATGATGTTCAGAATTAGCGAACAGCAATGACAGTAGCACCAAGAATGACTAGAACTAAATTTTGTGAAGGTTACAAACAGTAGAAAGTGTACAGGCCTTTGCTTTGTACAGGCCTTTGATTTGAATGACTTCCGCACATCTGCGGCCACAGGACATCACTAAGGAAGTTCACTGAGCTGTAGGTTGGATTTCTGCTGAAGGGGGAAAAAACAAACAAAACCTCTTTAAATCTTTTTCCTTAGCGAGTGTGACGAGCTGAGTGTGACCGGAACGTAAGTGCGAACACAAGTAAGTGTGTGACTTGTGATTCCGTAAACTTTGGATTGAGGGAATTTGGAAGGGAGGACTTAATAAAATACAACCAGCTATTCAGTAATACTTTACATTTCTTTTTACTTATCATCTGTCTGGTGCAATCTCCATTAGGAAATGAGCTCCATAATTGACAATGCCATACAGTGTACATCTTGCCACATGTGTGCAATACTTGAACAGCCTTTCGAGGGTGCATACTGCTGTGTGAGATGTGAGCACACTGCATTTGGAAGCCCAGATACTGGATCTAAATCAACAGCTGGTGACACTGAGATCCATAGACAATATGGAAAGGAGTCTGCTGCTCACTGAACAGCTGCTCAGTGGGATAGATGTGGGGGAAGATGGTAGCATGGAGCTGCAGGACTGAGAGTCAGCTAGCTGGGTGACAGTTAGAAGGTGGGGTAGAGGGAAGAGTGCCAGGGAGGCTAGCCCTGATCTGGCACACCCCCAATAAATTTGCTAAGTTGGCAGATAAGGGGGGTGTCAGTACAGGGATAGCACTGCTGCAGCAAGGTATGATCTCTGAAAGCCAGAGGAGTGTCTGCTCCAGTAAGGGAGAAAACAGGAGAGCAGGGCAGGACAGACAGGTGCTGGTAGTGGGGGACTCAATTATTAGGGGAACGGATAGGGCAATCTGTCACAAAAACAGGGATTGTCGAACAGTGTGCTGCCTACCTGGCGCTCGAGTCTGGCACATCGCTGATCGGGTTGACAGATTACTGGGAGGGGCTGGTGAGGATCCAGCGGTCATGGTGCACATTGGCACAAATGACAAAGTTACAGGTAGGTGGAAGGTCCTGAAAGATGATTTCAGGGAATTAGGCTGCAAGCTTAAGGCAAGGACCTCCTAGGTAGTATTCTCTGAAAATCTGCCTGTACCACGTGCTACACCAGAGAGGGAGGCAACAGGAGATTAGGGAGATAAATAAGTGGTTCAGGAATTGGTGTAGGAAGGAGGGGTTTAGGTTCCTGGTGAACTGTGCCGACTTCTCTGTTGGCTACAGGTTCTATACTAGGGACAGGCTGCACCTCAATGGGCAGGGAGCAGCTGTATGGGAAAGAAAATGGCTAGAAGATTGGAGGAGTGTTTAAACTAGGGATTGGGGGAGGGTATTCATTGTACATGAGGGGAAGATAGTGTAAATAGTAACCTGGGCACATAATAAAAATTGGGGGTGGCATGGGGGGGTGGGGTTAGAACAGTCAATTTAGTAGGAAGAAATAGAGGTAAAGAGAGATGCATAAAGTGCATGTACACTAATGCCAGAAGCCTCACCAACAAAATGGAGGAATTAGAATTGATTTTGTTGGAAAATAATTATGACATGGTGGGGATATCAGAGACATGGCTGGACGAGAGCCATGACTGGGCTGTTATTTACAGGCTATAATCTGTTAAGAAATGACCGTACAAATAAGCGAGGGGGGTGTTTATACGTAAAATCATCCTTAAAACCCATCCTGCATGATAATATAGGTGAATCTAATGAAAATATAGAGTCCCTGTGGGTGGAGATAAGGGGAGGGGGAAAAATAATAAATTACTGATAGGAGTTTGCTATAAGTCTCCAAAAATCATGGTGGAAGTGAAGGAGAATATCCTCATAAAGCAAATAGATGAAGCAGTGACTCAGGGAGAAGTCATTATTATGGGGGACATCAACTACCCTGAAATTCATTGGGGAACAGAAACCTGCAGTTCCAGCTAAGATAATAGGTTTTTGACAATTATGAGAGACAAATACCTTTCACAACTGGTTCAGGACCCAACAGGAAGGGCGGCACTGTTAGACCTAGTATTCACGAACAGGCCGGACCGCATATCAAATATACGGGTTGGAGGTCACTTGGGTAATAGTGAACCCAAAATAATAAGTTTTCAAGTATCCTTTAATAAGATGTGTAGCAGAGAGGCTACAAGGACACTAAACTTAAGGAAGGCAAATTTCCAACGGTTGAGAAATGATCTTAGTGCAATAAACTGGGACGATGTCCTGAGACATAAAAGTACACAAAGCAAATGGGAGACGTTAATTAGCATCCTGAATAGAACCTGTGCACAATATATACCCTATGGTGTATATATACCCTATGGTAAACATGCTAGAAATAGGAGGACACCTCTATGGCTAAATAAGGCTGTATGGGGCTCAATACCTGACAAAAAGAAAGCATTTAGGGAATTAAAGCAAGTAGGTAGTGATGAAGCGTTACACAAATACAGAAAATTAAATAACATCTGGAAAAAGCAAATCAAGGCAGCAAAGATTGAGACAGAGAGACCCATTGCTAGAGAGAGTAAAAAAATCCCAAAATATTCTTTAAAGAGGACCTGTCACCAACCATCCATGGTGATCTAATTACAGCACTGAATAGAGCATGTCTGCTGCATTCAGGCAAGGGGTCCCCCATCCCTTGAGCCCCCTGTACCCCAAGATAATAGACTTTGAAAACGTGCATACTGGAGCCAAATAGGAGGTGACTAGTGGCTGGAGCCACTTCTCTCAAAGGGCAGTTTCACACCCCCGGATCTTTAATCCGCCCACCGCCGCCTCCCTCATGCCATTAATTCTCTCCCTCGCCTGCTGCATAACACAAAGCGAGGGATGCGGTGCTGGCCACATTGCCCCACCTCCTGTGGTGACGTCACAGCTTATACCCGCCTTGCTCCATGTTAACCATACTAACCTGATAAGCTTCTATGAAGAGATATGTTCTGGACTGGACCAAAGAAATGCCAGTGGATGTGGTGTATATGAACTTTTCAAAAGCTTTTGATAAGGTGCCACACAAAATCTGCCCACCGCTGCCAATCATTCTCTCCCTCTTCAGCAGCATTTAAACAGAGTTTTTTTTTCTCTCCTAGAAAGTCAGTTTAGCCCCGCCCCCTGAGGGGCGGAGCCAAACGGCAAGTTCTGGGGGGAAAAAAAACTCTGTTTAAATGCTCCTGAAGAGGGAGAGAATGATTGGCAGCGGTGGGCAGATTACACATGCAGGGGGTGTGAATCTGCCCTTTGCTGCAGCCCCCTGCCACCTCGTTAATGGCTGGAGCATGTAAGTTTTCTAAGTGTATTATCTCGGGGTACAGGGCTGCTCAAGGGCTGGTGGACCCCTTGCCTGGATGCAGCAGACATGCTGCATTCAGTGCTGTAATTAGATCACCATGCCTGGTTTGGTGACAGGTCCTCTTTTTAAGAAGGGCCTGGATGCCTTTCTTGAAAAATATAATATTACCGGTTATATATACTAGAATCTTTGATAGGGCGTTGATCCAGGGAACTAGTCTGATTGCCGTATGTGGAGTCAATAAGGATTTTTTTTCCCCATTGTGGAGCTTAGTGTTGCCACATGTTTTTTTTTTGCCTTTCTCTGGATCACCATGTTAGGCTATGGGTTGAACTAGATGGACTTAAGGTCTTCCTTCAACCTTAAATACTATGTTACTATGTAGTCTCTCACACTGCTCTGGTGTGATTTTGCTTCACTCTTCCAGTCTCTTCCACAGTTCTGTGATTGTTGTAGGTTTCTTGGCCATAACTTTGTCACCAAGGATTTTCTAGAGGTTTTCTATTGGGTTTTAGATCAGGACTCTGGCAGCCATTTCACTGTTTCAATGTTTTCTGTTTCAAGGAACTGATTTACCCGTTTTGCTGTGTGACAGGGGACATTGTCCTGTATGAAAATTGCTGACTGATTGAGTGCTGCAGGCAAGTAAGGAACCACGTGTTGTTGAAGAAGATTCTGATACACACTTGTATTCACTCTGCCATGTAGCAGTATGAGAGATCCAACCCCTGCAGCAGAAAACATTCCCCAAACCATGACACTTCCTCCACCTCCTTTCTCTGACTTCTTTACCCACTTTGGGTTCAGTCTTTCCCCAGTTTATCAATGAACATAATGTTTCCCATCAGTCCTAATAAATTAAATTAAACTTGCTTTCACTACTAAAATGAACTGTGGACCACTTCTCTTCTGTCCACACAACATGCACCTCACCAAATGTGAGTCTTGCCTTTTTGATTTTTTCTGCTAATGATAGGTTTGTTCACTGCAGAATGGGCTGTCAGTCTAAATGCTCTTAAACGTTGTGAAACTGTATGATGAGACAAATCCTTACCCTGTTCAGTGCTGAACTGACAAGCATGGAGATTCTACACATTATCCTGTCCTCTCTTGCATTTGTCTTTTGAGGTGACCAGCCTTCTTGGGGGACTTGAAAGAGTTTGTGATGTTGTAAAGATGCAAAATTCTAGTAGTCACAGACATGGAACCATCAACTTCTGTTGCTATAGCTGATAGGGTGACCCCTTCATCTGGACAACCTGCTGTCAGAGAGTTTCAGTCACTTTGGAACGGTACCCCATTTTTGCAAAGTGAGTGTAAACTGGAAAGTTAGGCTGCTAGTTAAATAGGGTTTGTCAGATAATTAAGGAAATTAGCACAATGTCCCAGAGTAACTCCAATAACTTGCAGGTATCTGAAAACATTCTCTAATTTTGATCAGTGTTCTTTTAAATTCTTCTCATTTACATTTTTATTCTGTGCTTTAGAATATATTCAGTTTATGAAATAAGCTTAAAATACTGCATATTTACTCATGTTAGGATATTTTCACATAGAACAATACAATGACCTTAACATTAAGACCATTGTGTGCTGTTCTCTAATTTTGATTGCCAGTGTATATATAGTTCATATATAGTGGTCAGCTGCTCTTTTCAGCAGGCAGGTAGGCTATGCTTGAGGCATTCCTTTAGAAGATTTTGGACAGCGGAGATGACAGGAGTAGAAACCGCCATGTGTCTAGCACTGCTGAGCTGGCCATCTCTTCCGTTTCTCAATACCTAGCTGATGGAGGTATTCAGTCTGATTCTTTTGTTTGTAGCCCATGACTGTTGAATGGTTTCTATCTCGAAACACTTCCTTAGTCCAAAGTCTATTGTCAGGCTTTCCTATTCTGCAGCTGTGCCTATTGTGGACAGTGTAGAATAATTTATGACTAAGGCTGCCTTCACACTTGCAGATGGATCTGCAGCGTTTTGCAGATGCATCTGCAAGTGTGAGCATGCTGACCGCGGCCCCTATGTTTATAATAGGGCGCACGCGGTGTGAAAGCTCTCATTCACTCCTATATGTGTACTGTCAGCAGGCGTATGCCTGCTTACAGATCACACTCTCCCGCCCGCAGCATGGACGCTACATCTCGCGTCCACAGTGCGGACGGGAGTGTGTGATCTGTCAGCAGGCATACGCCTGCTGACAGTACACATATAGGAGTGAATGAGAGCTTTCACACCGCGTGCGCCCTATTATAAACATAGGGGCCGCGGTCAGCATGCTCACACTTGCAGATGCATCTGCAAAACGCTGCAGATCCATCTGCAAGTGTGAAGCCAGCCTAAGAGTTAAATGGTTCCCATTCAGTGAATAATTTTTTTAATTCATTTTTCTGTTCCTCCCCATTAACATTATTCATTATTAATTATAATATTTGGTTGAATCATTTTTCAGTCCCAAACAGAAATCTCAGATTTTATAGGGTATCCTAGCCGCTGCTTAACTTGATGTGTTTGCAGACTATCTATCGATCGATCGATCGATCGTATCTGTGTGTATATGTGTGTGTATTATGTACCGTATATACTCGCGTATAAGCCGAGTTTTTCAGCCCAAAAATTGGGCTGAAAAGTACCCCCCTCGGCTTATACGCGAGTCAGTGCGGGGGCTGCTGTATACAGCGGTATAAAGCAGCCCCGCATCCCCAGTAATGCAGGGCCCCCCCCTCATGCTCCGGTCACCTGTAAAGCAAATTATACTTATCAGTGTCCCGCTGCCGTCCGCGCCCGCCACTGCCGACATCGCGATCCTCCATCTTCATGCATCTTCTTCCTGTTTCTGTGCGCGTCGCAGGCAATGACGTCATTACCGGCGACGCGCACAGGAAACAGGAAGAAGTCGCATGAAGACGGAGGATCGGGATGTCGGCAGATGCGGGCGCGGACGGCAGCGGGACACTGATAAGTATAATTTGCTTTACAGGTGACCGGAGCATGAGGGGGGGCCCTGCATTACTGGGGCTGCCTGTATACTACCACTGGGGCTGCTGTATATAGGGGCTGCTGTATACACCACTGGGGCTGAAATACCACTGGGGCTGCTGTATATAGGGGCTGCAATACCACTGGGGCTGCAATACCACTGGGGCTGCTGTATATAGGGGCTGCTGTATACACCACTGGGGCTGCAATACCACTGGGGCTGCTGTATATAGGGGCTGCAATACCACTGGGGCTGCTGTATATAGGGGCTGCAATACCACTGGGGCTGCAATACCACTGGGGCTGCTGTATACACCACTGGGGCTGCAATACCACTGGGGCTGCTGTATATAGGGGCTGCAATACCACTGGGGCTGCAATACCACTGGGGCTGCTGTATATAGGGGCTGCTGTATACACCACTGGGGCTGCAATACCACTGGGGCTGCTGTATATAGGGGCTGCAATACCACTGGGGTTGCTGTATATACCACTGGGGCCTGCTGTATATCATACTGCTGGGGCCTGTATACCACTGCTGGGGGCTGTATACCTGTGCTGGGGTCCACCCTCGGCTTATACGCGAGTCAATAGATTTTCCCAGGTTTTGGGGGCAAAAGTAGGGGGGTCGGCTTATACACGGATCGGCTTATACACGAATATATACGGTAATTTAAGGGTTATAGGACATAACTATTGTATTGGATAAGGATATATACACACTCTTGTAAAGTTCTACTTGTATGATATCTTGTGTTTTTCTGCTGAGGTTGCACCTTCCAGTACTTTTGCTTGTCGATCATATGTTTTACGTCAATACACTTGTACGTTGCGAAAAATGTGTCTATATAGTAGATATGGTAATTCTGCTAAAGATGATTGAATGGCAGGAAGGTTTGGATGACATGAATAGCTTTATCATAGTTGCAAGCTTTGCCTTGAAAACCTGATTGTGTTTTTTCTGTCTAGTGGTTTAATTCTTCTTTGCATTATCTATTATATAATCACGAATGGGTTTTTTGCCCCTTTTGAGACCGCTCTCGCTGCGAGTCAGCGTGGTCATGTGGATACGAACGAAGCATTGGCCGCGCAGCGGCCATTGCGAGCAGCTCTAAGGCGACTCGCTATGCCCGCGCAGCGGGCATGGCGAGTCGCCTTAGCAGCGCGAAGCATTGGCCGCGAAGCGGCCATTGCGAGTCAGAGACTCGCTCTGCTAGAATCCCGATGCATTGTGCATCGGGCACCCATCTAGTTTCTATTATAATTGGAAACAGTATAATCAATAGTCCAACAATTAACAGTTTCACTCATAAACTATTAAAACCAGAATCCCCCATAAAAACGGAGGAAAAATGAAACAATATCTCAAATATCAATTGATGATTTTTATTATTAAATAGTTCAAACATTTAATTCAATAACATATATCTAATGAGGTACCACAATAATTGAAGGCACTCCTCCTTTAAAACAGAACAAATTTCTTCAATAATTCATTACATGCTAAAACCAATATCAAAAGGGTGCTGCTGTGTGTCAAAATTTATCTGATGGCTCAAATGTGGGTGTTCCTAAAGAATTCCTTCACCCACCGCAGCCTAAGATTGCAGACTCACTAATAGAGGCACATTTTACTATCCCCATACTCCAATGAGGGACCCCCTATAAACTAACACAGAGTCCAGTGCCCTGAGGAAGATTTTGTTTGAAACGATCGTCGGCAGGAGGGGTGAGGAGCCTGTGTAACTGAACGGCAGAGGTGCAGCCTAGATTCTAAGGTAACAGTAACTGGACTCTGTGTTAGTTTATAGGGGGTCCCTCATTGGAGTATGGGGATAGTAAAATGTGCCTCTATTAGTGAGTCTGCAATCTTAGGCTGCGGTGGGTGAAGGAATTCTTTAGGAACACCCACATTTGAGCCATCAGATAAATTTTGACACACAGCAGCACCCTTTTGATATTGGTTTTAGCATGTAATGAATTATTGAAGAAATTTGTTCTGTTTTAAAGGAGGAGTGCCTTCAATTATTGTGGTACCTCATTAGATATATGTTATTGAATTAAATGTTTGAACTATTTAATAATAAAAATCATCAATTGATATTTGAGATATTGTTTCATTTTTCCTCCGTTTTTATGGGGGATTCTGGTTTTAATAATTGGAAACAGTGTCAGACTTTCCTTTTAAGCAGAGACTGAGTATTTGTTCATCCAAGGATTTGCATGTAACACCAGAAACCAAGTTGTAGATTCCTCAGAACCACTTTAGAAAGATGAGTTAAGACCATAAAGTTTAAAGTTAAGCTGTTAGTAGATTTTATTCTACCAAACAGCTCACTACACGTCATTGGTGCCACAAAATCATGAGTATATATGTTGCCATTCATTATCTACTTATGTTATCCTGATATAACATGATGTAGCAGCCATATTTACACACACAAGTGATAGTTGTGCAAATATGGTGCCCACTGGGGGTAATGGCTACTTGTGCACTACCGCCAGCAGTGTCGCAGCAGCCCAAATCCGCCAAGACACCTTGTCGCCACAGAGACCCAATGCTCCACGCTGCCTGCCATTGCCGAGCCTTACCGCCACAAACAACACTTCCTCAATAAATGGGAAAGTGCATAACTGGCTAGCATGCCCAGTTACAGATGGTGGCGGCCACAGTAACTGCGCACGAGGTGCGCTCACTGCACAGGGGTGTGAGAGAGACAGCCCAGGGGGGAGAGCACATGGGGAAGAGACAAAGCACAAGTGGGGAGAGACCTCACAGGAGGGAGAGAGACAGTATACTGTGGCAGAAACAGCACACAGGTGGAGGAGAGTGTACAGGGGGCGGAGACAGTGCATCGGAGGAAGACAGGTCAAAAGAGAGAACACAGAGGGGAGAAGACAGCATGGGGGGAGAGCACATGAGGGAGAGACGGGCACCCATTTAGTCATAGCGTAATGGAAACAGTTTTGTCCCTTCTTAGTAATTGTCTGCTGGACATTGCTGAAGCTGGATAGAGTTCTGAGGTTTGCAGCAAACCTTTCCAAAATATTCCCCTCCTGTCTTGATAAATTCCCCTGATTTGTTCAGTGGGGGCCTGCACATGAGCAGTAAAGTCACTAAAGCAGATGGCTGTAGAAGATGTGCCACAGCCGACTGAACTAAGGAATACTAAATGTGTCAGTCAAGGGGGAGGGGTTTTGGAAGGTGCAAAAACCTCAGGACTCCTTTGCTTCAGCCACTTCCTGTTGGGCCTTTCTCAGGGGTCATTTGCCAAAATAAAATAAAAGTATTTTTTCCCCATTAAGCTACCAATGTGAATGAATACGTAAGTATGTGGTATGAACAGTCTGGCAGGGTATAATGTGCTGGCATACTCCCTTTAAGCATTAGGTAGTTTTATATTAGAGCAGGATGTATTACGGTACTTTTGTCAGTATTTCTGCATCATTTACTGTCTGGAGTATTTACAGTATGTGGCCCTGTGAATTCTTAATGAATATTAGATTTCTGGAAATAGCTTTAAAGGGTTACAACAGACTTTTTTTATTGATATAAATATCAGATTGGAGGGGTTCAATACCCCCTCTGATCCGCTGTTCTCAGTACTGATGGCACCCGGATGTTGGTTGTGGAGCTGAATATTCTAGCACCTGTAGTGCAGTGGTGTTCACACTGTGCGGTAATGAGGCAGTGACCCAAGGAAAGTTCAACTTAAATGGCTTTATTTGCACAACTCACAACTTGAATGGCAAAAGATGTCCTCCGTGTGATCCACACAGTCTGTGTAAAACCTGTTGCCTTGGGAGTCGGCCGCGCCGTTTCCCTTTCTGGTGCGCCAAATACTTCTGCTTCACAGGCCTGTGTTGTGACTTCACAGAGACCTGTCCTGCACAGAGCTTCCAGCTCTGCAGCTTGCAAACAAACCCAAACCTTTGCTGAGGGTTTTTAAATGGAATCTGTGGCCATGAGCCACATGCAAGACCCGAGCTGGAGGTAGTGGACCGTCCCTCTGTCCTACACTCACAGGCTTGCCTGTGATTGCAATGCACTCCAGTGGGTTCAATATGTTTTGGTGCGCATTCTGGAGGACACATATCGTCCCTCGCATATGATTCCCCTCACTGCCTTACATGCCATCAAGGTTGTAGGGACTGGTTACTACACATCTCTATTCATTTGAATAATAGCAGATGTGCAGTACCCAGCTGAAGCCACTGCATAGTTGACACAGCTGTTGTAATCAGCTCTGTGACTGATAGCTGTTCTCTGAGTCCAGATGTTATCAATGGGGGTGATGGGTGTTGGATAGACACCAATCTGATATTGATGACCTATCCTTTCAAGGGGATTTCCCACGAACAAAGTTAATTTTAAAGTTTATCTTGATCAACAGATCTTGGAATAACAATATCATCCATAATTGGATGTGTTTAAAAAAATGTGATAATCCTATATACTGTATAGGTGGGTCACACGCGGCGATCTGGCCTGCGATGTCGGAAGCGATGCGCGGGTGCCCGCTTGCTTCCGACATCGCAGGCCAGCTGTCACACGGCACGACGTTGCCGGTGACGCGGGCTGCGATGTGGGCGGAGCCGTCGCTCGCTGGGCTGGGCTCAGCCCAGCGAGCGATCCTCAGTAACCCTGTGATATAGGCTGGATCGCGCCGCCAACAGTGTCAGACGGCGCGATCCAGCTAATCGCTGGTCACAGGTTGAAAGGTTTATGAACATGTTCATAAACTGTCAACCTGCGACCAGCGATAATTTGCAGTTGCGTCGCGCTGTCACACAGCGCGACGCACTTGCAATATCGCCCGCGACTTCGCTGTGACGTCACTTTGCGGCGATGTCGCGGGCGACATCGCCGCGTGTGACCCCACCTTTAGTGTCCTTGCTATATACTGTGTAATGGCTGTGACTGACCATGCAGGTATACAAGTTGCCTCTTCAGAGAGGAAGAGAGCTTGTTCTCTAGCGCCACCTATTGGAAGTAGCGATCCTAAAAGTCACTATTCTGATCAGGTTTTTCGGACGAAGTACCTTAGTGTCCGCGCTGCTGCCAGGAAGATAAATACACCAACGACAAAGGGATGTTCCCTGAGGAAGGAGCTCGGTACGTGGCTCCGAAACACGTTGGAAATAAACCCATATCACCAGTACCCAGACGTCCAGTGTCGTTGGTGTATTTATCTTCCAGGCAGCAGCGTGGACTCTAAGGTACTTCGTCCGAAAAACCTGATCAGAGCACCGCACCTTGTGGAAGTACTGTCCCTGCAGCAGCTGCATTGTTTGAGCGATTACGCTGGTTGTGTGCTACACAACCACACCAGGTGAGCAAATCTGATTTTTTTCCGCATTTTACTTGTCTATAAAGGATAAGACCCTATTTTGCGCATTCTCAACCCTCTAGATAAAAGTCAATATTGACCTTTTAACGAAGCTTATCATGTGACTTAGAATAATAACCACCAAACCAATATCTCAAATACTGTGTTTCAGGGTGTTTGCCTCTCGTCAGTGCAAAGTATGAGATCTGGTTTGGCTAGGAGAGAGGTTTAAAAGCCCTTTACACGTAGTGATATCGTTAAGATATCGCCGCAACGTCACAGGTTTTGTGACAGGGGCAACAACCAGCGATCCCCAGTCTGCGCCTGAGACCCTGAACGATCCAATCGGACCGTCGGTTGTCGGCGCATCGCTGGGTGATTGCTGGTAAGTCTGCCTGTCTGGCATCTGACCAGCGATCACATAGCGATATTCCAGCGATCCCAACAGGTCGGATCGTTGGTGGGATCGCTGGACATTACTATGTTAACGGGCGCTAAGATGAGGGATCTAAGGGTATGTTTTCTCCTTCTCCATAAGATCTATTGATTAAAATAAACATACTTTGTGGGAAACCCTTTAAGCGTCTGATAAATAATTTACAATTAACTGTTGATTATTCTATAAAACATTGTAAAGTATACGTTTTTCACTCCAATTTCGTGCAGATTGGATCATATGGAATTTCTGATGGACAATCTTCAATGTGTGTGCTGTATGCCAACATTATTATTAGATTGAAAATCCTGGTGATCATGAAGTGAGATTTGATCACTCTTGGCGCTCTAGATTGCCATTTGGTTGACCTTTGGTAGCTTCAAATTATGTCCAAGAATGGGGTGGAGAGACGCAGTGTGGATGTGAACGTCAATAATGCTACCTTGGACACAGGAAAGGAGAATGGATTCCTGTCAAAGCAATGCACTATTTACAGTGCATGTCATACAGAAGTCCTCAATTAGTATTTTCGAAACATGATTTTTCTGTTTTCAATTGACCTATTCGTAGTATTTTTCAATAAAATGCAATGAATATTTCCTGTACAGCTTACATATTTTAATTTATATGGTTAAGAAATTGTCAGAACAGCCTTCATTTAGAAAGTGCTAACCACCAATCGATCATAAAGTCCTAAATATTAGTCCGATTCATCATTTATTACATTTATTGAAGTTGGCTTGTTTTTCTTTTGGTTTGTGGTATTTGCTGATTTTTAAAATTTATTTATTGTGTTTGTTTGCATCAAATTCTTCAACATCTGTAATATAAATTAAGCCCGCTCACCCAGTCTGATGTCCTTATGGAGTTCTGTCTGTTGCCATGAATGTGCACATTGTATGAGAAGGCACACCCTCATGTAATGACCAAGTAAAAAGCTGTTTCCAAATCTTCAAAATGGCGCATGTGGATCCATGAATTGGAAATAACACAAAATACATTCCTCAGTACACTAAAACTGCTCTGCTCAGTGTATTTCACTTTAGCACTGTATCTACATTGAAATTAAATAAAGGAATGTTAAAAAAAAAAATTAAATACTTACCTCTCTGATGGCTGTCCGGGAACTGCGAAGACGTCCAGATGCTCCCAGGACCTTAAAGATCTATGATTGGCCGGTAGCGATCAGGTGGTATGTGCCGTCACATATCACATGAACTATACTGGCCAATCACAGATATTTAAGGTCCTGGCAGCATCCGGACGTCTTCGCAGTTCCCGGACAGCCGTCGGAGAGGTAAGTATTTATTTATTTTATTTCTAATCATTTTTTCTCTTTTATTTTGCTTTCCCAGTGTATGTAGATACACTGGGAAAGCAAAACTTCAGCCCTGACATGTCACACGGGGAGGAACACAGGATTCTTCCCTGCCCTCCCTCCCCCCAGTGTGACATCACAGCCCCAACACCACTGGGCTCCTCCCATCTCTTTCTGTGTCCGGATCTGTCAAAATCACGGATCCAGACACAGAAATGGCATCCAGAGGTACACATCCGGGCCTGTCCATTCCTGTCCGTGGGGTCCTGCAAAAAAACGGACCAAGGAAAAAAATCGTGATGTGAAAGGAGCCTAAGGTATCATCACTACTGACCTATGCTTGGATAACTGTCCATTGGAGCAGCATCCGGGGACCTTTTTAGTGGCAAACACCACTATTTTCTACTTGTCTTCACCAAATTTGGATCTTTCTTTAGCAGTATATAATGGCTGCAGCTTCTCAACATAGCTGTTGTCACCACTCAGCTTTAAAAGGGGAAAAGCTTCTATTTAGTGATCCAAAGGTGGGCGCAAAATACAATTACACATAATTGCTTTGTCTCTATTCTTTCCTCAACTGTTTATTCTATAGATAAGTAGAGAGGTTTGTTAGAAAATCCCTTTCCAGTTATGGACCACACATTTTGTGGTTTTCAATGGGTATAAAATGAATAAAGAAATTCTATACATTTTTATTGGGGGCAGATCTTGAAACATTTCCTGCCCCTGTCTTACAAACCTGCACTCTGATTTCAGCAAAAACACCTTCCATTATAGGGGTTGTCCAAATGAGCAATCAACAGGATGTTTAAGGTTATGTTTACATAGTGTTGGCCACTATGTTCAGTGGCTTAGTTGGGGCTTTTGTCCAAATCCCAAGTCCAAGTCATGTTGTGTTCTATCGAGCATCATTTTCAGCCACATACGAGAGGTCATTACATGAATTATACCCATGATCTTACCAATGGAGTGCTTTGCTGCTCCTCGTATACCTGCTTGAATCATGTAGCAAGCTATGGTTGACTACGTCTTGCTGTCTGCCTCAGCTAGGTGTATATAGCTGAAAATATAGTGCGACAGAGCACACTATGGCCCTTTCTGTATCACTATAGATGGCCCCAACGGTTTTATATGCCTGACTTCTGATTTGTGGGGGTTCGGACATGAGGCTACACAGAACATAGAGGCAAACGTGATGCAAGCCCAGCCTCAGTGCTGCTTTTCTTTAGCAATTAGTGGTGGATGACAAGAGTCAAAACTCTGACAATCAAACATTGATGGTATATCATTGCAATATATACAGCAATGTATGAGACGCCTTGCTAAGATGTGCACTTTTGATTAAAACGTACATGTAATTATCAGTAGTTTAATATTTTGCGTATCTATGTGTGTTTGTTTCATTTATCTATATTAACATATTTTCTCTTAATGTAGTGTTATTTTTTTGGTATGTTGTTTGGCTGTCAAATTAAATTTTTCCAGCCTTTTGTATTTTGCAAAACCATTCATTTCAATTTAGAATACCGTAATTGCTTAATATTGTAGGCAATGTGTATTAAATTGTTCAGCTTTGTAAAGCCTTCCTTCCAGAACTCCATTAATTACAGTACCAAGCGCCTAGGGCTAAACATATTCCTGTATTATATATGCTCCCTTAACTTCAGTACACAGTGTTTGTTAGGCTTACTGACAGATATTTATCACTCGCTTCATTAAACTTGTCTTTGACATCCGGCAAATTAATGATGGAAATACTTTTGGGGAGTTGGGACATGACATTCTGCCTGAGGATCAAAACTTTTGAAGAACTTCGCACCTGCTGAAAATTCATCATTCATATAGTTAACGAATTGTACATGTCCAGCAAAGTAAAATGTCTGTTTTCCATGATATGAAGCCAGCCATTGGAATTAGATGGCTATTGGCTGAACGGTGCTCAGCCAACTCTCCAATATACAGGAGCGCTTGTACTGCCAACAACTCCTGTGTTCTCTATAATAAAGCAGCCAGCTGCCACGTTGGCCGGTAGTTATCTCTCCAGTTATCAGAACAATGTGATTGACAGTCTGAAATGGGCGATTGACATCTCTTCAAACCATTAGTTGGCAAGCAACCCCATACACAGTAGACCATTGGCCTAACCTGTCGATATTGGCGGGTTTGGACTAAATTCCTCTAATCACGGCTAGGCAAAGTGTAGCAGCATGCCCTCCGCCGTTCTGCCTGCCACCCAATGTCACCGCCATTTGCAGGAATGGTGAATACATTGGTGTAGGATGGTGAATACATTGGTGGAGGAGGGGCCACCGGCCCTTTCTTCCACCAATCGGCATTTGGATCAGCTGGGCTGAGGGTCAGTGCAGCAGTATGCTGGGGAAACTGAATGAGGTGAGCATGTGTGTGTGTGTTTGTTGTTTTATTTTCTTCATGTGTATAAGCACATACTGTATATACGACGGCTATGTGGGGCTCATAGAAAATATAGGAGGCTATGTGGGGCTAAAAAAAAAGATATACTGATAGGATGTTTAGATTGTGAACCCTAATGGCTACAGTATTGCTGATGTATGTAAAGCTCTGTGGAATTAATAGCGCTATATAAGTGAATAAATATTATTGTTTTACTACATTCTGTGTATAGGAGGCTGTGTGGGAGCTCATACTGTATTTAGGAGGCTGTGTGGGGGCTCATACTGTATATAGGAGGGCTATGTGGGGCTCATACTGTGTACAGTGGCATGTCACCATACTATATTTTGCTCAATATTAAGTGATACAATTGCTATAAAATAATCATTATAATTAATGTTAATATTAAGCAGAATTCTACACCAGACATGGTCTTCATGTGGACCCACAGAAAAATTAATTGCCCACCCCTGTTCTAATGTGTATGGGAGACTTTATTCCTTGATGATTTTAATTGCAATTAATATGTGGTTAATATTGAATATTTCACCATAATAAGAACCAATATTACTTCATGTGTAACACTGTATATTTTGTTTTTAGCGCATAATGTACTGTTATGGGGATTTTTTTGTTCTCTATAGGTATCTCCTTATATGTGCCAATTTCTTACAGTTCCTTATAAAAATTTCAAGGGGAATTATGGGGAAAGAATTTTTTTTGTGCTGTCCCTGCCATCCTACGTGACGAAGCAGAGCTGGCCACTACAGTTCTAGGATCTATAGATCACTATTAATTCAATAAAATCATATCTTCTCCTAAACACTCATCCCTCCCTCATGGAACAATAGGTCACAGAGAAGATTCACCCTCCTACAGTTGCAGAGGGCAGGGCGTGTAGTGAGGGCGTGGCCATCGGAGGCTCCATCATCATCCTACATTCGAGCCCCCTCAAACTTCTAGCTAGTGTAATGAACAGGGGCCTTGGCCACCAACTCTATTGCTCACACTATGTACCAGCCCACCCTCTATATGACTGCTGTATGTATTGCTGTACTCTCCTGAGCGAACAGTGACAGCTACACAAACATACACACTATCATTCAGCTCAGGATAGTTGTGCTATACATACAGCAGGCTCATAGAGTGTGTGCTGGCATAAAGTGTGTCATCAGAGCCAGTGGCCATGCCTTTGCCACACTCCCTGCTGAATCTGCTAGGTGATGTATTGTCCCCTTGGGAGGGGTGAGGGCTGAGGAGCAGATATTATTTTATTGATTTACAAGCAATCTAAATATCCTAGAACTGTGCAGGATAGCTCAACTTCACCATGTAGGATTTCAGGGACAGTTCAAAAATGTTTTTTTTCTCCCCTAAGTTTCCCTTTAAATTCATCTCATTTCCTTGTTATGTGCTATTGCACCCCTAAACGGTCCCGCTAAATTAGCAGTTACTAGGTAAAGATATAAATCTCAAAGATTTATGAATATGCTAAAATTGTGTAGGTTTTTTATGAATTGTTAATTTAGCCATATTCATAAGTTCTGCTAAGCCAATGTTTGTGATTTTCCTTTTTTGTTTTTATTGATGTTCAGATCATTCCCAGTTCTGCTAAGCCAATGTTTGTGATTTTTGTTTTTATTGATGTTCAGATCATTCCAGTTCTGCTATGTTTTCTGTTGAGCTTCAATACATTGTAGACCTGGACCACATTGCATTGCTGCATGCTGCACAGCTCACTGGTTGCGATTCACTAAACAACGGGAAATGGGCATCTCCTTTGTGCAGGGCACATATGCTCGCTTTTATCTGCATTCATTTCATGGTAATCTGCCTAAAGCTGCTCAATAGCCAGTGATATTTACTTTTCCCAATCGTTGTATGTCATGGAAATACAAATAAATGCCATGCAAGGCAGTGCAAATGATTGGATTTCTGTGACAGGATACATCCTACTTTCCGCACTCCGCAGGTTTCCAATATCAGCAGATCTAATAATAATACCATCCGACAAGATCCACTGCTCAATAAACAAAATCATTTCACCCCATTACCACTCAATGCCCGAGTACAGACTGTGGGGGCATTGTAGGGCATCTTATTGACCTTTTGAGGGCAACAAATTTTAACTCTTTAAGGTTTGTTCCCTTGCTCCATTTTCCACTTTTTAAGTATATTTCAAGGCTAAAAAATGCTGAATTTTACAGTAGCAGCAAAGTGAATGAGTTTTCTGAGATCTCATGCCCATGCTTAGTACTTTTTCTCTTGTGATATGAACCATGACAGCATTTTTTGTTTTCTTTTTTTTTTAAGTCTTCAACATGTCCATAATTTCAGCAATTGTGCAGCGTCATTCAAATGAATGGAAAAAAAAACAAAAATAAATTGCGCATTTTTGCACTACAAATCTGCAAGGAAAAAAATAAGCAGCATGTGCATGAGATGTCAGAAATCTCATTCAGTTTGCTGGTACTTTAAAATACCTTTTTTTTCCCCTTGAGAAACAGATGTAAAAAAGACAAGTCATGGTGCCGATGTGGCTTCAATCACTGTTCAGTATAGTGAGCGGTGGCCCTAGCACTGATGCCCTGCTGAGCTGGCTGTCAGTCAATGCCAGGGTGGGGTTACAGCTGTCGCTACCGATTGGTGGTAAAGCTGCACCTCTATGTCTGAAAGCGCTGAGGCTGCTGGGGGGAATAAAGTTCATTTCATCCCAGAAGCCAAACTTCACTAAGCAGTCAGCTGTGGGGATAACGGGCAGGAAACCTCATATCTGTAGGTTAATAACGTTTTTACATGACAGGTTCCCTTTAAAGATTAAGGTGTAATTCATACGTATATTTTTTTGGTAAATGTACGTTTTTTTTTATACACGGACATCTTTCCTCACAAGTCCTAGTTTGGGCCTAGTTGCCGTCAAAACTTGCCCATCTGCATGGAGGGCACACAGAACACAGCTGTGTCCCATCCATGTGCTGTCTATTTGAAACATGTATGTGTGAATAAGGCCTAAGGGGCATTGAACTCATGGGTAATTGGTCCCATTGTCCTTAATTTGGCTGATTGCAATCACTGCAGAGCCCTCCAGTGCTGTGGAATAAATTGCCACTACATTAAAAAATGCCCTTCATTAACAAGACCAAAAATGCATCAATGAATGTCAACCCAAACAAAGAAAAATGCTTGGCCAAGATACCATGACACTTTATTTTACTTAGATGCCAAAGTATTATACGCAGAGGGTAACAACACGTCTGGGAAACCTTTTCTGGATAATATATATGAACAGTATACAAGAGGACAACATCCTCAGACCTAATAAATGTATTGCATCCTTCTGTCCTGACATTCTCTATAGGGGGGAGGGGGTGGGGGTGATGGTTGGTAGGCCCCATACACTAGACTTGTGTATAATTTGTATGGGGTCAATGAGATTAGTTTTCTGTATGCTCCTATACGCATTATAGTAAACTGAATTTGGCAAGACTTGCTAACCACCATGTATGAGTGCCTCCTGATTCAAATGTTTGGATGCCACATTCTTTAATTGGAAATAGCTGAATATCTCCCTCTTTAGGTGAATAGGTCCTGATGAAATGGGCCTCTTCAGAATTAGATTTGGCCCCAGATTTAGCATATTTCGAAGTTTGCTGTACTTCATTAGCGTGCCATGTCCAGTGTTGACAGGACTGTGGTAATTTATTCCATGATTAATTTATATCTATTTCTGTTATTTGTAAGATCATGGTTGATTCATTCCGTAGAAGTAATTAAAGGCTGTTTCATCTGGCTAAACACTGGAACAATAGACAGAAATACAAGGAAACTCTCAGATAGTCCTAGCTGGAGGACATCTGAGGAGAATGAATGTGAAGATCTTTGTAGGGGCATCTTCACTGACCCTGGGGTGACTGATCTATTCACAAGGTCTGCAGCTTTGCAAGAGCTTGACCACTGGTCAGTGAACCCTGACAGGCATTTTTGCTAACCATATAGGTTGCAGGGCTAGCTGCTGGAGATTGATTTGTGTAACCATCCAGCCCTGCATTCTTGAGAGAAGAGCTTGTCAAGAGACAAAATGACCTATGAAGAACCATTTATTTCCTTGAAATGGATGAGACATATTTGACTGAGTGGATTACTTTTAGGTCAAAAGACATCTCTTTTAGGTTGGTTAGCCATTAAAGACGAATTTAGGCAAGGACTAGGAAGGCTTTCCTCAAGGAAGGGAGTAAATTATTATTATATTCTAAATGGACTACTTGTCAAATTCAAGTTATCTAGCTTAGGAAATCGTATTACAAACTATCAAAATCTTTAAAGGGAATCTTATCACCGGATTTGTAGAGATTCCAGCGATGTATCATTTCTTGGTGTACTTTTGATAAAGTCAGTGTTTTATCCAGGGCTGTGGAGTCTGAGTCAGTGCCCATTCTGAAGGTAGTCTGAGTCTGATTCAGACAAAAAGAAGAGGGGGGGGGGGACAAGAGGCGCAATAGTGCCCTTATCACTAGACACTAGCTTGTGTTAAGGTGAGAAAAGTGAACCACTCACCTATTCCAGTTGTGAGACCCACAACTGGTTTGTAGACCTGTTTGGATAAATATCCTGATGGCTGCTGCTGGACTTCCACCGGTCTCACAAACGTGAAGACGAAACCAGAAGCTTAGGGAAGAGAGGTGTACCACAGTCCGCGCTGCCAAGTTCACTCACATCAAAGAAAACAAGTAGACGATGTCCAGTTCAAACCTTCTTTATTCTCCTACGCGTTTCGGCGCCTAGCCTGACACCTTCATCAGGTATCCCTGATGAAGGTGCCAGGCTAGATGCCGAAACGCGTAGGAGAATAAAGAAGGTTTGAACTGGACATCGTCTACTTGTTTTCTTTGATGTGAGTGAACTTGGCAGTGCGGACTGTGGTACACCTCTCTTCCCTAAGCTTCTTGAGTCTGATTCAGGGAAATTGAGGATTTGGAGCCGGAGTTGAGTATGTGGCTTACTGACTTCACAGCCATGGTTATGGAGTTGGCGTCGTAGAGTTGGAGTCAGATTTAGGGAAATTGAAGAGTCGGAGTTGGAGTTGGATGTTTGGCTTACTAACTCCACAGCCCTGGTTTAATCAGATTATCACTAGAGGACTATTACTAGGTAGTCCTCCATATTCATGACCTCTGTATAAATCTTCCCCCACCACTGATTGGCAACCTTCTACTCATTAACACAGGAGTTGCCAAACAGTGGTGTGGGCAGGGTTATACTGAGCTCAACATTCAGGTAACTGCCAGATCTGCAGCAGAGAAACCAGTGATTTGATCAAAACGACAGTAAGCAGCTCAGTTATTGATACATCGCTGGACTTGAGGGTAATCCAGGTAAAGTGGTCATAATTTTATCGGATGTGAACAATAAGGTTTTCAATCACTCTACATAGTATACACTACTAGGGTGTCAAGATGTAGACCTGCAGGCCCTTTGTAGTGTTTCTAAGGAGGTAAGATGATAGATGCTGCTATACTGGTTTCTGATGGATGCTGCATATTGACACAAATTGGGATCTGGTGACACATCCTATTTTATGGTGAACTTACCATAATACTTGGGACTAGGGCTGGGCGATTAATCAAATTAATTCGATTAATTCGCCCCCTGCTGTGGCCACTATTGTAGTTTTGTTAACAATCGTGTAATTCGATTTAAAATGGCCGCCGGAGCGCTGTTTAAAAGATCCGGGCGGCTAGTAGTGGCTTCCTAGCGGTATACCCGCGGCCACTGCCGAGGGGAGGGGGTGCTGTCAGAGCCCAGCCCCTGCTACAGCGGCGGGAGATGTCCTGGGGGGAGAAGTGCTGTCAGTGGGCCCCCCCCCCGCCGCCCCTGCTGCAGCCGCTGGTGAGGTGAATTGTCAGCCCGCACAGTGCAGAGCCCCGGCCGGGAGCAAGCGACGGTACACCGGGGCTCATTACCGGGCTGTGGGGGCGGTGCACAGCCGGGGAGAAGCGTGGTCAGCCCGCACAGTGCGGAGCCCCGGCCGGGAGCAAGCGACGGTACACCGGGGCTCATTACCGGGCTGTGGGGGCGGAGCACAGCCGGGGAGAAGCGTGGTCTGAGGGGCGGCTATGGCGAGTCCTGCCGTGCACATCATGGGGGGGGACTACTGCTCCCAGCATGGAGCCGGCTGCACGCCCGACATAGCCATCTCTAGTACTGCAGAGCTGCACTCACAGCATTAACCCCTCCTGTACTGCAGAGCTGCACTCACAGCATTAACCCCTCCTGTACTGCAGAGCTGCACTCACAGCATTAACCCCTCCTGTACTGCAGAGCTGCACTCACAGCATTAACCCCTCCTGTACTGCAGAGCTGCACTCACAGCATTAACCCCTCCTGATCCTCAGAGCTGCACTCACAGCATTAACCCCTCCTGTACTGCAGAGCTGCACTCACAGCATTAACCCCTCCTGTACTGCAGAGCTGCACTCACAGCATTAACCCCTCCTGATCCTCAGAGCTGCACTCACAGCATTAACCCCTCCTGATTCTCAGAGCTGCAACTCACAGCATTAACCCCTCCTGTACTACTGCAAAGCTGCACTCATAGCATTAACCCTTCCTGTACTGCAGAGCCGCACTCACAGCATTAACCCCACCTGATCCTCAGAGCTGCACTCACAGCATTAACCCCTCCTGATCCTCAGAGCTGCGCTCACAGCATTAACCCCTCCTGTACTGCAGAGCTGCACTCACAGCATTCATTAACCCCTCCTGCACCTCAGAGCTGCGCTCACAGCATTAACCCCTCCTGCACCTCAGCTGCGCTCACAGCATTAACCCCTCCTGCACCTCAGAGCTGCACTCATAGCATTAACCCTTCCTGTACTGCAGAGCTGCGCTCACAGCATTAACCCTCCTGCTCCTCAGAGCTCCAGCTCACAGCATTAACAACTCCTGATTCTCAGAGCTGCACTCACAGCACTCCTCAGAGCTGCAGCGGAGGGTGCTGCGAAAGGTGCAGGAGGGTGAGCAGCAGGCTGCGGAGGGTGCAGGAGGGTGAGCAGCAGGCTGCGGAGGGTGAGCAGCAGGCTGCGGAGGCTGCGGGAGGGTGAGCAGCATGCTGCGGAGGCTGCGGGAGGGTGAGCAGCATGCTGCGGAGGGTGCAGGAGGGTGAGCAGCATGCTGCGGAGGGTGCAGGAGGGTGAGCAGCAGGCTGTGGCGGGAGGTGTCTATCTGAGGCCGGGGACGAGCCGCCATGTACTAGGCCCCAGCACTATTCTACTGCAGCCTGATACCCGGAAGCCAGAGGCCGTGCAGTGTGTGCGGACCGGCTGCTACATATAATGTTATGTTATAATATGTAGTGTTATGTTCTATATATAGTGTACACTGTGTGCAGGCACTGCCACCTATATTGAGTGTTCTATATATACTGTACACTAGGGCTCCTAGGGCTAGGGCTAGTGTTAGGGCTAGTGTTAGGGCTAGTGTTAGGGCTAGTGTTAGGGCTAGGGTTAGGGCTAGGGTTAGGGCTAGGACTAGGGCTAGGACTAGTGTTAGGGCTAGGGTTAGTGTTAGGGTTAGGGCTAGTGTTCGGGCTAGTGTTAGGGCTAGGGTTAGTGTTAGGGTTAGTGTTAGGGCTAGGGCTAGGGTAAGAGCCTGGGCTGCAGACAAGAGGAGGGGTGGGAACACCCAAGGGAAGCAGGACGCTTCCCTCAGTTACCCTCTCCTCTGTCACAGGGTCACGGGGGCCCCCTCTTTATTCATCAAAGAAAAGCAAAAAAAAATAGAAAAAAAAATCGAGATTTAAATCGAAAATCGTCCATAGGTTTAAATAAAATCGAGATTTTGATTTTTTCCAAAATCGCCCAGCCCTACTTGGGACAAATATCTTCTTCCTCTGTGCACATCTGGTGGCAGGACGTTTGTTTTTTCTTGAATATCTGTGCTTGCAGATCAAATGAAAATCTTCATTGGAGAATAAATAAGCAACATTTAATTTTTAATTGCCTTTCCTAATCGTTTGGGTAATATGGGGGTCAGTTTCTCAGTGACATGGTTAGTGTATAAATGAGTTTTGTCATAATGACTTACTACAGTCATTTATAGGCAGTGTATTAATTGCACTCCTTATTGCTGTGGGTTATTCTCTGTTCTTCTCCTTAGGGATTCCCCCTTTCATAGCCTCCTTCACGGTAATTCTTACAGTAGTAGGGGAAATGGCAATTAGATCACGTACCTCAAATAAATGTTACTTTGTGGGCAGAATATGCTTTAACTGTATTGATTGTGTTTTTCTGATGTAGCAGTAACTTGAAAAGCAAAAGGGAAACTATAATTCTTTGTGTTGCTATATCTGTTCTGCACTGTTGGGGTGTAATGGGTTAACATTGCTTTACTCCCAGCTTTCTTCACTATTTCTAAATGATAGCAATAACTCTTTAATTTTTTGAAACCACAGCCCCCTCTGCAACCACTTTCAGACCTATCCATTAACATCTCAGTCATGCTGTGTTAAAATGTAATTTAATTCCACAGCAGGCAAGTATTTGGGCACTACAAAGGCAGATCCCTCCCCCAGGACGGGAAATTTGATAAATCCTAACGTACAGTAACTTTAGGAGGGTTCATTTGCCTCTAACCATCTTTTGCTGCAGTGGTCATTCTACTCCCCCATGGCCATGCACCTTTGCAAAGGTCATGTAATATTATCTTTAGTAATTAAAGGCCTATTGTAGTTAATTGGCTGGGTTACTACATCTGTATGTTTTATTTGGATTTTCTTTATACTACCAACGTATTAGAATATGTGGTGCCCTGCCGAATTAGGCGTCACAAATATCTGTAAACTCTGGTGGTGTGGGAAATCAGCTCTTAATGCCATTTTCATACATGCAGATGTGATTAATGCAAGGGCTATTGAGAAGTATGGTGGTTAGCAGCCTCAATACCCAGGAGGAATAACAGTGCTCTCCTTGGATTCAGTGGTGCTGGAGAGAAAGGAGGCTAACCACAGCCTATGCTGTGATCGCTCTTTGGACACCCCGAAATCTGTGCAGCCACATGAGACTTGGTGTCCTGTGTAGTCCCAGTAGTACCCAACTGCCAAATAATGACAGTTAAGGTACCGTCACACGCGGCAACATTGCCAGCAACATTGCCGGCAACTCAGGGGAGCGTGCACTTTTTTGGCAGTTTTCCAAAATTGCTTTGGAGATGTCACACGCAGAGATATCTCCGGCAACTTAGCTACGATGTTGAAAGAAACTTTCGCTGGCAGGGTTAAACTCAACCCAGCGTCCGATACAAATCATTGAAGTGAATAGGGGAAGTTGCTTTCAACATTGCTATTGCGGTGTCACACAGAACAATGCTAGCAGATTGCCTGGTTTCCCAACATGTTGAGAAACCTTGCAACTTCAATATAGCAACTTATTGCCGTTGAATTGCCCTGTTACGTGTTGCAACTCACTAGCAATGTTGCTTCAACTTCACCACGCCCCTGAGTTGCCGGCAATGTTGCCACGTGTGACGGTACCTTTAAGGTGCCATCACACAGCACAACCTGGCCAGCGATGTCGGAAGCGATGCGCGGGTGCCCGCTCGGTTCCGACACCGCTGGCCAGCTGTCACACAGCACGGCTGCGGCCGGCGATGCGGGCGGTGACATCGCTTGCTGGGCTGGGCTTAGCCCAGCGAGCGATCCGCAGCAACGCTGCGGTATAGGCTGGATCGCCGCCGACATCGCTCTGGCGATGTCACACGGCGCGATCCAGCCTTATCACAGGTCGCAGGTTGTCAGGTTTACAGTTCTTCCCGTAAACCTGACAACCTGCGACTAGCGATAAAACGCAGTCGCTAGCAACATCGCTGGTACGTCACTTTTCCGGCAATGTTGCTAGCAACGTCGCCTGGTGTGACAGCACCTTTAGGGATCAGTGAAGAGGTGACGGTGTGTAGCGAGCTGCCTTGATGGGATCCTGAGTTGTAAGCAGCGGGAAGAAAGCTGAAGTACATTCCTATAAACTTTTGAGGTACCGTGAATTCCAGTGCCATAACCAGCGGGAGTGAGGAAAGCTGTGACACTTTGCTGGAAAGAGAACAGGTCGTCAAACCATCAGAGGCTGAGACTCTTTATATTCAACAACTGTGACCACATTAACACACCATCATAAACTGTTACAGTAAGCATGACTTTTATTCTGTGGCATCTGAGGTCTGGACATTATTTCCGCGCCAGTCTGGGGCCGCGGGGGCCACTGGGAGACTTGGCGGCAGCGGGTCCGGTGCGGGGTGACCGCAGGAGACCCCGGAAACTGCGGCACTGGCGTCGGCGCCTCATATGTCCAGATTGGAGGACGGAGGAGAGACGGAACAGCAGGGTCCCAGCAGGGGACAGGGTGAGTGACCGAGGAGTCAGTGGTGGAGGAGGGGGGGACAGCAGGGGTGAGTGACCGAGGAAAGCTGACCCCCCCCCCCACCCCGTCCTCACCTACCTTGGGGAGGGGGAGGGGGGGTGCCAAGATAGATCTGTGCCCCGGGCGCCATCATACCTAGTTACACCTCTGCCTGCAGCTAAAAAACACCCCCATAGAATAATGCTGCCACTTCCATGTTTCACTGCGGGGATTGTATTGAGCAGGTGATGAGCAGTGCCTGTTTTTTCCAAACATACCGCTTAGAATTATCACCAAAAAGTTTTATCTTCGTCTCATCAGACCAGAGAATCTTATTTCATATGTCTTGCACTGAGGTGAGGCTTTTGTCGGGCCACTCTGCTACAAAGGCCCAAGTGGTGGAGGGCTGCAGCGATAGTTGACTTTGGGGTCCTTTTTTACCTCTCTCACCTTGGCTTTTCTCTCACGATTGCTCAGTTTGGCTGGACGGCCAGGTCTAGGAAGACTTCCAGTGGTCCCAAACATCTTCCATTTAAGGATTATGGAGGCCACTGTGCTCTTAGGAACCTTGAGTACTGCAGAAATTATTTTGTAACCTTGCCCAGTTTAGTGCCTTGCTACAATTCTCTTTGAGCTCTTTGGGATAGTTTCTTTGACCTCATGATTCTCATTTGGTCTGACATGCACTGTGAACTGTGAGGTCTTATATAGACAAGTTTGTACCTTTCCTAATCAAGTCCTATCAATTTAATTAAACACAGCTGAGCTGAAGGAGTAGAATCACCTCAAGGAGGATCACAAGGAAATAGACAGCATGTGACTTAAATATGAGTGTCTGAGCAATGGGTCTGAATACTTATGACCATGTGATATTTCAGTTTATCTTTTTTTAAAAATTTCTACATTTCTGTTTTATTTCAGTCATGATGGGGTATATAGTGTACATCAATGATGATTATATATTCTTGTTCCGCTATAATTATGATTACTACACAAAGCTTTTGTTTTATACCAGAGCCATGACCATTATGCTGGATCTGTTTTTTTAAACCGTTAGCAGTAAATCTGTACATTCCACATTGATTCAAGATTTTAAGATTTTTGATTGCATGACTAGTCCTAAAAACTGCATTATTCCTGCCATCAAAATATTGTAGGGCCTGAGCACTGACAATACGGACAGAAATGGGCCGTTGTGCAAGTACAATATAGGTGCCCACCCAAGAGCTCATCAAAATGCACAATTCCCACCTGCTTTGGTAATGGATGTGGGTCCCCCTTACCTCATGGGTCCCTGTGCTGCCTCACAGGCTACAACCAATGATATGCCCACCCCTGGCCTGATAAAAACACTGAGTAGCATATGCCATCACTTTGATCGTTTGGAGTCCTCACTCCGGCACTACGACCAATCCTGAAAATAAAGGAGTATGGTGGCTCAGATGGTTAGCACTGCCCATTGCACTGCTAGGTCCTGGATTTAAATCCTACCAAGGACTACATCTGCCAGAGTTTGTATGTTATCCCCATGTTTCCTCAAGTTTCCTTGCACACTCCAAAGACTACTGATAGTGAATTTAGATTGTGAGCCCCAATGGGGATGTAAAGTGCTGTGGAATTAATGGTGCTATGTAAGTAAATACATTTTATTATTATAGTATGCTGCTGTAACACAATATGTTGCAAATTTTGCACATTTTCATGCACTGTTGCGATCCCAGTTATGCCCAGCGCAGGGAAACTATCACAGGTACATTGAGGCTGGGTGGCCAAAACTTGTTATGTATAATGAGACGTTGGAAAGTGAATGCATAACTATCTAGCAAGACTCATTCTTTTGTTTGCAGAAAGGTAGAGGGGGGTGCTAAAGACCAGAAAACTAGTGGTCATAAATAATGGCATGTCCCAGTAGCATGGCCTCACTTAATAAATGTGGAGTGTTGAGAGAGGTCTTAACTGCACTAGAAATAATAATTATAACATAATTAAGATTTGGATGTAGATCCCACAGTTCACCTCCTGCTGATGTTTAAACATTCATTCCAGACTTCCACAGATGAAATATGACCTATATGTTTCTATAACTGCACTCGTATAAACCACAAATTGTTTTGATATGGCTTATTCCGAGCATTATGGTTGTTTCCAGTTGGCTGAGTGCCAGAGTGTCACACTTTGAGTCTTATGTGTGACCGAGTTACACCTGCTGCTGGATATGTGGTTGAACACTCAAGATGTACGTCTAAGATAGTAGAAATTGTAAGAAATCAACATAATGTGATATTAGGGGGTCTGAAGTTCAGCTTTAATGTATATAACGTTCTTCCCATAATTGACCAGTTGAATGACTAGACTTATAATAAGATTACAATTTACTATTTAGTATAGTTGAAACACGGTCTAACTGGCATGACCCTTTCTCTTCTGCTCAAGATAATCCTTTGTAAAACCCTCCCAAAATGTTCTCGTTTCATTAGACACAGAATCTAATGAACCAGGCAACAATTGTTGTTACGAAGGTTGATATATTTGCTCTTTGCTGTTTATCACTTTTATTATAGAATCACAATTCATTAAGTTTTTCATGATAGATGCCCAAAAATTAATGTCAAAATGTGTGTTGTTAGTATATATTATATATATGTGTGTATACAATATATAATTTGTATGTAATGCTCTTTGAGCATTTTGTGCAAAGGATTGCTTGTGCATCAGGTTACAGTGACCCTACTTGCTTAAGGTCCGCATGGTGTGTGTAGACGTCTAGAAAAATGTCACCTTGATGAACTTTACTGAGAAACGTTTTGCCTGGACATGTGTCAGGAAGTCCTCGCTCAGAAGGAGAGGTTGAGCTTTACTCAGTTGGAAGAAAAACACAGACTGGACCCTTTCAAGTATATAAAATAGATTAGTGAAGCTTCATATGCAGGCTGGCTGAGTGAGAGAACCTGTACGGTATGTACCCCTAATTATGAACAACCAAAAATTGTGGCCTTCACATTATTTGGAATGTAAAAGGACTGCTGAAGAGAAAAATAGTTAATACAAGATGTAGCTTTACTTTTCATGTTATTAGACATAGCTTGACAATCATAACCTAGAAAATGTGTAATAAATCTATCTTCAATGAAGTTATTCTTTTAGTATTAAAGAGGACCTGTCACCCCTCTGCTGCAAGGCAATCTAAATGCAGTACTGAATGCAGCATATAGGCTGCATTCAGGGAAGGAGTCCCCCATGTGTCTGTGTGCCCCAAAATATAGCCTTTGTAAACCTTACAGTTAGAAGCCATGGAGGCAGTCCCTGTGGCCTGAGTGAGCCCGATTGACGGTGGCCATTTCCTCCCCCTCTGCCTGTGTGTGCCGCCTCCTGCTGTGCTGGCTCTGCCCTCCTCCTCTCCTCCTCTGTCACTCACAGCATGCAAATCATTTGTCCTGAGGTCAGCTCCAGATTCCTGCCCTGACAAAGCATAAACAGCACAGTAGGAGGCGGCACACAGAGGCAGTGGTGGATGGAATGGTTACCTCAATCAAGCTCCCTCCAGCCAAAATGACTGCCTCCATGGCTTCTAACTTTAAGTTTTACAGAGGCTATATCTTGGGGTACACAGCACAGACACATGGGGGACCCCTTCCCTGAATGCAGCAGACATGATGCATTCAGTGCTGCGCTTAGGCTACCTTCACATTTGTGTTCCCCTCCGCAGCGTTCTGCGGAGGGCATCCGCATAGTGACTGCAGCACCCCAAGCCCCTATCTTTATAATGGGAGCACACGGGCTGCGCTTGACTGCACATGACCGTGCGCACCTATTCACTGCCATGTGTGATCTGTGCGCAGGCGGATACCTGCGCACAAATCACCCAGTCTCGTCCGCACCACGAACGTGACATGTTGCATTTCTGGTGCGGACAAGACTGGGTGATTTGTGCGCAGGCATCCACCTGCGCACAGATCACATGTGGTAGTGAATGGGTGCGTACGGTCATGCACAGTCAAGCGCAGCACCGTGCTCTCCCATTATAAAGTTAGGGGCTTGCGGTGCTGCGGTCACATTGCGGATTCCCTCCGCAGCCTGCTGCGGAGGGGAACGCAAATGTGAAGGTAGCCTTCGATTGCCATGCAGCAGGGGGTGACAAGTTCTCTTTAATTCATTTAACTGTTTTAGAAAATATTCCTTTAGTTCCTGTAACTACAAACGAGGATATTGCCTATAATATTTTAGACGGATCGATTTAAACCTTTCAAGATTGCTTTGAGAGGACCGTAAGTGGCCTTATCATTCAAAAGAACCCTTATTCCCAATCATTTTCAAATATGTTTTTTTTCATTGGCTGATTCTATATTTCATGTGGCCTAAAAAATGTTTTTTTACACAGTGAGATCTCAACAATATATAGTTTGTGTATGGGGACCAAATGGTCATATTGATCAATCAACTATTGTAAAAGGGCCTTTAACCCTCTTTCCTGATGTGTGATGTACATGTGCAAATCATGTTGTGTGCCATTGCATGGAGCAGGCACATGCTCTGAGCCTGCACTATACTAAGCAGATGCTGCCTGTGTTACACGGCGCAGCATCTGTCTGTAACAGCTTGCTCTGATGACAGTTGTTTAAAGGGAGTATGCCATCACGAAATCAATATTAAATGAGCAACACAGTGATATGGTGACTTTCCCTATAAATATCATAATAGCACTCTACCTGTTAATAGTAGAGTGCCTGAGAAAAACGCTTTAATTTATATTTAAATGAAGAGCTTGTAATGGCTGCCATTTTGGTCTTAATAGGGACTTGGCTTCATAGGAGTCATTTAAATTTATAGTGCAGTAGAGTAGTACTACAGTATATGAAAGTACCCTAATAAACTAAAAAATATAAACATTCAAATTACCCACATTTTCCCTTTATTTCAGCTACATTCCCATGATGAGTGTTTGGTGAGTTTTTGATGACGCAGCATTTTTGCAATAGTGATGAGTGAGCACTAAAATGCTCGAGTTCTCTGTATTCCAGTCAATCAGGTTGGACACTCGGACGGGCTTGACTCAAATACCAAGTATAATGGAAGTCACTGTGAAACTCAAGCATTTTTCCAGAAGACCCTAAGAAGAGAGCTAAGAAGGCAGGAAAATCACCGAGGTGGATTTAAAAAAATGATCATATCATCATATCATCAGGGGAACAGCATGGGGAAGATGCCATGACGCATCTCTGACTTCCAGGTCAATGCTGGAAACAATGTTGTCAGAGTATTAGGATGTGTACATGTGATGTGCCACTTCTGAAGCAGCAGTGGGCTGGTATTTTTAGGCTAGAAAATGCCCAATAATCATTGACCTTCCCAGCCTGATAATACCAGCCCTCAGCTGTTTACTTAACTTTGCTGGTTACCAAAAATACAGGGAATCCCCCACCCCCGTCATTTTCTTCATTTATTTATTTAATCATAAAAATCTGTACAATATGCTTCAGGGTACAGTGCCTATATTTCTGATGTAATCTAAGCTTTCCCTCCTAGATCAGCTCTCCGTGATTTGTTCCAGAGGAGAGTGTTCTGAGCATCGTGTTACCGCGTCTTATTTAAGAACAGATGACGCAATGTGGCCAGCCAATCACAGTAATGCCTGTAGTCAACATGGCTATGGCATTACCGTGTATGGCAGACAATCCCCGCATGTTGATTGGCTGTCTAATAGCTGCAAAACATGTGGGTTGTAGACTCGAGCATGGTGCTCAGGCACCTGCAAAACATTGAGTAATGAGCGTACCCAAGCACTCCGATGCTTAATCGAATATCGAGCAGTGGTGAGCACGCTCAATCGTCACTTTCTTGGAACTATAAAGTAAATTAGGTAACATGCATTTTTGATACTGATTTTTTACTTGCGATTTTTTAAAATAATTTGTTTTTATTAACTTTTTCCAATAAAACCGAATAACAGAATGCTAGCAAGGTAGCAAAATAGAAAATAAACAATATATTCACATGCACATATACATTCATGGAACACTTTGTAATCAGTGAATAAAAAGTACCTGTAAGGGTGTAGATTTTCTAATTACCCATAAAGCCAAAACATATTGGAATCATATCTAGATCTTTAAATTGCCCAGAGTACCTTTCAAATCTTCTAGTAAATACCATGTAGAGTCTTTAAATGGAGAGACTGTTCACTTCAATTCATCTGGTGACAACATAGAGAATATAAATGATCTCCATGTGTTGAAAAATTTCTCCGTCCATACATCTTTATTCCTTTCAGCCTCCAATCTTTCAATTCGCATAATGTCTTTCAACATTATTATCATGTCTGAGGCAGTCGGACATGTCTTATTTAACCATTCCCACAGAATGTTTCTTGGCCACCATCGTAATGATATGTAACAATCTAGCCGATTTCCCCTCCCACTCATCTCCAATTGGGAAATGTAACAGCCATGCCAAATGATCTTCTTTTAGATTACTGCCGTAAATACCCCGTGACATGGTGATCACCTGACTCCAAAACCTCTGCACATCTAAGCAGGACCAGAGACCGTGAAACATATCTGTTTTTGGGGTACTACACTTCGGACAGCTTTGTGTCCTGTCTGGCACCTGTGCTGATGAGGGAATAGTGAGGCATATATCGCTCTATGCATAATACGGAACTGCATGTCTCTCCATTTTTCATTAGGTATATGTTTTCTAGATAGTTCCCAACCTTTGAGGGCTTTATCCTCTAGGTCTCCTGCTTGAATGAGTGTATTCCATCCTTTAAATACTTTCTCTGGATCCTCAAGTGACGTTACTTCTCTCATCCTCCTATATAGAAAGGAAATATTGATGTCCTTGATATCTGTTTCCACTAGACTATCACACACATTTGTAATGCATTCTTTCGAGACATCTTTCAGCTGCCTCAGTACGTGGAATTATATTTGCCCATACTGCAACACTTGCATGGCCGAAAGTGCGAATTTTCTGATCATCATAATGGGAGACCCAGACAATGGGGTTTAGGGCACTGCCCTCCGGAGGCCACACTAGGTACTACAAGAACTGTAGACACCGCCCCCTCCGCTTATAAACCCCTACCGCAGGGAACATCCTCAGTTTTAAACTTAGTGTGCTCGGAGGTACCACACGCTTTGCTTGCACTTCATTGCATTCTCACAGCTTACGTGATGGCGTATGAAGACAAGGTAAAGAAGGTCCCAGTCAGGGACCTCCGGCAGTCTCCCTGTTCACCTTCGGGGAACATGCAGGTCGAGGTACCGGAGGGCCTAGTGCCTGGGCACACTGTGTCTCCCGGTACGCTGCCGTGCTCCTTCCCATCCCTCCTGGGGGCTCTGAGAAGTGGGAGATAGGAGCCTTGCACAGCTCCGCTCCGTCCGAGGCCTCCCTAAATGGTGCTTACAGACCGGACTGGAGTCAGCTCTGTCCGAGGCCTCCCTAAATGGTGCTTACAGACCGGACTAGAGCCAGCCCAGTCCGAGGCCTCCCTAAATGGTGCTTACAGACCGGACTGGTGCTGAACCCCCGTCCGAGGCCTCCCATGATATGGTGCTTACAGACCGGACAGGCACTGAGATACTCCGGTGTCTCCGGTGTGCCTGGGGGTAGTGTCTGACACTGATGTGTTTATGACACTCAGACCGCGCGTTGCCTTAGGGTCCGCGGTTCTGGCGGTGTACCCTGTGCTGGGGTCACCCTGGCTGACCGCCCTGTGTGACACAGGGGCTGCGGCTGTGGGCTTCAGACTTTGTCTGTGAGCCCGGGTATTTATGTTTAATACCTCCCGCGCTGCGGGCTCCGGCGCTTACATTACTGTAATGGCGGCCGGGAGAGATGTGGAGCGGCCCATGTGACCTGGATGGGCGTGTGTGTGTGCTTCCCGCGTGTTTCGGCCCCGCCCTCTGCTTCTACAGCGGCGGCCATCTTTGCCCCTCACTTTCCTGCTGGGATCGTTGGAGACTGCTCTGCTGCACTCCAGGGGAGACCAGGTCTTCTTTCCTCGCGGAGGCCACACACACACCGCTCCCTTCACCACCGCTGTGCAGCGGTCGGTAAGCCACCGGTTTCCGGTGAATTTTCTCCTGTGTTGATATTCCCCTACCGTGGGTATGTCCTCAGGGAAGAAAGGCGCTGCTAAGGCGGCCAGTACCACACCTGTCTGTGCTACATGCAAAGGGACACTGGTGGAGGGGTCCTGCAATAATTGCGGACGCCCAGACGCCCGGACTGTCACTGCTGAGTCAGCAGCTCCGGTGCTTTACCCTGAGGTTCAAGTGATCCCAGGGCCATGGGAAAAACAAAGCGAGATTAATGCCTCTCTGTTGTCCCAATTGTCCTCCATGTCGCAATCCCTGGAGGCACTAACAAGGAGACTGGATGCTCCAGCTACTCCTTCAAGCTACCCCCGGGTGTCTCCATCTTCCACTGTGAGACCCCTTAAGCGGGCTCGCCGTGATGATTCACCCGAGCTCCAGATCCTCTCTGAGGAGGAGCGTCACTCTGACGGTGACGAGGATGATGGGGGTTCAACTCTCGGGTCGGTGTCTGAACCAGCTGAAGGGGTGGAGGATCTGGTGTCTTCCATCAACGAGACTTTACGTCTCGGGTTACCCCCTCAGGAGACAGCCGTTCACCCGAAGGAGGTCTACCAGTGGTTACGACCTGAGGCTAGACCATGTGGTTCCTTTTTGGACCACACTAACTTTGAAAGGGTGGTTAGAGCTCCCAGGGTACACCCTGGACGGCGTTATGTCCGCAAATCCAAGGACAACCGCTTTCCCTTTCCTCAGGAGGTGCTTCAGGAGTGGTCGCAGTCCCCGAAAGTGGACGCTTCCATGACCAGGATTGCTGCACGCTCCCTATTCTCTGCCTCTGATAGCTCCTCACTGAAGGATGCGACAGACAGACAGGTCGAACAACTCGCCAAGTCGTCTTATGAGGCTGTGGGATCTTCATTTGCCCCGAGTTTTGCTGCGGTCTGGACTCTGCAGGCGATCACATCCTGTCTGGATGGGATTGCTGACCTGGCAGGTTTTAACTCTGAAGTCCTGGCACTTACAGAGAGGGCAAAGGCCTATGCAGATTATGCTAGGACGGCGTCCCTGGAGACTGCCACTCGCTCAGCTGTGGCTTCGGCCAATGCGATAGCGATCCGCAGATTGTTGTGGCTGCGTCTATGGGACTCAGATGCCACGTCAAAGAAGATTCTGCAGAATCTTCCTTTCTCTGGTGACAGGCTGTTTGGTGCCGAGCTGGACAAGTTGATCAAAGACTCTACGGAGTCCAAGATTCCACAGAACAGACCTAAGCCTAGGTATACTGTGAAAAGGAACCCTAAACAGTGGTCCTTTCGTACCAGCTCACAGCCGTCAGCGTCTTCCGCTCGTGCGGACCGTGGGGCCAAGCCCGCTCAGCAATGGCGCCCCAAGAGTCGCCAGAAGAAGTCGGCAGGTACAACAGCTGCCGCTCCCAAACCCACCTCCGCATGACTCGCTCTCTCTTCCTGCCTCCCCACAGGTTGGGGGTCGCCTGTCTCAATTTCAGGACAAATGGCGACTCCACATCCAAGATCAGTGGGTTCGAGACGTAGTCTCAAGAGGATACAGGATAGAGCTGTCATCACAGCCCGCACACCGATTCCATCGGTCTGTCCCATCTCCAGAAAAGGCTCAGGCTTTTTATCTGGTGTTGGAGGGACTCCGCAGAGACGGAGTGGTGGTCCCAGTGCCCACTGGGGAGAGGTTCAGGGGTTTCTACTCCAACCTCTTTATCGTCCCGAAGAAGGACGGCTCCTTCCGCCCGGTTCTGGACCTCAAGCTGTTCAACCGCCATGTGTTGGTTCGGAAGTTCCGCATGGAATCCCTGCGCTCCGTGATCGCGGCTGTGTCGCAGGGCGACTTCCTAGCGTCCATAGACATCCGCGACGCTTACCTTCACATACCCATTGCACCGTCTCATCAACGATGGTTGAGATTCGCGGTGGGGGAGGAGCACTTCCAATTCGTGGCGCTGCCCTTCGGGTTGGCCTCGGCTCCCCGGGTGTTCACGAAAGTGATGGCATCAATGATGGCCTTACTGCATGCGCAGGGACACGCCGTCATTCCTTATTTGGACGACCTACTGGTCAGAGCGCCATCGGAACACCTGTGTCAGCGAAGCCTGCAGGCGACCATGCAGTCTCTGGAGCAGTTCGGGTGGCTTCTCAACATCCAGAAGTCCACCCTGGTTCCAACCCAGTCACTGACGTACCTGGGCATGGAATTCCACACGGACTCTGCTCTAGTGTCCCTACCACGAGCCAAACAACTGGCCATCCAGTCAGGAGTACGCGATCTCCTCGAATCACCTCATTCATCCCTACGGGTATTGATGAAGATGGTGGGACGCATGGTGGCAGCAATAGAGGCGGTGCCCTTCGCACAGTTTCGCCTCCGTCCTCTGCAACTGGAAATCCTCCAGAGGTGGGACAAGAGGACGTCCTCTCTGAATCAGCTGGTGGTCCTCTCCCAGCCGACCAGGGATGCTCTGCAGTGGTGGCTTCAGCCGAGTCACTTATCAAAGGGACGATCCTTCCTGAAGCCATCGTGGTTAGTGGTGACCACCGACGCCAGCCTGAAGGGCTGGGGCGCGGTGTTCTTACACCACAGAGCTCAAGGTCTCTGGACACGTGCAGAGACGACGTTGCAGATCAACGTGCTGGAGCTCAGGGCGGTCTATCTGGCACTCCTGGCCTTTCGGGTGTTCCTATCCGGACAACCAATTCGGGTTCAGTCCGACAATGCGACGACTGTCGCCTATATAAATCACCAAGGAGGAACCAGGAGTGCACAGGCTCTAGCGGAAGTCCACCGCATTCTATCATGGGTGGAAGTCAACAACTGCTTGATTTCCGCAGTCTACATCCCAGGTGTCGAGAATTGGGAGGCAGATTACCTGAGCCGACAGGGGATGGACGCCGGAGAATGGTCTCTCCATCCGGACGTCTTCCGGGACATCTGCATCAGATGGGGGACCCCGGATGTGGATCTGATGGCCTCCCGGCTGAATCATCAGGTGCCACAATACATGGCGAGATCGTGGGACCCTCAGTCTCTGGGGGCAGATGCTCTAGTCCTGAGTTGGTCAGATTTTCGCCTGCCATATGTTTTCCCGCCCCTGGCGCTGATGCCCAAGGTCCTGTGGAAAATCAAGACGGAATGTCACACAGCCATTCTAGTGGCTCCGGATTGGCCGAGGAGGTCCTGGTATCCGGATCTGTGGCAACTGTCCGGCGGACACCGGTGGGCTCTTCCAGACCGCGCAGATCTTCTCGCGCAGGGCCCCTTCTTCCGCCCCAATTCCAGGGCCCTCAGATTGACTGCATGGCTCTTGAGGCCTGGCTCTTAACATCCAGGGGTTTCTCTCCTGCGGTTGTTTCCACCATGAACAGAGCTAGACGGCCCACGTCACGGAAGATTTACCACAGAACGTGGAAAGTCTTTTTCGCCTGGTGCTCCTCTGGGGGACATGTACCTTGGCCCTTGTCGATCCCGACCCTATTGGCCTTTTTGCAGTCAGGTTTGGAGTTGGGCCTTTCCCTCAGTTCTCTGAAGGGTCAGGTATCAGCGCTGTCTGTATTGTTCGACAGGCGCTTGGCGCTCCTCCCAAAGGTTCGTCAATTTCTCCAAGGGGTGTCTCGAGTGGTTCCGCCGTATAGGCGGCCTCTGGACCCTTGGGATCTCAACATGGTCTTGGCGGCTTTGCAGAAACCACCTTTTGAGCCATTGAGAGAAGTCTCTCTTTCTTACTTGTCACAGAAAGTGGCTTTTCTGGTGGCTATTACGTCCCTGAGACGGGTCTCTGAACTGGCGGCACTATCGTGCAAGTCACCCTTTCTGGTGGTTCACCAAGACAAAGTGGTGTTACGCCCGCGGGCGGAATTCCTGCCAAAAGTGGTTTCCACTTTTCATTTGAACCAGGAGATTGTGCTCCCATCATTTTGTCCCGCTCCTGTTCATCAGATTGAACGCGACCTCCATACTCTGGACCTCGTACGGGCTGTACGCATTTATGTGTCCAGAACTGCCTCCTTCCGGAGTTCGGACTCCTTGTTCGTACTTACGGCAGGTCGCTGTAAGGGGTCAGCGGCGTCAAAATCTACCTTGGCCAGATGGATCAAGGCACCCATTCAAGAGGCTTATCGGTCTTCTGGTTTGCCTCTCCCGGTAGGCTTGAAGGCACACTCGACAAGAGCTGTCGGTGCCTCCTGGGCCTTGCGACATCGCGCCTCTGCTCTGCAGGTGTGTCAGGCGGCCACTTGGTCTAGCCTGCACACCTTCTCTAAGCATTATATGGTGCATGCCCATGCCTCTGCGGATGCAAGTTTGGGCAGGCGGGTCCTCCAGGCGGCGGTTGCCCACCTTTGACGGGGACCGCGTATGCAAACGTCTTTTGAGGAACTTTTTCCCGCCCTGGGGTATTGCTTTAGGACATCCCCATTGTCTGGGTCTCCCATTATGATGATCAGAAAAAGAGAATTTTGTTTACGTACCGTAAATTCTTTTTTCTTGAATCATCAATGGGAGACCCAGCACCCACCCAGTGTTCCGTTGTATGTTACGGTTGATCTGTCCCCTGTTGGGGCAGTTTATCCGGGTTGTTGACCCGTCTGTTCACGGTGTCTTCCCGAGGTTTCGGGTGTGGTTTTCTGTTGTCTCCTCGCAGCTTATGGACCAAACTGAGGATGTTCCCTGCGGTAGGGGTTTATAAGCGGAGGGGGCGGTGTCTACAGTTCTTTTAGTACCTAGTGTGGCCTCCGGAGGGCAGTGCCCTAAACCCCATTGTCTGGGTCTCCCATTGATGATTCAAGAAAATAGAATTTACGGTACGTAAACAAAATTCTCTTTTTCTCTATACCTCTGGTCCCCTTAACCATCGTCTTTCAGTCACATGTAATAAGTCCCTATCTTGCCATTCTGTAAATAAGGTGTTTTGTCTTCCCATTTTAAATCCAACGTAGGGCCAGGGGTTTAGATATTTCGAGACCTTCCACGCTAGTTGGAATTTTTTTTTAACCGCTTTCCAGCACATCGCTGTGTCATGATAAATTAATAGGTGTTTCAAAGATTGCGGGACGTCAGACCAAGAGGCGTGTAGAAGGCTGACCAGGTCCCATGGTCTACAGAGCTCTACCTCATCCTCATAATTAGAGTGTTTCTTTGATTTTTTTTTTTTTTTGCCAGTCCAGTAAATGACGTAAAAGGCATGCTAAATTATACCCCCTAATATCCGGCAGCCCCAATCTCCCTCTATCTTTTGTAAGCATCAGCATATCACTTTTTATCCTTGCTCTCTTTCCTCTCCAAAGGAACCTCATAAATGCTGTATGTAGTCTCCTAACATCCGTATGCCGTAGTAGTAGAGGGATTGTCTTTAATGGGTATAATGGCCTCACAAAACTGATCATTTTTATCAGATCACATCTTCCCATTAAGAGACTAGGGTACATTTTTCCATCTTTCCAACTCCTTCTCTGTCTTAGAGATCAGTGGACCATAATTCAGTGAATATATTAAGCCCGTAGACCTCCCCAAATAGACCCCTAGATATTTGATATGATTCCATCATGCCTTTATGCCACCGATCTGGTTCACCTCCCCTTATTAAGTATCCTTTGTCTGGTGTCACCCAATCTTAACAATTCGCATTTGGATTTGTTTAATTTAAAACCTGAAAAGGAGCCATATATTTCCATTTGTCAGCGCAAACTCTCCAAGTCTCTCCGCGGCTTATTTAGAAATAAAATTACATCATCGGCAAATAAGGTGGAGCGGACCATTCTTTGTTCCACCTGGATCCCCTCAAAAGCAGTGCCTTTGTTTACATATTGTGGGAGAGGTTCAATAGCCGGATTAAAAAGCAAAGGTGATGGGGGACATCCCTGGCGTGTTCCTTTCTTCAAGGAGAAGGTGGCGGACAGGAAGCCAGGGGTGTTTATCCTCACTCTTGGGATGAGATATAGTATTTTTAGAAAAGTTCGAAACAAACCACTAATGCCAAAGGCGTCCAAGACCAAGTCAAGCCATTCCCAATTTACATTGTCAAAAGCCTTTTCGCCGTCTTAACAATAACAGAGCCGATGGATCGTCTTGACATATTTTTCCCTTTCCTTCCTCATCTAGCACCATAATAACTTTCCTAATATTTCCTACTGTCGACCTTCCCTTTATAAACCCCGACCTCTGGCGTCCAATAAGTCGTAGCATAATCATTGCCAGTCGGTCCGCCATGATCTTGGACAGAATCTTAAGATCCTCTTTGATTAAGGAAATGGGTCTATAACTGGAAGGATCAGTTGCTCACTTTTCTCCATTTGGTAATAATTTGATATAAACTGTGTTTGCTTGTTCTGACAAATGCTCCCCCTTCAAGATTCCATTAAAGAAAGGAACCATGTACGTAACAATTTTTGTCTCGCAGTCTCGCAGTGCTTTATAATATTCCCCATTAAACTCGTCAGGGCCTGGCGCCTTATGGGAGCGTAGTCCTCTTATCGTTCCAAGAACCTCTTCCTGGGTTACATCCATGTTCAATCCCTCTAACTCCACCTCCTTTATTTTTGGCTTTACTTGTGATTTTGATGCTACAGTTTTTGCTTTTTTTTTTTTTTAATGTCGTTTTTTTAAATAAAGCTTTGTATACTTCCTGGTATTTGACTTTGACAAAACTGACTTTATAGTTTTGCCTGGAAGACAATCATTTTTATTACATTTCTGCTGAAACACGGTGAAAACACATGTCTATTACCTACAAATTATCTGCATCTAAAGCGGCCGTCACACGCTACGATTTCTTGCCCGATATCGTTTAAGTGATCTCCTTTTTGATCGCTTAAGTGATTTCGTTTTGGCATCGTTGCATGTAATCAAGCGATTTTACTATGTAAAATCGCTTGATCGTGACATCGCAGATCTGAGCTCCGGAGCTCAGATCTAGCGATGAACGATGTCACGATCTGCTTCATCGTGGTGTATGACACCACGATGATCCATCTCCCAGCGGCAGAGCCTATGCTGGGAGATGGTAACTATGGTACACGTCGGGTTACTAAGCGATGCGCGGCGCCTAGTAACCCGATGTGTACCATAGTTACCAGCGAGATCGCGGATCCACATCGCTGGTGAGTCTGCCTGTGTGACAGCTCACCAGCGATGTGAGCGATATTGTAAGCGATCGCGCGTGCACGTGATCGCTTACAATATCGCAAGCGAGATCTTAGCGTGTGACGGCCGCTTAATACAGATCTGTTGGGATAATCTGCATATAAACCTCTGCGTACCTGCAAGAGAAATGTACATCATGTGGATTTGAGATGCACAATGCAGGTCAGTTCAGGCTGCATGATAAAAAAAAGATTACAAAAAAACAGTGGTTGAAAAAAAAAAAAAAAAAAATAATGCATATATGGTATTTTGGTATTGCTATGTCCGTAAATTCAGATCTATCAATATATAAACACCTTAGGTAAAGGAACATGGCTACATAAATTTTCTTTTTGCTGCGTAAAAAAAAGGTAAATAAAACCCCAACTATATTAGTTTTATATTGCTGTAATCTTGTTGACCTGGAAAATTAGAGTGGTTGAGGTATCAACAATTATACATTTTAACTTATAGGTCTTAGGGTACTGTCAGACGTGGAGATCTCCCGGGTGATTCCATAGGCGACGCCGAGGCGTGGCCTGTCGCCGGCGACATCGCCAATGTGTCGCCTAATGTAAATGGGCGACGGCGACACGTCTGAGTGGTCGCCTGGTTTCACATCAGAGCACTGAAACCAGGCGACCATTCTTGGGCGATGTGTGCTGATAGCCCTGTGTAACATCTCATGAGCAATGTCAAAGGCGACAGCACACATCGCCTATACCATTTATGGATTGGTGGCAGCTCGAGCGTTCCGATTGGTTGTCTTGTTCCTCGGTGCCATATTTGATGATGTCCAAAGGTGTCTTACCCAGGACATACTGTGCATTGATGTCGCCTCTGTGTTTGCGGCTGTGTGCTAAAGTACAGAGATGTGCATGCCACAAATGTGTGTTAACAGAATGCAATTGCCATTACATCCCAACTAAAGGCTGCCTGAGCGCTGTAATGGTGTCCGTCCTGTATCAAATGACGCACAAGCATACTGTAAATGCTGTAGCTCTTGCGGCGCTTCTGGGCCCCCGTCAACATGTGACATATCTCCGAGATGCGGCTCAAATTTACGCCCACATCGCTAATATGGTGGCTCTGTGTGACGCGGAAGCGGCGACCAGCGACTTGATCGCCCCTGGGCCTTGGGCGACGCTCAGGCAATTTCCGGTCGGGTTGTCGCCCGAGTGTGGCCTAAGTTGTCGCCCCGTGTAAATGGGCGACGGCGATCTTAGGCGACACGCAAATACGTGCGCGCGCACGTGCGTCGCCTATGGAATCGCCCAGGAGATCTCCACGTGTGACAGTACCCTTAGAGTAATAATCAATTGCCACAATTGGATGTGTAAAAAAAAAACCTGTTTCTATTGTGCGCCTGTGCAATATATGTGTCCGACCATGCAGGAACAGGTGGGATATACCACATCTCCTGGGCAGGGATGGAAGTTAGAGCGTGTACAGACATTACAGCCAGGGATCGCAGAATACAAGAGTATATAGACATTTCAACCGGGAATCACAGAATATAAGAGTATATACAGACATTACAGCAGGGGATCACAAAATATAAGCGTACCGTCACACTTGGCGACGCTCCAGCGATCCCAACAACGATACAACCTGGTAGGGATTGCTGGTGCGTCGCTACGTGGTTGCTGGTGAGATGTCAAACAGTCATATCTCACCAGCGATGCAGCAACAATACGGCGATCATTGGGAACCTGTCACCCTCAGGCGTAGTATTGAGATCATTGGTCATTGTCCCTGTCAAACACAGTGATGCACGCTGCCCAGCGGGAGCGCGACGACCAAAAAATGGTTCTGAACGGTTTGTAACAATCAGCGAACTCACAACAGGGGCCTGGTCGCTGCTACGTGTCACACAAAGCGAGATCGCTGCTGAGGTCGTTGTTGCATCACAAAGCTTGAGACTCAGCAGCGATCTCGCTAAAGGCCCCATCACACACTACGATATCGTTAACGATATCGTTAGTATGTCACGGCTTTTTGGGTGGAGCAACGACGTTGTTGCGTGTGTCAAGTAGAAACGATCAACGATAAGTCGGCTGATCGTTGATGGGAGGTTTTTGAACTGGATCTAAAACCAAACGTTGATCGTCCGTCCAACCTGCAGCATCGGTGTGTGTGACACCTTGATAACTATGTTGTTAACGACTTCGCCTATTCAGAACTGAAGGATGTAGGCGATCAAACGACTGCAAGTATGGTTCACTTGTTGTGGAATTGTTGCTGCATCATTAAAGATACGTGTGGACATTTCACTAGCGATCATTGAACGACGTTCAAGCGATCTAGGTCAAGTCGGATCGTTGATCGGATCGCTCGGACATTGAAGTGTGTGACGGGGCCTTTAGTGTGACAGGGGCTTTAGAGTATACTACATATATTACAGCCGGGGATCACAGCTGTAAGGAAAAACCTCTCATTGTCTGTTTAAAAACTTGTTTTACATCACAGAAAGAATCCGCTGCCAACCCTGGTTGTAATGTATGTATACTCCCTTTTACTTCCTCCCCTGCCCAAGAGATGTGGTATATCCGACTTGTTCCTGCACGGTTGGATACATCCATTGCACAGGGGCATATTTATAAGAATTCTTTTGGACAGTAACATTTTTTTTTTTAACATAACAAATGCGGAACTTTATTTTATTCTAAGATCTATTAATTAAAATGTACAATTATTCATGGCACCACCCCTTCAACCCCCTTCACGGCCAAGTGCATAATAGTACGCTCTTGGCTACCTTGCTCCCTTTGATATGAGCTCTCGCACTGAGCTTGCTTCATCCCCCACATGGAGGCTGATCTGATCAGCTGATGTGTAGGTAACAGCACCGATCGGATTAGCGATCTGATTGGCACTTTTAACCCCTTTTTGAGCCTTCACTTTCTCCTCAGCTTCTTCCAATAGCTACAGTGCTGTAATTATTTCTCGATCAACATAGCTGTCGATGCCGGTGGGGAAGCGCACGATTGACAATGCGATCCAAAATAACGCGGCAGGAATCGTACTGTTTCCCGCCCACATCGAGAAATAATTACGGTATTATAGCTACTGGGGGAGGTGAGGAGAAAGTGAAGGCTCAAAAATTTTAATTGGCCATGGCAGGAAGGGTTACAAAAGTCCTGATCAACCTGTTCTGTCTTAGATCAATACTTCTCCAGGCTACGGTCACATAACATATAAAAAGTTGGACTGATTTTCATCCAAAATGGTTAATTTTTTTCTCACTTGTCATCCATGACCAATCCGTTATTTACAGCAGCAGTTATTAATCATATATAGGACCTCTTATCAGTCACACGTGTCAATATTGTGAGTGACATCGCCGAAAAGTGACGCATCAGCGATGTCGCTCGCGATGTCGCTAATGCGTCGTGCTGTGTGACAGCGCGACGCAATGCGATTTATCGCTGGTCGCAGGTTCACTGGTTTACGAGAATGAACGTAAACCTGTCAATCTGCAACAAGCGATTAGGCTGGATCTCGCCATCTGACACTGCAATAGTGATGTTGGCGGCGATCCAGCCTATACCGCAGTATTGCTGCGGATCACTCGCTGGGTTGATCCCAGCCCAGCGAGCGATGGCTCCGCCCACATCGCTGCGGCATCACCAGCAACATTTTACCGTGTGACACCAAGGCTGCGATGCCTGAAGCGAGCGCGCACCCGCGCATCACTTCCGACATTGCAACCTTGGTTGCTGCGTGTGACGCCGCCTTTTGGGTATGTGCCCCTCTCTTCAAAAATTAATTGACATGCTGCGGCTTGGAAATCCACCCCGCATGTCAGTTTACACTGCAGAGAAAAGGAGCTCAGTGGGCAGGAGATTTCTATAAATCCCAACCACTGTGCTTGTACTGTAAAATGCAGTGTTTTGGAAGCTGTGAAAACACGTTGCATCCGAAACGCTGCTATTTTTGATTGTGGGCACACAGCCTTACAGAGCTTTCTAGTGTTTGTGAGTTCATGTAATAAAATGCTGTGTAAGAGACCTTTCACATCAGCATTTTTGCTGAATCACAGCACAGCCGGCAGATTTACCGCATCTGACGTATCTGCCACGTAACGGACGATTTTCGGCAAGTCCCATTCATTCTCTACGGGACCTGTAGCAGGTTTAACAAGTGCGTTTTTTTTTACTTGCCGCACGTGCCAATATTCCAGATCGCGGCAAAAAGCTCCCCTGCTGCAAGTCCCATAGAGAATGAATGGGGCTGCCGCAAGTCGGCCGTTAACGCGGCAGATATGGCAGATACGGTAAATCTGCCGCAATTCAGCAAAAACACTAAACTTCCTGATGCATTGATTTGGTTCCTCCTCATTTAACAATTTGCTTATAGTTAGCAAATTACAACATCATTCTTGAATCTTGACATCTAGAAACTGAAACTGTTATGGGCCTACGGTCGGGGTTTCACCATCTCATGATGAGTATCGGATGCGATATGCTAATGCTTAGCTAATGCTTAGCCTCTGCTGCGAGCAAGACCAAGTGTCATTCGCTGTGATCTGATACTGCAATCAGTTACATTTGTACACGGGAACAAAATAGAACAATGTGTCCATGATTTCACTGCAACCAGCAAATTGCAAGTGAAATTGCATGCAATGTTGCGACGTGTAACGGTACCCTAAAGCCATACCAGGCCAAAATTTGCACTTTATTAAAACTTTAAAAGTCTGTAAAAAATTAACTGATGAAGAAAAAAGATTCAAAACTTTTAATTTGTAACTAAAGTTGTACTTCATATAGAAAAAAAAAAATAAAACGTCAGGTAAAAAAAAATATTCATGTTTGGATGACTTGATATGGAATGACCCACGTACTATTTTTTATCTGCTTTTTTTCAGGTGCGTTTTTCTGTCTTTTTCTGGTGCAAAATTGGATCAGCTGTTAAAAAAAAAAAAAACGCACCAAAAATCGGATCATCCGTTTCTGATCTGTGTTTGCTGCGTTTTGGTTGCTGCATTTTTTTTTCTCCACTTGGAATGGTTCCTATGGGAAAAGCTGTTGAGAAAAACGCCACAGAAACTAACATGGACTTTTCTTAGACTGATCACTTTTCCAGGAAAAAAAAAACAGATCATGCCACAAATTCCCAGTCTCAAGGGCAGAAAGTGAAAACCCATTGACTTTGCTGGGATTCCATTTGAGCGATCCGTTCACTGCATAAAATAAATGCAAAAAAGAAAACGGATAAAAACGGTGTGTGTAAATATAGACCAATACTTCTTCTGTGACCCAAGTTTCTTCTCAGATTTGAAAAGATCACTCTGGATCTGATACATTGTTACAAACATATAAAACTTAAAAAAAAAAATACCTTTTTAATCTAAGGCTATGTTCAAGCAGGGACTTTTTGCTGCGTTTCTTTCTGATCTATTGGCAGTCAAAAATCTGTGTTTTTTTACTCTTCATTTGTATTCAGTGGTGAAAAACCCCAGCAAAAAATGGAAGAATTGACCTGCTGCTTCTTTTAAAAACTAAGCAAAAAACCTCTCGTTTGCCATTTCTGTCCAGAAAAAAAACCCCACAGGTGTAGTTGTCTGATGGCCACTTTACACGTCCCAACATCGGTCTGATGTTGGATACAACGCCACGGGAGCGCGCTTTTTCTGGGCAGAATTCCAAGATCGCATAGGAGCTGTTACACAGCGCGATATCGGCAGGCAACGCAACTGCGATGTGTACGCCTCCCTGTACGAGCGACCCAGGACCGACCATTTAACATGGGATAGAATAGGGGAAGTTGTACTCCAAATCGTTGTTGGGCTTTCACACAGCACGATCCTGCCACATCGTCCATCCAATATCGGGCCGTTGGCTCATCCCCGATATCGTTTTGGCATCGTTCTTGCATCGCATTGGACATTTGAACTATACAACGCACGAACGATATCGGGGCCAACGCACGAACCACGTGACTTTTTATCGGAGTTGGACGCCGATATCGGGACGTGTAAAGTGGTCATGAGTTTTCTGGAATCTCATATGGTTAGCTGGCAATAAAAAAAAAAAAAAGTGGCTTTTTATTGGCATGGATTTGCATAACTCAAATGAAAAAAAACATGCAAAAATTAAAAAAAACACCAAAAACACCATGTGTGAAGATAGCCTAAAGAGTGATATAGTTAAGACAAGAAAAAAAAAGTATATCCCTCTTTGTGCAAAATTCATCAACCGGCGTGTTACAAGTAAACACTGTAGAAAAGTCACTAATAAATCAGATCTAAAGTATCTGTATTGGGAAGCTTTATTTGCAGAACATAAAAAAAATAATGTCAATGACCAGTTGTGGGTGTGAATGGTCACATTTCCACAAGGCGATTATTAGCTGCAAGGAGGAAATTTTATTTCCCAAAAGTTCTCTTCCTAACCTTTAATTGCTTGTGAATACTTGCAGGCATTCAATGTGGTTTTCATGTGACTATTTAGCTACTTACTAGAGCTAATACTTGATGGAATGGCAGCAAGTCATGGGAAAAGGTATGTGTAGGATTAGTTATCAACGCAAGGAGCCAATCACTTGGCAAAGTGTGGAGAAAAAGCACCCCTGGCAAGGGGGAATCTATGTGCCCTTTGGCCCCTAAAAGCATTGTGGCCACACAGGATGAAGAGCTTTGAAGCTGTTTAATGTAGCTTGTTTCTTGCCTGCCTTGTACTAGTTTCCCCTTTGCTAAAAATTGGAAGGGGCCAAGAGAAGCTAATGATAAGTGTATTAGCATTTATTGTGCATTTTTCTGGCCACACACTGCTGCCTGCCTAATAGATAATAATCTGAGAAGGGGAAACCCATCTGGGACGCTTTAAAAGTGAGAAGATCAAATCACACTTGCTAAGCTCGCAAAATCACATACATTCTGTCAACAGCACTTGGAATAAGTGATAAGACACATGATGGACACATGATGCTCCTGCGCTCACTGTTAATCAAAATAGTTAACCCATAGAGTACCGAAATGTGTCTACAGTACTATATGACAATGCCTAAACTAAACCAACTAAAGCGGTTTATTCCCATGAAGACTGATGCCACTATTGTGCTTATACTTTGGTAGAGAAACACTGGTCCATAGTTTTTGCTGGTTTAACGATCTGGTGTTCGAGAATTTAAATTCAACACAAAACATTTGCCCAGCAGGCAATAGGTGCAATTGCACCCGGGCCCTGGAGCATAGGTGGCTCCAAAAATCCCTTTGGCCTATAGATGCTAATGTTGTTTAATATTTGCAATAATTGGGGGCCTCGTTGGATGTTTTCCATCGGGCCCATGAGCTTCAAGTTATGTCACTGTTACCAAAACAAAGTAATCTGGGCTCGTAACTTTAAGTGTCATGAAACCCTTCTAATCTCTACCAGTAGATATGGTAAATAACTTGAATGTTACATTGCCCTGTAAAATGTAAGCCATCAAGGGCAGGGTCCTCTCTTCACTTTGTAACAGTCTGTCACTGTTAGTTTGTTCATTGTATTTTTAACTTTTCTGTATCTAACCCTTTCTCATGCACTGCACCATGGATTCAATGGTGCTCTGTAAATAATAATAATAATAATAATGTTAGGAGCAATTATCACTTCTCTTGTTCAAAGACTTCGCTCTTGGAGTTCTAACGCTGTCTAAACCATTGACCCTCTGACACTGTCGTTGTACCTGAATGAACATTGCACTTCTGTATGAGAATATAATATTTGCCAACTTTTATCAATAGGGTTGTCCACTACTACGGTAGACAACCCTTTGTGAATGTTAACTTCTGGACCAGTGCCGCATCTTGAACCTGAGCCCCATATTGACCCCCAGCAATTTAATTCAATTAGTTTTTATCAAAGAAGAAAAAAAAAACAACACAAAATAGAACAAAGCAAAATAAACTACAATTTGCGCAATGAGCTCCGCAAGGGTCAAAGCAACCAGGTACAGGGTATGGTATAGACAAACAAAAAGGTTGATGCGTCTGTTATCATTCCAAAACCCCTTGTCTGGACCAAAGAGGAGATCTAGCCCAGACTATTTCCCTTGTGGGACATAAGGACTGACCGCATGCCAATCATGTTCGAACGTCTGCTTGGAATTGTTTTTGTGGGCGGACATCTTTTCAAATATGCAAGTAGTGTTCACAGAATGGATAAGATCTTCTTTTTTTGAAAAACAGGCGATTTACAATGCTTTGCTAACAACAGTCACATTGCCGACACTATATGTGCTGTAACCACCCTGCAGGGGGAGTGAATCCTCTGGAGATTCAATAGAAGGAGACCCAGTTCCAGACTAGGCACCACCATCTTTTCCCCCCAGCAAAGAGATTAAGTTAGAAACTTGATTCCAAAATGGGACAATCAATGGACATGACCAGAATACGTGAAAGATGATGGAGCAAAAATGCCTAAGGGTGCTTTCACATAACTATTTTCGGTCATCCGATTGTATCCGTTCCAAAACGGATACAATCGGATCCAAAATCGGACCCCATGCTCCCCTATGGGAATCGGATGTGCCACTATTAGCATCCGATTTTGGCACCATCCGATCCCATCCGATGTAATCACGGGCACAAAATCGTAGGCTGCTACGATTTTGTGTCCGTGACTCACATCGGACAGCCTCGGATCACTGCTGATCCGAGGCTGTCCGAGGGCCCACAACATGGGAGCCTATGGACATCGGATCCGAGCTCACCTCGGATCCGATGTCGGCTCCGTACTGCCTGTCTTTCTCTGCTTCTGCTCCTCCATCTTCTTCCCTCTCCTATTCTATATTCTGTGCCCCCGCTATTCTATTTTGTGTCCCCCTCTTCTCTATCCTCCTCTATCCCTATCCTGTCCCCTGTCCTCTTCCCTGTATGTAAAAAAATAAAAAAACCTCCTCCCGGAGGATACATCACCTGTCACCGGCTCCAAACGCTGCACACGATCAGGACTGAAGAGCCTGTGATGATGTAAGAGACCCGGTCAGCTGACCGGGTCATGTGACTCTGACATCATCACAGGTCCTTCAGTCTTGATGGTGCGGCAGCGTTTGGAGCCGGTGACAGGTGATGTATCCTCCGGGAGGAGGTTTTTTTATTTTTTTACATACAGGGAAGAGGACAGGGGACAGGATAGGGATAGATGAGGAGAGAGAAGAGGGGGCACAGCAAAGAATAGCGGGGGGACAGAGTAGCATAGGAGAGGGAAGAAGATGGAGGAGGCAGGAGTAGGGAGAGACAGGGGACCGCAGGATCCACACGGACCCTGCAGATCGGATGGCTATTTGCCATCCGATTGCAGGGATCCGTATGGATCCGTGCCTGTCCGTGGGGTCCCCCTTCAAAGTCGGATCCCACGGACAGGCACAAAAACGTTATGTGAAACCAGCCTAACATAAAGTCTTCACCTATGATTACAGCTTTATTTCACTGCTTCTAAAACGCTTTGTCCTGCAGTATAAGCACAGTGGATGGATTTGTAGAAATCCCAAGCCCACTGTTTTATTTATTTTGTTTACGCAGCATAAATGACATGCGGGGTGGCTTTCCGTGACGCAGCATGGCAATTTATGTATGCGGAGACGCAAGTGATCTCATAGGAGAACACAGTGAAAATCTGTGACCAGAATCCTGACCACGGGCATGAACGCTACCTTCTCCTGTATAGAACACTACCGTCTCTGCAGAGGGACACCCTGCATATAGAATGTAGCGTCTCCTAATCGTGGGAACATAGCCGAAATCTAAATTCTAGATTAATGTTTGTATTTGTGTTTAGATACTGCAATAAACACTAATAATGACAGAGATGTACTGTAAATTGCTGATTAAAATAAAGAGGTCCAAAGGCGGATGTCTGGTGCCTGGGTTCCTGGACTTTTGTTTTGTTGATAAAATGATAGTTTAATCCATTTACTAGGTTACTTTTAAATTAGACCCCAAAAATGGTTATAGAGATTATTTCCACTTTTATTAGGTATAATAATTGTCGATGTTGGGTTAAAGTGCTGTGTAATATGTTTGGCGTTATATAAATACAAGTATTATTATTAAAATGATTATTATTCCAGTTATTCGCTATACTGATTTCCGCTGATGTTCCTAACAAAGAAATGTGAGATACTTACTTTGTAAAAAGTTCATCCAACTTTTATTACATGGTGATGTCTCACTTGACTGTACACCGTAAAGAAAGGACATGGTACAGAAAGTCATCAGGACTGGGCCAACCAAGGACATCTCTTCCATGTAGGGTATATTCTTCTTCTATCTTGCTCTCTTTGTGCTTCAAGATTCATCCAGTAATTCATGGTTCAGACTTGTGTCGCTAAAGGTAATTAAATCTTAAGTGTTATTTCACTTTAAACCCATTCTACATGTTAACGAGATTAGCGAAGAAGATGTTTTATCTTCAGATTCATACATGGATTTGTTCTCTGCGTTGGAAATTATGTTTGTGGGTTATTTTGGGGATTTTTTTTCTTCTTAAACATTTTGCTGTTTGCTCCTTGACCTTTTAATTACTGCCATGTGGACAAGGGTGTTTAGCTGGTCATTTGAAATGTTTTTCTGTTGTAATGGCTGCTGGGCAGCGCCTCACATCCTGAACTTTGAAAGAATTTGGTGATTGACATAGCAAATGTGTAAATGGCTTGTGGAGCTTCTGAAACCATACACTCTTCTATAGGACATTTTTTGTTTGTTTTTTAATTATTTATTGTGACATTTAAATATAATAGTATTTAGTATATGACTCAAGAATTAGCCTTTTTCTTGATAGATATTTTATGTTCATTGTCAAAATAATTTATTCTGAAACGGCTCACACCATTCTTCCATGCATATGTGGTCCTGAAATAAGCCAATGAACTGTAGAGATGTGTGTGTGTGTGTATTTGTATGTACATAAATGTGTGTATGTATGCATATCTGTGTGTGTATATATAATATATGGTGTGGTGTGTGTGTGTATATATATATATAAGAGAGAAAAAGATATATATATAATATGGTGTGTGTATATAATAATAATAATATGAATTATATATGTGTAAGTATTTATATAGTGCCATTAGGTTACATGGCACTTTACAAGTGAGAGAGTAGACAGAGACAAGTGGTAGAAACGATGACAAATCAATCGTACAGGTACAATAGGGAGAGGATCCTGTCCGCGAGGGCTCACAGTCTAGAGGGGGTGGGGAGGGAGACTGTAGGTGGGGGAGAGGTGAGATGGTGCAGTGGATTGGGTCTCAATGTGTGTTATAGGCTTGTAGGAAGAGTTGGGTCTTCAGGTTTTTCTTGAAGGATCCCAGGGTAGGGGAGTGTCTGATGTGGTGGGGGAGGGAGTTCCAGAGTATGGCAGAAGCACGAGAGAAGTCTTGTATGGGGTTGTGGGAGGTGGAAATGCGGGGGGTTGAGAGGAGGAGTTCTTGGGAGGAGCGCAAGTTGCGCGAGGGGAGGTAGCAGGAGACCAGATCGGAGATGTAGGGAGGGGACAGGTTGTTTATGGCCTTGTATGTCAGGGTTAGGGTTTTGAAGCGGGATCTCTGGGGGGTGGGGAGCCAGTGGATGGCTCGGCGGAGAGGGGAGGCGGGGGAGTAGCGGTGAGATAGGTGGATGAGTCGGGCAGCAGAGTTGAGGATGGTGTGGAGAGGTGCAAGGGAGGAGGCAGGGAGGCTGGTGAACTGGAGGTTGCAGTAGTCCAGGCGGGAGTTGATGAGGGCATGGACAAGTGTCTTAGCCGTGTTGTGGTCAAGGAAGGAGCAGATGCGGGCAATGTTTTTTAGTTGGAGAGTAATACTGTGCATGTTTGTACGTGTGTATTATATATAATATATATTGTGTGTGTGTGTGTGTGTGTGTGTGTATATATATATATATATATATTATATATATATCTTATATGGTGTGTGTGTATATAATACATTCTGTATGTGTGTATATATGTTTGTGTGTATATATACATTATAGCATCAGCATTCTGTATGTTCAGTCTAGTACTGCCATATATACACACACTCATATAGGGAATGATTAACCAATTTCCTTTAGGGAGGTTTAGGTGACTATCCATTATCAGCGGACGTTGCCAATAAATGTGAAATCTGATAAACTTTCATCTTGGACTGATTCATTCCCCAAGGCCATACTAGAGTTACACATGGTCTGAATGCATTTGATAGTAATTAAGTCTGACAGCTTGGGGAAGTTACAATTGTGTTTTTAGGTTATTTTCATTTGTAAACCACAGAACAAATTAGTGAGATGTGTCCAGGAAATGAAATATACCATGCATCTACCTTCAGGATTAAAAGCAAAATCATATTGCTTGGTACTGATACATGACAGATCCTTTATGCATTACACCTACAAGTAAAATCTTCTCGCATTCAGTGTCTTGAGATATTCATTGTAGTGTCCACTTTCCAATTTTGTGTGGAAAATATAAGTTCAGGTGTAGTTCCATGGATCCAGTCATTCCTGGATGAAATAATAATCTAAGCCTCGTCCACACATTGAGTATTTGGCGAGTTTTTTCCCCTCAGTATTTGTAAGACAAATCCAGAAGTGGGTAACAACCCTGGAAGTGATGATGTGTTTTTATCATACTTTTTCTTTGATTGTTCCACTTCTGGATTTGGCCTACAAGTACTGGGGTAAAAAACTCAATGTGCGCATGTAGCCTAACAATGTGATGGTCATAGGTTGTAGTAAACCCAACATCATAATAATAGATGTGGCAGAACATAAATATGTGGTCAATTATGCTGAACAATTTTTGTTGCTTTTGTTTGATTTGTCATAATAGTGTTTTCTTACTTTATTTGCCATTCAGTCCTGAGTGGAGGAAGCACAGGTGCTATGAGCATCATTGCAGAAGGCTTGAGGTTGTGTGTAGAACACAATAGCTGGTGTGGTTTTTGGCAGGTTGTAAACTTGAGAACTATCTACATACTAATAGAAAGGGGTGAAGCTCTCATAAAAAGGCAATTACATTTATGATGTTGTGGAGGGACCTGTTTTCTCGAACAACAGAACCCTTTCCAGGGCTTTGATGTGGAGGTTTTTTATGGCTTGTTTCTCCCATCACTGCATTGCTTTTACAGTTTGGGTTTTAAATTGACATTAGCACTGAATAAAAAGGGGCAGTAAGAGAGTGTGCTACTACAAAAGACACAAGTGCCCTGGGAATGGCATTGCAGCTGATGAGCCAACAATCCTGAGGTCACTGTCGGACACAGACAGTAGAGGGCCCTTGTGTAAGAACAACATATTGGCCCTTTACAGTTCAATCTATTATATAATCACGAATGTTTTTTTTGCCCCTTTTGAGTCCGCTCGCGCTGCGAGTCAGCGTGGTCATGTGGATACGCCCGAAGCATTGGCCGCGCAGCGGCCATTGCGAGCAGTGCAGAGACTCGCTCTTCTAGAATCCCGATGCATGTGCATCGGGCACCCAGCTAGTAGCTCATAATAATGCACAATTACATCTGTTTTGGAGGTAGAAATGGGCCCCTTTACCTCTTGGGCCCCCTTACACCAATGATATGGCCACCCCTGACAGCAGAAATGTGATCTGTAAAAGAACAGAAATACTAATACTAAATAGAAATATTCTACCTGTACTCAATATGATTGTATAAGCATATATTAGTCTTGTTGCTGATGACTTGTTTTTTGTTGAAAGAACAAAAACTCACTTTTTTTCTTTTTTTTTTACATTGATTCTCTACTTTAATTACTTACTGTATTGTAGGTTTTCTATTGTTACCTGTGACCGCTGATAAACAAACCACTGTATTGTAAAGCCCCCCCTCCCCCCCCGCCAAAAATCAGCTGGCCAATTCACTTAGTGAATGCAGCCAGCCACAAAAAAAACGTGGCGGCGCCCACCGCTCGCTGCCCCCGGTACAACCCCCCTGCTCCGGTCCTGCAGTTGTGCCCCTCACCCACCAGAACCTGCCTCCAGTACCCCCGCTCAGCAGCTGCATCTCCCCTCGGTAAGCAATGGGGTCTAGGGGGACGATGGGGGGGGCCATAAAAAAAGTGTTTGGGACAGGGGCATATACACAGGATGGGGACATATATACAGTATGGGGGCTATATACAGGATGGGGGCATATGTACAGGTTGGGGGGCATATATACAGAATGGGGGGGCATATATACAGAATGGGGGACATATATACAGAATGGGGGACATATATACAGAATGGGGGACATATATGCCAGGGGTATATACAGGGTGGGCCATTTATATAGATGCACCTTAATAAAAATGGAAATGATTGGTGATATCAACTTCCTGATTGTGGCACATTAGTATATGGGAGGGGGAAAAGTTTTCCAGATGGGTGCCATGATGAGGGATATATATACCTCATAGACTGTGAGCCCTCGTGGAATGGGTCCCTGCCCCTCCTGTACCTGTACGTCCTGATCGCCTAGATTTAGTGTACTTGTTCTTGTCTCCCTCATCCTCATGTAAAGCGCCATGGAACCTAATGGCGCTATATAAATAAATAATAATAATAATAATAATAATATATACCAGGATGGAGGGCGCACATGTACTAGCATGAGGTCATGTATACCAGGATGAGCAATATATATACACGAGGATGGGGGCATATATACAGGATGGGGACATGTATACCCGGATGTAGAACATATATGCCAGGATGAGGGATATATATACCAGGATGGGGGGTGTTTATGTACCAGGATGAGGGATATATATACTGATGGTAAGACGGACACTGGCATTATAAGACCCCATTTAACCCTGCTGTTCTGTTCGGGTCATAGTGACCCGTAGACAATTTTTTGTGGCCCTGTAGATATTTTTCTATACGTTTCTAAAACTTGAGGTTACTTGACTTTTCCTCATTTGGGGGGACCTATCTATGAGTTTTTCTTTTGTGTGTTTTTTTTGTGTTTACTTTTAGCTACACGCCGATTTGTACACTTGTCGTGTTCGGGTCATAGTGACCCAGCATCATTTTTTACAGCTGTAAGGCCATATTTTCAGTGATATAAAGGAGTTATAACCTCAGTTGGGTCTATTTATTGCATCTACTATTGTATATCAGTTTATTTATTTCCTAAATTATTTCAATGGGGTGGTGCACACAATCTGCCGGGTGTATGCATTGAGATCTGCGCACCATAAAAATGGCTTTTTATTGATTATTTTTGGTGCGCAGTCTATACTAAAATGTAGAGTGCATCCAGAGAGATCACTAGGCGTGCACTACACGTGTATGTTCTGCGCAGAACGCGCTGTGTAAGAGGGCCTTAGGCTGGCTTCACACTTGCAGATGCATCTGCAGCGTTTTGCAGATGCATCTGCAAGTATCAGCATGCAGACCGCGGCCGCGGTCTGAAAGCACTCATTCATTCCTATATGTGAAGCGTCCGCAGGCGGATGCCTGCTTACAGATCACACACTCCCGCCCGCACCATGGACGCGACATCTCGCGTCCATGGTGCGGGCGGGAGTGTGTGATCTGTAAGCAGGCATCCGCCTGCAGACGCTTCACATATAGGAATGAATGAGTGCTTTCAGACCGCGGTGCGCCCCATTATAAACATAGGCACCGCGGTCTGCATGCTGATACTTGCAGATGCATCTGCGAAACGCTGCAGATGCATCTGCAAGTGTGAAGGCAGCCTTATTTTGTAAAGCTGGGCCCTAAAGGCCTCCAAATAATTTTTTTTTGCTAAGTAAGTCTGTCTTCCTGGCTTAGGCTGGCTTCACATTTGCGTATGGGAAGGCAGCGTTTTGCTGCGTTCCCATACGCAGTTAAACGCATGCGCACTGCGTTCCTATGTTTAACATAGGAACGCATGGTGCCTGCGTTTGCTGCGTTCGGGTGCGGATGCGGACGATATCTGCTGCTTCCGGTGTCCAGCATCCGCACCCGGGACGCAGCATGTTGGGTTTTTTTGTGCGTTTGGGGAGCTTGGACAATCAGCAAGCGTCCCCAAGCGTACAAAAAAAGCATTGTCTTCAATGGGTCCGCAGTGTCCTCTGCATGACACAGCAGGAGAACGCTGCGGACCCATTGAAAAATCTCCCGGTGGCCGCCGGTGATGTCACAGGAGCTCACCGACGGCCACCGGGAGATCAGCTGACCCTCTGCTGTCCTCCTTCTCCCCGCCGCCTGTAATCTCATAGCGATGTCGGCGGGGAGAACAGCTGATCTGAAAGCTGTTTGAATCTTCCCGCGCCGACATCTCCTCACAGTGTCGGCGCGGGAAGATTCAAACAGCTCTCAGATCAGCTGTTCTCCCCGCCGACAGTCCCGGAGCTTACCGGCGGCCGGGGGGCGGAGATCTCCGGCGCTGATCTCCGCCTCCGGCCCGCCCCCGGACAGCGCCGATTGGCTGCCGGGCTCCATAGTGATGTGTCCGCAGGCGGACATTATCCGCTGCGGACACATCAAAGTGTCCCTGCTTCTGACAGCGTTTGTGTCTGCATGCCATCAGCATGCAGACACAAACGCTAATGTGAAGCCAGCCTTAGCTCCTTGTTTTCAGAAGGGTTCTTATCTTGTACAGGCCTTGTACAGAGCATCCAGCAACATGCTCAGGAAAGTGAAACCATGGCCTCCACAACCACTTCTATCTCCATGGGCTCTACCAGCGGTGCTTCAAGAATAAAAAGAAAAGGGTGCAGCTATTGCCCTTATTCTTGTGATAATAAAACAAGTATTACATGTTCGGGATGCCAAAAATTCTTATGCAAAGCCCATGTTTATTGTTCTTCATGCAAGAATACATAAAGTAATATTACCATGTGAATATGTTCAAATTGAAGTGTTTATTATCTTTCTTTTTTTTTCACAAAATATTTCATTTGCTTGTTTTTGTTTTTTTTTACCACATATGTGTAGTTTGCTATTTTTCATTTTGCTTATTACCGTGTTTCCCCGAAAGTAAGACCCTGTCTTACATTTTTTTGGGGGCCAAAAGTGGCCCCCAGTCTTACTTTCGGGGGTGGGGGGTATTATATTGGCAGCCCCAGCCACTGCAGCCTCCCATCCACACACAGCCACCCACCCATACACATACAAACACACACACACATACACACACATATACACACACATATACACACACACACACACACACATACACACACACACACACCGCTTCTTACCGGCTCCCCGCTGTCCTCCGCTGTGTCCAGGCTCCTCCGCTGTGTCCAGGCTCCTCCGCTGTGTCCAGGCTCCCCGGTGTGTCCAGGCTTCCCCGGTGTGTCCAGGCTCCCCCGGTGTGTCCTGCAAGTGCAGCCACGCTGGAGCAGATGGGGTTAATCACAGCCTAACTTGCTGTGTCCCCCTGCTCATCTCCGCCCAGCCTGACGTCACTGCAGACCGGCTCGAGCTCTGATTGGCTCCCAGGAACCAGCGGGCGCGGCCAGATGACGAGCCAATCAGAGCTCATAACGTCATCTGGCCGCGCCCGCTGGTCCCTGGGAGCCAATCAGAGCTCAAGCCGGGCTGCAGTGACGTCAGGCTGGGCGGAGATGAGCAGGGGGACACAGCAAGTTAGACTGTGAATAACCCCATCTGCTCCAGCGCGGCTGCACTTGCAGGACACAGCGGGGGAGCCTGGACACACCGGGGGACAGGTACCAGGAGGCGGCGGCGGCCTTATATTCCCCAGCACCCCCCCCCCCCCAGGCGGTCTTACTTTCGGGGGGGGGGGGCCTTATATTAGCAGACTCCCCCGTTCCCCCTACCCTGTCTTACTTTCGGGGGGGGGGGGGGGGGGTCTTACTATCGGGGAAAGACGGTACTAACTTTTTCTGAATAAAAAAAAAAAAAAAGATTTCAATTTCATTTTTCCTTTTTTTATTTCCAAACATGTTCCCATACAGTCTAGTAAGCAAAAGGTATAAAAATAATTAATTTAGAGTATCTAAAATCAAGATTTAATAAACCAGGTCATAGTGACCCAAGAGCAATACAAGTGTATAGTACATGGGAACAGAACAGCAGGGTTAACATTAAAAATTATTATTTTTTCTCTTTTCCTTCACCAAATTTGGGGTACGTCTTATAATCAGGTGCGTCATATAAAGCGAATAATACGGTAGGCCAAACCCATCAATATCAACAGATGTGGCCAAAAGGAAGAGTATCTCACCCACACTTATTGGACTATTGTTGGTGAAGCTGATGATCTGCCAACAATCCTACATGTTGGAGACCTCTGACTGTCGACAGATGTCAGAGGAAATGAGAGTCTTTGTTTAGGTTTAAGAAGTCTAGCCTTTTTCTCTTCTGACAGATAAGTTCTTCCTGAGGATTAACACGTATGCTCACTGGAGTTTACTTTCCTTCGATTGAGCATTATAAAAAATTCAATAGGAATCCTATTTTTTTTTTTTAATTTAAAGCATGGTTACAACAATTGTGCATAAGGAAATCCCCGTGTAAAGAATTAATTGGAAGACCTGATTTGTGCATCTGCCTGAAGATAGTATTTCATTTGCTTTTTTTGTCCATTGTCATAAATATCCATTATCCAGGAACTGTAGAAATGGTTGTAAGGAACCAAGACAAGACATATGACATGCAACAACCTTGTGCATTGTGGTTTGCTGAATATACTTGAAGACTTTATACTAATACTGCTTGGCTCTAAGGTCTTCTTTGTTGTAATGTGATTGTTCATGGTGCTTGTAAATTATCTTGCTATCTTACGTATATGCCCTTTTCACCTTTCACCCTGGTTCTTTCCATTGTACATTGTACTCAATATTCTAATTACTATTTCTAACCATTCATGTTTCCCTCACTGTGAACTGAGACACCAAGCACTTATAGGTCAAATAATAAATTTTGAGGTGACTAAAATGGCATATTTAACAGTAGAATACACTTGCTGGTGGTAAAAGAGTTAATTGAAAAGGACTATCAGCAATTCTGTACGTAAATGTAAAGTATCATAATAGCACTGAATATTTAATGTGTGGGATTTGCAGAATTTTCTTTTAATTGCTTTTTTTTATTTCAGCTATGTCTGCCTTTGAAGAACAACCAGTTTCAATAAAGGTGCAAGAGGGAGGGATGGCGCGTTTCTCTTGTAGGATAACCGCAAACCCTCCAGCTGTCATTACCTGGGAAGTAAATCGTACAGTTCTACCTCTTGCCATTGACAGGTGAGTGGTCTTTTGCAGAATGTATCTGCATATATACTATAACTTAGAGTGCCCTCGTGAATTTCTTAAAGATCATTAGGTTGGATACACACCACATTGATTAGATGTTATACTTTATTGTATAAATCAATAGAAGGTTTTGTTTTTTCTCCGCTTTAGAATCACAGATGGCCTCATTGACGGCTTTAAGGCATGTTTCTCACACTAGTGCTTCTATTTTTAGTGCCTTCTTTTTATGGGAACTGATCAGTAGCAAGTTCATATTGATGAACTATATACTAGGCTATCAATATCCAATCAGTAAGGCTGCCTTCACATTTGCGTATGGGAAGGCAGCGTATTGCTGCGTTCCCATACGCAGTCAAACGCATGCGCACTGCGTTCCTATGTTTAACATAGGAACGCATGGTGCCTGCGTTTGCTGCGTTCGGGTGCGGATGCGGACGATATCTGCTGCTTCCGGTGTCCAGCATCCGCACCCGGGACGCAGCATGTTGGGTTTTTTTGTGCGTTTGGGGAGCTTGGACAATCAGCAAGCGTCCCCAAGCGCACAAAAAATGCATTGGCTTCAATGGGTCCGCAGTGTCCTCTGCATGACACCGCAGGAGAACGCTGCGGACCCATTGAAAAATCTCCCGGTGGCCGCCGGTGATGTCACAGGAGCTCACCGACGGCCACCGGGAGATCAGCTGACCCTCTGCTGTCCTCCTCCTCCCTGCCGCCTGTAATCTCCTAGCGATGTCGGCGGGGAGAACAGCTGATCTGAGAGCTGTTTGAATCTTCCCGCGCCGACATCTCCTCTCAGTGTCGGCGCGGGAAGATTCAAACAGCTGTAAAAGATCAGCTTTTCTCCCCGCCGACAGTCCCGGAGCTTACCGGCGGCCGGGGGGCGGAGATCTCCGGCGCTGATCTCCACCCCCGGCCCGCCCCCAGACAGCGCCGATTGGCTGCCGGGCTCCATAGTGATGTGTCCGCAGGCGGACATTATCCGCTGCGGACACATCATTTGGACCCTGCTTTTGACAGCGTTTGTGTCTGCATGCCATCAGCATGCAGACACAAACGCTAATGTGAAGCCAGCCTAAGGCACAGCGCCATACATTTAGTAGTACCTGGTATTGCCACAAAGTCCATTTTGCTTGCATGGAACAATACCAGCATATTCACTACCAAATGTAATGGTGTAATGCTTGGTAAGCAAAGAAGGCAGTGCTAACCCTTCAGCTAGACGAGAGTTTGAGTGCCTATAGTTCTGGGCTAAAAAAGGGCCGTTATTTTTCTATTGTCAATTCATAACAATAGAAGTATCACATCTTCCAATATGTCCTTAAAGAAAGCCTGTCAGCAGCAGTACAGACAGGGCCATATCGGTGCTGTCATACTGATTAGAATGATACCCGAGGTGAAGAAATCCATTTTGTATATTTTCTTTAATCTGTGTTTTGAAGTTTTTTCATATCTTCGTGCATTGGGGTGGGCCTATGGGATGGGACTGGTTTAAGGAAGGGTCTTCAGCTCTGTCCCAACCTCTACTCTGCGTGTCTTTTCTTTTTCCTTATTTAAATTTCACATGGACGCCATCTTGGCTCAGGGCAATGCTTGTGCAGGTTGATCTCATGGTGGACTTAAGGAAAATAGCGCCCTTGGCTGCACGGATTGTTCAGGGCCACCGGCATTATTTTCCTGAAGCCCACCATGAGATCAATGTTTGCAAGTGCTGCCCGCAACTCAGATGACTCAACCGCAAGATTTAATTAAGGAAACCAGAAAGATCGCGAGCCAGTGTAGGGGCTGGAACAGAGCTGAAGACCCTTCCACCAGTCCCACCCTGATGCACAAAGGTATGAATAGAAGAAAACTTCAAAAGCAGATTAAAGAATGTGCACAAAATCGATTGCTACACCTCAGGTATCATTTTAATAATGATAGAAAATTGACTTCAGCACACCCAGTTGGTCTATGCTCATCCAACTGGGGCTCAGACACCGGTCTTGCCTTGGCCTCAAAACAAGGACAATAGAAAAAATTGGAGTCCGGCTCAACATGACTGTATTTTTCTTTTCTTTTCTTTTTTTTTTCAAAAGAAAATATAGGGCATACAAAAGAAACATTTACTTGGTCGACGTGACCCAGTCGACGCGTTTCCACTGCAATAAGCAGTCTTACTCAGTGTAAGACTGCTTAGTGCAGTGCAAACGCGTTTACTGGTTCACGTCGACCAAGTAAATTTTTCTTTTGTATGCCCTTATATTTTCTTTTGAACAAAAAAAAAGAAAAGGAAAATCCAGTCATATCGAGCCGGACTCCAATTTTTTCTATTATCATTTTAATAAATATGACCGCACCAGTATGGCCCTCTCTGTACTTTACTTAGTAAAATGCCGTTGACAGGTTCTCTTTGAAAAGTTTCAGCTGTCTGTGGTTTTGAATGTTATCCAGAAAAAAAATAAAAATCCGACTGGCAATGCTGACCATGAGTGATCTAATTGATGACCTAGACTAAAGGGGGTGTCACATGCGTCAATGTCGTCAGCGATCTGATCGCTGACGACATTGACGGCTGATCGCTGGTGAGCTGTCACACAGACAGACTCACCAGCGATCAATTGACCAGTGACATCATGGAAACGATTTAAATATCGTTTCCACGATGTCCTGCTCCCGCTGCCAGCCTGCTGGAAGCGGGAGCAGCCTGGTCTCCAAGGTACACTGCGGGTAACTAGGCAGCGCGCGCTGCCTAGATACCCGACGTGTACCTTAGTTACCAGCCTCCTCCGCTCACCCGGTGAGCGGAGGAGGCTGGTAACTAAGGTACACGTCGGGTATCTAGGCAGCGCGCGCTGCCTAGTTACCCGCAGTGTACCTTGGAGACCAGCTCCCAGCGCTTGTAACAGGCGCTGGGAGCTGGAATATCGCTCGCTCCCGGTGTCACACGCAGCGATGCTGCGTGTCCACCGGGCGACAATCGCCAGGTTTCAGAGCTGGTTCTGAAACCTGGCGATCATCAACCAGCGATTTATCGCTGGTTGATGCAGTATGTCACACGCGTCAATATCGCTGCAACGTCACGTGCAGCCGATATCGTGCAGGCGATATTGACGCGTGTGACACCCCCTTAAGTATAAACCATCAGCATCAAATTCACACATATAACTAGAACAGGCAATTGATGGCTTTATCTGAAATTTCTTTTAAGAAATCCCAACAAGCTGCTCCAAAGTAATTAAATTATAATATTTGAGGATGTATATTTGAGCATGTATGTATGGAGCATTGCAGTTGGCTACCTTTCGTGACTGACTAGCTGCATTTCTGTTACCGAAAGTGTTAACAGCACTTTAAGAAATTTTTGGCATATGTAACAGAGACCTGGAGTTTTTCAGTGTTGCAGTCTCGATGCTAAATCCACTAATGATTGCTAATTCAGAGGGTTGGAAAAGTTCTTCTAAGGTTGGAGACTCATTACTTTATGATTTGCACGAGGATATGATTCGCACAAGGAACACATCAAAATGCCCGGACTGGCCGCGGCTCTACTGACATGAGTGTGACAGCTCAATATATTTCTATGTGGTTGTCATGCTCAGGTCAGGAGAGCTACGATGCAATCCTTACACAAGTCACTCCAGGCTAAGACTGAAAATGGGCTTAGACTTTCTATTGTGCCCATCTTAAAGGGGTTGTCTGAGCAAAATCAAACTTTGCACGAGGGCTGGTGATATGTAAAAAAAAACAAAAAAAAAAAACCTGAAGATAGATTAAAAAGATTAAAAAAAAAATCTGTCATACTTGCCCACAACCAGACTCACGGATCCTGAAGCTGTCATTCCATGGTGTATGCAGACAGAGTAAATGGTGATGTCGCTGTTCCACCTACCCCTGGCCTGCTGTGATGGCCAAGCAACTAGAGCGGCTCGTCATCAGATATTACGATTACACGCTGTTCAGTGGTTAGACCCAAGTCATACGCCACAGCAGTCCTGCAGCTGATGAAATTGAGGCATCACCACTCTCTACAGACCACAAAGTGACCTGAGCTGGATCCAATTGGATGCTCATATAAAGTTTGTGTCCATTGGACAGAATTTTTAAAAATAACCCAAAGTTTTATTTTTCTCAGAAAACTGGGTTTATCTTTTTTGGAGAGCAGCTCCAGAGCTTCTGCCTCTCTGTTTTAGTGATCAGTGGGAGCCTCTGTGCCAGGTCCCTGCTGATTAAAACGTCTAGCGTGCGTATTACTAGAACAAATTTTACACTGTTTAAAGAATGTATGAAAAATAATATGTTAAAAAACACATTCTGTTGTATTTTACATAAAGGATTACTGTGCTACCGAAAGGGGTTCTCCATATCTATGGCATCACTAAGAAAGACGCTGGAAATTATCGATGTATAGCCACCAACTCGTTAAATAGAAGGAAGAGCGCTGAAGCTACATTAACTGTTTTGTCAGGTATGTTTTAACATTTACATAAAGTGACTAGTTTAGTGCAGCTCACATATTCCCAATTATTTATGATCCTTGATGCATCATACAATCTCAGTGACCTCATATGGATATTAGCTAGTGGCCACACTAAAAATTATAGCCCATATCTCACATTCCAGTTGTGCGAGTCACAGGAAATTGTCATGAGAAAAAAAAGAAAGTAAAGTATTATAACTTTATATAGACCACCATTTAGAAGACGAAACGTTGCACAACTCGGAATGTTTGACAAAGTTGCTTTGCAAATCTAGTCAAGATTATGACTAATATTATTAGTTATTGTGCACCTGTGACTAATCTAAAGGTGTGGGGTTTTCTTGTATGTCTTTCTAGCCACACCAGAAGAGCCTTTTCAGAAGCCTGTCATTATAGCACCTCCTCAGAACACAACTACCTCTGTGCACCAAACTGTTACACTGGAGTGTATGGCTAGGGGAAACCCTAAACCTATAGTATCTTGGAGCAGACTTGGTAAGAACATCACCAAAATAAGTAATATGTGAGAAAAGTCTTCCTAAATTACATTGCGGTATTGTCATAGAAATTTCTATTTCAGATTAAATGTTCATAAATCGCAAAAAAAATATTGTCAATTTATTTTCTAGACCAAAAACCCATCGATGTCTTCAACACCCGAGTTGTGGGAAATGGAAATCTTGTTATATCTGATGTGAAAGTGCAACATGCCGGAGTTTATATTTGCCGAGCAACTATCCCAGGGACTCGTAATTTCACTGTAGCAATTGCTAATGTTATAGTCTTGGGTAAGACTTTTAACGTGGTTCCTCTTCATTGATTTGTTGTACTTGTACTATACATAATAATAGGAAGGACAGAAAATACTTGGTCATCTCTCACTAAATTTCACTTCCAATATTCACTGTGTTTCAGTTAATTAGAAAACGTAGTTTAGAGATTGGGGTAATGGCTTTGGTCTGCATTGTACATTCATGGTAGACAAACATTTAGTCATTTATGTTCATGTTTCACACTCAAATGGATTGAATCAAGCATTGATAAATGGGGCGAGTTTTTTCTCTCACTGTGATTGACCACCAGGGTGACTTGGAATGAGGAGGGAGGGCTTTTGGTAACTCGGGAAAGAAAAGCATCCTCATGAGAGCTAATATGACAATGGCAGCTGTCAAGCATCTACTTCCTGTCCCGCCATTTGAAGTCTAGAGCACAAGTGACTAAGATTATCGGAGAAACCCTGAGCAGAGTCACTGCATGTCAGTTATGTTTTACATGAAATGGATAAGTGGACACTTGACTTGCTATCATACGTATTGTTCGGATTTAGTACCCACATTATTGGTGTTCAATTTCTACACGAATCCTTATTAATGCTGTTCTACAATAGTTTTTGCTTTAATATAAGAATTTATTCTTGGTCTTACCATGTGGGTGCTTTACCAGGAATTAACTCAAAAGATGCCAGCATATGCTACCAAATGTGTGTACTATGTTGTAAGCAATAGAAACCTCTGAAAATGCAGTGACTGGAAAACATAGTACAACATAGGATCATATTAAAAGAATACTTTGATGTGTAGTTTTGAGCTTGTCCACTACTAGGACAACCCCTTCTTAATTTCACCATTAAAATAATAGAGCCTGTACACACCTTCCATGCTACCGCTGTTCCAGTGATCGGGGCTCACAGGACATTGTGACGTCAATCTAGCCCTGCCTCCAGTCACCACCCGCTTCCTTCTCCCAGCCTTCGGACCAAATGAGCTTTCAACAGAAAGGGAGCCCTTCGGCTACCGCTCACTTCCTGTTGATAGCTTGTTTGAAGACTGGGAGAAGGAAGCCGGTGGTGAATTGACATGGAGCTAACGTGATGTCACAATGTTACGTGAGTCCCGAACCGCAATCACTGACAGCTTGGACCGGTGCCTTCACGGGAGGTTGGTACAGGCTCTGTTATTTTAACAGTGAAAACAACTGGATTCAGAAGCGGGAAAACCCATTTAATCTTACTTTAAATTTTGACAAAAAACTGGTTGTATAATGTTGTATGGCAAAATTGCTCAATAGATCCCATTCCTTGTAGACTGTGAGCCCTCACGGGTAGGATCCTCTCTCCTCTTGTCCTTGTGTGTGCCTTGTATTGCTCATGTTTTTTGTACTTGTCTATGTATGCCCCTTTTCACATGTAAAGCGCCATGGGATAAATGGCGCTATAATAATGAATAATAATAATATAACCTCTCATTGCATGTGGGGTGATAGAATTGAAAAGCCAGGAATATATGCCAAGAGTCCATATATATTGTCTTTTACAGCTCCACCATCATTTACTGAGCGACTGGAAAGTTTGACCAGACCACGTGCGGGAACGGCTCGTTTTGTCTGTCAGGCAGAAGGAATTCCAACTCCCAAAATCACCTGGCTGAGGAACGGCAGAAAGATACATTCTAATGGGAGAATAAAAATGTACAGCAGGTAAATAAGATCTGCCTTATGAATAATATGCATAGCAGTACACGAAGACATGGCTTGATGTATTCTATTATGTTTCATTTTATTCCATATAATTTCTATTGAAAGCATAAAAGTTCAGGTTTCTTTTTTTAAAGGTAATGTCAGCAGATTTTTGCAATGTAATCTGAGAGCTACATAATGTAGTGACAGAGACCCTGATTCCATCAATTTATCACTTACTGGACTGCTTGATGCAGTTTTGACAGAATCTCTCTTTTCTTTGTTGTAGATGTAGCAGTGGTCAGACTGCTGAGCTCTGTATAATCCATACCCCATAACAATAATACACTTCCTGTGTACACTACCAATCAGAAGTGATGGCAGGATTATATAGATTACCCTGATTGACATGCACATGAGGCCTAGTCTATATAATATCCTACTGATAAAATGTCAATGTCTCTGCTACTACATTATTCCCTCAGATTAAATGGCAAAAACCTTCTTCCAGATTCCCTTTAATTTACACTGATCTTTTATTTTTGTTCTAGTAAACTTGTAATCAACCAGATCATCCCTGAAGATGATGCAGTTTATCAGTGCATGGCCGAAAACAGCCAGGGCTCTACCATGTCCCGGGCAAAGCTGACTGTTGTGATGTCTGAAGACAGACCCAGTGCTCCACGTAACCTCCGAGCAGAGACAATGTCCAGTTCAGCCATTATTCTATCGTGGGAAAGGCCTCTGTATAACTCAGAAAAAGTCATTGCTTATTCTGTGCATTACATGAAGGCGGAAGGTAAGAATAAGACATGCAGCAAGTGTTTATGGAAAGCCTATAGATCTCTGACAGCTGCACACGGCTTTTGTCGTCCCTTTGATAAGATTTTCTATTCCAGAATTACCTTAGCTTTCACTCTGTAATGTGGTATTAAATGAAAAGTCAATTTATAAATATTTCACGTTTTATTTTCGACTGTGCTATACATTCGCTTTCTATTTGTTATTTCTCTGTCACCTCATTGGGGGACACAGGACCATGGGTGTTATGCTGCTGATCCATAGGAGGCTGACACTAAGTAAGTGTGAAACAGCTCCTCCTCTGCAGTATACACCCCCTGGCTGGGCTAGGCCACACCAGTTTTAGCTTAGTGTCTGTAGGAGGCACATCTATCCTTTTTGCTTCTGGAATTCTTCCTGAGAAGGGCGACGGCATCTCTCGGGGTACTGCTTTCCCATAACCTACAACAGGCGGGAACACGGAGTGTCGCCTCCACATACCCCCTGCTGCGATGATGGATCACCGGGACTACGTTTCTTTCCCCTTATGGGCGACTATTCCTTCGGGTTCCGATTTTCCGCAACCGACAACGGACAGGCACGCGGAGTGTCGCCTCCCCGTATAGCCTTCCGCACCAAGCGTAGATCCCTGTGCTGCAGCGATTTGTCGGAGCCTGGTACCCCCAGTCTTCCCCCCACAGGGACCTGGGTTGAAATCTCTAAAGTTTGCATGTGCCTGCACCACTGCACTCCCCAGCCTTCCTCCTGGCAGCCTGGGTTGGAGATCTGCAACAGCCTGCCTCACTGTGCTCCCCAGCCTTCATCCTGGCAGCCTGAGTTGAGGATCTCCACCTGCCTGCATTGCTGCACTCCCCAGCCTCCCTTTGGCAGCCTGGGTTGAGGATGTAAAGACTACAGGGCCATCAGGTGAGCCCGTTCTTGTCTCTGCCCCCTCTATGGCTCACACAGCGGCCAGTGCAGGCTTACTGACGGAGGGCTCCCTCCTTCTCTCCTGGTTCCCCACCCCAGTGGCTCTGCTCAGAGTGTTCTTCACTAGTGGCCGCAGTGGTCGCCGCCGCTGCAACCGGTATTTTTGCTCCGGAATTAGGCTCCACCCCTCTCGACCCCAGCTTCACCCCCTCAGTGACGCGACGTCAGTGAATAGCCAGTAACCATGCCCCTCACTGACGTCATCCATGGGACGTGGCCCACCTCTAGGCCATGCCCTCAGGCACAGCCCGCATTTTTCCCTATCCTGCTCCTATAGTTCCAGCCCTTTGGACTGGATCTCTTCACTGGGGCACAGGACCAAGGGGACACAGCACATATGCTGCTCTGGGTAAGGCACAACACATTTAGTGAGGACTGTGCACTCCTCCCCAGTCCTGCCTTAGTTTCTTCTCTGCTTATCCATTCAGTTTCTTGTGTTTCTCACTGTATTGCCAACATGACATCTTCAAAAGCATCTAAGAAAACAAAACCCTACATGGGTTATTATTCCTCCTGTGTCACCTGCCACTCTGAGCTTCCACAAAAGCATACTGTTCCCTACTGCCAGGCCTGTACCATGCCCGCAGAAACCCAGGAGCCCTCCACCACTACTTCCAATGCCCCCGCCATCAGCACGGAGCCTAGAGCCCCAAGTCCACCAGAATGGGCACTATTCATGACCCAATCCATGGAAAAGCTATCCCAAAACCTGGTCCAGGCCATGCAGTACCGTTCCCCCAGCAACACTGGCCCCCCAGGACAGAGTAGACGCAGATGATCCCTCTCTAGAGGGTCCATCACAGGCCTGCAGGGCGCCTACCATGTCTGCAGTCGTGGCCAGGAAAAGATCCCATAGGAACATGTCCCCTGTCTCTTCTCACAGATCTCATGGCTCCCCCTCCCGGGATCAGGGACCATACGCCACCTCTTCTGATGAACCAGAAGATGGTGAATGCTGGCTAGACCTAGACTATTCCCTTGACACGGCCCCCTCTGACGATCAGGCATCCATTGACGTGCTCATAGCTGTGGCTAACCTTACCTTAAACATGGACACTGTTCCCTCCTCAACTTCCGACCACGCAGTGTCCTTTAAGAGAGGAAAGAGACCACAAAAAATCTTTGCTGACCATCCAGAATTTCAGGCTATTCTGACTAAACAAAGGGAGAAGCCTGACAGGCGCTTCGGTAACCGCAAGACCATCGAAGCCCGATACCCCTTCACTTTGGCCCTTCCCAAAGCATGGGCAGACTCGCCATCTGTCGAACCACCCGTATCTCGCCTTGCGGCCAAAACAATACTATCCCTACCAGATGGATCCTCCATCAAGGATCCATCTGACAGGTGGAGCAGCTCGCACGTTCTGCCTTTGAGGCAGCAGGATCCTCCCTCTCGTCTTCCTTTGCATCCGTGTGGGTTGCCAAGGCAATTATGGTCTTCAAAAATCCTTACAAGACTCTCCGCTTCCTCAGCAATTCACTGACGTAACCACTCAGATCTCTGCCGCGGTGGACTACCTCATACAGGCCTCTTTAAACTCAGCCACCTGCGCAGCCTTCGCTGCTTCCAATACCATTGCCATCCATAGGGCCCTTTGGCTCAGACAGTGGTGAGCTGACTGAGCTTCAAAGAAATCACTCTCCGGTCTCCCCCATCTTCCCGATCGCCTATTTGGCGAATGCCTTGACAAGCTCATCTCGGACGCCACGGGTGGAAAGAGTACCTCCCTTCCACAAGATAAGCCAAAACGCCTCTTTTTCAGACGAACTCAGTCTACATTTCATTCCTTTCGCAACTCCTTTGGATGGGCGGTCTCCCGACCGCCCCCCTCTTCTAGAATACTCGCTCAGTAGCAGGACAGACCTGCCAGTCATCATTCAAATACGAATTTTCCTGGCAGGCGCCCCCAGACAGAGACAATCTAAACCTAGAGAGTCCAGATCCCATCGGTTCTCCTCTTCCTGGCTCTCATTGTTCGCCTGAAGACACTGTCAGCGGCGCTTACGGCTGTTAAGTCAAGTTTGACTATCCGCCACAGACGACAGATGGGTTCAAGATCTCGTGTCTTCTGGGTACCACATAGTTTATTTCATGCCCACCATACCGCTTCTTCCCTTCCAACCCCCCCGAACCACCAAAACACCGTCGTGCCGTTTCACAGCAATACACTCGCTCCAGCAGGCGTAATAGTCCCTGTACCGCAACCAGAGCACTTCAGAGGTTTCTACTCCAACCTCTTTGAGGTTCCAAAAAAGATGAGTCCGTAGTCCCATTTTTGATCTCAAACATCTGAACAAATATGTTCGCGTCCGGCGGTTCAGAATGGAGTCTCTGCGCTCCATCATTGCATCTATGGAGGAAGGGGAATTCCTCGCCTCTATAGACATAAGAGATGCATATCTGCATGTCCCCATTGCTCAGGCTCACCAACAATTTCTCCGCTTTGCTGTACAGGACCTTCACTTCCAATTCGTGGTCCTTCCTTTTGGCCTCGCTTCCGCCCCAAGGGTCTTCACGACAGTCATGGCGGCTGCCGTGAGTGTCCTGCATTTCCAGAGGAGTAGTCGCCTTGCCTTACCTCGACGATCTCCTAATCAAATCTCCCTCATTTCAGGAGTGCACAGACAGTGTCCAGATCACCGTGGAAACCTTGTCCACCTAAGTTGGCTAGTAAATCTTCAAAAGTAATCTCCAATCCCAGCACAGTTGATCACATTCCTCGGCATGACCTTAGACACCTACCGAGACTTGGTCTTCCTCCCTCGGGACAAGAGGTCTACCCTACGCCAGGCAGTCCTCCCTTTCTCCTTCCTTCTTCACATCCATTCGTTTCGGCATGAGTGTCTTAGGAAGCATGGTTGCAGCGATAGAGGCAGTCACCTTCAACCAATTTCACCTGGGGCCACTGCAACTGGCTCTCCTGTCTGCCTGGGACAAGAGCCCCTTTTTTCTGGACAAGACGTTCCATCTGACACCCACGGTCAGGCATGCTCTCCGTTGGTGGTTTCACCCAGCATCCCTATCCAAGGGCCACTCCTTTTTCCAGTGGACTGGCTAGCCCTCACCATGGACACCAGCCTTCTAAGCTGGGGATCAGTATATCATCACCACACTGCCCACAGCAGGTGAACTACCCGGGAGTCAGCCTTACCGATAAATCTTTTGGAGATTCGAGCAATCTCTCTTGCCCTCAAGGCCTCTTACCATCTTCTGGCGGGCTGCCATATCTTCGTTCAGTCGGACAATGCTACAGCAGTAGCCTACATCAATCGCCAGGCGGGCTCGCAGTAAAGCAGGTTTTACGAGGTTGAGCGGATTCTCATTTGGACGAGTCGGTCATCTCTGCGGTGCACATTCCAGGGGTAGAGAATTGGGCGGCGGACTTTCTCAGCCACCAAGGCCTGGCCGCCGGCGTATGGTCTCTCCACCCGGAAGTGTTTCACCAGATATGCCGCTGCTGGGGGACGCCTGACATGGATCTGATGGCGTCTCGGCTATACGCCAAGGTGCCTGCTTCATCGCTCGGTCACGCTGATCCATTGTCCATCGGAGCGGACTCACTGGTATGCTCCTGGTGTCATTCTGTCTGCCATACATATTCCCTTCGCTCCCCTTACTCCCGAGGGTAGTAAGGAAGATCAAAGTAGAAGGAGTCCCGGTAATTCTAATAGCCCCAGACTGGCCCTGGCGCGCCTGGTACGCCGATTTGGTGCAGCTCGTCGCAGACGTCCCTTGGCATCTACTGGATCTCCTCACCCAGGGTCGCATTTCCCACCAGAATTCCAGGGCCCTGAATTTGACTGTGTGGTTGTTGAAACTTGGGTCTTGATGTGTGCCAGGTTTTCCCCCGACGTCGTCCATACCATGATCAGGGCTCGAAACCTGCCTCGTCTTATATTTACCACCGTACATGGAAGCTTTTCTTGTCATGGTGCAAGGATCGGGCCTGTTCTCCGCTTCCGCTGTCCATTCCAGTCGTTCTTAGTTTCCTGGAGTCTGGTTTACAATCCGGTCTGGCTCTGAGTTCACTAAAAGGGCAGATCTCTGCTCTTTCAGTCTTTTACTAATGCCGCCTTGCCGCTAATCCCCAAGTCAGAACTTTCCTTCATGGTGTCTCTCGCTTGGTTCCCCCCTACGCAGACCGCTAGAGACATGGGACCTTAATCTAGTCCTGGATTGGACTTCAAAAGTCTTCTTTTGAGCCCCTAAGGGAAGTTTCTCTACGTCTCTTGTCATGGAAGGTATCCTTCCTGGTGGCCATTACGTCCATTACATCCATCAGGCGGGTCTCTGAGTTAGCGTCTCTCTCTCTTCCGTGAGCCCTTTCTGTCTTTTCATCAAGACAAGGTAGTACTGCACCCAGTTCTCACCTTCCTTCTCAAGGTGACTTCGCCGTTTCACCTTAATGAGGATATCGTCTTGTCGTCTTTCTGTCCGGTTGCGGAACATCGAGTGGAGAAGGCACTGCATACCCTTGACCTCGTAAGGGCCCTCAGACACTACATTTCTAGGTTAGCTTCTTTCAGAAAGTCGGACAGCCTGTTTATTCTCCCTGAGGGTCCCCGTAAGGGGCAGGCCTCCTCCAAGGTTACCCTGGCCCGTTGGATTCGTTCTGCTATCCAGGAATCCTATCGTCTAAGAAATGTTCCCATTGTGAGCAGACTTTGAACTCACTCCACTCATGCTGCTTGGTGCATCCTGGGCCATTGGGCACCAGGCTTCAGTTGAAAAAGTGTGCAAGGCCGCTACCTGGTCTAGTCTGCACACATTCACAAAACACTACAAAGTACATACCTAAGCCTCCGCTGATGCTAGCCTTGGTAGAAGGATCCTTCAAGCGGCAGTGGCGCACATGTCTCAATATGTGTTTCTGGGAATCTGTGACTGTTTCCTTGCTCCTTGGGCCGTGGGCGTCTTTTCCACCCAGGGACTGCTTTAGGACGTCCCATGGTCCGGTGTCCCCCAATGAGGCGATAGAGAAAAATGGATTTTTGTGTACTCATCATAAAATCGTTTTCTCTGAGCCATCATTGGGGGACACAGAACCCTCCCTTTTTGGCCAGTTTGTCTCTTGTTTCTCTTGAATTCATTTGAAGTTTGCGTTGTTCAATGTTCTTTTTAATTTTTTTGTTATATGCTCCTACTGCTTGTTCACGAAAACTGGTGTGGTCTGGCCCAGCCAGGGGGTGTATACTGCAGAGGAGGAGCTGTTTCACATTTACTTAGTGTCAGCCTCCTATGGATCAGCAGCATAACACCCATGGTCCTGTGTCCCCCAATGATGGCTCAGAGAAAACAATTTTACGGCGAGTACACAAAAATCAGTTTTTTACTTCTACCATATCCAAACTTGCTTTCGGTATGAAAATTAATTTGTCTATTTTCTCGTGGCTTTATCAATAGTATAGCAATTGCATGCAGTGTATAGAAGTATACAGCACCCCTAACCTTGTTGCAACTGTTATCTGTTGAATAGATGTTTTTTTTGTTTGTTTTTTAAGTAAAAGGAAAAACCAAACCTCTTTTATAATTTTGCCTACTGAACTTCTGTATCATGATATTTTCTATAGAGAAGAATGCAACCTAATATATAAGTAGTTAGTGTGCACTAGAAAGAGATGGCATCAAAGAAAAGCCAACAGGTGTTCTTTAAAAATGGACAGGTCTTGCATTTAAATTAGCTGGCTAGTGTGCCAGGCAAACGAAAGGTCTGATGAGAGTACATGAGTGTATTAATTCCTTGTTAGCAATTTGGAAGCTCTACAAAGAGTGTAGTGATTCTGCTTGTAGGCTGGTCTCACCCCCTATTATGGCCATTTCATCAGGCCTCCACATGAGGCCCAGTGGCTCATTCACTCCAAGAACAAGGCCTTTTAATTTGAGCTTAAGGATCTTGTTTAGCGGGTCAAAAATCGTGCCACAACATTCCTAATTAACAAACCATCAACGGCTCTGTTGTGAGATGCCAGTAATCTTGTCTAATTAAAATGCTTTTTAGTCAATTCAGAAATGTGGGAAAGCTTAATAGTGGAATTTGGTCTTTGGTTTTGTTTATAAATTTAATGGTAATGGGCGGTGGGGGAGTTTTGATTAAGTTGACATGCGTTTTGGTGTGAAATGGACTTGAACCACAACAGCCTTCAACAACCTTATTCCGCTTACCAGTTCCTATGTATAGGAATTAGGACGCAACAAAGAGAATCACAGCAATGCAACCCTCTGCATATTTCAATATGAATTGCTGAAATTTTTCCTAAGCTCATTAAGACACAACACATTTATAGAGGGCATTCTCCTTCAGTGCTCCTGCCTTCATCTTATCCCATGTCCATAATAGATTTCAACTATATAATCGCTCCTTTACAATGCAGCTTTTTGTATAGTTGTTGTTTCTTATAAAACGGCTTGTTCTTGAATGCTGCGACCGCAAAAACCTGGTTTGTTTTTCCCAACGTTAAATCACAAGGATTTAGACTAAAGGAATTATAAGTGGGTAAATGGTCCATCGATTAGCCATGTGTTTTGTTTGTTTTTTTCTCCCTTCAATGAAACAGTTTACCAAAACTTGTTGTGACTAGTTGTAAACACATTCTGATTGTTACTTTTAATGCCCTTAAGTGAAATGTAATTACTGATAGGATTAAGAAGACACACAAGATTCAGTTACATTATAAGCATCCTACAGTTGTGAAAAAAACAACCCTTGGGTTCATGTAAGAAAAATCTACAATTGGCACTGAAATAACTTGAAATTGACAAGTAATTTTCAGTTTAAATTTACCGAATATAAACTGCCGAAAATCAGACTTTGCAATTGTGATTCAAAATTAAAAACAAACTAATGAAATATGTATGTGTAGAAAAGATTAAAAAAAAAATCAGATACACATGAAACAATTGTGTGTCCTGTAATTAGCATCACGGTTTCTAGAAACTTGTAGTCAGTCAGTTGGCCTATTTACAGGATGAAAATTAGTCACTGTGCTGTTTGATATCATGGTGTATACCACACTGAAGGCTTACGAGTGAGCTGTATCAGGAGATTAGAAAGGTAAAAAAATGTGTGTACCGTGTTAGCCAGTAGATAGAAAAATATTGGAATCTCAGAGTCCTCAGTGGATGATACCTTTTAATGGCTAACTGAAAAGATGGTAAACATAGCAAGCTTCCAGGATACTAAGGCCCCTTTGTCAGGCTGGTAATGACACAAATTCTGAAGACATATATATATATTATATAAGCAAAAGGGGAAAAAAAGAGTTATAAGCTGTGGTAAATACGACAGGTGAAGAATGAATTCTCATCGCCACTCAATAAAAGAAAAGCATATGAATCTACCTGTTACAAAACATTTTTCCAGCCCAGACCACAGGAAAACCAATATGGGACTGCTTATCTTAAAAAGCAACTTCAAATCTCATAGAGAGAGAAGAATTTAGGAATACAAACTGATAACGACCTTTGACACATTCAAAACAGGATTAAATATTTCATGTGGATTCATGGGATTTTATATAAAATGAGTGGGCATTTGGGGACATCATAGATTCATGCATTTTTATATAAATTGAAAGGACACTTGGGGAGAATGATCACATTCCAAGAGACTTCATTTTCAGGACTATGAACTTTTGACTTTTCTTATGTGACCTCTCTTGCTTCATTTATTGTTCTCCACAACTCACTTAAGTATTTTTAGGTTTCCACAGGCCTCTAACCATATAATAATACAATTTGTACCACTTATCTTAGAAATTTGGTTCCTCTTTTATCAGCTCCTTTACCCCTCCCTAACCCTACTCAGCTTAACGTCACCTGTCGTATTTACCACAGCTTATAACACTGTTTTTTTTCCCCTTTTGCTTATGTATATATATATATATATGTGTGAGTGTGTGTGTGTGTGTGTGTGTGTTGTGTGTGTATATATATATATATGTATGTGTCTTCAGAAATTTATGTAATTACCAGCCTGACGAAGGGGCCTTAGTGTCCCGAAAGCTTGCTATGTTTACCATGTTTTCAGTTAGCCATTAAAATGTATCAACCACTGAGGACTCTCAGATTCCAAGATTAGAAAGAAAATTTTAGACAAATATGCTAAAGGTAATGTCTATAAGACCATCTCCAAACAGCTGATGTCTCTGTTACTACATTTGCACATATGATTCAGTAATATAAGGTATATGAGACTGTAGCCAACCTTCCAGGACGTGGCTGCTGGAGGAAAATTATGAAAAATGGGCAAGACGAATAATACAAATGAAAACTCTGTTGAATAGCAAATCATAGAAATACAAGATTAGAATTTGACAAAAGGATATTGACAACTCACAAAGCATCTAAGAGAATATCCTTTAGACAAATGAGACATATGGTGCATTTTGAAAAATTACATGAGCTCCATGTTCATGAACAAAGAAATGAAGCATACAAAAAGTAATCTTTGCACCAACTGCGAACTCATGAAGGCTTGATTATGTTTTGGGACTGTGTTGCTGCTTCTGACACAGGGTGTCTTGAATCTCTGCAGGTTAGAAGGAAATATCAAGACTATGAAGGGATTTTTAGCCATATTTTCTGCCAGTGTCAGAAAGAGTCGTAGGTCATGTGTCCTCCAACAGGATAATGACCCAAAGCACACAACTAAAAACATGCAAAAATAGCTAAGGACAAAGCATTGGACTACTCTAAAATGGCTTCTATGAGCCCTGATCTAAATCTTATTGAACATCTGTGGAAGGAGCTGAAACATGCAATCTGGAGAAGGCACCTTTCACACCTTAAAGCACTGGAGCAGTTTGCTCATGAGGAGTGGACCAATATACCTGTGGACAGGCGCAGGCAATCGTTTCACTGAGCGTTATAGAAATCATTTGTTTGCAGTGATTACATAAAAAGGTTGTGCAACAAAATATTGAGTTTAAAGGTACCATACGTTTATCTATCTATCTAAAAAGCAAAAAAGGGAATCGGCACAAACTTGAAATATCAAAGAGGGGTGCAATACTTCCTGAACACAGTGTTCAAACGTAAAGTATACATAAAAAAAACAGGCAACACAACCAAATTAGAAAAAAGGTGGGCATCCTTTTAATTCAGCCCTCGCTGGTGCAACGTTTCAACCAAATAGGTCTTTGTCAAGCACTCACTTGTTGCTTGACAAAGACCTATTTAGTCGAAACATTGCACCCCTGAGGGCTGAATTAAAAGGATGTCCACCTTTTTTCTAATTTAGTTGTGCTGCCTGTTTTTTTTATGTATTTATTTATGTAGCTATACTATCTATCATCCTCCTACCTGACTTTGTATGGTACTTTAGTGATTACAGTAAGTTTGACTACTCATGATGGAATACTAATGTGTTATCTTTCTTGTTCCATAGGACTGAATAATGAGGAATATCAGGTAGTTATGGGAAATGACACAAGCCATTACATTATTGATGATTTGGAGCCAGCAAGCAACTACACATTTTACATTGTTGCCTACATGCCAATGGGTGCAAGCCAGATGTCTGACCACGTGACACAAAATACACTTGAAGATGGTAAGATATTGCTGCATTGTCTGTTCAATATTATTCCCACATGATTTACATAATAGTATCTATATATCTGCCAGTATATCTGTAGAAAGATACTCGTGCCCAACTACTGGCCACTGCCACATAGGTTTTTGGTTTGTTTTCCATTGCATATCTGGCTAAGTCTACAAGTTGTTAGTCTTGGCTGCAGATATTACTGCCATCAGTAATTTGTAGCCCCATTGATTAGATTCTTAAGTTTAGAACATTGATAGATATCTAACATTTGTATTCTGTACACACAATATTAAAAGACCCTTTTGTGCAACAAATATTTGTGGGTTGGATTTACACTTCCCATATGCCATACTTTATGATTTGCTTTAATTTTTTAAGATGATCACCCTCCTGGAAAACTGTGCTTTACTCCAAATTTGGATGGTCATCTCAAATATATTGCATTGTACTTAAAGATTATTTTTATTATGCATACAAAGAAAATGTGTGCTATACACTATAAAAAATGCTTATTTTTCAGTTCCACTCCGTGCCCCAGAAATCAGTTTAACAAGTCGCAGTCCTACAGACGTTCTAATCTCGTGGCTGACTATCCCACTTAAGTTCCGGCGAGGAAAAGTCATCCTGTATCGCTTATCCTTTCGATTGAGCACTGAAAGTTTGGTCCAAGTTCTAGAACTTCCAGGGACAACACATGAGTATTTTTTGGAAGGCCTGAAACCTGACAGTGTTTACTTGGTTCGCATAGCAGCAGCAACTAACGTAGGATGGGGAGAATCCTCAGTTTGGACCTCGCACAAGACACCCAAAACAAGCAGCATTAGAGGTAAGTGGTTTGCGACTTTCTTCCTTGAGTATGGCTGAAAGTTACAGTATATACTATTTATTGCAATTTGTAATCATGAGCCACTCTCTAAAGCTTCCTGATGAGAAAGAATCTCTTCATGAGCAGGAAAATCAAACATTCTGAGGTCTCTATATGTCTGCCATCAGATATTACAATTTACAATCGCCCGTTATTGAAATAAGCAGTAATTGTTTCGTTATCAGCTACCGGTACACCTTGCCAATAACGATCTTCTCAAATTTCATATGCACATGCTCAAAATCAAAATACACAATGTTAAAGTCATATACTCTTGATTATTTCTTTGAATACACCAAGATTGCGTAAAACACCAACATTAATACTTAAATCTCTGTAGTTTTGATTAGGATATTTCTTTAGAAGAAGCTAGAAACATATTTGTGGAGACACTGGCAGTGGCACAGGTGCAACCATCAGGAGTTGACAGTCGTTACTATGGGGCATTCCTATTTTTCAAGCTTCCCCTTGGCTTGAGAAAAGAGAACACTATGGAAACATTGCAAGTGTGATCTCCTGCTGGTTGCACTTGTATCTCAGCAGGAGTTTTCGCAAATCACTATCCAGCTTCTTCTAATAAAGGAATATCCTAATCAGAATAACAGAGATATGAATATATATATGTTGGCATTTTGTGCTATCCTTTATTTATGATTATCAATTTCCCACTGTTGATGAAGATCAATGCAATTATAAAAAAAATTGTCCTAGGCTGACTTCACACCATGGCAAGGTCCGGTCCGGGGCTGCCAGGCAGGAACCTGACAGCCCCGGACCGGATCAGCACACAGAACCGGAGGGCCAAATGTGCCCTCCGGTCCTGTGTGCAGCCGGATGGCTGTAATTGCAGCCGCAGCTGCTGATTTTTCAAGATTGTCCTGAAGCAACAGCGGCGTGCAGCCACTGGTATCCGTTTCCCGGATTCACCCGGACCGGGGCAATCCGGCCCCATATGCTCCCATGTTAGGGAGAACCGGATTGCCCCGGATCCGGGACAATCTGGTAAAATCCGGGATCCGGCTTTTTGGGGAGATTTTTCTCCCCGGACACAAAAACGTTGCAAGTTTTTGTGTACGGTGAGAAAAATCAGATTTCTCCCGGGTTCCACCGCAGAGATGAAGCTCCATCCGGCCCCATAGGCTACTATGGGACCAAAAACCGGTCTGGGGCTGTCTGGATTACACCAGACAGCCCCAGACCAGACCTTGCCGTGGTGTGAAGCCAGCCTTAGAATTTTAGTGTGTGTAGTTGGTCAATTTGTTTCAAAAACCCTGTAGAGGAGACGAATAAGCTAGAATTGCAGTAAAACCTATACAGATAATTCAGAACAGAATTTCATAGCGTCTAACGTTCAGTATTTTCAAGTCCGATAAACTGAAAAATGGATTCACAGAGGCTGCTTCTATGTGACAGCAAGAACTGTAGCTTCCATTTTGTGACTTTTTTTTGCAGAGTTTAGAGTTTACAGATGAACCTATCAGTGGTTAGATTTGATATACCAGTCAGTTTCCCACCTTGCAGTTGCACACAGTGGGGAAAATAAGTATGTGATTATCTGCCAATTTTGCAAGTTTTTCCACCTACAAAGAATGGAGAAGTCTGTAATTTTTATCATAGGTATGCTTCAACTGTGAGAGGCAGAATCTAAAGAAAGATCAAAAAAATCACATTGTTTGAATATTAAATAAAGAAATAGCATTTTATTGCGTGAAAAAATAATTTGATCACTTAACAACTAGCAGGAATTCTGGTCCTCACAAATCTGTTAATTTTTCTTTAAAAAGCCCTCCTACTCTGCACTCATTACCTGTATTAATTGCACCTATTTTAACTCATTTCCTGTATAAAAGACACCTGTCCACACAATCACACTCCAATCTCTCCACCATGGCCAAAACAAAAGAGCTGTGTAAAGACACCAGGGACAAAATTGTAGAACTGCACAAGGTTGAGATGGGCTACTGGACAATATGTGAGAAGGTGAGAAGGCAGCAACTGTTGGCACAATTATTAGAACATGGAAGAAACACAAGATGACTGTCCATCTTTCTCGGTCTGGTGTACCATGTATCTCACCTCATGGGGTAAGGATGATTCTGAGAAAGGTCTGAAATTTGCCTAGAACTACACAGGAGGACCTGATCAATGACCTAAAGAGAGCTGGGACCAAAGTCTCAAAAATCACCATTAGTAACACACTATGCCGGCATGGATTAAAATTTTGCAGGGCACGCAAGGTCCGCCTGGTCATGCCAACATGTGTCCAGGCCCGTTTGAAGTTCGCCAGTGACCATCTGGATAATCTAGAGAAGGCATGGGAGAAGGTCATGTAATTAGATGAGACCAAAATATAGCTTTTTGGCACCAACTCCACTCGGTGTGTTTGCAGGAAGACAGATGAGTACAACCCCAAGAGCACGGTCCCAACCATGACCCGAAACATATAGCTAGGGCAACTAAGGAGTGGCTCCGCAACAAGCATTTCAAGGCCTAGCCAATCTCCAGACCTGAACCTAATACAAAATCTTTGGTGGGAGCTGAAACTTAATACAGACCCAAAACCTGAAGATCTCGAGAAGATCTGTATTGAGGAGTGGGCTAAAATCGCTACTGCATTGTGTTTAAACTTGATCAAGATCTGCAGGAAACATCTGACATTTCTAATAACACACAAAGGATTCTGTACCAAATATTAAGTTCTGTTTTTTTCTATTGTATCGAATACTTATTTCATGCAATAAAATACGAATCTGATTATGTAAAAATCATACAATGGGATTATCTGGATTTTTCCTTTTTTAGATTGTCTCTCACTGTTTGAAGTATGCATGCGATAAAACGTACAGACCTCTCCATTCTTTGTAGGTGGGAAAACTTGTAAAATCGGAAGTGCATCAAATACTTCTTTTCCCACCTGTACTTAGATCTGTCAAAAATGTTAAGATAATGTGGATTAAAGAGTTTTTGTTTCTTAGAAATGTAAACGTAAAATCTACTATGAAAAGATTGCATAAGGAATATCACCTTTCATTCCACACACTGAATAATTATGTGTCCATCGCGGATTTTATACCGTACCAAAAAAGTCGGATAATAATCCGTAATTTATTCGCGCTGTTATGGTTGCCTGCAATCAGGGCTGTGGAGTCAGTCGGAGCCCATTGTGTTGGGGTCAGAGTTGTTATAAAATGGACCGACTCAGACTCCAGAAATGTATAATAAATTGGGTAGTTAGTTCCCACTTACTGCATAGTGTATTACATATTTACAATATATTAGTTTTTTGTATTCCAATAAATATATTTTATGTTCTACCTAAATATCTTGATTATTGTATAATATTGGTGATAAAAAACCTGATGTTATGATTTTACTACAATAAATGAATCACTTAAACATGAGCCATTAATGAGGGAGTCAGGTTCAGGGAGATTGAGTTGGAGATTTGGCTTACAGACTCCACAGCCCTGCCTGTAATAGTTGTAATATTTTAAGGTAAAAACCTGGTAACTCGTAAGAGACCAATCTAAATAGGCCTAGTACAGTGTGTAAAATTAGTAACCTAAAGGAGGTCTGTCATCCGACTATGCTGTCCTATGTAAGGACAGCATAGTATTTGGAAAGTTCTGCTCTCCTATTACCCAAAACCAGTGGCTTAGAATGAATAAGCTTTGAGCATCGGGTGCAAATAAGGAACCTCATTTCTCCTGGCCGCCCCACTGTCAAATGATCATTGCCTGCTAGTGCAGCTTCTCCTTGGTTTGGAGCAGACTATGCCCGCCTTTGGCTCCTTATACAGAGCTCAGCATGTGAGATGAATTGATCTGTAACTGCCATGCTTAGGCAAAGACGGGAATAGCAAAGCTTAGTCTTCTAGGTTGCTGCTTATTCAGAGCACAGCAGCCTATGACAAACGCCTCTGGACTGCTATGGTTTCCATAGGCAATGACTGAAATGATGAAAGATGAGCAAAATATCCATGATGTGTTACACAGGACACAACAGTCTGATGACAAATCACACTTGAAGTTAATTGCAAACAGTTGAAACCACAATGTACTCAGCCATCTACTGGGCGGCTGAGCTGTCATTCACAGCGTCCTTATGACAGTGAGAGGCTGATTTGTGATTTCTTATGTCATAATGTGATGGTGCATTGCTATGATAAGCCATCGTTTCCTGAATGGCCAAGGCACCTATCCTGAAAAATAAGTTATCGCAGCTTCCACAGGTATTTATAACATTGTTTTCCCTGCATAGTCGTTCTCTATCAAAGGCATTCTGCGGCATTACTTTAAAAGTGTTTAAAGTGTTAAACCTATTTATTGCACAATTTATGCTTTCCAAAATGAGAACAATGTAAAAGTTCATTACTGAAAGTATAACATTTATTTTACAGCACCAAGATCCCCAGAATTACGCCTGGATCCATTGAACTGCACAACCATAGCTGTGAGATGGCAACAAGATCCTGAGGACACCGCAACAATACAAGGCTACAAACTTTACTATAAGGAGGAAGGGCAACAGGAGAGTGGGCCCATCCTTCTGGATGTCAAAGATTTTGATTACAACATTGGTGGATTGGGTAAGTGACTGATAATATTTATCGTCCTGTGCAAATATTTGACAGTCATTAATTTACCTTTTTTGTTCTTTGTAATCTATTTTGAACTCACACTTGATATGTAACAATAATCTTTATATGCGTATAGGTAGAAATAAAGTATACCCCTTTTGGACATTAACCTATGAGAATATGTCTATAATCTAAAATAGGTTTATTAGTTTTACACATCTTATGACTATGTCTCAGAACTGCTTTAAAGTCATGTTTATGTAGTTAGCCCCTTTAGCAATTAAAAAAAATTGGGTTAGCCCAACCTTTGAAAATTGGCAGTTCTTTGCTTTAGCTCAAGGTATATGTTGTGGAGGAGGCTCCCTTTGATAATGTCTATACTTTGTTTTAACATTAGAACATATACACAAACCCTTCAATAACTACATCTAATCCTTGATTAGTGAGTTTAGCAAGGGCTGAGGAGTTGGCAAGCCATACATCCAGCTCCGACTTCTCAGTTTTCCTGAATTTAACTCCAGCTCCACTAAAAGGGACATCGACTACAACTTCGCAACTATGACTGTGAAGTCAGTAAGCCATGCATCCGACTCCTCAATTTCCCTGAATCCAGCTCCATGAAAATGGACACTGACTATACGACTCTGACTCCGACTCCACAACCCTGAGTTTAACTACTATAGTTCTACCAATTCTTTTTTTTTCAAAGGTGGTGTCAATAATTGCAGCAGTGCACATTGGTATATTAGTGTGTCGGTAACACAGATTTAGGGTTTAAATGCAACAGGAAACATTAATGAAGCTTTCCTAAGCTATATGTGCTAAAATTCTGGCTCCTTTTGAGACGAAAACTGATGTACAAGCCTGGTGCCAAGTTGTAGGATGTGCTTTAGTCACTTTTTTTGAGCCTCATTAAAGTTTTTGAGCAATCTTAAAATGCTCCAAAATATTGGGTCAAAATGTAGCTTTCTAAGTAAACTGCAGTCACACTAGCCTTACACACATTTTTGTTCCTTTCTATATAAAGCACAAAGTCCATTTGAAACTAGTTTGTGCCTTTGCAGCCTATGGACCAGATTTATGTGGCATAACTTTTAATTAACTTCATGGGTAGGCGTAGTCATGCCTCGTCTCACCCATGTCCCACCCACATTGGTGTAGTGTGCTGAGACTTGAGTGCAAACGCCAAATGGTGCAATATTTTTGCACAACTTCTGAGTTACACAAAAATTGTCACTTTTTAAGGTGTATTTCTCCAGAATTCTGTAGTACACTTGCTAAAGAATCGAGGCCCATGGCACTGCAGACGCTTGTTCAAATGTGGCTGCAGGACGCACATTACTGGTTAGAATATAATGTACTTTTTATTATTCAAATAGCTGATAAAATATATCCATGTCTATGACACATGGTAAAATAACAGGTGTAGAGAAATTAGGATTACGAAGACTACCTGAGCTTGTGTGACAAGGTAAAATACAAGAAATGGGGGCAAGTCAACATCATCAAATGTACATGCAGAAATAGAAAGGTAGGAAAAATATATTGTCAAGTAAAGGTATAAGACTAGCCAGCCTCTGTTAAACTGGTTACTATACACCTGTTGTTTTATCCCTATGTCATTAACATGTACTGTATAGTTTTTATCTGCTATTTGATTAAATAAAAGAGTAATTTGATTTTTTTATCAGTAATTTTATGTCCTGCTGCACCATTTCTTCTTTTAGGCAACTTCGGATTAACATCTAGGTATTTCTTTATGGACTATACCTTTTTATGAAATTTAATTTGGTATTAGTCTACGACTGATGGGAATTCCATTTGAATCTCTTTCTTTGAGGGATTTAGATTGATTCCTAGTTGCACTGCATAAACACAGTGTGAACACGGTTCAACTTATCAAGCAAGATGTGCCAAGTCTGTTCTCCATTATGATAAATTAGATGGTGGCCCGATTCTAACGCATCGTGTATTCTAGAATATTTATGTAGTTTACATACTGTGACTGACAGAACTCGTTCAGTCACTCTGAGTGAACTACACCGCTCCTCCTGTCACCGCTCCTCTGTCTCTCCTCCTGTCACCGCTCCTCTGTCTCTCCTCCTGTCACCACTCCTCTGTCTCTCCTCCTGTCCCCGCTCCTCCGTTTCTCATCCTGTCCCCGCTCATCCTTCTCTCCTTCTGTCCCCGCACGTCTGTCTCTCCTTTTGGCCCCGCACCTACTGTCCCCACTCCTCAAGTCACCGGTCCTGCATCTCTCATGTCACTGCTCGTCCACCCCTCCTCCTGTCACCGCTCCTCCTGTCACCGCTCCTCCGTTCTCCTCCTGTCACAGCGGATTTCCGTTACAGGCAGAAAGACATGATTAGACAATTATATAGTGGGATGTCTTATCTTCTGCCTGGTCTAAGGTGGCTAAATTTAAGACCGTGATAATAAACCTGACCCATTGCCTTTCTATTTCATTAATCTGACATTCATTTTTTGCATTGTATACTTTCTGTATTTCAAAAATTGCAAATCAAAGACTTGAAGGAGAATTCTCCTAGTAATGAAACTGAGAGGGTGAGAATTGCTAATCTCTTTGTAATTCTAATGGGTTTGTTGCCGGCCCAGTCAAGGGAATTAGGAAAATGGCTGCACTTACACCAAACTAAGTTTGATAAATTACCATTGTAAAAAAATCAGTGAGGGTGATTACTCAGCTCAGGATTTTAACAATCTAATGTGAGTTTCTGCACTTTATTAAATGAAGAGGTGCGCAGTTAATGTTTGGGGCTACGAGCCTTCAACCATTCTGTTTTTTAAAAGTGTTAAATCTTCAACATGTTTAGATTTCACTGTAAGATTCTTTCTCTTGGTTTCTACATTCTTAAACCAAGTGATGTTCATTGTTCATAATTTGTTCATTGTTTCATAACCCAATATACACAATACCAAATTTCTGATGCTCATACACATCCATGCGTCCACATTAGACATTCTTGACCATCACATTTCAAATATTCCTATAATTATAATCCACTACTCTGGAGACAGTCCAGTTCCAAATGTTCTAAATATATGCATTGTAGAAGAAATAAGCTTACATCTTGAAGGGTATATGATAGAATTACTACAGATAGGGAGATATTAAGTAATATGGATAGCCAACATATTTAGCCAGAGGCTTTTATAATGCCTGAGTAATGAATGAGTCCACAAAAGTAGTTCATACATTGTAGTTTTCACTCATCCACAACACTTTAAATCCTCTTCTTGGGAGATTTTTTTTTTGCATTAAGGATATTAATTTTAATGTTTTTCATGTATAAAAAAGAAACTATCCACGGCACAAAACAGAAAGTATTTCCTTTTTCATCATCGTTATCATAGCTTTGATTTCTCCAAAGTCTGATTGTGCTCTTGTGCATATACCTAGATCTTTTGTGTCAGGTCCGTCAGCTCTATAATTTCCCTACTTCAAAGCAGGAGGACTATGCTCTATTGACAACATTTGCACATGCAGCTGATATCTAATGCATTTTGCCTTTTAAACTCTTAAGTGAATAATGAGAAACCTCATTTGCATGTAAATATATTTAATATTCATAGTATATTGCATGCTACTAACAAGGTAAAGCCAGCTGTTATATAAAAAGATATTAAATATAGGTAGTCATGGGCGAAAGTGTTAGCACCCTTGATATTATTCCAGAAAATTAAATATTTCTCACAGAAAATTATTGCAGCTACACATATTTTGTCAAACACATGTTTATTTCCTTTTGTGTGTATTGGAAGAGCACAAAAAAAATCAGAGAGAAAAAAAAACCAAATTGGACATAATTTCACACAAAACCCCCAAAATGGGCCGATCAAAATTGTTGGCACCTTCCCAAGGTTGTGGGTGAACAACGTTGTTTTAAGCATGAGATGGTTGTTCAAACTCACCTGTGGAAAGTAGCAAGTGTGGGCAATAGGAAAATCACACCTGAAATGAGATAAAAAAGGAGAAGTTGACTCAATTTTTGCATTGTGTCTGTGTGTACCACACTAAGCATGGAGAAAAGAAATAGGAGAAGAGAACTGTCTTAAGGACCTGAGAACCAAAACTATTGAAAAATATTGACAAATCTCAAGGCAACAAGTCCATCTGCAGAGATCTTGATGTTCCTTTGTTCAGGGTTCACACATTTGGAAAAACAACTGCAATTATAGCCATAGCCATCAACAAGGTTTTACACCTCCAAACTGGAATTCTTTTGCAAAGTTCTCTAGTATTCCTATTTGAAGGTTGCCCTTTAACAACAGTAATTTTAAGATCTCTCCACATGTGTTCAATTGGATTTAGATTTGGATCATTGCTGGTCACACAACACTCCAGCGCTTTTTCCCATCCAGTACTGGGGGCAGCAGTGACGTTTGGAGATGAAAACATTATGGTGTGTGGCTATTTTCCAGCATATGGCATTGTCAAACTTCATGTGTTTGAAAGAAGGATGAATGGACTAATGTACCAAGACATTCTTGATAAAAATCTGCTGTCATCTATCAGGATGATGAAGGTGAAACTAAGGTGGACATTTCACAAAACAATGATCCCAAACACACAGCCAAGGAAACTCAATTGGTTTCAGAGAAAAAAAATAAGACTGCAAGAATGGCCCAGCCTATCATCTGACCTGAATCCAATAGAACATTTATGGAAGGAACTAAAGCAAAGAGTTCATAGAAGGTGTTTAATGGATCTTCAGAATTTAAAAAGTCTGTGGAAGAATGGGCTAAAATCACATCTGAGCAATGCATGCAACTAGTTTCTCCATACATGAGGCGTCTTAAAGCTGTCATCACCAACAAAGGCTTTTATACGAAGCACTAACTAGATTTCAGTAATCGTGTTCAATAGTTTTTTGCTGTGTCATTTCTCATTAGTATGCATCACTACATTTTTTGACAGATATGGTTTGATTTACTTGCCTGTGTGGATTTTTACCGACACCTGTTGGGAAACTCATGTCAATACCACCTTTAGCAGAGGCGTATCTCCCGTAGTGGAGTCAGACATTCTCTGTGCCGGCAGTCAAGTTGGTAGGTGGCTCAGAGAAGGTACTGTGTCGGCTTCCATTGATCAATTGAACTCACATCTTTCAGACGTGAGCACAATTGAAGCCCTGACCACTGCATTTCTGAGTCAGAACAGTGTCAAAAGCTTGATGAGGAGTGAGGAGGCAGGCTGGGTACAGACACACTATGGGAAGTGAAAGGGTGGGATGGATGCAAACACAGTATGAGGAGTGAGGGGGAGGAGTACAGAGCTAGTGAGAAGACAATATGGGATGAGAAAAATGTGAGGTGGCACAGAATGCAGACTGGGTAGTGTGAGGGTGGTATGGAGAGGGGGCAGCATCGGGGGCGGCAGTGTGAGCCAGCAGCAAGGAGGGGATAGTATGGCAAAGAGGGGGAGTGTAATTAGAGGGCACAGTATAAAGACTGGACAATATGGGGGGGCAGTGTGAACAGGAATCCCAGTATGGAAAGGAGAGGGCAGTGTGGAGTGTATGTACCATAGAAGGGACAGTGTGTTCATCATATCTTGTACAGGGAACACAGTGAGGTGCAATTATTTATTCAGGCGCATAGGGTAGGGCAGATATTTTTTAGTCAGGACCATTATAATCACTCTGTTATTTTTAAGGGTATTGTGCCAGCCTATAAAGATATCCTGGAATTGTACATTCATGCAATACAAGTATATATGGGTCTAAGCTGAAATTAGAATGGATGTACTATGTAGTGATGATGGTTCTTGTGAAGTGTTCCTGTACTGATGAGGGTTTTGAGGCAGTGTTACTGTGCTGATGTTGGTAAAATGAATGATTTTCTGTTCTGCTGGTAGTTCTGATGATACTTTTCTGTGCTGCTTATGGTTCTGATTATGTTTTTCTGTATTGATGGGGATTCTGGTGATGTGCTTATGTACCTATGGTAGCTCTGGTGATGTATCACTCTGCTATTATTGGTTCTGATCATATAGACATATAGCAATTTATGAGATTACATTAGACATGGCTATGTTAATTAAGTAGTGTGCAAACTGACAAGTTATGGTTTACTTTGTTCTTATTTGTTAGAAAAAACCCTTAAATGCTCCTAAGTTTGTGATGAGTCTGCAGTTACTCTGTGACTTCAGACTTCTGAATTTTCACAGTGCTCACACTGCGCTGCTGTGGGAATCTAGAAGGCCTGCAGTCACCTAAAGTGACTGCAGACTTTCATCTCAAACCTGGGCAACACCTTTAATTATAACATTAAGCAGTGTAGCATGTCTAATTCTAGCAGTGTGTAAAATACCTTGCTTGCTGGTTCCAGCAGTAATCACACGACCGCTCCACTCATACTGGCAGTCATGTGAAAGCCTGTCTTTCTGCTCCTCTGTTTTTCACTTAAATTAGAGAATTAGGAAGAGCAGCTCATCAGCGCGTGATTGCAGATATGAAAATTGCATATTAATGATTAATCACATGATGACTACTCAAACGAACCAATTGAGGGGGGTCACTAAACCGAATTCTTGCCCTGTTTGCTAGAAAACCTAGATAGACCTCTGCATTTAGGAATATATTTACTTAGAAAATTGGTGTTGTGTTCTATACTTCTCCCCCATTGTGTGTATATGTATGTGTGTATGTGTGTTATATTATATACTTCATGCATTGAAACATAATGAGGTTTATTCATGCATGTTCTGTGCAACATTGCAACATTTCAGCTCTACACAAGGGTCTTTTTCAGGGAAACATTTTGTCTTCTGAATACTTGATAACATGTTTCCACCAAACAATCACTTTATGGTTTTAAACTCCATGTTCAAAAAAACTGTTTTGTATAGCTCCAATTATGTTGGTGCTATACAGGCAAAGTCTTCAATTCCTTTAAACATACCAATATGCAATCAAAATGAGTTTATTTATGAGAATATAAAGCAGATGTATTGTGTTGGCAATGACACATGACAGCATAAGCACTAGTTCCTTGCTAGAAGTGTGATGTGAAGTCTCCACTTGACATACCAGAAACCTTTATTACAGATTCCGGAAGTTGTGTTTTTTTTATTCTTTCATTTCAATTTGAATGTGTCAGTGTTTTAATGGGTTTCTTTGTGGCAAGCACTTTGAAGATCGAGCTGTCCGGGTTTCATTAAATGGTTTAGAGGAAAATGAATTATGTGGCTATTTTCATGAGGTTCAAGATAGCTTTTGTTGTTGGAGAATTTATGCTAACTCCTTAGTGTCAGGTGGGAGTTTGGATGCAGAGGTCGTGAAGTACTACTCAGAGGAGGGAGAGGAAAGAAGGCAGATTGATGACCCTCAAAAAAGTCTACTTTAATAATTAAACTTTGGGGTTTCCTATTAAAAATGCATTGTACTTTTAAGTGCTTCTTTAGTAGGATTAGGTGAAAAGGCTTCTCTTGTAGTATGCTTGTAGTGTTCGGCATTATTTTGGCCCCATTAGTTCTCTAATTTATTCTATCTGTCTATCTCTACCTCCTGCTGATGTACTCAATGTAGTTACTGTACTAATATACTATACTATTATATTATTGTACTATTATTGAGTAGACACACTATACATGCACTAATAGAAGCTTTTACTTTTAAATCACAAACAAAACAGATTTCATTGAGCAAAACTCGGAGATTCCACAGCTTCTATTAGACAACCTGCTACTATTAGAATGGACAAAACCAGTCTGGTCTGAGATTTTATGCTGACTTTTTGGGCTTTAGTTGATAAAGCATTTTTTATGATGTTAATATTTTACTATTTAAAGAGAACCTGTCAGGTCCCCTGTGCACCCAGAACCACAAGCAGTTCTGGATGCATATCTCAAACCCTTCCCTTTTCTAAAGATCGTTTATAGAATGCTAATTAGAGCTTTGACTAGTCGAACAGGCATTAGTTCCCTCGACCAGTTGGTCCACATAGCATGTTATCACACCCCTGTGTGTGTGATAACATGCTGTGAGTAGCATTGTCATCTCTCATTTGCTATATTAACCATGCGTGTGTGCGACTGTCTATATTTCATCATTGAGTGTCTCTGTCGCTGGGTGTATTCACCCCTGCTTCAGAGAGGCTCACCGAGTATGATCGAAAGTCGTCCGTACTGCCGGTCATGCGCACTACTCTAACGACGGGTGTATGTATCCCAGCTTCAGAGGCATCGATCGCATGCCTGGAAATGCGGAGAGTTGTGACTATGCGCGGAGAGCTTCTCTGAAGCAGGGGGTGTATATACCCAGCAACAGAGATGCTCAATTGTGAGAGATAGACAGCCGCACGTACGCGCAGTTATTAATATGGCAATTAAGATGATGATGGTATGCAAAGCATGTTATCACTCCCACAAGGGCATGATAACATCCTATGTGGGCCGAATTGTTAGGGAACTAACTCCTCCTTGACTAGTCAAAGCCATAATTAGCATCTCAAACTATCTTTAGAAATACTTTTTCTAAAGATCTGTTTATTTATGCTGCAACATGCTGGAATTATCAGGCAGGGGTTTGAGGTATGCATCCAGAACTGCTCATGGTTCTCTCATGGATCTGGGTGTAGAGGGGACCTGACAGGTTCCCTCTTAATTAGCTGATTGGTGGTAGATCATTGTGATAGGCAATGTATATAATACCAGAGATCTCATTATTTGCTAACCTGTTTATACAAGTTGTATCAGTAAACCAATGTCTATTGCACAATTCACTTATGCCTATGTAAATTATCGTTAACTTATTCAACTACTCCAGGAGAATATTTTGTGTTTAATCCCTTTTGGCCTTGAACATTTAGTTGAATTATGACGGTGCTGTTTGCGGGCTGTGCTTCTGCTATGCTCTTTTGTGATTACAGAGTGGTCTGGAAAGCCCCCTCCTCCCTTATTCCTTCAGGGCAGGAACAGATATTCAGCACATAGTTTAATGACATTTTTGTTAAAAGAAGGGTAAAATCTCCTGGGATTGAAGAGGCCAGTAGGTGAAAGGTGATGGGGAGGCAGTAAAGAAAAAGTTCAGCTTTGCTTCCTGGCTTCGAGCATTCAGTCTTTCTTCTTTGCAGATGATGTTCGGAAGTGGCACACCAAAGACTTGACTAATTTTACACCAGAGCTATTTTACATTCAAATCCAGTTTTTCAGCAAAAAGAGGATTCTGACAGGATCCTGTTTTTGCCCATTCACTTTAATAGTGTCCTGTGGCATCCTGTTGCATCAGGTTGCTATCGGATACTGTTTATTAACAAGTACAAACAACATGCAAGATTTTTTGGGCCATTTAAGAACCCTGATCCAACCGGATCTGGTATAATTTGGCATCAATTATAATAAAGTCAGTTGGTGCTGGACCTGGTTTTACAGGATCATGCTGGATCCGGTGTACATACTCAGCATGCTGGTCTCACTAGATGGAAGGTAGGTAGAGCAAACAAGCTTACCAGCCTCCCACTGCTTGCTTCCAGGGCCGCTCATTGCACTGAACTGCAATGGCCAATCACAGATGCTCAGTGTAAGTGTCTCTCAGACAGTGCCCCGACAATCTACCTGCTTCTGATATGTGAGTAAAAAAAAAACATGCATCTGGGGGTATGTTGGTATTTGGGTAAATATCTTTTAAGCTTTTAAGACCTGTGATGGAGACAAAATTATACAGTACAGAGAGCTTATTCCTAGATTTGTGTAAAAATATCTTCCTATGTAATCCATCTTGAAATATTGGATTACTATATAAAGACGTAAGGGGGACAGGAATTGATGATTCTTGTAGGTTTTTACTGCTTTGTCTTATGAAATTCAGGAGATCTTTTGTAATGAATGGGATGTTGGCAGAATACAAGCTCGGAATCGGTGGGGACCAAATAATTGTCCTGGGATCTAGTTGGGAATGAGAGCATTCCGCCTCTACACATTTTTTTTAAAACTCTGGGATGGAAAAGATCTAATGCGCTGGTTTCCAGTGAGGTGCAATTGTCTAAGAGAAAATCTGGTCTACTCAGTATGTTGTAAAATAGGCATGCACGTTTGTAGGACTATATAAACTGGGATATAGCAGTTTTGAGGTGAGAAAAGAACAATGCTGATAAAAGCACAGGGATTATTTGGAAACTAGATGGTGGCCCGATTCTAATGCATCGGGTATTCTAGAATATGTATGTAGTTTATTTATAAAGATTTAAGAATAATTCAATGAGCAAACAGTAAGGTACAATACTGTTCAATGATACAACGATACGACCTGGTACGGATCGCTGGAGCGTCACTACGTGGTCGCTGGTAAGATGTCAAACAGTCAGATCTCACCAGCGATGCAGCAACGATATGGCGGTCGTTGGGACCCTGTCACTCTAGGGCGTAGTATGAAGTAGTTGGTTGTTGTCCCGTGCGGCTTGGGGGATTTGAATCCCGGCCGCCATATCGGAATACCCATAACTTGGGTGTTCCAATATGGCGGTCGGGGTAATTCCGCTGCGAGCAGCCGGGAGATGACCGGCTAGCGACGGTCATCTCCTGGCTGCGTCACCACTGACCTCCGTGCGGCAGGAGATGACCCGCAGCTACCGTCGGGAGTCCGTATTGTTGTAGTGATCGCTGGAGCGTCGCCAAGCGTGACGGTATCCCCATTCTGACACGATCAGCGATCTCACAGCAGGGGCCTGGCCGCTGCTGCATGTCACAGTGAGTGAGATCGCTAGCGCCAGTCGGGGTACTTCCCCTGCGAGCAGCTGGGAGACGACCGGCTAACGGCGCTGATCTTCGGTCGGTAGCGGTGGCGTACGTGGTTCAAATCCCGCGCCAATTCGCGGCCGGACTGCGCCTGTCGCTGATTGGTCGCACCCGGCCGGGCGCGACCAATCAGCGACACGGGATTTCAGTTACAGAAAGACAGACACGATAAGACGATTATATTGTACGATAACAGGCGTGACAAAAGATCCATTATAATTGCATTAATTCAGCCCAACCGTTATAAAAGAGATCTTAAGATCTGTCTTAAAGCCCCGTCTCATGCTACGGTATCGGTAACGATATCGTTAGTACGTCACGGGTTTTCAGTCGTTCAGTGCGACATGTACAAGCTATCAATGATAATCTGGCAGATCGTTGATGGGAGGTTGGTGAACCGGACCTTAAACCAAACGATGAGCGTTCGTTCAACCTGCAGCATCGCTGTGTGTGACACCTCGATAACGATGTCGTTAACGACCTCGCCTATTGAGAACTGAAGGACGTAGGTGAGCTAACGACCGCAAGTATCGTTTGCTTGTCGCGGGATCGTTGCTGCGTCGTTAATGAGATCTATACATGTGACATTAACAATGGTTGGAGAGATATGTTCAATATTTCTGACCTATTAGAGTTCAATTTGAAGTTACTTGCATCTCCAAATTTTTGTAATTCAGCTACAATGTTGGGTTGGCTTATAAGTGGGAAGTTACGTAAAGTTGGAGGTCGTCTGTTAACAGTCTGCTAGTTTGTAATCTTCCTTCTCGAAGGTTACTCTTTTGATTGATGGGTTGTTTTGTATTGCTACTGCAAAGTGTTCCATTGTTAAAATATATAATGGGGATAGGGGACACCTCTTTTGCATTCCATTGTGGTTGAAAAGGGAGTTATAAGGATCCATTGCTCCTAACCTGGGTTGTGGGAGATGTGCACAGAGCTGAAATTCTATGAAGCATACCGTATTTTCTCCCAATCCGATCTCTGTGAGGACCTGGAACATGAATCCCCATCGCACCCTGTTGAAGGCCTTTTCAGCATCTTTTGACAGGATGCACATGGGGACCCCATGCCTTTCTGCTCCATCTAGTAGAGAAATTATCTTTTGGGTATTTTCCCTAGCGTACCTCTAATGGCCACTTTACACGCAGCTACAGGAAACAGGTTGTCCACAGGTAACTTACTGGCTGCAGTGAAATCATGGAGACATGGTTCTATCTTGTTGCTGTGTACAAATGGAACTATGTCTCCATGATTTCACTGCAGCCAGTAAGTTACCTGTGGACAACCTGTTACCTGTAGCTGCGTGTAAAGTGGCCATTATAGTCCCCTTACACGCCGCTACCGAAAGGTAGAAACCGGCAGGTATCGGAGACAATTGTACCTGATACCTTCAAAACACCACGAAGTGGCGGCGTGTAATTCAGGTTGTTGCTCCCTGTCTCTTTGGATACCTGTCTTTCAGCGGTGCTGAAAAACAAGCAGGTATAAACCCTATGGTAGCGGCGTGTAATCAGGGCACAGGAAGGTATTTGCGTCACCTAATGAATCCCTGGGGCGTGCCACAGCGTCATGGATACCGCGCCCCATCAGCGATCATTGGTGGAGGCTCCTGCGTTACGATTGGTTGACCCTTCATAGGATGCCATATTTAAAGAGCTGTCCATTCATAGTCTTCATTTGGAATAGCGTCATGTATTAGCCAGCCTTCCTGCGCTGGCTGGCCAATCATGACGCTATTGCGTTGTCCAATCACCGTACGAGCATCGCGTAATACACAACTCAGTCACGCCTATGTAGTTACGCCGCACAAGATGTACGCCCAGATTCTCTTGTGATAGCGGCGTGTAAATCAGGGAAGGTGCTCCACAGAAGGTAACCTGCCGCACCCGTCGGCACTTCCGGGGAACGCAAATACCTTCTGTGGAGTACCTTGTAGCGGCGTGTAAATGCGGTATCAGGTACCCGTTAGGAACCGTTGAAAACGTGCATGTGCGGTGCCTACCTGTTGCTACCTTCGGTAGCGGCATGTAAAGGGACCAATAGGGACAACGCCTACCTGGTTTATATTTATTTCTTCTGTAAGTAAGGTTGGTAATCTGTTAGAAATCATTTTAGAGTATAGCTTGAGGTCTATGTTAATTAGTGATATTGGTCTATAGTTACTGGATAGGGATGGGTCCTTCCCAGGTTTAGGGATCACCGTTATATGGGCTAGTAATGCCTGGGGAGAAAATATGCCTCCAGTTGAAATACACCATAGTTGCATATTGTTAAGAACAATGGAGACAGTAGGTCTGAGAATTGTTTATAAAATCCTGATGTGTATCCATCAGGACCTGGATTTTTCCCAGGCTTCAGTCCAGAAATCACCTCTCTGACCTCCTCTATTGTGAAGTCATCTTCTTGATTTTGTAGGGACTCATGGGGGACAGGTAGGAGCTTGTGGGTTTTGATATAGGTCCAGGTTTTTTGTAAAGTTGTTGACGATATGGTATTTTTCTGAATACCTCTGATGTTATATAGCAGTGATGGATGGCGAACCTTTCAGAGGCCGAGTGCCCAAACTGCAACCTAAAACAAAATTATTTATGGCAAAGTGTCAACACGATAATATAACCTAAATTACATCAGGAGTGGTAATCATAAGCGCTGCGCAGGGGGGAGAGCCAGCAGATGCTAACTCTCTTCCCTGTGCAGTGCTTGTAGTCCTGAAACATTGATGATCAATTTAATTATTTTAACAATTAATTGATTTTAAACTTACCTTTGCAGTCTTCTCTTCAGCAGTGGTCATCCAGCTCATGTGTACTGCACATTGAAGCTGAGCTGCTGCCACTGCCCTTTCTAGAAACAGCAGGTGGATTGATCTGTATGGAACCAGTGCTGAATATTAGACAGATAGGAGATAGATTTTATCATGGAATGCAATCATATTTCATACTGAAATCCTGGTCCTCATCTTCTAGTAATATCTCCATCCTGACCCTCTCCTTGTATTTATGTGCTCCATCCTGACCCTCTCCTTGCAGTTATGTGCTCCATCCTGACCCTCTCCTTCTAGTAATGTGTCCTATCCTGACCCTCTCCTTGTAGTTACGTGCTCCATCCTGACCCTCTACTTGTAGTAATGTGCTTCATCATAACCCTCTCCTTGTAGTAATGTGCTCCATCATAACCCCCTCCTTGTAGTAATGTGCTCCATCCTGGTCCTTTCCTTGTAGTAATTTGCTCCATCATAACCCTCTCCTTGTAGTAATGTGCTCCATCCTGGCCCTCTCCTTGTAATAATTTGCTCCATCATAACCCTCTCCTTGTAGTAATCTGCTTCATCCTGACCCCCTCCTTCTAGTTACGGGCTCCATCCTGATCCTCTCCTTGTAGTAATGTGCCCCATCCTTGTCCCCTTCGGTAATGTCCTATCCTTGTTCCCTTGTGGTAATATCCATATCCTGCCCCCATCATGTAGTAATACCCCATCCTGTTGTACTGCCCTATCCTTGTCCCCTTGCAGCAATATGCCCCATCCTGCCGTAATATGCCACATTTTTGTCCAATTGCAGTAATATCCTTTGCATATGCCCTATCCTTCCCTCCTTCGAAGTAATACAGTATGCCCCATCCTGCAGTAATGTGTCTCATCCTTGTCCACTTGCCATTAATATGCCCCACCCTTATCCTTTGCAGTAATATGCCCCATCCTACACTAATGTGCCTCATCCTTGGCCCTATGCAGTAATATGCCCCATGCTGCGCCAATATGCCCCATCCTTGTCCCGTTGCAGTAATATACCCCATCCTGCACTAATGTGCCTCATCCTTGTCCCCATGTAGTAATATGCCCCATCCAGCAGTAATGTGTCCCATCCTTGTCCCCTGGTATTATTGCACCACCCTTGTCCCCATCACATAGTAACATGCCCCAACTTGCCCCCTGGTAGTATTGCCCTATTCTTGCCTCCATCACATAGTAATCTGCCCCATCCTTGTCCCCATCACATAATAATATGCCCCATCATCCCCATCACATAATAATATACCCCATCCTGCCCCCATCATATAATAATATGCCGCATCCTGCCCCATCACAAAATAATATGCCCTATTAGCCCCCATCACATAATAATATGCCCCATCACATAATAATATGCCCCATCCTGCCTCATCACATAATAATATGTGCCATCAGCCCCCATCACTTAATAATATGCCCCATCCTGCCCTCTGTTAGTATTGCCCCATCCTGCCCCCATCACGTAATAATATGCCCCATCCTGCCCCATCACATAATAATATGCCCCATCCTGCCCCCATCACATAATAATATGCCTCATCCTACCCCATCACATAATAATATGCCCCCATCACATAACAATATGCCCCATCCTGCCCCATCACGTAATAATATGCCCATCCTGCCCCCTGTTAGTATTGCCTCATTCTGCCTCCTCTTAGTATTGCCCCATCCATCCATCCTCCTCTTAGTATTGCCCCATCCATCCTGCCTCCTCTTAGTATTACCACATTATTATTATTATATTATTATATTAATTTATATAGCGCCATTGTATACCATGGCGCTTTACATGTTAATCCATCCATCCTTCTCTTAGTATTGTCCCATCCATCCTCCTCTTAGTATTGCCCCATCCATCCTCCTCTTAGTATTGCCCCATCCATCCATCCTCCTCCTAGTATTGCCCCATCCATCCTGCCTCCTCTTAGTATTGCCCCATCCATCCTGCCTCCTCTTAGTATTGCCCCATCCATCCTCCTCTTAGTATTGCCTCCAATTTCCATCCATCCTCCTAGTATTGCCCCATCCATCCATCCATCCTCCTAGTATTGCCCCATCCATCCGTCCTCCTAGTATTGCCCCATCCATCCTCCTCCTAGTATTGCCCCATCCATCCATCCTCCTCCTAGTATTGCCCCATTCTGGTTGCTGGTTAAAAAAAAAAAAAAAAAAAAAAAGTCATACTCACCTTTCTGCTTTCACCGCTGCTGCATCTTCATCTTCTGTTGTCTCCTGCGCTGAGGGCGGTCACGTGACACCGGGCACGTTACATGACCGCTGTAACATGACACTGGCCGGGAGGGCGGGTCTAGGAGTGTCGGAGAGAGGAAAAATGTCTCCTCTGATCCGACACAGAGCACTTTTAATCAAAGCGGCAGTATAGTGGCGAGGCCGCGTGCCAGCGGAGACGGCTCTGCGTGCCCTCTCTGGCACGCGTGCCATAGGTTCGCCATCACTGTTATATAGCATTTCATAATATTTACTAAAACCCGCTAGGATGTCCGTAGTGTTGTACAATTTTCATTTTTAAACATCATTTATATGTGGGATGTATCTGTTCTGAGAGCGTAGACATCAGGCCCTAGATAGCAATTTGCCACTTCTGTTTCCCAGTCGGTAGAATTTACTTTTAATGTGTTCCCTGAAACTCGTAGATTTCTGGTGCTAAATCTTTAGTAATTCATGTCAAGTATTTTATCGTTATGTGTATAATGTTGGTGATGGTTTCTGTTTGTGTTGGGCCTCTAATTTTGTAATCTGGTCAAATAAGAGAATTATTTCTTTAGATCTCTGTTTTTTAATGCATGTCCCATGTGCAATGAGAATGCCCCATAGTACACATTTAAATGATTCCTCCACTTTATTGCAGGGGAGGTTGAGTCTCGATTATAGTCAGAAATAAAGTTTTGGATGGATCGCCAGTTTCAATTCACTGGTACTGGCTCTTTTCATTTATCTCTCTTTCTTTGTCTTATCTTTCCCTCGCCTGTCTTTTCTCTCTTCCTCTCCTCTTTTTCTTTCTCTTTTTCTTCTCTCTTCTTTCCCTTCTTTCCCTTCTCTCCCTTCTCTTTTCTTTTCTTTTCCTGTCCTATTTCTGTTCCTATCTTCTCTTCCTCTTCTCTCTTCCTCTTCTTTATCTTCCTCTCCCCTACTCGCCTCTCTACCTTTACCCTTTTCCTCTTCTCTCTTTTTCTTCTACCCGCTTTCATATTATTTCTCCTCCTCTCTTCCTCTAGTCTACACTTTCATTTCTACTTTCTTACTTTCTTTTTTTCTACACTCTCTGCTACTTTCTTTTGTCTATTTTCTACTCTATTCTTTCTCTTTTTCTTCTACTTTTTTTTCCCTCTTTCTACTGTCTTCCCCACTCTTTTACTTTTTTCTCTCTTCCTCTCTCTTCCTTTCTTTCTCTCTCTCTCTCCCTCTTCTTCTCTCTTCTCTCTTCCCACTCTCTCTTCCAACTTTTACTCTTTTCCCCTCTCTCTCTTCTCCCTCTCTCTTCCAACCTCTCTCTTTCCCCTTCTCTATTCCCTCCTCACTCTATTCCCCTCTCTTCCCCTTTCTCCCTCTCTCTCTCTCTCTTTCACCCTCTCTCTTACCCCTTCTTTCTTATCCTTTCTCTCTTCCCCCTCTCTCTCTTCCCCCTCTCTCTCTTCCCCCTCTCTCTCTTCCCCCTCTCTCTCTTCCCCTCTCTCTCTTCCCTCTCTCTCTTTCCCCTCTCTCTCTTCTCCCTCTCTCTTCCAACCTCTCTCTATTCCCCCTCTCTCTATTCCCTTCTCTATTCCCCCTCTCTCTCTTCACCCTCTCTATTCCCCCTCTCTCTCTTCCCCTCCCCTCTCTCTCTTCCCCCCTCTCTCTTTCCCCTCTCTTCCTCCTCTGAAATTCACATTCAAATTCAAATGAGCTTTATTGGCAGGACTAAGTACATATTAGCATTGCCAAACCAAATGGTAAAAATAGGGGGATGGGGGTAGGGAGGCATATAGAGGTCCAGGATATATCAGGATCCTTTTAGGGGGTAGGAGCATCTCCAGGGTGGGGTATATAAGTCCATGGCATATCAGTCTCCTCTTAGTCTGTGGCAGGCACTGAAATATTGTGCTGTTATGGCCGCTGCACGTTCTTCTTTACCCCAGTAGTATTGGCAGTTTCTTTTCCTCCTCCATTGAGGTGAAGTTTGGGAGGAGAACAGACAGTCTCTTGAAGTGAGTGTCCCTTACTGCAGAGTATTTTGGGCCCCTCAGCAAGAAGTGGGCCTCGTACTCCTTGGCCTCCTGAGGGCACTTCTGGCACAGTCTGCTCTCTCGAGGCTTGTAGTTCTGTCTGTGTCGCCCGGATTCGATGAGTACGCTGTGGGCGCACAGTCTGTAGTAGCTCAGGATCTGTCACTCTTTGAGGTTTTCCAGTTTCTCTAGATATGGGGCCAGTTTGTACTCCCTCTATAGGTGCTGGTATATTGTCAGTTTCTGTGATTTGTTTATGTCGTTCCTCCAAATGCTGAGATATTCCTTTTTGCCTTTTTGCACCATCTTCTGGATTTTGCTTTTTGTCAGGCCATGTGGGTTGGTGGCTTGGTCAGGCTGTCTTTGGGTAATTTGTGTTGGGAAGCTTTGGGTACTTTGTGTTGGGAGGCTTCCTGGGGCTTCCTGGTGTAGGAAGGCTTTGTGATGGTAGTAGCTGGGACTACTGCTTTGTAGATGAGCCTTGAATGACAGCACCTTCTTCTGGATCTCAAGGTGTAGAGGGAATCTGCCCAGCTCTGCTCAGCAGGCGCTGTTTGATGTGTTCCGATGGACTTGGAGGAGATGCTTGCAGAACTCTAGGTGGAATATTTCAGTTAGCCCAGCGTCCTACTTTGACCAGTTTCCGCTCCCCAGCAGTTTTAGGAATAATCCTGGGTGCCACACTGAGTCAAAGGCCTTTTTGAAGTCCACGAAACAAGCGTATATCTTCCCATTCTTTGTATTGTGGACTTGGCTCTTGATGAAGCTGTGCAGAGTGTAGATGTGGTCAGTGGTGCGGTGATTCGGCATGAACCCTGCTTGGCTCTTGCTGAGGATGTTGTGCTCGGTGAGGAAGGTGAGGATCCTCTTGTTCAGGATGCTGTTGAAGAGTTTGCCCCCAGGTTGCTGCTGACACATATCCCCCGGTAGTTTGCTGGGTTGTACTTGTCCCTGTTTTTGTGTAATGGAGTTATGAGGCCTTGGTTCCAGATTTTGGGGGAATTAGCCCACCTGCAGTACGATATTAAATAGTTTTCCTATCGCTGCCTGGATGTCTGGCGGGCTGTAATTTAGCATTTCTGGGAGGATCCCATCTGGACCACTGGCTTTTTTACTTTTTATCTGTGTCATCCTTTCTGTTATTTCTGGCAGTGTGATTGGTGTATCCAGAGGATTTTGGAAATCTTTGAGCTTTTCCTCCATGTCTTTCAGTTTTTTCACAAGCTCTTTTTGTGCCGGGTTCAGGTCTTCACTTGGGATGTCTTTGTAAAGGTCCTTGAAGTACTGGAGCCAGATGTGGCCGCTCTGGATGTGGAGGCTGTTGCTTTTCTTTTTAGAGCCAAGCTGATTCCACAGTTCCCAGAATTTGTTGTCTTCAAGGGTGTCTTGGAGTTGACTTAGTTTGGTGGAGATGTGGTTTTGCTTTTTCTTTCTGAGGATGGCTTTGTAATTTCGTTGTATGGTGTGGTAGGCTTCTCTCTAAGTGGTGTTGCTTGGGTCTCTGTGTTTTTTATTTGAAGCCATTCTTAGGGCCTTCCGTATGATCTTACATTCTTTGTCAAACCGGTTGTTGGTATTTGGTTTACTTGGCCTCTTATTGATGCTTTTTTTCAGGTCGGACATTTCCTCCATGGCATAGAGAATGTTGTTGAGGTCCCTTACCACCAGTTGTACGCCTTCTTGGTTAATCTCATGCACATTATTATAGAAGTGTTGGAGCTTCTCCTTGATCTCTGGTCTATTGATGCCATCTTTATATTTTGGGGCCGACAGCTTGGACCATTTAAAGGATGGCGGTAAATTAAAGAGGCCAGTTTTTTGCGTGGTTTGTGAGGATGATTTGTTTGTGGTTTTGATGTATAGAAGCAGTTGATTGTGATCTGACAGGTGTGTTTGTGGAGTGACTATGAGGGCACCAATATTTGTAGGGTCCATATCTGTGATGGCATAGTCTATCACACTACATGCCCACATGGGAGTTTAGGGTATGTCTTCCCAATGAGTCTTCCTTGGTGCGGCCATTGAGGATACGAAGTCCCAGGCTTCGGCATAGGTTCAGCAGTGTTCTGCCGATTTTATTGACTGTACAGTCATAGCTGTTCCTGTCGGTGTGCACTGGGTTGTCACAGTCGGTATCTGCTCCAAATATATAGATGTTTCCATCAGTGGTCAGGTAGTCTCCTTCCCTTCCTGTCCTTGCGTTGAAGTCTCCATAGATGAGAACGTTGCCCAGAGTCTGGAAGTGGGCAGCTTCAGTCTTTAGGGTCTCAAAGTTGTCTGGATTGAAGTATGGAGACTCTGGAGGGGTAGATGTCGGCCTGGGAGGTGAGCATGGAGCGACTTATTCTTATCCAGATGTGGCTGTCTCCTTTCTTCACAGCTCTGATATGTTCATGATGCTCCTCTTTGTACCAGACTAATATTCCTCCTGAGCTCCGGCCCTGTTTGAGGTTTTGTTTTTCAGGGCAGAGACAGAGAATTCCCTGTATCTGGTGGGGACATAGGATTCATTATTTGCCTTAGTCCATGTTTCAAGGAGGATCTGTATATCGATGTTTTTCAGTCTTTGATTAAAGTCTGGGTCGTTTGTCTTACATCCGAAGGCAGAAGCGTTCAGGCCCTGGATGTTCCAGCTACTAATGATGAGGGTTGACATGGTTTAGCTGTGTACATTGTAATGGGCTGCCCTGCATAGGACATCTTGGATTGCTGACTGGTGACCTTGTAGGTAATTGGTCTAGTCGCATGAGTTCCTTGCACAGAGAGCTGAGCATAGTCTTTACTTCTGCCAGGTCACTGCTCTGCTTCACTCTGTGTGGGGCGGGTGGTGTCTTCCATGGTTTGTGTCTCTCATGGCCATCCTCTGCCCTATTGTACCCGTATGACTGATTTGTCGTCGTTCTACCACTTGTCTCTGTCTACCCTCTCACTTCTAAAGCGCCATGTAACCTAATAGCGCTATATAAATACTTAATAATAATAAAATGTCCTTCTTCCCCCTCTCTCTCTCTTCCTTCTCTTTATTCCCCCTCTCTCTCTCTTCCCCCCTCTCTCTTCCCCTTCTATCTCTTCCTCTTCCTCTCACTCCATCCCTCTCACTTCCTCTCTTACTTCCCCTATCTCTCTTTCTTCCCTTCTTTCACTCTTTCTTTCCTTCTCTCTTTCTTCTCTTCTTTCTCTCTTTCTTCTCTTCTTTCTCTCTTTCAAATTCAAATATATTTTCTGCTATATTGGCAGAACCAAAATACAATTCGTGCTTCCAAAGGAAGAAAAGTGTGACAAGGGAAGAGATCACGGTTTGGGGATAGGGTGTAGGAGGACACAATTTGGCAATAATGGTCTATTCAGTAGTTTTGCATTCCTCTTACCTTATGACATATGGTGACATATTGCACGGTGATCTCCGTTGATTCCTTTTCCCCAGTAGGATTCTGAGTTTCTACTCCTTGTCCACGGATGGGAATTCCAGGATGTGAGTAGAGAGTCTTTTTCTTGCTCTATCTTTCATCCCTTCTCTTCCTTCTTCTCTCTTTCATCCTCTTTCCTCCTTTTTCTATTTTTCTTCCTCTTTCTCTTCCTCCCTCTTTCTTCCTCGCTCTTTCCTTCTTTTCTTTTTTTCTTACTCTTTCTTCTCTCTTTCTCTTTTCTTTCTCTCTTCTCTTCCTCCCTCTTTCTTCTTCCCTTTTTGTTCCTCCTTTTTTCTTCCTTGCTCTTTCTTCCTCGCTCTTTCTTCTTTGCTCTTTCTTCCTCGCTCTTCCCTTCTTTTCTTTCTTTTTTCCTCTCTCTCTTTTCTTCCTCCCTCTTTCTTCCTTGCTCTTTCCTCCTCGCTCTTTCCTTCCTCCTCTATTTCTTCTTTTTTTTCTTCTTCTCTTTCTCTCTCTTTCTCTCTTTCTCTATTCTTCCTCGCTCTTTCATCCTCCCTTTTTCTTCCTCCCGCTTTTTTCCTCCCTCTTTCTTTTCTTTCTTCTTGCCTCTGCCTTCCTGCCTCTGTCTTCCTGCCTCTGTCTTCCTGCCTCTGTCTTCTGCCTCTGTCTTCCTGCCTCTGTCTTCCTGCCTCTGTCTTCCCCCCTCTGTCTTCCTCCCTCTGTCTTCCTCCCTCTGTCTTCCTCCCTCTGTCTTCCGCCCTCTGTCTTCCGCCTCTGTCTTCCGCCTTCTTTCTTTCTTTCTTTTTCTTTTTTTCTTTCTTTCTTTCTTTCTTTCTTTCTTTCTTTCTTTCTTTCTTCTCTTTCTTTCTTTCTTTCTTTCTTTTCTTTCTTTCTTTCTTCTTTTCTTCTCTTTCTCTCTCTCTTTCTTCTTTTCCTGTATTTCTTCCTCTTTACTTCCTCTCTGCTACTTTTTTTTTCTACTCTCTCATTTTTCATCTTTCTCTTTTTCTTTCTTTCTCTTGCCATCTTCTTCTTCTTTTTTCTTTCTCTCATTGTTCTTTCCTCCTTTAAATCTTTTTTTTCCTTTATTGAAAGGTTTATATCAATACCATTGACATTTATTAATACGTTTTTTTCTTCAGATAGCCAATAATGGATAATTATGTTGAAGTTTAATTTGCATCTGACACAAAGGGCAGTAATCCAATATGCTGTGAAACTTTCATTAACTTCAGTGGGGATTTCAGCCTGTGGCACTTATTTCTTGGAAATACAAGATCACTTCCGAAGAGAAATTATTTAAGGCACATGCAGGTAACACAATTTAGAACATATCATATATATATATGGTATGCTTTTAAAAGCAGATCTAAATTAGTCTGATAAAGTTCTAGTTTGATTGTGTTAGCTATAACACAGGTCAACAAAAAAAATTTTTTTTTCTGGTGCCCAAAATATTTTAATGAATTTGGGGTATTTTTGGGGTGCTGATTCTGAATATGCTATCAGTTTTGCCAGATTGGCTCAAGTTTTTGAGATTTTTGGTATCTTATTTATAGCACTTGTTGGTAAATGCGACGCATCATCTCATTAATTTCTTTGGATTAGTACTTGAACTGAGCAGTTCTCAATATAGTTTTGTGTTAATTAGTGTTCTAAAAGTTTGTTCATAGCTTGATTTTTGCACTAACTTTATGTTGTTGTCTGTTTTCCAGTGAAAAGCATGAACTCATCAAGAAGAAGTTGTCTTAACGATCCAGACTCATTCTGTTACATTTGTGGTGAATATACACTGACAAAACATAGAAGAAACATAACAGACTTCGTTAAAAAAGTGTATTTTGCCTATTTTGGGGTTATGCGTGGGGACCAAGACAAGTTTTGGGCACCACACATAGTGTGCAAAGCATGTATCGAATTATTACGAAAATGGAGCAAAGGACAAAGAACAAGCTTCAAATTTGGTGTTCCAATGGTGTGGAGAGAGCAAAAAAATCATCATGATGACTGTTATTTCTGTGCAGTGCAAGTACAAGGATTCAATAAGCATAAGAAACGAAAATGGGAGTATCCTAACATGGAATCTGCAAGAAGGCCTGTCCCTCATTGTGAAGATGTGCCTGTACCTGTGTTTACCATGTTACCTGACCTTCCCCCACCTGATGATGATGATGAAATGCAGGGTATGGAGCTAAGCATTAGTTCTGGAAGTGAACTAGAATATGAAGGAAGTTTCAGAACACCTACGCAATTTACCCAAGGAGAGCTCAACGATCTAATAAGAGACCTCAACCTCTTAAAAAGTGCATCCGAACTTTTAGCTTCAAGGCTAAGTGAAAAAAATATGTCTGACGCCTGGAACTAAAATTACATCTTACAGGACCAGAGAAGAAGCACTTCTTCCATTTTTCTGTGAAGATGACCTACTTGTATATTGTAAGGATATTCCTGGCCTGATGCTGCAAATGGGTTTACAAGTATATCGTCCTGTAGACTGGAGGCTTTTCATAGATAGTTCTAAAAGGAGTTTGAAATGTGTTTTGTTGAACAATGGCAATCAGTGTGCATCTCTTCCAGTAGCTCACTCAACTAAACTTGCAGAACAATACCAAAATGTCAAAATGGTCTTGGAGAAACTGTGCTACCATGAACATTCGTGGCTGATATGTGTTGATTTAAAAATGGTCAACTTTTTACTTGGACAGCAAAGTGGATACACAAAGTATCCTTGCTTCATCTGCATGTGGGATAGTAGAGCAAAACATCAGCACTGGGAGAAACTGAATTGGCCTCCAAGGGACACCTTGACAGTAGGAGCATCAAACATAGTGAACGAACCTTTGGTGGACAGGGAAAAAATCATTCTACCACCACTTCACATAAAGTTAGGATTAATGAAGCAGTTCGTCAAGGCATTAGACAAAGATGGTAATTGCTTCATGTACATCTGCAGATCTTTCCCTGGTCTTAGTAGCGAAAAAACTGAAGGCAGGAATCTTTGATAGTCCTCAAATTCGGAAACTCATTAAAGATTCAAATTTTCCTAAGGAAATGAATGATATTGAAGCTGCTGCATGGTGTAGTTTTGTGTTGGTAGTGAAGAACTTCTTGGGAAATCAAAAGGCAGACAATTATGAAGAACTGGTACAAAACATGCTATTGAGATTTAGAAATCTGGGTGTACACATGAGCATTAAATTGCATTATCTTCACAGTCACTTGGACAGATTTCCAGAAAACCTTGGAGATTTTAGCGAAGAACAAGGGGAGAGATTTCATCAGGATATTATGGTGATGGAGGAAAGGTACCAAGGCAGATGGGACAGACATATGATGGCTGATTACTGCTGGAATCTACAGCGTGACTGCCCCAATAGCTCACATAGAAGGAAATCATATAAAAAGCGCTTTTCCAGCGATTAAATGTCTATCTTTCATGTCTTGTTTATTTTTGAAGATTACTTTCTAAAACTAGTTAAAATAAACTAAAATCAACATTTACTTTGTTAAATTTATTGTATTCATGACAATATCAATAAAGTTAATGCGCGTGTAGCAAAAAACGTCTTTTTTTTTTACACATTTTACGAAAAATCTCAAAAACTTGAGCCAATCTGGCAAAACTGATGACATATTCAGAATCAGCACCCCAAAGTTACCCTAAATTCAATGAAATATCTTTGGCACCAAAAATGCTGTTGACCAGTGTAATAGACTATGTATATAGATGGCTTTCATAACTATGGACAACACTCACTGTAGGAAAAAGACCTAAAAAGACAAAGCACTTCCCAAAGATCATGATTTAAATGTGGGCAGCTGGAATTTAAAAGCTAAAACTCTGTGACCCCTAGCAAATCTCTACTTTAGAACAAGTGAAGCCTTAAGGCGTTTTTCATTAGAAGATGTCACTGAGTTAAGAACTGATAAAAGATTTCTATGTATATTTACCAAATCTGTGAAATGTAAATGTGCTCATTACTAATAGTCAGTGTCCCTCTGACCATACATGAATATCAAATCGTTTTGTTATATTTATTGCAAGTTATACAAATATGTCATTTATTACAAGTGATTGCAGTTATTCAAATAGAAATAGTCAAATTCCCCTGAGGCATTTTGTGGCTTAAACATTAACTTCCAAGTTAGCGGTTAACTAGTTACCATTGTCTTGTTGGCCTCCCACCTTAGTTTTGTAATTCAAAAGAAACTTGGATCATAAAGAATGGACAAATATCTGAGCAGCTAAGAGAATGAATGGACCTAAAATCTTCCAATCAGAGCAAAGCATAAAGTCTCTGAACAGTAAGTCAAGATTAAGCCAGGTTTTCAGAAGAATCCTTAACTGCATTTTTTCCTGGGGTGGGCAGATTTCTGAACTTTACATTTACCGATACATATTGTAGTTTTTGTGTGGCTAATTTACTGAGAGTTCATACATTAAACCAATGGTCATCTCCAGTCCTGAAGAGCCCCCAACAGTGCATGTTTCAGGATTCTCCTAATATTGTACAGATGATGGAAATTGTGAAAAGATGATCTCTTGAGAACTAGAATTGGGGGAACACTACATTAGACTACCGTTGGCCAAACCCACTGATGTTGGTGAGCTCAGCCGAACGTTTAATGTGTTTAGGGGATCTCCTACACCCAGTTCTCTCCCAACAGATATGATGTTGGAGGTGGATATGGATACTACATGTCAAATTTTGGGTTACCGATCCTTTTGTTCTCAGTGATACAAGCCATCACCAGAAATGTCTGTCAACGGCTCTCTGAGAAAAAATTAACACCCAACCGAGCAATCTACTGTGTATGGTCGGTAGAGATAGCTGCTAGTTTTCTACTGTGTATGGGACCCCTAAGTTGCTGACTAATTTGTATGGTTAACCAGCCCTTCTTTCTCATACAAATGTGGCCATTCTTAAAGGGGTTCACATGATATTGATTACCTACCTTCAGGATAGTTCATCAGTATTGTATTAGCAGGGGGTCTCATATCCAGTTCCCCTAACTATTCAGCTGTTTTTTGCTCTGGAGGCAGCCAGGTGTGAACATTTAATGAAACCGAAAGTATAGAATATTAATATCATGCGACCAGAGAAATTCCTTTCTAATTTAGCTGACAGCATGTGTTCTGATGTACCGTATGTCAGGTTTAGAAAGGAAGAACAACAATAGACCAGTTTGATCCATGAAGGCCATTGTCTCACAATATCTCTAGTTTGCAGTACATTTTTTTTATGCTCAGATGTCCAATTGAGCAGCGATTCAGCTAGACTTTGATAAAATATTTGTAGAGATTTTCCACCATGCCAATTTATAGCAATATGGGTGAACAGCTGTAGTAACAATTCAGGAATGAAGAGCTGCAAATGTTGCAGCCACCATCTGCAGATGTTAAATGACATACTGATAACTGTCTTTTATCAGTAGGCTGTGACCTCCTGATCTTTAGAGATCTTTAGAGAAAGAAGTTTTGTGTTGTTGAGAGAACAGGACTCCTGGACTGATAAAGGAGATGTGATGGGAAGATAGCACTCTGCTGACGTGACTGTCTTTAAGATCCCCCAAGAAGTTATTTGTTTTGAGGGCTCAGATGTAAGTTGGACATGTTCTACTTTACCTTTTATCCCTAAAAATAAAGCATATAACATGATGGCACTTGTCTGCAAATTGTGGCCCCTAAAGATACTGATGACTTACGGTAATTGTGCCCCCAAATGTCTGCTGCTTAGCAAAGTAAGGTTTCTTAGATTTAATGAAGTGGATCAATATTATTTTCTATTCTATATCGTCATGCAGAGAAAAGTAAAATACAGAACTATATTATTTCAAAGCTGAATAGGTAAAGAAAGCAGAAAACAGTTCTCTTAGTGTAACCCCATTAGTGGATCACAACCTTAACTAGTAATATATGGTACTGCAGCAATAAGGAATAACCAAAGTCATCAGCAGAGCGAGACTAGATTAAACAACAATACCTTTATGTATATTATTGTGTCTCCACATGTATGTAGAATGCATTGTGTGCCCAAAGCCGGCATAAGCACATAAATTCTAATCAACTTCAAGTAAAATAATTTGTTTGTTATACATATCATATTTATTCATTTATATAGTGCTATTAATTCCATAGCACTTTACATACACATTTGCAACACTGTCCCCATTGAAACTCACAATCTAAACATCCTAATTTATCAATATTCCATATATATGAATTGCTCTAGTATTAAAATGTAATTTTTACATCAGTCTTTCAATAAATGTATTGGATTAAAAACTACGGTACTCTGCAGGAGGCTAATTATTGATACTTTTACAAATGTAGATATTTTGTTTGATTTCTGACCATATATGAGGTTTTCAAAGCAAATTTTGGTTTTCATAATTAGATAGATAGAAAATTCGATAGAGGTGGATGGATTGATGGGATAGGATAGGGTAGGAGGGAAGATGGATAGCTAAGAAAGATGGATGGACGGATAGATAGAATACAATATATTTATATATGGTATATGTATACAGTACATATATACATATACCATATATTCTAAATGTAAATAGATACATAGATGGATGGATAGACAGAATATTCTATATATATATTTGATAGATATAGATAGATTGGATGGATGGAAGGATAGATAGAATAATATGTATATGTTAAGTAGATGGATGGATTCGATGGATAGATGGATGGAAGGATGGATAGATGGAATATTCTTCTAATATCTGTATTCATCCGTCATTTTTTCTTTTTATTTAAGTACTCTACAAAGACAGTATTAGTATTAGCCATCTTATCTTGGGCTGTACACCCTGTGGCCTTTCATTCTTTCTCCTTACTTGGAAATAATTCAGATCTCCATACACATTACTATTTACTTTGGTTTGTAGATGGAGTTTTGTAGTTTCCATTAGATATTGGTCGTAAATTATATACTAAACTACTGTCTGTTTTTAAATGGTAAGCATTTTGGAAACCTTATGACGTGTGAAAATAAAAAAACCTTGAATTAATGTTTGCATCAAATCACCGGAATCTGTCGTTACCCAACTTAATTTTATAGATAATATTTTTACAGCAAAACGTAATGGTGACCACTCTCTGCTTATTCTTCTTGATCTCTCTACAGCCTTTGACACTGTTGACCACCATCTCCTACTCTCTGTGCTGCACTCCATCGACATTAAGGACACTGCTCTCTCCTGGTTCTCATCCTATCTTTCTGACCACTCCTTCAGTGTATCATTTGCTGGCTCCAATTCCCCCCCTTTTCCTCTCACTATTGGGGTCCCTCAGGGTTCAGTCCTTGGACCTCTTCTCTTCTCTCTCTACACAGCCCCAGTTAGACAGACCATCAGCAGATTTGGCTTTCAGTACCATCTTTATGCTGATGACACACAACTATACACTTCATTCCCTGACCTTATTCCCACTCTAACAAAGAAAACCAATGACTGTCTAACTTCAGTTTCCAATATCATGTCTGCTTTCTATTTAATTATATTATCTGAAACTCAACCTTTCCAAAACTGAACTACTTCTGCTCCCGCCCTTCACTAATTCCTTAAATTGACATCTCTCTCGGTGTGCAGCACCACAATAACGCCTAGTCATCAGGCTCGCTGTCTGGGTGTTATGTTTGACTCTGATCTTTCCTTCACCCTATATATACAATCTCTCGCCCGCTCTTGCCCCTTGCACCTGAAGAACATCTCTAGCATACGCCCACTTCTCACCTTGGAAACCACAAAAACCCTCACTGTGGCCCTGATTCACTCCCGCCTTGACTATTGTGATTCTTTTTTAATTGTCCTTCCCCGCACTAGATTCTTTCCTCTCCAGTCCATCCTTAATGTAGCAGCCAGGATCACCTATCTAACTAACCGTTACTCAGACGCTTGTGCCCTATTCCAGTCCTTGCACTGGCTGCCCATACACTATAGGATCCAATTCAAACTGCTTGTTCTCACCCACAAAGCTCTTCACAGTGCATCACCTCCCTACCTCTCTACCCTCATCTCTGTCTATCACCCCACCCATTCTCTTTGCTCTCAAAGTGATTTAGACTCACTTCTGCATTAATCCGAACCTCCCACTCCGGGCTCCAAGACTTCTCCCGAGCTGCATTAATTCTCTGGAATCGCTACCCCAAGACATTAGGTCTATCTACAACTTACATAGTTTCAGGCGATCCCTAAAAACACATCTTTTTAGGGCAGCCTAACATGATCCCTAGTCTAAGTCACTTAGACATAGCCTATCCGCTCCACCAGTCTCACATGCATCACAAATAATGGTAGGTGGCCACTTATGCTGCTCCTATCTGTTCCCCATCTCCTCAAGTTGACTATACCATCACTGTAAATAAGCACCTGTACTTTGTCACCCCCCCCCCCACCTCATTGTTAGATTCTAAGCTCTTATAAGCAGAGCTGTCATTATTTTGCTTTAATTATTGTATTATGCTTTGTATTGGTTTTTGTATTGTATTGTATTTTCTGATAACTGTTTCTTATGATGGTTTGAATATGAACCTCTGAATTGTGAAGCGCTGCGTAATATGTTGGCGCTATAGAAATAAAGATTATTATTATTATGTACAGTGTTGAGAACCGGATTATGCTTGGCAGTCCAATAATTCACAGTTTCCATTTATTTTTCATGCTCTGATTATTTCAAAGTTCACTTACTTCCAAATTCCCAAATGATCCTCGGCTCTAATTATCATATGTAAATATGAACTCCAACAACCTTTAACATGCATAAATAATCTATATTTATGGATATATATAAAATTATATAGATGGATATGTGTGTGTGTATGCTGTATGTGTTAGATAGCATTAATGAAGGCTTAGTGGCTAGGTCAGTTTTTAAATTACAGCATGTTGGTTTTCCAATAATGTACTGGCTTAGATAGTAATCAGGTTTAGTAGGCATCTCTACAGGCAACATATCTGTGCTTCTATTGATCACTAGGTTACACGTGACAAAACATGACAAACACTCTTAATAAAAAAATTGAGTAAAGCTCTAGGCTTACTAAAATTAATGCGAGGTCATGATTTTGAAGTCAAAATATGGAGCTTCTTACCAAGCTGTGGCTGGAATATTAAACAATCATTAAACAATCATTATCCCTTTTGCTTCAGCATTGCTTCATCTCTCAATGAAATGTAATTAGTTTACTCCTATTGTACATATTCAAATTAACTTACTATAGCAATTCATCTTGGCTTTCCTATTTACTAAGGAATCACGTTGACACCGTATTTATCATTAGGTGCCACAATTTCAGCCATATTCGAGTTGTGGCTTCCTCAATTTATCGTATTAAATCTGCTGTTACTATTCCTGTTATGCATTAAGAGTCAATGATTTCCCCTGCAGTGACAGCCCCGGGGCTAATGAAATATTGCATGACAGTTATTGAGATGAATGGTTGTTCATGTAATATGTTGGCGACTTGGGTCCGCCATAGATGGAGATGGTTGAGAACTGCGGATTTGTATTTTGGTCCCAATAATGTCAATTTGTACTAATAAGGCGCATGGACTAGGGGTACAGTGCAGGGCTCCCATGTAATCAATATTTCTAACCTTCATAAGCCCCTTTGTGTTGACTTGATGAAGGAGGATATTGATTGCAAACAGGCCAACATTTTTCAGTTTTTAGTGGACTCAGGCATTACCAGTTTTCCCGATACTGACACTAATTGATTACCATGTTAGTGAATGTGAAAACGCTAACATTGCTCAGGAACCACCATTGTTGCTGATTCCTCTCTAACAAGGACACTTTGAGACAATCTTGTTGGTTTAAGCAGATACAAAAATGGTGAGACATTTGTTTTTATGGAGCTTCATAAATTGAATTTTCAGTTTAGATCTACAGCAACTGAACATACACAGAACAGAGATGGAGCTCATTAAAATAAAAAGTGTGAATAGTTCTATTAAAGGGAAGAAGAAATACTGTCATATAAATATGCCCTTAAAAGGAATCTGTCAGCCGGATTTTACACCCTTTCCAAACATTTTATATGCACATGTAGCTTTTTCAGAGTCTAACAATACTTTTTATGTAGACAATGTGTTCCTCCATTACTTAGAAATCATCATCGGTACTGATATACAAATGAGGCTAAAGACCTATTGCATATCTGAAGCAACTGTCACTCCTGTTGTATTCTCTACCCGGCACTGCTGCTCCCGCTTTCCTGATATCACACAACATAGAGGCCATCATCAAACCTAAGGAGTAGGCACTGAATGGGAAATAAAGCTGGAGTGACAGATGCTGCAAATTTATAAATAGTCCTTCAGCCTCATTGACAAATCAATTCAAATGCTGATTTCACAGTAATGAAGCCTCAGACTCTCCATGTAAAGGCATCGCTGAACTTGTGTTTGAAATAGCTAAAGGTTAGTGATAGACAAACCTGCTGATATTCGGTGGAGCCAGCCGGGCTTGGGATCGAACTCGTCCCGAACTTCAGTCCGAACCCGGACTTTAAAGTTATGAACTGGTGGCAAGAATGGGCTGGGGGCAGTAAAAAGAAGCAAAATGCTGATTAAACATCAGGGTCATACTTACTGGGGTCCACACACTTGTACATTCAGGGCCACTTCCTGATTATTCACTGCACGGTAGATGATAGAATGTATGGGCTTCTTCCAGGTTACTGCCCTGGCTCAAACAGCCATTCACAGACGCCCACTCTCTGTGACAGCTTCTGTGATTGGCTGTTCTGCCCCTCACCCATTCTGCCTGCGTCTGTGATTGGTTGCAGTAATCAACGAACCTGCCGTCATAGTATTGAAAAAAATAAATAATTAAAAAAAAAAATGACATACAGCGTGTGTATATAAAATTCACAATGTTGACTGCTTTTACATTTCAATTCTGCATACTGTGTGCATAATTACTATAGTTTATGGATGGTAATTGAGTGCTCGTTAATTGTGAATGAGCTGTCAGAAATCTTAAGCCTTACTGTACAATACTAGTGTAAGTACTTTCTATTGCAGCCCCTGTAGCTTAAAGTAGGGCATTAGAAGCTGAATAAAATAACTTATTGCACCCTGGGGGTTAATAATCATACTCATGGTATGCACATTTAAGAAAATAAAATACATATATATCATATGAACATTTCAAGAACTTTTTTTGGTGTAAGTTCATTTCACAGTAGGAAAAAGCTTAAAACTTGAAATGAACCATAAAAAAACTTAGAAAAACAATGAATAGCAACTTGAGACGTCTCTGCTGAAGACTTTTAACAAAAATCCCCTGAAGAAAATTAAATCAGTATTGTCCATTAATCATAGTGCATGCCAGACCTTAGGCCTATATCAATTGTTCTCTGTGAATGGAAGTCGCCATTTAGATGTGTGGGGCCTTTCTGAGGTCTTCAAAAGTCAAAGGGGACGACTTAAAAAAACAGCGCTATTACCACATGAAAGCTCCGAGTGGACAGCAGAAAACATTTATTGTGCTTGGGAAATAGTAGTGTAGTGTCCCTGCCTGATCTGAGTGCAGCGATGACCTCAGTAATGGTCATCGAGGGATTATGTCACACAAGCTTAGAATCAAAACTTTTCTTTATTGCCAGATAAGTGTTTTACTTGATATGACGGATGCCTACTTATGCTAATATGAACATTGGAGATATAGACAAATTACAAATGCAATTGGATTCTATTTTATGGCTATAGGTGAATTTATGCACACGTGGTTAACTCTTGCTACCAAGAGTTTTTCTTTTTTTGCTTCTGTAATTTGTGTTTTTTTTGTTACAAAAAGCAACCTTGTGTTTACACCTTTGCATAGCACAAGTTTTGTAGAAAGGTATAAGGTGGTGTACATTGAAGACACATTACTCAAAGCTGCTACCACTGGAGGAATTTCCGAGGGCATCAGAGAATTTGAAAAACCCTTAGACCTTAGGTCCACGCATATTTGTAACAAGCTGCCACCTCTGATCTTGAGGCCTTTACTATAGGGAGCTCTTCTACCAGTTATGCTGTCCTATGATGGAAACACAATATCATAGCCCATCAATTTTAAATAACCTTCTCAGTTTATAATGGAGGTGCCCCTTGACACTAAATGCGATGTCCTAAATGGAATTTTAAAATATACACCCCCCCTTACAGTTGCTGAAAGATATTGGGTAATGACTATCTCCTGACAGTTTTTTACTTATTTCCCATTATTTCTGTCCTTATACTGACTTTGAAAATAATTTGATCTGCAGGGATTCCTTTTTTTATTTTATTTTTATAGCTAATGGTTTGATTCAATAAGGAATATAACTATAATAGGTGCAGGGATTGCAATGGCACCTGGGCCCTGGAGCCTCGGGGGACCCCAAATTCCCTTGGCCTATAGAAAAAGACTAATGGTATTAAAGATTTGGAAATAATTGGGGGCCCTGTTGGACCTTTTTCATTGAGGCCCAAGAGATTCAAGTTACGTCACTAGATGCCATCTAAACTTTTAATATTTATATGGCTAATGGAGGCTGGTCATACTTCAATATAAAACATCCACTTGTCGACTTTTGTGCCTTCTGTGATATTTTGTCACAAAGAAATGATTGTAATAGTATAAGTCATTTGCCAACTTCGTCATTTCAAATGTATATTTACGTGTTCTATTAAAGGGACACTGTCACCAGGTTTTTGCGATCTCATCTGACAGCAGCATAATGTACACAGAGAGACCCTGATTCCAGCAATATATCACTTTCTGAGCTGATCAGTGTAGTTTTCATAAAATCACTGTTTAATCAGCTGGAGATTAACATTATAGGACTAATCAAATAGTCCAGCATATTAATTTACTGCTAAACCTAAAGCAGAGAAAACAGTAATTTTATCAAAATGAGAGCAAGCAGTTCAATAAGTGACACATCGCTGGAATCAGGGTCTTTATCTCTACATTATGCTGCTGTCAGATGGGATGGCAAAAACCTGGTGACAGTTTCCCTTTAAGTAATGTCTGTGAGCAGTTTAAAGGTACTCATACTCATTCATACGTCCATGTCTACGATCTGTAACATGGATCATGATCTATTCGGTCAGGAGACCAATAGTCAAGCCAGGTTTTGTGATTTGAGTATGAGCTGTATAGTGGATCACAGACCTGTGCATGTACCTTAGACAAAAATTGACTGAGTTCTAATTCTAACTAGTGATGGGCTGTAAAGTTTGAGGTCCATACCGAACACCTAGTGTTCAGGCAAAGACCCTGAACACTGACTTCAATTAGAAGTCAGTGTTACTTTTCAAGTTCGGCTGGGGGGCTGTAAAAAAAAGCAAAACAGTGATAAAACAGCAGGGTTATACTTACCAAGTACTGTGTGCTTGTACTTCCGGGCCAATCATTATTTCCTGATTATTCACTGCACTGACTCCAGCAGCAAATCACAGACGTCCACTCTGTGACAGTGTCTGTGATTCGCTGTTGCACCCCTCGCCCATTGTGCCAGCGTCTGTGATTGGTTTCCTTTGTCAATGAACCTGCTGTCATAGGGGTGAAACAATAAATAATTAAAAAAAAATTACATAGGGTTTCGCCATATTTTTGATTCTCAGCACAGATAAATTAGACAGTTTAGGGCTGCCACCTCCAGCTGCCTGGCTTTACTTTGACTGGCAATCAAAAATACAGGTGAACCAGTTTTTATTATTTAGATCAGTGATGGCGAACCTATGACACGCGTGTCAGCACTGACACGCGTAGCCATTTTCAGTGACACGCGGCCGCCGGAGAAACTACAAGTAGGATTCTGTACTCTGCGATCCTAGTTTTGTCAGAGTTTACTTCTTCTCACTCGCTAGACTCGCTATTTGGATAAAAACCACAGACACGGCAGCAAAAAACTGTTGCGAGTGGGGCTTCCGACACGGCAATGCGAGCGCTTTCCAAGACATCTGCGATTACAGGGCCAGGTGCAGTAGCTGAGGAAAAAAAAATGTGCTGGAGGTCTGTAGGCCAGAACAGCAGAGCTCCGGCACAGAACGTCTAGTCCTGGGACTTCCGGTAGGGCAGGCGGAACTTGCTGATTGGCTGGCGCAGCAGGGAGCAGCGGAACGCTGTGGGGGACGCATATCTGAGGCCCTGTGATCGCTGTCTGGAGGTCTGTCTGGAGGTCCAGTGATTACTACAGCAACCATCCTCCAGTGAAAGGTTCTGGGCAGAATCTGGGGTGTCATGAATGTGTGATTGGCCATTACTGAGATAAGTGAGGGGGAGGCTGGAAGAGGCCTGTGCTATGGGTGCCGTTTCCCGCCATTAATTTACATAAGGAACGCTATCTTGCAGCATAGTACAGACTCCATTTCACCACTATATTATTGTTGCGCACCCTATTAATCCCTATTTCTGCCCTTTCCTAAAAGACAGTTAACCCCTAATTGCCTGCAGGGCTATCTATAAATCTTCTGTCACTGCCCCTCTGATGGAGAAGCCAAAAAAACCAAGGTTAAGTAAAGGAAGTGGTAGTAGCAGTAGCCGACCCTTTCAAGAGACATGGACTGAGATGTATGGCATTATAGAAAAAAATGGCAGATCATTTTGCGTTCTATGTAGTGAAACGGTAGTAAGCAGAAATTCAGCAACAAAAAAGTCACTAAATCAGTGATGGCGAACCTGTGGCAGTCCAGCTGTTGCTGGACTGCCACAGGTTCGCCATCACTGGAAGAATTCCCCCTCCCCCTCACTTATCTGACTTAGTTCATGGCACCCCACACAAGTTAAATAACAGCAAGACCAACAAAAGAAACCAACTGACAGATTAACAAAGAAGTCACTAAGCAGGTAAGTTAAATATTAAACATATTTGTTATTTAAACTATAAATATCGTAAAGTTAGGTTTTTTTTTTCTCAAGGTGACACACCTCCCGATTTATGCTCGGTTTTTTGGCGAATTTTGACACACCAAGCTCAAAAGGTTGCCCATCACTGATTTAGATAATTAAAAAAAAAAAAAATAAATAAATAAAAGTGTGGACTTCGCCTTTTTTGATCGACTGTGAAGGTAAAACAAGGCAAAAAACAGGCAGCTGGGACCTGGTATTCTCAGCAGAGTGAGGCCTATAGTTATTGGGCACTCCTAGGCTACATAATAGGAGCCCGCAGACCCGCAGAAATTGGTGCATTCATTAGAATCACCAATTATTTGTGCTTTACCCTGCTCTTCCCGATGCCGTGTTGAGGTGACATCAGGGTGATGGAAGGGATTAGCTGAGAATATTGACAGTTTTCATTAAGCTCTAAATTCATAATGTTCAGGCTTCTATGAGACCCACTCATTATCAATCCTTAAATTTATTTTTTCAGCCCTATGATAGCAGGTTCATTGCCAGAGGCAACCAATCACAGGTATCGGCACAATGGGTGAGGGGCGCAACAGCCAATCACAGACACGGTCATTGAGAGTGGGTATCTGTAATTGGCTGTTGAAGCCATTGTGCGGTACTCTGTAAGTATAACTCTACTGTTTAATCACTGTTTTTTTTGCTTATTTTTACAGCCCCCTAGCCACCATTTTATAACTTTAAAGTCTGGAATTGGACTTTAAAAAAAAAAAAGTCTGTCTGGGTCCAACAAACCCAAACATCGGCGGGTTCACCAATCTCTACTTTTTCTCTTTTTTCTCTCTCTCTGTTTCTCTTTTTCTCTCTTCTCTACTTTTAACCAGATAGTTTGTGTAATATTCCTACATAATCATTCATTACCATCCAACAGGTATTTAATTTTTTTTTCCTGTTTACATCTTTGCCAACTGCCATCCACAGTGACATGAGGATCCGGTTGTTTTCATTTTTTGCCCCAGACACAAAATCGGAGCTTGCTGCATTATTTGTGTCCGCGGCAAAAACGAACAAAAACGGATCCTCCTGGATTCGGGGCGATCCGGCGCCCATAACATGGGAGTCTATAGGCACCAGATCCGGCAAAAAATCGATCCGGTTCCCAGAAGTCGGGTGCTGAAAGAGCGGCAGCTCTAACATTCCAGCCGCACTCGCTCAGCACCTGTACAGCGCAGCTGAAATAGCCGCCGCTGTAGTTCAGCACCTGGAGAGCTCCACGGTTGACATTTCAGCACCATGGTAAGCTCCCCCTGCACCCGTGGTGCTGGAATTTCAGCACTGGACAGCGGCACAGGCACGGAGGAACGAATCCTCAACAAAACAGGATCGAATGGCATACTTGCCCTGTGGTTCTGTTCGTCTGGGGCTGTCAGGTTGTGTCCGGTGCCTCCTGCAAAACACCGGACACAACCTGACAGGTAAAATGGTGGTGTGAAGCCGGCCTCAGAGTTCAGGACAGTCCAAAGGCGCATGTCACTCAATAAATTTGGCAAATCTTTAAACAAGTTTGACCTTTTTATTGTACACTTGATAAATCCGCCTTACAGTATATTATAGGATGTGTCGCAATACACGATGGGGTGTTGCACTCGGAACATACTTGCTTAACGATACAGAAAATTACAACAAGTGTAGCGTAACATTTTCATAAATATGTTGCAGAATTATGGGGCATAGAAAAATGTCCTACAGACGACACCCCGATGCAAGACCTCATTTATTTGCATCTTATACGGCATTAAATGTACACAAACAACTTTTTACTTCTAACTAGATTGCAATGCGTGTGGAGCGTAGTCACACAAGTGCATTGTCTGTGAGAGAGCAAGTGTCAAACTATCTACAGGGTTAACATTTGGGATAAAGTGGATTTGTGTTGATTTACATATGATTTGCATCTATTTTTAGTATTTCTCAATGTACCTTATAGCACAAGAATATGTAGAATGTCAATTGTGCGCGTGCACAAATAATAACAATGTTATCTTTACATAAATATATATTTCTTGTAATTGTAATAAGTTTAATGCAAAAATAAATGTCATTTACTCCCATCTGAATCTTAATGCACATTACTGGCTTCATGTGAAAATGTCTCCATGTGCTTTATTATTAATCACAAATATTGGGGTGTTTTATATAGAAGAACAGATTATCATTTCACACGGCAGTTGGGAAAACCTAGAAATACTAGATCAATTCTTCTAAGACTAACTCCGAAGAAGGTCAGTTCATTACAAATGCCATGGCAGCTGCCGATTGTACCTGTGTAAGCTGCTGTAATGGCAGCATCTGCCGCTCCATTGAGATCCTGGAAAGCAAAACATATTCTGAAAAAGAGTCTTAGAAGATCCGATTCTTTGAGTTACATGGGAACCATTGAGAACAAACTGGAGATTAACATAATGATGATGAGAATTTACTTTGGCTGCTGTAGTATTATAATATTAACTAATTGCTGTGGCGTTTATCTTCCTGATGTCATGCCCTCCCAAGGAAAAAAAAACAAAAATTATTTTAAGTAACCACAGGAAATCAGAGAATTATCATAACTATTCACTAGTCACAACTGTGGGATATCACCAACAGTCATTGAACCTCTCTATGAATTTTTTTTTTTTTCACCGAAATTTTAGAAACCTTGAAGAATGATTATTTTTCTTGTGGTGACTTTAAAGAGACTAGAATAATTTTATAACTATTACTGATTAGGTTTGTGAGACTTGTGCAGGATGTATACAATGACCAGCTAGTTATTCCAAGGAGTTATGTAGATGAATGTGTGGTTCCCCTGTAAATACATAAAAATAACATTTCCAACAAAAATGGAAATATGTTCCTATATTAAGTCAAAGTTTTATCATTATACTTGTTTTCAGGATTTCTCTGCTTTGTTCCAGTGTCCATAATGTGGAAATGTAGTTCTTGTTTGTAAAACAAAAGAAAAACATACAATTGAGAAATGTCCTTGTTAGCGGATCTTTACATTTTTACAACAAAATAAGGTGATAAATGTTAACAGGTAAATCTGGAATTTAAAAAAAAAAAAAAAAAAAAAAAAAGGGCAGGGGCAGGTGGCGCTATCTACCTGCTTGGTGTGCCCGGCACCATTCACCACCACCACAGAGTGGTGTATGACCACTCCTGAGGGCAATGTTGTAGCTTCCATTGGTGTAGTGTTCAGAAAGATGATGGGAGTATAGGTGTATCACAGTCCGCACTACTCCAGGGCTTAAAAAACTCACCAAAGAGTCAGTCAGATTTCCATCCTTTATTCTCCTTTCCTACGCGTTTCGGCGCCTAGCCTGGCACCTTCATCAGGGATATCCAGAAGTGGCTTCTCTGCTCTGTTGATGACTGGCATCTCTGCTGACTTCATGTTTATTGACATCTGGCTCCTCTAGTTAGACAGCGTGGAGTCAGCTGTCAATCATCATTATGTCAGCTCTTGCACCCTTCTACAGAACAGAAAAGAAGCCTCTGTTAACGAAATCATTGTATCCCAGGCAGGAGTGGTCTGTGATCGCTATGTTCCGGCAATGAACGGTGTCGGGCACAACAGGCAGGTAGGTAGCAACTATCAGTTTTGTTTTTGTTTTTTTAATCCTGGGTGTACCCTTTAAGTTGGAACATACCCAGCTCTTCCCTATGCCCTAGTGCGTTGACATTGGGGTAATAGAAGGGGTTAATGACAGCTGAGTATTGACAGCTGTCATTAAGCCCAGATTGATAATGTCCAGGCTTCTATGAGACCCGCACATTATCAATCATATAAGTAAATAGTTAAACACATACACAGAGAACAATCCATTATTTGAAATATTAATAGGCAAAATTGTAAAATTAGAATTTCACCAATTGTAAAAATAATGTTCTATTTACATTATGTAGAAAATCAGGAAAAAACGTGAATTAACTCCGCGCTGACCATAAGGCTTTCTAGTAGAGCATTTTATTTAACAGCACACTACACACAGTTAAAACACACTTAGCCTATGCGTTTCGTGATTCATCGATCACTTCATCAGGGCAGATCGGTGAATCACGCAACGCGTAGGCTAAGGCCCCTTTCACATCACCGGTGATCGCTGATCGTGGCAGTTGCGGTGAAAAAACTGCAACTGCCGCGATTACAGCATAACGGCCTCACTTGCAGTTCACTTGCAGCAAGCCCCATGCTATGTCTTTGGGGCTTGCGTCAAGTGCGGTATAGTTGCTGTTTCGGCACTTGCGGCAGATGCGGCCGCGAAAAAAAAACGCTTTCAGTCGCAGTTTTTTTGCAGTGCAAGTGCGGCTGTTATGCGGTAACTGCGGCAGTTGCGTTTTTTTCACCGGAACTGCCACGATCAGCGTTTACCGCTGATGTGACAGGGGCCTAAGTGTGTTTTAACTGTGTGTAGTGTGCTGTTAAATAAAATGCTCTTCTAGCAAGCCTTATGGTCAGCACGGAGTTAATTCACGGTTTTTCCTGATTTTCTGCATCTCTTCCCTACGGGATCTGCAGCGACCATATCTTTCAAGCTGGTTGTGTTTCACACAACCAGAGGAGGTGAGTGGACTCATTGATTAACCTCTTGGTGTCCCCCCAGTAACTATTCTATGTGCGCTCCCCGCTTCTTTCCCTTGAATTACATTACGTAGAATTTTTTTACTTATGTTCTACGAACAGAACTTCAGTCATGTCATGTAAAAAAAGACCCAGATTCATCAAAGCTTTTAAAGCAGACAACTGGCATAAAATGTTTTTATAAGGTGCAAAAACATGAGGTTGTGCCTCCCACTTTTAAGACATGCCTCTGAAACTGCAGTCCCCCTCCTCAAGACCGGCATGGTCAAGACTTCAAAGACAACCCTTCTCCATATGTCCGTGTATTGCATACACTGTGAATTTATTGTTGACAAAGATTTTAGAATCTGAACTTAAGCTGATCACAGGGCCCAGGGTGAACAAACCTTTTTAGAGATATCTGCCTTTTTATTACCCATGTCTTGGAAAGATTACACTCTTTATATGTCATTTTGTGATGTCTTGTATCCAAAGGACAGCAGTTGTTTTAGGAACTTGCACACTTTGAAAATTAGAAAAGGAATGCATTGTTCAAACAATTGTTTTTATGGACTTTTTTTTTTTTAAAATGGGGCAAGTATAGACTCCACACTGAATGCACTAATAACATATAGGGGTTGGAGGGGTGTTGTTACAAGTATGGATGCTTTTTATTTTATTTTTTTCAAAATATTATGGTGAACTGAAAGTCATTGTATATAGAGAATACAATATACCGTGGCTAATAAAAAATAATATATACAGTATTTATAACAGTTTACCGTATATACTCGCGTATAAGCCGAGTTTTTCAGCCCAAAATTTGGGCTGAAAAGTCCCCCCTCGGCTTATACGCGAGTATAAGTATACAGCAGCAGCCCCCGGAGGTATACAGGCCCCCCCATCATGATCCAGGGCCCCCCCCCCCCTGCGCGGCACACCTGTAAAGTAAAATCATACTTATCAGTGTCCTGTCGCGCCGTCCCGCCGCTTGCCGACATCACGATCCCGGGCTTCATTCCGTGTCTTCCGCCTTCCTGTGGTCGCGGGTAATGACGTCATTGCCCGCAACCACAGGAAGCCGGAAGACGCGGAATGAAGCCCGGGATCGTGATGTCGGCAAGCGGCGGGACGGCGCGACAGGACACTGATAAGTATGATTTTACTTTACAGGTATGCCGCGCAAGGGGAGGGGGCCCTGGATCATGATGGGGGGGCCTGTATATCTCCCCTGGGGCTGCTGCTGTATACAGCCCTGGGGCTGCTGCTGTATACAGCCCTGGGGCTGCTGCTGTATACAGCCCTGGGGCTGCTGCTGTATACTACCCCTGGGGCTGCTGCTGTATACTACCCCTGGGGCTGCTGCTGTATACTACCCCTGGGAAGGCTGCTGCTGTATACTACCCCTGGGAAGGCTGCTGCTGTATACTACCCCTGGGAAGGCTGCTGCTGTATACTACCACTGGGAAGGCTGCTGTATACACCACTGGGGCTGCTGTATACTACCTAAGGGCTGCTGTATATACCTCTGGGGCTGCTGTATACACCACTAGGGCTGCTGTATATACCTCTGGGGCTGTATACTACCTCTGGGGCTGCTGTATACTACCTCTGGGGCTGCTGTATACTACCTCTGGGGCTGCTGTATACTACCACTGGGGCTGCTGTATACACCTCTGGGGCTGCTGTATACTAACCACTGGGGCTGCTGCTGTATATACCACTGGGGCTGCTGTATATACCTCTGGGGCTGCTGTATACCACACTGCTGGGGGCTGTATACCTATGCTGGGGTCCACCTTCGGCTTATACACGAGTCAATAGGTTTTCACAGGTTTTGGGGGCAAAAGTAGGGGGGTCGGCTTATACACGGGTCGGCTTATACACGAGTATATACGGTAATCTTGACCTATGATGTACAATACAAAATTATATTGTGGTACCGTGTTAGCCAAAAATGTCAGTGTAAATACTTCTGCCCCAAAAATGAAGGCATCGCTCCCCGAATACTCTTGTCATTTTTGGGACCTAAGTGTTTACATCAGTCTTGACCTATAAAATGTTTATAAGCGACAGCATGTAATTTTAAAGAGAATCTCATAGAATAAAAAATGTCTGCAGCATCACTTGTGAACATACAAAGCACATGGCTTTAAAGGATGCACATTACGCCCAAGGAATCCATTTGGTAAAACATCAGTACTAAAGAATAAATATTGACAGCGTCCGGGTATGGTGAAACAGGTCAAATAATTTTCTTTATTCCGCCAATGTGCAACGTTTCAACCCAGTTGGGTATATCAAGTGGGATGAAACGTTGCACCTCCGCACAATAAAGTGAACTATGTGACCTGTTTCACCATACCTGGACGCTGTCGATATTTATCGCCAGTTTTTTCATCTATGAACCAATACCACCACCTTCCTCAGCACCTGTGCTGCATTCTAAAAAGTTGTACATTATGTCATGACCCCCTGTATATCCCCCCAAAAAACCTTTTGAATCACTTTTGGGCAACATGCAATTCCGGATGGCCTGGTCCGATGGGAGTTATCGCAGTGGCTCCTGACCCTCCTTTCCTAATTGCTGTTCTCTCACTGTAATTGATGTGAATAACGTGTCCTACAAATCTGCACTTGTAAAGCTACACATAAGCAGTATTCATATTTGCAAAAAAATTCATACTCTGTATAGTAGTCATATATTAACCGTTTTTAAGTTAGTATATAGAGACAATAGCTATTTGGCTTCTAATAGCATGCTATATAAATGTTTCTAGATATAATACGGTATATATTTTTATCCTGAATTTGACCTCTGCAAATATTCTGCCTTTTGGATTGATGGTGTATAGGGAGTTGGATTATGCCACAAAATCAGAAAAATAATTCATCCTGTTTCTTTGTATTTGTACTTTACTTTGCCCCAGGCTTGAATAATATATTAGATCATCCACTAGACACAGTTCTTCATTGCAAGCATAAACCTGAGAATGAGTACATTGATCTGTTCTGGATGAGATTCCCTTCAGCATTGGAGAGTTTACAAAGGTGTGATAATTGCCCCTTGCTTATGACGTGGCCATATGAATGCTTGGGTGCTGCACATTTATCTCTTCTTCCATATTAGTTGATGGAACACTAGAAAGTAGTTTACTTACATGACCAAAAACGCATTTAATGGGCCCTTAGGGGCTATCTGAGGTTACAGTGCGCACAGTAAGTATGGCCCAGGTGCGTAACTACCGGCATAGCAGACGTAGCGGTCGCTTTGGGGCCCGGCGCTTGTGGGGGGCCCGGACTCAGCGCCGCTACGCTGCTATCTGGTCAGCTGTGATTACTTATCCCTGCCGGCTGTCGCCGCTCTGCACCGTGCTCCGGGTCTTCATGCTTCCTGGTTGTGACCGGCGGGCGCAGGCAATGATGTCCTTGCCTGTGCGCCGGAGGAGGAAGCATGAAGACCCGGAGGAGCGTGGTCTCAGAGCGGCAACAGTGACAGCGGCAGCAGGGATAAGTAAGTATAATGATGTATTCCTATACAGGTGTGCAGCAGCAAGGTGGGGGGCCCTGTATACCACCACTGGGGCCTGTATATACCACCACTGCGGGCCCCAGTCTGGGGCCTGTATATACCACCACTGGGGCCTGTATATACCACTGGGGCTGCTGTATATACTGCTGGGGCCTGAATATACCACTGGGGAGGCTGCTGTATACCACTGGGGCTGCTGTATATACTGCTGGGGCCTGTATATACCACTGGGGAGGCTGCTGTATATTACTGGGGAGGCTGCTGTATACCACTGGGGCTGCTGTTTATACTGCTGGGGCCTGTATATACCACTGGGGAGGCTGCTGTAATACTGCTGGGGCCTGTATATACTACTGGGGAGGCTGCTGTATACCACTGGGGCTGCTGTATATACTGCTGGGGTCTGTATATACCACTGGGGAGGCTGCTGTATACCACTGGGGCTGCTGTATATATTGCTGAGGCCTGTATATACCACTGGGGAGGCTGCTGTATACCACTGGGGCTGCTGTATATACTGCTTGGGCCTGTATATACCACTGGGGAGGCTGCTGTATACCACTGGGGCTGCTGTATATACTGCTGGGGCCTGTATATACCACTGGGGAGGCTGCTGTATACCACTGGGGCTGCTGTATATACTGCTGGGGCCTGTATATACCACTGGGGAGGCTGCTGTATACCACTGGGGCTGCTGTATATACTGCTGGGGCCTGTATATACCACTGGGGAGGCTGCTGTAATACTGCTGGGGCCTGTATATACTACTGGGGAGGCTGCTGTATACCACTGGGGCTGCTGTATATACTGCTGGGGTCTGTATATACCACTGGGGAGGCTGCTGTATACCACTGGGGCTGCTGTATATATTGCTGAGGCCTGTATATACCACTGGGGAGGCTGCTGTATACCACTGGGGCTGCTGTATATACTGCTTGGGCCTGTATATACCACTGGGGAGGCTGCTGTATACCACTGGGGCTGCTGTATATACTGCTGGGGCCTGTATATACCACTGGGGAGGCTGCTGTATACCACTGGGGCTGCTGTATATACTGCTGGGGCCTGTATATACCACTGGGGAGGCTGCTGTATACCACTGGGGCTGCTGTATATACTGCTGGGGCCTGTATATACCACTGGGGAGGCTGCTGTAATACTGCTGGGGCCTGTATATACCACTGGGGAGGCTGCTGTATACCACTGGGGCTGCTGTATATACTGCTGGGGCCTGTATATACCACTGGGGAGGCTGCTGTATATTACTGGGGAGGCTGCTGTATACCACTGGGGTTGCTGTTTATACTGCTGGGGCCTGTATATACCACTGGGGAGGCTGCTGTAATACTGCTGGGGCCTGTATATACTACTGGGGAGGCTGCTGTATACCACTGGGGCTGCTGTATATACTGCTGGGGCCTGTATATACCACTGGGGAGGCTGCTGTATACCACTGGGGCTGCTGTATATATTGCTGAGGCCTGTATATACCACTGGGGAGGCTGCTGTATACCACTGGGGCTGCTGTATATACTGATTGGGCCTGTATATACACTGGGGAGGCTGCTGTATACCACTGGGGCTGCTGTATATACTGCTGGGGCCTGTATATACCACTGGGGAGGCTGCTGTATACCACTGGGGCTGCTGTATATACTGCTGGGGCCTGTATATACCACTGGGGAGGCTGCTGTATACCACTGGGGCTGCTGTATATACTGCTGGGGCCTGTATATACCACTGGGGAGGCTGCTGTAATACTGCTGGGGCCTGTATATACCACTGGGGAGGCTGCTGTATACCACTGGGGCTGCTGTATATACTGCTGGGGCCTGTATATACCACTGGGGAGGCTGCTGTATACCACTGGGGCTGCTGTATATACTGCTGGGGCCTGTATATAACCACTGGGGAGGCTGCTGTATACCACTGGGGCTGCTGTATATACTGCTGGGGCCTGTATATACCACTGGGGAGGCTGCTGTATACCACTGGGGCTGCTGTATATACTGCTGGGGCCTGTATATACCACTGGGGAGGCTGCTGTATACCACTGGGGCTGCTGTATATACTGCTGGGGCCTGTATATACCACTGGGGAGGCTGCTGTAATACTGCTGGGGCCTGTATATACCACTGGGGAGGCTGCTGTATACCACTGGGGCTGCTGTATATACTGCTGGGGCCTGTATACCACTGGGGCTGCTGTATATACTGCTGGGGCCTGTATACCACTGGGGAGGCTGTGCTGTATATACTGGTGGGGTCTGTATATACCACTGGGAGGCTGCTGTATACCACTGGGGCTGCTGGTATATACTGCTGGGGCCTGTATATACCACTGGGGAGGCTGCTGTATACCACTGGGAAGGCTGCTGTATATACTGCTGGGGCCTGTATATACCACTGGGGAGGCTGCTGTATACTACCACTGGGGAGGCTGCTGTATACTACCACTGGGGAGGCCTGTATACCACTGGGGGGGCCTGTATACCATCAGGGGTGTGTGTCTTGAAGGGGGCGTGTCATTGGGGGTGTGTCTTGGAGGGGGCCCTGTTCAAAAGTTTGCTATGGGGCCCTGCCAGTTCTAGTTACGCCTCTGGTATGGCTATTTCCTAATGATTATCTCTATAGTTTACTAGCATTACCTTTCAACAAAAAGAGAGTTGAAGGTCTTATTGAAAAACATTGGTTTAATTACTGCATTCTCCATCTAAATCCCAAAACATTCTCTATGCCACTGCAGAAAATCTCATGCTATATTAAAACCATGTTTAGCCAGTAGATAAACCGAGAAATAATCTGCAGCATCCTTCTTTTTCCATCTTAGGTTATCTAATTTTCCAGACTTACTCCTGCTACATCCCTTTCTTTTTTTTTCCTTTTATCAATTTATATTTTGGAGTCAGCAGAGTTTGTTTTCCCACCCATCCCCCTAAATCAGTTGATTTGCGCATCAATTGCTCCATGCACACTTTGGTCAACCCCAGATTTTATGGCAAAGGTCTTGACCCCGATGTCACATTAGCCCATACTGCTGCCCCTTTGGCTGAATGATGATGTAGACTTTATTGTGTTGAGAGGTTGGTCTTGAGGGCAGTGCACTCACCCTAGAAATCGGGACCAATGAGCTTTCCAGCCGGACTCTTAGGGAACAATGGGTTGGTAAGACATACAAAAACTGCACAATACAAAGGGGCTTGTAAAAAATGTCCATTCGACTGCACCATACGTCTAACCTTAGCACCTCAGTTCAACTCTTCAACTTCTTTTAAAGTTCAACAATTTAAAGAACTTATGGATGAACACTTTTATTTAAACCAGATATATACGCTAGGTTAGTAGCCAATGACCCGTTTTATGGAATGTACTGTAAATCTCTGTACACAAATTCTTTAGGAGAAAGAAGTTGCACTCTTGACCACTGAGGCTTTTATAGCTGGTAGACTTGATTTGCTGCTTGCAGCCGACCATTACATTATCTGCTTCTTTTCATCTATCAGAAGTGAAATCATTCTTCCGTTTTCCATTTCAGTTAAAAGTTGGACTCCACCAAGCAAAATACAATTGTTATTAGCAATTAGAATATGAACTCTATAATCCATTCTTATCACAAGGTTACAAGACGTGTCATTTATAGGTAATTAATTAGTGGATCCCTTTGTTCTTCATATGGCATTATAAAGGGCATTATGGAAGATTCGTACTGTTAGACTTCGCTGCTTGGAAATGAAGCATCACTAAAGGATCTTCTGCTTTTTCCTCGAAACAGGGAGAGATGTAAAGAATACATTTGAATAATATGAATTATGGATCAGATATGTAATTATTTATGACTCTCCCCCCCCAAGGCATTGTAGATTTATATAGGGCTGAAGTGTTTACATTCCCAGGCAGCTTGAAAGTACATTGCATTATGAATGGAAAATTAATCCAATAAAATATCTTCTATAAATATAAATTGATGTAGGACATCCTTGATTCCCGCCAGTAACTGAAGCAACAATCAACCATAGACTTCAAAATTATTATTTTTTTTTGCATGCTAAAAACTTTTAAGCATCCTGGACATAAGGATTAACATTAAGTTTCCAGCATGGCTAATGGCCTAATTGTAAGCATTTATATCAGCCTGGTAGGCATTTCATATTCATGGTATCTCAGTCGGTAGTAGCGGATCATTATAGGAAGGTTAAGTGCTTTAATAGTGTTATTAATTATTGACACTTGTTATCAAGTATGTCATTACTAACAGCAGCCCGAGTGTCCTGAGAACAGTGTGCTCGCAGTGCCATCTGCTGGTGGACATCACCTGCTGGTAGACATGAGCCTATGTGATGAGAGTGAGAGCCACAATTTGTCTTCCTTTCTAGGATCATCGTCTATTTCTTGAAGAAATAATATAATAGAAATGTGTAGAATATGAATGTTCTCTGTTTTTAGACACATATATGCACTCTATTATTTTTAATGTTTTTCTGTCATTTTGTAATTGTGTGCTCTGAATGCATCCTTTAGCCAATTAAATCTCCCCCAGATGATAAGGCATTTTGAAGAGCCTTGGTGTTAGTATCAATCATAGCTGTCATTTTCCATCTTACGTTGACTGACCCTTCCTCGCCCCAGGGGAGATCTCTAAAAGCAAAGTGTGGCATTTGGTATTCTGTTCAGTTACCTTCAGCTGTCATCCTCGGTTTGAAGAGAGCTGCTTGTTGAGAGGAGAGTCCAGAAAACCAAGCAGTGAACCGTTTACAGCTTGCTATCAATGCTGTATACACAGGGGGCTTCAGATAAGTAGGACCCTGGTTGTCTCTTCATTTCAGAGATACCTTGACTAAACCCATGGTAATGATGAGCCACTCAACTGGAACTCATAAATAAGGATTGATTTTACAGAGAGCCCCGAGGTCCACTGCTGTGCAAGGATAGACCTTACAACAGCACAACTGGATTCCCATTTCCTATTTGCAGGATTTGCAGAAAGTTAATCAATGTCTTCCAGTAGGGTCTGTTAAAGATCTTATACGTGATGAAATTATCACCTTCCTTGGCCACATATTCAAGATGTCCATAGATGTAGCGATTCTCATAAAACGCTAACAATCTCTTATTGTTATAATCATCCAGCAACTAAGTGTGCGCAAAAATGTTGATTATTTTTTAAGCTTACTTTATCCAATAATATCTTACACAATAAATAAACGTGAAGTAATATGCAATGATCTTTAGTCTTTAAGTGTATGGGAATTTGGAGTAATGCCGCCAGAACAATAACTCTAGTGTGTTGTATGTCAAGCCGTTGTGCGGAAAGATAAGATACGAAGTGTTGATAAATGGGCATTAAAAGGTTAAGAAAACATGCTTCTCCACACTATGGTCTTAGGAACACGCCATATGAATGTTGCAGGCTGCATGATTAATCCTCCTCCACTTCTATAGACAGATTTGTAGTAACACAGTGAGTTTCTCAGCTGTGACTGAGTGTGAAGAAATGTCTTTCTTATGATATATTGCCTTGCCAATGGCATGATTTAGTATGGTTATAGTGCTGAGAATAATATTGTGTAATATTTTATGAAACGTTGGGTCATGGTCATCACAAATACAATGTTATATGGACCACACTGTATGAATTTAGCATCCTATGGACTCATTCTTTTATTCTGTGTTCAAGATTTGAATAGATTCTATAAGAACTCATAACTAGAAATAAGTAAAAAAAAAATTTGCACCACTTTGGTCCGGCGTCCACTTTAGTTCTGCTTTGATAGCCGGACTAGGCCAGATGAACTTCCTTAGCCAGCACTTTGAAAGCTGACATACTGGACACTTCTCCTGATGACTAGGCCCTCACAACCAGGGCTGTGGAGTGGATGTCCATTTTGGTGGAGTCCAGGTTGAAGTTGGATTCAGGGAAAATGGGAGTCAGAGGTTTGGCTTACTGACTGCACATCATGGCTCTGGAGTTGGAGTTGGTGTCCATTTTGGTGGAGTCGGAGTCAGATTCAGGGAAATTGAGGAATCATAGGTTTGGCTTACTGACTCCCCGAACACAGCTCACAACATTATCAGATTACAGGAGACCTCAGTCACAGGCGACATGACATGATCAGGTAATAAAAGGCCTCCAGAACAGGCTAGTGTACATCTTTTTTCACCTCTACTCATAAAACTGCATTCATCAACCATGTAATGTATGCATTATGCCATGAGGATAATGCCTAAGGATTTGTTTAGGTCAATTTGTCTGTGTCCAAATCAGATGTGTATTTTATTAATCTAATTTCCACAGAAGTATTCAGATTGTTGAAGCTATTTATTACCCTATTGACTTCAATTGTTTTTTATTTGTTTTTGTTTAATTCTTAGATCCCAGAAGAAAGTACCATGTAAGATTGCTGGCTTATAACAATCTGGATGAAGGGTATCAAGCTGACCAAACAGTCAGCACACCAGTCTGTGTTTGTAAGTTACCTAAAGTATCTTTACAAGAAAGTAATAAATCCTACAACTCATCAGCACTTCTTAAAGACACCCATTTTATAGGTTGTATATCTTTCTAAAAAAAAAGTGCAGTGTATTCTGGTATAAAGTAGCATCTATAGGACATGTGGTCACAGGTTTTTATCTTTTTCTCCTCTGCTTAATTACTGCTGCTTATCTTAATTAATAGGAAAATACACAAGTCCTTTCCTTATTCCTCTATCCCCAGTTTTACTCAATGTAATATATATATGCAGTAATAGTCTATTGGAGCACAATGTAATTACATATTATATTTAATGTGCCAAATTCGTGCCCTTGTTGCCATTTTTTTTTTTTATAAAATTGACCAGTAATAAGCAGGAAAATGCAAATTGTGTATTGCTCCAAGACGAACGTTAGTTGTAATGAAGGTTAAAAGCAATACATATGTGTCTGCAAACTGAGGTTGTGATTTAGTTTTGTAATCCTTAGGTATGATTCCAAGGCTCGTTAAAGGGTCGATTTTGACTTTTAGGATTGTTGCTTCCAGTAGGTGGCACTAGAGTTCACCTACTTTCTCTATGAAGAGACAATTTGCATATTTTTATTTTTATTAGGTGGTTATCGATGGATAACTATTGCAGATTCCTTTTGGCCCTGGCATTGCTGGCAAAAAGCTAGAAATAAAGAAATGATAAAATCTACTTCTAATTAAAGGATGTGTTTTCTCTGATGATGATGAAGGTGTGCCATACAGGCATGGCTAAAAGTTTTGAGACTTACACAAAGTTTGATTCACTTAAAGTTTGCTGCTTCTGTGTTCTTTATTCTTTTAGTCAGTTGTTTCCATTGTTACTAAAGCAAAATGAAAAGCATTTAATCAATTTGTAAACTTTTATTGACTAATACATCGTTCATTCAAAGACTTTTTCAAGACTCCTGCAATTTCACCCCGGCATGCTGGATGTCAGCTTGGGGACTAAATCCTTTTGTAAGATAATGAGAAGATTTCTCAAATTATGTAAGCCGTTCATATTGTGTCAGATTTGATAATGAGTGGATATTTGGTTTTTGTGATTAAGTGAATTTTCATGGCATGGAATGTCTGCAATTTTTTATTCTGACCACTCTTCAGAACAATCTACAGGTAATGTAACCTAAAACTATAAAGTATGGAGCAGCAAACTCTGTGAAAACCAAAACTTGTGTCAATTTCCAAGGGAATCTATCTGTCAGTAGGATCAACCCCACCCGAGCCATCTATATGGCATGTTGGTCATAGGAAGTTGAATAAAATGGTACATTGATGCCTACGATCCAATGTCTTAGTCCATAGAAATCCATTATTCTTAGTGACCACCTATTGTCGTTTATCTCTACTTTTATATTGATGACCTTTAATTAGGATAGGTCATCAATGTCTGATCAGTGGGGGTCCGACACAAAACACCCTGCGATCAGCTGTTCTCTGTGCTAGGACAGCAGCAGGTGGCTGGAAATGCTAAAGTTTCAGAGCAGCTCCATTTCTGATGTGGCCACGGCCAAGTACTGTACATCCACCCCCTATACAATCAGTACCAGGTGCTGGTGTCAGACCCCAGAATGTATTAAAGTATTGGACATCCTCTGGAAGTTTTCAGAATCTTAAATTTGGAGAAAAAAAATTATATTTAAAATAAATTGTTTCTTTTCCCAAACAGCTATCCCTGATCACTTGATTCCTCCTCCTCCTCCCCCTCATCATCTCTATGCCAAAGCAAACAGCTCATCTTCCATCTACCTTTATTGGGGGCGACCTGCATTTTCCTCTGGACAAGCTATTAACTATACTGTGCGCTGCAATCCTGTAGGTCTGCAGAATGCTTCTTTAGTGCTTTACCTCCAGACGTAAGTACAGTACTACTGATAACATTCAGCATTTGTTATCTCTGTGGAAGAAAAGGTTACAGCCTTAAGGCCCAGTCACACATAACGATATCGTTAGAGAGATCGTTGTAACTGACATTACTTAGCAGTGATCAGACCCCTGCTGTGAGGTCGCTGATCGCTGCAAAGTGCTCTCGGTCATTCTTTGATCGTTGGTTTCCCGCTGGTCAGCACGCATCGCTGCTGTGACAGCGAGAAACCACCGATCCGTGACCTCATTGGCTGGTAACCATGTTAAACACCGGGTATCCAGGCAGCGCACGCTGCCTGGATACCCGGTGTTTATCATAGTTACCAGCGTACTGCCTGTAAGCAGGGAGAATGCTGGTAACTATGATAAACAGCGGGTATCCAGGCAGCGCACGCTGCCAGATACCTGATGTTTATCATAGTTATCATCGTCCTCCCTACTTACAGGCAGCGCTAAGCAAGGAGGACGCTGGTAACATCCATTCAGCGATGTGGGAGGTGGCTCCCATGCCCCTGATCGCTGGGGTGATCTGCCTGTTTGACAGCTCCCCAGCGACCAGGTAACGATGCTCCAGCGATCCCGGCAGGTCGTTATCACTGTCGGGATCGCTGGAGCGGTCGTTGTGTGTGACAGGGCCTTTAACATGTATAATAAAATCTTTATTAGAAATTCAAAAACATGATAGTATCTTAGATTTGTGATCTGATCTGTGCCTGATATTGTCTGTTGAGGAAGCTGTATCAGGGAGCCATAATCAGTATATATAGTATCTAAAGGGTTGAGAATGCACAAAATAGGGTCTTATCTTTTATAGACAGATGTATGATGTTAATATTAGTATTGCTCACCTGATGTGGTTGTGTAGCACACAACCAGCTTAATGCTCAGAAATAAACAGCTGCTGCAGGGACCGTACTTCCACAGGATGCGGTTCTCAAATCACAAGGTTATTCGGACAAAGTACCTTTATGTCCGCGCTGCTGTCAGAAAAGTATACCACCACACGGGATGTCGCGTTTCAGAGCTACGTACACGCGTTTCAGAGCTACGTGCCAAGCTCCTTCCTCAGGGAATATTCCCTGAGGAAGGAGCTCGGCAAGTGGCTCCGAAACGCGTTGGATTAAGGAAATAAAATCATCACTAATACCCTAGACATCTCGTGTCGGTGGTATACTTTTCTGACAGCAGCCGGACATAAAGGTACTTCGTCCGAATAACCTTATAATCAGTATATGGCCCCTGTATGGCAGTTTACAAAATTGATGATACAAATTTTGTAGATGCAGGCTGGGAATGTTTCCCCATCATCTCCAGTTAAAGCAATGTGTATTCTGCTCTTTCTATACACAGGTCTGAACCTCATATTTTAGTTCAAGATCTTGAAGCAAATACAAGTACGAGTTTGCTGTGAGGCTACATGTAGACCAGTTGTCAAGTCCCTGGAGCCCTGTGGTTTACCACTCCACACTTCCAGAAGGTATGAATTATGAAAGTCATTTACTTTTAGAGCGTATTGAAAGTCCCACAGGCCTTGTAAAGCTGTGACTGCATTGGCTGCTGGCTACATGGACATAGAGCTGTTATTTTAGGCATCAGTGCTGAACTGATGCATGTGAGCATGGATCAGAAGGGTTATACTTATAAGGGTGAGTGTCTATATTATACACAGAATAATTTGGCATTTCGCTATTCAGTAATAGACTGTTGTAACACGAATCAATCACAGACAACATACAGACCATAGGGCGGCAGACAGAGCCGGTGTCTAGTCCTGGCCGATCAGGGGAACCCCAGGAAATTAGCATTTTCCTCTGCTTCCCTATTCCATTTGTAGGTTTATACCATAGCTAGTGAATTGTGATGTATGTAATGTCTTATATATAACTGTGAACACAGGTGAATGTGAAATGTGCATGTCAGTAGTACTTCTTTCTTTCTTGGGATGGACAACAGTTATTTTCTCCTTTTTGTGCTTGCCTTCATCTGTGCAGCAGTAGGAAGAGTGCCACACGTCTCTGCCAATATTGTACAAGACTGTGAGCAGTCACCAGCTGATCAGCTTTATTCTGCCATACCCATGCTGTGCTTTATTTTGTCATTTTCACGCAGCTCCAAGCAGTCCACCTTTAAGTGTCAAGGTGACGCTGATTGAAGAAAATACCGCTTTAGTCTCCTGGAAGCCCCCTGAAGACTTGGAGTCAGCTGTCACCCGCTACACAATATTGTATGCATCTAGAAAAGATTGGGCTGCCGGCCAGTGGCAGATTATGCACAGAGATGGTAATGTACCTGCTGCTTTCTTTGTTTTATGCTTTACTGATATTTTCTATTTTTGTTTGGATCTTGTTCCTTTTGCTTATGTCAGAATATTCAGCATTGTCTATGTATAGTCAGTAGCAAGGACAGCCATGATCCACTTGTGTTGAGGTTCACCACTTCTCATTTTCTGCTCTGACATACACAGTGACTGAAAGCATATATAACGCCTCATTATTACACCAATTATTAAATATTTATTACCTTGCTACTTTTCTTAGCTTTGGTCCCTGCCACCATCCTTGAAATCATTAGGATCTGAGGTCATTAACAGCCATTAATGCTGGAGCAGAGAATTCATTAATGAATTAATGGACTCCTGATGATTGAAAGAGTTTTGAGATTTATACTTGCTTGTCTTTTTTTAATTGAAACATTATGCAAGGGTAGCCTTAAATCTGACTTCACTAGAAGTCAATCAGACTTGCAGTCTCTTTACTGGTATTTGATCAGTGCTTTATAGTGTGAAAGTCTGTGAAGTATCCAGAAGTATGACAGCTTTATAACACTATAGCAAAGGTTATGTCACGAAGGACAAGACACAGCTGCTAGAAAAAGAACCATGGTCAGCTCACACCTCATAACATGGGCAGTTCTCTGGACACTTCCCATCCTATGAGTTTCCTTGATGCAAACAAGCTGCAGAGAAGCGTGATGGCTGAATTTATGCTTCAAAACACATACAAAAAAATCTCTTCAAGTACAAGAGCTCCAGCATCGGCCATTATATGGTAGAAAATTGGCTCAGTTAGGCTTTGTTCACTCTGCATTGCTGCTCACGTTGACCCATGCTGAGTTAGACCCCTTTCACATCTGCGTTTCTGTCCGGTCTTTTTTTTTTTCACGGCCGCAACTGCCAGATCACGGCAATGCCACACTTGCCATAAGCCCCATAGAGAATGCATGGGGCTTGCCCCATGTGTACCGCAAGTGCGGCTGTTAGGCGGCAGATGCGGTTCTCTGTCCGGACCTGCCGGATCCATGTTCTGGGGCAGCTGATGGGCACACATAGGCACACAGATTGACAGCAACATTGAGCAGGTTAACTGTTACAAGCTCCGCTCCACCTGCCACTGTTAAAGGCAGATCCCGGCTGTGACACGTAGCCATTATTTGCCAGGTATGGCATAGTCTCAATCTGTGAGCCCGCTCCATACACTTGATCACAACATGCGCTGTACAAATACGGCGGGTGTCAGTAAGGGGTTGATGTATATTGTGATTACATCCCTAGACTAAACTTATGTGATTACTACTTAAATGTATTTAGAATTTTAATTATAATGAACTTTCATTTTACTTATTTACTTTCTATTCCTGGAGAACCTGTTATATATTGTGAGATGTCATGGAGCCAGACTTAAATGCCTTTATCCAAATAGATGAAAAAGTGGTAAATGTTGCTAGGTGTTGCCAGCTAAATTCTTTTTTATGTACTATATATTGGTGTTTGGGCACACAGGCATTTTTTAATTGATACTTGAAAGCAGGAAAACACATGTTGAATATCATTCATTTTTAAGATTTTCTTGCATGTTCCTTCATGTATTATTAATATGTACCTCTATGTGGATATGTGTGTGTATAGATGAGCTTAGAGGCTGCCACCATAATAAATGTTGTTTATTAATGATGCATATAATGTATTTGATAAATGTGTATTTGCTTACTCAGTGTATTGTCATATAGATTGTATATGTGTGCAATATACTAGGGGTCAGGGTACAGATATCGGACTACAGCCTGTAATCTACCAGCGTTGTATTATAGTGGCGATCTAAGGCCATAGACTCCTCTACTGTGGTTTGTGGACATCTATCTATAAATATAATTTTGTCAGGATCTCATTATATGTTGTTTAGATCTCGCTGACATTTCCACTGCTGTCGAGGGGGGTGGGGGGGTGGTGGGTAATAATGGGACCAGGGACATAACTACAATAAGTGCAGGATTTGGAACCGCACCGTGGCCCTGGAGCCTACGGGGCCCCAAAAGTTTGTTTGGCCTTTAGAAAAAGACTAATGCTTTTAAAGATTTGCAATAATTGCGGGCCCTGTTGGAGCTGTCACATCTGGACCCATGAGCTTCAAGTTACACCACTGAATGGGACAATGGGTTATATCCTATTCATTGTTTGTGTTTGGACTAGAGACATATTGCATGGTGTTAAAGCGAACCTGTCACCCCCCCCCCGGGCATCAAAAGCTCTAATAGCCACCTTCTGCAGCACTAAGGCTGCATTCTGAGAAGGTGCCTATAGGCTTTTGATGCCCTTTATAGTATGAAATATTAAGTTAGGTAAATGCTCACTCTTCAGAAGATCGAAGACCGGGAGGCGGGGTTTCACGCTCCTCCGGCCCGCCCCCTCTTGTCAATCATTGTGCGCGCCTGCTGCTGTCTCCCCTCAGTGTGGAAAATGAACGCGCGTCTCCATTCTCCTGTATGGAGCCGCGCATGCTCTGTGCGCCCGGTGTCCAGGAAGTCGACACCGGGCGCACAGCGCATGCGCGGCTCCGTGCATGAGAACGGAGACGCGCGTTCATTTTCCACACTGAGGGGAGACAGCAGCAGGCGCGCACGATGATTGACAAGAGGGGGCGGGCCGGAGGAGCGTGAAACCCCGCCTCCCGGTCTTCGATCTTCATAAGTGTGAGCATTTACCTAACTTAATATTTCATACTAGAAAGGGCATCAAAAGCCTATAGCCACCTTCTCAGAATGCAGCCTTAGTGCTGCAGAAGGTGGCTATTAGAGCTTTTGATGCCCGGGGAGGGGTGACAGGTTCGCTTTAAGCTTCTGTGATGGCTTCCAGTATTTCCATGATTACAGGGACTTTGTAAGCAGCTCCTGGGAATGTTTGAACTTTCTGCTCCCTGCAATCACACAAAAGCCCTTGTGTTTGCTGCTTATCTTTATTGTTGGGCAAACATTAATTTTTAAATAGCAGAAATGAAATTGGCTAAGAACAAGGTAATATTCACCATTGTCAGAGGTCACCTGCAATTCTTGTGCAGTTTTAATGATAAATATTATGTAAAGTTGGTACTAGGATTTTTGACAGTTCGGGTTTGCATATGTGCATGCTCCATTCACAGACCTTTGTTAGGCTAGGGTCACATTTGTGTCAGCCTTTGCGGCTGACGGTCCCCTCAAAAACTTAGAGACAGGCAGGCATAGCGCATAGTGTTAACGGCAGGTAACACTGTGCCGCCTGCCTGTGCCTTGCAATGGGTATCTTATGGTTAAGGCACTGAGCAGGGCCGGATATGCGCTTTTCAACAGCGCACATAAAACGCTTGCAGCCCTATGACCGCCTGCCTCTAAGTTTTTCAGAGGTTCGTCAGCTGTAAGGGCTGATCCAAATGTGACCCTAGCCTCATATACAGAGCTTCTTATTGGGTTTGAAGTTATCTGGGTAAAAAATGAGGACAACTTGTTAGGAAAGTTTGAAACTTAAACTATATGTCGATAGGCCTTTTTCATTTGAGCACATTTACAGGTCAACATTATAAAGCATTTTCTGGTCATCATAATGGGAGACCCAGACAATGGGGTTTAGGGCTCTGCCCTCCGGAGGTCACACTAGGTACTACAAGTTTGTAGACACCGCCTCCTCCGCTTATAAACCCCCACCGTAGGAAACATCCTCAGTTTTAAACTTAGTGTGCTCGGAGGATCACGCTTTGCTTGCACTTCACTGCATTCTCACAGCTTACGTGATGGCGTATGAAGACAAGGTAAAATGGTCCCGCTCGGGATCGCCGACAGCCTCCCCGCTCACCCTCTGCGGAACACGCTGGTGGAGGTACCGGAGGGCTTTTAGCCTGGACACTTCTGTGTTCTCCCGGTACGCTGTCGCGCTCCTTTCCTTTCCATCCCTCCATGGAGGCTCTGGTAAGGGGGAGCCTGGAGCCTTGCACAGCTCCGCTCCGTCCGAGGCCTCCCTAAATGGTGCTTACAGACCGGACGGAGCCAGCCCAGTCCGAGGCCTCCCTAAATGGTGCTTACACTCCGGACTGGTGCTGTACCCCCGTCCGAGGCCTCCCTAAAGGTGCTTACAGACCGGACCGGCACTGAGGCACCTGGTGTGTCTCCTGTGTGCCTGGGGGTAGTGTCTGTCACTGTTGTGTCATGACACTCAGACCGCGCGGTTACCCTCGGGTCCGCGGTTCTGGCGGTGACCCTGTGCTGGGGTCTCCCTGGCTGACCGCCCTGTGTATCACAGGGGCTGAGGCTGTAGACTGCGGGTGTTTTGTGTGTACATGCAGTCTGAGTGTGTGTGTGGTGATATTTCACACTCTTTTCCCGCGCTGCGGGCTCCGGCACCTCCATTACTGAGGCAGCCTGGAGGAGGAGGAAGCAGCCCTGGTGGTGACATCACCGATGGGCGTGTTGTGTGTTCTTCCCGCGTGTTCCTGGCTCCGCCCACGTCTTCACTGTCGGCGGCCATCTTCTCCCTCACTTCCCGGCTGGGATCTGGCGGCAGCGCGTGTCTGCACTTACAAGGGAGACCGGAACTCGCGGAGGTCACACACACACACCGCTTCCTCCTACCGCTTTACTGCGGTCGGTAAGCCACCGGGATTCCCGGTTTGTTTGTGAACTTTGGCTTATATTCCCTTCGCTGTGGAGATGTCCTCAGTTGGGAAGCATGCTGCTAAGGCGGCGGTGGTCACCATTACCTGTGCTACATGCAACGGGACACTGGTGGAGGGGTCCTGCAATAACTGCGGACGCCCAGAGGCCCGGTCTGCTACTACTGAGTCTGCAAATCCGGGATTATACCCTGAGGTTCAGGTGATCCCAGGGCCATGGGAAACGCAGAATAAGATCAATGAATCTCTGCTGTCCCAGATGTCCTCCATGTCGCAAACCCTGGAGGCACTGCATAGGAGACTGGAGAACCCAGCTACTCCTCCTAGTTACCCCCGGGTGTCTCTTACTTCTGCTGTAAGACCCCCTAAGCGAGCTCGTGAGGCTTCTCCTGAGCTCCAGACTCTCTCTGAGGAGGAGCGTTCCTCTGATGGTGAGGAAGATGATGGGGGTTCTACTCTCGGGTCTATGTCTGAACCTCCAGATGGGGTGGAGGATCTGGTGTCCTCCATCAATGAGACATTGCGTCTTGTCACTCCTCCTGAGGAGGTGACTGTACACCCCAAGGAGGTCTATCAATGGCTGCGGCCAGAGGCTAGACCAAGTGGCTCCTTCATGGACCACACTAATTTCGGAAGGGTAATTAAAGCTCCCAGGTTGCATCCTGGGCGGCGTTATGTCCGTAAAACTAAGGACAATCGCTTTCCCTTTCCCCAGGAGGCGCTCCAGGAATGGTCGCAATCTCCCAAGGTGGATGCTTCCATGACTAGGATTGCTGCGCGCTCCTTGTTTTCTGCCTCTGATAGCTCCTCATTGAAGGATGCTACTGATAGACAGGTCGAGCAACTCGCCAAGTCTTCCTATGAGGCTGTGGGGTCTTCATTTGCCCCTAATTTTGCCGCGGTCTGGACCCTACAAGCGATTACTATCTGTTTGGATGGTATCACTGATCTAGCTAGGTCCAGCCCAGAGGTCCTGGCACTTGCCGACAGAGCAAGAGCTTATGCGGATTACGCCAGGACGGCATCTTTGGAAACTGCCACTCGCTCTGCTGTGGCCTCGGCCAATGCAATTGCGATCCGCAGGCTGTTGTGGCTGCGTCTTTGGGACTCAGATGCCACATCTAAGAAGATTTTACAAAATCTTCCGTTCGCTGGTGACAGGCTTTTTGGCACCGAACTGGACAAATTGATAAAGGATTCTGCTGAGTCTAAGATCCCGCAGAATAAGCCTAAGCCACGGTACACCGTGAAAAGGAACCCTAAGCAGTGGTCCTTTCGCTCCGGTTCACAGTCATCAACGACGTCCACTCGCTCAGACCGAGGGGGCAAGCCAGCTACTCAGTGGCGTTCCAAGAGTCGTCAGAAGAAGCCGGCGGGGGCAGCGGCTGTCACCCCCAAGCCCGCCTCGACATGACTCGCTCTCTCATCCTGCCTCCCCACAGGTGGGGGGCCGCCTGTCTCGCTTTCAGGACGAGTGGCTTCTTCACATTCAAGATCAGTGGGTTCGAGACGTAGTCTCAAGAGGTTACAGGATAGAGCTGACGTCAAAACCAATACCCCGATTCCATCGGTCGGTTCCATCTCCAGAAAAGGCTCAGGCTTTTCACCTGGTGTTGGAGGGGCTCCGCAGAGACGGAGTGGTGGTCCCTGTGCCCACGGAAGAGAGGTTCAGGGGTTTTTACTCCAACCTCTTTATTGTCCCAAAGAAGGACGGCTCTTTTCGCCCGGTTTTGGACCTCAAGTTGTTCAACCGTCACGTGTTGGTTCGGAAGTTCCGCATGGAATCCCTGCGCTCAGTGATCGCGGCTGTGTCACAGGGAGACTTCCTAGCGTCCATCGATATCAGGGACGCTTACCTTCACGTTCCCATTGCACCAGCTCATCAGCGCTGGTTGAGATTCGCAGTGGGGGAAGAACACTTCCAATTTGTGGCACTGCCATTCGGGCTAGCCTCGGCACCACGGGTGTTCACAAAGGTGATGGCCTCCATGATGGCTCTCCTGCATGCGCAGGGACACGCCGTCATACCCTATTTGGACGACCTGTTGGTCAGGGCGCCATCGGAAGACCTTTGTCGGGTGAGCCTGGAGGTGACCATGAAGTCTCTGGAACGGTTCGGGTGGCTTATCAACATTCAAAAGTCGACCCTGGTTCCGACCCAGTCATTGACATATCTGGGCATGGACTTCCACACGGACTCGGCCCTGGTGTCCCTACCTCAAGCCAAGCAGCTTGCGATCCAATCAGGAATGCAGAATGTCCTCCTGTCGCCACAGTCATCCCTACGGGTATTGATGAGACTGGTGGGTCGCATGGTAGCGGCGATAGAGGCGGTGCCGTTCGCACAGTTTCGCCTCCGTCCTCTCCAGCTGGAGATTCTTCGCAGATGGGACAAGAGGACGATCTCTCTGAATCGGCTGGTGACGCTGTCACAACCAACCAGGGACTCTCTACAGTGGTGGCTCCAGCCACATCACCTGTCACGGGGCCGGTCCTTCCTAAAACCGTCATGGTTAGTGGTGACCACCGACGCCAGTCTGAAGGGCTGGGGTGCGGTGTTCTTGCACCACAGGGCTCAAGGCCTCTGGACTCAGTCGGAGTCGGCGTTGCAGATCAACGTGCTGGAGATCAAGGCGGTCTATCTGGCGCTACTGGCGTTTCAGAAATTCCTGTCAGGACAGCCCATTCGGGTACAGTCCGACAATGCGACGGCCGTCGCCTACATAAATCATCAGGGAGGGACCAGAAGTGCTCAGGCCCTCGCCGAAGTCCACCGCATTCTACTCTGGGTGGAGGAAAACGGCTGCCTGATCTCCGCAGTTCACATCCCAGGGGTCGAGAACTGGGAGGCCGACTATCTGAGCCGACAGGGGATAGACGCCGGAGAGTGGTCCCTACATCCAGACGTCTTCCGGGACATCTGCGGCAGATGGGGCACTCCGGACGTGGATCTGATGGCCTCACGGCTGAATCATCAGGTGCCCCAATACATGGCGAGATCTTGGGACCCCCAGTCTCTGGGGGCGGATGCCCTGATCCTGAGTTGGTCCAGCTTTCAGCTGCCATATGTGTTTCCGCCTCTGGCTCTGATTCCCAGGGTCCTGTGGAAGATCAGGACAGAATGCAGAGTGGCCATTCTAGTGGCTCCAGATTGGCCCAGGAGGTCTTGGTACCCGGACCTGTGGCAACTGTCAGGCGGACACCGGTGGGCTCTTCCAGAACGCGCAGATCTACTCGCGCAAGGCCCATTCTTCCACCTCAATTCCAGGGCCCTCAGATTGACTGCATGGCTCTTGAGGCCTGGCTGCTGACATCCAGAGGTTTCTCTCCTACAGTGGTTGCCACTATGAATCGGGCGAGGAAACCTGTTTCCAGGAAGATATACCACAGAACGTGGAAAATCTTTTTTACCTGGTGTGCCTCTGGTGGACGCTCACCGTGGCCTTTGTCTATCCCGACATTGTTGGCCTTCCTACAGTCGGGGTTGGAGTTGGGATTATCCCTTGGCTCTCTGAAGGGTCAAGTGTCAGCACTTTCAGTGCTGTTTGACAGGCGCTTGGCGCTCCTCCCGAAGGTCCGTCAATTTCTGCAGGGGGTGTCTCGGGTGGTTCCGCCTTACAGGCGACCTCTGGACCCTTGGGACCTCAACATGGTCCTGGCGGCACTGCAGAAACCGCCGTTTGAGCCACTGAGAGACGTCTCTCTCTCTCGTCTGTCCCAGAAGGTGGTCTTTCTGGTGGCGATTACGTCTCTGAGACGGGTCTCAGAATTGGCTGCACTTTCGTGCAAGTCTCCCTTTCTGGTGGTTCACCAAGACAAGGTGGTGTTGCGCCCACGGCCTGAATTTCTGCCGAAGGTGGTTTCAACGTTTCACCTAAACCAGGAGATTGTTCTCCCATCATTTTGCCCCGCTCCCGTTCATCAGGTTGAGCGCGACCTCCATACTCTGGATCTCGTGAGAGCTGTACGCATTTATGTGTCCAGGACCGCCTCCTTTAGGAGTTCGGATTCCCTATTTGTCCTCACGATGGGTCGCTGTAAGGGGTCCGCGGCTTCGAAGTCGACCTTGGCCAGATGGATCAAGGCTCCCATTCAGGAGGCTTACCGGTCTTCTGGTCTGCCTCTCCCGGTGGGATTAAAGGCACACTCTACTAGAGCTGTAGGTGCCTCCTGGGCCTTGCGACATCGAGCGTCTGCTCTACAGGTGTGTCAGGCGGCCACTTGGTCCAGCCTGCACACTTTCTCTAAGCACTATATGGTGCATGCCCATGCCTCTGCGGATGCGAGTTTGGGCAGGCGGGTTCTCCAGGCGGCGGTTGCCCACCTTTGAAGGGAACCATGTGTTATCCGTCTTGTTGAGGAACTATTCCCGCCCTGGGGTATTGCTTTAGGACATCCCCATTGTCTGGGTCTCCCATTATGATGACCAGAAAAAAGAGAATTTTGTTTACGTACCGTAAATTCTTTTTTCTTTAATCATCAATGGGAGACCCAGCACCCACCCAGTTGTTCCGTTGCATGTTTTGCATTTGATCTGTTCTCTGTTGAGACAGTGGTTTCCGGTTGTTAAACCGTCTGTGCACGGCATTCTTCCCGATGTTTCGGGTGTGGTTTATTTTCTCCTCGCAGCTTATGGACTAAACTGAGGATGTTTCCTACGGGGGGGTTTATAAGCGGAGGAGGCGGTGTCTACAAACTTGTAGTACCTAGTGTGACCTCCGGAGGGCAGAGCCCTAAACCCCATTGTCTGGGTCTCCCATTGATGATTAAAGAAAAAAGAATTTACGGTACGTAAACAAAATTCTCTTTATTTGAATATGAAATTGTGGATTTTGTTTTACCTACCTGATCTAAACTGATTGGCAAATTACAGGGGCGATAACCATGGCTTTGCTGGAAAATCTTCTACCTGGAAATACCTATCTAGTGAAGATCTCTGCTTCCAATGATGTAGGAGAAGGCCCGTTCTCAAACGCGCTGGAGCTGTCTGTACAGCCAAAGGAGACCGTGCGCAGCAGCATGAAGTCAAAGCAGTTAAATTCTGCCAACAGTCAAGGTCAGTTTGGAAATACTTACAGTAAACAAAGCGAAACAGTTTCATTATTTACTTGGGAGCATAAATTCTTGCAGACTCCCATCTGTGGCTTTGTGTCTGCCCAGCAGAGCGCTATTCAGCAAAGACAAATGACTCCAGACTGAGGAGAGCCATTCTAGCTCAGAATTACTTTGTGGAGGTGATACACTGTCATTGTAATAAACTTAAAATAAACAAATTAATGACAGTGATTTATTTGAAAATGAAAGTGCGACTCTAAATCGTATATCACAGAATTTGCTTTTCTCAGCAAGACGTTACAGACCAGCAATAGTGAACAGAGAGCTTTGTAATTTAGTCCAGGCTTTATTGATTTTATACACTTTTTAGTTTTTATTCCTTTGTTCAAAATGTTGTAGATGTTTAATTTGCAACCTTGTATTTCTCCAGAATTGATGGTATTGTTAAACTCAACATTTAGTGAATGTATGTGGGCATCTGTTACTGGCAATGATGCATTCGCTGCTCTCGCTTGATTGGTTTTCTTTTTAGCAGCAGAATAGTTATCTGAACTTCAAGAAAGCAATCCAAGAAACGCTGCAAACCATAGTTCCAAAGTGATAGAGCAAACTCACATCTAACTACTATTTAAAGGGAACCAACCTGTCAGCAGAATTTTACTAAGTTAAAGCACCACTTCATCTCCAGTGTTCTGGGGAGGTTTTCAGCGCTGGAGTGGTGCTTTAAATCTAGGCCAGCTGTCATATACTCCCCTTCTGGTAGCTTCACTTTTTACCGGTGCCGTGGCGCCATCTTGTGACTGTAACTTCTGAGTGACCGGAAGTCATAATTTGCATCACAAGCTCTCAATGCATGTCTCTGAGAGCCAGAATGAGGCCAGAACAAGGCTTTCATAGAGATGTATTGAGTTGGACCTCCGGTGCGCTCCATGAAACACTACAGTAGCCGGCAGGACACACATCACTGGAGATTGACTGGAGCGACACCAATAGAAGCTGCCAGAGGGTGAGTATAAGACAGAGGTCAGGGGACTTACATTTAAAGAGGACCCTGTCACCCTTCTGCATGGTAAACTAAATGTAGCACTGAATGCAGCATGTCTGCTGCATTCAGGGAAGGGGTCCCCCTTGTCTCTAGCCTCCGGCAAGCTTTAAAAAAGACTTTAGAAAACTTTACAGTTAAGAGGTCACCTGGGTGGGATCTTATTAACAGGTCATGGCTGCTGGCACAGCCCTCCCTGCCTCCTCGTGTGTTCCTCCACCTCTATGTGTCTGCCACCACCTCCTCTTCTCCTGCGTCTGCCCTCCTCTTTTGTGTCTGCTCCCTCTGATGTCAAGAGCAAAAGAGGAGGGCAGACCCAGCAGAAGAGGAGGCGGCAGCAGACACATAGAGGGGGCGGAACACACAAGGAGGAGGCAGGGAGGATTGTGCCAGCAGCCAGGATTTCTTAATAGGATCCCACCTAGACGACCCCTTAACTGTAAGGTTTCTAAAGTCTTTTTTAAAGTTTAGAGGGAGGCTAGAGACATGGGGGACTCCTTCCCTGAATGCAGCAGACATGAAGAATTTAGTTTGCCATGTACCAGGGGGGGGTGACAGGTCCTCTTTAAAGCTTCAGTCCAGTGATGCAATAACACAAAGCCTCTGAAGTGGTGCATTAAGAACAGACATGGCCATATTATGGCTGTAATACTGATTAAATTATATCTGTGGTGAAGAAATCTGTTTTGTGATTTTGTGTAATCAGTGCTTGAAGTTTTCATGTAATGATTTCTTTGTGCACTGGGACAGGTCTTTGGGCAGGGTTCTTTCAGTCTGCTCTGATCCTTCTTTCTGTCTCTTGTGTTTCAGTAATACGGCATTGATCCATCAGTGCCCGGCCTCCTGTTTTAAATATTGGGCTGGGCCTATAATTTTTGTGGTCTTTGGAAAAAAAAATTAGGTCTCCAATAAAATGTGCTCTTATCTACAAGACATCACAGTTTTTAATCTGCGCATATGCATTGCCCTCAGGGCTATGGGTTACTCGGAACCGGTCCTTATTTTCTGTTTGCAGGGAGATGTCACGGTGGTGGCTGTGGACCGGTTCCGTGGACCTGGAGGGACCGCAAATAAAAAGGGCATAATTGTAAAAAGGGAAAAATAAGAGTTTGTCAGTGATGCCACCTGTGGGATGCGGCCAGGTATGACCGCCGCTGCTTGTCTCAGCTCCAGGGGATGATGATGGGATGCAGCCAGGTGATAAGCGCTCCACAGGTAGGGCTAGGATGATCCCTGGGTCGGTGATAATAGTTTTTTTTTTGGTTGGTGTAGTTGTTGTGAGGTGATGATGGGAGTGCGCTTAATACTGACCGGTGTCCTCCAGATCTCTCAGGCTCGACCTCTCCTCAGATGCTGGTCTCCACAGCCATAGACCTTTAATAAAGACTCTCACACATTTCTTCAGGTTTAACCGGGTGCTTTACTTACTGTAATATGTTCACACAGTCATGGTATTTTCTAACAGTGAGCGCACCAGTAGCTGGTCAGCAGCTGGTCTGGTTCACCCCTTTCTTTAGGCCTTTCCGGGTCTTTCTTCTCAGGACCACTACCTCAGGGCCAGCAGTCGTGGACTTCTCGGGGGTCCTCTCTCTCACCCCCAAGTCCTATGTGAGGCCTTTCCTGGGTTTTCTTTGGTCTGTTAGGTTCCGGCATAGAAACCCTTCACCTCACCGGTTAATCTGTGGCCAGGGCTTTATTCTCTAACCACTTTTACAGGGCCGGTACCCTGTCAGTCGACCCAGTCCCTTAGTGACTCCGTCAAGCCGGTCTTTCATCTTGGACTGTTTCCTCCCTACACCTGGCCGGTTGTCTCAGGGATATCAGTAGCTTCGGACCCGGTCAGTCTCTGATGACACTGGCTACCGGGTCACGGTGTTTTTCCTCTGTTGTTACAATCTCTCTCTGCTGTCTCTCTGCTCAGTCTGGAACTCTTTTTTTCAGCTCCAACCTCCAACTGGCAACTGTCACTGTCACTCTGAGGTAAACAACTATAACTCCTCCACCTCTCATAGGTGTCTCCTAAGCTCCACCTACCACTCAGCTCTTCCCCACTTCTCCCCTGCCTGGCATAAAAGCCTGTGCCTGGGGATTTAGGGACGTGTTGGGTGCTTTTAGGTTCGGGTGAGTGTCTCACCATTCCAGCTGCTGCGCTTCTCTGTGGCTACCAGTCCGCCGGGGTGCCACACATACGCTGCCTTAGAACACAGAACGATGCGGCTGTGCAAACACCAGAGAAGGCACCATTTTATTGGAGACTTGCCGTAATTCTTCTTTAGGAGACCACAATAAATAATTCCCTGGTGCGATATTTATAATTCGAGGCATAACACTGACAGATAAGTGACCTGTTATACAAACACAGGAGGCAGATGGAGGGATCGGAGCACCAAGATAAGACCCTGCTCACAGACCCACCACGATGCAAAAACTATGATTACAAAAAAACTTTCAACACTGATTATGTAAAAACTACAAAGCGGATTTCTTAATGACTTTAATCAGTATTACATTGCCAAAATGGTCATGTCTGTAATTTACTTAGAAAAATTCAACCACCAGGTTCTCTTTAATATTAATGTCATGACCTAGGTCTGATATAATAGAAAGATCAGTTAACAATACATGCGTTCATAAATTTGCGTTCCAATAAATACCCTACATCTAAGAGCTCTTTCATGGAATCGGGTACTTATTGAGCATGTAGACCAGTGGTGGCTAAACAGATTGTGATCTCAAACTAGATTAAACATAGAAATGGAACATTTACCTTCATAGCAATTTATGACTCACTTTGCCAATAACCACCTTTTCTTGATACATGTTCATTGGCAGGTTTTTTACGGACTTGTGAAGTTTGATCTGTCCCATTAGCTTTTGTGAGGGTTATATAGTTTATGACCGCTAATAAACTGTCTTAAGACCTCATTCCCGTGTCCTCATTCTCACACATATTTAAAGAAGTTGTCTGGTCTAAACTGATAATTCTGCACCTATTCGATGTGACTGCAGACTAATCAGTTCTCCCAGTGCCCACACTGGGCTCTGCAAGGATTTGCCCTTTTCTAAACTGGCAACAGACCGTAGTTATTCGGTATGCATGTTCCCAGCAACTACACAACTAGTGGGCGCGGCCTCGCTCTATGCAAGTGTATGGAGTGGGCACGTCCGACCAGTAGGCATGGCTATCTAGTCGGCGTGGCCTTGCTCCATACACTTGTATAGAGCAAGGCTGCACCCACTAGTCGGGGTTCTAGCCAAGTGGCCAGGAACATGCATACCCCATAACTGCTGTCTATTACCAGTTTAAAAGTTGCAAATCCTCACATCGCACAGTGTATGCGCTGGAAGAATTGATAAGTCTGCTATCACATACAGTGGCTACGGAAAGTATTCTGACCCCTTTAAATTTTTCACTCTTCAGTAAATAAAAAAAAAAAAATTCTCTTTAATGTACAGTCTGCACCCCATCTTGACTTAAAAAAAAACAGAAATGTAGAAATGTTTGCAAATTTAATAAAAAAGAAAAACTGAAATATCACATGGTCATAAGTATTCAGACCCTTTGCTCAGTATGGAGTAGAAGTATGGAGTAGAAGCACCTTTTGAGCTAGTACAGCTATGAGTCTTCTTGGGAATGATGCAACACGTTTTTCACACCTAGATTTGGGGATCCTCTGTCATTCTTCCTTGCAGATCCTCTCCAGTTCCATCAGGTTGGATGGTGAACGTTGGAGGACAGTTATTTTCAGGTCTCTCCAGAGATGCTCAATAGGGTTTAGGTCAGGGCTCTGGCTGGGCCAGTCAAGAATGGTCACTGAGTAGCTCTAAAGCCACTCCTTTGTTATTTTAACTGTGTGTTTAGGGTAATTATCTTGTTGGATGGTGAACCTTTGGCCAAGCCTGAGGTCCAGAGCACTCTGGAAGAGGTTTTCATCCAGGATATCTCTGTACTTGGCCACATTCATGTTTCCTTCAATTGTAAGCAGTCGCCCTGTCTCTGCAGCTGAAAAAGATGCTGCCACCACCATGTGGTTTGTATTGGGCAGGTGATGAGCAATGCCTGGTTTTCTCCACACATACCACTTAGAATTATGGCTAAAATATTTTATCTTCGTCTCATCAGACCAGAGAATTTTATTTCTCAGAGTCTGGGAGTCTTTCATGTGTTTCTTAGCAAACTCTATGCGGGCTTTCATATGTCTTGCACTGAGGAGAGGCTTCCGTTGGGTCACTCTGCCATAAAGACCCGACAGGTGAAGGGCTGCAATGATAGTTGACTTTGTGGAACTTTCTCCCTTCTCCCTACTGCATCTCTGGAGCTCAGCCACAGTGATCTTAGGGTTCTTCTTTACCTCACCCACTATGGCTCTTCTCCCACAATTGCTCAGTTTGGTTGGACGGCCAGGTCTAGGAACACTTCTGGTGGTCCAAACGTCTTCCGTTTTAGGATTATGGAGGCCACTGTGCTCTTAGGAACCTTGAGTACTACAGAAAATCATTTGTCACCTTGGGGAGATCTGTGCCTTACCACAATACAATCTGAGCTCCTTGGGCAGTTTCTTTGACCTCATGATTTTCATTTGGTCTGACGTGCACTGTGAGCTGCGAGTTCTTATATAGACAGGTATGTGCCTTTCCAAATCAAGTCCTATCAGTTTAGTTGTAATCTATGTTTATTGAGGCATAACAATACACGCATTAGAAAAATACAATATTCTCACAAATACTGAACAACTCAGTGAACTTACGTAAACCTTGTTAAGCTCTTGTATTTCCTCATTTCGAAGTCACCTTTTCTCAAGATTTACTTCATCCTTAATTATGGGGTCATTATATGTATATCTGGTTCAGGCTTATAGCCTATGCATTATTGTCCTTCTAGCTCCCCAACTGGGGGAAATGTCCCTAATTTACATTTTGTAATACAAGCCTGAGCATCTCAAGCTAGTTTTCCAAACCATTGGCAAATTTGTATACTCAATACGAAGAGTACCTCATAGAACAATATTATCTCGTCGTCTTATAACTTGCATCTTATCACTATGTAGAACACTTGCTTCCAGGAAATTAACCGGATAGGAGCATATCTCCTCATAGGGGTAAATGCATATAAGTTCAGTAACAGAAAAGGTATAGAAAGAGAGGAGATAAAATGAAAAAGGGAGAAATAAGTGGGGAAATATGGGGGAGGATAAAAGACTGAGAAGGGAAACAAAAGAAAGGAAAGGAATAGGGCAAAGGAACCCCGGCTGTCCCCCAACCACATTCCCCCATCCTGGTCTCCCATCACCTCAGGGTCCATTCAATCTACCTTTCACTTTAGAGAACCCGTCCGACCCCGCAGGGGAGAAAATTAAGTAGGCCTCGTGTCATCACCAAATGTAGATGTAAAGCCCGGGGAACCCAAGAATAGTATTCACTGACTCCAAATTTTCAAGTATTTGTCTTTGGTGTCTCCAAGCTCAGCTTTTAAGTCTTCCATTTTATGGATTTTACACATTTCCATCAGCCAATCAGTCAATTCCGGGCACCGTTGGGTTTTCCAGAATCTAGGTATAACCATGCAGGCTGCCATTAAGCAGAACCTTAGTATATCTTGTTTTTGTGATCTAATCGAGCCAGGGAGTATTGTCAGTAGGGCAACTTCCGGGGTCACCTCCACCCACTATGATATTCTGCAAATACTGAGGCCCAGAAAGGTTGGATCCCTCCACAGCTCCACCATATATGCAAGAGAGTGCCCCTGGCTGTACCACACCTCCAGTAAGTGTCAGGTATAGACGGGTATACTGCATGTAAGGTTGCTGGGCATCTGTACCATCTGGACAGTCGCTTAAAATTTTTTTCCTGGGAGGCACAAGCCATGGACATTTTATGTGACATTATGTATGTCTTACTCCAGTCTTCATCAGACAGGGTCAGATTTAAATCCTCTTCCCATCTCAGCATGTATTTGGGTCTGTCGTCCACTCTCCCCTGGCCCAGCATCTCATATAAAACCGAAATACTATGCTTTGTGGGCTCGGATGTCATGAATAATTTCTCAAAATGCGATGGAATCCCTGGTCGCCCCTGTCTAACGCCACAACATCCCAAGAAAGACTTAAGTTGGGATGCCGCTATCCTAGAGGATCCCCAAGCCTCCCCTATCTGTAGTCTTGTCGCTCTGGGGTCTTATGAGTCTAGGATCTGATATCTTCAGACCTTTTCTAGCCCAGGAAACTATCAGCTTCTTTAGAAGGTGGGAAGTCTGGGTTTGAGAAGATCGGGGCAAGCGGCTTCCAATCCGAGGAAAGATGTCTCTTCTTATTTTCTACATCCCACAGCCTCAAAGCCACCTCTGCCAAGTCTAGGCCTCTAACCAATTGTTTTCTGGAGTTAATTTTTATCCATGGGAGGTTCCTCAATTAAATCTCTGATCTTTCCTGTTCGATTGTCACCCACTGTTTGGTTTGATGGTGGAAGTGCCAATCCAAAAGTCTGGAAAGGATGGCAGCCATGTAATATTGTCTGAAGTCAGGAAGTCCCATTTTCCCCCCATCACTTTTATGTCTACATAGGTTTATGTAACTGACTCTTCGGTGTCGATTTCCCCATACAAATCGCAAAGTGGCAGTTCTAAGGCTCGAGAAGAATGATCTAGGAATATGGATCGGAAACGCCTGAAAGAGGAAGAGGACCTGAGGGAGCACATCCATCTTAAGTGCATTAATCCTCCCAAACCAGGAAAGGCTATTCTTGTCATATGACTTGAGGTCTTTATGTATTCTTTCCAGGAGTGGAAGGAAGTTGAGGGTGTACAGTCTGTTCAGGTTCGTCGGGATCTCCACTCCCAAATATCTCAGGCCCTCCCGTTTCCATTTAAAGGGGAAATGGTCAGTTAAATGATGGACCTCTGATTCAGGTAGAGACATGTTTAAGGCCTCCGATTTGGTGAAATTGACTTTAAAATTACTCATTTTACTGAACTTACCAAATTCTTTAATAAGTGATGGGAAGGATATTCTGGGCTGAGTAACCGTAAGGAGCAAGTCGTCAGCAAACAATGCTGCTTTATAGTGGCTTTGGTTTATTTCAACTCCTCTGATACTCAGATTCTTTCGTATGGCAACTGCCAGATGCTCCATGGTGAGAACATACAAAAGGGGAGACAGTGGGCACCCCTGACGCGTTCCATTCCAAATTGACAGAGGGGTCTAGAGGATCCCGTTTGCATGCACCCTAACCGAGGGACCACTATAGAGGGTAAGAATCCATTCGATGAATCGAGATCCCAGCCCAACCTGGTGGAGCGAAGCCTCCATAAAGCCCCAATTGATCAAAGGCCTTCTCCGCGTCCACCGACAGGAGGCAGGCCTGGACCCCCTGGGTTTTCACCTTTTTGATAATAGTAAGCACTTTGTGGTGTTATCCCTAGCCTCCCTGCCTGTAATGAACCCCACCTGATCAGTGTGGACCACCCCAGGCAGAAAGGGCGCTAACCTTTTGGCCAGAGCCTTCGAGAACAATTTGATGTCTATATTGATCAAAGAAATGAGCCTGTAGTTGGCCACCTCAATAGGGTCTCTACCAGGTTTAGGGATCACCGTAATATGTGCCTCCAATGATTAAAGGGGACCTGCTGGAGACTGCGGAGAAGACCCTCGCCAGGAAAGGCGCGAGCTGATCGCTAAAGGGTTTGTAAAATTTTGGTGTATTCCCGTCTGGCCCGGGCATTTGCCTGATGGGGAATCTTTTATTATATCCTTAATGTCCTCCTCCGAGAAGTCCCTCTCCATCACCTCTATCTCCTCTTGTGGGATCTCAGGTAAATCAGTTTCGTTAACATAATTTTGAATATGATGGCGTCGAACCTCCTCAGGAAGATCTTTATAATGACCTTCAATATTGTATAGTTTTCCGATAATATTCCCCAAAAGCCTCCACAATTTGCGTAGGATGTTATGTTATTGCACCTTTGGAATGTTTACTCTGAGGGATATGTCCATGGGCCACTCTGGGATGTAGGACCCTGGCTCGGGGTCGCTATTTGTATCCATATTCGTACATGAATCGGAAGTACCCCGTTTTTTGTTTGAGGTATTGCTGATCTATCACTGACCTCAATTCCTCCCTTGTTTAATAACCCAAATCTCCTAGGACAGCCAGCGAGACCTTATGGGAACTCTCCAATGTACCTATTTTAGAAAATAAGGTTTTTATCCTCTCACCCCTCTCCCTCCTCAGGCGCACCCCGTGCTTGATTAAAACTCCTCGTAGGACACACTTAAGTCCTCCCACTGAGTCGGTAAAGGAGTGGAATTATACGAATGGTCTCCCATGAAACACACAATTGTGTCACGTAATTCTTCCAAACACGAGTGGTCTGTCAACAAGTTGTCATTTAATCTCCAGTTCCATGGTCTGGGTTTCCCATCAGGCAGAGCGAGCGACATATACACTGGAGCGTGGTCTGAAATGGTAGGACTCTAAGTCAAAGCGTAAGGAATCTGTCAATTCTGCTGTACTAAGAGTGGACTGGGGAATAATAAATATAATCCCGGTCTGTGGGGTGGAGTGCTCTCCATATATCTACCAGATGAAGCTTCTGTGTCGCTCGGGTAAGGGCAGCTATCTTCCGATAGGAAATGGAATGTTTGCCAGAAGAAGTGTCTAGTGCTGGGTTCAGTGGGAAGTTAAAGTCACCCCCGACAACTACAATCCCTCTGCGAAGTTGGCCAGAGAGGACAGGACCGCTATGCATTTCAAGATAGGATCCTTATTTGGCATGTACAGATTAACAATGGTGAACACTACGGAGCCGATCCTCACCTTTAAAAAAAATAAATCTACCTTCAGGGTCCACCACGGTGCCAAGGATTGAGTGGCCTAGAGACCTGTGGAGTCCTATAGAGTCCCCCTTAGACTTCCCTGCTGGGTTGGAGCTATGCACCCATGTTCTATAATATCTATTTTTAAAGGCCGGAATACAATCTGTCTTGAAATGGGTCTCCTGCAATAATAGAATTTGTACCTTTTGAGCATGCATGGTGGACAACACTTGCAATCTCTTTTGCGGTATGTTGAGTCCTCGGGCATTTAGAGAACCCCATTTGATCTCCATTCTCGTGCCACGACACTCCACGTCTTGAGGAGGAAGGAGAGGGCAGGGGACAAGAATCAGGGGAAGGGAAAATATGAAGGAAGAGTAAGGGAAGAAAAAATAGAGGGGTAGAGGAAAGAGGAGGGGGGGAAAAGTTGCGCAGATAAAAAGCGAGGATAAAGAAGGGGAAGTTAAGTAAAGTTATAGATATGGTAGAATCGAAAAGTAGAACAACTCCGGGAGAGACCCGAGTCGTGGGAAAGTACTAGAAGCAGGATTAGTCGGATAAAGACATGTCACCGTCTGGAGACGACAACAATTCCAGTAGGGGGATAGACCTTCCATCGAGGGGTCTCCCCTCACGAACCCCTGCAAAAAATGAAAGAAACAGGACAAACCAAAATAATGAATTGCTCATAACATTCAAAGCGACCAGTACAGGGGGGAGCCGGCGACTTTATAATATCACCGCTCTAACTATGAAATAAAATGCATGGAGCTACAGGTAAGCCCCGTCACTTACTCCCCCATTCCCCCCCCCTCCCGTCCGCTCCATAGATCCCCAGAGCGTAGAGGACCGAGCAAGTAACAATTATAAGCATTTAGGAGGAATTAATGCTCAATCAGGGGGTGCATTCCTCTTCTCCCTCTCGTTTCTTCTGTTTGGACGGCCCGCAACATTCCGTCTGTATCCCACTGGGTTACCCCCTGGAAACATTGGCCATTCATGTATCTCTACAGGCGGTAGATCCAATGTTGCTAAGAATTCTGGGATATTCGTCTTGCCATGAAGTATGTGCATGCGCCCTCCTCTCTTCATCTGGAGGTGGAAGGGGAACCCCCAACTGTATGGAATATCTTTATGACGCAGCATATTCAACAGGGGACGCAGGGCTTTTCTGCGCTGTAGGGTCAGGCGAGATAGGTCAGGTAAAAGCTGGTGATGTCTCCCTGGAATTTAGTCACTGTCCCAAACCTGATCCTCTTTAGTATAGCATCTTTGATGGTATAATGATGAACTCTGCATATTACATCTCGTGGTCTGGCCGGGTCAGTGGATCTAGGGCCCAGAGCCCGATGTGCTCTGTCAAGCTCGATGACCCTGCTAGGTGGTTCTACCAGTATCCTATTGAAGATGGATTGTAGAACTTGAGGGAGATCTTTAGATTCAATTGACTCTGGGAGGCCACGGATTCTTATGTTATTCCTCCTACCACGATTCTCAGCATTGTCCATGGCCTCCACTAGGGATTGTATCTGGTGAGCTTGTCTTTCAATGAGCTGCTGTTGGGCCTGAGATATCTCTTCCAGCTTTCTGATTCTATCCAAATGGTTCTGACTCTGGGCCCCAACTCTCTCCACCTCTCCCCTCATACTTGCCAGCTCAGATTTGTAGGCTTGTTCTAACCTGGTTATGTATGCCTCCATATCCTCCCTGGAGGGGAGAACTGTCATCCTTGTTCTCATATCCTGTATTTCAGCAAGGACTCCCTGACTTTGGGTGTGTTGAGGATGAGCCCCTGCTCCCTCATAGGGGAGGTTATAGGCTTCTCCCTCTGCCTCACAGACTAGGAGGCTGTCATCTGCGGTGGAATACATCCCAGGACTCTGTTCCGGGGTCTGGTTTATCACAGAGACCTGTGCCTGGCCAAGTTCTACCACTATCTCTACTGGGAGCACCTGGTTTGCTGCAGACTGTCTCTCTGGTGCCTCCACTCCCTCCTGGTGACTCCTTCTTATGCTATCCTTCCCTGCAGCTCCCAGGACCCTCCGCTCACCAGCGTCAGTTCTCCCGGCCACCTCATTACTTGTTTGCCGCGCTGCCGCTCCTCCACGCTGGTCTAGGATTGCTTTTCCTTGTCGGAGCTTCTGTGTGGCGGGGGATCCTGACGGCTCCTTCTCCTCTATAGGCGCTGGATCACTCGTGTGCCTGCCCCCTCTGGCCATCTTGTTGTTCCTCATGGTGCCCTGACCCTCACCGCTCCCGGGGAAGAAGCGGAGAATCGGGCCAACCCGGGGCTCCGAGGACTGGATAGGACGTCCTCTGCCTCCTCCCGTTCTTCTTCTACTCATGGCTCTGGGTTTAGCAGCTGGATGGTCTCGGATGGCTGATGATTAGGGTCAATTTGGGGAGCTCAGACAAAACACGTCACTACTCTTCCATGGCTAGGGCACGCCCCCACATTCAAGTCCTATCAGTTTAATTAAACACAGCTGGACTCCAATGAAGGAGTAGAACCATCTCAAGGAGGATCACAAGGAAATGGACAGCATGTGACTTAAATATGAGTGTTTGAACAAAGGGTCTGAAAACTTATGACCGTGATATTTCAGTTTTTCTTTTTTAATAAATTTGCAAAAATAACTTTGTTTTATTTATCAAATGGCTGCAATGAAACAGAGTGAAAAATGTAAAGGAGTCTGAATACTTTCCGTACCCACTGTAGACAGGACAACCCCTTTAAACAAGAGAGTGAAAAAATGGTACTGGTTTCATCAGTGTGTCTGTTTTACCATCAGTGTTTTTCACTTATGGCTAAATAAATACATTTCAAAGCTTCTCCTATACTTTCAGTGTTAAACACGTACAGCACACGGATGACATCTGTACTTTTCATGGACCCATAGACTCATGTATTGGCCCTTGTCATTCATGCTGCTGGAAAAAATGGATATGTCTCCATGTGTGTTGTATGGAAATACAGTTCATGCAAAATCACAGAAATGTGAATAGCACCTTAGATTATAATGAATATGTGCTGTATCCATGAAAATAAATGGATACAACACAGACACCTGAATGAGGCTTAACTCAGAGCAAAAGGGGAGAACTGTGTAGTCATGAATGAAGCATGATGTTGAGGCAGAGACTTGTATCTGCCTCAGATCTGCATATTCTCATAATGCTGAGCTCTGTATAACTCCACCCACACCAGTAATTTACAGTTTTCTCTATACACTGTGCATAGGCAGAAAGCTGCCTATCAGTAGAGTGTGGAGTTCTACAGAGCTCATGAATATGGAGGACTGCATGGCTGCAAGTTTACTAGTCCTCTAGTGATAATCTCCTGCTGATAAAACAGTGATTTTATTAAAACTACAGCAGGCAGCCCAATACATGATACATAACTGGAATGAGGGTCTCCATCTCTACATGAGGCTGTGGTCACACATGCCAATCCATTTTTGCTTTGGGAACATTTTTTTTCTAAGTCCAAAAAATGGTCTGTTAACGGATGGGGCACTTTCTGTGTCATTCCGTTCTTGAAGACCTCTTCCCAGGGTCCAAAAAACATTGCTAGCAACGTTTTTGGGTGCTGGAAAAAAACAGACCGTTTTTTGATAACATGGGGCCCTATGGAAAAATGGTCCATTTTTTAAATGGCACATTTTGGCACCATCTTTTAACGGTCCGCTTTTGGCACAAGAAAAAAAAATTCCAAAAAAACGTTTGGGAGCACAGGAGCCTCCAAAAGCATCCAAAAAAAAACGTATTTCATAAAAGGAACACTATGAAAACTGTTTTGGCATGTGTGACCACAGCCTTATTCTATTCTCGGATTAGATGGGAAATGCTGGCCACAAATTCCCTCAAATTACACATTCGGGGTATTTTTGTCTTCAGTCTTTGCTTTAATACGAAACTGTATACATTGAGGATATACATCCTGTAATTTTACCTTTACTTGATTTATATCAGGATGATAAAGACTTAATTATATATTTGTTTCAGATTACTTTTACCACCTGGACCAGAAATCAATGACTGGAATTGTTGTGGGAGTGTGCATCGCATTGACTTGTATTCTGATCTGTGTGCTCATATTGATATACCGTAGCAAAGCCAGGTTTGTATGAGGAGTATTGATAAGAGTTTGAGTGGTATCTTATGGTTTGCCTCATCTGTGTTGTTCATATGATTGTGTATTACTTTATGAATCTAGTAAAGAAGCAAAAACAACTGGCTTAAACCAGTGGGTTTTAAGTCTTTTTTTTAATTTTTTTGTGCCATGTCTTTTAAAGAGATGATAGTACTCTATGGGTGCCCTCTGTGGACCTATATAACAGCGCTGAGAAATGTTATTTCTTTCTAAAAAAAAATTGCACAAAAAAGGTGTCCTATGCAAAGCCTTATATTCGGTCTCTCTATCTTTAAAGGGAACCTGTCATATGCCCTGTTCACCTAGAACCACGAGCAGTTCTGTGCACATACCTATAATCCTGCCTAACAGTCCCAGCATATAGTAGCAGCTCTATACAGATCTTTACAAAAAGTATTTCTAAAGATAGTTTCAGCTGCAGAGAGTTACACTGCGCATGATCACAAGTGACCTTGGGCATGCACACTACTCTGACGTCGAGCATATGTATCCCGACTTCAGAGAGGTGTAGTGTACATGACCAGAAATGCGGACTTCTGATGATGCGCAGTGAGCCTCTCTGAAGCCGGGATACATATACTCGACTTCAGAGTAGTGTGCATGCCTGAGGCCACTTTCGATCATGCGCAGTGAATCTCTCTGAAGCTGGGACACATAAACCCGGCATCAAAGACAATCACCCCTGAAACATACAAAGCCATGTGCGGCTTAGTATAGAGATGCCGATGATGCTGGCTATGTAAAGCATGTTGTCACACAGGGGCAAGATGCTAAGTGGGACGACTTGTCTGGGGAACGAACGTCCCCTTGACAAGTCAGAACCGTAATTAGTATCTCATAATGATCTTTAGAAATATCTTTTGTAAAGATCTGTTTATGGATGCTACTATATGAAGGGACTGTTACGCAGGGATTAGGTATGTGCACAGAACCACTCCTGGTACTTGACAGGTTCCCTTTAAAGCATAATTGTCATTTTAACTTTTGTTTTATAAATCAATAGCACACATGAAAATAAGACATTTTTTAATATAACTTACCAGACAAAGTTGCTTCTTACTCTGCCAGAACTGATCAGTCATTATCAAAATTCTGCATTCTGAGGTAAAAATCTGTATTTAGTGAAGACTTTCCCATTACTGAGATAGGAGATGGCAGCTGTTCCTGATAAGATTCTATGTAGATAGAAGAAGGGGCAGGGCTCCTCCTATAGCTCCTCTTTCTGCCTCTAGCTCCTCCCCCTCCTGTCTTCTTAGTGTATCATCAGTACAACCTGCCATCTCCTATCTCTGTAATGGGAAAGTCTTCACGAAATACAGATTTTACCTCAGAATTGAGTTTTAATAATGACTGATCAGTTCTGGCAGAGTAAGGAGCAAATTTGTCTGCTCATATATATTACAAAAATTTTTATTTTCATGTGTGCTACTGATTTATGAAATTACAATGTAATCTTCATTTTAATTTCAAGTCAAGTTAAAGGGGTCTTCCCGATTTTTAAGAAACTGGGCCAACACTAGTACTAAAGGTACTGTCACAAGCCGCAATCTCGCCTGGAAATCATAAAGGCGATATGTCACCCCGGAGCAATCGTTGTTAAATTGCCTCACGGTTGCGGCATGTGATTTGGGAATTTCATGGCGATAAATCGCCCCTCGATCGTCGCCTGATTCCTGAACAGTGCTCAGTAATCAGCCGCAATCGTTAAGGCTATGTTTCCGTGTTGTGGCGTGTGACAGGGCGATAATGATGGAAAGAGCGTTGCCTATGATTTCCCATAGGCGTGCCTCAGCGTGCTGAAGTCCGCGCCCCGTCTGAGATGAATGGTGTGGGCTACTGTGTTGCCATTGGCTGTCAGTTGACACTGCACCATATTTGAAGAGCTGTCGTTCAGCACTACACACACCTTCAGCTACACAACCGTCCGCAAACTCAGTGCAAACTCCGATAGACAATGGCGTCATGTATTAGCCTTCCAGAGCAGGCTGACCAATCTTAACGCTGTTGCGTTGTCCAATGAGCATGTATGGGGCGCGGTATATACCACTGTGGCACGCCTATCTCCTCGCCGCGCTGAACATGTACGCCCACATTGCCTTTGAGATTGCAGCGTGTGAAGCGCCGATGGAATTAGATAAGATTGGTTCCGCTATAGGGGAGGAGATTACCGGAGCGACACATAGCCTTACCTTCAGGGCGATGTGTAGCCGTAGCCATTATGCAGTATACATCATTCATGTGATTACTGTAGCCAGCTGCTGACCCCAGATTGTGAGCACTGAGACTAGTGTTTAGATGCAGCGGTCACTTGAAAAAATATGTTTTCATGCAGAACCTGTAGGCGCCACTGGCACAATGACATTAGAATAGTAGGGGATTCAGGGGATGAGTGTTGCTGATTTCTTTGCTGTACCATCCCCTACTCCAGTCCACTTTTCTTTCCAGAAACCCCTTTAACTTGATATGCTACATTATATCCAACTCAAATGTATAGTAAGGCACAGTTACAGTTCAGATTAATGTGCCATGTCTGAGCCTGTGAGTATCAAAGGCAACATCTATGGTGTCTGGAATGGTGGCTATTATTGGTTGTCACGCAACATATGTTACCTGTGCTGAAGATCAGTATTACTCAGAAGGAACTGAAAACAATATTAAGGGACTTCAGAAAAAAGCAACCTTGATTTTTTTTTTTTTTTTTTTTAAATAAGAGTGTAATGATTTTTAAATATTACTTCTAGTCGACATCATTTGCCAATGTTATATCGAGACTAGTGGATATATGTAGACTTCAAAACACAGCAATTTTTCTGCAAATTAAGCATCAAGAAAAAAACAACTAATCTTTCATTAGTAAGAGATATTGTATGTGTGTGACCTGCAGGAAAGCATCAATTGCAAAGATTGCTCAGCAAGGAAATAATGGAACACCTAATTCAACTACTTTAATTGCTCATGAGACTCAAGAAAGCAAAGCCATGCATCAAATGGAAGAAAATGCAGATGCCTTAATCCCTACGGTTCAAGTAAATCATTACATAGATACAAAGGTGAGTTCTGCACATGTGTAGTCAGATTTGCTTAAAACAATTTAACTGATTTTCAGTACAGCTTAAAGGGAACCTTCTCAAGTCGTTTATTAAACTACCCCCTATGTTTATTAAATGATGCAATAATGTTCATAACTATAATGGTTTTCTAAAAACAAAATTCCATGTATTTATCTTAAAATAAGAGTTTATATGCTGAGGTGACTGCACACACATACCTGTCTTCAGTCATAGGGGAGGTGCTTTTGGTTACGGTCACTCAAGTTTATTCATGATATTATTTGTTTATTATGTCACATCCCCTGCATTGTAATATATTGCTTTCTCTGCAGGTATTCAGTATAGCAGAATTGGCTTAAGGACCTATGGTGATGTCATGACCATGTTACCGTAATGGGCAGAGCCAAGCAGGCCTGAAGTCAAGGACATGTGGGGCCTACCTCCGCCCATTATGGTCACATTGCCTTGACATCACCACAGGTCCCTCTACTTCTGCTGGTGCTGACGTAGGTTCAGTCATCACTCTTTGTATGGAGAGCGGTGGATGTAACCATGCCCCTGCACTGACTGACAGTCAGTTCTAATGCTGAGAGTCTCAGCAATGACTGAACCTGCACTGGCACTGAAACAGGGATTCTGTGAGGAGGATTAAAGTTCATTTCTTCCCACGAGCGGAGATTATTATGCAGGCGTCCGGCAGGTTCAGAACACTTTTAAAGTGCAGACTACCTGTTATGCTCACCAGGAGGGCAAGCACAGGGAGAGTTGACCCACTGGACTACGGGGTGAGCTGTGGAAGCTGACCCCTGGGCAAAGACAAAAGGTATTGCAGGTGCAGCCGGGGCTGAAGCAGCCAGGGCTGGCACAGTCTCTGGTATATAAAAACAATAGTACAGCGGTCTCAGGGAGCGCCAAAGGAATACTGGACAAATTAGTGGATAAGAACCGACCTTTATTCTTCCTCCAATACCACTGCCACAACGCGTTTCGACGGTCTAAGCCGTCTTCATCAGGTGGGGCCCCACCTGATGAAGACGGCTTAGACCGTCGAAACGCGTTGTGGCAGTGGTATTGGAGGAAGAATAAAGGTCGGTTCTTATCCACTAATTTGTCCAGTATTCCTTTGGCGCTCCCTGAGACCGCTGTACTATTGTTTTTATGTGAGTTCTCTCTACGGAGCCAAAGCGGCAGGAGCAGCCTGGAATATCTGGAGTGCTGAGGACCTGTGGTTACCTAATTACCGGGATAAACATACTGAGGACCTGCGGTGACGCGGTATCCGGTCCGGTAGGATTACGTGAAAATCGCGGAGCACGGAATTGTGAACGCAAACACCGGCAGGACGGCAGCACTAATAGAAAGAGGCGACCCGGAGCCCCATCACCCACACGTTTAATCTTGGTTGTGTAGACGTACACAACCATTATAGGTGAGTGCACTGGCACTTTTTATTTATAACAAATAGCCCTGTGTGTCTACACATGCGCCCTTTTCTTTTTCTTTCTGCAGTCTCTGGTATAGGCACAGTCTCTGGTATTGCAAGTACAGGCAGGAATGACAAGGGCAGGCAGGTACAGAGCAAGACAGGACCCAGGGGCAGTCACTGGGATGGCAGGGCAGGTAGCCCAGGGAGAGACACAGGTACGAGTATGGGCAGGCAGACAGACAGGGACCTGACAACTAGTTTGCAAGACAAAAACTAAACTAAGGTTGTTGATAAGTTACTTCCTTTAGTGGGAGGGTGCCTTATATACTCCAGTGCTATTTCCTGGCGTGATGACCCTTTAACTGGAGGAAAGGAGCGCGGCTGCACGCCTTAGGTGCACAACCGGGAGACCTGTGCAGCCTGGGAGTGGGAGATAGCAGAGGGCCTCATGGCATCACGAAGAGTGGGACGGAAGCGTGGAGCCAGGCCACGGCGGTAAGTAATCGGACGTCCTTGCTGCGAGGTATCAGCAGTGCATGGGGGCATCGGCATTACACTACCATATCTGCAGGTTAATAGTATTTCTCCACGTGACAGGTTCCCTTTTACGTTTTATCTTAAGCATGTAAAATGTATGATCGATGGGGTTGAGATCTGGTAATTGACTCAGTCATTGCAGAATATTTCACTGCTTAGCCTTAAGACTCCTGAGTTTCTTTCACGGTATGTTTTGGGTCATTGACCATCTGTACTATGAAGCACCATCCAATTAACTTTGCTCCTTTTGGTTGCATTTGAGAAGTATTGCCCCGTGCATGTGAGGATTCGTCCAGCTGCTTCTATCATCAAGTCACATCATCAATAAACACTAGTGACCCGATGCCACTGGAAGCCATGCATGCCTGCCATCACACTGGCTCCACCATACTTTCAAAATGATGCCGTGTGATTTGGATCATGAGCCGTTCCAAACCTTGGCCACACTTTTTTCTTTCCATCATTCTGGTGTTGGTTGATAGTAGTTTCACCTGTCCAAAGAATGCTTTACCAAAAAACACCTAAAGAAGCCAGCCCTCTATTGGATATATCTAATCTGGCTTGTTTATTTTTAAGGCTGATTAATGGTTCTAAGCTTTTTTGAGTTTCCAAGCTCACAGTGCCCTATTTTTTTTTTCTTTAAAGAATGTTCGAACCTTTATTGGCCACTCATAACACTTCTCTCTTATGGATTTATTTTTATTTTCATCCTAATGATTGCTTCTCTTCCACTCCTCCTTTGACCACATGTTGTGGGTTCACAGCAACAGATTTCAAATGCAAATGCCACAGCTGGAATCCGCTCCAGACATTTGACCTGTTTAATTGATGATGAATTAACAATAGAATAGCCTATACAGCCCATTAAATGGCTTTTGAGATAATTGTCCAGTTACATTTGGTCCATTGAAAAAGAGGTAGCTACATATTAGATATGTAATTACTAAACCTTTACTGCATTTAGTATGGGAATACCCTAATATTAATGTGGAGAGTCTGCAGTTGTATCCCATATTAATTATATAACTATAATTTGAATGTCTTGTTGAACAGCTTAAAGCCAAAACTTATGTCACTGTCCAAATATTTCTGGACCTATCTATATATTACACTGCTTGTGTCCTCAAAGGGAACAATTTATCACTGCTTGTGTAACATTTATAGAACTCAAGCAGTGGGTGTTCTGCTATATGCATGGCATAGGAGACACTGAGACTGCTATATACATCAGATAAGAGATGATGAGGCTGGAGTATATACATCACCTAGACGACAATGAGGCTAGTGTATATACTAAACAAACGTATGAGAAGCTGAGGCTAGTTTACATACAGCAATGGGAGAAACTGGGGCTGGAATATAACATTGGAGATGCTGGAGCCGATGCTAGGAGTGAAGTACATACATAACATAGGAAACTTTGGGGCTGGAGTTCATATATCGCATAGGAGATGCTGGTGTACATATAACACATTTCTGTTATTACTATACAAAGAAAATATAATTCAATTAGTGGTAAATGGTTTGATAATCAATCTCATGATTTTATCTGAGCAGTAGTATTTCTAAATATAACGATGAACAATATTACATGACTATATACTCATATCAATGTTCCAGCTCCTACAGAATAATTGCCTCAGAACACAATCAACTAATCACTGCAAGCCATATCCATTTCTACTCGGTATCCCAATTGTAGTCTTCATCTCTAAACATTTATCTGCTCAAGAGATAGTTACAACATGTTAAAATGCTTATATATCTTTTTTTATTGCAGGGTGGCTCAGATCTAATCATTAATAACTATGGACCAATAGTCAAGCAAAATACCAAGAAAAAATGGTTATTTTTCAAAGGCAATGCTAAGGGCCATGCAGAGCAGGTAGGTTTTTATGGTGCCAATCTTTAATATATTCATAGATATATATATATAATATTGCATTATATTTACATATATTCTTTTTACACAGTACAAAAGAAGAATGGTCAGATCTTCGGTGTATTGTCCTGGCACAACGGTACTGAGGGGAGAGGACGTGTCGCCCTCATCACCTGGCCATCCTGGCACATTCCAGATGCGACATAGCATAGCAGCAGACACAGAACATTCTGGGAACAGCGAGGAGAGCCATGAAACCAGTGATTCTGGCCGGTATTCCCATGAATCTACTGACGAAATTCACCTCTGCTCAGTTATCAGTACCTCACCGCCCACACCCGACTCACTCAATGTTGAAGAATGTGGAAAGGACCCTGCCTTAAGCAAACATGGACAGCCTCCCAGTGTCCATTCTTGAGGAGCTCATTTCTTCTATACCTCAAATAATCCATATTTCCTAAACATTTCAAGAAAAAATATCTTTAAGCCAGATATTCCAGCCATTGGTGCCTGTTCGAAGGACAATGACAGAGCAAAAAAAAGCAAAAATGTTTGCGAAATCTGGTCTCACGGATCAAATGTATCATTTTTCTGCAGAATGTTTCACTGAGTAAATCTATTGACATTGAAGGTTGCTTTGCTGAATGGCGAATGGCTCGGGAACTCTCCAGGTTTTCTGCCATTTGTCTTTGTTGTAAAGGGACGTCAAGCAGTCTCTTTGATTTATGTCTACCTCAGCTGGTCACATTATGGACTTCATTTCGCTGCTTTACCCACATTTGTGTTTGTTTGTCTCCCCTCAACCTTCATCCAATGTACTTCCTAAATGTATGTATATTTGTGTTTTTTTATTATTATTGCTTTTTATGTGTGATGAATGTGCTACTTAAGGAGTTGTAAAGGCAACACCTGATGCATGCATTTTCTAAAGTTCTGCTAATGTATTACAAATGAATAATGCTATGTATTAATCTCTACCTTAACGAATTGATGACTACCTCTATATGTGTCTTTAAGGAGACCAACCTTTCTCATGAACAGTCACTATGTTGTAACAACTGTGCCTTCAAGTACCTCAGTTACACAGAACTGCCTTCTTACAAGGAATTCAGGACATCACTCAGGACGATGACAAGATGCCTTAAATCCTAGAAATATATTGGAAACTATTACATCCCACCATGTCTTTCTGTTTACAGATGCTGAGTTTAATGAGGCAGTGATCTACCTATGCTCTTCTGTACTGAGCTTACAGTATCACCCATATTACTCAGTCCGCTGGTCACATCTGCTACCATGAGAGCATGCAGCCTGTACAACGCTATAGCTGTGGGCTCCGACCAGCTCCTACCATGTCCCCATAGTACAGCTGGGATCAGTAACCTGGACATCCACCAGTGAGCCCCACAATGATGGTGGAATTTACATGTAGACACAAGTCAATGTATTTTATGTTTTTTTTGTTATTTAAAAGATGTAAAATACATGTTTCTAATGCGTCTCAGGGTGACCAAGGGTGGTCAGTTTTACAATAACCCTTTCACTTCTTTTCAGTGGAAGGTGTAAAAACCAGCAACTGGACTGTTCATTGCTGATTTCATGATAAGCAGAGGCTTTAGAAAATGACTTTTTATATGACTATTATTGAATGTTGCCTTTACAATTCCTGTTTTATACTACCTCTTTTTACATTTATGTACATGTCAATTTCCTGGACTCAGGGAATAGTGTTTTTTGTGTATATATCCCATGAATATATGGGGCAAATGTGACAGGGTATCATGCTCATATTTGATTTTGAAAGGAGATGAAGTAGGTCAGTTATTTAGCTACGTGATAAAAGATTACCTGTCATGAGTGACGCATTGAGAGCAGATATTCTGTGGATAGAAATAAAATCCCAAAGCCTTCTATAGACATTTGATATTTGCAGGATAATAGATCATTCAGTCATTTAGATGACAGATTCCTTCCTGTGCTTGTTTGGTTGGGCCTGATGTGCATCTCCATTCTATGGAGAAGAAGGAGAGCAGTTAACACATTGGACAAGTCCTATAGACGTTGTATTGTTGACCTGCATGAATAAGCAAATCTGCCAGCAAATATGTAATGTCTAGAAGCAGCTTAGAGAACCTGTCAGCTCTTTTGTAATGTAAAGTAAAGGCATGGCAGCAATAGCGCTGCAATACTGATTAAATTGATATCTTTTGTGAAGAAATCCGCTTTCTTGTTCTTCTTTAATCCCCACTTGACATTTTCTGCTAATTAAATTTTGGTGCACAGGGGCCTGACTGTATATGGGGTCTTCTCCCTGTCTGTGATTCCCCCGCCCCTCCCATCTACCTCCTCTGAAGAGATTTCAAACAGAGGAGGCATGTCACTGAAAAACCAACAACCTATTCCTCAAAGACCTGAGGGGCAGGAGAATCACAGACAGGGAGGAGGAGACCCAGTGTACATTCCAGACTCTGCACCAAAATCTAAGTAGCAGAAAATTTCCAGTGATAATTAAAGAACAACAACAAAGCGGATTTCTTCACCAAAGTCATCAACTGAATCAGTATTACAGCGCCATTACAGACATTTCTTAACTGTATATTAGAAAATGTTGCTAACAGGTTCTTTTTAAGACCTGATAGTTATGATGGAGGTGCAGATTATCTCTTACCTCTATCCACAACTCCTATGTACAGGAGGTCAGGAAGCTGGGATGTAGGGAGTCTATACGCTGCACAAGTGCTGAAATTAGAGTGGATCATCAGATTAATTGATTTTTAGCATGGTGCAACAAAAGAAAACATTTTCTCTGCGGTGCATCGTTCTGTGTAAACTGCGCGGACTCACACTGCTGATAACTATGGCAGCCTGTGTACCTGAGCCAGTGATGTAGCTAGATCACTCATGGGTATACATTTACTTTGGTTAGCCTGAAAAAGTACTTTTAACGCAAAAACCTGATTTAAACAAAATGTCATTTTCAGATGACTAATTTCTTTAGAGTGCTTTGTTTATCCAGCCGAAGACTAAAGCCCCCGTCAATCACAACGAGATCGCTAGCGAGATTGCTGTTGCGTCACAGGTTTTGTGATGCAACAGCGACCTCGCCAGCGATCTTGCTATGTTTGACATGTAGCAGCGACCGGGCCCCGCTGTGACATCACTGATCATGTCGGAATGGCCTGGACCATTTTTTGATCGTCAGGTTCCCACTGGCCAGTATGCATCAGTGTGTTTGACGCATTAACAATTACCTCGTTGGCGATTCAGAACTCAGCCACGTAGGTATGCGTCGTCTGACTAGCTGCTGTGTTACAAGGTCCCAACGACCGCTGAGGTCGTTATACGGGTCGCCGTATCGTTGCTGCGTCGTTGAGTTGTTCTGACTGTTTGACATCTCACTACATAGCGACATTCCAGCGATCCTTACCAGGTCGTATCGTTGTCGGGATCGCTGAACGTCGCCAAGTGTGACGGGACTCTAATAGGATTGGGAATTTGCTGCCCAAGCTTTTGTCTTTCATGACACCTGTCATTGGGCCTTGATTGGTTCATCGAAATAAGTAGCTTCAGACATCATTCAGGTTTTGAGCATGAAACGGTTCAGAGAAAAAAGAAGACGATTAGGAAACCAGCTCCTTTATACATAGATCAGAGCAGGCTGGAGCTAGAAAAGCTGGAGAGACCAAATGTGAGTTCCAAAAAGGAGAAGAAAATCCAGCTCTGTCAAATTCAAAAGTTTAATGATGAAAACATTGGTTAAAAATCAGTGCCCAAATTGTACAGAAACATTAAAGATCAGATTCCAAGTTGTGAAGGCAACGTGTTTCGAATACACAGTCATTCTTTCAGCTCAGATGATAGACGCCTGTGAGCTTGAAACGCATTGCCTTCTACATGGAATTTGATTTTTAACCAACTTTTCTCATCAGTAAACTTTTGAATTTTACGGAGCTGGATTTTCTCCTCCTATAATGCGTAAGGAAGCCTTTAGTTATATGGATCGCTAAGAAACAAAAGGTGATCCGAGGTGTGAGTATTTAGGTACAAACCAGCTCTCAGGTGTAAAGACCCTTTAGAACCCATCTCAGCTTTCGCATCTCCTGAGAGCATAAGGGTGCGTTCCCATCTGTGTATAAAAACACCTAGATTCTCAGCCAGATAAGTAGGCGTGTCATGGTTTTTTTTCCCCCCATCTTCTATCTATTCCAAACAGATATATGTGAGAAAAAAATGCACACTTACATAGCATTTGCTTGACATATACATGACATACGGATGCTAGGTGAGAGAAAATAGCCTGACACTCACCTACTTTTCTGGCTGAGAATCTGGTTGATTATATATATGTAGATATGAACACATCCTATTTGGTGGTTCTTACTACCAGAACTGGAATTTTTAAATATTAGAAAAAAGTAATATTTTGTTTTAGTTCAGTAGGAACTTAATTCATCAGTCATGTCTTTAGTTCCTATTGAATTAAAGTTTACATAATAATTTCCCACATTCTCTTTTCTGCGCATCTGACTGGTAAACTTTATACAGTCTTCAAAAACTGTGTTATTGTTTTCTTTTTTTTATCTTTTTTTTTTATCCTTTTTCATACCAAAGATTGTTCTTCATATCTGAAGGGATATTTTTTTTTTCCCAAAAGAGAAAAAAATCTACTATTTTGTTGTTGGCACAGCTGCCAAGTAGTAGTAGTTGACTGTATTAGTGCAGAAATGCATTTTAAACTACCTTAGACTTTAATTAGTCATGTCCAAAAACTTCCAAGTTTAGTATTTAGCTATTAGCTCTTTATTATAACAGTATTAGATGACCTATTTTTGAACAAATTGCTTTATATATAAGGGAAAAAGTGTAACCAAAGATGTATTTTTCTGTCTTGTCTTGCTATTTTAAGGACCAGAAAGCAGCTTCTACTATAAAAACAGATTATAGTGTTAGATGCTTTGTGTATGACTGTTCATATCTTATGATCAGCAATTAATGTTAACCAGATAATATGCAGGGGTAACCAAAAACTATAACTTTGTTAATCTTTGAGACAGATTTGCTACTGGGAAGTATGCACACAATATGATACGGCATGCCAGGTGCCATATCTGTGTGCCCTGTCAAAGTTACGTGTCCAGCCATCTTATGAAAATGGATGGATGAAATCACAGCAGAAGGACAATGTCCAGAGGGTATTGGAAAAATATAAATAATCTGTTACAGCTGTATCTTTACCCCAATGGTTGGTTATGGCAGTACATCAGTGTCATCTAGTTACATCTTCAAGGACCATTGGTCCCCTAAGTTATATATCTGCCAGAAATCAAGTATATTTCATGTTTTTTTCCCAATATGTCACAAAAGAAGTTTTATTGCATTTGTTACCCCAATCTTTTGACCTCAAAAAATTATTTTGAAGACTTTGATCATGTTTAATAGTCGATATTAAAACCTAAGCAGCCTTGTCCATTGTAATAGTTGTTTATAGCATTGGAAGGCTACTAAGAAGTCAAATTATTGATCCTTGTGCCAAACTATATGGTTTGTCCTTTTCAAGCTCTAAATAGTTTTACATCATCGTTTCCTATCCCTAGATAGTTGTCAGCTGGTTATAGATGTATCATGTGAACGAGCGTTCAACATCTGCTCCTAGAGGTGTGCACAAACTGAGATTTTTAATGTTTTGTTGAGCTTTTGGTGCAGAAACTCTCAAATTATCCAATCAAAACTTATGGTTTTTTAGATTTTCTTCTCTAAACAATCCTGAAGAAAGCTCACGAGGCAATAAGAGTGCAAAACCTCACAGAATGTCAGTTTTGCTCTGCGTTTATTGAAGTAGTTTGTGTCGAAAACTAGAGCAAAAATTGCAGCTCATCATACTCAAAGATGTGATATTCAGGTTCTCTGCTGCAGCATACCACTCGTTAGTAAATGATAAATTGCTGCTTTGTGTTGTGCTAATTATTCCCGTGAACATTTCCTTCCTTGATTAACAATTTATACCAAAGATATTTATGGTTATCCCTGCATAATTATCAAATATGGCTTTAAAGGTATGTTACTCTTGTTGGCCAAATGTATAGTTTAAATACAAGAACCATTTCTAGTATAGTATTACTGTATACTTATCACTGTGGTTGTGTTGTACCAGTATGTCAATCAGTGTAACTTTATATACTGCATTTCCAGACCATATGGCCAGTGGCTCTACAGGTTGTTTTTATTAGTCTCTTTGGTCCATAGGTTTAACGTTTAACATTTGTAACCAAAGCTCCCTTCAGTCCAGCACTAGCCTGATAGAGGTATCATGTTTTGTTGGGACTTCATCTTTTGAAGGACCGTAACATCTTTGTATTACAACGTTTGCTGTAGTATAATGTTTTCATTATTATTTTTTATGTGAAGATTACATGTTTGGTATATGTATATATTTAATGTACGCTCTTAGTTCCAATGATTATTTGGCATTCACGCTCGGTGTCCTTGTCTCTGGCAGATCTTTCCCTATATATTACTGTGAACACTGATATCCAACTGATCAACTTGTCTGCCATGCTTGTGTATAAGGAAATCTGTGCGTGAATATGCTGATCCCCTAATACTGCAGTAATCTATTAGAAACCTACCATCTCTGACAGAGATTGTTGCCCTGTATGGGTGCGTGCACACGATCAGTGTACGCAGCGTTTTAGACGCATCGTCTTTCCGCTGCGTCCAAAATGCTGCGTAGTACAGTAATAGCATAGTGGAGGGGATTTCAAGAAATCCCATCCTCACTATGCTTAACCCGCCCGCAGCGTATTCGGAGCTGCGGTGCGGGTTGGCGGGAGTCCACTCCTCCGCAGCATGTTTATTTCATGCTGCGGAGTCGGAAGTGGCTCCCATCGGGTGACTGCAGGGAGAAGCCGCCTTGCACCCGCCGCACATGGTGACTACAGGTTGGCTGCGGTCTCCCTGCGGCCACCCGCGGCTTCCCTCAGGTCTGGAGGAGCTGCGTCCAACACGCAGCTCCTCCGGACCGTGTGTACGCGGCCTAATTATTTTCTGTCTTCTCATTGAGGTACCTTTTAAAAAAAATAGGGCATCAGTACAAAAATTTCTTAAAGAGAATTTGTCATCGGGTTTTTTCTATCTAATCTGACAGTAACATAATGGAGAGACAGACTTTGATTGCAGCAATTAGTCACTTACTGGGCTACTTTCTGTAGTTATGGTAAAACTACTACTAGTTGGCCTGCTGCTGTGTAGTCTACCATATTATGTACTCTGCATAACTCCACCCCATCAATGATTGTAAGCTTTTTGGCTTCGTACATTGTACACAGAAAGCTGTCAATCAGTGATGTGGGTTGAGTTATACAGAGCACAGCATTCAGAGGACTGGTAGATCGTCAGCAGATAAAACGGGAACTTTATTAAAACTGCAGAAAGCAACCGAGTAAGCGATACATTGCTGGAATAGGGGGTCTCTGTTCCTACATCATGCCGCTGTAGCAAAAAAAATGACAGATTCCCTTTAGAACAAAAATCTATTGAAATTCCTGTCTCTCGGCTTAGACTGACCTGAAAATACTTTACAACAGCCGCAAATCCTTACATAACTGTGAATAAAATCTGTATGGAATGGGCACCTATAATGCTCAGCATTCAATATACTTGATGCTCATAATCTCCACGTCAAGCATCTATAGAGCAATGGAGAGAAGAAAGAAGAGTATAGTTTCTATATACTTCCCAGTTTAACAAAGTATTGTGGTGACTGTGAGCACGTTAAAACGGAATATTCTCACCCCTTTACAGCGTCCTGTTTGAATTGGGTTTCCCTTGGCAGCAATTACAGAATATTTGAGCATACACCTATTAAACAGATCTATGGTATTGTATTAGGAGTTCCCTAAAACTGATAGCTGCATTTAGCCATAAAGTCCATGTGTAAATTAGAGCAAATCATTATCTAACATCATTTGGCTCAGCCAGTATTCAAAACCTACTGGTTAATTTCTGTCCCTCGTAAAGTTCTAATGAACTTTCCATGAACTAGCTGTGAATCCTCTGGATAAAGCCAGACTGTTATTTGTGTATATACAGGCATCGTCACTCAGCCAGTGTCCTTGGGTTTTGACTTGTATGTAAAACGTGTTATGTCTACATAGGGAAACTGATGATTCGTGAATTCTGGTCACAATGTCCCTGAAAAACAGCATTCTTCTGGAACACTATTTTACCTTAGTTCTGAAGATAATCAACCATAGAGATGAGTGTTAACTCATACAAGTGCATCATACTGACCCAGGATGCCCTTATGTAAACTGTCTCGGTCTGCGTTCACATGTTACGACCATTCTTTTGGGGGGGGGGTTGCAGTGATCATGGTGGAACCACAATATATTGTTATAAATTGCAACCACAACTAGTAAGGAAGTCCTTACAGCGTATTCTGTAAGTCTGGATAACACAGATTTTGTTTTAGGAAATCCTGAAACCTATGAAACATTTCCTACTATTAATCGTAATTTATTATGTTCAAATGAAATCAAGCCACAGAGGTTGTTAAAATATGACTTGTGCCATGGAAAAAACTATTACCACTTTCTCATTAAACTTTTGTTTCTAATGCATCAAGCTGGCAAATGGGTAATTTTACCATCTAAGGATGGATACGGTTCCTTTATATGCAGTTGGAAGTGACAATTCTGGAAATGTGTACTAACATTGTTATAGATGTTCAATGAAATGGTTCTATGGTATTAATACTAAAGACAGTTTCTTACACCAATATGATTGGATGTTTATTTCTCTTTACATTTAAAAAAATATATATTTTTTTATTGAGTTTATAAAGGCCCTGTCACACATATCGACCGCTCCAGCGACCCCAACAGCGATAACGACCTTCCGGGATCGCTGGAGTGTCGTTACCTGGTCGCTGGGGAGCTGTAAAACAGGTAGATCTCCCCAGCGATCAGGAGCCACCTCACACATCGCTGAAGGCGATGTCAGCATCCTCCCTGCTTAGCGCTGCCTTACAGGCAGCGCTAAGCAGGGAGAACGCTAGTAACTATGATAAGCACTAGGTATCCAGGCAGCGGCCCTGCCTGGATACCCGCTGTTTATCAGTTATTAGCGTCCTCCCTGCTTACAGGCAGCGCTAAGCAGGGAGGACGCTGGTAACCATGGTAAACCGGGTATCTAGGCAGAGCGCGCTGCCTAGATACCTGGTGTTTACCATGGTTACCAGCCAGTGAGGTCACTGATCTCTGGCTTCTCGCTGTGACACGCAGCGATGCGTGCTGGCCAGCGGGAAAACAGCGATCAAAACATGGCCCAGAGCACTTTGCAGTGATCAGCGACCTCACAGCAGGGTCCTGATCGCTGCTAAGTGTCACACAGAATGACATCGCTGGAGAGTTTCGTTGTAACGTCACAGTTGTAACGATCTCTCTAACGATATTGTTATGTGTGACTCGGCCTTTACACTAGGTTATACCCATGTTTGCCTTTTGCATGTCTTTACCTTTCCATTCTTCTTTAGACAGACAATAAGATGTACAACCCTGATTCCAAAAAAGTTGTGACACTGTGTAGATGTAAAGAAAACAATGATTTTGAACTCTTATAGCAGTATTTTATTCACACCAGAATTTAGGATATAAATTGGAAGAGGAGTTAATAATTTTCCATTTTACTTGAAAAACATGATCTTGTTAACCTATTTAGGACTTGGGGGCAGCAAATCATCTTAAAAAAAAATTGGGACAGGTATTGTGTAGCAATGCATTCCCTCTTGTTTTTAGAAGTCTTTATATGTTTGGGAAGTGAGGACACAAATTGCTGCAGTTTTGGGAGAGGATTGTTGCTCCATTCTTGTCTGAAGTAGGATTCTGTCTTCTCCACAGTTCTGGATCTTTGCCAGATTCTTTGTTTCATAATTCATTAAATATTTCCTGTTTGTGAAAGTTGGGAACTGAAGGCAGCCAGTTCATCACTTGAAGTCATACTGCTGTGATGGATGCAAAATGTGGTTTAGCATTGTCTTCCTGAGATATGCAAATCCTTTCTTGGTATAGACATTTTCTGGATAGGAGCATATATTGATCTAAAATCTCTATGTTCAGCATTGATAGTGATTTGAGTAAGCTGCCCAGGACACAGGCAGGCACTCATGCAACTCCATACCATCAGAGGTGTTAGTCTCTCAACTGTGCACGGATAACAAGCTGGATGGTCCCCCTTCTTTTGAGTCTATAGGATACTGTCCTTGGTTTCTGTAAAGAATGTAGCATTTTATGAAAGTTTTTCTGGATTGTGTTGATATATGGCTTCTTCTTTGCATGATGAAGCTTAACTTGTATTTGTGGATTGCCCGGCGAACTGTGTTCACAGACAATGAATTCTGGAAGTATTTCTGAGCCATGCAGAGATTTGCTTAACTGAATCGTGTCTCAGAACCTGTAGATCACGAGCATCCAATGTTGAATGTTGGCCTCGCCCTTATAAACATGTATTTCTACAGAATCTATACAGCTTTTGATGATATGTACTGTAGATGATGGGATATCAAAAGCTTTTTGCAATTTTACATTGAGGGTATTTTTCTGAATTATTTAGACATTTGTCCTCAAATTGGTGACTCTCTGACCATCTTTGCTTTTGAGAGACTCTGCCTCTCTTAACATCATTTAATACATACAAGTGATTTAGATGAAAATGCCATCCAGTGGTTTTTCCTTAGTGCCACTTAATTTTTCAGCCTAATTTTTACCAGGCCCCACCTATTTTGAGATATACTGCTATAATTAATCTTTAAATAAGTTATTTTGTTCAAATTGAATGGAGAAATGTCTAACTTTTGCCTTCTGATATGTGTTATATGCAGTATTGTCAATAAAATAAGATTCCTAAATCTTTGCATTCTTTTCTTTAAATTTTACACAGAAACAAACTTTTTTGGAACTGGGGTTGTACATAATTTTTATAAAAAATTATTTTAGGTCACCTTCAACTAAGAATAATGATAGCCATTTCCAACTGGTATGCTGGCCATTAATATGGAAATAGTGTGGCATTATATATGTATAATATATATACAATATAGAGAGAGGCTTCTAATATTTTTCGGACATGTTTACCTTTTGGAATGTATTTTTTCTTTTTTTTTTTTAATGGTTACACCCAAATCCTATCCTTTCTTCTGTTTCCACTTTTTCTTTCTTTATGTAAAGGTGATACTGGTAGTTTATGGTAAGTAGCAGAGCTAATTAAGTATGGACTCTTCTCAGGGGATCCGTTCTGACACTACCTCATTCTACCTGTTGTTCTCCTTGAATAGTGAATGTAACTTGTATTTCCTGCTTTACTGTAATTTTTTTTATTGTGTTCTGTTAAATGTTTTTTACATTGTTTTTTTTTTTATATATATATATATATATATATAGATAGATAGAGAATGGTTTTAGCTGTTTTATTTTGACTTTTCTTTAATTATTCATTTCATCTGAGAAATGAATTGCTCCATGAGTCTTGCCAAAAAGTATGACAATTGAAATGCCAAATGTTTTGTTTATTCCGTGATAAGTCAAAAAATATCAGTGAGTTGCACAGTTCTAATAAAGGTTTTCTTAATTAAACTTGCATGAATTATTGTGTTAATTATGTAATTAATGAGTTCGGGTAGAAATATCCAGAGTTGGTTCAGCGCTTCTAGAAACGATACGAGGGACTTTTTACTTTCAAAATTTTATTTAGTAGTAGTAATCATCAAGAACAAATATGTATTTGTTCCTGATGATTCCTACTACTAAATAAAATTTAGAAAGTATAAAGTCCCTCGTATCGTTTCTAGAAGCGCTGAACCAACTTCGGATATTTCTATTTGAAATCAACCGGTCAACTGGCCAGCCCAGCTGGGAGCCTGATTCACCTGGAGTGTAGCTGCATGTCAGAAGTGACCATCTCCTGGAGAATACACCATTGTGTGGACGTATAGGCAATACACCAAGACTAAAAAAAGGTGAGTGGAACCTTTTTATAAATTCATGATCATACTAATAGCCTACACTTAGATCTGTGCCCTCTCTCTTTCCTGTGTCTCCCCTTATTCTAAACCCTATAGTTCTAAAGGACCTTATCCTATAAGAAAATGTTTTCATTAATGTGTTCTGACTTTAGGAATCCTTTTGAAAACACTGGAGATTTATCATTTATTTTGATGTGTGCATATTGCTTGTTTAGTGTGCTACGCATTTGCCATCCAAATTATGTTTGGTATATATGCATGTCATCCTTATGTCTCATTAAAGAGGACCTGTCACCAAACCAGGCATGGTGATCTAATTACAGCACTGGATGCAGCATGTCTGCTGCATCCAGGCAAGGGGTCCCCCAGCCATTGAGCCCCCCTGTACCCCGAGTAAATACACTTAGAAAACTTACATGCTGCAGCCAGAGAGGAGGTGGCTAGAGTCTGGAGCCGAAGGGCAGATTCACACCCCCTGCATGTTTAATCTGCCCACCGCTGCCAATCATTGTCTCCCTCTTCTGCAGCATAACACAGTTGTATTTTTTTTTAAGAAGTGGCCATTTAGCCCCGCCCCCTGCGGTGACATCACCGCTTATACCCGCCCTGCTCTGTTAACCATAGAGCAGGGTAGGTATAAGCTGTGACATCACTGCAGTGGGCGGGGCTAAACGGCCATTTATTTAACAAAAAACTCTGTGTTATGCTGCAGAAGAGGGAGACAATGATTGACAGCAGTGGGCAGATTAAACATGCAGGGGGTGTGAATCTGCCCTTCGGCTCCAGCCTCTAGCCACCTCCTTTCTGGCTGCAGCATGTAAGTTTTCTAAGTGTATTTACTCGGGGTACAGGGGGGGCTCAATGGCTGGATGCAGCAGACATGCTGTATCCAGTGCTGTAATTAGATCACCATGCCTGGTTTGATGACAGGTCCTCTTTAAGCCAATGTTGACGTAAAGACCAATCCCCTTTTTCAAATCTGACGTGTTGCCTAACATGGTAATAACACTGGAATGCTCCAACTGAGTATTTCTTTGTGACGTATTGTAACTTATGTTACTGGTACATTTAGGTCAATATGTTGTACATTTTTTAATTTAAATATTGGAAATTTGACAAAAGGGAAACAAAAAGTGCAAATTTCAATATTTGAATGTTTGCACTTTTAAACCACATAGTTACATCACACAAAATAGTTAATAAACAACATTTCACATATGTTTACGCTATGTCAGCATCATTTTTTTAAACATCCTTTTCTTTTGTAAGAAAGTGTTATGGTGAAATTATGGGTTAGGAACAGTGATGGGCGAACCCGCCGATGTTCAGGTTCGGCGGACTCAACCTGTTTTTTTTTAAAGTCCGAGTTTGGAGCTGAATGTGATTTGATTGTCAGCCAAGGCAAAGCCAGGCAGCTGGGGGTAGCAGCCCATAGCTGTCTGTGGTATCTGCGCTGAGAATAATAAATACAGCAAAGATCTACGCACATTTTATAAAATTATTTATTTTTACAGTACTAGGATGTCAGTCAATGGATGAGGAGCCCAACAGCCAATCACAGACGCTGTCACAGAGAATGGGCATCTGTGATTGGCTGCTGGAGTAACCGGAAAATAGCCCATACATAGGGATAAGTGAACCCGAACTGTAAAGTTCAAGGTCCGTACTGAACAGCTCGTGTTTGGGTACAGTGCCCGAACAAGGACTTCCTTGAGAAATCTGTGTTACTGTTTAGGTTTGGGGGTGGAGGGGCTGTAAAAAGAAACAAAACTGTGATTAAACATCAGTGTAATTACTTACAAGTTCCACATGCGTGTACTTCCAGGGCCGCTCATTAACTTCCTGGTTATTCAGTGCACTGCACAGTAGATGCTAGAATGTATGAGATGATTCCAGGTTACTGCCCTGGCTTCAACATCCAATCACCAGTGCCCACACTTGCGCCCAAACAGAGTGGATGTTGCTGTGTGAAAGTTGAAAATATGCATGTTTAGTGCCCAGCACATTGTGTCTAGATTGTGCGTCTACAGACACCAAGCAAAAACATGACAGAATAAAGGATTTTTTCTTATCAATGTAAGATCACAATGCCAAAAGAACTACTGGATGCAGCAGACCCCATGATAAAATCGGGGAAACAAAGGTGCAAAATTCTGATTAAACAACCAACCACTCACAAACCTGCTATTCATAGGAAGGCTGGTTGCTTAGTATTATAAATGCACACAGATGAGACATGCATAGGGCACCAGTCAACACACACACGTGTCTGGTTTACTGTCTATTAATGACGCCCATACTGTTAGATCAGGTAGGCTGCCCAACAATCTATAGGTCAGTCACCCCAATTTACCTAGCCAGCTCTAAAGGGTCTGGCTGCACCCTGCAAATGATGACAAATGTCATATAAAAAGATGAAGTTATATAAAAAATACATGAGTTATTGGTCAAAATGTAGGGCAAAATATGCAAGCTTGCAAAGGCTTCCTTTTTTCTGTAATGTTTTTTGAAATTGTCTTTTTCTGTTAAATTATTTTTGAATTTAGTGTAGAGACTTGCAAGACAGTGAGGACCCTTGACGTAGATTGCGAGCTTGCATATTTTGACCACAATATCGATCAGTACCTCATATCCCGTGTTTGAGACTCCTAAACGAGGCTCCACGGACTCTATTTTCATATTCGTATTTCCCAGGGGGCAATGCACCTTGGATTTCACTGTGTTTGAGCACTTTTGTCGGCTGCCCGCAGTGTTTTCTTTGACTGGTCTCCCTGAGATCAGTGATTGTTTTGTGATGTTGGTCTACCAGGCATTACTCCCACCTAGCCAGAATCCTACTCCACACTGATGAGGGGCAAACCCCTAAACAGCTGTCTGTGGATGGATACCTGGCTTTGGCATTTCCCTCGTCATATCTTTAAACTCATAAAAAGCTGGAAATTGACTGAAAAGGCCATTTAATATGGTGGTTATGGTGGTCTCCTCAAGGAGCCACCCCATGACTAGGTCCTTCCCTGGAGGGATATATGGCTAGTCCCATATTTGAGACTCCTAAACGAGGTACAACACCAAAGCAGTCCCCAGATTGAAGCTGACACTAACAAAAACAGACAAGAAGGAAAAGACCATCTGCCAGACAGGTTTGGATAACTGGCAGGTTAGTAGCTGGTACGGGTACAGACAGGTCAGAATGAGGTCCGGGTTCAGGCAGAAATGTGGGCAGGTACATGTAATCCAGAACAGAGATATACCTGAACACAAGCTGAAACCAGGAACGAGATCAGGAACTCAGAATGGGACACTGAAGCAGGTACAGGCATTCGGATGGGTTGGGGTGAAGGATCAAGACAGGATCAGGCATGTGGGTACCAAATCTGGAATAGGATTCAGGGACCTGACAACGAGCTAATAGCCACAGGGTATTACAGAAGGCTAATGTTGCACAGGCACTGCCCTGTAGGGGAGGGTAGAAGTAAAGGATCTGGCACCAGACAAAATTCCATATAAAAAAGTTGCTTCTTTATTAGATTACGTCATCAAGGCATAAAATTAATGTTGCATTTAAATATGGGAACGCAGTTCCAAAGTAGGCTGCCTACCTTGGGACTGCGTTCCCATATTTACATGCAACATTAATTTTATGCCTTGATGACGTAATCTAAGCAACTTTTTTATATGGAGCTTTGTCTGGTGCCGGATCCTTTACTTCTACATTGTGGACTTCTACAGACAGTCAATCCAGGCACCTCCGGTCCATCGGAATTGGGTGAGCACATACCTCCATTCCCCTTTTCCTGCTAAAAACTCTGTAGGGGAGGGTGCCTTAACTACTTAGTACTCCCTAGCGATAGTCTGGCAATACATCAGGTGTCATCTGGTACTTCCTAGCAATAGGCTGCGAACACATCAGGAATGCGTGCACTGCCCCTCTAAGAAACAAAGTATGTACGCGTGCCATCAAGTGCATGGCCAGGAAACCCATGTGGAGTGCCTTGGAGCACAGAATGAGGAGGAACAGCTGGCTGGAGAGCGAAGTGCTGAGTTCATCGGCGCCCCTGCCAGTTGTAGCAGTAGCTTTATTATTAGACAGATACTATAGGAAACGTGACATTATTATTATTATAACGCCAACTGTTATGATCAGATGACTTAGGAGTAACATCAAAGGTTCCACAGAAGTCGTTGGTAACTAAACTGACCGCGACACCTGACTCATTATCACAACTAGAAGAAGCCGTGGGATGTAACTAACCATGCCCTAGACACCTCAACACGGCCGGAAAACTAGCTACCCTTAGAGATGAAAATAGGAAAAGCTATCATGCCTCAGAGCAGAACCACAAAAGAGCAGCAAGCCCCCCACAGATAATAACTTGGAAACAGGAGAGGAAAAGACACACACAGGCAGAATATAGAGTTCAGCAAAAGAGGCCACACTAGCTAGATAGTAAAAGACAGGATAGAATACTATTGCAGTCAGTATTAAAATACTATCAAAAAATATCCAACAGCAGATAGTGTAAAAAATTACCCTGAGTCCACTAAGACTTGTTGCCCACTATATCTGTGAATCAAACAAGAATAAACAAGTACCAGTACCAACAATACTGGAAATAGCAGATAACAGTGAGTAGCAATTACTGTCCAAGAAGAAAACTTCCTAACTGAGAGCAGGTAAACAAATATGCAGACTAAATTTCAAACCCACAACTCAGAACAAGACAAACTGAAAACAGGTCCACAAGCACACAACATGTGCGCCACAAAATAACAAAAAACATTCACTTAGCTTGCAAGGAATTCAGCACACCAGGAGAAAGCAGGAAAAGGTGTGGACACCTTCAGGAACTTTTACAACTGGCAAGGACTGATCATCTTCAAACCACTATATGCTCCAATCCAAACCTGACTGCCAATCATCCAGATTAGCTGTGGAACTCTCCAACACACAGCCAGCTGCATTACCAGCAATAACCACTGAAGGGAGCTCACAACCAGAATTCTTCCTTAATGAATTTGAAACAGCCAACATACTCCGCAGCACTTTACAAATAAGCACGGACATGTACAAACAAAAAAAGTAACAAATAGTTCAACAGTTACAGGAGGAGCGAGGACCCTGTTCATAAGCTTATAAGGAAAGAGGTGGGACACAATAAGTAGAATATGCTTGATGTGTATGGTTGAGCCATCATTATCATAAATAGGGGTTTTCATTTACAGTTACATGATCTGGTCATCAGCAACGAAATGTCAAGTGCAGGAGGTTGTGGAGAATGATGATTAAGAGGTACTAGATTATGATTAAAGGGAACCTGTCAGGTTGTTCTACCCCCGCAACCTATCACTACCTGTCCCTGCACCATAGTAGCTGATCCCTAACCATCTCTGTCTGCTCCAAAAGTGCCTTATAATGATTGAGAAAAATTAATTATAAACTTACATACATTCTCCATCTGGAGACTGGAAAGGCGGGCTCCAAGGCTCCATTCTCCCCTTCTTGCCGGCATTCAGCATGCCCTGCTGGGCATCCTCGTTCCTTGTGCTCATCCTCCTCTTTTTTTGTAATTCCCGCCTCCTTTGCTGCTATGATACGCCGGGCCGGAACGTCCTATCCGGCCTGGTGGTTTGTAGGGCTGATCACATGTTCAGACAGGCTCTGGCGCATGTGCACGTCATATCCGGGCACGTGCATTCTGGGGGCTTATGGTGTGTACGGGTCGGCTTCAATATGCGAATGCGCCAGAGCCGGGCCGAACACGTGATCAGCCCCACAATGCACCAGGCCTCATATGACGTTCTGGCCCCCTGCAAGGGAAGTGGGAATTACAAAAAAAGAGGATGAGCACAATGAACGAGGATGCCCAGCGAGGCATGCTGAATGCCGGCAAGGAAGGGAGAATGGATCCTCAGAGCCCACCTTTCCAGTCTTCAGATGGAGACTGTATGTAAGTTTATAACTCAATTTCCTCAATCATTATAGGGCACTTTTAGAGCAGACAGGGATGGTTAGGGATCAGCTACCAAGGCGCAGGTACAGGTAGTGATAGGTTTTGGGGGGTAGAACGACCTGACCGGTTCCTTTAACATTTAGGTTCTGTAAGCATCCGGAGAAAGATGCCGACGTCGGCGGATCACTGGAAAGGTGAGAATAGAGATTTTTTATTTTTAACCCTTGCTTTTACTTAAATTTCACTTCCGCAATGTATATACACATTGCGGAAGTGAAAGTGCCCCGCACAGTTCTTTCTATGTCCGGATCTGTCAAAATCACTGACCCGGACACAGAAATAGGTCACCTGTGGTGCCCGTTCCTGTCCGTGTGGTCCTGCAAAAAGTGGGATCCCATGGACAGGAAAAATAACGCTATGTGAAACCAGCCTAATGGGGAAGATGCATGGGGAAGATCTCTCGATGCATCTCTGACTCTCTGGTTACTGTTGGGAATAATATCTGAGTTAGGGCCGCTTTACACACACCAACTTCTGTGACCTACTTCTGAACAGATCTCTGGTTGCAGTGAAATCATGGACACATTGCTCCATTTTGTGGCTATGTACAAATGTAACTGTGTCCATGATTTCACTGCAACCAGAGATCTGTTCAGATGTTGGTCACAGAAGTTGGTGTGTGTAAAGCGGCCTTTATAGATTATGTGCACATGCTGACTTTTTATTGTGTTTTTTTTTAAATGCATTTTTGACTGCAGATTTGTCATAAAACTTGAAGGGAATCCTAATGACATCATGCCAATTCTTTGCGTGTTTCTTCACTCATTAACTTGAAAGAAGTCAGACAAAAACATTATAAAAATGCAGGTATATAAAAAAAGACTGCAGATTTGCTGTATATTTCCTATTTTTTTTGCATGTGTATGACCCTAAATTAATCTATTTTTTATTGAAATTCAAAGTAACATATCAAGTATATCCATACACTTGAGTATCAATTACATGCAGAATTAGAAAATATAACATCAGAGGGATATAGCATTTTCGGCCAAGCCTGAAGAAGGCCTGACAGACAGAGCACTATCCAAAAAATATCTATCATCAATAAAGATAACTTTCAAACAACAGGATGTCGAACCCCTAGTCACTTTAGCATTCGGGGGTTCTTTCTGATTAACATTTCTCCCGTATCCCGTGTAAACAATATAACAGGCATCAGGACAATTAAAGTAGGATAAGAACTTTGTCCTGAAGGAACTTCCAGTACGAGTACTCAAGAGGGTGCAGGCGGGTGCATGAGGGGGAGGGAAAAGAAATTGACTCATATCAGAGTGCGTCCCAAATACTCCCCCACTCAAACTGGTAGCTGGCTATACGGTCTAGGTTGTATTAGACCAGATCACTGTAAAAGGTCGTTAGTAATTCCCCTGACATAATGGTATTGCAGGTGTTATGCTCCCACCTTCAGGAGTTTCTAGGGAGACCTCACAAACGTATATGATTTCTATTAAGTAGAGAGATGAAAATATAAATCAACCAATGGATTCATAAGGTAAGAAAAGACGAGAACTAAAGAGGGACGAAAAAGACTGTCAAGAGGTTATAAGAGAACATAGGGGGTAGGGCTAGAAAAGAGAAAGTAGGGAATAAAGACTGGGGAGGGGAATAGGAGGGAGGATACCCAGTCTCCGTCTCAACCGGGACCTGCTATGTAGGATCGGGATCCTGGTTTCACTCATGACCAAAAAGATCTCCAAAGTACGGGGATCCGTGAAAGAGGATCCACTCAATCCAAACAGTAGAGAATTTATAGCGAGTGTCCGAGGCATCTGTGGTTAATTCCTCAATTCTGAAGATATCCATCATTTCCCTGTATCAATCCGGCATGGTGGGCATCCGAGATGACTTCCAAAATCTCGGAATCACCGCCCGTGCTGCCATTACACAAAAACGGAGGATGTCCTTCTTGTAAAGCCTGATGGGCCCAGGGAAAATAGGCAACAGTGCTACCTCCGGGCTACCTGTCACCTGCCTACCGGTGATTAAGGTATAATTGGCGAACACTCTGGACCAGAACTGTCGGATCTCTCTGCATTCCCACCATATATGAAGCATAGTACCCATTGCCTCATTACATCGCCAACAGGTCGTAGAGGCTCTGGGGAAGATGCTGTGCAGGTTGACCGGACATAGATACCATCTGGTAAGTAGTTTGTAACTCCTTTCCTGTGCAACACAAGAATTAGCCAATTTGTGGGTAAAGAGAAAGCACTTCTCCCAATCACTCTCCGAAATCTGCTCGCCCAATTCTCTCTCCCACATACTTTGGAAGTGGAGAATACCATGTTCCCCCAAACCCACCATGAGCTGGAACAGAGTTGAAATCTTACGACTCGGGGAGGTGGGGGGTGGGATTCCCGCATAAATACGCTCTCCAGCGAGTTAAGCGTCAACCTCAACCTACAGGCGTGGTCAGCTCAGTACAGAAAGGATCTATATTGGAAGAATTCGAACCATCGGAGTGGTCTTGTGGGGCATTTGGATTGGAGCTCCATAAAAGAGGGCAAATTACCGTCAAGAAGTGTTCCGCCTAATCGGGTGTCCTCCACACTCTGCCAGCCCAAAAAGCGCTGTCTATGAAGACCCGGCGGAAAAGCTGAGTTAGAGAAGAGAGGAGTAAGTGGACTGAGTCTGCTATCTGGTGAGAAGGTTTTCAGCACGGCATGCCAGGTCGTCAGAGTGTCCTTAGTCAAATCGCACAGTGGACCCACCCCGTGTACATTCCTGGGAGAAATCCAAAGTAAATGCTTCAGAGGGATCCCCAGGCTGTCCTGTTCTATAGCTACCCATTGCTTGGATGAAGGACTAAACTGCCAGTCGATCGCTCTGGTAATGGAGGAGGCCCTAAAATATGCCCATATGTTTGGTAGTCCGGCACCTACCCCAGTCCGCGGCAAAGTGAGGATACTCATTCGTATTCTAGGTTTTGTTTTCCCCCATATAAATTTAGTCACCAAAGATTGCAGCTTGGAAAAAAATCCCTTATTGGGTGTAAGAGGGGCTATTTGGAATATGTACAATAGCCGGGGTAATATACAGTTGTGGCCAAAAGTATTGACACCCCTGCAATTCTGTCAGATAATACTCAGTTTCTTCCTGAAAATGATTGCAATCACAAATTCATTGGTATTATTATCTTCATTTAATTTGTCTTAAATGAAAAAACACAAAAGAGAATGAAGCAAAAAGCAAAACATTGATCATTTCACACAAAACTCCAATAATGGACCTGACAAAAGTATTGGCACTCTCAGCCTAAGGGCCGCTTTACACACACCAACTTCTGTGACCAACTTCTGAACAGATCTCTGGTTGCAGTGAAATCATGGACACATTGCTTCATTTGTACACAGCCACAAAATGGAACAATGTGCCCATGGTTTCACTGCAACCAGAGATCTGTTCAGAAGTTGGACACAGAAGTTGGTGTGTGTAAAGCAGCCCTAATACTTGGTTGTACAACCTTTAGCCAAAATAACTGCGATCAACCGCTTCCGGTAACCATCAATGAGTTTCTTACAATGCTCTGCTGGAATTTTAGACCATTCTTCTTTGGCAAACTGCTCCAGGTCCCTGATATTTGAGGGTGCCTTCTACAAACTGCCATTTTTAAATCTCCCCACAGGTGTTCTATGGGATTCAGGTCTGGATTCATTGCTGGCCACCTTAGAAGTCTCCAGTGCTTTCTCTCAAACCATTTTCTAGTGCTTTTTGAAGTGTGTTTTGGGTCATTGTCCTGCTGGAAGACCCATGACCTCTGAGAAAGACCCAGCTTTCTCACACTGGGACCTACATTATGCTGCAAAATTTGTTGGTAGTCTTCAGACTTCATAATGCCATGCACACGGTCAAGCAGTCCAGTGCCAGAGGCATCAAAGCAACCCCAAAACATCAGGGAACCTCCGCCATGTTTGACTGTAGGGGCCGTGTTCTTTTATTTGAAAGCCTCTTTTTTTTTCTCCTGTAAACTCTATGTTGATGCCTTTGCCCAAAAAGCTCTACTTTTGTCTCATCTGACCAGAGAACATTCTTCCAAAACGTTTTAGGCTTTCTCAGGTAAGTTTTGGCAAACTCCAGCCTGGCTTTTTTATGTCTCGGGGTAAGAAGAGGGGTCTACCTGGGTATCCTACCATACAGTCCCTTTTCATTCAGACGCCGATGGATAGTACGGGTTGAACTTGTTTGAATGTTAGTCGAGGTTCTTTATCCACCATCCGCACAATCTTGCGTTGAAATCTCTCGTCAATTATTCTTTTCCATCCACATCTAGGGAGGTTAGCCACAGTGCCATGGGCTTTAAACTTCTTGATGACACTGCGCACGGTAGACACAGGAACATTCAGGTCTTTGGAGATGGACTTGTAGCCTTGAAACTGCTCATGCTTCCTCACAATTTGGTTTCTCAAGTCCTCAGACAGACAGTTTTTTGGTCTTCTTTCTTTTCTCCATGCTCAATATGGTACACACAAGGACACAGGACAGAGGTTGAGTCAACTTTAATCCATGTCAACTGGCTGCAAGTGTGATTTAGTTATTGCCAACACCTGTTATGATCCCTTTACACGCGGCCACAGGAAGGTAGAAACAGGCAGGCATCGGACACAATTGTGCCTGTTGCCTTGAAAAGACCGTGATGTGGCGGCGTGTAATTCAGGACTTTCCTTCCTTCAGGGAAGACACAGGAAGGAAAGTCCTGATTTACACGCCGCCACGTCGTGGTCTTTTCAAGGCAACAAGCACAATTGTGTCCGATGCCTGCCTGTTTCTACCTTCCTGTGGCCACATGTAAAGGGACCATTAGTTGCCACAGGTAAATTACAGGTGCTGTTAATTACACAAATTAGAGAAGCATCACAATTTTTCTAACAGTGCCAATACTTTTGTCCACCCTTTTTTATGTTTGGTGTGGAATTATATCCTATTTGGCTTTAGGACAATTCTTTTTGTATTTTTTCATTTAAGACAAATTAAATGAAGATAATAATACAAAAGAATTTGTGATTGAAATCATTTTCAGGAAGAAACTGAGTATTACCTGACAGAATTGCAGGGGTGTCAATACTTTTGGCCACAACTGTAAATCGCATACTTGTGTTCACATGACAGTCCAATCTTACCATTGACATGGGAGAATCCTGAAAGTGTGCGGTGCACGTGCCATGAGAATTTGGTGGCTTGCAGTTACCTACACTTTCATCTCAAACCTGGACAAGCCCTTTTAATTATAACATTAAACACCTTAGCCCACCCCTAACGTGTAATATACTCACTGTCATAAACAGCTCTTGCTGGTTTCAGCAGTCACTGTACCTATAAGGCTGGAAACAGACTATCCAACATACATGCGAGTCTCTCGGACGAGACTTGGATGAGACTGGATCAGTGACCCTGAACGGCCTCTCCCACTCTGGATGAGACTGTCAGCTACTTGTGTTTTTGTGCAGTATCACACACCCATCCAGAAAGGGAGAGGCCGTTCAGGGTCACTGATCCAGTCTCATCCGAGTCTCATCCAAGACATCCCGCATGCAAGTTGGATAGTCTGTTTCCAGCCTAAGTGCAAAAATCGCATATGGATGATTGGTCACATGACGTCTACTGAGACCACTGGGGGAGGGGGAGGGGCGCCGAACTGATCTCTTGCCCTGGGTGCCAGAAAACCTAGATACACCTCTGATACGGGCAATAACATCTCATGGTAAATCTGGGTTGAGGACTTTTGATTTTGAAATGCTGTGTATTCTATCCACAATTAAGTCCTTGCTGTCTGCAGAAGGAATCACTTTGTGTATGAAGCTTTGCAGAAGACTTGGCAAGTCTTTGTCAGGAGTAGATTCATCAATCCCTCTAATGCAAATATTATTCCTTCTGGATCTGTCATCAAAATCCAGGGTTTTGTTGTGGATTTGAGAAACCTCCTTTTCTAAAGCCTCATTAGCATGTATTAGTTCATTATACGTGATTTAGTAAATTCTGTCAGCTTCTGATCTGATCTGATTCTGATCTATTATAGTTCCCAGGTCTTTCAGTACTCCCCTGAACACTGCCTTAAACTCAGCTATCATTACTTTCAAATCAGCTTGGGAGTTCTTGCCTGAGGGACTTAAGTAAAGCCTCCTTTGTTTTCTGTGTAAGAGGAATATCTGCCTGAGCTTCCTCCCTTCCTTTCCCCCTCCCCCACATCCTGAGACTGCCACATGAGAGCCACATTGTGAAGAGCAGGAAGAAAGAGTTGGGAGAATGAGAAGCTGCAGCCATGTTGGAGGCTCTATTCAGTACCGGGTCTCTGGAGAAATATGCAGTCACCTTCCTTGGAGATTTCCTTCTTGCTGACTTGCCACAAACCATTGGAACCATTATGTCCTCAGGTCACCAGGTAACTTATTAAGGGCTTCCCAGAGCGTTTTTTTCACCTTGGTGTGCCGAGTTAAAGCCAATCTCTGCTAGAGCTCCTGCACTATGCAGCGTGAGCCATTCAAAGCTTGGCCATGCTTTTGTCACTGTCCTTTTATAAAGCACAGCCACCCTACTTTAATAATGTCCTCACCGTTTCTAGAAATGAACAAAAAAATCAAATAATCACCTCATATAATGCCTACACTGAACACTGAAATTGATGAACGGCTTGCCCGCCAGTGCAGCAATCTCAGGTTGGTTCGGAATAAGATGAAGTAAAGTCACCACGTCATCTGTTGTCTGTTATTTTGCACTGGCTTTGGGTAAACCTGCTCTCAAATGTCCAGGAATCAGTAGGACTGCCCTAATTTGGGAGTACTGTTCTGCTTTACAGTGAGGTCAGTGCAATATCCACTCACTCTGTGTGATGTCTCTTCTACTGTCATCACTGCTAACTAGCTCTCGCTCCCCCTCCATTGACTCTGTTGCAGGGTCAGATTGGCTTGTCTGTTACATGCGAGTTAGCCAATCAGTCATTGGCCGGATTGCCTGATATACTGATAATAGTATGGGCATCCTCAAAATACCAAAACTGTTACCAATTTTAATAGAGCACAAAGCCATCAGCTTCGGCACTTACTTTGGCAGACCGTAGGCTTCCTTCCTAACTGCGACCTGCTGGAAGTTCGTAATACACAGGAGACGTAGGCAGCACAATGATGCCAACGCACTGCAGTGCTAACATCCGCTTAGAGACAGAATTGAATACAAAACCGGCTGTGGATGTCAAGAAGTTGGCATTAGGTGAGTGTAGTGAAATATGTATCTCAGGGACTGGACACTAGACCAGTGAGGGGTTAAATCCCATGTCCATCTACAAGAGGTCACAACCTGCTTTATATAAGCACACACTAACTTCGCAGTCACACTGACTCCAGTCTCCCCAGGGGACATCCTGCCAGCAGGGCAATAGATTCACACATATTGGGAGCCTCAAAGAGGAAGAGAATTGATCAGAGAGAAGCCATCTCAAATAGTGAGCTTCAAACAGTCCCACAGATGTAAAGCAAAATCAGGAGACCTAGTCAGAAGACAAAGAACATTTTAAAACATAATATATGCATAGCTAAATTAGTGAGTGTCCAATCATAGACCCAGAAGTAGAATGTTAAACTAGAAGGCCGGTCTAGAATCTGACCCCCCCCAGTCTGAGTCTACATCTGGGCTCACGCAGCTACAGCTCCGTATCACAGAGATGGGTCAGCCGAAGCTGCTGTGAACATCATTACAAATCCCTGCTCTCCCCATCAGGCAACAGAAGCAAAGTTTAGGTTTCTGTAAGTTTCTCCTTTTTATTTCATTGTTTGCATATGTGTATGTCATTTTATTATTTCTATTTTTATATCTTTTTATGTAAGCGCTGTACTTTTTATATTAAAGCTTAAAACTTTAATAAGTCTGAACCTTGTATACTCTAAGAATCCACAGCCCGAGGTAGGTGTGATGTTGTTGATTGTCTGATAAGTCTTAGTTTAGGGGAACTCATCGTCCCCTTAAAATTCAATGGGTGGTGGCAGCGTGTGTGAAGCGGGGTGCGCGGTGTGAGTCGGGGTGTGACTGAGGCTCCCTTTCAGCATAAGACAGAGGTCGAGTGCTGGATTGAGTGAGAGGAGATAGATTAACCCTTGCAGGTGCAACCCCAAGTCACGTGCTGAGAGGTGGGTATGTGACAGTGAGCATGAGGATGAGAATGATGGGGGCCATTATACTGTTCAGGGAGCTTTAGTAGATAACATACTGTGTGGGGGTCTGTGGTGCAACTCATACTGTATATCAATTGAATAATATATTGTACGGGAGACTGTTGGGCATCATATTTTGTGTAGGGTATGTGAGGCAATCATATTGTATGTGGTCATAATGCCGTGTGTGGCAGACTACCCTACTAAGGTCATGAAAGTGGTATCGTTGTGGATAAAACCCCTTAGTGGCTTCAGTAGGAACACAGTAATAGTGTAAGTGCTATAGTACATATCCTCAGTTTTTTAAAGTTGGGAAATATTACCGACTGTGACTGTGATGTAATAGAGCTTTTGCTATGAAGCACCTGTAATTTTTATGTATGCTCCCAATCAGGAGCATTATTGCAATAAAGAGACAATGAGGGCCGTTATTATAAGGCGGCATACTGGGAGATTGTTATCATTAAATGGGAAGCATAGGAGACATGATCATAAGAAGCACAGAGGGGTGTTTATGTTATTATAATAAAGTACATAGTCATAAAAGTAAGTAGTCAAGGGGGAGTAATATTAAACCATTTGCCTGTTTTGACCCTAATGACCATGACTTTATGCAGTAAAAACTCTGGAACACTTCAACGAATCCCAATTATTCTGAGATTATTTTTTCGAGACATATTGTTCTTCGTGTTAGTGGTAAATGTAGGATTATTTGTTTGGTGTTTTTAAAATTTTCACTGTTTTGAAACTTTTAATTTTTAAGCCCTTAAACCAGAGAGCTATGAAACACAAAATAATAAATAACATTTCTACTTCTCTATTTAACATCAGCACCATTTTTTAAACATATATTTTTTGTAGGAAGTAAGAAGGGTTAAAAGTTTATCAGCAATATCTAATTTTTAGCACACAATTTACAAAACCATTTTTTTATAGAGACCAGAGCACTTTCGAAGTGACTCTGAGGGGCCTACATGAGAGAAAACACACAAACGTGACACCATTCCAAAAACTGCACCCCTCAGACTGCTCAAAACCACATCCAAGAAGTTTATTAAACTTTTAGGTGCTTCACAGACATTAAAGTATACTGTAGAAGGAAAATGTGAAAATTTTACTTTTTTCCACAAAAATATATCTTTAGACACAAATTTTGCATTTTCACAAGGGTAATAGGACAAAAGGACATACAGATTGTTGTACAATTTCTCCTGAGTCTGCCGATACCCTATATGTGATGGAAAACTACTGTCTGGGTCCTTCACTAGAGGAAAATTGGCGTGCACACAGTAGACGTTTTGCAAGGTGCATGTAGAAGAGCGAGCTATGCCCCTGGATCATCAACTCAGGGATATTCACAGCACACATTAACTGCAAATATAATTACTTTTATTTGAGGAAATCACATGCAGGTTTATCAGAACAAGCTGATGATGAACAACATGATGCTCCCTGAGGAAGGAGCTCGGTAGGAGGCTGCGAACCGCATTGGAAAATAAAGGCTTGAGCTGATCCAGACATTCCTGTGCCTTGGTTCCTTTGACCCTATAGCAGCAGCGCGGACGTTAAGGCACTTCGTCCAAAGAATTTTTTTGCATCACAACCTCTGTTTCCTGTGGGAGTGCGGTCCCTGCAGCAGCTGCCCTAACGCTTTTCTACCAGTTGTGGGTGATCACAACTGACAAAGGTGAGCAATTCCACATCGCAAAGCGAAAGTGTTAATTGAGATAAGACCCTATTTGCGCCTTCTTTTTTCTACAAATCATTCATCCATAACTCATCCATTACCGCAGTTTCCATCATCATGTCCGCTATATATCTAAAACTCAACCTTTCCAAAACTGAACTTCTTCTGCTCCCGCCCTCCACTAACCTCCCTTTTTTTTTTTTTTTTATTAAACCAGTTGATTTTTATTGAGATCAAGACATGTTACAAGTTATAAACAAGTAGGCTACAACAGCCTAAAGGCAAAATTAACCTACAAGTAAGAAGAACCAATATGAATTCAAAAAGGAGAGGGAGGGAAAAGGGGGGGGGGGGTTAAGAGGCAGGGGGAAGACAAGCAGTGACCAGGGAGGGTGGGAAGGGGGTAGGAAGGGGAGGTGCAGTAATTAACCAGGTATACAATGTTAGGTTATCGAATATAAACAGCATTTGCAATGCATACAACATTCAAAGCGAAGTAGGGAGAAATAGAGAGGCTCAACTCCTTAAGGGTGCGTTTTCATTCTAGCAATCAAAGTAATATCCACGCTGTCATATATTTTAATTTGGGATGGAAACCGTATTATGGGTAGAGGAAATCCATGAGTCCCACCAATTAAGGACTTTCGTTCTCTGTGGAAGGTCATGCGCCAACAATACCTCATGGCTCAAGTGTGCGTTTAGGCGGGTGATGGTCTCAGTGAGCACCGGGGCCGTGGGGGACTTCCACTTGGCAGCAATGGACATGCGTGCTGCTACAAGAACAATTGAGATCATAGGCCGGAGTATAGAGGGCAGTGAATGTATGCCTATGCCCAGGAGAGCCATGGGTGCAGTTAGGGAGAACCGTAGGCCTGTCAGTGAGTGTAATAGTGATTCAACCGACGTCCAGTAAGATCGAATGTGGGGACAGGTCCACCAGACATGTGCATCAGTACCCGGTAAACCACAGGTCCTCCAACAGAGGGGAGAGGAGGTGGAAGCTGAACGTCCAAACCTCGCCAGGCGATACGGAGTTAAGTACCAGCCCAAAGACAGCTTTTTGAATTGCTCCAGATGGTTTATGCATCGAGTATATTTGACAATATGGTTCGAGGCTTTATGCCAGTCCTCGAGGGGGGCTGTGAATTCCAGTTTGGCCTCCCAACGCGTCATGTAGGGGAGTTTGGAAGATGCTCTTGACGCAGTTAGGGCTTTATAGATGATAGACACACCCCGCTGAGAGCCACCAGTTTGTTTAAAGAGGGATTGGAGAGTCAAGTCAATCGAGGAGGGATCCCATGTGGGAAGCGAGAGGGAGTTCAGAAAGTGCTTGACACGAATGTATGAAAAGCAATGTTTGGCCGGGAGAGAGAATTTAGATCTCAGGGTAGTAAAGGGGGTCATCTCATTCCCAGAGAAGATGTCAGACAGAAGCAGAATACCCGCCTCCCTCCAGCTTCGTAGGGAAATGTCCAGCATGCTGGATTCCAAGGCATGTATGGAAATGTACTTGGAGAGGAAAGGGAAATGGATCTTTGCCAAAGGATACCAAATTGCCATAAGGGACTGCATAGACTTCAGGGGCGTAGGAGGAGGACAGGACGAAAGATAAGACATCTCCATGAGAGTCTTCGTAGAACGAAAAGGAGAAAGTACAGATTCAATCTGTAGCCAGCCAGAGATCGGTTCCATAGACCACCAGATTTTGGCAATATCCAAATGAATAGCTTTATAATATGTCAAGATGTCCGGCATTCCCAGGCCCCCCATAGCAGTAGGCAGGGAGAGCGAAGATAGAGCTACTCGGTGAGGCTTGTTACACCAAACAAATTTCCCAATCAGGGACTGAAACAAGTTCAAATATCTTCTGGGAAAGGTCAGGGGAACACATCTGAACATATAGATTAATTTAGGTAGCATCATCATCTTAACTAAATTTATCCTGGCTATCCAAGACAGTTGGGTCTTAGTATATTCAGCGCAGAGAGATTTCAGCGAGGAAACCATCTCTTCGCAATTAATCGTAGCCAAGCTTGTGGTAGAGGCAATATGGATGCCCAAGTATTTGAAGCCTCTGGCGGCCCAAAGGAAAGGGAACTGTGAGCGGAGTACAGATTGCGTAGTGTGAGGCAGGTTCATAGGGAATAGAGAGGATTTAGTAAGATTCAGTTTATAAAAAGAGATAGCGGAGAATGTCGAAAGGAGAGAGACCACAGCTGGGACAGAAACCAGCGGATTCGTGCAGACGAGAAGGACATCATCCGCATACAAAGAAATCTTATGCTCAACTTGGCCCACAATCACTCCCGAGATATCAGGGTGTGCCCTAACCGCTGCCGCCAACGGCTCCATCACCAGAGCAAATATAAGAGGAGAGAGGGGGCAGCCCTGTCTTGTCCCGTTGGTTATGTCAAAGGCCGAGGAGGTAAAACCCCCTGCCTTAACATAGGCGCGGGGAGAAGAATATAATGCAAGTATTCCAGAGCGGATACTACCACAAAAAGCAAACTTATCAAGAACCGCTGCCAGATACCCCCAGTGCACTCGATCAAACGCTTTCTCGGCATCAAGGGAAAGAAGAGCACTGGGGGTCCCTCTCTGCTCAAGGATCTCCATGAGGTCCACGACCCTCCGAGTTGCATCTCTCGCCTGTCGACCAGGGATAAAGCCCACTTGATCTGGGGCGATCAGGGAGGAGATAACGGTCTGGAGACGGTCCGCCAGCAGCTTCGCGTAGAGTTTAATATCGCAGTTCAAAAGGGCTATTGGGCGATAGTTGGCCGTGAGCGTAGGAGATTTGCCAGGTTTGGGGATGGTAGTAATGGCCGCTGTCAGACCTTCCGGTCTAATACATCCCTCTCGTTGCCAGAATCCGAAGAGATTTAATAACCGAGGAGCCAGTTGGCGAGCAAAGGAGGAGTAATACATGTAAGAAAAGCCGTCCGGCCCAGGAGCAGATCGTTTTTTAGCCAATCGGATCGCATCTAAAACTTCCATTAAGGAAAAGGGCCTGTTTAGGTATATCTGCTGCTCGGTGGACAGGCTAGGAAGGTGAAGAGCCGAAAGAAAGGAAGAGATGGCATCAGAGGAGGGTTGGGGAGTAGAAGGCGAATTAGAGAGGTTATATAACTCAGAATAGTAATCACGAAATTGTTCTGTAATTTGAATCGGGTTGCGTATATGGTCACCAGAGTGGGAGAGAAGAGAGGAAATCCTAGAACGTCTCTCTAGTTGTTTGACCCTGCGTGCCAAAAGGGTCCCAGCTCTGTCGCCCATCCCATAGTATCGGGCTCGTGTCTTCTTCAACTGATGTTCAACCCTAGAGAGAAGGAGGGTACGTAGACGCGAGCGTGCATCAGAGAGCGTGGCAAGAGTGTTTGGGTCGGAAGTAGATAAGTAAGCCCTCTCGAGTGACTTGACCTCCTCTGTCAGTGAAGTAAGGGAGTCAGTAATCAATTTCTTAGCATGAGCCGCCATTTTAAGGCAATGCCCGCGGACAACCGCTTTGTGAGCGAACCACAAACCATCCGGAGCAATATCAGGCGTATCATTTAACTCAAAAAACTCTGTAATTTGTGAGGAGAGGATCTCCTGGTTTCTCGGGGATGTGAGCAGATATTCATTTAGTCTCCAGGGGGGCCTAGGGAGGCGAGGGGATGAATCAGCGATCAGTAGGGAGAGGGGGGCATGATCTGACCAAGAGATAACGTCTATATCTGCAGATAAACAATGAGGTAAAAGAGAATTATTTACCAAAAGGAAGTCAATCCGGCTGAAGGTTTTGTGTCTGGGTGAAAAAAAACGTATAGTCTCTCTCGTTGCCATGTAGATATCTCCATATATCGTGAAGACCCGCAGACGCGATTATAGGAAATAGATCTGTACGGTAAGAATTAGGGGAGGAACAGTCTAAACTTTTAAGTAGTGGGGCATTAAGATCACCTGCTATCAGCGCATGGCCCTCCACAGACGGCATATAGGTTTCCAGGAGATTTCTAATGAATTTAAGTTGGTTTGCATTAGGGGAATAGACAGCGAATAGGGAGTAGAGTGTTCCATTCAGCTTGGCAATAAGCAGAAGAAACCTGCCCTCTGGGTCAGAGACCGTTTTGATCAACTCAAAGGAGAGAGATGAGCTAATAAAAATGGCCACCCCCGCTCTTTTCCCACCAGCATTGGAAAAGAATTGGTGTGGGTAGTGTGGGGATGTCACACGCTTGTTGTCTCCCTCAAGGAGATGTGTCTCCTGCAGGAGGAAGACTAGGTCTGCATGAGACTTCTTGAGTTGAGCACGTAAAAGGGATCTCTTTTGGGGCGAGTTGAGCCCATTAACATTAAGAGCTAAGACTGATACCGGCATGGTAAATAATGGAGTAACAATAGCATAACCAAAACTGCAAAAACATATGAGGTATTAACTGCAACAGGGGAAGGGAGTAGGGAAAGAAAGGGTTAAGGATCTGTCTGACACACGCAGCGGTCCCCACCACCGGAGCCCAGTATGGCCGGGAGAGCGGGGGTGCGGTGCCAAGAGACAGAAATATAGACAACAAACAGTACAAAAACAAACAAAAAGGGTCTAATAAGGGACCCATAATGAACTGCGATCTACGTAGGACGCAGTTACGATGTACAAACATCGCAGAAAGGAGCGTAAAAAACGCTCAAGGGGGGCAGCGTGTTCCTTCAGCCGTAGGATCAGAGATTGAGAGAGTAATAGATAAGTAAGAAAGTGATGGGAGGGAGAGTAAGCAGGGGAAGAACGGTAGAGAGAGATGAGAAGGAGAGAGTGGATCCTACAACCTGAAGGATGTCACGTAGTGGCCAGGAAGGCGAGCCCCAGGAGAACCGACAAAAGATATTCGGCCCAGACGGCCAGCAGATGGGGTAAAGAAGATCAGGCGACGTCCCATTCTGGATCCACCTTCTTGCGTCGCAGACGGGACTCTGGTTGCTTCTCCCGCGGATCACGTCGGTCCTGCGCGGTCGGAGCAACAAAGTCCGCCGGGAGTAAGTTCCACTTTTTCAACAACTCCTCTGCTCGTGAAGGAGTTGGGCAAACATGGAAAGTGTCATTTCGTCGAATAATAAGACGAGTTGGTCGCCCCCAGTGGTATGAGATGCTTTGGTCTCGGAGGATGGTAGTGTAGGGTTTAAATGCCCGGCGTAGAGCCAAAGTTCCTGGCGAGAGGTCCGGAAAAACTTCCAGGTCGGCGAACCGACCCGAAAGTGTCGGCGATCGGCGTAACGCTCTCAGAAAGTCCTCTTTCGTCTCAAAGAAGTGAATCCTTGCTATGACCTCTCTAGGTAGATCAGAGCGCACTCCAGGAGGTTTCCGGAGGCGATGAATGCGATCTATTTTAAAGTCTCGGGGGTCTAGCTCGGGGAGGACCTCTTTCAAAAAGTCGGTGAGCAGGCCCCGTAGGTCTGAGTCCGGGACCGCTTCGGCGACACCTCTGAGACGGACGTTGTTCTGCCGGTTCCGGTCCTCCATGTTGTACGCTTTAGCCTGCGATGCCAGCATATCGTCTTGGAGACGCTCGTGGTCATCAATGAGGTCGTTGTGAGAGCGGACCAGTTCAGCCATCTTGGTTTCCAAGTGATCTGTTCTCCCCCCCAGCTCCGTCACCTCGCCTCTCAGATCCTCCACCATCTCCCGCATGTCATCCTGGAGAGACGTTCGCAGGTCTGTAAGTAGGTCTGTCATGAGGGACTTCATTAGGGCGTAAGTGACTGGGGAATCAGGGGAGGGCTGTTCAGGTCTTGTCTCCAGCACTTGCTGCTGACGGCGGGAAGCGCGCTCTGCTCTGGGAGAGGGAGGCGCCATTTTGGAAGCCAGAGCCGGGTCAGGGGGGCCCGCTACAAAGTAGTCTGTTACTCGCCTGGGAAGTGCGGGATGCTGCTGCTTCACTTTTCCCATCGGTGCACGAGTGGTTTATGGTGCCTCCAGAGGGATTTTTGTTTATGGAGGTCGTCTGGGTTGCTGTTTAGATCGCCATAATCTCCTGGGGCTCGGGAGCTCCCGGCTTATGCGACCTTCCTCATGTGTACCTAGGCCACGCCCCCCACTAACCTCCCTTAATCTGACATCTCTCTGTGTGCGGCACCACGACAACGTCTAGTCAGCAGGCTTGCTGTCTGGGTGTTATGTTTGACACTGATCTTTCTTTCACCCCACATATACAATCTCTCACCCCTCTCTTGCTGCTTGTACCTGAAGAACATCTCTAGAATCCGCTCCTTTCTGATCATGGAAACAACAAAAACCCTCAGGCTGGAATCACACTGTCCGTGTGATATGGGAGTCTCTCGGAAGAGTGTTGGATCATTAACCTTGAACAGCCTCTCCCTCTCTGGACGGGGAGTGTGGAGCTGCATAGAAATACAAGCAGCAGATGCTCCCGACCTGAGACGGAGAGGTGGTTCCAGGTGACTGATCCAAGACTTGTCCGACTGCCTCGCATGTCACACAGACAGTGATTCCAGCCTCACCATTGCCCTGATTCACTCCCGTCCTGATTATTGTAATTCTCTATCAACTGCCCCATCGCTAGACTTTCCCGTCTACAGTCCATCCTTAATGCGGTAACTAGAGTTACCAATCTGGCTAACCGTTACTCGGATGCCTGCGCTCTGTGTCAATCATTGTACAGGTTCCCCATCCACTATAGGATCCCTTTTAAACTGCTTGTTCTCACCCACAAAGCTCTTCACAGTGCAGCACCTCCCTACATCTCCTTCCTCATCTCTGCCTATCACCCTACCCGTTCTCTATCTTCTACAAGCAACCTTTGACTACCATCCCAACTAATCTGTACCTCCCACTCCCGGCTTCAAGACTTCTCCTGAGCTGCACCAATTCTCTGGAATGCTCTACCCCAGGAAATTAAGACTATCCATAACTTGCATAGTTTCAGGTGGTCTCTAAAAACACATCTTTTTAAAGGTGGCCTATCATGCTCCCTAATAGAAGTCCTTTTTACTGTATATAGCGCATTCACTATCTCTCTGGACATAACTCTCCATCAAACTCCACCAAACCCAAAAGCTCTAAACAGATTGTCTGGTGATGACTCATGCAGCCTTTATCTAGCCCTCAATTTTCTCAAGATGGCTGAACCATCATTGTAAATAATCCCCTGTACTTTGCGTTACCTCCACCTCATTGTAGATTGTGAACTCTTACGAGAAGGGTCATCATAAATTTTCCTTTAATTATTGTATTTTTGTAACTATTACTTATGGCTGTTTGTATATGATCCTCAGAATTGCAGAGCGCTGCGGAATATGTTGGTGCTGTATAAATAAAGATAATTATACTTACTATTACTCGTCCATACCTTCTCTATAGTACATCCATAATTCATCTAGAACTGGTCACCTGTAACAAGCTGCCATTCACACAGGAGCTCTATGAAGAAGCCATGTGGCCGCCCGAGCCCTGGGCTGCAGTATGCGGTGTGAGCAGCAGAGGGCGCCCTCCCCGCTCTCTTCTCACCTGCAGAGTGACAGTCCATAGGCTGCGCTCATTACCGAGCCGCCTCTCTTTACTTCCCGGTGTCACAGCTTTGTCGTGATCTCAGCCCCGGCCCTCGTGTTCCGGTACCGACAGCTGCCTGCGGGGGCAACTTCTGAAACTTTCCCCAAAGTGTCCGGGGCAGGAGGAGGAGCGTCCTCACTCCCGGCCAGGTGCCCGCTCTTCCGGCTCCATCTGTGTGTTATGTCCGCTGAACACAAGCCTTGTAAGAGACGTCAGTGTGGAGCCTACATGTGCTGGAGGGCAGGTCTGGGCCTAGGACAGACCCCGGGACAGACACATGGACAAGCCAGTGTGGGACCGGTCAGGTGCGTACACTGCTGACAGGGGCTGTGTGTATATGTATACATTGTGTGTGTATGGTATATACAGGGGCAGCAGCTGTGTGTATATACATGTATACATTGTGTGTAGTATACATGGGGCAGCTGAGTGTGTATGGTATATACAGGGGCAGCAGCTGTGTGTGTATATACATTGTGTGTTAATATACATGGGGCAGCTGTGTGTATATATACATGTATATATTGTGTCTGTATGTTATATACATGGGGCAGCTGTGTGTATATACATGTATACATTGTGTGTAATATACATGGGGCAGCTGTGTGTGTATATGGTATATACATGGGGCAGCTGTGTGTGTATATGGTATATACATGGGGCAGCTGTGTGTGTATATGGTATATACATGGGGCAGCTGTGTGTGTATATGGTATATACATGGGGCAGCTGTGTGTGTATATGGTATATACATGGGGCAGCTGTGTGTGTATATGGTATATACATGGGGCAGCTGTGTGTGTATATGGTATATACATGGGGCAGCTGTGTGTGTATATGGTATATACATGGGGCAGCTGTGTGTGTATATGGTATATACATGGGGCAGCTGTGTGTGTATATGGTATATACATGGGGCAGCTGTGTGTGTATATGGTATATACATGTGTGTAAATATATAATTGTGTGTGTATATATAATTTTGTATACAATTGTCTGTATACAACATTTTGTCTGTGTGTGTATGTGTATGTGTATATATGTATATAATATATAATCGTCTAATGTTGTCTGTCTGACACGGAAATTGCGCGCCAGACAGAGGCCGCTCATTGGTGGCCGAGGCGGCTACCAATGAGCGCAGACTATGCAAATAGGCGCGTGAATTCAAAGTTCGAATTTCGCACCAATTTGCAGCCCCGGTGACAGCAGCGTGTCAGCGCCGCTGTCACCGGGATACACGGGTCCAGCCGGTCATCTCCCGGCTGCTGCTCGCAGGTGGTGCCCTTCACGGCATTCAAACCGCACGCCAAGCCGCAGTACTCTTCTGATTGGTCGCCGCGGCAACCAATCAGAGAAGTAGCGCGGCTTAACGTGCGGTTTGAATGCCGCTCCTCTGATTGGTCAGCACTGAACGCGGCGACCAATCAGGATAATGGCGCGCGCCCCTATTCTTATTGGTCAGCGCTGAACGCGGCGGCCAATCAGAGGAGCGGCGTGTGGATTGGTCGCCGCGTCAAGTGCTGACCAATCAGGATAGCGGCGCGCGCCATATTTCAAATACACAGACTACAGTGTATTTGAAATATGGTGCCATGGCGTGCGCCCCTATTCTGATTGGCCGCCGCGTTCAGCACCGACCAATCAGAGGAGCGGCGCGGTGGTTTGAATTCCACTCCTCTGATTGGTCAGCGCTGACCAATTAGGATAGCGGCTGGCGCCATATTTCAAATACACTGAGTACAGTGTATTTGAAATATGGCACGCGCCGCGATTTCAGATTGGTTGCGCGGTTTGAATGCCGCTCCTCTGATTGGTCGGCGCTGAACGCGCCATATTTCAAATATACGGGGACGTGTGCCCCGCACAGGCAGAGTTGCACTGTCCAATGGTCAATATGAGCCTTTAGGGGGAGCGGCAGAGCAGCAGGGGGCGGTGCCTGCACCATGCACTTCCTGTGTGACGTGCGCTGGCTGCATAAGGTAAAATCAATAGCGGCGGCTACCGACAGCACCCCACTCCGCCAGGGGCCACCGACAGCACCCCCCACCCCGTCCTCACCTAGGCTCAGGCGGCAGAGAGCCTTGCTGCACCCCTGCGCATAGGGGAAATTAATCAGAAATGTGTACCAGTAAATATTTTTTTGCAAAAAACGCACTGGCAATGCATCAGCTACGCGGGATTGCCGTGACCAGAGACGACAGCGCTACACTCACATAGTGGGCCGGAGAGCTGACTTCACTGTCCGCTTTCCCGTCCCACTATTTGAAATGAACAGCGATGTGAAAACGACGCACCAGCGATCCCGGCCAGGTCGTATCTGTATCGCTGGTGCGTCATTATGTGTGACGGGGGCTCTATACTTACAGGACCTCTGATGTCACAATCATGGCCGGAGCAAGGTCACATGACCGTGACATCACCAGAGGGCCTTAAAGGGATCCTATCACCCCCAAAACACCTCAAAACCTATTAAAAGCTGTCCCTACAGCATAGTAACACTTACCCTACACTCCTTTTACCTCCTAAAAGCACCAAGTGAAATAGGAGAAAAATGTTATTATAGTACCTCATTATGGATGATAATGAGTGACTATGCTATTCATAGTCACTCATCCAGGCTCTCCCACTGCATGATATCACGCCTCCATAGGCGTGATCTTGGAATCTGATTAAAATGCGTGCCTCCCCGCCGCTCTCCTGTGTCTCGGCCGGCATGCGCAGTGTGCGTTTTGAAGCTGACAGAGCGGCGCGGCTGTATACGTCACCCGGCACCGGAAATGACGCGTATCGCGTCACCAAGCCCCAATACAGGCCGGCCGAGACACAGGAGAGTAAAAGGAGTGTAGAGTAAGTGTTACTATGCTGTAGGGACAGCTTTTAATAGGTTTTGAGGTGTTTTGGGGGTGACAGGATCCCTTTTAAGGTAAACGCACACAGCACCAGGAGCCAGGTACTGCAGACCACTTACACCCACACACCCTACACTCACCCACCACTCACGTCAAACTCCCCTTGCCCTCACGTCACACTTAGCCCCACACTCACGTCACACTGTCTCTCTAACGCAAAACCCGCGTCGCTGATTGGTTGCGCCCAGCCAGCCGCGAACAATCAGTGACGCAGGATTTCCATTACAGCGAAACAGGCACAGTACGCCTGGTCTCCAGGCCCCCCTCCACTCTGTCTCCTGCCCTCTGCTCACACACTCCCGGCTGCCGCTCCATCTGCCCGCCGCTCACCCCACCATTCTTCTTCTTCTTCTTTTCGTGGCATAGACTCCAGAAATTCAAAGGCTGCGGGGGGTGGGGGTGGAGCTACCAAAGGGGGCTTTGTAATGGTCAGGAACAAGGGCATGCCCACCACATCAGGGCTGAGTGTGGATACGCCTACTATGATGCCCCCTGTTAACACCGCCCCCCGAGGCCTTGAAATTGCTGACGTCTATGCTGGAGGAAGAAGAAGAAGACCTGCTAGGGTGAGAGGCGGCAGGACAGAAGACTGTAGCGGGTGAGAACTGAGGGGGGCCACCGCTGTACTTCCGCACCGCCGCACACCCACATATTCTAGAATACCTGATGGATTATGTGAGGTAGCGAGCCGGGGGACTCGCTTGCTGCGTAATGACGCCACCACATGTGTATAATTTTTCACGTAATTACCCGTTTATTTCTCAATAGCATCAATAACCGGGTTAGTACATTTAACACATACACGTCACATAATACATTGATATTACATGTAACATTATTGTAACCCGGGAACTATAACCATCTCTCTGTCCCCATTGGAGCTCTACTAACAGCTCCAGTGGTGGCTACGGCCTCCGGCCTATCTACATTTCACATACATTTAACATTACATCAGTTACCATATCATCGGGCCCTATGGCTCCCAATGGCGGAACCAGCTGCCTGGCTTTATTTCCCCAGCTTCATACTACCCTGGAATCAGGACTCCAGCCTGACCGGGTTCTTACACACAGTATGTGATCCATCCTATAAGCCACCATGGACCACACACGTCCATTCACACGCTCACAGCCCATCATATACACATCCATGGACTGTGGCTCCTCGGGGTTCAGAACAGGGATTGGCAAACCCTAGTAACCCGTGGGTCTACGGCCTCCGGCCTAACCACGCGTTACCCAGTACGGGAGCCCTTCTAACCCCTGCTTCTGACCTCTCGTACACACATTCCGGTTCATCAGGTCCTTTAACTGAGTACTCCGACTCGGACCCAAAGGCAGTCTATGCCCGCCTGGCACACTACATACAATCGCCTCCCAAAGGGCTACATACAATCGCCTCCCAAAGGGCTACATACAATCGCCTCCCAAAGGGCTACATACAATCGCCTCCCAAAGGGCTACATACAATCGCCTCCCAAAGGGCTACATACAATCGTCTCCCAAAGGGCTACATACAATCCGGTTCATCAGGACCTTTAACTGACTACACTGAGTCGGTCCCAAGGGCGGTCTAAGCCCGCCTGGCACACTACATACAATCGCCTCCCGAAGGGCTACATTCATTCGCCTCCCGAAGGGCTACATTCATTCGCCTCCCGAAGGGCTACATACATTCCGGTTCATCAGGACCTTTAACTGACTCCACTGAGTCGGTCCCAAGGGCGGTCTATGCCCGCCTGGCACACTATATACATCGGCCCCTATAGGGCTACATTCACTCGCTGGGTCTTTTAAAAAGCCATACAGTACTTATAAGGTTCAACAGGTCCTTCACTGGACCTAATGGCGGCTACACTCGCCTAGCATGATTTGCACACAAGGTGCACAGTTCACACAATCATTCAGAAACTGCTTTTCTTACCGACCACGGATCCGGGTCTCGCTACCTGTGTCACAGGTTCCACCAGGCATCCCCACGGGCTCCTTTCCCGGGCGTGTTTCACCCCACGCCCGGACCAGTATCCACCAGGTTCAGCCATAGCTTCCCCTTCCAGGTGCTGCCACGACCCTGGACCTAGGCACCGGCATGGAGCTAGCATGCTCCCATTATTCCATGCACACAGAGCTCTGGACTGGACTGCTCTGCTCTCTGGCTGGTAATGATCTCTCAATCACTCAGCTGGCCGGCTCTTATCGTGCCGGCCACACCCACCTGACACACCCACCTGGGCTGTCAGCAATCACTCATTACATCCCTTTCCTCAGGGCTTCCTCGATCCTATGAGCCACTCATTAGTCACATTAAACCTTGTGTTCAAAGTTGGTTCACACAGTATTATCACAGTCAAACCGGCCAGTGTGAACAGGATCATACCCTGATCCTGCATGTGATGAGCCCCGGTCATGAGGATCATGCCGGCAGTGCCTTACAGTTAGTATCGGGCCACCATCTAGTGTAATATATATATGGGCACCTGGAGTCCTATGGTATGTTAGGGGCAGCGGCTGCACCCACATATATATGTACAATATTGTGTATATATTGTATACATGGGGACGTGTGTGTGTAATATTGTGTGGTGTCCTATGGCATGATCTGTTGGTGCAGCTGCTCCCCATGTAGGTAGACTCTGAGTCATTACCAATATCTGCTCTTGTGTTTGGAGGCCGGTATTGGGGGGTCGCTTCTCGGACTGTATTGGCCAGGTCAGGTTACAGTTTTGCCGCTACCTGAGGTGAAGCTTGAGATGTCTGTTCCCCGCAGAGCAATATGGACCTGCAGTAAATATACACAAGCCCACTGTTAATTTTTGGGTGTTGCTTTTCAGGTATTGCATGATAAAATGTCACCTTAAGGCAGTTTGTGTCCCTGTATCTGCAGGATACTGTATAGTCCTATATACCGTATATAGTCGTGTATAAGCCAAGTTTTTCAGCACAAAAATTGTGCTGAAAAGTGCCCCCCTCGGCTTATACACGAGCCACTATACGGCTGAGTGTGTGGGGCCGGTGTCCGGGGGCTGGAGGAGGTGGGGGGAGGCTGTATAGTGAGCGGCCGGTCACATGGGGCCGCTCATTAGTGCAATGCAATATGCACTGCATCCCCCTGTCCATCAGCAGCAGGGGGAGCCGTGCATATTACATTGCACTGTCAGCGCCCCTCTGCCCCCCTGTGGTAGTATACAGCAGTGCCCCCCCTGTAGTATATACACCCCCCCCTCCCGTTGCTGCCGCACACCTGTAAAGAGAAGATCTTTCATACTTATCCTCCTGCTGTCACCACGCACATCCTCCGCTCTCCTTCTTGCTTGCACCCGGCGTCCATCCACGTGACCGCGCACAAATAATGACGTCCTTATTTGTGCGCGGCCATATGGATGGATGCCGGGTGCAAGCAAGAAGGAGAGCGGAGGATGCGTGCGGTGACAGCAGGAGGATAAGTATGAAAGATCTTCTTTTTACAGGTGTGCGGCAGCAACAAGGGGGGGGGGGCTTTATATACCACAGGTGGGGGGCACTGCTGTATACCCACAGGGGGGGGGACTGCTGTATACTACCACGGGGGGCTGCTGTATACTACCACAGGGGAGGGGCTGCTGTATACTACCACAGGGGAGGGGCTGCTGTATACTACCACAGGGGAGGGGCTGCTGTATACTACCACAGGGGAGGGGCTGCTGTATACTACCACAGGGGAGGGGCTGCTGTATACTACCACAGGGGAGGGGCTGCTGTATACTACCACAGGGGAGGGGCTGCTGTATACTACCACAGGGGAGGGGCTGCTGTATACTACCACAGGGGAGGGGCTGCTGTATACTACCACAGGGGAGGGGCTGCTGTATACTACCACAGGGGAGGGGCTGCTGTATACTACCACAGGGGAGGGGCTGCTGTATACTACCACAGGGGAGGGGCTGCTGTATACTACCACAGCGGGGGGCTGCTGTATACTACCACAGGGGAGGGGCTGCTGTATATACCACAGGGGGAGGCACTGCTGTATACCCACAGGGGGGGGGCTGCTGTATATACCTCTGTGGCTGCTGTATACTACCACAGGGGAGGGGCTGCTGTATACTACCACAGGGGAGGGGCTGCTGTATACTACCACAGCGGGGGGCTGCTGTATACTACCACAGGGGAGGGGCTGCTGTATATACCACAGGGGGAGGCACTGCTGTATACCCACAGGGGGGGGGCTGCTGTATATACCTCTGTGGCTGCTGTATACTACCACAGGGGGAGACTGCTGTATACTACCACTGGGGAGGCTGCTGTATACTACCACTGGGGCTGCTGTACGTACCTCTGTGGCTGCTGTATACTACCACAGGGGAGGGGCTGCTGTATATACCTCTGTGGCTGCTGTATACTACCACAGGGGGAGGCTGCTGTATACTACCACAGGGGGAGGCTGCTGTATACTACCACAGGGGGAGACTGCTGTATACTACCACAGGGGAAGACTGCTGTATACTACCACAGGGGAAGACTGCTGTATACTACCACAGGGGGAGACTGCTGTATACTACCACAGGGGGAGGCTGCTGTATACTACCACAGGGGGAGGTTGCTGTATACTACCACAGGGGGAGGTTGCTGTATACTACCACAGGGGGAGGTTGCTGTATACTACCACAGGGGGAGGCTGCTGTATACTACCACAGGGGGAGGCTGCTGTATACTACCACAGGGGGAGGCTGCTGTATACTACCACAGGGGGAGGCTGCTGTATACTACCACAGGGGGAGGCTGCTGTATACTACCACAGGGGGAGGCTGCTGTATACTACCACAGGGGGAGGCTGCTGTATACTACCACAGGGGGAGGCTGCTGTATACTACCACAGGGGGAGGCTGCTGTATACTACCACAGGGGGAGGCTGCTGTATACTACCACAGGGGGAGGCTGCTGTATACTACCACAGGGGGAGGCTGCTGTATACTACCACAGGGGGAGGCTGCTGTATACTACCACAGGGGGAGGCTGTATTCCTGTGCTGAGGTCCACCCTCGGCTTATACACGAGTCAATAGGTTTTCCCAGGTTTTGGGGGCAAAAGTAGGAGGGTCGGCTTATACACGGGTCGGCTTATACACGAGTATATACGGTAAGTTACCAAACACCACCTACTAGGTTGGTTGGGGGAGTGTGTGTTTTTTGTCTCACATGAATGACCGGACTGCAGCCTCTTGACCAATCGGATGTGTGCATCCACTGCGTTAAGAGACATGGGGGTATTTATTGATTGGGCATTTGTGGGAAAACAAGTCTTGGGTAAATGGGCACTACCAGCTGCACTTTGTTGGTGGCATCCCCTTTTCTTGTTATATGCTCTTTAAATAAATGTTATAAACTTGCTAAAATGAATAGTGTCTGCTGTTATATGAAAAGGGGGTGCCCAGGTGTTCCTGCTCCCCCGACCTAACAAGGGCTGAGGAAACAGTCCAACTTTCAATAAGGCTGGCTTCAGACTGCGTGTCTGATCCGATCCGTAGCTGTCCGCTTGAGGCAGACAGCCGCGGACCGGATCAGCACACAGGACGGGGGGCTATTATGCCCTCCGATCCTGTGTGCAGCCGCATGCAGCTGAACCAGCTGACAGGTCAGGACCGCGGCGCCCGCGGTCCTCACCTATTAGCATCGGGAGCTGTGTGCGGCTGCACACAGGATCGGAGGGCATAATAGCCCCCGTCCTGTGTGCTGATCCGGTCCGCGGCTGTCTGCCTCAAGCGGACAGCTACGGATCGGATCAGACACGCAGTCTGAAGCCGGCCTAAGTGTTTGTGCACAAGTCTCGTTATGACTAATTGGGCTCGTACATTACACATTGGGCTCACCTTACCTGCTCGTCTTCACTACCAAGAACCTGTGGCCGCCCACTTTATTTTGTCTGATTCTGGGCCGTTTTTGGTGGTACACTCGGGCAACCCTTACATTCATGGCATAGCACTAGATGGGGTCCACAAACCAATCTGGGCACCAAATATTAACACTTTATGTAGGAAGGTAGTACATTTCTGGTCATTTGTTATTACCAACTGAATGCTGTAGTTATAAAACAAGAAACCCTATATTTTTCCAAGTATACACTCCTCCACATTGAAATTGCAACACTAAGAAGGAAAAGTTGTAGAAGTGTGGAAATCGCAGGATGGATAGATATGGTAATGATATGCAAATGATGAAAAAATAGAAACACCACTTTCAAAACATCTTTATGTTAGTATTTAGTAAGTGTGCGACAGACAGAAAGTTTCACTTACACTCCTTGGCATGTTGTTCCTGGTTCTCTGAGGAATGTTCTGCCACACTGAATTCACTTGGACAAATCATCAAGATCCACTGCTGGCAGCTCAATTTTATGAATGCTCACCAATGATGTCCCAGATGTGCTCATTGGGAGACTGAAATGCTACAGGCCATAGTAGAACATTTACGCCACACAGGCTGCTCACAGCAACATACGTCTTGGTTCCAAGATTGTTCTAGTATGTCCTGCAAGTGAAATTGGACCTTGCCTAAAGCAACCAACAGTGTCTGCACAAACCATCAGAATTTGTTTGCATGACATTGAGCTATGAACCAGACAACCAGCTACTGGTGTTCAATTGACCTCACATCATCGCTGTCAAAGACTATCATTATGTGAAGTAAAGTCCCTGTTACATGCTACGATATCGTTGCAACGTCACCAGTTTGATGACGTTGCAGCGATGTCGAAACGATATTGTTGCGTGTCACACTTATCAACGATAAGTTCGTTGATCGTTGCTCGTGGAAGAATGGACTGGACCATAAATTAATCATTGGTCTCCTGCTGGGCAGCCAGCATCGGCGCGTGTGACAGCGGGAGACCAGCGATGAACGACCTCCCAGCACAGCAAGCGCTGGGAGCTGGTAACCAGGGTAAACAGCGGCTAACTAAGCGCAGCCGCTCTGCTTAGTTATCCGCTGGTTACCAGCATTCTTGCTGATCGCTGGTGAGTCTGCCTGTTTGACAGCTCACCAGCAATCAGATAATGATGTGCCAGTGATCCCGGCCACGTCGGATCGCTGGGACATTGTACTGTGTAACGGGGCATTAAGGTTGGAATAAACATCTATCCTCTTCAAGGATGAATTCTGCTTTTTTCTTGGATACAGTGATGGCTACAGATTGGTCTGGAGACTGTGAGCCACAGCATGAAGAGGCTTTCACAAGGGAAAGTCATAGCGGCGGCATAGTGTACAGTGAATACAACTCTCTAGCCTTCATTCCTGGTATATTTGACAGCTCACTGTTTCATTCTTTTGGTGGAGGAATCAGTGATGCAGCCATTTCTCTAAAGTGGCCCAGTTTGCATGATTGGGCCAGGCCACATATTGCTTTTGGTAATGTGAGCAACCTACATGGCTTAAATGCGCTATCCTGCCCTGCGGCACTGTGAACTTGTCTCTTATCAAAAACCTCTGGGATGTCAACAGTCGGCAATTGTGACGGGAGCCGCCAGCAGTGGATTTGCCCATCTTCATTCAGAGTGGCAGGTCATACTTTACACAGCCATTAATAACCTCATTGATAACATGCCAAGTGGTTTAAGTGCATGTATTTCTGTGCATGGTGCTCATACTCAATACTAAACTAAATTATGATGGTTTTCAATTTTTTACCTCATCTCTTCACTTGCTTAACATTTGTCTATTCGGAGGCCCCCTAACCAGGTAACCCTGATTGCAACTATGGTGGCGCACCCTAATAGTGGATGTAGGAGAACCTCAGCAGATGACCGCGCTGTTACTAAAAAAAAAAAAAAAAAAACTCTATTCAAAGACCACCAATGTTACCACCATATGGTGACTTTATCGTGGTAGATACCAATATTGCAGAAGATACAAGAGATTACAATGCAGTTACAGATGGTGACTCACCTCTAACATTCTTTCTTAGGCTGCCTTCACACTTGACTTTGCAAGCGCAGCGTGTCGAACGCAGCCAAACGCTTGCACACTGCGTTCCTATGTTTAACATGGGAACGCATGTGCCTGCGTATTGGCTGCGCTCGGTTACGTTTGCGTTCGGATGCGCACAATTTTTGCACCCTCCGAACGCAGCATGTTGCATTTTTTTGTGCGGTTGCGGGCACTTGTTTTATCTGCAAGCGCCCGCAAGCACACAAACAATGCATGGATCTCGATGGATCCGCAGTGTCCTCCTCATGACAGCGAAGGACAACGCTGCGGATCTCATTGAAGTCACTCCCGGCAGCCACCGGGAGATCAGCCAGAGCCACAGCTGATCTCTCGCCGGTGTCAGCGGGGAGATACAGCTGATCTGACAGTTGTTTAAATCTCCCACGCTGACACTGAATAGGAGATGTCGGCGCGGGAGATTTGAAGCAGCGATCAGCTGTTTCATATCTCCTGCACTGATATCATCCTATTCGGTGTCAGCGCGGGAGATTTAAACAGCTGTCAAATCAGCTGTATCTCCCCGCTGACACCGGCGAGAGATCAGCTGTGCCGGGAGGAGGAGATCTCTGCCTCTTATCTCCTCCTCCCGGCCGCCCCCAGAGACAGCTGATTGGCTGCCCGGGCACCATAATTATGTGAACGCATGCAGAGATTCTCTGCTGTGTTCACATAAGTATGTGCTGCGTTGCACTGCGTTTGCGTCTGTATGCCCTCCGCATGCAGACACAAACGCAAGTGTGAAGGCAGCCTTATAGAGTTGTTCACTTTTCCCATCTTTTCCATTTGGCCCAGACAAACATCACAACTTCTTCAGCCATGATGCATCTGCAGGGATTACAGCAAAGACCTATCTGACATCTCGCATTTCCAGCACCATCCCCATCTATCCCAACCTGTACAAACTCCTCGTCCTGCTGATACTGTAATGTGGAGCTGCTACCATGTGTGTCCCAATTACTGCAGCTGCTCTGCTGCTCTGTGGTACTGTGTACCTTCTACATCATAAAACAAACCTCTACACTAAATTAATGCTCTGTGCAAGTGGCCTAAAAAACAGTGCCCATATTTTCATCCTGGAAAGTAATAACGCCCTCTGTGTGCCCCTTTGACCGTAACCTGTGTTACCCTAGAACGATAAGTGCCCATTTAACATTTTAATAATGTCCTGAATCTCCCCTTTAACACTGTATGATGCCACCTTCAGTAGCCCCGACAC